>JAPPVO010000014.1:92240626-93503342 GCA_030407325.1 Camellia japonica | reverse complement strand
ATGTGATGGATCCGGCTCATACTTCCGAAGCATACTCACATGAAACACGTCATGGACTCCGGACAACTGCGGCGGCAAAGCTAACGATAGGCAACCTCGCCAATCCTCTCAAGGATCTCAAAAAGACCAATAAACCAAGGGGACAACTTCTCACTCTTCCCAAACCTCATCAATCCCCGCCTAGGTGATATTTTCAGAAAGACATGATCACCCACCTCGAACACCAAAGGTCTCCTCCTACAGTCGGCATAAGATTTCTGATAACTCTGGGCTGTAACAAGCCTCCTACAAATAAGCTCAACCTTCTCCGTCGTTTCCCTCACCAACTCCGGACCCAACAAAGGTGCATCACCCACCTCGGCCCAACAAACTGGAGACCTACACGGTCGGCCATACAAGGCCTCAAACAGTGCCATACCGATACTAGATTGGAAACTGTTGTTGTAGGCAAACTCCACCAAGGGCAAGTGTCTCTCCCATGTCCCACTAAAGTTAAGGACACAACCCCGAAGCATATCCTCAAGGATCTGAATAGTACGCTCGGACTGCCCATCAGTCTGAGGATGATAAGCCGTGCTGAAGGTCAACTTAGTACCCAAGGCACTCTGCAAACTCGGCCACAACCTGGCAGTAAAACGAGGGTCTCTATCTAAGACAATTGTCACTGGGACCCCGTGCAACCTCACTATGTCCCGAATATACAAGTCGGCAAGATGATCTACCGAATCTCTTACGCGCATGGGGATGAAGTGCGCCGACTTAATCAACGGTCTACAACCACCCAAATAGCATCACTACCCTGCTAAGTCCTCGGAAGACTTACAACGAAGTCCATAGTGACATGCTCCCACTTCCACTCGGCACTAGGCAAGGGTTGTAACAAACCCACTGGCCTCTGATGTTCGGCCTTCACTTGTTGACAAGTAAGGCACTTCGACACGAAAACTGCCACATCTCTCTTCATTCCCCTCCACCAAAACTTGCGCCCCAAATCACGATACATCTTGGTACCTCCCGGATGCACCGCAAGACGTGAATGGTGAAACTCTTGGAGTACCTCCTCTCGGCAGGACCCGGCACAAACAATCGGTCTCGGTATCTCACACTCTGGTCGGGATACTCAGACAAACCCTTCTCAACCTTCCCACTGGAGATTTTCTCTGAGAGATTCTGCCTCAAGGTCACCTCTCTGTGCCTCTAACACTCTAGTCACAAGTGTGTAGGCTGCGAACAACAGAAAACAAGGCCGCAGCCTCAACGGATTCGCCCAGAAGCAAATCGAACTCACCAAGTGCACCCAACATCTCTTACTCCCGGATGGCTATACAAGCTACATCACCTATGGATTTCCTGCTAAGGGCATCGGCCACAACATTGGCCTTCCCCGGATGATAATGCAACTCGAAGTCGTAATCCTCAATAAACTCCATCCACCTCCTCTGCCTCAAGTTCAAGTCTTTCTGTGTAAACAGATATTTCAGACTCTTGTGATCCGAGAACACCTCGAATCTCTCACCATAAAGGTAGTGCCTCCAGATTTTCAAGGCAAAGATCACTGCTGCTAACTCTAGGTCATGAGTAGGGTAATTCTTCTCGTGTATTTTCAACTGACGTGAGCCATAGGCAACCACTTTCCCCTCTTGCATCAACACACAACCCAAACCCTCTCGTGAGGCATCACAATAAACCGCATAACCCAACCCTCTCTCCAAAATAATCAAGACCGGAGCGGTAGTCAATCTAACTTTCAGCTCTTGGAACGACTTTTCACAAGTCTCACTCCATACAAACTTGACTCCCTTCTGAGTCAGCCTAGTCAACAGTGAAGCTAACCTGGAGAAATCCTTCACAAACCGGCGGTAATACCCAGCTAATCCCAGAAAACTGCGGATCTCAAACACACTCTTAGGCTTGTGCCCAATCTTGCACTGCCTCAATCTTGGATGTATCAACAGACACCCCTTCCCCAGAAACTACATGGCCTAAGAACTTGACTTCTCCTAGCCAGAACTCACACTTCCCAAACTTGGCATACAGCCTATGGATTCTAAGTAACTCGAGCACCACTCTCAAGTGTCCTCGTGCTCCTCCTCTGAAGGTGAATAGATGAGAATGTCGTCCACAAAAACGACCATAAAGAGATCTAAGAATTCCCGGAAGATCTGGTTCATCAAATCCATAAAGACTGCCGGTGCATTGGTGAGCCCAAATGGCATCACCAGAAACTCATAATGGCCATACCGCGTACGGAATGCCGTCTTCGGAATATCCTCCTCTCTGACCCTCAACTGGTGGTAACCTGATCTCAAGTCTATCTTAGAGAAACAATGGGAACCCTTCACTGGTCAAACAAATCATCTATACGGGGCATAGGGTACTTATTCTTGACCGTAGCCCGATTCAACTTCCGGTAGTCGATACAAAGTCTCAAGGTGCCATCTTTCTTTTTAGCAAAGAGGGCCGGTGCTCCCCACGGCGAAACACTAGGTCGAACAAAGCCCTATCCAACAACTCCTGGAGCTGAATCTTCAACTCACTCAACTCGGCTGGGGCAAAACGGTAAGGTGCCATAGAAATCGGCGCCGTGCCGGGCACTAAATCAATGGAGAACTCAATCTCACGGTGAGGTGGCAAACCAACGAGTCCTCAGAAAAAAACATCCGAATACTCACAAACCACTCTCGGTAATACAATCTGGGTCTCATCACACTCACTACTCAAAAGGCTAGCGAGAAGACCTAAGCTCACTCCGCCCTCGCGGATCATACACGGTGGCAACACACTACCAACCCGATCCCCCAAGAAATGAAAACACTCCCCTCAAGGTACATACTGTGACCCTCTGGCGGTAGCAATCGATAACAGCCGAGTATGACTATAGCCAGTCCATACCCAAAATAACATCAAAACTCTTCATGGGCATAACTACAAAAGGAACGGAAGCCGATGATCAGCGACCTCTATATCACAACCTCTGCACCCGTGCTTCAAAATCAATTCACCCCAAGAGTGATACAACACATATAGGAGATGCTAATTGTGCCAACTCCAATTCCAAAACAGATGCAAATGCAGCAGATACAAAAGAATGAGACGCACCCGTATCAATCAACACTAGCAACCGAGTTGCAAAACAGAAAGGTACCTCTCACAACTGATGGAACCGGTACAGGTCCTGCGCGGTATAGCATACACGCGCCCAGTAGGCCCTTGATCCACCTGCTCACCCTCGGAGCATACGACTGCTGCACAGACTGGGACGATGAAGCCCCTGATTGGCCCTCGAGGCTGCACTGACTGAGCTGGCTGAAGACTCTGCCTCTGCCCAGATGCACCAAATGTGCACTCAACTGCGGGCAAAACCTCTTCCGGTGCCCCGCCTGATGACCACACTGATAACAAGACAGCGGCTGACCCCTGCCCTGACTCTGGCTCTGCGGTCTAGCCGAAGAAGAAGCAGCTCGCTGACCTCCTCCCCTCTGTGGGCAAACCGAAGCCTTGTGGCCCAGCTGACCACACTTGTAACATGTGAAATCCCCTGATTGCCTCTCCCCGAGCCTGCACTCGGCACTGGAAAGGTCGATCTAGCAACACCACCCTGAGACTGCTGAGAGTTAGCACCCCTCTGTCTCCTGCCATCACCCTGACCATCCTGGCTCCTCTTGGAGTCCCTCTGTCCCTCCTCCTCCTGCATCATGATCTCCATATGGGCTGCAGCATCAACCAAGCGCCCATAATCTCGGATCATAGAACCACCAACTCTCATCTTGAGGCCGCGCCTCAACCTTTTCTCAAACTCAATACAGCGGCGTTCCTCGGACGCCACAAGTTCAGGTGTGAACCTGGACAAGCTGGTAAAAGTAGCCTCATACTCGGCCACTGAAGAACTCAACTGCAAAAGCTGGCAAAACTGGTCTCTCAGCTTCTCCCTGACTGCTAGAGATAAAAACTTCTCCTGGAAAGCACTCACAAAAGCCTCCCAAGTGCCACCAATACGCCCCTTCATGAATTTCCACCACTGACCCGCATCCCCCTTCAGTTGGAAAGATGCCAAGGTCACTTTCAATGCTCCGTCCTCGATGCCAAGCATCTCGAACGTCTTACTCATCTGCTCCAGCCACTCATCAGCCTTAAGTGGCTCCTTCGGATCCCCAAAAAACTTCATCGGATTTGACCGGAAGAACTCCCTCTTCAGAAAAGAAGGCCCTGCATCAACAACCTGGCCTGGACTTGATTCTCAGCTCTGAGAATGTCCATGGATGCTCTCAATGCTTCTGCCATCTCGCGGGCTAAGGCGCCCATGGCATGCTGACCTGCTGGCTCGGCCACATTGGCCTGGCCAACTCCCTCCTGCTGCGCCAGAATATCATCCGGTATAGGCACCTCCTGCCTCCTAAGCCTACCTCGCCTACCACCACGTCCCCGTCCTGACATCCTAATAAAGGTAACGAAGAACATTAACACATTCAAAAATGTGCCGAAACTAAACACTCGCGTCCTAATGCATGGACAACTGTAATTCACTCCACGTAAGCACATAAACACATAAGCACTTACGAATTTCATTTCTGGATAATGATAGTCCCGAGGCGTTGCTAGAGTTCCAGTTAGAAACAGCATTGATCAAGTGCTTTTCCAATAGGACTCCCAGAAACCCAAGGATCCATCAACATCCTAGAACTAAATCCCATACCCAATAGTCACATAAACAGGTTATCACATAAACACATAACATTACCCTTAAGTCTCTAACAAGCGAGACAAACCCATAGTGATACTAATCACTTCCCACGTACCCAAAGTATTCGAACTCGGTACGCTCTGATACCAAGTTGTCACGCCCTCAAAAAAATAACATTAAATCCAATAATTTAGACATGCATTGATATAAAAGAGAAATATTCTTCTATTCATCAGAGTAGTTCAATACGATGAGTATTACATGTTAACAACAAAAGCAAATGCCCTACGGCTTACAGCTTTCCAAGTTAATACTTGGTTACAAAAAGAGAGTACTAACTCAAATACACATTAAGCCCTTGGCTTGAATTTACATGTAATACATCCAAAAGATAACAAAACGACAAAAGTCTATCTGCCTCTAGCCTCCCAAGCTATGTCCTTGGAGGTGGCATGCTACCTGTACCTGAAAACGATGTCCCATAAAGGGTGAGCCACAGCCCAATAGAAATACACTAAACCAGCTATGAACAATGACTAAAAGATTAGCAGTTGATAGATGGTCAACACAGATACATCTACATATATCACATTCCGGTTCCATGACATTAAGTCCATGTTACATTTCATCTCCATTTCTTTTCAACTTGAGTTTGAGAACAAGGCTCAACACTTAGCCAAATAACTTAATGAGATTTAGACTCATCTTTTAAACACTTTCAAAATTCATGATGGATACACATTTTAATGCTGTACCGATAACACAAAACCACTTCCACACTTTACGAAAGATACACATTTCGATGCTGTATCAACAAAACATAGAATCACTTCCATACTTCACAATTGACAACGATATACATTTTAGTGCTATATCAAATCAATCAAACACTTCCATAATCAACATTTGATACACATTGTAGTGTTGTATCAATGTCACACAAAATCCAGTTTAGAGGTCCATCCCCTATCTTCCCCTAAACCGTGGAGTACATCCCCTATCTCCTCCCACACAACACAAGTATATAAACATATATCATATACAATCAATCAATACATAAAGTTAATGTATTATTCCAATCGCGATGTTCGATAGCATACTCAATCGATTAGTTTTAGTTTGCCAAACATGCATATTGGTTTATTATAAACAAGACCTCAACTTTCGTAAAATTACACAAAAGTCCCAAACTTTCTCATAATTACCCAATAATCCCCAACTCATCAAAATGCTAAAATTCAAAGACAAAGTTCATGAGAAGGAGTAGGATATCCCTACCTCAAATTCGGAGCTCAAAGGAAGAAGATGACGAAACTCAAGGTGCTCCAAAACTCAATATGTTCGGATCAAAATGTAGCCCTCGACGATCAAACACAACTTTGTAAAGGCCCAAGGTGAGGAAATCACCACTACTAGATCAATACTTAGAGAGAAGTTGAGTTTCATTGAGAGAAGCTCTCAAATGGCTTTTTCAGAAAAGTAAGAGAGAGAAAGGATGTTGAAAAGTGATTCAAAAATGGAATCCCGAAGTTAATATAAAAATCGCCCCGCTCGAGCGTGGAAAACCCCGCTCGAGCGTCACTCACAGACTCCCGCTCAAGCGTCAAAACTCCCGGTCGAGCGGCAGATACACACTCCCAGAATTTGCTGAACCAGGTCCTGCTCGAGCGTTGTCACGACCCAAAGCCGCCCCTATGGTTTAGCACCGTAACCGGCCAGTAATCCAAGATTACCGAAGGCCTGCTTAACAGTAAGACAGTATAACAGAGTACAGGGGCATGGAAGAAGCCAATATAATAAATAAACAATGTCCAATGAGCTGTGACAGTCTGTATGCAAAAAGATTTTTCATACATACATAGATACATACACAGTGTTTACAATCAGTCAAGACAGGGACTTAATCCCTATTTAACGGTACAGTGCAGTAACAGTCTATACAGATACAATACGGTTACAGAGACAGACGGGGGAGATTAAAACACCCCTAAGCCAAAGCTTGAACAGGCTTGGAACCTCGCAGTGAGGCACAGTGGTTGGCTTGACAAAACTGGAGTTTACCCTGACGCTTCTAGCTTTGATCCGGTGCCTGAACACCTACATATATATATGAGCAGTCAGTTAAAGCCCAGTGAATAACATAAAGCGTAAAGGGGTTTAGAATGAATGTCCTTACAATATGAAAACAGTTCATTAAATCAGTATATCAGTTGTTCAGTACAGTAAACAGTCATATGTGGTACATCCATTAGCATAACAGTAAACAGTAGGTCTTAAAAGTTCGAGTAGTAAATGATGGCCATCAATCAGTAAACAGTAGTGGTTCCAACGAGGGAACCAACAGAGATCTCTGTAACAGTAACAGTCAGTAACAGTAGTTGCTAAGGATGCCACAATACAGTTCAGAATATAGGACATACATTCATTCAGTTAACAGTAACAGTTCAGAAGACAGTACAGTTCAGTATTCAGAAGATAATTTATTGAACATATCTTTACACGATTGTTACTCACAGAGTTCTGGGCTACAGTAGGCTAGAGCGTCTCCTCGAAATGACAACCGTAAACAGTACAGAACGAACACACACTAAGCTACACAGTTGGGAAGGATAATAATAATTTAATCCCTAAATGCCTCGGTGTGTTCTACATCTATATCCTCATTAAGATGTCTTAAACTAGGCCTAAGAATGCCTAGGATGGGATGAGGATGCAAAGATGTATTCAGAAAACATTTTCAGAATTTTCAGAAAAAACAGAGTCCCACTCGAGCGCAGGTTTCCCCGCTCGAGCGGACATGCAGACAACGGTTCCCGCTCGAACGTCAACTTGCCCGCTCGAGCGGACCAAAAAGTACTGGATAGGTGAAATTCACGCTCGATTGGGCGCTCGATAGCCGCTCGAGCGCAAGACACAAGTCCCCGCTCGAGCGCCAATTACCCCGCTCGAGCGGACTGTAAAACAGTGCAAAGTACTGGATGCTCGAATTCCCCGCTCGAGCGCAACTTTCCCCGCTCGAGCGGGAGTGCAAAATATGGAAAACCCAAATTGCACCTCCAAGTCAAAAACCAAGTTTAAATGCACTAAATTCGATCCTCTTGGGCCCATTTTCTGGAAAAAAAACCTTTGTAAACACATAGAATCACATGATTCAAAGATCAATTTGATAAATCAAAACCCAAGGGTGTTTCAATTAAATCCAATTTCAACCCATTTCCATGAACATGATGAACATGCAAACATGCATGAATTAAACTCAATTCAAAGCTTCAAAACATGCTCTAATGAACCAATTCCTTTCAAAAACAAGATGAAATCATGGTCCTAAACATTAACATGAACATGCATGCAACATTTTCCATGAAATCAACCCAAAACTCTTCAATGCACACATGCATGCAACAATTAAGCTTTATATCAACACTATTGAACCAATTCATGCCTTAACTCTACAATTTGACATGAATCATGCAACAACAATCTTAAATACAACAATGAGAGGTTCAATTACCTTACCTAGGTCTTGTAATTCAAGTGTAGAAGCCTAAATATGAAATCTATACTTCAATCCTCTCAATCTCCAAACAAGACCAAGCAAAATGAGATGAAGACACTCTCACTCCCTACTCTCCCTCTCTCTAGTCGGTGGGTGCTCAAAATGAGCTGAGCAAAAGTGTTTTGATCTAATGTAATAAGGCTCAAGAGTGCACAGATAATGGCCACTAAGTGGTCTAGTTGTAAATAAGCCAAACTTTGCATTTTATCAATATTTAATCTAATTTAATCATACTTGATCAGTTTTCGGATAATTATACCATAAAATCACGTAAATTATGACCATAAAACACTAGTCGGTTCCGGATTCGGCCGCCGATAAGGCCTTCAATTAACAGCTTAAACATAAAAATACAAACAGATAATCAAATAATCAAACAGATAGAATGCAAAATAACATATATACTCAGTCGATTCAGTTCCAGTTTTCAGTCAGTCAGTTCAGTATTTCAGTTGATTCATTACTTATCATAATCAGTCTCAGTTTAGCAGTATTCGGTAGTTAATCGGTATTCAGTGGTGAGGGTAATTACAGTCTCCCCTTCTTAAAAAGAGTTTAGTCCTCTAAACTCGAGTTACCTTCATTCCGGAAGAAAACAGGGTTCAGTGGAAACAGCTCAGGATATCTTTTAGCCATGTCATCTTCCCTTTCCCAAGTGGCATATACGCCACCATGGTTTTGCCAGTCGACTTTCACTAACGGGATCTCTTTGTTTCTCAGTCTCTTGATCCGTCTGTTTACAATCTGTATAGGCCGTTCCTCGTAAGTGTAGTCATCACTTAGCACTACACGGGTCGGCTCAATCACATGGAAAGGATCCCGAAGGTAGTCCCTCAACATCGAAATGTGGAAGACGTTATGCATATGCTCTATTTCAGGAGGAAGCGCAACTTGATACGCCACCGGATTGATTTTCTCAATAATCTCATACGATCCGACATACCTTGGCGCTAACTTGCCTTTGACTCCAAAACGAGTCTGGCCTTTCATCGGTGTCACTTTCACAAAAACGTGATCACCCACTTCATATTCTCTGTCTCGCCTTCTGACATCTGCATAACTTTTCTGTCGGCTTGTGCAGTTTTCAGTCTTTGTTGTATCAATTTCACTTTCTCAGTCGTTTCATAAACAATCTCGGGCCCAAGCAAAGGCCCATCTCCAACTTCTGCCCAGCAAATCGGAGATCTACATTTTCTGCCATACAATGCCTCGAAAGGCGCCATACCAATACTTGAATGATAGCTGTTGTTGTAGGCGAATTCAGCCAACGGCAAATGGCTTTCCCAGTTTCCCTGAAAATCAAGGACACACATTCTCAGCAAATCCTCTAGAGTTTGGATGGTCCTCTCTGACTGACCATCTGTCTGACGATGATAGGCACTACTCAGCCTCAGTTCAGTACCCAATGCGGTTTGTAAGCTTTGCAAAAATCTTGATGTAAACTTCGAATCCCTGTCAGAAACAATGGACACAGGCACTCCATGCAGTCTAACAATTTCATCAATATAGAGTATAGCCAATTTGTCCGCATTATAAATTGTCTTGACAGGTAAGAAGTGTGCAGATTTAGTCAGTCTATCAACAATAACCCAAATAGAGTCCATACCTTTTCTGGAGCGAGGTAATCCGACGATAAAATCCATCGTGATATGTTCCCATTTCCACTCCGGTATGGGTAAGGGTTGCAGTAAGCCTGCGGGTCGCTGATGTTCCGCTTTGACTTGTTGGCAATGAAGACATTTTGATACAAAATCGGCAATTTCTTTCTTCATTCCCGACCAACAGAAATTCTGTTTCAGATCTTGATACATTTTCGTACTCCCCGGATGGATCGAAAATTTTGAATTGTGGCCCTCTTGCAGAACTCTTCTTTTCACTTCAGAATCATTCGGTACACACAGTCTTTCTTGAAATTTTAGCACATTGTTTTCAAATTTGAATCCCGGTCTCGGTTTAGATTCCCTTTCTTCGATGATCTTCTTCAAGAAGTCATCCAGTTGCTGTTTCTCTTTAATTTCCTCAATCAGTGCCGGTTGAGCAGAAATAGCAGCTATTGTTCCACCTTGTTCTCGCAGAACAATTTCAATTTCAGATTTTTCAAGGTCACGAAACAACTCTTTCTGTCCGGTAAGCAAACAAGCTAAATTTCCAATCGATTTCCGACTCAAGGCATTGGCAACGGTGTTGGCTTTCCCGGATGGTACAAAATCTGTAAGTCATAATCTTTAATCAGTTCTAGCCATCTCCGCTGTCTCATGTTCAGTTCTTTCTGTGTGAAGAAATATTTCAGACTCTTGTGGTCGGTATATACTTCGCACGTCACCCCATAAAGGTAGTGACGCCAGATTTTCAGTGCAAATACCACTGTAGCAAGTTCCAGGTCATGGGTCGGGTAGTTCTTTTCATGCGGTCTCAGTTGTCGGGAAGCATAAGCAATAACTCTCCCATTCTGCATTAAAACACATCCCAAACCCTTATGAGAAGCATCACTAAATACAGTATAACCATCCGTACCTGAAGGTGGGGTAAGAACTGGTGCAGTTACAAGTCGAGTTTTCAACTCTTGAAATGCTGATTCCCTCTGGTCAGTCCAGTCAAATGATGTCCCCTTCTGAGTTAACTGAGTCAACGGTAAGGCAATTTTGGAGAAATCTTTGACAAACCTTCTGTAATAGCCAGCCAAACCCAAAAAGCTTCGAACCTCTGTCACATTCGTTGGTCTAGGCCAGTTCACTACAGCTTCAATTTTCTGTGGATCAACTGAAATCCCATCTTTGCTAATAACATGTCCCAAAAACATAACATGGTCAAGCCAAAATTCACATTTAGATAGTTTTGCATAAAGTTTATGTTCTCTTAGGGTCTGCAGGGCAAGTCTCAGATGATGTTCATGTTCTTCTCTAGTCTTAGAATAAATCAGTATGTCATCAATGAATACAACAATAAAATCATCAAGGTATGGTTTAAAGATTCTGTTCATGAGGTCCATAAATGCAGTAGGTGCATTGGTAACTCCGAAAGGCATGACTAAAAATTCATAATGTCCATACCTCGTTCGAAAAGCAGTTTTATCAATGTCTTCTGGTTTAACTTTCAATTGATGATATCCAGATCTGAGATCAATCTTAGAAAACACTTGAGCACCCTGTAACTGATCAAATAAGTCATCAATACGGGGCAATGGGTATTTATTTTTCACAGTTACCTTGTTCAGTTCGCGGTAATCAATACAAAGTCTTAGTGAGCCATCTTTCTTTTTCACAAACAAGACGGGTGCGCCCCACAGTGAAGTACTAGGCCTGATAAACTTCTTGTCTAACAGTTCTTGCAGTTGCACTTTCAGTTCTTTCAGTTCAGTTGGAGCCATTCTGTAAGGAGCTTTCGATATAGGCTGTGTACCCGGAATTACATCAACGGTGAATTCAATCTCCCTGTCAATCAAATCTCCCGGCAGATTATTTGGGAAAACATCTGGGAATTCTCTGACTATGGGAATACTGTTCATATTAGCATTATCATCAGTAGATACAGTCAATACAGAACACAGATACCCTTTACACCCTTTCTAATCAATTTAACGGCTTTCACAGATGAAATCAAATACGGAGGAGGTACTACTCCAACCCCATTAAACACAAATTCGGGTAAACTAGGTGGACGGAAAACAACTTGCTTTGTCACACAATCAATAGTAGCATGATATTTTTGTAACCAGTCCATCCCCAATATTACATCAAAATGTTCAATGTTCAATGGCAGTAAATCAATGAACAGATGCATATCCCCAACTATGATTTCACATGCAGGGTACATATAAGCACATGCTATGGATCCCCCGACAGGTGATGATACAGCTAACAGATAGTTCATAGGTTCTAAGGGTCTATTCAATTTTCGTGAAAAAGCATGCGATACGTATGAGTGTGTAGACCCCGAATCAATCAATGCATATGCATTTTGAGTACAAATAGAGAGGATACCTGACACAGCGGTCTCGGTATTTTTCACATCTCTCGGTACTAGGGCGAACACTCAGCCCTGCCTTATAGGCTCTTTCCCGGTAGCTTTGGGGTTCGGTTTTGGTGCTACAGTTGATACTGCGGCGCTGCCTGCAGCTTTACTATTGCCCGGAGCAGTGGAAGGGTAATCTTTCACCATGTGGCCCACCTTGCTACACCTGTAACAAGCACCAGAGATTTTATAACAAACTCCCTTATGGTTCTTACCACATTTGGAACAGGGCGGAAAGGAACGGTTTCCTTGACTAGAAGTAGTCGTTGACCCTGTATTTTGCTTTTTGTTCAGCGGGTTGTTCTTGCCTTTCTTGAACTTAAAACCCTGCCTTTTACCACGCCATTCAGATGTTGGTGATTCAGATTGTTTCACTGCTTCGATGTTCGACTCAGCCATCAATGCTCGGTTGAGAACACCTACATAGGTCGGTAGCTGTAAAACACTTATCCTGTCGAGTATTGCAACATTAAGGCCGCCTTCAAATTTTCTCGCCTTCTTGTAGTCAGTGTCCACCATATGCGGGGCATATCTAGCAAGCTCGGTGAACTTTGTTTCATATTCGGCAATGGACAGTGTACCCTGTCTCAGCTGTTCAAATTCAGTCACTTTCCTGTCCCTAACACACTGGGGGAAATACTTTTCAAAGAATGACTCCTTAAACTGAGCCCAAGTCACTACAGTGTTTGTGTCACGGACCAGCATCCACCACCTTCTGGTCTCTTCTTGCAAGGTGAAGGTAGCTAACAGTACTTTATTTGCTTCCGAGCATGGAAACACCTCAAATAATTTTTCAGTCTCCAAAACCCATGCTTCAGCCTTTAGTTGTTTGAGACCCCCCTGAAAGGATGGCGGTTTCATCTTGCTGAACTTATGGGTGAGAGCAATTATGTCCCCATCATTAACATTCACATTCTGTTCCGGTACAGCCGGAGGAGGAGGTGGGGGCTGTTGGTTCTGTTGTTGCTCTAATCTTGCAGTTATCAGTTCCATCATTCTTTCCATTCTTGCCATTCTTGCCTCAGTGGATGAGGACTCAGATTCATTTGCATTATCTATTTCACTATAAGCAGTTATAGCAATTATAAAATAACCAGTTGCACACTTAACAGTTTATCACATTAGCACATATTCAGTCATGTCATAACCACACACTTATTATGCTCATGTAATGCCCTAATCGCTTTTCTAGGACATCCTATAGCTCATTTGGACACATGTGTGCGGTGTAACTCGTGGTTAAGTATCGCTCTGATACCACTCTGTCACGACCCAAACCCGCCCCTGTGGGTTTAGCACCGTAACCGGCCAGTAATCCAAGATTACCGAAGGCCTGCTTAACAGTAAGACAGTATAACAGAGTACAGGGGCATGGCAGAAGCCAATACAGTAAATAAACAATGTCCAATGAGCTGTGACAGTCTGTATGCAAAAAGATTTTTCATACATACATAGATATATACACAGTATTTACAATCAGTCAAGACAAGGACTTAATCCCTATTTAACGGTACAGTGCAGTAACAGTCTATACAGATACAATACGGTTACAGAGACAGACGGGGGAGATTAAAACACCCCTAAGCCAAAGCTTGAACAGGCTTGGAATCTCGCAGTGAGGCACAGTGGTTGGCTTGACAAAACTGGAGTTTACCCTAACGCTTCTAGCTTTGATCCGGTGCCTGAACACCTACATATATATATATGAGCAGTCAGCTAAAGCCCAGTGAATAACATAAAGCATAAAGGGGTTTAGAATGAATGTCCTTACAATATGAAAACAGTTCATTAAATCAGTATATCAGTTGTTCAGTACAGTAAACAGTCATATGTGGTACATCCATTAGCATAACAGTAAACAGTAGGTCTTAAAAGACCGAGTAGTAAATGATGGCCATCAATCAGTAAACAGTAGTGGTTCCAACGAGGGAACCGACAGAGATCTCTGTAACAGTAACAGTCAGTAACAGTAGTTGCTAAGGATGCCACAATACAGTTCAGAATATAGGACATACATTCATTTAGTTAACAGTAACAGTTCAGAAGACAGTACAGTTCAGTATTCAGAAGATAATTATTTTGAACATATCTTTACACGATTGTTACTCACAGAGTTCTGGGCTACAGTAGGCTAGAGCGTCTCCTCGAAATGCCAACCCCAAACAGTACAGAACGAACACACACTAAGCTACACAGTTGGGAAGGATAATAATAATTTAATCCCTAAATGCCTCGGTGTGTTCTACATCTATATCCTCATTAAGATGTCTTAAACTAGGCCTAAGAATGCCTAGGATGGGATGAGGATGCAAAGATGTATTCAGAAAACATTTTCAGAATTTTCAGAAAAACAGAGTCCCACTCGAGCGCAGGTTTCCCCGCTCGAGCGGACATGCAGACAACGGTTCCCGCTCGAGCGTCAACTTGCCCGCTCGAGCGGACCAAAAAGTACTGGATAGGTGAAATTCACGCTCGATTGGGCGCTCGATAGCCGCTCGAGCGCAAGACACAAGTCCCCGCTCGAGCGCCAATTACCCCGCTCGAGCGGACTGTAAAACAGTGCAAAGTACTGGATGCTCGAATTCCCCGCTCGAGCGCAACTTTCCCCGCTCGAGCGGGAGTGCAAAATCTGGAAAACCCAGATTGCATCTCCAAGTCAAAAACCAAGTTTAAATGCACTAAATTCGATCCTCTTGGGCCCATTTTCTGGAAAAAAAACCTTTGTAAACACATAGAATCACATGATTCAAAGATCAATTTGATAAATCAAAGCCCAAGGGTGTTTCAATTAAATCCAATTTCAACCCATTTCCATGAACATGATGAACATGCAAACATGCATGAATTAAACTCAATTCAAAGCTTCAAAACATGCTCTAATGAGCCAATTCCTTTCAAAAACAAGATGAAATCATGGTCCTAAACATTAACATGAACATGCATGCAACATTTTCCATGAAATCAACCCAAAACTCTTCAATGCACACATGCATGCAACAATTAAGCTTTATATCAACACTATTGAACCAATTCATGCCTTAACTCTACAATTTGACATGAATCATGCAACAACAATCTTAAATACAATAATGAGAGGTTCAATTACCTTACCTAGGTCTTGTAATTCAAGTGTAGAAGCCTAAATATGAAATCTATACTTCAATCCTCTCAATCTCCAAACAAGACCAAGCAAAATGAGATGAAGACACTCTCACTCCCTACTCTCCCTCTCTCTAGTCGGTGGTGTGCTCAAAATGAGCTGAGCAAAAGTGTTTTGATCTAATGTAATAAGGCTCAAGAGTGCATAGATAATGGCCACTAAGTGGTCTAGTTGTAAATATGCCAAACTTTGCATTTTATCAATATTTAATCTAATTTAATCATACTTAATCAGTTTTCGGATAATTATACCATAAAATCACGTAAATTATGGTGACCATAAAACACTAGTCGGTTCCGGATTCGGCCGCCGATAAGGCCTTCAATTAACAGTTTAAACATAAAAATACAAACAGATAATCAAATAATCAAACAGATAGAATGCAAAATAACATATATACTCAGTTGATTCAGTTCCAGTTTTCAGTCAGTCAGTTCAGTATTTCAGTTGATTCATTACTTATCATAATCAGCCTCAGTTTAGCAGTATTCGGTAGTTAATCGGTATTCAGTGGTGAGGGTTATTACAAGCGTAGAACTCCCCATTTTAGGTTATGTTTAAAGCCACGGGTTATCAAAACCCACTTTTGTTTGCAAAATCTTTTTTTTTTTTTTATGTAATTATGGCTTTATTCATTAATCTAAAGTATATGATATCCACTTTTCATCAAATCACATTGTCAAGTTAGTTAAGAATTTTAGGTCTAAAATAAAGTTCTGTGAACAATTAACCATTAAAATCATAAAATAGAGAGTAAGTAGAGGCCAATCTTCGGATTGGCCAAAAGGGGGTGTTTCTATGTAAATGGCCTTCCCCTTTCGTATCTAAGTTCCTGAACTTAGAATTTTCTTGGTTGTGACGGACTAGGCCTTAACTTAGTTTTCATTGTTAAAGGTTTCTTCATTCCCTTAAAAAAATTAAGTGGCGACTCTCTATGTCAATAAAGCAATTCGGTGTGGGATGCATGTCTTAGACTTGAAAAAGGCACAACGCCCACAGATAGGACTCCCAAAATTTATAAGACATATGCGCATTGTCATTTATTGATCTAATTGTTATCTTTTAAATCGTTATTGCGAGAATATTATGATTGAGTTTTGGCATCACTGTAGTAGTGATAGGTAATATTTGGGTGACGGTTGAATATCACAAGTTGTAATGTTGAGAATAGAATTCGGAATTGAATTTCCCTAATGTTGTGGCCTTCAATGGTAGTGTCAATTAAGTGGAAACCTTCCTTGTGAAATTCTAGCCTCGTAAACTTTATTGAATTGTATGGGTCTTAGCGACATTCGTGGCCTTACTTTGTTAGAGTCATTCCCAAACCCGTACACAATGGGAATTCTCTAATTTGATTTACAAATTTTCTTTTCCATCATAGTAGATGAGTTGGGTGTGACTTACGATTCGTTAGCTTGTCGATCCTGTTACTCGGAGGTCCTTAGAGTATTGAGTATTAAACAGGGGATCCGGGAGATTATCCCAACTGTGGATCTAGACTTTGGAGTCAGAGTTATAGTTTCTTTTGTGTTTGTTTTCCTTGAGTCTTGTTGTAACCTTAATTTTGAGGATGAAATTTCCTAAGGTGGGGAGGTTGTAGCACTCCGTACTTCTTGGTATAACGAAATTATATTTGAATCTTTGATTATCATAATTGAGAACCTTCTTACTTGATATTTGAGCGTTCGTTGAGGCGTTAACATAATAGTTGGGTGAGATTGGATCAAAAACTACAAATTCAACTAGTTGTCCTTGAGTAGTCTTCACTCCTTTATCATTTTTTTCTCTCTACACTTTGAATCTTGTTGTGAGGTTAGAACCATTGGGGAGATTGTTTCTAAGGCTTCGATTTAGACACAGGAACAACCCAAAACGGAGTCCGAATAAGAGAGTTATGCCTGTTTAAAATTTGTCAGCATAGTTGTGAGTAGTCTATTCGAGCTTCTAGCTTAATTTGATAGCTTGAGTGAACTTTTGATCGCTTCGGCGGTCTGTTTGAGGTCAACACTTTAAAAGTCACTTTTGGCCCACTTTTCCTGACTTTTTCAGATCTTTCCTCTTCTCTCTCCCTCGTTTCTCCATTTTTGAGTTTCTAAGCTCTTTAACCCTTGATTTCATCTATTTCTAAACATCTTTGACCCCTAGTTCCTGATACCAAAACAAAGAGCTCAGCGAGAGCTTCCTTTTGATCTAAGCGGATTGTCGTTTCGTCGTTGGTGGATTTTTGGGTTTTCTTTTTTCTCTTCAAAGGTAGGGATTTCCTTTGCTTCTCTTAATACCTTGTTATAGATAGACTTGTGGTATTTTCTATTGCATAAAATCATGGTTTGAAAAGACATTTGTGAAAAGCATGTAGATTTGGGTTAGGGTTTGGAATTTAAGGAATTAATCTTATGTTTTTATGTTTATTTTGATAAAATGATGATGATAGAGCATGATTTTGATGATTAAAATGAAAAGCCCTAATTTTCTTTATTTAAATCATGATTGAATAATAAGATGATTAGCTAAAATTCATAGATTTCAACTATATTAATTATTATGGAAAGAAATGTGATATGAGAAGAGAAAATAGAAATGAATTATGTTATGAGATTAACATGATGGTGGTTAATGTCTATATTTGTTGAGTAATTGAGTAACGGTTATAAGATTGGGAAAAGTATAAAGGTGATCAATGGTGGACAATTATACTATGTGATGATGTGTTGTTGAAAGTTTAAGTTATGTGATGATGTTGTAGTTGTGGGAATTTTATAAGACTTCATTTGTTTCATTTCATGAGAATTGTGCTAGATGTTGTTAGAGTCATGTCCTTGGCCATCGCTGGAGAACGGTGTTAATTGTTGTTGAATAGGCTATATGTGTATTTTCCTTGTTATTGATTTAGTTGTGAAACTTAGAATGTTGTGATGGCATATGAGAGGTGTGAAAAATCCATTTTCTTTCGGCTTCTGACCGGTAAAGCATGGCGCATTGATAAAGGTTTCGCATTCCTTTTGAATTACACCCAGTAAAGCATGGTTGGAGGTTTCACATTCTTTCTGGATAATGACTGGTAAAGTGTGGCGCATGGAGATAGGGTTCGCTTACCTTCCGACTTGCACCAAACAAAGCATGTGAATTGTTGGGGCTATATGGAGGTTTCATTCTCCTTTCGGCTAGCCACTAGTAAATCTTAGCACGTTGAGATAGGTTACGATACCTTGTGGTTAGCGCCCAGTAAATCGTGTTGTGGTTTTGATGACTCGTATAGTTAGTGCTATGGTATTGGATTGATAGGTACCCAATTTCCCTTACCTACCGAGGCTGGTAAATGTGAGAGTAATTAATGAGGATTATTATTGTATGGCTCGTTGAATAATAATGGTTATATGAAGAGCACTCGATGGGTATAGTTATATGTTGTAAATTGTCAATGATAATAAAATTGTTTGGTGAAACTAAATGGGAATTAAGGAATTGGTCTCTTTTGAAAATATGATAAATGACTCGTAAGCATAAAGAAAAAGAAATGATATTTCTTGGTTATTTTTGTGTATCAAATGACACCGTATGTATACACGTATAACATCGAGCATCATGATCATTTTTATCTATGAAATGTTATTGTTTAGAATCATTATGAATCCCTACTAGACCTTCGTGTTCATCCCTTTTTGTTAAACCATTTTCAAGTGCGGAGTAAGTTGCTTCCTTCAAGGATCAAGAAGTGTTTTCAATTGAGGACTAAGTTCTTGTTGGTTGTGGGTAAAAGAGTTTATTTGTTATAAAAATGATGTTGTTCACTCATTGTAATTATTTATTTTGTAATATTTGATGCAAGTCTAAGGTCATGGATTGTAGTTTGTGATATTGTAAGTTCCACCAATTATATTTTTCAAGAGAGAGAATACTTTTTAATTATTCATTTTGTACTTTTATTTCCATACTTGTATTATGAAGTTGGACTTTAATAAGGAATTTGGAAATGTATCCGAGTAATAAAATTGGGGCATTACAACAAAAATGTACATGCATTTCCAAAAAAAGAAAAAGAAAAAAAAATCTAAAGCTAGTTCTGAAAAATGTACATGCATTTCTATGTATTTCAAAAAATGTACATAATCTGTTACCAAACATAAATGTACATGCATTTCCAAAACAAACACGACACTAACCTTCAAAATACAATTTTGTACTCGTTCTCTCTGTTCGATGTCAGACTGATTTTGCACAGGTAAATAACAAACTAGAGCTTCGAACAATAACTATGGAAGAAACCACCACAAATGAGCAAGAATGTGGAATACACAGCGCTTTAAATCGTCCTCTCTCACTCCGATAACAATAACCACAACAAAACCCTACTATAAACACCCTATTTCATCACTCAATGATGAAAGCAAATATGCAAAAACTTCAATTATCCTCAACAATCCAAAGAAGCAGATTCCAATCTTACACCTGTTTTGGCCGAAACCATTTTAAACCCATTAAAACCATTTTTGAAATGTTTTCAAACTTGTGAATCCAAGCATTCTATTAAGTTCAAAGCTTGTATTTTCATCAAAAACATAGTATCTTCTGCAAAAAGGACAGATAACAAAGTAGAAATGAACAGGGATGAAGAGAATCTTCCAGAGACACGCTTTTTGCCTAACATTAGACCTGGTCATATACTTTTAGACCAGTCATACAACTTTCTTACATGCCCATAGCCTTTTGCCATGGCTATACAAGAAAGATATGGCCAAATGAAAGCTGGTAAGCCCAATGGTTTTGGTGACAAACAAAGCAATTTTTAGAAGATGGTCCCCCATGCAAGTGAGAATGTGCTTTTCTGCAATTCACAGGAGAATTTCCGACCAAGGCACCTCCTAGGCTATAAAAACACCTTTTATTTAGCTTTTCAAGGGTTGAAGAGTTAGAGAAGCAAAGGAGATACAATAACTCTCTCTTGTTCATGACTCTTACTTTCTCTCTCTTTCTCTCTCTATATATATTTACATATACATACAAGACGCCATTAAAGCTTGGAAGAAGAAGCTTCTTGCTGGGATTTGAAGATTGAATTCAGAGCTTACAGAGTGATTAGACAAAGAAGATTGCAAACTCAAAGAGCTCTTCCACCTTTGAGGTAACCTTTTATCACTTTCTCTTCTACTTTCCTTCCTTTTCTCTCTTGCCAAACACGCTCTACTTTAGTATGTCTAATTGAATATGTTGTGATTAAGCATGTGAAAAGTGGAGCTGACTTGCCACCCCTCCATAAGATTGCTTAAATTATGAGAATTGTATCTTTCTAGAATTTTTTTCCTTTTATTTTCTCATCTCAAACACCCTTTCTTTGGATTTTCTTTGGGTGTTTGAGTTGATTATGGACTTGTATAGAGGGTTGTAGTCTCACCCTTTAATTAGTTTTGGTAACTATCTTTGTTTCTTTTCATTTTGTTTTGCTTTCTCTCATTTTCTCACCAATTTTCTCATCATCCAAACATATTTAACTATCATGATCCAACTCTTGCTTATGTTTTGATAAGCATTTGTAGTTGTTTTGTAAGGTTAATTAGATTATTAGAGAATGTGATAGTTGTGTTTTCTCTTGCCTTCTTTCTTCTTTTCTTTGAAACCAAACACATCATTTCTTCTAGGATTGGGAAACTTTCTTCTCTCCATGGAAATGGGTGTTTATATCCATTTTCCATGAGGAAGATCAATGGGGCTTCTAATCCTTGTTATGAGGTTCCATTGTTTGTGTTGGTTGTTTGTGTTTCTTAGCTTTGTCTCTTACTTTCCCATCATCTTCTCTCTTATTTTCTTGAAAGCCAAACATGGCTTTATCTTTAAAATAAATGGTGATCTATCTTCTCTATGCATTGTTACATAGATTTGGGCATCATTTTGCTCTTTTCTATGAAAAAGGGATAGATGCCATCTTATTTCCTTGATTTTTAGTTTCATTGCCTTAGTTTGCTTCCATGATCATCATGTGATAGTTCTTCTCACTTGATGATCAATGAAGCCAATCTATCCTTTCTATTATTGCCTTTATGATAGAAGTGATGGATTGTGATTCATTTTGATTATTGTTATTCTTCCTCTCATCTCTTGATATTTGTGAAAGAAATTCTCTATCATGTTCATTGGAAAGCTTCCATAGCCTAGACAGATCTCATCCTGTCATCACTCATGGTGATTGAGGATGAATTCATTATGTCTAGCTTTTAGTAGCATTTTAAGAGGATTAGTGCTTCTCTCTTACATTTCTATGTGAGAGAAGCACTTTGGCATATTTTCTTTTCATTACCTTGTTTCTTAGCTTCTTTTGCTTGATAGCTTCTATAGTTTCATTTGATAGTCATATTAGTGTAATTGATCCATTTAGATTCCATTCTTCTCGTATTTTTTTCCATCATTTTTGCTAGATTACTTCTTTGAGTTTAGATGTATGCATATTCAACTTTCTCTTCTCTCCTTTCTCTATCCCTTTTATTTTGGGCTTTCCATATTGTTCTTGGCATCATATTTTATTTCTTTATTCATCATCTATATGCTTTGCATCCATTTTTCATGCATTAAAGCAACTCATTATACTTAGTGTTTTAGCATTTCTTCTGTGATTTTGTGTGCAGTCCCATGTGTTGCGATGTTTCACATGTCATATGCTAGTAGCCGAGTCTTTAATTGCATTCTTGTGTATATATTCGCATTAGCCTGTTGTATCTAGGAACATGCATGCTTTCTAACATTATTGCACTCGGCGGGTGCGGAGAAGTACTAAATGAGCCTCTTTCATCTTGGCATCTTGCTTGTGCGTGTTTCTTTCCTCTACTACATCTAGCATTCTACTATGTGGCTATGTGCTTATCTGAGATACCTCATTGATTGCCAGTGGGTAAAGGCTTGTTCGCTTGACTTGGGATGATTTTGATCTTTATGCTTGTGAACTCTTATTTTCTTTAGAGTTGCACATTTCAAATCTTTTTTCAAATGCAAGAGATCAAAATGTTCCAAGACAAGTGATTTAGTCTATATTTGTTTGCTCCATTTGGTAAAGTAGTGTTAATAATCAAAACATGAGCATATCTTAGAAGTGAATCTCATATTGCGAATTAGTAGAGGTCGATCTTTGATCGAGTGAGCAGGGGTGCTCAACTCATGACCTTCTCCTCTCATATGTAAGTTCCCAAACTGAGACTGTAATAATCCGACCCTCGTACATGTTTCCTAATACACTTTCGGTCCCTTATTCTGTGCATCTAAATACTTATTGTAAAATTTTATGTGAAAGTAAGTTTAATGAAGTGAATCTTATGTTTATGGATGTATATCTATTAATAAGAAAAATATCTGTCACAATTATAATGTTCAGATCAGAAATTGAACGCCTTAGAGGCCTGATAATCTGAAATTTATTTTACATTTAAGATTGGTATAATTTTTAAGTACTAATAGGCATTTTTGTAGAAATTTGATTTAGGGTGATTAAATTGATTAAGTTTTGCCTTATTTAACTTTATATATATAATTACTCTCCCTAGATATTTTGACTCAGGAGCCTTTAGCTCAAATTATTTCCTGAGAGGAAAAATTAGAGAAGAGGAGAATGAAAGGAAAATGAGAGCTTCTTCAAGAGGAAAGGTTGGGGAATTGAGAGGGGTTGTAGGGTTTAAGGCTTAAGGTATGTGAATTTTACTTTAATTAAGTCTTTTCTTAAATTTGAGTAAGAATCCCCCTTTTTCATTTGTAAGATTTGGGGTCGTAATTGAAGTTGTGTGTGTGTTAATTGTTGAATTGAGAAAATGCTCTTGTCACTTGGTTGGTATATGTTTGTAATGTTTATGTATATGAGTTTTGAACCATATTCTAACAATTAAAGAACCTATTTTGAACCTTGAAAGAGTGTACCAAAAATTGGGTTTTGTTGGATTTTCGAACTGCCTTCTGCCCATAATCGCCGCACGTGCGGGGATCACTGCCGCACGTGCGGGGCTCACAGCCGCACATGCGGCCCAAGCTGTAAAATTTTGTTCGCTCCATTTTGCGTGCTTAACCCTTTGGTATTTTTAAAATATGTGTTTGATGTCCCTAAGATGCCTGTAAATTCGTTCGAAGTAAATGATGCAGGAAATAATGAAAGAAAGAAAAAGAAACTAATGTATACGTTATGCACATGTGTAGGTCATAACCCGGGAGGGCAAGCGCTGAGCTATGGCACTGTGAGTAGTAGTACTGTAATCGCACATTTCTTTATCGTTAATAATTCTTATTATTAACGCTCTGCTCTTCACAAGTAGTTACGTTACGTTAACATTATGTTGATTGGAAAGCGGTGTGAAGTTATGTAAACGTTAAAAGATTTTGGTGTACATCGGTATGACTCTAAACCTACTCGGTATTCCGGTTACGGTTAATGGTTATCATTAATGTGCTATAACCTGTACATTACCTATGAACTCCGCACAAGAATTACATACGAATATTAACTCTACGCGATTAGTTGACGGGAAGGAATTATGAATGTAAATCTCACTTAATGGGAACATGATATTTTGAACGAGAACGTAATGTTCTGAATGACCTATCATGAACTTCTACAGTTTTATTTGGTTCAACACATGTTTGTGACCCTAGATATCTACTCAGAATGGATTATCAGAATGAATAATTAGATCAGATCACGGATTGTTTTCTACGTTAATAACTGCTAAGAATTATGACAAACATCGGATTGACTTACGAATGACTCAACCTGAAGACATACTTAAATATCAATGACATTGTCATGTAACTCACATTATTATGTAAATTGTTCTGTCTTTGTTAAGTGCACTGTAATGACATGATTTGATTTGATCGGTCTGAGTTTTAGGATGTGTCGGGCATGTTTTGAACAGGTAGGTTGCGTTTTGGTCTCTAGTGTTGTTGCCCAGAATTTTGGTGTTACGCTCGAGCGGGTCATTCTGCGCTCGAGCGGAGTTTGGTCTTTGGTTGTCCGCTCGAGCGGGTTTACACGCTCCCAGTATTTCGTGCCTCTGCAAAACTTTTGCAGGTGTGTTTTTCACGCTCGAGTGGGTTTCTTTACGCTCAAGCAGGTCGCGCTCGAGTGGGTATGTTGGCACTCGAGCGGGTAGTGCTTTGTCTGAGAAAGTTCTGGGAGGGGGAAATCTACGCTCAGGTGGACTGGTCTTGGTGCTCAAGCGGTCCTTCTTGCGCTCGAGCGTATCCAGTTTTTTGTTCTTGACGCTCGAGCGTCTGTTCTCCGCTCGAGCGAGAGTGTCGTATATCAGTTGGCAGCTGGGCATTTTTTAAATCACTTTTTACATTCACTCTCTCTCTTACCTCCTAAAAACACTTTTTGAGAGCTTCTCTCTCTAGAATCTCCCTTTCTCTCTAGGGTTTGATCTAGTTAGAGTGTTCCACTCCCTTGGTGCCTTTGTAAAAAGTGTGTTGATCGTCGAGGGCTACGTTTTGATCCGAGAAATTGTTGATTTGGAGCACTTTGAATTTCTTCATCTTCTCCATTTGAGCTCTAACTTCGAGGTAGGGATATCCTACTCCACCTTATGAGATTTGTCTTTGAATTTTGGTATTTCGATATGTTGGGGGTTGTTGGGTAATTTCGAGAAAGTTTGGGGCCATTGTGTAATTTTCAAAGTTTAAAACCTTTATGTATGTAATACATTGGAAAATGGACTTGGTGTTGGATTTTGATGAAAATGGAACCTTAGGGTTGGTATTGTGAATTTGGGAAAAAGCCCTAATTGCATGATAAATTAATTGGTATAATTAATTTTGGGAAATGAGAAATTGAATAGGAAATATTCAAATTGGAATGGTATGGGATTAAAGGGTATAGTTGGATTAATTTATCGCTCACCTAGGCAAATGTTGATAATTTATCCATTTGATGCATTTATTTTCTGTTTAGAAATAACTGCTTGGGCTATCGGTGGAGAATAGTCTTGATTGTTATAGACAATGCATGATGATTAGGCAAACTAAAACTAATCAATTAAGTAGGCTATTGAGTATAGCGGTTGGTTTAATACATCGAAATTGTGTATTGAATGATTGAACATGTATATGATAATTGTTTATATACATTGTGTTGTGTGGGAGGAGATAGGGGATGTACTCCATGGTTTAGGGGAAGATAGGGGATGGACCTCTAAACCGGAAATTGTGTGGCATTGATACAGCACCTCAATGTGTATCATGGTGAAGTATGGAAGTGTTTGTTTGATTTGATATAGCACTAAAATGTATATCATTATCAATTGTGAAGCATAGAAGTGTTTCTATATTATATTGATGCAGCACCAAAATGTGTATCACTTGTGAAGTAAGGAAGTGGTTTATGTGTTATTGATACAACACCAAAATGTGTATCCATTATGAATTTCGAAAGTGTATTAGTAATGAGTAGTAATCTCATTAAATTATTTGGCCAGGTTCTGAGCCTTGTTTTCAAAAATCAAAGTTGAATAAGAAATGGAAAGTGAAATGTGATATGGACATGATTGTCATGAAACTGTAATATGGCATGAGTTGGAATATAAGTATGGACCATCTGTTGAATGCTATTATTTTAGTCATTGTTTATAGTTGGTTTAGTATATTTCTACTGGGCTGTGGCTCACCCTATATGGGACATCATTTTCAGGTACAGGTAGCATGCCACCTCCAAGGACGTAGCTTGGGAGGCTTAGTGGCTGGGACTCCTTTTGTTGTTTTGTTGTATTACATGTATATCAAGCCAAGGGCTTTCTTTGTATAGAGTTAGCACTCTCTTTTTGTACCCAAGTGTTGACTTGGAAAGTTGTAAGCCCATAGGGCATTTACTTTTGTTGTCAATATGTAATATATTTTGTAATGATTACTCTGATGGAATATATTTATGCTTCATTCTCTTATGTCTAAGCATACTATTGTTGGATGATTTATGGGTTTATTTTTGAGGCCGTTACATGAGTAACCTCTAGAATCCGTGCGAGCCACCTCTTGAGTTCATACATGCATGAAAAGGGCTTAATGCCGATCCGTTTAAGGGCTGATTGCCATTCTGTTTAAGGGCTTAATGCCACTCTGGTCAAGAGCTTAAAGCCATGTTGTTTAAGTTTAGGCCTAAGGCCATTCTGAAAATAATTACAAGATAAAGTTAACTATATGTTCTTTGCACTTATATATGTACATTGTAATTCAAGTTAATTGTTAAATTGTTTACATACTACTGTTCACTGAACTTGGCTCACTTTATGTTATGTTTGTTTCTGTAGGCACTCCACTTGGAGGTCAGTCTTAACCCATGGCGTCCGTTCCTGTTTTGTCAACCTCAGAATGTCCAGGCACTTAAATGAAAGCAGCTTATTTTGTAGAGTTTTGCTAAGCTTTTGGTTTTGTACCCTAATTGTCTACCTAAGGTTGAAGTGTATTTAATCCTTTTACCTTCCAATGTTTTTGTTATACGCCCAATCTGGAGGGCTGGGTCTATATATGCATATGTACATAGCTAAATTCTCTGATGCACGTCCATGTAGGTTTATCTGCCTTATGTTCTGTTTGTGATCCTGGCATGTTAATGGTCGCTCAATGGATGTAGTTCTGTTATTTTTTTGTTAAATTATAATATTTAATGCTTCCGTTCAGGCCCCGTACGTTATGTATCTCAGGTTAAGTGTCCATTTCTGATCAGGTCATGCCCAAACTTTTAGGGGCGGGTTTGGGGTGTGACAGAGACACTTTGGTTGTGACAAACACTGGCCTTTGACACAAGTTATGGGTTTCCTAATTTTTCCAAAAGATTAGGTGGCGACTCCAAGTCTAGTGATGTAGTCCGAGTTTGGCATTTCGTACGATGGGTGGTTTTCTATGGATTTGTCAGATTTGGACTCTTATTCTATTTCATATTACACTCGTGAAACCAAGCAGGAATTTGAACTATTGGGCGCACTCAGATACCCTCTGGGAGATCCCACACCTACCACACACAAAATCATACCAGAAATGAAACACGTTTATGAAATGTATCAACTAAATCAACATCAAAATGTGAAGAACACAAAACTACTAAAACAGAAAGAGCAACATATGGAAACGTGTATATTTTAATTTGTGTGTAATACGTAGAAACAACAAAATAAGGGTATAATAGTCCAACAACAAATATAAATCCAAAAAAAATGACCTCAAGGTATAAAAGTCTAAACAAATGGGATTAACTAGTGTGACAACCCCGTCACATATTATGCTTTTAATCCTTTAATTTTGCATGTGCTTATGTTCTTAGTGTAAATTTGAATGCTAATTATGTGTTTAATATGATTCTTAGATTCATATATGTTAATCGTAGGAATATCTATTGTGATTTCTGTTATAATCTGAAATTGAAGGCCTTAATGGCATTAGAAACAGAAATTGGTTAGTTTATTGTGAATAGCATAATTTTTAGAGCCTAATGTTTGATTAAAGTTTGATTCAGTTTAAAATTCATTAGATTATTTCAGTTTAATTAAGTTTGTTTGATTAGCCTTAAGCTCTAATTAATTAGCTTAACCTGTGATTAGTGTATTAAGTTAACTAAACCTTACATATATGTTAAGAATGAGATTAGGCTCATCATTTTTCACTCAAAAATATGAGAAAAAGAGCTTTAGAGAGAGAGAGAGAGAACTTAATATTAGAGAGAGGAAAAGCTTGGCTTGAAGATTAGGCAAGGAGATTGAAGGATTGTGAAGAACAACTCAAGAAATTGCTAATACAAGCTCAATTGAAGATCTTAGGTAAGCTTTTGAACCTTAATTTGTGAGATTAAGCTATCAAGTATGTGAATACAAGAGGATTATATGATTAAATACAATAAATGAGCTAAAGATGATGAATTTGAGTCAATTCATACATAAATGCACAAATTTGTTGAACTCCATCATTTTGAGCATGATTTTTGTCATCCATGTTTAAATTAAGGATCATACCTTACATGCATTCATGAATTATGATGTTTTGAAGCTTAATTCCATGTTTTGAGAGTTTTGGAAAAGAACTTGAAGTCATTTGAATCATGCAAGATGAATTCATGAAGTTTTGCATAAGGTTTGAAGTGGGCTTTGAATTCATGTTTTTAAAGGTGTTTATGTGTTTTAGAACATGTCATGCAAAGGTTTTGGGCATTAAACTTGTGTTTTGAAGTTTAAGCTGTGTTCTGGAAAACCCAGAATTCGACCGCATCGCTCGAGCAAGCAAGTTGTCGCTCGACCGCACATCTCATGCATCCAGTATTTTTGTAGCCATTTGCAGTTGGCTTGAGTGATCATGTGACCGTTGGAGCGACCACCTTTTACTTTGCATATTGGCTCGAGCGACCCTCGAGCCTAGATTCGGACCATCCACTACGTTTGCAAACTATGTGGTCTACTCAAGCGGCCAATATTGCACTCGAGCGAAGTGTCCTATTTTAGCATATTTTGAAAAGTCATATTTTGTTCACAATTCCATTCTCATTCCTTTCTGAGCATACTTAGGCATAAATTGAGCATCCTAAATGAATTAATGAGTTGGAGTAAAGCCTAAGAGAATTAAATAAGTTAGAGAACGACTCGCTTAAGCAATATGATTCAATATATGTATATGTTATGAATTGTGTAGGTTTATTCGCGAAGCTATATCAACAACCAAATCATTGTGAGTAATATCTTAATAAAGATATTTTCTTATATACTATTTTTCTGATTATATCAAATTGATAAGCTTTTTCTGACCTTATGATTTTGTAAGTATGAATAAGCATTCTATCTGCAAATGTGATTGATTAGTATGAATGCATATAATGGACCTAAGGTCGTTTTGTGTAACTGTAGACCCAACTTTCTTCGCGCGTCCCCCTTGCAGAGAAAGTGCGAATTGGTCTTCTACAGTTCGGACTCCTGTCACGATTCTGAATCTAATTTCACAAAGTGCAATGTGAAACTGATAAACACCAAAGAGTCCAATCCGGCAAATCATTTTGGAAAATCAGATTTTAGATCAAATAATGCCAAAACTAGACTGCTTTGCCAGATTACAGAGTCGCCACCTAAATATTTTGTTTTTAGGAAATTTAGGAACCCCTGACTCGTGCCAAAGGCCATGTGTCCATCATCACCAAAGTTACCTCGGCTCGGGAACTTGGGTTCGAGAGGGGAAGGTCCTAAAACGAGTACCCCCACTCGCCCGATTAAAGATCGGCCTCTACTAAACATGATATGTTGTTTTATAAACCTCATGTGTTCTTATCCGGTTATTAGCTAACTTTACTATGTGATGCGCATAGCATACAAGTATAGACTAAAATCGCAAGAATTGGAACAAAACAATTCATGTTTGTTTTTCGAAAATGGTTTGAAAGTGCTACTCGCAAGTAGGCTAACGCGCGGATTTGCCACCCTCAAGTGGGCTTAAAACATGATTTGCCACTTCGCAAAGTGGGCTTAATACTCACAATCATCGAGTTGTTCCAATTCAGGCAACAAAGCCTTCACCCACACACATTCATGCAGTTTATCAAATAAGCACATAGCCTCATGACAAGCATGCTAAACATGGCAACACTCACACTCATGCAAGTATGCTAAAGCGTAAAGACTTACCGAGTACTCGGAGCCAAAACAGAAGCTAGTTAGAAATCAATGCATGATCCTAGCTATGTTAAGATGCCTAATGTAACACATGCAATATGCAATTAATAGGCTCGGCTATCTAAGATGGCATATGAATGCAACAATTGATATACGTATTCAAATAGGTATTGAAATACGATGCAATTTGAATGATGCGCCGAGCCTGGTGCATGCAAGACAAATGAATGATGCACGCATACGAGCATAAGGTATGCTAATCAAAACGTGATCCCTAATCTCACCATCGAAAGCGGATAAATAAAAGGGAGAAAGACGTGGGGTTGGAAGACATGCACACACGTACGCACACTTATTACAACATTATCCCCTCTCGAAGGAGGGTCCGAATAAATAAGCTAAACTAATTATTACAAACCAACTAATTAACTATTTTAAGCTAATTAATTATTACAACACAATTGAAATTGAATAACTAGCTAACTAAGCTAATTAAAATATTACAAAACAAATTGAATGATTAATTAGCTACTCTAACTAATTAAAGCAATTAAACAGCCTCGCGGGTGAGGGAGACATACATGCTCGATTGGCGTCATCCCGGAAATACATCGCCTTGTCGTCGGTTGTCTCTATTTGCACTCGCCTTGGTTTCTGAACATTGAACCAACCTCCACACTGCTTCTGCTCCAAAATAGGATCATTTCTGCACAACAATGGACTGGTGGCTAGTCGGCCACAAAAAGTGGCTACCAGCCACCTTAACTGGCCGGCCGGCTAGTAAAATTGGTCAGTCGGCTACCTCAAGTGGCCGGTCGGCCACCTGCTTTGCCAGGCTTCTGGTTTTGCTGCAACAGAGAACAACAAAGGCATAGCAATGTATCTTCAAGGAAATGTGTGTACTACCACACTCCTCATCATTTCTCAAGCTCAAAGGAGTGTGGCAGTCAGCTTTCAAGCCACCAACCAAGATCTCAATGCATGATGGCCCAAAAACCAAGCTTGTACAAGCTTAGCGAATGCGCACATAAGACTCAAAGTACCTCCGCCCTATCATGCATGATCAAGGGTGATAGCGACCAAGAAATGCAAGACGTTTCATCACCATGAGTATGAAACGTCCCACATTTCTTTTGTTTGGATTAACATCTGATCCAAACACGTGTAATGCAACACGAATGCTTATCTTATTCATGTTTTACTTGTCCACTTTCTTGTTTACTCATTTTACATTACCAAACCATTCTTTACTTGATTTGTCCAAATATGAAAGTCCCCTAATGAGAGAGGGGTTAACCAAAAGAATGGTTTAGGGTATGAGAGAGATCATGCCTTTGGCTAGGAGGAATCCTCATAAGAGGGTTAAAGCCATTTGAGCACAAACTCTATCAAGCTTAAACACAAGCACACGGTGAACCAACCCACAAAACAAATCAAAAGTGAAGAAATGTGGGAGATGGTAGATATTTCAGTGCTAAAGTGGCATGAAAAACAATACAACAATATGCAAACAACACATGCACAACATGTTAAAGGCCAAAAGCATTAAAACTAGTGAAGGACACAACACTAGAGGCATGCAATACAATGCTCAAATGGTCAAACCAGCACTAGAAAGACCTCAAACATGTTAAAACAGTGACCAAAACAATCTGAAATGGTAGCATGAAAAGCAAGAGAGACATGCTCATGTATTGGCTCATAAACAAGGCACAAAGCACACCTCTCAAAAGCAATTAAAGAGCGATATATATATATGAGAGTATGATAGAGGCATATGCTCTAAAATCACATGCTAAATGATGCCATATCATGCAAACATCATAAATAAGGCATGCTAGAGGGCCTAAAACACAAAGCTAGTAAAGTCATTTATACTATAGCTATGCAAGGCAAGCCTCAAAGGACCAAGACCACTCAAAACAGAGTTATAGCATGGCAAAACATGAGCAAAAGCATGCTGAGATGGAGCTAACACAAACTACAATGATAGGCTAACTTATTAAGCATGTTAAGCTAGTAAGCATGATTGCACTACAAGTGTAAGAGGCAAGCAAGAGGTGCTCTAACCAACCAAAAACAGAGTTATAACATGTTAAAATAAGGCCAAAAACATGCTTGAACTAGGCTTCACAAAGGTAGAAATAGAAGCTCACTTATTAGGCCATCAACACATGCAAACAAAACACAAGGAGGGGAGGCTACCCCCTCCTATTTGGGACTTCAAAACCAACTTTCTACCACTGAAATTCCCCTGGAATTCAATGGTTAAAAAGGCCAAAACAAGATTGTTTGAAAGGCTTTAAAAGATGACACAAAGCTTGGCAAATAAAGCTACAAAAGAGGGTGGACCACCCCTAACTCCAAAAGGGCCTCAAACAACCATCTTTAACACTTAGAAAATGAGGTTTTTGTAGTTGACAACTAGGCCAAAACAGCATGCGAAGGTGGCCCAAACTAGTGTACAAAAACAAGCTTAAAAGGGGTAAATGCCTTACCCTTGAAGCACAGCAACAAACAGGCAACTTCTGAACCAAAACCAGCCTTCAAAAGCCAAAACAAGACCTTTAAGCACCTCAGCAACAAGGTAGTCTAAGTTGGCTAAGAGGTTGTGTGTAAAAAATGCAAAGAAAGCTCACTTTCAAGCACAATATAAAGAGAGAGAGAGAGAGAGAGAGAGAGAGAGAGAGTTCTAGAGAGTTGTAGAGAGAGTAAAATTTTGCTTCCAAAATTTCAAAACCTCAAGAAAGGAGGAGGGACCTCCCCTTATATAGGAATACAAGCATAAAGCTAGTATTCATCCCTCCATACACGTGTATGGAGAATGAGCCTCAGTGCTCAGCAGCTGGCTCAAAAGATCTGAAAATATCTGAAAAAGGAGAAAATTGGCCGTCAGCCACTTCCCTTAGCCAACTGACCACTTCAAGTGGCCTACAAGGGAGAAAAGTGGCCGGCAAGTTCCAAAAATGGCCGACAAGTCCTTCCCCCCCCCCCCAGACAAGAGGCACAAGGTTTGGCCCAAAAACAAGGCCAAAACACAGAGTGTTAAGAGGCTCAAAGACGAGGCACTCAGCCGAGAACTTCGAACACTCAAAACGAGCGCAAACATGCACAATCATCGCGCGCACAAACGATGACGTCTGAGTCTTAAGGTCAGTCAAAAATGGGGTGTCTACAGTAACCGATATGATAGACCCAAGGTTGTTCCGTATGTTCAATGAGATGGACCCAAGGTCGTTCCACTTATCTAATTTTTTGCACATCTGATAAGTCTAGATATCTGTTATGTAATGACCCAATGGTCATTATACAGCTGTAATTGAATAGAGTCAACGTCGTAATGCCAGAGGTCATTCCGATAAGTATGATCTATTCTGCTCTGTATCTCTATATATATTGGACCTGAGGTCGTTCTGTCATATATTGGACCTGAGGTCATTCCGCTATGATACAGTATTTATATGAGAATGATTTTATTTCCATATTAGAACTCAATAACCTCTTTACTTTGATGTTATTAATTGGGCTTTCGTTTACTCTGTTATATATATGTATGTAGGTGATCAGCGATGTAATGCCCCAAAACAATTATGATAAACCAATTGTAACAATAATTAAATAACAACATAAATTAGAGTACAATATCCTTCCATTTCATGAAATTCAGTTGTACAAAAGATGTGGCACATGCGAATATGCATTCATAAGTCCTAACCCTGAATCTATAGCATGTGTCAATAACAAAATAAGAAGAAGAAGTTAAACAGATAATGGAAATGCCCCAAAGGCTACAACTTTCAAAGATAATGCTTGGTTACATCAAAAGTGAGTCTTAAGCTTAATACATATAAATTCCTAGGCTTGTACAAAATAATAACAAGTAAACACAAAAATGAAGCTTTTGCTTCAATCCTCCCAATCTACTGCCTTGGTGAAGGCATCTCACCAACACCTGAAAATAGTTTTCCAAATAGAGTGAGCCAAAGCTTAGTAGAAATAATCCAACACAATATATAAATCTTAACAAAGATATAAGGGTGAGATTCATATGCAATGCTTATGACCACAACGTTTTACATTTCTTTCTCAAAAACCATGCCATGCTCAATTTATATCTCAATTCTGAAATCATGTCCTTTAAAATAGAAAACAAGAGGGAATTCTCAACCGGTACAACCTTTCACGGATATTTTATCCGCAGGAAACCGTCAAACGGTATCCATGCAAACGTAGCCTATACAAGTGCTACTATTTCCATTTTAAGGATGTATGAGAGGGTTCAAGAAAGTAGTTAGAAAATTCGAAGATCCTTGAAGAGAAACTTCGAATTCTCTAGAAGATAATGAGAGGCTTAGATTCTTCAATAATCTCAACTTAGGAACACAAAAATAAAGGAGATGATGGAGATAAGAGATTAGGTGAAGAATAAGGCAAAATGGCAAGAGAGAGAATGATGGCAAGACTCTCCTATGGATCTCCCACTTTCACTCTCAAGGTTGATAATGGAGAGGGGAAATTAGTTCTTTCCCAAGAGTTGAAAAATCTCCAAAATCCATCCCTTGTAAAGCTATGGGTGGGTGCTATTTATAGGCATCTCATGATGTAGGATGGAGCCCGCACTAATGAGAGCAAGGGCTGTTCCTCGAAAGTCCGAACAGAAGCAAGACTGTCCCTTGGGAGTCCGAAAGTATCACACACCCTACTTTGGCAAGAAAGATTCCTCTGGAAGATAACCGAGTCTACCAAGCTTGCACCAACATAAGTAAAGATTGTCTCTCAGAAGTCCGAGCAAAAGCAAGGTTGTCCTTCAGGAGTCCGAGCAGAAACAAGGCTGTCCCTCGGAAGTCCAAGTGGATGTGCACTTCTACTTCGGCAGCTAATGGAAGCAAAGGCTATCCTTCGGGAGTTCGAGGAGGAGTCCACACTACTTTGAATAGAAAGATCCTCAGAGCTCGTATTAATAAAAGCGAGATCTGTTCTTCGAAAGTTTGAGTGGGAGCAGACACTCTACTTCAACAAGAGAGATCCTCGAAGCTCGCACTGATGGAAACGAGGTTTGTTCCTTGGAAGTCCAAATGAAAGCACACTTCTACTATGTCAAGAAAACTCCCTTCAGGTTGGTAATTGAGTCTACTATTCCTCTTTCTTCTTTGAGGGGCAACAAAAATTGAAAACTGTTTCAAGCAACATAACACAATGAAGATATACACTGTAGAGAAAATAACTTCTAATGGAGATACATAATATGGAGGAAATAAATTTCTTCATGACATAAGAAAGATAGAACTTTTTGATAATGTAGTAAATCTAATTGTAAATGTCATAGATAGACTTCTTCTGCGGAATGTTGACATTTGCCCCTATAGTTGCAAGATCATTTGGAAAGCTTTCACCAGTTGCTCGGGTTGTGGCCATCATGCACCATCATAGCCATGTCTTCTAAGATATCCTGGGGCTCCTGTTCTCTCAACTCTATCCCATGTGCTTCGACTTTCTTTCTAAAGATCTTTTTAAGCATCCGGCACTTTTCTGTAGGATGTCCTAGTGATCGGTGGAAAACACAATAATTAGGACCCTCGCGGTCCTTCTTCGGCAAAAGCTCTTTGACATGAGGCAACTTCAGTTCTCCGTGTGCCACCCATTCTTTAACTAAGGCCTTCACCTCCTCAACACTACACGGAAAAGGAGTGTCATCTCGCAGTATTTCCTCTTCTGACCTCTAAATTCCTCCCCCTGCGACTTTCGGGTAGAAGACGCGAAAGCCGCAGTGACAGAAGATCCTCGGGATAACTTGAAGCTGGTTTTATAACTAGTCTCGAACCCGATCTCCTGAGATTGAGGTATGTTGATGTTCCGAGATGCTTCAATTAGTGTCGAGAATGTGGGTAGCTTGTGATTAACAAGAAGCATCTTGTACCCGTTCAATGCCGTTTCAACACAGATTTGGACCAAGTAGCTTTCCTCCACAGCCTCATGACAGTCCACGGCTTTGTCTTGGAACCTCTTCACATATTCGAGAATGTCTTCACCCTCCTGCTGCTTTTCCTTACACAGGGTAAGTGTGGTCACTTTCTCGGCCACTTGAAAGAATTTGGCATGGAATTTGTTGACCATCTCCTCCCAACTTTGAACAGAGTTTGGGGCCAAGTTAACATACCAACTATATGCTCGGTCGGTGAGGGGCTTGTAGAATTCTCTCAGTCGGAGGACATGATTTGAACCATAAATTCCCAAAGTCTCGATGAACCGAACAACATGTTCTCGAGCATTTCCTTGTTTGCCATCGAATTTGATGAACTTCGGCACCGTGTACCCCTCCGGGTATGGATAACTCAACATCTCGATAGGGTATGGTGGCTTGACATCCGGATCAGGCAAAGAGGGTAAAGTTTTCTTGCTCCGTTCTAGCTCGAACATGGCTTGCACATCTGCAAGGGTGAGAAATTGTTGAGGGAGAGAACTTGATGGTGGTATTCCCGGAACTTGACTTGTAAACCCGAAGACTGAGCCTGGAGCGACTTGGCCATTCGGATGTTGAGAATTCATCATCGGTGAAGACACATGATGAAATTGGCCATCGGCACCTATGGACACGCCATTTGGTGATGGGACATTGAATTGAGGCCCGTAAAGTCCACCGCACGGGGCCGCTATACCGGGTTGTGCTTGCAAATTTGTTGTCGGCGCCAAAGAACCCACTCGGTACATGAGTAGAATTTACAATCGGTGGAACAAATTAGGCATGGATGGAATACCATCTTGTAGAGAAATTTCTGTAGGCCTTCTTTGAACTTCCACAACTATTGGAACACCATTCATCACGCCGGAAACTCCTCCAACCGCTGCTGGACTATGGCTTGATCCTCCAGGTGCGTGATTTTTCGCTCCACGGGCCGTAGGTTGGCCATGACTTGTTCCTCCTAGCACTTGATTCTGCACACCATTTTGTACAACTTCAGGGAGAATTTGGGGTGGATCTTGATGGTTTTGACCATTTCCAACATTGCCATGAAGTCGTTGATGCTTGTCAGTGCCGACTTGACCTCCATTTGTTGCTGGTGATGCGAAATTCGAACCCATCACCAACATGGTGTGGTGACATTTTGAAGGGTTGTGAGAATCTCTTGTTGAGTGTGTTGGAGCTCTTGAATGGCTTCAAGGATGAGAGGTGAGTCTTGAACTTGAGTCCTTTCACCACCATTGGAGAGCCTTGTTGATGAGTCTCATTATCTGCCATTTTTGCCGGTGTTGTATGAGTTCCAGATCTCGTTGAAACCATTAACCAATCCGTCTCCCCAGTGAAGTCGCCAAATGTATGAGAGGGTTCAAGAAAGTAGTTAGAAAATTCGAAGATCCTTGAAGAACAACTTCGAATTCTCTAGAAGATAATGAGAGGCTTAGATTCTTCAATAATCTCAACTTAGGAACACAAAACAAAGGAGATGATGGAGATAAGAGATTGGGTAAAGAAGAGGCAAAATGGCAAGAGAGATAATAATGGCAAGGCTCTCCTATGGATTCTCCCACTTTCACTCTCAAGGTTGATAATGGAGAGGGGAAATTAGTTCTTTCCCAAGAGTTGAAAAATCTCCAAAATCCATCCCTTGTAAAGCTATGGGTGGGTGCTATTTATAGCACCTCATGATGTAGGATGGAGCCCATGTGCAAAGCACATGGGGAATATTCTCTCTAACCACCTTGTCCGAGGAGGTGACCTTTCGAGGATGAGAAAAACCCCGAAGAGGAGATCAACCCCTCGGCAAACCCTTCTTCTTAGCCACACCTAACCAATGATCCCCAATCATCCCAAAGGGTCAGAGGTAGTCCCAGAGGACGTCCTGCCGCATAAGGGTCAGGGCAGTTCAAGAGAACGCCCTGCGCAAATATTGCCGAGTCTCAGGGACCCCTAGATCGTGCCACCTCGACCCGGGTATAGTCTAGTTTAACCGAAGAGTGAATTTATCTCCACTCACCGTCCTCGGGATCGGGTCCTTTGTCGAACTCCATTACGCCCATGGTTCTGGTGCGTAGATCCCGGAAAGCTCCGAGCCCGCAAGTGTTCTGGGACTCATTAACGGAGCGACTTCTAGATTGCGTCTGAATCCGTTCAAAGCCAAGTGCTTCGAACTTCTAGGTTCGTGGATCCGAACCCTTTCGAGTCCGAGTGCCTCGGATCCGAACCCTTTCGAGTCCGGGCCCGAGTAAGTGTCTAGGTTCGTGGATCTGAACCCTTTCGAGGCTTAGAGCCATTCAGCCCGTTTGACGGCGATAAATTTGGGCCCACCAATCTTGGACTTGCGATAAATTCGGGCCCACTAATCTTGGGTTATTGGGCCTAAATAATTTAGTGGGCTCAAATTAGCCCCTCTTACAAAGGATATTTCATCTGTGGGAATCGGCACCCATGTATACACGCGTTTTTTGGCACCCTGGACACACAGGCCAACTTAGTTTGGTGATACACACCTCTTTCCAACATTCACCCATCTTCTCAATTACATTTACATATGCAATGTATTAAATAAGCAACAATGGTCAAAATACAAAGATGAGAAATTAGTTTCAATTTACCTAATTCTCATGCAATTTCTACAACAATCATAGCTATCCTTCACTAATAGCTCAAAACAAATATTTCTAAACAGATATAAAATCTCCAATATAGATAAACTTTCCAAAATTTAAGATGTGAGCGATAATACATATCTAACTCCATCATCCATATCAATAGCCATCCAATTTCACATTTTAAACATTAATTCCATTTATTTATACAAAATAAACATTTGAGCCATTTAGAATAAAACCCATTTTTCTTCTAAAATTTGTCCAAGCTTCAAAATCAATAGTTTGATCATAACTCAACCCCATTTCCAACCCCACAACCATTTTCAATATATTCATTTGAAAACCCCTCTTTTGATTTTAAACCAAAACCTTAGGTTTGTTCAAAATCCTCCAAAATCACATGATTGTTTTATAAAAACAAATGGCTAAGTTAAAAATCATAAAAGAGTGTAAAGAATCCCTACCTCGAAGCTAGAAGGCGAGAGAAAGAGATGACACTTCAACAATGCCAAAACCCAACTCTATTCGAATGAAAACGAAGCTCTAGGTGAGCTCTACCTTTTTAACAAATGGAGTAGGGTGGAGAAGATGGTAGATCTTGGTGTATTTGTAGAGAGAGAGTAAGTTGTAGAGAGAGAGGGTCTCAACTTAGAGTTTTAAAATGTTTTAGAGATATATATATATATAAAGTGACGTAAAATGGCCTGTTTACAAACTGATATATGCACAGCTCGCTCGAGCACAAGAGTTGTCGCTCGAGTGACCAGATATAATAAGTTATTTCGCTCGAGTACAAGAATCTTTGCTTGAGCGTAAAATATAATCTCCTAGAAGTTTTACAAATAGTTGACTATCGCTTGAGCATAAGAAGTCTCGCTCGAGCGAAGAACACTACTTCCCCGGTATCTCTGCAGGCCTGCAAAAGTACTGAGAGCTCACAAAGCTCGCTCAAGCGAAGAGGCCAAAATCTGGACAACAACAGTTTGAACCAACTAGCAACCAACCTGTTCCAAACACAACCAAGACACTCCAATACGTAAACTCAAAGAGAAATAAGGAGAAACACGGTACAAATATGTAAATAAGACAAATAAAACCCGGATTCAAAACATCAGCGGGTTGGGTTTAAACCAGGAACGCTATAACCTCCCCCCCTTAAGGAATTTCATCTCTGAAATCATAAATCAAACGTTAAAATCATGTTTAAACCAATTTCAACAATGATAATCAATCAATTCCAATACCATGACCCATCCGCCGGTCACTCATTCTCATCAACATGATGAACAGGTTCTCAACACTGAATATACAATTCACATTTCCAAAACATATATAATGTTTATATTTAATTAACATAACAAAAGTTTCAATACGTGCTCAAACATCAACAAATAGGTCTAGATACTTCTCACAGACTTCCAACTCACTTTCCCAAATTGCTTCCTCGACTCCGTGATGTTGCCCCAATACTTTCACCAAAGGAATTGTCTTACCTCACAAGACTTGGTCTCGAGTATCCAAGACTCTCACCGGTCTCTCCTCATACGAGGCATCCTCATCTACCTCTAAGTCAGTCCAATCCAACACGTGCAATGGATTCGACTCATACTTCCAAAGCGTACTATAGACCGCCCGAAACTCCGCTCCGCGCGCGAGGGCGCGAATTGTAGTTCTAGCTACTACAGTTCGGACTCCTGTCACAGATCTGATTCTAATCTTACAAAGTGCAATGTAAGACTGATAAATCACCAAAGAGTCCAAATCTGGCAAATCGTTTTGGAAAATCGATTTTAATCAAAAAGTGCCAAACATGGACTGCATTGCCAGATTTCAAAGTCGCCACCTAAATATTTTGTTTTTGGAAAATTTAGGAAACCCTGACTCATGCCTAAGGCCACGTGTCCGCCATTACCAAAGTTGCCTCGGCTCGGGAACTTGGGTACAAGAGGGGAAGGTCCTAAAATGAGCACCCCCGCTCGCCCGATCAAAGGATCGGCCTCTACTAACATGATATGTTGTTTTTGAAAACACATGCGTTCTTATTCCGGTTATTAGCTAACATTACTATGTGATGCGCACAGCATACAAGTATAGACTCAATCACGCGGATTGGAACAAAACAACTCATGTTTGTTTTTCGAAAATGGTTTGAAGTTGCTACTCGCAAGTAGGCTAAAACGCGGATTTGCCACCAAATAAGGTGGGCTTAGAAAAACAAGATTTTGCCACTCCAAGTGGGCTTAAAACACACATTTTGATGAATTGTTCCAATTCAAGTAATGAAGCCTTCATCCATAGGCATTCAGGCAGTTAAACACTTAAGTAGATAGCCTCATGGCAAGCATGCTGTCATGGCAATCACTTACACACATGCAAGGATGCTAAAGCATAAACACTCACAGTGTACTCCAAGCCAAAACAGAAGCTATGTTAGAAATCAATGCATGATCCTAGCTATGTTTGAAATGCCTAATGCAACACATGCAAAATGCAACTAAGATAGGCTCGGCTATCTAGAATGACATATGAATGCAACTTGATAACATGTATTCAAATTGGTATTGAAATACAACGCAGTTTGTATGATGCGCCGAGCCCGGTGCATTCAAGACAGATGAATGGATGCAAACATGCTAACATAAGTATGCTAATTGAAACATGCCCTAAAACTAACCATCAAAAGCTGATAAGTAAAAGAGAGAAAGAAATGGGGTTGGAAGACATGCATCACACACACGCACACTTATTACAACATTGGTCCTCTCGACGGAAGGTCCGAATAAATAATACAAGCTAGCTACGCTAAGCCAAGCTACTTAACTAATCTAATAATCTAATTAGACTAATTATTACAAAACGAAACTAATTAACTAACAAGTTAACTAAATATTACAACTCAAATGAATTTGAACAATTAGCTAATCTAAGCTAATTAAAACGCTAATCTAAGCACAAAATGAATTAATTAATTAAACGCACTAACTAATTAATTACAAAACCGACGAATGCTAACTAAGATAACAATTTATTCTAAGTTAACAAAAGCGCTGAAATGGCCTCGGGATGAGGGATGTATGTATGCTCAACTTTGCTCAGAAATCCATTACTATGCCCCGAATTGCCTCTGATTTTGATCTCAGAACACTGCACAAACCTCCAGATAGCTTCTACTCCAAAATGGGGACCTCCTGGTGCATTGCCGACCAGAAAATGGTGCTGTAGACCACCTAAACATGCTGCAGACCAAAAAAAGTGGTCGGCCAGCCACTTTTACTGGTCTGCCGACCAGAAATTCTGCCACACTCCGGTTTTGCTACAACAGAGAACAAGAAGGGGCACAGCAGTGTATTTGCAAGGTATGTGTGCACAACCACCCTCCCTATCATTTCTCAAGCTCAAAGGAGTGCGGTTCTCGACTCTCAGGCCACCAACCGAGCATCGCAATGCACGATGGCCGAGAAGCCAAGTTTGCACAATTCAATGTCAATGAATGCACAAATAACACATAAGTAGCCTCCGCCTCTATCATGCCTAATCAAGAGGGTCGGCAACTGAGAAATGAGGCACCTTTCATCACTACAAGTATGAAACGTCCCTCGTTTCTTGTGTTTGGATTAACTTTCAGTCCAAACGCAATGCAATGCAACAACATTCCAAACAACATGCAAACAACATGAGCATGTCAAGTTAGAGTCCCTAAGCATGAAAGCTAGCGAAGGATACAACACAAAGGCTATGTAATGCAATGCTCAATGGACCAAGCCAACCCCAAACTGACTTCATGCATGCCAAAACAAAGGCCAAAATGCTCTGCAATGATGGCATGAAAGGCAAGATGGTGGTGCTCATGCAATGGCTCATCAACTAAGCATAAGAGCACAACTCTCAAACATGATTAAGAAGTGACAAATGTGAGAGTGTAGCTACACTATATGCACTGAAATCACGTGTGAAACGATGCCAAATCATCCAAACAACACAAGCATAGCATGCTGGAAGGCCTAAGGCACAAGGCTACTAAAGGGGACTACTCAAGAGGTATGCAATGCATGGCACAAATGATTGAACCAGCCATAGACAGAGCTCAATTAGGTCAAAACAAAGACCAAAACATGCTGGGATGGGAACTCAAAAGCCTAGACAAGCATGCATACGCATTGGCCCATAATCAAGGCACAAAGACACAACTCTTAAAAGTACTCAAAGAGTGAAAGAAGTGAGAATATGGCAATGCTATATGCTCTAAAATAACACGTTAAATGATGTCATGGCAAGCAAACATCTCAAACAAAGCATGCCAGAGGCATCAAAACACAAGGCTAGTCAAGCCCATTGCACTACAGCTATGCAATACATGAACCATATGGCCAAGACAACCCAAAACTGTTCTAGAGCATGTCAAATCAAGGCCAAAAACATGTTGTAGTAGAGCCAACACATGCTAGGATAATGAGCTAAAACAACAAGCATGCAAGGCTAGTAAGTGAGATTTGCTCTACAAGTACAAGATGCAAACCACAAGTGGCCAAACCAGCCAAAAAACAGAGTTGTATCATGGAAAAATAACACCAAAAATACACTGATATGGTAGCCCAAATGCTTAGACAAGATGGCATACATATTGGCTCATATTTAAGGCATAAAGCACAACCTTCCAAAAGCATTGAAAGAGTGAAGCATGGGAGAGTATGACCACACTACATACACTGAAATCACATATCAAATGATGCTAAATCATGCAAATAGCCCAGGCAATGCATGCTAGTGACTTGAAAACTCAAAGTTAGTGAGCAGGATTGCACTATAGCTATACAAAGCAAGGTATGCATGACCAAAACAACTTAAAATAGAGCTTAAGCATAGCAAAACATGAGTAAAAACTTGTTGGAGTGGAGCCAAAAACATGCTAGAATGATGGTCCAAAGCATGATGCATGTTAGGCTAGTGAGTGGAATTGCACTGCAAGTGCAAGGAGCATGCAAGAGATAACCAAACCAACCCAAAACAATGTTATGCCATGCTAAAATAAGGCCTAAGACATGCTAAGATGGAGGCCTCAAGGTGGTAGAAAAACATGCTAACTTGGTGAGCCATCAACACACGCACATAAGAGAAGAGGATGGGGGACAACCCCCACCTATTTAGGGCCTCAAAACACACTGGTGATCTCAAAGGCCTAAAGAGGTGGCACAAAACAAAGCAAAATAAGGCACAAAAGGGGGTAGACAACCCCCTACACCAAAGAGGCCTCAAACCAACATCTTAAACACTTGAAAATAAAGCTTTTTGCAGTTTAAAGTTAGGCCTAAAACATCATGCAAATAGGGCCAAAGACTTAATCAAAAATAAAGCTTTAAGGGGCTAGTTTCTTACCCTTGAAGAACAAGGACAAAGCAGCAACTCCAGTAACTTTTTTGGACCAAAAGCAATCCAAAAACCCCAAAACCAGCTTCAAGGTGCCTCAGCTCCAAAGCAAAGGTGTTTCACTAGGTGTTTGTGGGCAAAAGTGTGAAGAAATGGCACTTCTAAGCACAAATATAGAGAGAAAGGAAGAAGTATAGAGATAGCGGGATATGTATAGCCCTAATGCAAAATTCTCAGCCTGAGACAAGAGGGAGGAGGCCCCCTTATATAGAATTCCAAGCTTCAAGCTTGTTGAACAAGCTAGAAGCTTGGTGCAATCCCTCCATACACGTGTATGGAGGATGCTTTCTGTGTCCAGCAGCTGGCATAGCTGGCAAGAAAAATATCTGCAGAAAGTGCAGGAAAGCTGCCAACCAGTTGAAGTGGTCGACCGACCACTCCCACTGGTCGACCGACCAGAAAAAGTGGTCTGCAAGGACAAAAAGTGGTCTACAAGGGGGGAAAGGTGATCTGCACAGAGAGAGGAAGGTGGTGGCATGGCTGCCGACCACTTTAGGTGGTCCACAAACCACCCACCCTAGCTGGCCGACCAGAAAGCTGGCCGGTAGGGAAGAAAAGTGGTCTACAGGGGGAGAAACTGGTCTACACCCTTGTTCCGCTCTCCAGGCAAGGGATAAGAAGGTTTGGTTCAAAGCCAAACCAAAAAGGAAGCAAGACAAGAGTCCGCAAGGCGAAGCACTCAGCCGGAAGCCCCGAAAACTAGTCTACGGGCACAAAAGTGGTCTACGAGAGGGAAAGGTAGTCTACGACTACAAAAAGTGGTCTACAGACCTCTATTTCCCTCTAGGCAAAGGCAACAAGGCATGGTCCAAAAACTAGGCCAAGAGGAGAACGTTAAGAGGTCCCAAGACAAGGCGCTCGGCCGAAGGCTCCTGAAACCGAAAACTAGCCTACAAGAGGGAAAAGTAGTCTACGACTACAAAAAGTGGCCTACAGGCCTCTCTCTCCCTCTAGGCAAGATCAACAAGGCATGGTCCACAAACCAAGCCAAAACACAAAGAGTTCAGAGGCCCAGAGGCAAGGCACTCAACCGAAAACTCTGGAAACTCGAAACGAGCACAAACATGCGCAATCATCGAGCGCTCAATCAATGACATCTGAGTCTTAAGATCGGTCAAAAATGGAGTGTCTACACATACAAATATGAAACACATCATGGACCCCGAAAAGTTATGGCAGTAAAGCCAAGTGAAAATCTATCTCTCCAATCCGCATAAGGATCTCAAAAGGCCCAATAAATATAAGAGATAACTTACCACTCTTTCCAAATCTCATCAAACCCCGCCTAGGTGATATCTTCAAGAATACATGATCTTCTACCTCAAAAGATAGAAGTCTTCTCCTATGGTCGACATTACTTTTCTAGCAACTCTAGATAGTAACCAACCTCTTACGGATAAGAGCGACTTTCTCAGCCATTTCTTGAGCCAACTCAGGGCCTAACAAAGGTGCATCACCCATCTCAGGCCAACACATAGGAGATCTACAAAGTCAGCCATACAAGGCCTCCAACGGTGTTATGCCAATACGCGGCTGGAAGCTATTATTATAGGCAAACTCCACTAATGGCAAGTCCCTCTCCCACGACCCCTTAAAGTCAAGAACACAACCCCTAAGCATATCCTTTAAAATATGAATGGTGCGCTCTGACTGCCCACCAATTTGAGGATGATACACAGTGCTAAAAGTCAATCTCGTGCCCAAAGCATTCTGTAGGCTCTGCCACAAATGAGCTATAAAACGCGGATCTCTATCCGAATCAATCGTTACAGGGACTCCGTGCAACCTCACTATGTCCCTAACATAAAGGTTGGCAAGATAATCTACCAAGTCACTTACGCGCATAAATATGAAGTGTGCCAACTTGGTTAATCGATCAACTGCCACCCAAATTGCATCACTACCCCGTTGAGTCCTAGGAAGACCCACAACAAAATCTATCGTGACATGCTCCCACTTCCACTCAGCTATAGGCAAGGGTTGCAACAAACCAGTTGGCTTTTGATGTTCGGCCGTTACTTGTTAACAAGTAAAGCGCTTCGATACAAACACGACCACATCTTTCTTTATTCCCCTCTACCAAAACTGGTGACTAAGGTCGTGATACATCTTTGTGCCTCCCGGATGCACCGCTAGGCATGAATGGTGAAACTCTTGGAGTACTTCCTCTCGATAAGACTCCAGCACAAAAAAACGATCACGATATCTAACACTCGAATCGGGATACACATTCAAGCCTTTCTCTACCTTCCCATTGGTAATCTTCTCCCAGAGGGATTCTACCTCAAGGTCACCCCTTTGTGTTTCTATCACTCGGTTCGCAAGTGTAGGCTGTGCAACTATCGAGAACAAGGCTGCAGACTCCACGAACTCGCCAAGATGCAAGTTAAACTCACCAATAGTACTCAACGTCTCCTATTTTTGAATGGCAATACTAGCCACACTACCAATGGATTTCCTACTTAAAGCATTGGGCACAACATTGGCCTTCTCCGGATGATAATACAACTCAAAGTTATAATCTTCTATAAACTCCATCCACCTTCTCTACCTCAGATTCAAGTCTTTTTGTGCAAACAGATATTTCAGACTCTTGTAATCAGAAAACACTTGAAATTTCTCACCATACAGATAATAACTCCAAATCTTTAAGGCAAAGATCACTGCTGCTAACTCTAAGTCATGAGTAAAGTAGTTCCTCTCATGTGTTTTCAACTGCCGCGAGCCATAAGCTACTACATTTCCCTCTTGCATCAAAACACCGTCCAAACCTTCCTGTGAAGCATCACAATACACTGAAAAATAGTGGGCAAAAAGAAAAAAAGAAAGAAGAAGGAAAAGAAAGGAGAAAAATGAGAGGAGAAAAATGAAAGAAAAAAACAAAACAAAAAAGAGAGATGAAGAAAAGAAGAAGAAAAAAATAGGAAAAGGGAAAGATAACTAAATAGAGAAAATAGAAAAGGAATAGGTTTTGTTCTTGTTTTGTTTTGTTGCTTTGATTAGTTACTTGTTCCATACTTGTTGTTTTTGTTGCTTTATTTCATAAATTAGTCCATTATTTCATTATTTGTTCTGTAATTCGTAATTCGTGTTGCTATTTCATATTTGAAAGAAAAAACAAAAAACAAAATCGGCAACCTATTCGAGTATCACTCCAATTGTTTTGATTTTCTGTAAATTTGTTAAATTCATATTTAACTCTTCATAAATTCGCTTCCAATCTCCTTGTGTCAAGTTTTGAATTGTTTGCCCCTTTTATTGATCCATCCTCTCTTCCTATCGCATGCAATGCATTAGGATTGTTTCCACTCAGTTAAAAACAGCAGGTGTGCCTATTGTTCACACCACCTCTTCTTTTATCGTGTGCGACATGTTAGGATTGTTCCTTCAGTTAAAATTATTGGGCGTGCCCGGTGTTCACACCATCTCTCCTCCTATCACGTGCGACATATTAGGATTGTTCTATTCGATTAAAAACAGCAGGTGCGCCTGTTGTTCACACCACCTCTTCTCCTATCGCATGCGACACACTAGGATTGTTCCTTCGGTTAAAAACATTGGGCGTGCCCGGTGTTCACACCACCTCTTCTCTTATCACGTGCGACGCATTAGGATTGTTCCCTTCATTAAAAATAGCAGGTTCGCCTATTGTTCACACCACCTTTTCTCTTCTCGCGTGAGATGTGTTAGGATTGTTCCCTTGGTTAGAAACAGCAGGTGTGCTTGTTGTTTACACCACCTTTCCTCCTCTTGTGTGAGACGCGTTGGGATCTCAATTACTCGATTAAAAACGTCAGGCAAACCTGGGGTTCACACCACCCTCCACCCTCTTTGTATGAGACACAGTTTGACATGGAGCTTTTCGCATTCTCTACGTGAGACATGGTCTAGTTTGTATCATTTTTCACCCTACCTACGAGAGCTGTAGTTAGGTCTGCATTTTCTTATATCCTTTCTATGTGAGACGTAGTTTGGTTCATACTCCCTTTGCCCTTTCACGTGAGATGTATTTATTTACTCACTTCTTTCTATGCGAGACACGGCTTAGTTTGTTTTGCTTGGATTTATGCTTTTGTACAAGTGTTGTATTCCTGTTATCGCTTGTTGCATTGCTTCATCACTTGTTAGCATACATGTGAATGTTTCATTGCATTGTTTCATTTCATCACCATAAGTTATGTTTCTTGCATATCATTTTTGCATTTTTCCATTGAACTACGCAGGTTTGATTCCTCGCAAAAAAGATACGTAGGCAATATTCGAGTTCAACCTTTGGTATTTGTATTTTGGTTTATTTTCTTGCCCAACTCTTACGGCTATATTAAATGGGTCGTCTCTGGGCTTTGACTTTCACTTACGTCATTTTATGACTTTGAGCTCTGTCAAAAAGGGGCAACTGTAGACACCCCATTTTCGACCACCCGTAAGACTTAGGCATTTGGTCCAGCGCACTTGATGATGAAAACCACATTGTGTGACTCGAGTTCTAGGCAAAGGAATCCAAGGTCAAGCCCCAAAATAATCCTAAAACCTTCCTACTTGCCTTATTCTTACCTCAGAGGTTCATTTTTTAACATTGTACTACCTTACACTAAGTTTGAAATAGGGGAATAAGGCAGCACATTAGGGCCTGGCCATGTCCCATTAAGAGTCGGCCGTGGCCATTTGCGCCCTGTCATGCCTTGCTGGTGATACACTCTATTCTGGCCTGCCAACGGTCTTTTTTTTGAAGATATTTTCGACCTTTTTTGCTCAAATTCTATAAAAACGAGGCTATACCTCTGTTTTGAGGGTTGAACAATTTCAAAAGAACATATACACACAAGAGAGAGCTCATTCTTCCTCTACAAGTCACCTTTGAGCAAACCTATCTCTCTTGACTAATATCCATACACCATATACCACCTTAGGTCATAACCTTAGAGCCTTGGTTGAGGCTTGTGCATCACAATTCAAGCTTGAGAGTGTGCTTGAACCAAGTTTATGTTACAAACAAGAGCTTGTTTTTTTTTAGAGGTATAAGCTTACCACCTTCTCTCTTACTTCTTTTTCTATCTCTTGTTAGCTACTTCTTGTGTTTTTATGTTGTCTTGAGTCCTTTTCAAGTGTTTTAACTTTTGTTTGGATAGCTACCAAAGGGTAGAGAGGGTTAACACCTTCTCTTGCACCTTATTTCATAGCTCAAGCCCTTATTTTTACACTTTTTGCTTTAGTTCTCAAACTGATTTTCAGATTTTAAAAAAGGCCAAAAAGTATGGTTTGAGGTCTTAAAAATGGAGGGGTTAGCCAACCCCCCTCCCCCTTTTTCTAGTTCACTAGTATTGTATCCTTGCATCTTGTTTGACTTTTTGGGCTCTTTTTATACACTTTTAGCCATTGATTTTTGCATATGAGGGGTTGTTTTAAGGCTGCCCTAATTAATTTAATTAGTGTGTACTTTGAACGCCTTGGTTGTTGTGTTAAAAGTCCTTATATCTTACTTGTTGTGTTGTGCTATCCATAACTTTTCTTTGATTGGTTTTCATGTCAAGAGTTTCATTTTAATAATCAATCTCGCAATCATATCTGCAACCTCCCATTTTCTTCTTTTCTTCTTTTGTTTGAGAGTTATTACAACCGATCGATGGTTATTCAAAATATGAGAAAGAAACTTATGCTCAATGGCTTAATCTCTACGGAGGTTCATCATCAAAGGCATGGTCTCTCTTTCATATTTAGAAGCATTTCTCGTTTGACGTTCCTTCTCATTTAGCGGACTTAATCATCACTTTGGACAAATGGATTAAAGAATGGACAAGACTAATGAAATTGGCTTAAAATGGGATCAACAAATATAAAGAAAAGGAATAAGTTGCTCAGATTCAACCGGTCATTATGCCGAGTCTATTGTGTCAAGAGTTGTCGCACATCAATTCATGGTGTTTTGACGACCCTTGAAGCGTCTCTACTTCTCTCTTTGAGCTCACTCCATGATAAGAGGGAGGGGTAGGTGTTGTTCATTGCATTCATTGATTTTTGTCCAACTTGTGCTTGAAATCATCAAGCAATCAACTTGCTCATTGATGGTTTTGGAAATGAATTCGTCCTTCTCTTGAGACTTTCCATAACAGAGAAGTGTAAGAGGGACAAAAGAGCTTAGAAAAAACTGTCTACACTGTTTTTACCTCAGAGCACAAAAACAGGGTTTTGCACAAAATTAGGACACGACCAGCCTTATTTGGGCCCAATCGGGCCTCATTGGGGGCTGGTCGGCCTTTAATGTTTGGTATACAGTGTGTTTTTGCAGAAACATAGGGCAGTGACTAAAGATGAAACAGAGCAAATTCTGAGGAAGGCAGATAGAGTTGCTTCTAAAAACTGTAATGTGCATGCCATCCTAGTGCTTCTTGGGTTTATCAAATGTTGTAAATTAATGCTCTCATTATTGTTGTAATTATTATTATTGTTTATTTGTAATTGTATAGCTAGTTAACTTAGATTGCTAGTTTATTGCTCATTCTAGAGATCCTTGTTGTAACAACTTAGTTAGTTAGTTATTTAATTCCTTCAGTCAAATTTGTAGTAGTTAGTTTATTTCAGACGTTCGGACATCGATTTGGACCCTCATGCACGAGGGCAAAAATATGTAAGAAGCATGTATGTCTTCTAACCCCCATTTCTTTCTCCTTTTTATTTACCCGCTTATGATGGTAGCATAGAGCATCATGTTTACTTAGCATTCCCATGTTTGCATACACTTGTTTCAGGTACATTTGGGTTTGACTCATCATACTAACCAATGTCAATTTCAATTTCATTGCTTGAAAACGTGATTTATCACATGTCTTGAATTGGATCATATACCATGCTCATAGCCGAGGTGATAAAAATTGAATAAATGTGTGCGTTGCATTAGTCACATTGAATTGTTTAGGAACATGCATTTTTCTAATTGTTTTATTTCTTTTGGCTTGCCTTGGAGTACTAGGTGAGCGTTTATTGCTTTAGCATCTTGCATTGCATGTGATTATTGCCATGTCGAGCATACTTTCCATAAGGCTAAATGCTTAGATGATATATCTATTTGAATGCCAGTGGATGAAGGCTAATTGCTAAAATTAAAATAATTTGATTAATATGCAAACTCAACTTTTCAAGTGATGCGTATTCAAAACAATTTTTCAAACAAACATGAAGTCAAAGCATTCCAATTTTTTGAAAATTAGTCTATAATTGTGTGCAACGCATAGTAATGTTAGTCTAATAATCAGAACAAGAACATATAATATAAACAAAAATCACATCATGATTAGTAAAGGCTGATCTTTGATCAGGTAAGTGGGGTGCTCAATTCATAACCTTTCCCTCTTATACCTAAGTTCTCGAGCCAAGACACTTTGGTGATGACGGACTAATAGCCTTTAGCACAAGTCTCGGGTTTCCTAAATTTTTCAAAAATATTTAGGTGGCGACTCTGTAATCTGGCAAAGCAGTCCATTTTTAGCATTTGATTCAAAATCAATTTTCCAAAAGAATTGCCGGATTTGGATACTTTTTGTGTTTTCACTCTTTCACATTGCACTTGTGAAATCAGATTCAAAACCATGGGAGTCCGAACTGTAGTTGTATCCGAAAGGAGCACGAAAAGAAAGCTACACTAATCTAGAGAAATCTTTCGCAAACCACCAGTAATACTCAGCCAACCCCAACAAACTATGGATCTCAAAAGCAATCTTAGGTTGTTCCCAACCTTGCACTCCCTCTATCTTGGATGAATCTACAGTCACCCCTCCCCCAGATACAACATGGCCTAAGAATTTTACTTCTCCCAACCAAAATTCACATTTCCCAAACTTAGCATACAGTTTGTGGGCTCTAAGTAACTCAAGTACTACCCGCAGGTGTTCTTCGTGATCCTCCTCAGAAGGCGAGTAAATCAAGATGTCATCAACAAAGACGACCACAAAATGGTCTAGGAACTCACGAAAGATCTGGTTTGTCAAATCCATAAACACGGCTGGTGCATTGGTTAGCCCGAAAGGCATCACTAAAAACTCATAATGGTAATACTGCATATGAAATGCCATCTTCTGCATATCCTCCTCCCTTACCCTCAACTGGTGATAACCCGATCTCAAATCTATCTTGAAAAAACAACATGACCCTTTCAACTGATCAAACAGATCGTCTATACGAGGCATTGGGTACTTGTTCTTAACAGTTACCCGGTTCAACTTCCGATAATCAATACAAAGGTGCAATGCACCATCTTTCTTTTTAGCGAAGAGAGCCAATGCTCCCCAAGGTGAAGTACTAGGGCGGATAAAACCCTTATCTACTAGTTCTTTTAGTTGAATCTTTAACTCACTCAACTCGATAGGTGCAAACCTATACGGTGCCATAGAAATCGATGTCGTACCAGGCACTAAGTCGATAGAGAACTCGATCTCTTGGTGAGATGGTAAACCAGTGAGATCCTCAAGAAAAACATCCGGGTATTTATAAACTACACTTGGCAACTCAACTCGAACTTCATTACACTCATTACCCAAGAAGTTGGCAAGAAGGCAACTAAGCTCAGTCCGCCTACACAGATCATACACCAATGATAAGACTATATCAACTTGGTCCCCCAAGAAATAAAAGCAATCACCGCTCAAGGTACATACAGTAACCCCCTAATGGTAACAGTCTATGACAGCCTGATACGATGACAACCAGTCCATACCCAATATAGCATCAAACCTCGACATGTTAATCAACACAAATGCAAAAAGAAGTCGGCGACCGACAACCTCTATGTCACAACCCCGACACCCCTGCTCCAAGACAATCTCACCACCGATAGGTGACTCTACATTGAGAGGAGATGTTAACCGAGCCAATTCTAACCCCAAAGACAATGCAAATGCAGACGAGATAAATGAATGGGATGCACTCGTATTAATCAATACATTAGCAATAGAATTGCAAAACAAGAAAGTATCTCTCACTACAGAAGGCACTGGTACTAGGTCTGGCACAATAACAGCATACACACACCCTGTAGGTCTCTGCTCTACCTACTCACCCCTTGGAGCATAAGCCTGATGCACTGACTGAGCCGAAGAGGCTTCCTGATTGGCCCTTAAGGCCTGTGTTAACTGTGCAGGCTAGTAGCTCTATGTCTGTCTCAAACTAGACACACCAGGTGTGTCACCCAACTGAGGGCAAAACCTCTTCAAGTGTCTTGCCTGCCCACACTAATAAGAATAGCCTACAGAACGAGCCGAAGACGATATGGACCACTGCCCTTCTCCCCTTTGCGGCCTAGCTGACCATGTTTAAAACAAGTGAAATCTCTCTGACCACCTCTTCTAGAAACCAAACTTGGTACTGGGAAAATGGACCTCAACTGAGCTCCCTAGGACTGCTGTGGGTTAGAAACCCTCTGCCTCTTATTGTCCCACTAAACCTCCTGATTCCTCCTAGAGCCCCTCATCCGCTCCTTATCCATTTGCATCACGGTTTCAAGATGAGCCGCCGACTCTACAAATCGTACTTAATCTCTAATCATTGAACCGGCTACCTTAAAAAGAAGACCGGTCCTTAACCTTTTATCGAACTCCACACAACAGGGCTCCTCTGTCGCCACTAACTCTAGTGAAAATCTAGAGAGGCTTGTAAAAGCCGCCTCAAACTCGGCTACCGGTGTGTTCAACTGCTTAAGCTATGAGAACTACTCCCTCAACTTCTCCTTAATAGTAGAAGGCAAAAACTTATCCTAGAAGGCATTGACAAAAGCCTCCCAAGTCACTCCAATGCGCCCACGCGCATACTTCCACCACTAACCCGTATCTCTCTTCAACTGGAAGAAGGCCAGGGTCACTCTCAATCCGTCGTCCTTGATGCCAAACATCTTGAACGTCTTCACTATCTGCTCTACCCACTCATCTGCCTTTAGTGGCTCTTTGGGATCACCCAAAAACTTGTCTGGGTTAGACCGGAAGAACTCTTGCTTTAGAAAAGACGGCCCCATCTTACCAATATGGGCTTGGATTTGATTCTCAGCTCTAAGAATGTCCATGGATTCCCGTAATGCTCCGGTCATCTTGTGGGCTAAGGCATCCATGGCCTACTAACCTGTCGGTTCGGCCACATTAGCCTGACCAACTCCCTCCTCTTGTGCCGGAATATCATTCGGTATCGACACCTCCTGCCGTCTAGGCCTACCACGCCTACCACCACAACCACGTCCTGACATCCTAATGAAGGTAACAAAAGAGATTAGCACATTTACAAATGTGCCAAAGCTAACTCACTTGAGTCCTAATGCAGTGGACAACAGTAATTCACTCCACATAAGCACAGTCACATAAACACATACGAATTTCCTTCCTGGATAATGACCGTCCCACGGCGTTGCTAGAGTTTCAATTAAAAACAGCATCGATCAAGTGCTCTTCTAATAGGACTTCCAGAAACTCATAGACCCAATCAATATCCTAGAAATTAAATTTCATACCCATATCATCACATAAGCATGTTATCACATAGCATACCATACATACAAATGTCTTTATCAAGCGAGACAAACCCATTGTGGTAATTTCAAAAAGAACACCTTTCATTTGTTTGAAATTTCAAAAAAAATTATTTAAAAAACTAAAAACAAATGGTGGCCAAAACATTTTGTCGCTGAATCCATCTTTTGGCGACTAATCATTGTGTTTGTAGTCGTCATGTTAGTTTCCAAAGATATGGCCTTGTTTGGTTTGATTTTGAGAGAGTAATTTTAGAGAAAAATTTTCAAAATTTTATTTGGTTTAGCGATTTTGGAAAAAAAAAAATTCAAAATCACTTTCTCTCTCCTACACATCAATCACTCACTTTTTCTCTCTCCTCTCTCCTTCTCAATCACTTTTTTTCTCACACACATCTACTCAATTACAACAAAATATTAAATCATCACAAACTCTCATACTCCAAAACTATTTCTAAAATATACAACCAAACAACCCAAAAAAAATTTTCTCTCTCTCAAAATTTTTTAAAAAAAATTTATCTCTCAAAACCAAATCAAACACACCATTTTTGGTGACTAAATTTTATTTAGATGAAAAAAACTTAACCTTTAGCGACTAAATGCCTTTTAATCGCCAAAAACTTAACATCCAACGACTAAAATTATTTTAATCACCAAATATAGCACATTATTTACTGTTTAGAATTAGCTCAAAAATATCTTTTAAATAGTTTTTTTTTTAAGTCAACAGTACTTTAAATTTTGTAAAATCGTTAATTTCAATAAAAGGTATCTCATATTTATTTATTTATTTAGTTTTATATGTTAAGAGCACTTATTAGCAATGAAATCGTCAATTCCAATAAAATCTATCTCATTAAATTTTTGTAAAGTCAACAGTACTTTATTTATTGGATTAATTACACTAATAGTCCCTATAGTTTGGGACTTGCGTCACTTTGGTCCCTGACTTTTCAATTGTGACACATTTGATCCTGAATTTTGATTCTTGTTCCAAATAAGGACAATTGAAAATATTATTAGATTTTTCAAGGGTAAAATCGTCAATTTGATAAAATATAAACTAATTTGACAAAAATAAATGTCAAAAAAATATTTTTAATTTTTTTTAAAATTATTTTTATCCACCAATGATAAAATTATATAAAATTAATAAAAATTACATGATTAATTTTTTAAAATTAATTTTACATGATCATCATCCAAACACATAATAAAAATTAATTTAGTAAAAAAAAATAAATGTCTAAAAGATTTATCAATTTTAATATATTTATTTTTAGTAGGTAGAAATAATTTTAAAAATTCAAAAATATTTGTTTGACATTTATTTTTATCAAATTAGTTTATTTTTATCAAATTGACAATTTTACCCTTGAAAAATCTAATTATAATTCAATTGTCCTTATTTGGAACAAGATTCAAAATTCAGGGTCAAATGTGTTACAATTGAAAAGTTAGGGACCAAAGTGATACAAACCCCAAACTATAGGGACTATTTGTGTAATTTGCCCTTATTTATTTTTATTTGTTAAGAGCATTTATATTTATTTTGGTCTTATTATATATAAAAAATATCTTTAATTAAGATAATTTTTAATGTTGTGTTATTTTCTATAGAGTTATGTTAGGGATCTCAAATATTCTATCAAATATTTTACCAAACCTTTCACATGGGTATGTGACAACACACATGTGAATTTGTGTGAATTCCACCCATATAAGAGATTTGGTAAAATATTTAGTAGAATATTGAGATCCATAACTTTTCTCTTTTCTATACAAATGGGAGCAAAGCCTTTTAAATAATCAGTTAAAAATGGAAAGTTATTAAATATAAATAATTTAATTAATATGTTAAAAATAGAAAGTAACTAAACTCAAGATATTTAATTTAACATTAAAACCACATTAACAAGTTAAAATAAAAAAAAAAAATACTAAATTCAAGACAAATTAATAAATGTTTAATGCACATTATCAAGTGTTGTGCTATATACACTAGTTAGCATTGGCCTATACGACTTGGGCATTGTTTTGCATTGAGCCCAACAATTTTCCACAATAATCAATTGGTTCGACGAGGAATTTGGTGAGAATTGTGTGATTATGTTTGTTAAAACATTGTTAAACTATTTTTTTAAGTTTTTAATGAGACTTGTTAACATGTGCCCTTAAGAATATAATTAATTATTGTAACTACCTTTTGTATGAGAAAAATATAAAGCACAAGTAGAAATAAATATTGTGATTTTCTAAAATTAGACACTTTTCTATGTAGACAAAACTACCCTCATTTTAGAAGAGTAATGTTAGGCATTATGAAAAAAAAATCATGAAAATGATCGTGAAATATTTTTCACCGTTAGATTACATATACAAATAAAACCCCACACATTAATTAAAGGATAAAAAATCTTCATGAAGTATTTCATGATATTTTTTTTATGATCCCTAATATTATTTATTTTGGAATAATGAAATTGACCTATTTAGAAGATTCAAATATTAATGTGTGTAGTGTCGGTTCAAATAAATAAAACCACCATATGTTTAATCAAAATTAAAAATGGTAAACTATTAACAGGTCCTAATAGTTGGGCTTGATTTCCATCAAATTCTATTGAACAATAAGACCTACTAAAATTGTCGCTAAAAATAATTTTTTGTGACAATTTTTTCGCTTATGTAGCTAAAAATTGATAATTAGTGATTTTTTTTTTTTTTTTTTTGTCACGATTTTTATAAATTATCGCTAAACTTACAATTAGTGACATTTTTGTGTGGCGAATTTTTCAAATTGTCGCTGAAAGTTAAAAATTAGTGACTTTTTTGTCACTATTTTTTTAAATTGTCGCTAAAACTTATAATTAGTGACTTTTTGTGACAATTTTCAAATTGTCGCTGAAAATTAATAATTAGTGACTTTTTTTAATAGTGGTTGATGAAAAACACTATAAATTATCATAAGAACTATTGGATAATAAATCCACTTATTATGACCTATACGTAAGTCCCCCAATTAAAAATATGTAGAAGCTCCTATTGAATTATAAATTAAAAATAAGAAAAATATAATAAAATAAAACAATAGTATCCTCCTAAATATAAACATAAATATATATATATATATATATATTAATAGTTCATTATAAATAAAAATAAATTTATAAATCACATAAAACAATAATGTTTTTTTTCATTTGAAAGCTCATTTAATTTGAAACAATTTCTTGAAATACATTGATGAATCTCACTTATAAAATTATATTTCTATTTATTAATACTAAAATAGCATAACCAATACAAAAAAAATAAAAATCAATCCATTGATGCTATAATGTTACAACAAAAAAAATATAAAATAAAAATTCATTTCAATTTATGTCAAAAAACAATAAACTAAATAATTGAAAATAAATTATTTAGAATTATATAATCATTTTATGTGTTGGAAATTGAAAAAAAATAAAAGTTATAAATATAATAAAATAAAATCAGAGAAATAAAATTAAAGAAAGAAATTGAAAAAAATACAAATGTGTATTTTAGTGTCTATGTTAAAAAAGAAAAAAAAAATTATTCAATCATAACAACTTTAATTATACTTCATACTTTCTTAACATAAGTTCTCAGGACACATGTCAACAAAAAATTTTTTTAACAAGGTCATCATCTTTTTCTCATTTTTTTAGAATGAAAAAAAATAAATAAATAAATAAATTCTTTGCAAAATCGATAAAAAAATCGGACCAACCTCGTACAACGGTAGCAAAAAATTTCATAAAGAGATAACAAACTTTCATAGGAGGAACAATCCTAACCTCCAGAGGGGAGGAGAAAAAATCCTCACAAAAGAGGGACACAACCTCCACATAGGGAGGATAATTATAGGAAATAAAAAAATTAAAAAATAAACCAAAAATAATCAGATCTAAGTCGCCAAACGCATCTAAAGCTCTATTACACTGCAATCTTCAACTTGATATTCGAAGACCTCACCTCCGCCAGTCAAAATAAAACATTGAGGCAAGGTAATCACCTAGCGTAAATTGAACGCGTTAAACAACGTCGATTTTTAGATTGTGAAAAAATCTAAAATCAAATCTTAAAGGTTTTTACGTGAGAGTAAAAGTTTGAGCGCAAACCAAATATTATTTTGAAGATCGGAAAAAAGGAGAGACAATGTTAACACCAGTGATCGAAGATAGATCTAAAAGAAATGAAGCAGATCTAGTAAAAATAGATCTATGGCGACAAATTTGATGATGAAGTCATTGTGGCTATGCTGAAAATAAATAAAAAGAAAAACGAAAATAATATAAAAATTTAAAAAAAAAAAAAAGAAGCGACGGGAAAAAAGAGGAGGCCGACGACCGAATTGGTATCATCTTAGTTGGCCCTTTCGAAAATAGTGCCTGACACCAAGAAAGTCATCCCCATATCTCTTTTTTCCATAAGATTCCAAAATTTATCAAGTGTTTTTCTTCTCTTTTTTTTTTTTTCTTTAATTATTACTATCTCCATTTCCAATCAGGGAAAGACAACTACACAATACCCTCGTTTGAAGTTATCTCATTGTTGGCAGAATACTATAACTAGCAACACTCATTACCAAGAATTTTCATATATTAATGAAGATAGTCAACAAATTTTGAAATTACACTACCAAGTACAAACACAAATAAGGAAAGACAGCTAAACAAATATTATATATTTGAAACCATCTGCGTAGACTACCGTTAGGTAGACCTCTCGTCCACTTCTCTCCAATAGTAGTACAAATATGTCAATTAAAATATAAGACTTGCAAGCACTACGTAGGTTTGGGCAAATAAATTAAAACGTTTATTACGCTCCATAGTTTTAGACTATCGTTAAATTATTTATTTAATTTTTAATTATTGATAACGTTTATTTAGATTTTATTTATTTAACGGATTAAATTAAATGAGATTACAAATATAGTATGATTGAGTAAGGAAATTATTAGTATAGTAATATTAAATTAGAGATGTAAAATAAAATGTATTTATTTGTGTACTAGTGTATTGGTATTAGTTAATTAGGATTAAATATATAAGTTACGTAAAAATTCCTATCACGTGAAAAATAACTTTGTTGATTTTGTAAAATGATAGGCAAATTGGTCTTTTAGCCATCAATCTATGGAGTGGACTAGGGGAAATTCTACTTACACAACACATTTATCACTTCACACCTTTCATTTGAGATTTTTCTTTTCTAATTTTACCCATCTGGGAAATTACCTTTAAAGATAAAAGATAAAAATTAAATAGATTTGATTATCTCTTTACACCAATTACATTTCAATTTCTACTTCTTTTCTTCCTTTCTCCATTTCTCATTTCTTCTTCTCTACTATACATCTACTTTTAAAAAGTGAGAATCACAGTGTTTTGCAAATAAAGAAAGTAATTGATGAGTAAATGGTAATGGAGGACCAACAAAAAAATAAAATGGTAAGTTTTCTTTATGTTTTCGTTTGGTTTTTTAAGAGGGCTATTCGACTTTTGTTCGGTGTACCAGAATCAAACAAAATCAAATAGCCTAAAATCACACTGTCAGACAAAAAATATATATCCGGTAATCCACTGTCGAACAAAAAATAGTTGTTCAATAATCTATTGCTGAACAAAAAGTACATGTTCGATAACTCACTGCTAAACATTTTCAATTTCATTTTTTCGATATATTTTTTTATTTGAAGAATTATGCTTCTATTCATTGTAATAAGGCTAGTAGTGCATTGTTAATGGTCTATAGTCATGAATTCAGTACAAATGAGATTTGTTAGATTTATCTGCTTCTTGGTCATCTAGTACCTCCGAAAGCAAGTAATTGCACTACTAGAAAAGGGGGTTCTAGACATGGAACATTTTGCAACGGTTTAAAAATTGTTACAACAAGCAAGCTTTTGGGACAGTAAAACAACCCAACGCAAAATCACTTTTTTGTAATGGTAAGTAACTATCGCCAAAAAAAAAAAACACCGAATAAATACTATTATTAAAGACAGATAACAAAAAACTGTCACAAAAGGTTTTATTTTTTTGCGAAACTATAGCAAAAACTTAATCCCCTCATTTTGCACTTTCGCGCCTCTCTCTCTCCCTCTCTCCCTCCCTCTCTTTTACGCCCCTTAATATTTTAGTTTTCTCTTTCACCTGTAGACACCCCATTTCTGACGGCCTTTACGACTTAGATGTTATCGCATGCACATCTGATGATGAGTTTATTTGCTCGTCAAGTGCATGAAGTCCTTAACGGAATGCCACAGTTTTGAGCCTTTCAAACCCCACACCTATGTTGCCATATTCTTGGACCAAGCCTTGGTTCTTTAAGCTTGCAACCATCACTTTTTGGTTGCTGACCACCAGTGATGTGGTCTGCCCGCCACTGATGTGGTTTGCCGGCCACCAGTTTCTTTTGCAGATATTTTGTGACAGTTGTGCCAGCTGTTTGCAGAGATGCATGCATCTTCACCCACATGTAGGGTTGGATGCTCTTGAGGAGAATTCATGTTTTCTATATATAGAGGGCCTCCCTCTCATGTTTTAAGGTTAGAAACATTTTAGAACAAAATTTTTCCTGTCTCTCTCTAATTCTCTCTCTCTCTCTCTCTCTCTCTCTCTCTAGCAAATTCCTACACTTTTGCCGACAATCCTTAACCTTTGCCTATACACCGTTAACAAAATCTCTCCATATTTGAGCTGAGGTATCCTAGAGCCTTGTCAGAGCTCTTGAGGGTGTTGTTTGCTTGGTTTTGTTGCTTGGAATTGATTTCCTTTTCAAAAGGTATAAGGCTTTGTCTATTAGCTTGCTTTCTCTACTCTTTTTGTTGCAATTTTCCAACTATTTTTGAGCTGTAAAACTTTGGTATTTTTTAGGCTGAAACTTGGGTTTTAAGGCCATTGAAGGTCGAGGGGTGGTTCACCCTTCTTTATACCTTGCTTTGAAGGTCTTTCCATTGTGTTTCCCACCCTTTTATTATCTTTTTCTGAGCTTTTAAACACTGATTTTCAAATCTTTTTTAGTGGCCAAAATCATGTTTTGAAGTCCAAATTTGGAGGGGTTAGCCCCCTCTCGTTATGTCTTGTTTACTAGCTTGGTTTATGCTATATTTTGGCATATTAATCTGGCTTTTGTTAGCTCAATTTCAGCACATTTTAGGACTTATTTTACACTATTTTAACACGGTTTTAAGCTTCTAGTTGCATTTGAGCTTTGTTTTGCATGCTTATAGTGTAATTGTCCTCATGAGTTAGGTGTTCTAGGCATTAGACACCTTCTCCTTTAAGTTGATTGCATTTATTTATGGCTTTCCATACTTGTGATTACTCTTAATTATCTCTACAATCTCCCTCCTTTCTTGGTTTTTGTTTTGCTTTGAAAGTGGTTTCAAACTGCTTGTTTGTTTAATGCATGAGATTGAGGTGTCATACTTAATGGTTTAATCCATTTGGGGGTTCATTACCAACAGTATGATGTCTCTTTCACGCCTAAAACAACTTTTGGTTTGAGTTCTCTTTCCATTTAGAGGACTTAAACTCATTATTGGACTCAATTGAATTAAATAATTGAAAGGTAATTAAAAGGAAGTAATTAAAACTTGGGATTAAAAATGATGCAAGATAATAAAAAGTGTTGTATTCAATCGGACGTTAATTGAACACATGGAAGCTTGGGCCATTTCATACTCATTAGTGATGAAATGATTCAAGTTTCCAAGGTCACCACTTCCCTTGATTCTTTCATGAAAGGGGGGAGGTTAGAGTCTTATTTTGTTGCATTTATTGAACTTGCAACTTTGGTTCACAAGCCATCGTGCAATGAAATTGCTTGAGTCGGTGGTTTATGACTTAAGTTCACTACTCCTTTGATTTGTTCATGAAAAGGAGGGGTGAGTTGTGCAAACAAATCCTTAAAAATACCCTGTGCATGCTCTGTTTGTCCTCTGTTGCAACAAGGTGAACTGGGCAGCAGTGACCGGCAGGCCACTTTCTATGGCCGATAGACCATTATCGATGGCCGGCCGGCTATCACTGGTGGCCGGCAACCCTCATCACTGGCCGGCCAGCCACTGATGCAAAATTCAGCAATGTGTTTGTAAGGCAAAGCAGAGTTGTTCTGGAAGTGGGCAACAGTGTTAATGTTCTATTGTGCAACAGAGGCTCTTCAAAAGCAAAACAGTGACTTTCGGGTCGAAACTGAGCACGTGCATGAGCATTCCTTGCATTCTGAGCTTGTTTAAATTTAAATATTTAGATTAAATATTTCTTGTAATTAATTAGTTGTAGCTAGTTAATTTTGTAAAAGTGTTGTAATTTGATTAGCTAGAATGGTGAGTTAATTGATTCAGTTTGTAATAATTAGTTAAGTAGTTTAGCTAATTTCATTTGTTTTGTAATAATTACTTAATTAGCTTAGATTTAGTCAATTAGTTAGTTTATTCATTCGGACTCTCCTTCATGAGAGTGCAAACTTGCAATAATGTGTATGTCTTCCAACTCCACGTCTTTCTCCCTTTTATTTATTAGCTTATGGTGGTTAGTTTAGGGACATCATGTTTTGTTTAGCATAATCCATGTTTGCATCCACTTGTATTGCATGCACCGAGGCTCGGTTCATCATTCTAACTGCATTGCTAGTTTAAATACTTCTTTGAATACGTGTTTAGATTGCATGCTATTTAAAATGCTTCATTTGCCATATTAATAGCCGAGCCTAGTAAATTGCATATTGTATGTATCGCATTAGTCGTATTGCATAGTTAGGAATCATGCATTTTTCTAACTCATTTCTCTTTTTTGGCTTGAAGTACTAGGTGAGCCTTTACTCACTTTAGCATGTTACATGTTGATGTTGCCATGTCTAGCATGCTTGTCATGAGGTTAAGTGCTTAAATGATAAACTGCTTGAATGCCTGTGGATGAAGGCTTATTGGTTGAATTGGAATAATTTGAGTAATGCTCATATGCGATCATTTTTTCAAGTGGTACATATTTCAAAACAATTTTCAAAAACAAACATGAATCGAAATGTTCCAATTTTTGCAAAGTTAGTCTATACTTGTGTGTGTGCGTATCACATAATAATGCTAGCCTAATAAACTGGAACAAGAGCATATAATGTACATAGGATCCATATCATGATTAGTAAAGGCCGATCTTTTGATCGGGCGAGCAGAGGTGCTCAAATTTATTCATGACCTTCCCCTCTCGTACCTAAGTTCTCGAGCCGAGACAATCTAGGTGATGACGGACATGTGGCCTTTGGCACGAGTTATGGGTTTCCTAAATTTTCCAAAATATTTAGGTGGCAACTATGTATCTGGCAAAGTAGTCCATTTTTGGCAATTTGATTCAAAATCGATTTTCCAAAAGATTTGTCAGATTTGGACTCTTTGGTGATTATCTATTTTACAATGCACTTGTGAGATCAGATTCAGAACCGCGGGAGTCCGATACTATAGGGCTTATTTCTCATTTTGAAAGGGAGTGCGGAAAAAGTCGAGCTACATCGCCCAACCCTAATATTTCATTACTTCATCACTCCGTCTATGGCAGCGGCAATAGCACCGGCATGGGTAGAGCTCCGATGTCCAGGTAACCTTCCTCTTCTCTCATCTTCTTGACTCTCCTCTCCCTAATATTTCAATCTTCTCTCTTGCACCCTGGGTTTAGGATTCTATTGAGCCCTTCTGTTTTGGACATTAGGGTTACAGGAAAATAATTGTATTGTCTAAAGGATGAAAATGATTTCCCACCTTTGTCAAACTGATTGTGGTGGGAAGGGAACGGCGCCCGTATTTGTGTCACTAGCAATTGCAGCAATAATCAATTTAATCACGTTTGTTGGAGGTTTGATCGGAGTTTTGAAGGGGAATAACTCAGAGGGACTTGGGATGGTAATGGGGCGGGTAGAGTGTGTTTTACCCTCCTAATAATTTAAGTAAACAAAGAAAACATATTCAAAGCTTAGAAGCCAAAAAGAATTGAGGGGAAAATTTAGATTTTACTGAACCAAATCCCATATGCAGTAGAGCCCATGCATGAAATGTGGAAATGATAGTAGTTCTAATTAATATTTTTTTGATGTGAGATTCTTTTAATAATTTGAAAGTTATTTCTTTCTTTTAATTGATTTTTCCTTTCCCTCTTACTTTCCTTCTTCTTAATTTTGCTTGTTTGTTTTTGTTTTCGTTTTTATTAAACTGAAACAATACTAGATCTAAAGAAAAAAAAAAACTTGAAGCAGTACTCAATCTAAAGAAGAAGAAAAAAAACTGAAGCAACATAGTTGTTCTTTAAATTATTATTTGTTGGAACAATCTTCTGTGTAAATAAAATAAACTGAATTAAACCAAACAAAATAAATAAATTACATACCAGATTTATTATTGAACCGGAAAAATAATTCAAGACCAAGTCGAGTGTGTGACACTCTGTCCTTAAGACAGATTCGCCCCGCTATGGTGCTTACGGTTAAATGGCGTCTATCTCCCAGGATACAATGATCTTCACAAATTTAATAAAGCACTTTAAATAAATTTGTTCGGCGAACCAAACCTGTGTTCTAACTCTCTGAAATATTATACTAAAACTAATATGAAGAATAAAAAAAAATGCAGAAATATTTTGGACAGCAAAAAATCCACAAGCAAACTGAATTTTTCGGATCCCTTAGACTGCTGGAATGGATTAGTATTTATAGGCAACTTGGAAATTGTTATGACCACCCGAACAGGTTCCATCATAAAGTGAATAGATGCCCTATGAAATGAACAGGGCACCATTTATTCAAACTTTGAATCTGTCCGTTACATGAACACATATTCAAACTTTAAAGGATCCGTTGGTGTACAGGAATGGTAATAAATTCTTTCAAACAAATTGAAGAAGACCATAGTTGACTAAGTCAAATGTGAAGGAATTTTCATTTATTTAAAACTATTAAAAAATATATATATATATTAATTATTTAAATATATATAATATATATATTAAACTATTTGAATAGTTTAATCATATTTTAGGAAACCACTTAAGGAAACCAAAAAATAAATTTAGAAAAATTAAATTCCCATAATAATTTTTATTGAAAAAATTCAAAAGAATTTTATCTTTAAAAATTATGTTAGACCCGAAAATGACGTCATCTTCCCATTCACTCATAAATGGTTTTGACGTTCCGTCTTCACCACTACACCTCTTCGGACCCACCCCAAAAGACGTTTGGGGTCCATCCACCAAATTGGGCTAAAAATATCCTATATAAAAAATTTTTTTCCAACCAATCCCCCACATGAATGGAAGTTGACGGAGAGAAAATGCAACAACATGATCTAATCAGAGAGTTTAGAAATTGGAAATATTCTGCAAAGGACAGGTAGCTTTTGGCTTTGACCTTCCCTTGTGAGACACTATCGGATTTACTAGCTAATCAGTGAACACGATGTCTTGAACTGTTCAGCCGTTTGTGTAAACCAAGACAATAGAACTCACACAGTATATACCCAGACACAGTTTAGTTCTCACTATTGTGTTCATTTTGGCCCCTGAACAACCTGGTCTTCATGAGTGCTCTAGAGAATTGTAGCCCTTCACAAATCTCACAAACCGGCCCAGTTCACACTCACATAGGTAATTCTTATGAAGAGTATCCTGCTATACTCCACTAGGTTAACCTAGATATAAGAATCATTAAAGTTTTACTTAACCTAAAACGCTGGCAGACATCACTATTTCCATAGAAATGGGTAGGAGTTAGACTCCCCAGTGATCCTTCTGAGTCAATCACAACTCGGTTGTCCCTTTGAACCTAGATCTTGGGATCTCCAGTCAACTAGGTTGGGTTGCCGTTGTGGTAACTCTTATTTAATAGGCTTTAGTCCCATTCCCCTCGATGAATTCTCAACTAACTCTCTTGCTAACCCTTTGGTTAGTGGATCCGCTATGTTGTCTTTAGACTTAACATATTCTATGGAAATAATTCCATTAGAGAGTAGTTGTCTTACGGTGTTATGTCGACGACGAATGTGTCGTGACTTACCGTTATACATATGACTCTGTGCTCTACCAATTGCTGATTGACTATCACAATGTATGCATATAGCAGGCACCGGTTTTGGCCATATTGGAATATCTTCAAGGAAGTGGCGAAGCCATTCTGCCTCTTCCCCTGCTTTGTCTAACGCTATGAATTCTGATTCCATAGTAGATCTAGCAATACAAGTCTGTTTGGAAGATTTCCAAGATACAGCCGCCCCACCAAGAGTAAAGACATACCCACTGGTGGACTTCGAGTCTCTAGTATCGATATCCAATTTGCATCACAGTATCCTTCAAGTACTGCTGGATATCTAGTATAATTCAGCCCAATATTACGAGTGAATCGGAGATATCTTAGAACCCTTATAATTGCTTTCCAGTGTTCTACTCCCGGATTACTCGTATATCTACTTAATTTACTTACTGCATAAGCTATATCTGGGCGAGTGCAGTTCATCAAGTACATTAAGCTTCCAATAATTTGGGCATACTCTAATTGAGAAATACTTTCCTGTATATTCTTAGAAAGATACAAATTAACATCTACAGGAGTTCTAGCAAGATGATCATCATCTTTGCTGAATTTGTCAAGTATTTTCTCAATGTAATGAGATTGTGACAAAGTATAACCTTCTGATGTTTTAGTAATTTTCATACCAAGAATTACATCAGCAATGCCCATGTCCTTCATGTCAAAATGTTTATTCAACATTTTCTTGGTAGTTTTAATCATGTCATTATTACTACCTATGATGAGCATATCATCTACATAAAGACATACAATGACATAACCTTTGTCTGTGTTTTTAATATAAACACATTTGTCACACTCATTAATTTTAAATCCATTTGACATCATTGCTTTGTCAAATTTCTCATGCCATTGCTTTGGCGCTTGTTTTAAACCATATAATGATTTAACCAATTTACACACTTTCTTTTCTTTCCCTGGAACAGAAAACCCTTCTGGTTGTTCCATGTAAATTTCTTCATTTAACTCTCACCATTTAAGAAAGCGGTTTTAACATCCATTTGATGAATTTCTAGATTGTATAGAGATGCAATGGCAATTAGCATTCTAATGGACGTTATTCTAGTAACTGGTGAGTATGTGTCAAAGTAATCTAGACCTTCTTTCTGTCTAAAACCTTTGACTACAAGTCTTGCCTTGTATTTTCGATTGATCCATCTGCTTTCAATTTTCTTTTGAAAATCCACTTGTACCCAAGAGGTTTACAACCTGGTGGCAAGTCCACTAATTCCCAAGTGTGATTTTGCAAGATGGATTCAACTTCACTGTTCACAGCTTCTTTCCATAAAGGAGCTTCAGGACTGGACATAGCCTCTTTAAAAGTTAAAGGCTCATTTTCTAACAATATGTTAGAAAATCTGGACCAAAAGATTTTGAGGTTCTAGCACGTTTACTACGTCTAGGTTCCTCTTCCTCATTTTGATCTAACACTTGTTCTTGATCATGTTCTTGATCCTGACTAGTAATAGCATCAAAAGATCTTTTATTGTTACTAGTCTCTAGTCCAGTCTTCTTTGGAAATACATGTTCAAAGAATGATGCATTCCGAGATTCAATAATAGTATTTACATGCATTTCGGAATGTTCTGATTTATGAATCAAAAACCGATATGCACTACTATTCTTGGCATAACCAATGAAAATGCAATCAATGGTCTTAGGACCTATCTTAGTCTTTTTAGGACTAGGAATAGCCACTTTAGCCAAACACCCCCACACTTTTAAGTATTTGTAGGATGGTACTCTTCCATGCCACAATTCATAAGGTGTTTGATTCACTTTCTTTCGGGGTATTTTTTTTAAAATATAATTAGCAGAAAGTATTGCTTCCCCCACAAGTTCTGAGGTAATCCAGAACTGATTAACATGGCATTCATCATTTCTTTTAAAGTCCTATTTTTCCTTTCAGCAATTCCATTTTGCTGAGGTGAGTAAGGAGCGGTGGTTTGATGAATTATTCCATGTTCTTTACAAAATTCACCAAAAGGTGATTCATATTCACACACCTCTATCACTTCTAAGTTTCTTGATTTTCTTACCAAGTTGATTTTCAACTTCATTCTTATATTGAATGAAAGTTTCCAAAGCTTCATCCTTGGTTCGAATTAAATAAATATAACTATATCTAGTATAGTCATCTATAAAAGTGATTACATACTTTTTCCACCTCTGGTTTGAATTGATTTAAAATCACAAATGTCACTATGAATTAATTCAAGTGGTTCCGTACTTCTTTCAATTGAATGAAAAGGAGTTTTAGATAATTTTGCCTCAACACAAATTTCACATTTATGATTTGAATCAATGTCAAATTTAGGTAAACATTCCATATTAATTAATCTACGCAAAGATCCATAATTAACATGTCCTAGTCTACCATGCCATAAATTTGAAGACTCAAGCAAGTAAGAAGAAGATGTAGTATTATTAATAACAAGGGTACAACAGTTCATCATTACTTTAACTTGAAAGGCCATCAGACATGTAACCTTTTCCTACATACATCCCATTCTTAGTAAGTACAAATTTATCACTCTCAATACTAGCCTAAACCCATTCTTATTCAACAAAGATCCGGAAACAAGATTCTTGCGAATGTCCGGTACATGCAGCACATTGTTGAGAGTGAGTTCCTTTCCTGATGTCATCTTGAGAACAATCTTCCTTGTCCTTCAACTTTGGAAGTTGAGGAGTTGCCCATAAAAGTTGTTCACCATTGTCTACTGTAGAGTAAGATGTGAACATCTTTTTGTCGGCACAAATATGGCAAGTAGCACCAGTGTCCACCCACCATTCTTTAGGATTTTCCGACAAGATTTGCCTCGGAAACAACTGCAGAAAGATTGATGTCATCTACACCATTGGAAATCTTGTCCACTTCGGTCATATGGGCTTGAGCAGGCTTCTTGCTTGTTCGTTTCTTGCTTTTGCCTTTGCTACGGCAATCTTTGGCCCGATGTCCCTCTTTGTCACAGATGTAACATTTGCCATTAAACTTGTACTTTTTATTATCCCCCCCTTTAGAGCCTTGTGATGAACTTTCTCCAGAAGACTTACGTTTCTTGGTTTTTGAAGCATGTTCTACCACATTTGCCTTAGACTCCATAGGATTTCTACCAGCCCGCTTATCAGAATTGCGGTTGTCCTCCTCAATCCTTAAACGCACAATTAACTCGTCCATAGAAATTTCTTTGCGCTTGTGTTTAAGGTAGTTCTTGAATTCCTTCCAGCCTTTTGGTAATTTTTCAATTAAGGCTGCAACTTGAAAGGATTCACTGAGAGACATACCTTCTGCGTGAATGTCATGCAGAATGAGTTGGAAATCTTGAGCTTGGCTAATCACAGTTTTTGAATCAACCATTAAAAATCCAGGAATCTGCCAACCCACAAATTTCTTTGAGCCGGCATCTTCCGTTTTGTACTTTTTCTCCAACGAATCCCAAAGTTCCTTTGCTGTTTGATTGGACTGTAGACGTTGTATAATGTGTTGTCAAGTCCGTTCAAGACGTAATTCCGGCAAAGGAAATCGGCATGTTCCAAGCATCAACCGCACGCAAACCACTTGCCGGTCGGTTTCATCCTCTTTCAGGATAGGAGCATCTTCACGGAGGAAACGAGCCAGGTTCAGAGTTGTAAGATAGAACAACATTTTCTGTTGCCATCTTTTAAAATCAGTTCCTGAGAACTTCTCTGGCTTTTCACTGTGATTTACTGGTACTGTCATCACAGGAGAGGGGGTTGGTGCAATCGCAGCCACCACAGTAGTACTTGTTTGGGCATTTGTTTCAGTAGCCATCAATTCTAATTTATAAAACAAAATTATAATTAGAATTTACACTACACAGAAAATTAAACCAAATGCACAGAATTAAATTCTATAAAAATAAAAGAAACAAGTATGTAACTTTTATTTTCCAATTAATTTGAAAATAAAATAAAATTTTATTTAAACAAATTAATTCCACACAAAAATAAAAGAAATAAAACTATAAACTTTTATTTTTCAATTAATTTGGAAATAAAATAAAATTTTTTTAAACCAAAATAATTCCACACAAGAAAAATTAAATCTCTTGTTATACTCCAAAATTAAAATACTGAAAACAGAATTTTAATTAATGAAAACTCAGAAAATAATTTCTAAAACCCAAAATTAATTTCTGAAAAAATTCCACAAAAATATATTCTGAATTGTTAATGACACCAGTATCGTACTACTAGTTGTTGTCAAAGAAAAGAGACAGTATATTACTACTATCTGTCAAATAGCATATAATCACTATTTGTTTTTCCAACCAGAATATTATTTTGTAAATTTACAGAAAATAATTTTCTTCCGAAATTATTTACGAAGAATGGAAAAAGGAAACAAACGAAAAATTCTGTAAACAGAATAATTCGAATCTGTCTTAAGATTGTTGGAACAATCTTCTGTGTAAATAAAATAAACTGAATTAAACCAAACAAAATAAATAAATTACATACCAGATTTATTTATTGAACCGGAAAAATAATTCAAGACCAAGTCGAGTGTGTGACACTCTGTCCTTAAGACAGATTCGCCCCGCTATGGTGCTTACGGTTAAATGGCGTCTATCTCCCAGGATACAATGATCTTCACAAATTTAATAAAGCACTTTAAATAAATTTGTTCGGCGAACCAAACCTGTGTTCTAACTCTCTGAAATATTATACTAAAACTAATATGAAGAATAAAAAAAAAATGCAGAATATTTTGGACAGCAAAAAATCACAAGCAAACTGAATTTTTCGGATCCCTTAGACTGCTGGAAATGATTAGTATTTATAGGCAACTTGGAAATTGTTATGACCACCCGAACAGGTTCCAATCATAAAGTGAATAGATGCCCTATGAAATGAACAGGCGCACCATTTATTCAAACTTTGAATCTGTCCGTTACATGAACACATATTCAAACTTTAAAGGATCCGTTGGTGTACAGGAATGGTAATAAATTCTTTTCAAACAAATTGAAGAAGACCCATAGTTGACTAAGTCAAAATGTGAGGAATTTTCATTTATTTAAACTATTAAAAATATATATATATATTAAATTATTTAAATATATATATATATATATATTAAACTATTTGAATAGTTTAATCATTTTTAGGAAACCACTTAAGGAAACCAAAAATAAATTTAGAAATAAATTAAATTCCCATAATAATTTTTATTGAAAAAATTCAAAAGAATTTTATCTTTAAAAATTAATGTTAGACCCCGAAAATGACGTCATCTTCCCATTCACTCATAAATGGTTTTGACGTTCCGTCTTCACCACTACACCTCTTCGGACCCACCCCAAAAGACGTTTTGGGGTCCACCCAAATTGGGCTAAAAAATATGCCTATATATAAAACCATTTTTCCAACATTATTTTTAGATTGTATTTGGTTCACGAATTTGAGGAGAGATTTGAAAAAAAAAATGTGTATAAAATCTATCCAAATCTATCTTCAAATCCATAAACCAAACACAATCTTAATCAATCTGTCTCTTTCACTCACTTTTTTCAATTCTTAATATTTTGCTTTTGTTTTGTTTATATTATGGAGATATACCCAAAGCAAAGCAATGAAGCAAAGCAAATGGGGCGAGGATGTTAGGGGCGGGGGTGGTAATAAGAAATTGGTCTCCATTGGGGATTAGGGATAGGGATGGGGAAAAAATAAAAATCGGGGATTGGGGATAGGGGATAGGGATAGGGATGGGGATGGGGATGGGGGGTAAACCCACTCTACTCACCCCATTGTGATCCCTAGTCCCTCTGAGGATTCAGAGAAAAACTATAAAAAATTTCTAGAGTTGAAACCTGGAAATTCGGTTGTAGAGAAGGAACTTTCTCAATTGTTACAGGCTCAGAGTGCTCTTGAGACCGCTACGAATCTCTATGATTCAAGCAAGTTTACAAAATCATTGGATTATGTTGTCAAAATTGTACTTGTATTTTCTCTTGCGTGTTAAAGGGTATTGACTATCATCATGATCATCTTCATTTTCATGAATATTAGCTATTGTAAGTTTGCAATGCATAGAATATCTTATTTGATGCTCCTCTTCTTCTTCTTCATCTTCTTCTTCTTCTTCTTCTTCTTCTTCAGGCCAAACTCCTTAAGCTGAAGTTATTGTTAGGTGCCAAAGATTATTCAGTTGCCATCACTGAGACAGGATATATTCTTAAAGAAGATGAGAATAATCTGGAGGCATTACTGCTACGTGCTCATGCCTACTACTATTTTGCTGATCATGATGTTGTTTTAAGTTTGTGTGACCAAAATTTTGTTAAAATTAATGCCATATTTACATTAGATACATTGGATATATTGCATGCATTGGATACATTGAGTTCATACATTCTTTGTATTCATGTATTTTTATATTCATGTATTTTATATTTATTAAGTACATTGTCTAGATTATATTCATGTACCTAGTTAATTGCAAGGTTGTTTAGGTTCATGAATCTTATTCATTGAACTTTTGTATAACCTTCTCTATATAAAAGGATGTAAGCCTATGGGTAAAATATATGAATAATAAGAGATAAAAATTCAATACAAAATATAGTTCATTCTAGAGAGAGTTTTATCAAAAGCTAACAGAAGTGGTATCAGAGCTTTGGTTGGGTCAAGAACAAGTTGGGCATAGAGATCGGATACGGGAAAACAAGCCTCAAAGAAGAACAAACCGACATCCATGGCGAATCCCAACAACCAAAATGTATATACTCCTATCTTTAATGGTGAAAATTTTGATTTTTGGTATGTGAAAATGAGAAGTATTTTTGTTATATGGATCTTTGGGATCTTGTTGAAAATGGGTTCAAGGAACCTGAAGATGAAGGAGCTTTGACAAATCCCAAAAGAACCAATTAAAAGAGCAAAGGAAGAAGGATTCAAAGGCTCTCTCTTTTATTCAACAAGGAGTTTCAGAAGCAATCTTTCCAAGAATTATCAATACAACAAAAGCGAAGGAGGCATGGGATATTCTTCAAAAAGAGTATAGAGGCAACTTGAAGGTAAGAACCATCAAACTTCAATCATTGAAAAGAGATTTTGAAAATTTAAAGATGAAGGATAAGGAATTGTTGAAGGATTATTTTTCTAGGGTTATGGAACTTGTAAACCAAATGAAAATTTATGGGGATAATATTACTAATCAAAGAGTTGTTGAGAAAATTTTGATAAGTTTCCGGAGAAATACAATCCTATTGTTGCTGTTATTGAAGAAACTAAAGATCTTGCTGATTTGAGTATTGAAGATTTGATGGGTTCAATTAAAACATTTGAGCAAAGGTTGAGTAGGCAATCTGAAAAGTCAATTGAAAGTGCCTTTCAATCCAAGCTTAATGTTAGTACCTCTAATTCCCAAGGAAGAGGAAGAAAAAGAAATGCAACCGGAAGAGCAAGAAATGCAAAAGGAAAGGAAGGTCTAATTTTCAAAGAAAGGAAAATGAAGAGTCCACTCAACAAAAGTGTGGAATTTGCAACCGAAGCAATCATGTTGACAAAGATTGTTGGTTTCGAGGAAAGCCAAAATGTTACAGTTGCAACAAATTTGGGCATGTCAAGAAGGATTGCCAAGTCAAGAGCACTCAATAAGATAATTTTTCCGAGGAGCAAGAAAATGAAGGGCACATGTTCTATGCTTATCACAAGGAATCGGATCAAAACAAGGATGTATGGTTTCTCGATAGCGGATGTAGCAATCACATGACAGGAGATGAGAGCATTTTGTGAAAATGGATGCTTCCTCCAATTCTCAAGTAAAAATGGGGAATGGTGCCTTAGTCCAAACAAAAGGAAAAGGTACTATTGCTATAGAAACCAAGATGGGTACAAGATTCATTTCCGATGTTCTCCTAGTTCCAGACTTGGAGCAAAATTTGCTAAGTGTTGGACAACTTATGGAGCATGGATATCTTGTTCACTTTGAAGACGATTTTTGCAAAATTTTTGACAAAGGGGGGAAAAGCCAAGTTGTAGCAAAAATCAAGATGGAGAAGAATAGAAGTTTTCCTCTCATTTTCCGATATAGCAAAAATGCGGCTTTGAAGATGGATGTGATTGATAATTCATGGCTTTGGCATAGAAGATTTGGGCACTTGAATTTTCAAAGCTTGAAGCATCTACAACAAAAGAATATGGTTTTTGGGTTGCCAACCATTCATGAAGTGCAACATATTTGTGAAGGTTGTGCACTTGGAAAGCATCACCGGGCCTCATTTCCAAAGGAGAAAGCATGGAGAGCTAAAGCACCATTGGAGCTTGTCCACACAGATGTGTGCAGACCCATGGATACACCAACTCATGGAGGTAACAAATACTTCATTATCTTTGTTGATAATTTTACTAGAATGACTTGGGTGTATTTCATGAGACAAAAGAGTGAAGTTTTCTCTATCTTCAAGAAATTTCAAAATCTTGTTGAAAGACAAAGTGGTTGTTTGATGAAAGTATTGAGAAGTGATAGAGGCGGAGAATACAACTCAAATGAGTTTATGAAATTTTGTGAAGATATTGGAATAGAAAGGCAATTGACTGTTGGGTACACTCCACAACAAAATGGTGTGGCGGAAAGGAATAATCGAACCATAGAGGAGATGTCCAAGTCTATGCTACATGAGAAGGGCCTACCCAAAACTTTTGGGGGTGAGGCCGTGTATACAGCAGTTTACTTGATGAATAGATGTCCTACAAAAGCTCTTAATGACAAAACTCCATTTGATGCTTGGAGTGGAAGGAAACCATCGGTGAATCACTTGAAGATGTTTGGTTGCATTTGTTATGCTCATGTTCCAAAAGAAGTGAGGCACAAGCTTGATGAAAATAGTAAGGAATGCATCTTTGTGGGTTATAGCTCGAAATCCAAAGGCTATAGACTCTTCAGTTTGGATCAAAAGAAGGTGATTATTTGTAAAGATGTTCTCTTTGATGAGAAGGCGTCTTTTGATTGGAAGGAAAAGAAAGTCCAAGATCAAAGCATTGCTTTCAATGAAGAATCGGAAAGTCCACAAGTTAAAGAGTTGCAACTCTTGAATCTCCACAAGAGGGTCACCAATTGCTAGTTCACAATCTTCTCCAAGTTCAAGTTCAAGTTCAAGTTCAAGTTCTCATCTCCAAGTTCAACTCCAAGAAATATAAGGAGTCTTAGTGATGTGTATGCAAGATGCAATTTATGCATTGTTGAACCTGAAAATTTTGAAGAGGCAATTAAAGATAAAGCATGGAAGAAAGCAATGGAAGATGAAATTCATGTGATTGAGAAGAACAAGACTTGGGAGTTAGTGGAGAAATCGAAAGAAAAAGAAATAATTGGTGTGAAGTGGATTTTCAAAACAAAGTTCAATCCGGATGGCTTTATTCAAAAGAACAAAGCAAGACTTGTAGCAAAAGGGTATTCACAACAACCTGGAATTGATTTCCAAGAAACTTTTGCTCCTGTGGCTCGACTTGATACAATTAGAGCTATCATTGCTTTGGCGGCTCAAAAGGGTTGGTTCTTGCACCAACTTGATGTAAAATCAGCATTTTTAAATGGAAAATTAGAAGAAGAAGTGTATGTTGATCAACCTAAAGGCTTTGTTGTCAAAGGCAAAGAAGATAGAGTGTACAAGTTGAAGAAGGCTTTATATGGCTTAAAGCAAGCACCTCGGGCATGGTATAGTGAAATTGATGCTTACTTCAATGAAAAGGGTTTTCAAAGAAGCAAAAGTGAGCCAACTTTGTACATCAAAAGGCAAGGTACAACTGGTATTCTCATTGTTTCACTTTATGTTGATGATTTGGTTTTTACCGGTAGTGATGAAAAATTGATTGAAGATTTTAAAAGGGAGATGATAAAGAAATATGAAATGTTGGGTGTCACATAATATGGCATTAAGGGGGAGTGTTCAAATTAATGCCATATTTACATTAGATACATTGGATATATTGCATGCATTGGATACATTGAGTTCATACATTCTTTGTATTCATGTATTTTATATTTATTAAGTACATTGTCTAGATTATATTCATGTACCTAGTTAATTGCAAGGTTGTTTAGGTTCGTGGATCTTATTCATTGAACTTTTGTATAACCTTCTCTATATAAAAGGATGTAAGCCTATGGGTAAAATATATGAATAATAAGAGATAAAAATTCAAAACAAAATATAGTTCATTCTAGGGAGAGTTTTATCAAAAGCTAACAAATTTGAGCTAAACACCCCCTCCCCCGTCCAAGAAAAGAAAAAATATAACAAAGGAAGAAAATAAGAAAGCAAATTGATAAAAAAGACTAAAATCTTGTTGAAATTCTTTCGTTGGATCTCATTATACTTTGTCCAAAGTATCCTTACGTTCATATGGAAAATTTTAGATGTCTTCCACAGGCATTTCCAAAAAGGTCTTCATTTGGACCCCGAGCATCATGAACTGAAGAAAGCCTATTTTGGATTGAAAATTTTACTCAAGAAGACTAAAAGCGTAAGCCTAATAAGCTTTTCTGGAGCTTAATAATGGCCATTTCCATGTCATCTTATGTTGTTTTGTAACCTTTTGTTATCCTTAAATGTTGATTTTTTTATGCAAGCTGAAGAAAACAAAAATAAGGGCCAGCTGCGTCTTGCAATGGAAGACTACAAAGCGGCCCTTGCACTATACCCAAATCATCTGGCACACAACATTCGCCTTCATCTTGGTTTATGTAAGGTCTTGGTTAAGCTTGGTAGGGGAAAGGATGTTGTAAGTAATTGCACTGAAGTGCTTGACATTAATAAGGAGCTTGTTGAAGCTTTAGCTCTGGTTATCTTTTGTTTATTTTTGCCCCATAGTTTTCCAAAAGCATTTTCCTGAATTGTTTAATTAAAGATTACTTAACGAGGGATAATGTTTTACAGAGGGGTAAAGCGAGACTTTAGATAGAAGATTGGGAGGGAGTTGTGGCAGATCTAAAGTCTGTAGTTGAAAAATCACCTCAGGTTTGCCGTAAAATGTTTTCCAATTATATTATAAGCTCTCTTAAACTTAATTGAGGATATGTTTGCCAATGGAACCAATTGGAGGAAATGGATCTATGTAGCTAACCTGGAGTAATTAGAACAAGGCTTGTGGAGTTGAGTTTAACATTTTGGACCTATATAGAATTTTTTTTTCCCTTTCGAAGTCCATATATCTAAAATTTTATGTAGGTAACAATATTTGATATGCTAATACTACAAGATACTCATATTTTGAAGTACTGATGAGAGCAGAGAGATCGTTGAAGTTGAGCCAACGAAAGGACTAGTACAATATTTTGGGAGCTTCAAAGACCGCATCTATTTTCACATTAATACATCCTTAGTGACATCAGGGAGATAGTTTGTAGATTCTTAAAATGGTAATTGAGACTGTGTTTGGATGATGTGGGTGTAAGTTGATGTCTTGGAGGGAGGCTTGAGTGGAGAAGAGAAAGGAAGGAAGAAAGCTTGGGTTTTGAAACCTTTAGCTTGTTGTGTGTTATTTAGGGGAGCATAACTAGAGGATTTTTTTATGGAAAAGAAGCTCCAATCTTGAATTGAAAAGTAGAATATTATTCCTTTTGTATAGTTCATTCTCGAATGTAGTTGACCCTTGCTTGAAACAATTCTTGGACTTTGCAGAGACTTTTGAGTAAAGACTTAGGTATGGTAAAGTGATGTTTTTGTTTGCCTTAAAGTCTATATGGCCTCTTGGTGCCTTTCTTTAATATAATAATACTTGATACTTTGACCAATAAAAGAGGAACTTTTTTCAAGTCAAGGAGATGCAAATCCAGCTGCTTGTTTGCTATCACATGAAGTTAATATTCTGGAAGAAGCATCTATTATGCTGATGGGGGATTGAACCTGTTTGCTTAGTACATGTTAAAGACATCAATTAGATTTGTATATATTAAAGACAGCAATTTATGTTCAGTTCATCCCATTTAAAACTCCCATGTGGGTGATTTGATGGTTGCTATGTCCTAAAGACCTGCACTTCTAGAAATGCTTGTGCTTGTCTTTGGTTTAATCTTTTACAGAGCTTGTTGAGTTTGCAATCTATAGTTTCATTATCACTTCTGAACCTGTAAGCCTTTTACGGAGAATTCTTTTTTAAGGGTTATTTAAAATTGTGCTCCACATTACAGACCTATTTTTGTATGTATTCGATAGAAAGGAAAGTTAGGGTATATATAGGATTTAGGTGAGAATGTAAAATAGCAAAGGGAATGAAGGCCCAACTATTATCTATTACATTGTTTTAGCTTCTCTTATACTAAAGATGTGAAATTAAAGGGGAGCTTTAGTTTGTTATATTGTTTTGCTTTTCATTTTATAGAAACTGAAGAGATAGAGAACTAGAATTGCATGTAATCCTAATTAACTACAGGTGTGATTTGAGGAATACAAGTTTATTGTAAACTACATGATTTTTTCTGCATTATTGCTTATTTAAGATTGTGAGCCTTGTGATTCATAAAAAAATGTTAGATACTAGCAATCTAAGTGAACTAGCATTTCTTGTGATTATTGCCTATTTTGTGAGTATTAGTGATCATTACATTTTGTCGACAAGGGATGCTCTATTTACATCGTCTAAGGCTTGTTTTTGAGCTTTCTGCCATTGTGGCTCATTTTCACTATTGCCTGGGATTATAGCAAATGAGTCTTTTTTTTTTCCCTTCAGTGTAATTCAAATGCCTTTTTGTACATTCTACTAATTATTCTCCCTTATCTTAAATTGCTCTACATTGAGTGATTGTCTATATATAGGATATTAAAAAGTATGGTTTTGAAACAGGTCTTGTTTTGACCTCCCAACCTTGTAGTTTAGCTTTAAACACAGAGATTATTTGTTGTTGCTTAGGTTAAATGTAACTTCAACTGGCAGACTTTCACAATCTCTCTCTCTCTCTCTCTCTCTCTCTCTCTCTCTCTCTCTCAGACCCTACAAACTCTCTCTTCCAGCCCTTACTCTGTTTTTCTTTTTCAATTTTGTTACAGGAGTTAGTATTCTAGAGAATGTATAATACACGTGTATATATTAGTATTCTAGAGAATGTATAATACACGTGTATATATTATATTTCTATTTTTATAATTTTTTAAAAGTATTTTTGTTCTTATTAAAATTTTGGGTTCTGAAATACAGGTGGAATTGATTATTGTGCAGTGGCTAGTAAATGAGATTTAATTGGAAGCAAATCATTTTCATAGATTGTTATAGTTGCTACCTTTCTGGTTAGTTAAGCTCAATTTATCCATCAATTCAATCTCAAACACTTCAAATCCCAAACTCAACTAGGTTTGGAAAACTACCCATTTCCTCATTCTCTCTCTTCATCATTTTTTTTTACTAGGTTTGATAAATCAGTATTTCTCTGGCAAACCCATTTCTATGACTTTGCAATGTTGCTAAAAATTATGTATGTATACGCGATTCTGGAATAATATGTAAATGGTCTGAATTAGTGTGTAAAGAAACCCCAATACTTCAATTGGAACAAAACCTAAAATGTAATTCAAAATAGATTATATGAACCCAATTTGGGAATTCAATATTATAAAGTGTTTCTTATCTGTATGTAATTTAATTATTGTTAATAGACACTGGATTGCCAAAATATTATCAATAATGGGTTTGTATTTAAATATAATGATTTTATTGTATAACATGACACTATTTTGTGTAACCAATCTTAATAATTAATATTCACACATCGTGATATTGGTCTTATAAGTTCGTCTACCAATCACAACAAAATAGTGAGATAAATATATATAATAATAAATAAAAAAAGAATGAACAATTACAATTCAGTGTGGGTTTATAAAAATAATTTCAAATCAGTGGTAAACTTTATGAAAATCAATAATTAAACTCTTAAACTTTTCCATAAATTTGTAATTATCTTGTGTAAACACCACTGAATTGTAATTTCCCCTATAAAAAATTTATAAGTGGCAACAGTATCTCGGTACTTGTCACGACCCGAACTCATTCCTAAAATTTTAGGTCATGACCGGCGTATACTTAGGCCTCAAAAACAAAAATTTCATAATGTTCAAATCATACTGGGGCCTAAAGCGGAAGCAAAATTAATGACAATGTCTATTGAGCTTGTGCATGCATGATAATTGGAATAATTAAAACAATGCAAACACACTAATATACATATATATATTTCACACACATATACATAAAACTTAAGTAAATACAAAATTCTAACAGTACAAGGTTAAAACATCAACACAAAGGCGCATCTTGGGTGACATGACTTAGCAGGTTCACAAAAGAACTCCTGAGGCTGACCTAAGGATAGCCTCTGGATTGATCACCTACATCCAGATAAAATACGGAGTGAGCGAAGCTCAATAAGTAATAATAAAGTGAAGTGAATCAAGTAAATAATCTAGATTCAAAAGAAGCATAACACAATACTCTTCCACATTTACATCATTCACAACATTATTCATAATCATATTTACAAAACGGCCTTAGGCCCACCATATAACCAAATAGCCTCAAGCCTACATATATCAAAATGGCCTCGGCCCTAATCAAATATCAAAATGGCCTCGGGCCCAATCGAATATCAAAACAGCCTCGGGCCCAATCATATATCACAATGGCCTCGGGCCCAATCATATCTCAAAACGGCCTCGGGCCCAATCATATATCAAAATGGCCTCAGGCCCAATCATATATCAAAACGGCCTCAAGCCCACCATATCATATTATAAATAATTTACATTTCATATCCATATTCCATATCATAGGTCTTGTAGCTCATTCATTCGCATAAAACATAATTCCAGAACATTGCAACATTTACACATTAAAATAAATATAAATGAACATATCTTTACAATATTATTACTCACATTGATGGGCTTCTAATTGCAGTTGGGTGATCTCCTTGTCTTGACCTACAAATACATAGCAAAACATATTGAACATAGAATTACTCTTTTGATCAAAGTTACTTTACTTAATCTTTGATTAATCAAATAAACCGAACCCTTTCTTTGCCTTAACCAATTATTTATGCTGGTTCTAAACTCATTAGTCCTCAATGGGTCATAATTCATATCAAGGAAAATGGGAAGAAACAGAAGGAAATTGGGTTAGGAGAAAAAATGGCATGAAACGAGTAGACAGAAAGTGAACAACCTTTACTAATTTGAACACATCTCTTTGTGTACTCAGAATTTGGGTGTGAGACTACCACCATTAGAAACTAGACTTATGGAGCTTGAATTTAGGCTCAAGAATCACTTAAAACGGAATCCGAATAAGGGAGATATGCTTATTTGAAGTTGGGCTGAAACAGAGGTGCCCTGCACCTACGGGAAACAAGGCCGCACGTGTGGGAAAATGTGCTTTTTTAGCAGAATCAAATTGGGTGCTGGAAATGGACTGCCACACGTAAGGGAAGCCCCACCGCACATGCGACTCTGGGCAAAATCTGTTGCCGAAAATATGTGTTGGCTCTAGCACTTGTTCTTCCATTTTCCAAGCTACGTTTCAACTCAAATCACTCAAAATCATGTAAAACTAAAGGAAATTATGAGGTTATGATGGTTTTCTAAATCAAAACATCAAAAATGCAATGAATCTTTAAGTAAGGAAGATCAATCTCCTTATTTAGTTCTTTTTCAAACTTTTTCAAAACTTCTTCTTCCATATTCACATAGATCTTCATTTCATATAATTAACCATGCCGAACCTCAAGATTAAGGCTCAATTCAAGCAATTCCATCTCAAAAACATGACATCTAAGCATGATAACATGAAACTCAAGCTAGATTAGAGCACAACTTTAACATACAACTTTCTAACTTCCATTTTCTTCATCTTATATATATATATACATGAACTCAAAGCATGCAAAGAGACAATTTAGGAAACAATTCCTTACAATCCAACCCAACACAAGTTCAAAACACAAGAATCAACCCTTTGACTAAACAAACCCAAAGATTACATGCTCATTTCATGAGATTTGTTAAGTTTACATCATAAACCAAAACCCTAGCGTTCATGAGTACTAGAGCTTCATGTCAAGACTTGATTCCAACCAATTAAAGAAAGGTTTACACTTACCTTAAGCCAATCTTTGAGTTATTCTCTCAAATTCCTCCAATCTCCAAGTTTCTAGCTTGATTTCTTCTTCTTCTCTCCCTTTGCTCTTCTTCTCTTCTTTCTCTAGAGCTCTCTCCCTTTTTCTCTACACGTTTTTGCTTCTTCAAAGGATCAAGATGAGCTCCAAAATATATACAAGTCATATGTATCTATAAAAGCCAACCAAACATAACGAATCAGACAAAATCAATTTTCAATTAAACTGCCTGAATGGCTCTAAAAATTCCAATTAACATATTCATGTACTTAATTTTAGTTTATGAACCCATCAAAGTCATTAATTTCAGTTTCAAAGTATTAACTCTTGGAGTTTTAGCCAAATAAAGCTAATTAATTCATTACGAATCAAATTTTTACAAAGCTTCATATAACGTCCTAAAAATCATGCTAATCATAATCGTAAAGTCAATTTCGATTTATCGCGCCTCTAAGGCTTTCAATTTTCAGTCCAAAGGTCGCAATTCCAACAAGTTTTCTCATAGCCGACAGATACAAATTTATAAACATGTAATTTACAAATTAAAACATTGAATTTCACATCAAGCACATAATCACACGTACAATCGCTCATATAACGAGGGCATTAAAGCATATGGAGCATTTGAAAAAGTCGAGTTATTACAATACTATTTATGTGTTTTTGGTACATTTGGTGCAGAATGAGGGACTGAGGCCGATGAGAACGCACATACACCACCTCTAGATCATGAAGTAAAACTTTCAAACACTTTGAAAACTTCTTGTTTATGAAAAATTGTCCTTTAGAAACTCTTTCCAAGCTGGTTAACATACTAAAATCCTCAAACGGTTTTAGATGTCAACGAAACTTGACACACGACTAACTAGTCACAAATGACTTGTAGGAAAAGATAGGACTCAAAACCGATTCCTGGCTTTGAATCTAGAGCCTAATTTTATTTTGTGAAAACTTGTACTTTAGAAACTCTTTTTATGAACCAGTTAAAACACTAAAATACTCAAACGGCGTTGGACGTTAACGAAACTTGACACACAACTAACTAGGCATAAATGACTTTTAGAGGAAAAAATGGGACACGAAACTGATTCCTAGTTTTGAATCTAGAGCCTAATTTTCGTTTGTGAAAACTTGTCCTTTAGAAACTCCTTTTCCGAATCAATTGACACACTAAAATGCTCAAAGGGCGTCGGATGTCAATGAACTTGACACACATGACTAACTAAGCACAAATGACTTGTAGGAAAAGAGAGGACTCAAAATCGATTCCGGGTTTTGAATCTAGAGCCTAATTTCCATTTGTAAAAACTCGTCCTTTAGAAAATCTTTTTCCGAACGGATTGACACACTACAATGCCCAAACGGCATCGGATATCAATGAAACTTGACACACACAGCTAACTAGCTACAAATGACTTGTAAGAAAAGGCGGGACTGGAAACTGATTCTTGATTTTGAATCTAGAGCCTAATTCCTGTTTGTGAAAACTTATCCTTTAGAAACTCTTCTAAATCGGTTTAGACACTAAAATGCTCAAACGACGTCAAATGTTATCGAAACTTGACACACATGACTAACTAGGCACAAATAACTTGTAGGAAAAGATGGGACTCGAAACCGATTCCCGGTTTTGAATCTAGAGCCTAATTCGGCCTCTTGACTTTGATTGTTTGTTCTTTATTTTGTGTCACCTATATTGCCTTTTTGTTGTTGTTAATCTCACATCTATTTCATGTCTACTAGCATGAACTACTAGGGGTTGTGTTTGTGTTTAAACACAATTATTTGGTTAGATTTCTTATTTTGTGTTTATTCAATTATTGTTAGACTATAGCGGCATGTATTCAATCAATACCTGATTTTAATAGTATTATCATCATTGTAGGATGCAATTAAAGTTTCTTTGGATAGTTCACATATACTAATAGTCCAATTGGCGAAGAAACTTCTTATTAGTGACGATCTGTTGTGTGAAATTGATGGAGTTTCAATTAGGCCCGAATATTGCAAAGTCTTTCTCTTAAAAGCAAAAAGGCTGAATGCTTGTTTGGAAACACCATCCCGAGGTCTAAGAACAGTTGAAGAAACTGTTGGAAGATACATTGTGTCGTGCTCGATTCATATATATGTTACAATCTTATTTATTTATTGAAATAAATATAAAATGTTTTACATTTTTTTGTAAGCTTGAAATTAATTATATTGTATATATATATATATTGTGCAGATGCTACCCTTTTGAGTACGTGATGATATCTTCGCATATCAATATTGGAACTTACTATTGATACGAAAACAAGCTATAATATATATGTTTTTTTATTTATACTGTCGATACTTTTGTTTTGTTTTAGATACAAGCTTGAGTTGTTGAATTATAAAAAATTATTAGTATTGTTGGAGGATGTTATATATATTTTTGTAAAGAATGTTTGGTTGACACTGTATTCTTACAAGGTACATATATGTATTATTCGTATATATGAATTTGTGAATGTAGATGTAGATATGGATGTATTTTATTTTAGAAAATATTAGTATTTTGTACAGGGAATGAATTAATAAAATATATATTTATTTTATGAAAATAATTTTTTGTAACAGTAATAAACCGTCACTAATGTAATCATAATTTCCTTGCATTTTGTTAGCGACGGATAACCTGTCGCATATACATATTAGTTCAATTATTTAGAGGTGGTTTTAATTCTATTTTTACAAAGTTTTAGATTGTCGCTAATAATACTTTTAGTGACGTCAACTATTGTCTCTAAAAAAGTTTTTGTGACAGCATCCTAAACCCTTGCTAAAAGTGATGTTTTCCCCGCTTTTTTGTGTTAGGTTAAACCGTCACATAAAACATTGATTTGTTGTCGCTACAAGAAAGCGACGGTTTGCAACCGTCGCAAACACCTTTTGTCAAGTCCCCTTCTGCCACCCCTCATTTCCCGTCACGACTCCATCACAAAAATCTTTTGTGATGACATGTGAAGCTTCGTGAAGTTCGAGACCGTCACAAAAGGTCTCATTTTTAGTCATGTTGTATTTGTTTTCATCACCCGTGTGCTAATAGATTGGGAGGAAACATATACTCTCTGTATTGATCAATTTCATACGTTTGTTAGCCCTGATGTAGTAACTACTGAAATTATTAACATAGATGAATTGTGATAACATTTCAGTGTGTTTTATAGATGTTTGTATTGACAAATTTAAAGATATTTGTATTGAAAAATTTTATTAACATTTTTATAGATGTTTGTATGCTTCATGTTTTTATGGAGGCTTGATGTTTTAAGGAAAGTGAATATGTAAATGTACAACAACATACGGCTAGACAAATCTAGTTTGTTTGGCAACATGACATCGAAATAATCCAAATTATTTAGCAATGTATAATCGAACAGGTCCATCATAAATTTAGAGAAAAAAAATGTTGTTTTAAGGAAAGTGAATCTGTAAACATGTGACAACAGATAACTGGACAAATATAGTTTGTTCAGTAACATAACATCAGAGCAATTCAAAATGAATAGGTGTAATGAGAAAAATCTATTGGGATTTTTGCAAAGGGTTTGATTTAGGGTTAGTTTTGATATTATAACAGGTGTAACGAGAATTCCAATTATTTCTTAAAGGTGCAATGAGAAAATAGGTGTAAAGAGATAAAATTGTAGTATGAGTAGAATTTCTCATGGACTAGGGGTGCTTCTAAATGAACTCCAAAATTTTGGTTGAACACCCCATTTTCTCAATAAAAGAAAATTACTATTTTACCCTCATACAAAATTACTAAAATAGCCAAAATAAACCCTCACTCTAGCTAACAAAAGTTTGCTTTGACAAGACCAACTCAACTCTGGCCAACCATTCCAATCGCTGTTGCAATGGCCATGGCCACCTTTTGTTCACACCATTGCAGCCACCACTTCTTTATTCCGTCGTCACCATTGCCACCCATTTTTCCTCTATCGCAACCACCATTGCCTCCTCTGACTCCACTATAAATCTTCCTACGAACAATGTTGCAACCCAATCCCTCTTACCGTCTCAAACTAGCCTCTCTTTCGTCTTTCATCAGTTGTGGAGAAATGATAGCTAACGAGGATAAGAAGATGATGGAGACGATGTCAAATGGTGAAAGAAAAGAAGAAGAAGGTAGCGATGGCGAATGGCAGGGAAGGAGGGGTAGGAACATACGAGAGGCGATAATGGTGGTAGTCCAGAGGCGCATGGTGGGGAGGTGAAGGTGTCGACATGCGATGGCGACAGATGACTAGAGACGGAGGTAGCTAGGAGGGGGTTGGAAATGATGGGGGTAGGTTTGGAATTATTTAGCTTATTGAAAGGAGAAGAACAAAATTTGAATTTGGAGATGGGGGTGTCTTGAGCAATGAGGTGTTTGGTTTTATTTAGAGCTACCCATGGACTAGTAATCCCACCCCTTCCATGGGAATGACCATGGGTGGGGATTGATAGTCCCATGGGATTAGCAATCTAATACCATTTCTCTACAAACAAGCATGTTATAAGCCGGGCCCAAAGATTACTAATCCAATTCTCTCTCCCAAACCTCCAATCAAACATGGCCTTAGTTTCTAAAGCATATAAATCAAACGATATTCAGTTCTTAAACTATCGATTAAATTTATTAAGTCTCTAAAACATTTTATTCAAACTTATTTAGTACTTGAAAGGATTATAAAAATAAATATGTGCCAAGTATTATAAATTAGTAAAAGATCCTATATAATTAAGTTTTTATTACAAAAAAAAAAAAAAAAAAAAAAAAAAAAAAAAAACTTAATTTTTGATTTTGTCTTTAAAAAGTGTTTTATTTTGTCATGTAAGAAGTCTATTTATAATTAAAAATTTAAATTTCTCTATCATTTTCTTGTAAAATTTTCATATGAATCAAATGTTTGCAAGAAAAAAATTTTCCATTTTTTTTTTAACTTTCAGTTTTCACAATTTTTTTCTTTCTAATCAAATGAAACCAAAAGAGATGTCAAGGTAATTTACCCAAATTTATTTATATCTTGTAAGATTAAAATAATTTACAAGAACTGATTATCAAAAAAAAAAAAATTTGCTTTATAACTTTACCATCTAAAAAAATAATTGCTTTTTAATCTCTTTTAATTTTTATTATTAACGTTTAACTTGCAAAACAAACAAACATAATTATATCATTTCCTCTTTTCTTCCTTTTTTTTTTTTCTAAATTTCATCAACGTCGTCGCCCTGATCATTTGTAACGTTGTCACTGTCATTATTTCTAAACTAGTCATTTTTTTTTTCAATCCATCCAAATCATTGAAAGCCGTCTCTTTTTACAAGTAGCTTTGATGGCGCCTACAACTCATGCAAGAACTTAATAGTGGGGTCTGATATGAAAGGAAAACGCATACTTGTGGTTTCTAAAAAATAATTTGCTTACACTTTTTTTATTTTATAAATATTACACAAAATATAATTAATCCAATAATATGAACTTGTATTAAAAAATATAATGACTTCATTTAAAATGATAAACTCCACTAATATATATCAATAAAAAAATAAAATTAACTGCACAATGGGCACAACAAAAAAATTACAAAAATATTAAAAAAAAATATAATATTTTAATTATTAAAACTATGGGAGCCGAATTCAAATAATCCAATATCATTAGGCCCAAATTGCAGATTAGCCCATTGAACCTCATCCATCAGGCTCCTTTAGAGTTCAATGAAACGTACATAGAATGGCCCGAGTAACATCTTAGTACAGAGGCCGGATAGTCCATTGAGAATTGACATCTTGGCTTGTTACCGATTTCTCTCCACAAAGCGTTGGGAGGTGCGTAACAGAGGATAAAACTTAAAAGAGAAGCTTTATAAAGGGAGGAGGAGGAACCAAGGATCAGGTATGTTCTCTTAAGGAAAAGAGTAATCCATATACTAGAGAAAAAAAAAAGTTAATTAGATCATCGGAGTGCTAATTTCAACACTTCTGACTGGAGTTATTATTATTTTAGGTATCTTTTGAAGGACTATTTCGGGATCTATTTGAATAAAGAAATATTCCAAATTCATCACTTTACAAAAACATATAAGTTTTTATATTTTTTATAAAAAAACATTTACGCAATTATTTTCTCAATGAAAAATGTATGCATTATTTGCACAGTCAAATAGTGTAGTTAAATAGTTTACGAATAAAATCGAACTCGTGATTTAAGGATGGTTGGAAGAGAGAGACTTGGCCAACTGGATAACATGACACGTGGAAGAATATGATTGGGTGATGAGGGTAGGGACAGGAGAGTTGGGCAAAAGCTTTTTGAGGTGTGGGGTAGGGAGGAGGGGGTTAGGGACAACAAGGGGACAGAGCTTTAAAGAGGGCTAGCAGGGGCTGCCTGGTTGGCAGGGTCGCCTCCTAGACAACCCATGTGTTGTCAAAATGGACTCTAAACTAAACCCCCTCTCTCCCTTTCCTTTTTCCACTTTCAATCACAACTCTCTCATTTGCAGCGCGTGCCACACAGTTTTGTTTTGTTTTTTTTTTTTTTTTTTTTTTTTCAAGGTAGATTACAGTCATTTTTCTTGATGTTAAAAAAAATATAATAATTCTATATTTTTTACATAATTGCAATAATCTGTCAAAGTTTTGATTAAACTAACTTAAATTATTTTTTATTAATAATATTTTTTTGGTATGAATAAAATAAATGATATTATCATATATTTTATACTATAATATTATTTTTCTTTGTCTATCTACTGTGACATTAGTATTAATTGTTTTAACTATACCAAAAAAAAGTTAGAGCAACTACACTCGAAGTGTCAAATTTAAAGCGACATTCAAAATTTGACATCTAAATGTATTTCACTCAAATTTTCAAAAGTGAAGTGTCAATAATATGTTTTAGCAATGCTAAATTTGACATACCTAAAAGATGTTAAATGTTTTTGTTTTTCATTATTTTAATAGTAATGACTAATAAAAAAAAGTTTGGAAAATATTAAAATACAAAAGATTAAAGTAAATATAATAAAATAATAAGCTCGACATATTGGATAAAGTTTTTTATTATTTTTTTTTAAAGATTTGTCAAGTTTGTATATGTTAATTTGACAAGCTTTCAAAAAAATTTGCCATTCAAATTTTAAAAGTTTGGATATTAGATTAATCATATATTTCTTAAAATCTCAAAAAAGATAAGTACAACCAAAACAAAATATTATAATCAACTCAAGTCAATAAAGAATTGTTTTTTAATAAGTCCAATTAACATTAAGGTTAAGTTTGGCATCTTTAAAAAAAATCAAAAAGTCATTATCTTATTTAAGTCACATCATCTTATTTAAGTCACATTACCTCTCTACCACATCACTTCAAACTCAATCCATATTTTATAAAAAATCAAAAAGTGCACTTATTTAGAATATCTCAAACAACCCCTAAATATTGTTCTGGTCAAGCTGCTGCTTCTTCTTCTTCTTCTTCTTCTTCTTAACTGGGTTATGATCAGGCCTAAACATGGGCAAAGATGCCTGTCAAATTTAGTCTCCACCTCCTTCGCCTTGCAACTGCTGCAACCATTTTCATTTCCGGAATGGCTCCTCTCTGTATTATTATCATACATACTTTTTATCTTTTACATTGTAAATTTTATTTTAGGTTTATAATAATGATTTAAATTGTTTATCTCATAAATCTTGTAACAAAAATTAATTATGTAAAAAATTCGTTTCATATGTTTTATTTTGTAAATTTTATTTTAGGTTTATAACAATGATCTAAATTGTTTATCTCATAAATCTTGTAACAAAAATTAATTATGTAAAAAACTAGTTTCATCGAATATCGATAAATAAATGAACAAGTCACATTTTTTTAATATAAAATGGATGATTTAAATTTAAACTCATAATTTCCATTCAATTTTTTTTTTTAAAAACACAAATTGTAATTTGTTCATATGTCTTTTGATATCGGATGAAACTAATTTTTTGTACAATCATTTTTATTGCTAGATGTACAAGTTGAACGGTTTGAATTATCGTTATAAGCTCGGTATGTGACTCATAAAATAAAGTATGAAAGGATATGGAGAATAATGGTATGGAGGGGAGCCATTGCCTTTCCTTTCTCGCTACCCCTATTGTTCGCTTGTCGTTCCTTTTCAATGCCACATCTCTCTTCTATTGTGTTTGGTTCATAAATTTGGATAGAGATGTAGAAAAGAAAAAAAGAAAATATAAGTAAAATATGAATAAAATATAATTACATTTCACACGCATTTTCTCTTTTACAACTAAAACTGATCGTCGCTACTATATCAGTTCGAGCCTCTGACTTTTTTCTCACAACACCCTAAAGTGTGGTTACAAAACTACAAAGCTAAACGTAAAGTCAAATGTATTGCATTAGTTAAAACACCGATAAACAAGACTACCACGAGTGCTAACCTTTTTATTTAAATTATTAGTAGATGATGATACTATTTAGGGGTGGTTTGAAATGTTGATTTTTTTTGATTAAAATAGTTAAAAAAATCAAAACCTCAATCACATTCTCTTATTACTTTTTTATACATATTTTTATAAAAAAAATAATTTAAAAATTAGCTAAAATAATCACATACAAAAACGAGCTCTTGGTCAATGCTTGAGATTTGGTTGTGTTTCACGCATTATTCAAGACTGCATTAGTTATAAAAAGAAAGGGAGAAAGGGGAGGCCGGAGCGGAAGAGGAAAAAGAAGAATAAGGAGTAGGCTGTTTGGTTTCAATTTTTGAATTTAATTTTTTAAAAATTGAAATTTTTTTTATTTTTTTTATTTTTTTATTTTCAGTTAATTTTTTTTAATACTTTTAATAATTTTTTTTAAATTTTTTAGATATACTTAATATAAATAATTTGTGATTTTTTTTTTCTTTCAAAATTCACTACATACCAAAAAGTAAAAAAGAAAAGTTAGTACATTTTTGTATTCTTGCATATTTATTGATATTTTTATATATTTTTTTACAAATATTTTATTTTTTAGGTACATCTAAAAAATAAAAATAAAATTTATTTAAAATATTAAAAAATTACTAAACACAAAAAACACAAAAAAAAAATTAAATTAATTATTTTTTTATAAAAAAAATTAGAATAAAAAAGGCAAAGATTGAACATCATGACAAAAAAATGTTTTATCGATGTTTTTTTTACCAACATATAAATAGGTTATTAATATAGACTCTACAGTAAATATTTTCATTACTAGACTTATTAATAAATGGTATATATTGACTTAAATTTAACAATTCCTTCTTCTTTTTTTTAATTATCACCCAACTATTTTTTTCTTCCATTTTTTGGGTTGTTTGAGAATTTCCTATTTTAATAATTTTTTTATTTTTTATGAAAGATATGAAAAAAAATAGATGTGATATGACCTAAATAAGAGATGATGTAACCCAAATAAGATAAAAAGACAAGGGGCACTTTAGTAATTCTAAGCACACAAAGGACCAAATACAGAACCAAACACAAAAACAGTTCATTCAGATGACTAGGTAATTGACCTGATGACAAGATGATAGTCACGATCTACAAGATGACATCCACGGTTGACAAGATGATAGCTGTGGTCGATAAGATGACAGTTGCGGTTGACAATATGATAGCCGCAGTTGACAAGCTATGGCTGGTCGACCATCCGATCATTCGGATGAACAGTTTTTGTATTTGGTCCTCTGTGTGCATAGTATTATTGGGAACATTTACCAATCAATTTTATTAACTAGACTTATTTACCAATAGGTTCTAATTAATAAATTTGTTACTATAAATTTATTCATAAAAGCAAGAGACATTGATAAATTTATCATTTATTAGTATGACTTAATGGATAATAAGTCTCAAAAGTAAGACCTATTAATAATTTACCTAAAAGACAATAAATATGTTATTTTAGAGGGTGATTCTATTTATATACCACTAATACTCTCAGTACACACAATTAATAAATTAAATTTGACATTTCAATAATATTCTCCAATGAAATGACCATTAAGGACAATATAGGATGTATTCTACCCACTCAAAAATTTTATATTTAAAAATACAAAATACTCTTCACACACCATCATCCTTATAGGGTTTAGGGTTTTAACATATAAATATTGTATTTCTTCATCATTTTCACCATTAACATACACTCGTGATATCATTAATTATCAATTAGCTCACTTCATTCTCTTCTTTATTATACTTATTTTTCAAATTCAAAACATTATTACCTTTAAAGATTTAGGGTTTCAGAACATTGAAATTGATTAGTTTTGAAGATTTGCACACTATAAATGACACTGAGATAGTTCTTTCCGATATAAATACTGAAAACGTTGATTTGAACATTAAAAAGGTTAGATTGTGACTTAACTTTTTGATTTTTTGTTAATCTCGCTAATATGTTGGGAAGATGAGTTTGTTCATCGTGTTTAGATAACTAGAGTTGAACTTTTACACAATATTCAATTATTTATATTTGAACAAAACAATTTTGTTCAAATTATTTTCAAATATTAATTGTTCATACATAAAAAATTGTACAAATTAAGTTAGTTCAACTAAAATAAATTAAACTTTTATTTGTTGTTCAGATATAAATTTTTGAACACATTAAGTTTGTTCAATTATGTATTCATGAATATGACTAATTTGATGAATTTGTTAAATTTTTTTATAGAATTCCATACCCACTCAATGTAGAAATGTAGCAATGTTGAAATTGAAACACTTCATCGGCGATCTGAAACAACGAGATGACGAGATGAGACATGACAAAAGTTCAATGCTAACTATGGAGATCAACACCGCGTGAAAATGAAGGCCGAATGAAACCTCTGCTAGCGATGAAGATCAAGATCAATGAAAATGGTCTCTGTTCTAAAGATTGTGGGGGTTTTCGTTGTATGTAGTGGTAAAGATGAAGAGCTTTTGGTGTGTGTGTGTGTAATGTTGTGTATTCAATAGTTAGTGGTGTATTAATATAGGATTAGTAATGGAAAGTTAAGGTGTGAATTAAGATATTTTTAAATTCTAAAAATTATTTTATGTATGTACTAAGTAATAATATGTACTAAAAATATTAATAGTGTGTAAATAGAATCACCCTATTTTAGATTGCTCCCAAACAATTCAATCTTTTGAGTTGAGATTCTTTGGAGTTAGACCATCTCCAATGGTTACTCAAATCTATCATCAAATTTGAATTTGGTGAAAAATCACTCATTTTCTACTCCAACGGTTTCATCAAATAGGTATCAAATTTAGGATTTTACTTTTCTTTCATCAAACTAAGGATCAATGTGCCTTTTATTAAATCATTGTTCATAGCCATTTGATTTTCACTACCAGATGTCCACCAAGAAGTCCCTCCGGATGTCTCCCCAGATGACCACCTCAAGGCAAAAATTTGTGAAAAATTTACACTGGCCGGTCGATCAGTGTTCTGATGAAACTTCAAAAACTTCTGTTGGAGCACTTGATATCAAATGGAACTTTTACTCAAATTTTTACTCAGATTGATAAAAAAATCTAATACACTATTGGAGACACTCTTACTAGACTATCCCAATTCAAAAACGGTGAAAAGGAGCAGTAGGCCTCGTAGCAATGGGCACTATTACTGTCAGTTGACAATCCTGTAGACACCCCATTTTTGACCGACCTTAAGACTCAGACGTCCTCATTTGTGCACTCGATGATTGCGCATGTTTGTGCTAGTTTTGAGTGCCCGAAGGTCTTGGCCGAGCGCCTTGTCTTTGAGCCTCTAAACCCTCTGTGTTTTGGCCTTGTTTTTAGGCCAAACCTTGGTACCTCTTGGATGAAGGAGAATGGGGCCCCGCTGGCCACTTTTGGCATTTGCTAGCCACTTTTTCTCCTTGCCAGCTAGTTGGAGTGGCCTGCCAACTAGTTGAAGTGGTCGGCCGGCCACTTGAATTGGCTGGCAGCCAATTTTCTCATTTTTCTAATATTTTCAGATCTTTTGAGCTAGCTGTTGGGCATTGAAGCTATCCTCTACACACGTGTATGGAGGGATGGAAACAAGCTTTAAGCTTGTCAAGCAAGCTTTTGCTTGCATTGCCTATATAAGGGGAGGTCCCTCCCCCTTGTTTGGGGTTCAGATTTTTCAAAGCTAAAATCTCCCTCTCTCTCTAGAATTCTCTCTCTCTCTCTCTCTCTCTCTATATATATATATATATATATTGTGCTATATTGAGCTTAAAAGTGTGTTTTCTTCACATATTTGCACTAAGGCACCTAGTCAAACACCTTCACTTTGGAGCTGAGGTCCATTAAAGCTTGATTTGAGGTCTTAGACTTTGTTTTGGCTTAGAATTGTTGCTGAGGTTGCCTCCTTGCTGCTGTGCTTCAAGGGTAAGGAACTAGCCCCTTTTAAGCTTTGTTTTGATTAAGTGCTTAGCCACCTTTGCATGCTGTTTTGAGGCTGCTTTTAACCTCTTAAAAACTCTAATTTTAAGGCTTGAAAATGTTGGTTTGAGTCTTGTGTGGTTAGGGGGTGTTTCCCCTCTTTTGCTCTTTGGCTTGTAAAGCCATTTGAGCCACCTTCCTTAGCTTTTGTAATAACTTTTGCTTGGCCTTTCTACCACTGAATTCCAGAGGAATTTTAGTGGTGGAAAGGTGGTTTTGAGGTCCCAAATTGGAGGGGGTGGTCCCCTCTCCTCTTGTCTTGTTTACATGTGTTGGTGGCCACCAAATGAGCATGTGTTTCTACTTCTTTTTGGCTTTGTTCAAGTATATTTTTGTGACTTTTCAAACCTACCGTGACTCTGTTTTTAGTTTGTTTGATCATTGGTTTCTTGTTCTTTACACTTGTAGTGTAACCTTGCTCACTAGCTTTGCATGCTTGCTACTTTAGCCCATCATTCTAGCTTATTTTGGCTATACTCCAGATGTTTTTACTCATGTTTTAGCATGCTTTAACTCTTTTTTGAGTGGTTTAGGTCATTTGAGGCTTGCTTTGCATGGCTATAGCAAAATAGGCTTTAATAGCTTTATGTTTTGAGTCCTCTAGTATGCTTTGCTTAAGTTGTTTGGATGATTTGGCTTCATTTAATATGTGATTTCAGAGTATATATCACTATCATACTCTCATATGTATCACTCTTTCAATGCTTTTGAGAAGTTGAGCCTCATGCCTTGTTCGTGGGCCAATACATGAGCATATCTTTCTTGCCATCTATGCTGCAAGTCTAATGTGTTTTTGCTACTGTTTCGACCTGCCTTAGGTCTGTTTTGAATGCTCAAGGTCATTTGAGCATTTCTTAGTATAGTTGTAGTGTAAAGGGCCTTGACTAGCTTTGAGTTTTGAGGCCTTTAACATGTTATGCATGTGATGTTTGCATGGTACGACACCATTTAGCATGTAATTTGAGTGCATATATTGTAGTCACACTCTCATATTCTCCACTTCTTCATAGCTTTTGAGGGTTGTGTATTATGCTTTGCTTATAGGCCAACATATGTGCATTTTCTTCTAGTATTTTGAGCCCCCATTTCAGCATGTTTAGACCATTATTTTGGCATGATTAAGCTCTGTCCAGAGTTGGTTTGGTCATTTGTGCTATGTATTGCATGCCTCTTGTGTATTGCACTTCACTAGCTTTGGTGCTTTTGGCTTTTTAGCATACCTTGCATGCATTGCTTGCATGACCTTAAGTCATTTAGCATGCCATTTCAGTGCTGAAATATAGGTCATTGCACTCCATTGTTTCAATCTTTCATTTGCTTTGAAAGTGGTCTTAAGCCCCTTGTTGGCTTGAACATGGAATTGAGACTCTCATGCCTAATAGTTTTAACCCTTTCTTGAGGGTTTCTACTAACCAAAAGCATGAGGCTTCTTTCATGCTCAAGGTGCTTGTGGTTGAGGCCATCTTTCCCATTAGAGGACTTGCACATTGGACTTAACTAATTAAAGAATGGATTGGTAATGTAAAATGCGTAAACAAGAATTGAGTCAACTAAAACATGCCAAGATAACATATGTATGTTGCATTGCATGTGTTTTGATAACAGATGGATTCAACATGGACATGTTACACTTTTTTACCCTTGAGAGGCTCGCTGGGCTGAAAACCCGAAAGGGCGACCCAGGCAAAAGTGAGAGCAAGAAAAAGAAAAAAATGAAAAGAAAAAGAAATGAAGAAAATAAAAAAAATGAAAAGAAGAAAAGAAGAAAAATGAAAAGAAAAGAGGAAAAGAAAAGAAGAAATGAAAAGAAAATAAAAGAAAAAGAAAGATAGAGCTCACAAGGTTGAAAACCCGGAAGGGCGGCCTTGGCAAAAGTTAGAGCGTAAAAGGAGAGAGTCAACACCCGAGTGAACCTTAACCCAGAACTACGTCAGGCCTGATTCCCATGTTTGGGATACGTACGCAACTTCATCTTGAAGTTCGGCCCCAACCATTTTCAACCTGCTTGGCTTATCCATGTTGATTGGTTTATCCTTGTTCAACTCGGCTATCTTATCCATGTGCAAATTGGCTCATCTTCGTTCAGACTCAGTTGTCCTACTCCGTTGGAAGATTCAACTGTAAGAAAAATCAAATTCAGATCTGAGCTTGTGCATCTCGAGAGTATATTCCGCGTTGGTCGAGCCGTGGCCATTTGCAAAAATAGTTTTTAAGAATTTTTAATGAAGTTGACTAATTCTCTCGAAAATTATTCTATTTTTCCAAAACTGGACCATTTCTTGGACCCAAAAAAGGAAAATTTTCAGTGCTCATAACTTGACTTGCATGATTTCGAATCAAAAAATCGAATAAGCATGTTAACCTAACTCTCATATTGGTCAAAATTGTTTTAACAGAAAGCAAAAACAAAGGTCAAAACGATGAACTAGGGGCACAGTTAAGTCAGATTTTCTGTCTTTTCCCTGTTGTCAATGTACTTGCCAGAAAGGGCACTCTACTTGCCAAAAAAGGGCACAACTGCAGCTAACGGCGGAGGGTTGAAAGCTCTCTCATCCTCCAAGCAGCGAGGTATTAAGCCAAGTGTGAAGCACAAACTGGAATGGAGCAGAATATTCCACTCCCTTATCTAGATAGGTCTGATCACATCCAAACTGGCTAAGGGCATCGTCAACCGATGTCAGTTGCAAATCTACTACACACCCAGTCGTAGCACAACCCCTCTGTGGGAAAGTTCATTGTTGTGAGCGAAAGAAGGAGAATCTAGTTGAACACTAGGGGCAAGAGCCCACAACTTCTTGTTTATCCATCAACCACACGGGGGAGGGATAAAAAAAATAATAATAAGAGAGATTAAAGAATAGAGAGATGTGCGCTGAGAGAAAAAGTGAGAAAATGGCTTTTTCAGAAAAAATTGAGATTGAGTGCCAGAGTGATGTGAGAATCACAAATAAAAAGGGTGGGAAACAATACCTGAAGAAATAGGCTCCCTGTGCACATCTGAGTCTTGTGTTTTGTTGTGTTTTTATTTGTCTCGATTCTTGTTTTAAGTCGTTTCAAGTGTCAATAGATGTGTTTAGGTTGTTTTACCTTTGTTTTCCTTTGTTGAGTCATTTTTGCTGTGGTCAGTCGTAGGCTCAATACCCGGTTAATAACTCGTTTCTCATTCTCAATTTTAAAAATAAATCGTTTTGTGCTCAGAGTGCTGTATCATTCCCCACATTTGTACAAAACAGGATTTGTTCTTTCATAAAACTACAGGGTTCGACCCAGGTCATGTGAGAACAGTAGAACCAGGATCTATCTGAAGCTATATGGGTTCCAGAGTGCAAAGCAAAAGAAAATAGGGAAAATTGAAGCATCTGAGTTTGTTTCACCTTCAGAAAGTTCCGAGATTGCATTCTGGATGTACCTTTTCAGGTCTTATTAATGCTCTGAAGTATAAGTGTGCCTCTACCTCAAGCTCAAGCTCAAGCCTGCTTTAAGCTAGAATGGCGATCAGAAGTGCTCTCCCTGAGTACTGTTCCACACCAGAGACATCTTGGCTGTGTTTTCAATGAGTTCCTAGGAGACCAACTGAGACGGTGGAAACTAGAGTTCGAATGGCTGATGCCTAGAATGCAAAGGTTCGGGATTTCCAAAACTAAAGTCTAGTTTAAATACCCAGGGGTGTGTCCCCGGCTTGAAATCTGTATGGAAGCCCCATAGGTTGAGGTAGCGGGTATCCGCCTCAATTCTGGATATTGAACCAACCTAGTCTGTCACCCTATTGGAGAATAGGGAAAGTTGTGAACATTACTAGGAAGAAAGGTAGTTCCTGTGGTTTGGAAGCGCAAGATGCAGAAGCAAGAGATTCCCAACAACACAAGAAAATGCAAGGGAAGTACATTTTTTAAGCTCAAGTGGCCTGCGCGGAAGCTCCGGACTGTGATTTCAGCATGTGATGCTCAGTACGTACGAGGTGTATCCTTTTAATTCGTTGCAACTCCTCCGGCAGGTAAACCGGAGGTTGCGTTTGAATCGGTCCTGTTAAGGCGCGCATTTCTTCATTGAGCATATTGCATCGAATATGCATTGATTATTGTGCACAGAATATGTTATGCACGTTCCACTCGTATTGTTATGCACCGTTCTACTTGCATTGTTATGCACCTTTTCACTTGCATTATTATGCACGTTTCACTTGCATTGCCATGCACGTTCCACTCGCATTGTTATGCACCGTTCTACTCGCATTGTTATGCACCTTTTCACTTGCATTATTATGCACGTTTCACTTGCATTGCTATGCACCTTTTCACTTGCATTGCTATGCACGTTCTACTCACATTGTTATGCACCATTCTACTTGCATTGTTATGCACCGTTTCACTTACATTGTTATGCATGTCTCCCATGCATTGTTATGCACCTTTTCATTTGCGCATTGTATATGTACGCGTTTATCTTGTATTGAAATTATATCTTGATGTAATGTTAAACATGTGCTTCTACTATATTGTAGCTGTCAAAGTTTCTCTTTTGTGCAGCCACGATATTGTATGTACGGTTCATTTGAAGCTGTCACAACCAGACAATGTTGTATGTGTTTCAGTCAGAGGAACTCCAGGTAAGATCATTCCTGCCCCCCCCCCCCGGGACTCTCTTGGTTCGGTTAGAAACATTGGGACGAGTGCCCGATGTTCGTACCACCCTCCGGTGTTCACACCGCAGCCTTTCTCCTCTCGCGTTTGACACACGTTTCGTTACCTTTCTCCTCTCGCGTTTGACACGCGTTTGGTTACCTTTCCCCTCTCGCGTTTGACACGTGTTTGGTTACCCTTTCTCCTCTCGCATTTGACACGCGTTTCGTTACCCTTTCTCCTCTCATATTTGACACGCGTTTGGTTACCTTTCTCCTCTCGCATTTGACACGCGTTTCGTTACCCTTTCTCCTCTCGCGTTTGATACGCGTTTGGATGCCCTTCTCCTCTTGCGTTTGACACGCGTTTGGATGACTGTGCTTTCTTGCACACTCCTTCTCCTTTCGCGTTTGATACGCTAGGAGGTGTTTCGTTTGAGAATTTGGGTGTTTCCGATAGTCGCTTTTAGTCTTTCCTACGTGAGACGTAGTTAAGATTGCATAATTTTCTTACATCCTTTCTGCATAAGATGTGGTTTGGTTTGTGTTTACTTACTTATCTCTAAGTTTGCTGTAGCATTTCTTTGCATAGCATTTGCATCTAGATGCTTCGTTACAGCTTTCTTTGCATGATCATAAGTTATGTTCTGCATTCTGCATGCCATTTGCATTTTGCCCTTGCCTGCGGGCACATCTTTTTGTTATCTTGCCTGTTTGTCTAAGTCTTCGGTGTTGTAAAAAATGGTCGTCTCTGGGCTTTGACATTCACTCCCGTCATTTCATGACTTTTGAGTTCTGTCAAAGAGGGGCAACTGTAGACACCCCATTTTTGACCGACCTTAAGACTCAGACGTCATCGTCTGTGCACTCGACGATTGCGCATGTTTGTGCTATTTTTGAGTGCCCGAAGGTCTCGGCCGAGCACCTTGTCTTTGAGCCTCTAAACCCTCTTTGTTTTGGCCTTGTTTTTAGGCTAAACCTTGGTGCCTCTTGGCTGAAGGAGAGTGGGGCCCTGCCGGCCACTTTTGGCATTTGTCAACCACTTTTTCTCCTTGCTAGCTAGTTGGAGTGGCCGGCCAGCTAGTTGAAGTGGCCGGTCGGCCACTTGAACTGGCTGGCAACCAATTTTCTCTTTTTTCTGATATTTTCAGATCTTTTGAGCTAGCTATTGGGCATTGAAGCTATTCTCCATACACGTGTATGGAGGGATGGAGACAAGCGTTGTCAAGCAAGCTTTTGCTTGCATTGCCTATATAAGGGGAGGTCCCTCCCCTTTGTTTGGGGTTCAGATTTTTCAGAGCTAAAATCTCCCTCTCTCTCTAGAATTCCCTTTCTATATATATATATATTGTGCTATATTGAGCTTAAAAGTGTGTTTTCTTCACATATTTGCACTAAGGCACCTAGTCAAACACCTTCACTTTGGAGCTAAGGTCCATTGAAGCTTGATTTGAGGTCTTAGACTTTGTTTTGGCTCAGAATTGTTGCTGAGGTTGCTTCCTTGCTGCTGTGCTTCAAGGGTAAGGAACTAGCCCCTTTTAAGCTTTGTTTTGATTAAGTCCTTAGCCACCTTTGCATGCTGTTTTGAGGTTTCTTTTAACCTCTTAAAAACTCTAATGTTAAGGCTTGAAAATGTTGGTTTGAGTTTTGTGTGGTTAGGGGGTGTTTCCCCTCTTTTGCTCTTTGGCTTGTAAAGCCTTTTGAGCCACCTTCCTTAGCTTTTGTAATAACCTTTGCATTGGCCTTTCTACCACTGAATTCCAGAGGAATTTCAGTGGTGGAAAGGTGGTTTTGAGGTCCCAAATAGGAGGGGGTGGTCCCCTCTCCTCTTGTCTTGTTCACATGTATTGATGGCCCACCAAATGAGCATGTGTTTCTACTTCTTTGTGGCTTTGTTCAAGCATATTTTTGTGACTTTTCAGACCTGCCATAACTTTGTTTTTGGTTTGTTTGATCATTGATTGCTTATTCTTTACACTTGTAGTGTAACCTTGCTCACTAGCTTTGCATGCTTGCTACTTTAGCCCATCATTCTAGCTTATTTTGGCTATACTACAGCATGCTTTTACTCATGCTTTAGCATGCTTTAACTTTGTTTTGAGTGGTTTAGGTCATTTGAGGCTTGCTTTGCATGGCTATAGCATGACAGGCTTTAATAGCTTTGTGTTTTGAGTCCTCTAGTATGCTTCGCTTAAGTTGTTTGCATGATTTGGCATCATTTAATATTGATTTCAGAGCATATATGTAGACACCCAATTTTTGACCGACCTTAAGACTCAGACGTCATCGATTGAGTGCTCAGTGATTATACATGTTGTGCTCGTTTCGAGTTTCCAGAGTTTTGGCCGAGTGCCTTGCCTCCGGGCCTCTGAACTCTTTGTGCTTTGGCTTGGTTTGCGGGCCAAACCTTGTTTCTCTTCCCTGGAGGGGGGGTGGTCTCGTAGACCACCTTTTTGTGGTCGTAGACCACTTTTCGCGTTTGGAGACTAATTTCTGATTTTCAGAGCCTTCGGCCGCGCGCCTTGACTCTGGACCGCTCAACATTCTCTGTTTGGCGTGGTTTTTGAACCACACCTTGTTGCCTCTACCTAGAGGGACACTGTGGTCCGGGAGACCACTTTTGGTGCCGGTAAACTAGTTTTCGGGGCTTCTAGCTACGCGCTTTGCCTCCCGAACTTTCATCTTGCATCCTTTTTGGTTTGTTTTTGGTACAAAACTTGTTTTCCTTGTTTGGAAGGTGGTACAAGGGTGGGGGACCAGTTCTTCCCCTTGGAGACCACTTTTCTTTCTGCCAGCCATTTTTCTGGTCGGCCAACTGGTCGCCTTGGCCTTTGGGCCATCTTTTCTGGTCGGCCACCACACCACTGCATTGTTTTCATGTTCTAGGCTCCCTCCCACCATGGCCGACCAGTTGTCTTCTTGGGAGACCACTTGTGGTGGTCGGCCGACCACTTCAAGTGGTCAGCTACTTTTTGTCACCTTTTTGGAGATATTTTCTTCCAGCTGGCACAGCTAGAAGGCACTGAAGCCATCCTCCATACACGTGTATGGAGGGATGGCCTTGAACCCAAAGCTTGTCTAACAAGCTTGAGCTTGGTTCTCTATAAGAGAGAACCTCCTCCCTCCTCTAGGTTCAAATTTTGTGCCTTAAGATATAGATACACATAGTTGTATCTATCTTGCTCATGCTCTTCATTTTTGTGCCTTAAAGTGTAGTTTTATCATACTTAACACACAAACACACACGCAAACACCATCCTTTTGTTGCTGAGGTGCTTAGGAGCTGGTTTTGGTATTGTTGGATTGGTTTGAGCTTGGAAAACCTGCTGGAGTTGTGGTCTTGAAGGTGTTCATCAAGGGTGAGCTTCTAACCCTTAAATCCCTTGATTTTGCTTAAGCTTTTGGACCTATTTACATGCTGATTTAAGCTTAACTTCCAACTGAAAAAAGTTCTGTTTTTGCATGCTTAAAATGTTTGTTTAAGGTCACCTTTTTGTTGGGGGTGGTCTACCCCCTCTTAGGCCTTGTTAGGCCTTGTTTTGAGCCATCCCTTTTGGCTCTTGTTCTAACCTTTGCATGACCTTTCTACCACTGAAATCCAAAGGATTTTCAGTGGTGGAAAGGTGGTTTTGGGGTCCCAAATAGGAGAGGGTCATCCCCTCTCCTTGTATTTTGAATACTTGCTTCATATGCCTCATGTTTGAGCATGTTTATTAAGCTTGTGTTGGCTTGTTCTTAGCATGTATTTGGGGTTATTTTGAGATGGCATGCCACTGTTTTTGGTTGTCTTGATCACCTCATGCATGCGTAATACACTTGTAGTGTAAATTTCATAAACTAGTCTTGTATGCTTCATGAAGTAGCATGTCTTTCTAGCTTATGTTGACTCCATTTCAGTAGGTTTTTGGTGTTGTTTTAGCATGCCATGACTCTCTTTTGGGTGGGTTTGATGGCCCCTCGCATGCTCCATACACTTGTAGTGTACTTCCATGAATTAGCCTATTGTGTATCATGCTTTAGCATGTCATTCTAGCATGATTTTGGCTTAACTCTAAGAAGCTTTTGTCCATGTTTTAGCATGCTTAAGCTCTGAATTGTGTTGTTTTGGTCTTGCATGCCATGCTTTGTATAGCTATAATGCATTCTAGCTTGTTAGCTTTGTGTATTGAGTCCACTAGCATGCAATGCTTGGCCTATTTGAATGATTTAGCATCATTTCATATGCGATTTTAGTCCATGTAGTGTTTCCATGCACTTGCATTTATCACTCATTCAATGCATTGGAGGGTTTGCCATTTATGCCTTAACATGAATCATTGCGTATGCCTTCATGCCTAAGCTTGCAAGCTATCATTTCAATGTATTTTTGGGGTTATTTTGCCATGGTATAACTCTGATTTTTGTTGGCGAAGCCATCTCATGCTTGTTCTTGGTAGGTGTAGTGTAATCCACCTTATTTGCCTTGCATATCCCATGCCTTATGCCCTTCATGCTAGCATATTTTGGCTTCCTTCCATACATGTTTTAGTATCATTTTGACATGTTCTAGGACTATTTTAGGTTGCCCTTTCCATATGCTTCATGTTTTGCATAGCTATAGTGTAAGTGCCTATGATAGTTTCAAGTTTTGGGTACCATAGCATGTTTCATTTGTGTTGTGTACATGATTTGGCATCATTTACCATGACATTTCAGAGCATGTAGCATTGCCATGTTCCCCCTTCATTCACTCTTTAAGTGCCTTTGAGTGTTATGCATTATTGCCTTGTTTGTGGCCTAGCATGTATGCATGTTTGCCTAAGCTCTTGAGCTCCATTTTAGCATGTTCCTGACCCTTAACTTGGCATGGTTAAGCTCTGTCTAGAGTTGGTTTAATGGTTAGAGCTTAGTATTGCATGTCCCCTTTGTAGTCATCTTTGCTAGCTCTAATGCTTAAGGACCTTTGCATGCTATACTTGTGTTGTTTGAATGATTTGGCATAATTTCATACCTTATTTCAGTGCACTTAGTGTTGTTACACTTCCACTTTTGTCACTCTTTGAGCACTCTTGAGAGTTGTGCTCCTATGCCCGGTCAATGGGCCTTTGCATTGTGCATGCATTTACTTTGTACTTCATGCCTTAGTTTCATCATTATGGCCATTGTTTTGGGCATGGCTGAGGTCTGTCCACATTCGGTTTAAGTCCATCGAGCATGTTATGCCATGTTGTTACATTGCATTGAGTATGCCATGTTGTTGTTTGCATTGTGTATGCCGTTTTGTTGCTTTGCATTGAGTATGCATGCCATTAGCATTGAGTATGCTATGTTACATTGCATTGCATGTTTGCATGCTTGTCCCTCGCATGTTGTTTGCATGCTTGTTTTATTGTATTGCATGTTTGCATGCTTGAGTCGCATTGCATGTTTGCATGCTTGATGTTGCATTGCATTGTGTTTGCCATGTTATTTGTTGCATTTTGTTTGGAATAGGTGTTAGTCCAAACACGGGAAACGAGGGACGTTTCATACTTAAAGTGATGAAACGTACCTCAATTCTCGGTCGCTGACGCTCTTGATCAATCATGATAGAATTCTAGGCTTTATGTGTTTATGTGTGCATTCATTTTACATTGAATTGTGTAACTTTACCTCTCGGCCATCATGCATCGAGATGTGTGATTGGTGGCCTGAGGGTCGAGAACCGCACTCCCTTGAGCTTATGACATGATAGGGAAGGTGGTTGTGCACACATATCTTGCAAATACATTGCCATGCCCTTTCTTGCTCTCTGTTGCAACAAAGTGGAGAAATGTAGCAACAACTGGTCGGCCAGCCAGAAAGACTAGCTGGTAGACCACTTTTTCTGGTCTGCAACAAAGATAGGTGGTCGGCCAGTGGCTAAAAACACCTACAACTAGTCGGCACCCCTCCCACAGGTCCCCAAGGTGAGTTAGAAGCTTTCTGGAGCTTGGTGCAAGGTTCTGAGGACAATTGCAAACAGAGGCAAGTTGGGGCATCGCGACGGATTTCCGAACGAGGCGACCGAGCATGCGTGCATTCTTTTCCCTCTGAGGCCTCACTGATTTATCGCTTTACTTAGCTAATTTGCTTAGCTAGTTTATGCTTTGGTTCTGTACCTAATTAGTTAATGCGTTTAACTATTCATTTGTGTTGTAATAGCTTAATTAATTAGCTTGTTAGTTAATTAGTTGGCTTGTAATAATTATTTTAATTAGCTTAGATTAGCTAGTTAGCTTCTTATTCAGACCCTCCGTCGAGAGGGCCAATTGTTGTAATAAGCGTGCTTGTGTGTGATGCATGTCTTCCAACCCCCATTTCTTTCTCCCTTTTAGTTAACCGCTTACGATGGTTAGTTTTAGGGCATATTTCGATTAGCATACCTTATGCTTGCATGCGTGCATCATTCATCTGTTTTGCATGCACCGAGCTCGGCGCATCATACTAACTGCATTGTATTTCCATTCCAAGTTGAATACATGTATCAAGTTGCATTTCACATGACATCTTAGAATAGCCGAGCCTATTTTAGTTGCATTAGCCATCTTAACATGAACTAGGATCATGCATGATTTCTAACTAGTTCTCTGTTTTGGCTCGGAGTACACTGTGAGTGTTTATGCTTTAGCATACTGCATGTGTTATTGATTGCCATGAAAGCATGCTTTCCATGGGGCTAACTGCTTATTTGATATAATTGCTTGAATGCATGTGGGTGAAGGTTGGATTACTTGAATTGGAACAATTCATTGAAATCCGCGATTTAGCCTACTTGCGAGTAGCAAACTTCAAACTGTTTTCAAACAAACGAACATGCAATGTTTTGTTCCAACTGAGGCGATCTAGTCTATACTTGTATGCTGTGCGCATCACATAGTAATTCTAGGTTAATAACCGGAATAAGAACACATGTGTTTTCAAAAACAAAATATCATGCTTAGTACAGGCCAATCTTTGATCGGGCGAGTGGGGGTGCTCATTGCATGACCTTCTCCTCTCGTACCCAAGTTCCCGAGCCGAGGCAACTTTGGTGATGACGGACACGTGGCCTTAGGCACAAGTCAAGGTTTCCTAAATTCCCCCAAAATAAAATATTTAGGTGGCGACTCTGTATCTGGCAAAGCAGTCTATGTTTGGCATTTCTTTATAAAAATCAGTTTTCCAAAACGATTTGTCGGATTTGGACTCTTTGGTGATTTATCAATCTTACATTGCACTTTGTGAGATCAGATCCGTGACATTGAGTCCGAACTGTAGTAGCTAGAGAACAAAACGGAATTCGTGCCCTCGCAGCGCGGAGCCAGGGAGTTCTCGGGGGCAGGTCTACAATATATCACTGTCATACTTTCATATGTATCACTCTTTCAATGCTTTTGAGAAGTTGAGCCTCATGCCTTGTTCGTGGGCCAATACATGAGCATATCTTTCTTGCCATTTATGCTGCAAAGCTAACATATTTTTGCTACTGTTTCGACCTGCCTTAGGTCTGTTTTGAATGGTCAAGGTCATTTGAGCATTGCTTAGTATGGCTGTAGTGTAAAGGGCCTTGACTAGCTTTGAGTTTTGAGGCCTTTAACATGTTATGCATGTGATGTTTGCATGGTACGGCACCATTTAGCATGTAATTTCAGTGCATATATTGTAGTCACACTCTCATATTCTCCACTTTTTCATAGCTTTTGAGGGTTGTGTATTATGCCTTGTTTGTAGGCCAACATATGTACATGTTCTTCTAGCATTTTGAGCCCCCATTTCAGCATGTTTAGACCATTATTTTGGCATGATTGAGCTCTGTCTAGAGTTGGTTTGGTCATTTGTGCTATGTATTGCATGCCTCTTGTGTATTGCACTTCACTAGCTTTTGTGCTTTTGGCCTTTTAGCATGCATTGCTTGCATGATCTTAAGTCATTTAGCATGTCATTTCAGTGCTGAAATATAGGTCATTGCACTCCATTGTTTCAATCTTTCATTTTCTTTGAAAGTGGTCTTAAGCCCCTTGTTGGCTTGAACATGGAATTGAGGCTCTCATGCCTAATGGTTTTAACCATCTCTTGAGGGTTTCTACTAACCAAAAGCATGAGGCTTCTTTCATGCTTAAGGTGCTCGTGGTTGAGGCCATCTTTCCCATTAAAGGACTTGCACATTGGACTTAACCAATTAAAGAATGGATTGGTAATGTAAAATGCGTAAACAAGAATTGAGTCAACTAAAACATGCCAAGATAACATATGTGTGTTGCATTGCATGTGTTTGGATCGGACGTTAATCCAAACACAAGAAATATGGGATGTTTCATACTTGAAGTGATGGAACGTGTCACGTTTCTTGGTCGCTAACACCCTTGATCAAGCATGATAGGGTGGAGGCTCTTTGTGTGTTGTTTGTGCATTCATAAACACGGTATAAGCTTGGTTCTTGGCCACCATGTATTGAAAATGCTTGGTTGGTGGCTTGAGAGCCGAGTGCCACGCTCCTTTGAGCTTGAGACATAATTGGGAGAGTGGCAGTGCCTACATTGTCTTGCAAATACATTGATGTGCCTCTATTGTTCTCTGTTGCAGTAAAACCAGAAGCCTAGAGCAGCAACTAGCCGACCAGCCAGTTTTACTAGCCGACCGACCAGTAGCACTAGCCGACCGGCCAGTTTTAGTGGCTCACCAGCAGATTCCTGTTTTAAAGTAAAGGCAGTCTGGAGGTTGGCATAATTTTCAAAGATCAAGGCAAGTGCAAACAGAAGCAATTGACAGCATGGTAATGGATTTCCGAGCAAACGCCAACCGAGCATGCATCTTCAACCTCTTGGAACAGAGCTGAGGCAGTATGATTTATGATTAGCTTTACTTGTTAGTTAGATTAATTTGGTAATTTAATTAATTAGTTTGTTAATTAATTAAGTGTTGTAATAATTAGTAAGTAGTTTACTAGTTATTCGTTTTGTTGTGTAATAATTAATCTAATTGGCTTAATTAGATTGGTTAGTTAGCTTAGCTTAGATTAGCTTAGCTAAATTCATTCGGACCCTCCGTCAAGAGGACAAATGTTGTAATAAGGGTGCGTGTGTGTGTGCATGTCTTCCAATCCCATTTCTTTCTCCCTTTTACTTACCACTTTCGATGGTTAGTTTTAGGGCACGTTTTGATTAGCATACCTTATGCTTTGCATGTTTGCATCATTCATTTGTCTTGCATGCACCGGGCTCGGCGCATCATTCAAACCGCATTGTATTTTAATACACTTTCTTGAATACGTGTTTCAACCATCTTAGATAGCCAAGCCTAGTTTAGTTGCACTTTGCATGCGTTGCATTAGGCATTTTAATATAGCTAGGATCATACATGATTTCTAACTAGTTTTCTGTTTTGGTTTGGAGTGCACTGTAAGTGTTTATGCTTTAGCATCCTTGCATGTGTGTAAGTGACAGCCATGATAGCATGCTTGCCATGAGGCTATTTGCTTAATTGATAAACTGCATGAATGCCTGTGGATGAAGGCTTCATTACTTGAATTGGAACAATTCATCAAAATGTGAGTTTTAAGCCCATTTGGAGTGGCAAATCATCATGTTTTAAGCCCACCTTGTTTGGTGACAAATCCGCGTTTTAGCCTATTTGCGAGTAGCATCTTCAAACCATTTTCGAAAAACAAACATGAGATGTTTTGTTCCAAATCGAGCGATTTAGTCTATACTTGTATGCTGTGTGCATTATGTAGTAATGCTAGATTAATAACCGGAATAAGAACACATGTGTTTATAAAAACAACATATCATGTTAGTAGAGGCCGATCCTTTGATCGGGTGAGCGGGGGTGCTCATTTCATGACCTTTCCCCCTCGTACCCAAGTTCCCGAGCCGAGGTAACTTTGGTGATGACGGACACATGGCCTTTGGCACGAGTCAGGGTTTCCTAAATTCCCCCAAAATAAAATATTTAAGTGGCGACTCTGTAATCTGGCAAAGTAGTCCAGTTTGGTATAATTTGATTTAAAATCTGATTTTCCAAAACGATTTGCCGGATTAGACTCTTTGGTGATTTATCAGTCTTACATTGCACTTTGTGAGATTAGATTTAGAATCGTGACAGGAGTCCGAACTGTAGTAGCTAGAACCTAATTCGCACCCTCTCCAAAAGGGGGGTGCGCGGAGGAAGTTCGGGCAATCTACAGTTTCTGGCGACTCTGCTGGGGATTTAGAGAGCTTGACTTGAACATCATGATGTGTTGCTTTGTCTACACTTATGTGTTTCTTTACATTGCATTTGCATTGGTGCGCTTAAGTCACAGTGTTTGCCATCTGTTATTCCTGAATAGTTTGCTAGAGGCTTGCTTGGAAAAGCGTGCCATAAGGCTGGCCGGTTACGGGGGCTGCCACGATGGGAACACAAACCTCGGTTATGCCGAGGCACCCTATTTGACCATTTGACCTAGTTGCATATCAGAAGCCTTAGAGACTGTTCCAAACTAGGACAAGTTACTTACCCGAATGTAGGTTGTTTGAAACCGCATGCGTGCGTAGTGAAACCCTAGCTCCTGACAAAATAGGACAGGGAAACCTTACCCCACCATAGGAGTGTTTTGACTCTTACTTGCTTGATATGTGCTGTTAGAGTATATCTCTACAGGTTGTATGTATCAGTTGCAAGTCTGGGTATCAGTCTTAAGACATCAGTGTTTGTGGGTATCAGTTTTGAGGCAGAAATTTTGGGGCAGAATTCAGTAGAGAGCACAATCATTCAGCTATGCTCATATCTGTTTTGGTGAAATCAGGCTGAGGTGCTGTCTGTTTTCTCTTTTGCGGGGGTGCTCATTTCATGACCTTCTCCTCTCGTACCCAAGTTCCCAAGCCGAGGTAACTTTGGTGATAACGGACACATGGCCTTTGGCATGAGTCAGGGTTTCCTAAATTCTCCCAAAATAAAATATTTAGGTGGTAACTCTGTAATCTGGAAAAGCAGTCCAATTTGGCATAATTAGATTTAAAATCTGATTTTCCAAAATGATTTGCCTGATTGGACTCTTTGGTGATTTATCAATCTTACATTGCACTTTGTGAGATTAGATTCGGAACCGTGACAGGAGTCCGAACTGTAGTAGCTAGAACCTAATTCGCACCCTCTCCGAAAGGGGGGTGTGCGGAGGAAGTTCGGGCGGTCTACAAATCCCTGTCACAATTTTTAAACTAAAAATCCAATATATTGAAGAGAAGCCAAATTAATATTTTTTTCCTGCTCACATGGTGTATCCCAGTTAATTTTATGAATTTATTTAGGATAAATTACACTTTTGTCTTTTTATGTTCGGTCATTTTTTTAATTTCGTGCTTTAAATTTGTTTTTTTTTTTTTTTTGGCCCTTCATATTTTAAATGTTGTTCAATTTACTTCAAAAGTTAACTTGTGTACAATATTAGACAGAAAATGATACATTGACAATCACATGACATAAAATATTTTAGGGGAAATTACAAAAAAAAAAAAAAAAAAAAACTCTAGGGTTTAGCACCTTTTTCAATTTAAACCCCAGGTTTCCAATTTTGACAATTTGTACCCCATCATTCCACCCCGTTTTTCAATCCGATCCCCCCGTCCATCTATGTCTCTATTAGTTAACAAAAGACTAATTCGGGTGCCAAAATTGCCCTAATCTTCACGATTTAGGGCAAAAGACACCTCTCCATTGCGATTTAGGGCTCTATGCAACCCACTTGGTGCGATCGGTAATTTAACCCGCGATTGAAGCCACTCATCAAAGAAAGACAGCAATTTCATAGTTGATTTTCCAAAAAGCTTTAGACTCTAAGATAAAGGTAAGAAATGGGTTGGTTTTTGGTTGTTTTATACGGGTTTTCTGATTTATTTTTTTCTCCATATTGACCTTCACTTTGTCTCCATTGTTAACCTTCTTTTTCTCTCCATTGTTGACTTTGTTTTTGTCTCCATTGTTGACCTTCTTTTTCTCTCCATAGTCGATGTAAACTATTTTCTATTCCATCAAAGTGAAAGACAAAAATGAGTGAAGGTAATAGCTAGGGTGGGAGAATTGGAGTGAGTTGACTCGTTGCAACTGTGGGTTAAGAGTGAAGATCAGAACTTCTTGGACTATGTGAATCCTGCCAGGAGGTTTTTGGGTTGTCCTTATTATGGAGTAAGTGTATACAATTTTTTAGTAAAGTCAACTAGCAATTTTTCAGTATTTAGAGGAAATTGAGAATAAAGTAATATCTTCAATTTGAAGAAAATAACAATTGTATGGAAGATTCACCCAAAAACAATTGTATGGAAGAATGACATGAACACTTGCTCAACTTTGTTTTTGTTTCATTGCAATTATAGAAAAATAGGGCTTGTGGTTTCTTTTCCTGGTACAATCCACTCACATGTGCTCATGTTAGACAAGTTTTGCCGAAGTTTGCGGATAAGGTTGCGGCCCTAGAAGAACTTGCCAATGAGGTTGCACGATTAGAGGATGCTGTTCAACGTTATCGTGCATGACAGAAGTGGCTTGTCATTGCCTTGATTGCTACATTGCTTGTGAATGAACTGTTTCTACTCCAAAATAGTTAAAGGAAAACTTGTGTTTAGGCTTGCTATGTAATTGATAATATGTGTTTTGGCTGGGTACATTACTTCCACAATGTGTTTTGTAATTACAATTCTTTTGTTGTACAATGGCAATGTCAATTGTGTTTGGTTTGAAATGGTGAAATGGTTTGTTATCAATTGCAGTTGCAATTGCAATGCTTTTGTTTTGTAATGGGGAAATGGTTTGTGCAATGCTTTTGTTTTGTAATGGTGAAATGTAAATAAAATGTTTGGTTTGAAATGGTTTCTGCAATGCTTTTGTTTTGTAATTGCAATGCTTTTGTTATCAATTGGTGAAATGCTTTTATTTTGTAATGGTGAAATGGTTTGTGCAATGATGTTGTTTTGTAATTGCAATGCTTTTGTTTTGTAATTGAAATGTAAATAAAATGCTTTCAAGCAATGTGCTAAATTTAGAATACTTTTGAAGCAAAAACCATTTCAAGCAATGTGCTGAACTTAGAATACTTTTCAAGTAACCATTTCTTCATCTATTTGTACAATGTAAATAAAATTGAAGCAAAAACCTGGTTTGACATAAGCATAACAACCACAACAAAGCAAGCACAAGAACCTGTTATTTTCCCACATGAACTTAGAACATAATTCAAGAGAACCAAACATTGGGGTTTGAACCATTCAACCATTGAAGGATAATAACCATACAAGCATTGTTCAAGGTTTCATAACCCATATGTACATCACAATTGTTCAAAAAGCCTATTTTAATTACAAAAGTGGTAAGGTAAGATAAACCATGAACATTGCCAAAACCCCATGAATATTGCAAAAATCTTATTTTAATTACAAAAGTGTTCAAAACCACTTGTTTACACTAGACTAGCTGCTTATTGCTTGCTTCTCGCATATGTCTATTGCTGCTGAGCTTGTCATCTTCCATGGTTGCCCATCAGTTGATTCTTCAACACCACTTACTGCTACTAGCCTCTTCCTAGATTGGCAACCATCAGCTTGTGGTTGGCTACTCCCCTCTTCCCCAAATAATGCAGCTGTCCTAAAGCCCATGAATGTCTGCAAGAAAAGTTTGTAATTAGTAACATGTATTATTTATTCCCAACATAATGTTTATTTACTTTCAGTCAATGGAATACTTACACTACTATTGGATTTCCCAGAAGGTCCACTTTTCTTTCCTTTCACATGACCCTTGCAAGTCCTTTGATTGTGACCATATCAACCACATTTAGAGCATTTTAGGGTAGACTGCCTCCTCTACAACTTATATGAATTCTTAGGTTCATCTGGGTCCCTAACTCTCTATCTTGAAGGCCTACCTGTTGGTCTTTTAAGCTTGGGAAGTAAAAGAGGGTCACACCCTTTTTTAGGCCACAAATCTGATCCATTCATTGAATTAATCAATGGCTCATAAGTCCTCAAAAAAGTTTCCTTCTTAAAATATGCATGAACATAATCTTCAACCCTTTCCTTCTGAAAAAATATAACAGCTACCCCATGGGGACAAGGGATTCCAGTGAGGTCCCATTTGAAGCATGTGCATGTCCTATTTTCTAAGTTCACTACATACCCATCCCCTCTATGTCTTACTTTAAACTCAGTACCTCCTGACCATGTAGGTATCCATACTCTGGACTTCAGCTTCCTCTTTTCAACTTTGCATTGTATCTTTTCACAAATGGGCCCTTTGTACTTCAGTATGTTGTCCCTACATTCATGTATCCTTACCATCAAAGCCCTCTTAATCATCTCCATCATGGTAAGGATGTGTTTGTCCCTAGCTTGTATCACCCATAAGTTAAAGCATTCAGAGATGTTGTTCAGAAGCCAATTAGATTTGGTTCTTGGACTAAACCCATGCCTAGACCATTGGACTGGGTTCACTCTCATCATCCAGTCATATGCCTTACTATCTACTCCTTCATCTCTTTCCCTTTAAACAACTTCTTGAAGTTTGCATACAAATGTCTGAAACAGAACCTGTGATTGGCTTCAGGGCATACCAATCTCAAGCTTGGAACAAGTCCCTATAACAAAAACAGATAGCATAGCCAAACAATTAATTGACAACATTATTCTAGAAATGACATAATGATAAGATTATTTCAAAACATAAGGAATACATAAACATATTTACCTTTTGTTGATCAGTCATAAATGTCCATCCATGTTCTTTAATTGGGCCAATATCTTGTAACAAATTATGCAAAAACCAAGTCCAACTCTCCTTACACTCTGCATTTGCTACAACATAAGCTATTGGATACATTTGATTGTTTCCATCCCATCCAACAGCTGCAAATAACTGCCCTTGGCAAGGTTCTTTCAGAAAACAAGCATCCAACCCAATTAATGGTCTGACACCAGATAGAAAGCCACTCCTAATTGCACCAAGGCATACATACATTCTCTGAAACCTAGGTTTAACTTCGAATTGAGGCCTCCACATATTTGTGTCAACATTAGTACCCTCATTGGTTCTTCTCAACTCAGCTGCATAATCTCATAGCCTACTACATTGTTCAGCGTTGGTTCTTTCAATATTCTCAATTGCTATTTTTTTATGCTCTATAAGCTTTCATTGTTGACACACTTATAACAAAATCCTCTTTGATAGTTTCCTGAAACTCATTCACTTTCAATGTTGGGGTGGTCCTAAATTTCTAGACATACTTCTCTGCCAACCAAGAATTAGTAATTTGTCTATTCTTGTAAGTTCTACAGCAAGAGTGTTTAGGTTGATATGTTTTTATTTGCAAAGTGTTCTCTCCAGTCATCTTGGATGCATACAGTCTCCATTCACACCCAGCACTACAATTCACTTTAACCTTCCATTTTTCACTTTTAGTAAACTTCACATCATTCCCCCCTTTTATTGCATATTCCTTGGCAGCATCTTTGGACTCATTTGCATTACTAAACAACATTCCTAATTTGAATTCTATGTTCTGCATATCAACCTCAGGCTCAAATTCAGGGTACTTAGGCCTGTTGTTATTATCCTCATCATCAGAGCTTGTAGGGCTAACCACTTCTTCCTAAGATGAATCTCTATCATTCACTTCACATTCATGACCTTTTTTAAGCCCTTCTTCATTGACATCTCTCTCAACATTACTATCAAACATAATGTCATCAAGATCAGGATCATTATCATCACTACTATCTGAGAAATCCCTGTCTGATGGGTTATCATTGCCATCACTGTCACTGTTTGAGTTCTTTTGACAGTGATCATTGTTGTAATTTCCATAATTTTCCACATCCTTCATAGGCACATCAGTAAAGAATAACACATGATAAGCAATATCTACATTATGTGGCTTATGATACTCAATAAATAGCTCTAAGGTATTTGTGTTTTCCAACAAAGAAAACATTTCTCTAATATCATCATCATTAGCCAAGACTCTTAACCCCAAGACCAAATTTTTGTTGGGAATCCTCTAGAAAATATGCTTGTAATAAAAAACACCCAATTCCTTCAACATGCAGCTAATCTCTGGGATAGATAATTTATCAACATCAATTGCATCAAATGCATCCACATTACCCCCAACGTAACTCTTTTTATCATTCTCAATAAAATAGCCACTGTGATGTATTAGAACTTTAACAAAAGTTACCATTACAGCATCCATACATAAACAAAACAATGACAATAACTATGGGTCCACTTGCAAAACAAAGCATATTAAAAAAACAAAACCCTCATATAAAGAAACTTGGCCCACATTTCTCCATCTATGGAGACAAACTATGACAGAAAACCAGACACACATGACCCTAAAAAAATAATAGAGACCTTGGGACCACAATGTATTCAGTGATACAGAGGCATGCATACAGTCGGAGACAAAAGCAATGTCACAAAGCAATAAACAAGAAGTGTGCTCCGACAATGGAGAGAAAAACAATGTCATAAACGAATAATAAAAAAAAAGGTCAACAATGGAGAAAAAAAGAAGGTCAACAATGAAGAAAAAATAAATCAGAAAACCCGTATAAAACAACCAAAAACCAACCAATTTCTTACCTCTATCTCAGAGTCCAAAGCTTTTTGGAAAATCAACTATGAAATTGTTGTCTTCCTTCGATGCATGGCTTCAATCGCGGGTTGAATCACCGATCGCACTAGGTGGGTTGCATGGAGCCCTAAATCGTAATGGAGGGGTGTCTTTTGCCCTAAATCATGAAGATTAAGGCAATTTTGGTGCCCAAATTAGTCTTTCATTAACTAATAGAGGCAAAGATGGACGGGGGGATCGGATTGAAACATAGGTGGAATGGTGGGGTACAAATTGTCAAAATTGGAAACCTGGGGTTTAAATTGAAAAAGGCGCTTAACCCTGGGGTGTTTTTTTTTTTTTTGTAATTTCCCCAATATTTTATTATATATAACTCACATATCTTATACAAACCCAAACTCAAATATAATAATGTATATTTTATGTTATGTGATAATGTTGAATTTTCTATCTAATTTTAAACAAAAATTAAAATAAATTAGAAAAAACTTAAAATATAAAAGAGCAAAGTAAAAAAATGACCAAACATAAAGGATAAAGTGTAATTTGCCCATTTATTCTTAGGGGAACTACATGCGCATGGGAGTTAGGGAAAAAAAATTAACAATACATGGAGGGGTGCAATAGCCTTTCATTTTCACCCCACCACATACACACTTGCACCCCCATGTGTTTGTAATTTTTTTCCCCAACTCTCACCTGCATGTAATTCCCTCTTTATTCTTTATGTTGTTCGCGTATGGTAAATTTAATTGTCAAAACTAGATAAAGTTTAATTATAAGGCAGAATTGAATCAAAGGAATTCCTAAATGCCCTTACCTTTCTTCTTAGAACCCTCCACTTCTTTGAATTCCTACCATCAAAATTGCTCCTGTCCTTATTTTTCTTTGAACCCCTTCTATAATCCCAAATATACCCTGTACACTCTCATAATAACACTTTTCAACTGGCAATCTCCTCCACCTCTGGCAGCCCCTTTCCCTCTTTGACAACCCTCCCACAACCCTTTTTCTCCACTAGAAACTCTCCTTCAGCCCCCTTCCTGACTAGCAACTTTTCTTTTCCAACGGCCCGCCTCTTTAGCTCCATCTTCCTTCCGGTTTTTCCACCGGTGATCCTTCAACTCATTTCTTTCACCCAAATCTCTCATTTCACTAATCTCAGTCATTTTCCATCATTGCCACCTATACAACTACCCTAGAGCCCTCTCCTACATGCTTGATTTTGATTTTTCTTCATTTGAAATCATCTTGCTTGATTCAGAAAGCTAGTGTTGAACAAACAGTGGTAGTTCAGTTTAAGGGTGTGCATGAATCTGACTAAACCGACTAATCCAACCGGACTGACCAAACCGTGAGACTTATGGACGATTTCGATCATAGTCACTGTCAGCAGTGAATTTGAAAAGTCAATCCGTTCAAATTACAATTCAAGTAACTATTTAAATGTTATTGAAACTGATTTCCACTAACCGACCGAATGGTGCTTATCAAGAAGCTTATTCCTCCATGTGGCATCATATCATTAGTTCCTGGATTACACTTGTTCATTACTCAGTATACTCATCAACAATCTCTATCTCACTCATTATTTAATTTGAGAGACTTGACTTTTCAATTTCAACTCTCTCTCTCTCTCTCTCTCTCTCTCTCTCTTTCTCCTTGTTTTCATCTTCTATATATATTTTTTTCTCTACAACTACCCTCACCATTTTTCCCTCATCATTTTTCCTCCCCTTAACAAACCACGTGATGTTCTCGCCCCGAACTCATCACCATCAGGAATCATTGCCAAACTCATCATCATCGAAATTTGTCACCAAACTAGAAGGACTATGAATAAAGAGGAATATTATTTTGGTACATCTCTTATATTTGTATTCTTCAAGTATGGTGGCATTGAAGATGGGTTTTTTTGGGACATCTCTCTTAGATCAATATTTTTCTAGTGAGACATTGAAGAATTTTTTTTTTTCCATCTCTCATAGATCTATGTTTATATATGTATATATCTCATTCCTTGCTTCAAAATATTGTTTTGTACATCTTTGGAATTCATGTTTCAGATCTGTGTTCATAGATGTAGATGCATTTTTCTCAAATTTCTATCCACTTCTACTTTTGCGATTCTACATACATCCCAACAACACCGGTTGTCAAACCAAAAGGTTTGACTCAGTCGATTTCGAATGAGAGATCAGTCAATCATGGGTAGGAAGGCTTTCAACTTGAGCTGTTCGATTCAGTTGATAGGTCAAGGGTAAACCCGACCCGACCTAACCCGTGCATACCCCTAGTTTAGTTGTAGACCACCGAAAAAATGGTGGTGGTTCGACCCTACACTACCGAACGGAATCTGGGAAAAATGGAAGCAGCACTATAGTCGTGACAATAATGCTATGAGGGTAGATTTGCCACCATCACTGATCTTCCATGATCGTGATTGCGAATTGGCAAAAGGTATGTAGATAGAGATAGAGAAAGGTAAAGAAAAAGAGAATCTAAGAGTGCTGTGGGTGGTAGCATTACTGGTTGTGATGCCCAAAATTCGAGACCGTCAAATAAGTACAATAAAACAACACAAGTAGGATAGACAACCAAAATATCTTAATATATATATATATAACCAAAGTTAATATCACAGATAATTTGTTTGTTGTTCCATTATAGGATTACAAAACACTGCCAAACCAAAAGTCAAAAGAAAAAATAAATAAATAAACAAACAAACAAACAAACAAACAAACTAGTTTAAGTCTTCAAGTAAACCACGGTTTCAACACTTCATCTTGTTTGCTTTCGAAATAACCATCACCATCGTGAATTGCTTAATCACCTAGCAATGACATGCCATGAGCTTGGAATGCCTAGTAAAAATGAGCACACCCTCCTACCTTCTATCAACCAATCAATAATACACAGAACAAATTAGGTAACATAGAATACAACACATGGTTCTCTAAATTAGTAATTAGACTAGACATCTAGAATCCCCTAAAGAGATCCTTCCTCCCAACCATAAGGTTGGACACCAGACTATTTAGAACTCCCCCTTTTGCTGCTTTGTAAACGTTACGACCTATGCCCATACCGGTTATGTACCGGGCAGTGACACCGGTGGACTTTAAAAGGGACGGCCAAAGTGGGCTTGTTTACACCCAAATTGTGCCTAAGGCTCGCTTACACCCTGCACATACCATACCAAAGGGCTCGCTTACATCTTGAAACCATCGCATAGAGTTTGAATACATCTGTGCCATCCTAGGGGGTTCGTTTAGACCGCTTGCGCAAAACTTAACTCATTTGGTATTAATTCCATCACAATTCATCTCATTCATGTGTATTCATTCTGAAACACTAGTGTGAACGTTACCCACTTACCAACCTCTTTTCATTTTTTGTTTATTAGATATTTTGATAAGCGAGTTAGTCACATTCAAAAATATAAACGAGCATGAGGCAAACATAAGAGAGGAAACATAGCACATGATAATCATATATATATATACATGGTAAGGCAAGCAAACAACATTAGGCATGCTTTGAAATGCATAAGAACAAATAACGCAATAGGGAACAACTTTCAACACTTTTCAAAACTGCATAGGTAAAAGAATGCATTGGTAAAACTACTTTCGGGTCATCTTAGGGGCTAAAATTGCACACAAACATAAAACAACAAATCTATCGTTAGTTCCAATTTATGAAATTTGCACAAAACAACTAGAAATTCATCTACAAGCTATGTTCCAAAACCTGTCCAGATTTGTCGCCTTTTAGGAGAACTAGTTTTCCTCTCAATCTACTTGATGACTTTCTCCTAAATAGTTTGAAAGAGGACTCAAAATTCTAAATTTTGACCAAAGAACCAACATGAGATGATTTTTCTGTAATTTTTTAAAATTGCAAGAAATAGGCTATTTTTCTCAGACTCAGGACCATATTTAATAAATAATAAAAAAAAATCCATGCCAGAAAAACACATAGTGAGGGGCTAATAGAATTATCATATGCTCTAAAAACACCAGATATCCTCTCTTAGAATCAGATTTGGAAAGTAAATAAATTTGATATTTCTTTTAAAATAGAGAAATTGTAACAGTGCAGAAAATGCAAGATAAAGTCACCTATTCATACTTACACTTGCACACACACAAAAAGCCATGTTTACCATTAATATATACACAAGAGAGCATACTAGATAATATGATGAGATGGCTGAAAGAATTGGAGAAAACAAGAGGGAGGTGTGGTTCCTACTTTAACTCAAGAAAACAAACTTTTCTTCGTTTTCTTTTTCTTTCTTCTTCTCTACTTCTTTCTAGTTCACCATCTCATCCTCTCATCCTCTCCTTGGGCTACTGAAAACGTGAGAAGGGAATGGGGGAAGTGTTCTCAATTTATAGGCAAAAAGTTTGGAAAAGACCATTTTGTCCTTGATCAATTATTGTTACTTAATTGTTAAGAAAATTAACTTAATGATTAAGGAAAATTGAAGACTAGTAAATATCTTAGTATTATTCTAAAATCTTCTAGGTGGTTCCACAACCAAGCTTTACCCAGAATAATATTTATAAATACCTATGTAAACGCACATTTTCAAATAAATAACAAATAAAAGAAAAAGAATAAAAAGTATGAATTAATTTAGAGACTAGAGTTAAAATAAATAAAACCAATTGCTAGGGGTATTTTCAAATATAAATTGGTGTTCTTGGATTTAATTATAATACGAAATAAAATATGAAAAAATTATTCTTTATTGGACCATTTTGCAGAATTTTACGAAACTAAAGGCTAAAATGCAATTAACCTAAGGCTTAGGGTTTCAAGTGTAATTATCAAAAGTTATGGTCTTTACAACCTATCCCCTTCAAATAAATTTCATCCTCGAAATTAAATCGTACCTCATGTCTCAAATAGCTATGTATAGTTTGCTCGCATCACGTCTTCAAGTTCTCAAGTGAACTCCTTGATGTCGTGGTGACACCAAAGTATCTTGAGAAGTTGAATTGTCTTTCCGCGCAAGTTTTTTTCTTGTCTGTCCACAATTACTATTGGTCCTCCTTCAATGGTAGCGTCTTCATCAAGTCAGATTTCTTCCCAGTTGATGATGTGAGAAGGGTGTATTATGTACTTTTACAGCATAGACACGTGGAAAACGTTATGTACTATAGCCAATTGCGAGGGTAGAACCAATCTGTATGCAATTGAGGTGATAATTATCCATTCTTTCCAAAATGGATGACCCCTCAGTGGGGCTGAACTCTCAAGAAAACATAATTACTGATAGCGAAAGTTAGAGGTCTCCTTCTTTTATCTATATAACTCTTCTAATAGTCTTGACCTATTAGGCTTGCTTCTTCAACTTCAGTCCAACAAACTGATGATCTGTAAGGTTGACCGTATAGTGCTTCGAATAGAGCCACACCAATGCTGGCCTGGAAACTATTGTTGTACGCGAACTCCACCAACGGTAGGTGTCCCTCCCAACCTCCTTTGAAATCCATCACATAAGCTCTTAGTATGTCCTCCAAAGTCTAAGCGGTGTGTTCCGATTGTCTATCAGTTTGAGGATGAAAGGCGGTACTAAGACATAATTCAGTCCCCAATGTTTCTTGTAGGTTTCTCCAAAATAGAGAGGTGAAACGTGGGTCTCAGTCTGACACAATTGATACAGGAATTCCATGTAGTTGAACAATTTCTTTAATGTAGAGATGGCTCAGTGACGTCAAGGTGTCGGAGATTTTGTATGGCAAGAAGTTTGCAGTCTTCGTCAAGCGATCAACTATGACCCATACAGCATCGTGTCGCCCATGTGACTTGGGTAATCCAATGACGAAGTCCATTGTTACATACTCCCACTTCCATTCTACTATCAACAAAGGCTGAAGCATTCCTCCAAGTCACTGGTGTTCTGCCATTACCTGCTGACACGTAAGGCATCTGGCCACGAATTGAGCCACATCATTCTTTATTCTGCTCCACCAGTATTGGTGTTTTAAGTCTTGGTACATTTTTGTCTCTCTTGGGTGCACTGCGAAACACTGAATGATGAAACTCTTTCAGAACTTTTTCTCTAACTCACTCATCTTGTGGCATAAACTGTCATGACCCAAACCCGCCCCTATAGGTTTAGCATCATGACTGGCCAGTAATCTTAGATTACCTACGGCCTTTATTAACAAAATCAATTTAACATGAATTATGGGGCTTAGTGGAAGCAAATTAAAATATAGAAGTAGTCCATTGAGTTGTGCATATATGAAAAGAGTTCACATTAACATTGTACAACTGTTCTAGAGGTAAGTGCATACACCACAAAAGATTTTTTTTTTTTTTAAAAAAAAAAAGGAAAACAACAACATTCAGCCCACAATTTCGAACTTGTCAAGCCTTACATATGCAAAACCCTAATACCAAAACCATACCAAGTGTTCAAAATCAAAAAGGGGTTTAGACTTTGATTGGCTCCACATGAGTCCAAGTTGGCTCCTTTACGGAAGCTCCACAAAAGGCTAACCACTGGGTGACTCCGAGGCACTCTCTATCCTTGATGCCCATCTTGCTCACCTACATACATACATAAATAGTGAGCTAATGTCCAATGAGTAATAACATAATAAAGAGGTTATATGAATGAAGTTCAATATCATTACAAATGTCATTTTCATATATCTAGTCAACCTTGGCATCAATAACCATTTCATTCAAATCATGTGGCACATCCAGTAGAGTAATAATGCTTTAAAAACAATGGGACCGTGAGGGTCAATTAATGTTCAATATTCAATGTGACCATGAAGGTCTAACATCAGAGATCTCTGTGTTTCAATTATTCAAGAGGCCACGGTATTGTTTCCCCCGGGTGAGGGTCAATGGGCCATGGTATTAATCTCCCCCAGGCAAGGGTCAATGGGCCATGGTATTAATCTCCACCAGGAAAGGGTCTCACTAAAGGATGCCACGAATACAAATTCAAATGGAACTTCATTCATTACGGAGAAGTAGTACTTCAACAAATCATTCAATCAGTCATATATCAATTTCGATAACCAATACCATTTTCGAAAGTAACATAACTTGAACATATCTTTATAAAGTTATTACTCGCAGTGGGTTATGTTGTCACTAGGCCTTGGACGTCCACCTCTACAACACATAACAAAAAAATACAATTGAAGTGCTGTTCAATAATCATTTCACTTTAATTAAAATTTTTCTCATGTGTTTCTAACTCATTCCATGTTTATATGAGCTTAAATGGTGCCTAAGAGTACTTGAAATGACATGAGGATGCAAGTATGCACTTAAAAGAGTTAGTCAAAATTTGTTGGAAACATGGTCTACGTTCGAGCGCAGCTTCCTTCGCTTGAGCGGAGGTTCAAAAATAAAGGTGGTCGCTCAAGCGCAACTTTCATCTCTCGACTGGTCTGTAAACTTTGCAAAAGTACTGATTGCATGAATTTTCCGCTCGATGGACGCTCAATAGTCGCTCGAGCGGAAGACTGAGTGAAAAAAAAAAGGGAGGTCCTTGCTCGAGCTTAACTTTGGTCGCTCGAGTGGTATGCAAAATTTTGTAAAACTTTCGGGAGCTCGATTTTTACGCTTGAGTGACGCTTTCTTCACTCAAGCCGACTGGTCAAATTTTGGAATTTTCAAAATTGAGTTTGAAGTTCAAATTTGATATTTAAAGGTCCAAAACTTATATTTTTGGTACAAAAACATGGAAAAATATTTTAGAACTTGAAAATATAGTCAATTTGAAACCATTTGCTCAAATCATGGACCCAATTCTCAAAATCAAACTTAAATCATGAAGTTGGGACAATGCATGACATGTATTGCCCTCATTTCTTTTCAAATCTTTTCAAAACTTGATCAAATGGCAGGACAAGTGTAAAAACATGAAGAACTCTTCAAATAAATGTGTAAAAGTTCCATGCATGTAAGAATTCATGGAAAATTAATCTCAAAGATGAAGGATTATGCATGCATGTATGCAATTATACTCAATTCTTCCATAATCAAGTCAATTCTTTCTACTTACATGCAAATAGACTCATAACTTCTTGAATTCATGACTTACATGTTTTATTTTCAGGATTTAAGGAGGAATTCTATACCTAATGTGTGAATTCAAGTGTATTCAAGTGTAATTCTCCAAATCCTCCACAATTTCCTTCAAATTCTCCTTCCTCTCTCTAGAATTGTTGAGTTCACTTCATTCTCCTTCAAAATCTCAGTCCATATGTGTATATTATGAACTCAAGGATTAATTAGGGCCTTACATAGGGTGTGATTAACTTAGGCTAATTAAGCTTGCTTATAGATAATTAATCATACTCAATTTTAATTGATTCTAACTATTTTATTCTAATTATTTTGGTCCGAATCAAATTTTGACGAAAGTTATCATAAAATTCTAAATATTCTAATTAGCCTATCGGGCCAGTCAATTTTGGCTTCTGAAGCCGTCTAGGCTTTCAATTTCTGATTCTAAGTCGATAAGTGAATAGATATTCCAAGTAATAACAGATAACTACAAAATTAAGCATGTAATGACACAATTAAACACACAATCATGCAATTAAACTTATCGAATCGATATCATATAATAGGTACGAAGGTCGGGGTCGTTGCATAAACACTTTGCCTTGATGTCTTAAACTTCCATCCAAATGAATCATCCAATCGGGTATAGGATCGCCGAATGCCATTCGAGCTTTTATGAACCCCACCTCCTGATCATACTTTTGTGAATCCATTATCTCATTCAATAATTTCGGCATAGCAATTTGAGCACCAAGGTATACCTTCTCATCCTGAACTTTCATCTGTATTCTAAACTCACTGAGTGTTTGGACCGTGTTCCATTCCCTGAGTGCCAAGCTAGCAATAATTTCCCATTTCCTGTGACTTGGCGCATTCACCACTACATTAGCTTTTCCAAGATGATAAGATAGAGTAAAATGGTAATCTTCAAGATATTCCAGCCACCATTTTTATCTCCATATTCAAGTCCTTTTATGTGAAGAAAAACTTCAAACCTTTGTGGTCCATGAAAATCTTGAATTGTTCACCATACAGATAATGATGCCATTCCTTTAGCGCAAAAAACCATTGCTGCCAATTCTAGATCATGTATCGAATAATTTTGTTCATTCAGTTTCAGTTGCCTAGAGCCGTAAGCCACTACTTTTCCATTTTGCATCAATACACAGCCTAGCCCATCCTTAGACGCATTACAATGCACTATATATCCTACGTCTCATTTTGGAATGATAAGTATTAGGGCACTAGTCAATCTTCTCGTGAGTTCTTGAAACAATCGTTTACATGCTTCATCACAATCATACTTTACCCCTTTTTGTGTTATATGAGTCATCGGCTTGGCCAGTTGGAAAAGTCTTGAATAAACCGTGTATAATAACTAGCCTGCCCGAAGAAACTGCAAACTCCGAATATTAAGGTTAGCTGCTTTCAATCTAACACTGCTTCTACCTTGGCCAGGTCCACTACAATCCTGTGCTTAGACACAATATGTCCCAAAAATTTGACTTCCTTTAACCAGAACTCTCATTTACTTACTTTTTCATACAGTTCGTTGTCCTTTAAATCTGGAGAAACACTCACAAGTGCTGTTCGTGTTCTTCTTCAAACAATGAATAGACTAAAATGTCATTGATAAACATCACCACGAACTGGTCCACGTACGGAGTAAAAAATCTTGTTCATCAAGCTTATGAACACAAATGGTGCATGGGTTAATCCAAAAGGCATTACCACAAATTCGTAGTGGCCATATCGGGTTCATAAAGCAGTCTTTGAATTTGTCATGACTTAAACCCGTCCCTAGAGGTTTAGACCATAACTGGCCAGTAATCACCTGATTATCTACAGCCTCATACAAACATACCAAACAATTATAATAATGGGGCTATAAGTGGAAGTATATAACAATGATGAAGTCCATTGAGTTGTGCCAATATAATCAAAACAATACTTTGCGTACATCATAGAACATTGACACATTTACATGTCCATGCAAAACTTCTGTGCCATAGAACTTCCATACTTCAGTTACATATCTCAAAACCATCATAGCAAAATCAAAACAAAAGTCATAACATGATATGAGTCAAAAACAAAAGCTCCATCTTGGAGACTCGACTAATCGGGTTCACAAAAATAATTCCTAAAGCAAACTCTAAGGTTGGGCTCCATGTTGCTGATCATCTACATATACATACATAATATAGAGTGAGCAAAGCTCGATGAGTAATAATACAGTAAAGAGGTTTAAATGAATGAGCCCATTATCAAAGTAAACATAACGTCATAAATTCATAATGTTTTCATGATCATCATTACAGAACGACCTTAGGTCCATTAATATTACAGAATAGCCTCAGACCCAACATTTACCAAAACGGCCTTAGGCCTACATATAGTGTAGAACAGCCTCGGGCCCAAACTGTGACAACCCTCACCACTGTTTACTGATTAACCACTGATTACTGCTAAACCGAGACTGATTATGATAAGTAATTGAATCGACTGAAATACTGAACTGACTGATTGAATATACTAGTTTAAATGCATTTCTATCTGTTTGACTGTTAAATTATCTGTCCATGTTTTATGCTTTAAACTGCAAATTGAAGGCCTTGTCAGCGGCCGAATCCGAAATTGATCAATGTTTTATGATCATTAGAATTTATGTGATTTTATGGCATATTTAATTAAAATGTGATTTGGTATGATTAAATTAGATTAAATAATGTTAATTTACAAGAGTTGGACTTATTTACTTAAATGCCATCTAGTGGGTCTTTGTTTAATAACATATTGAGGCTTGAGTTACATTTAGACAAACATTTTCTCAGCCATTTCCTTAGACTCAACCGACCAAGAGAGAGAGAGAGAGAGAGAGAATTGAGTTCAACTTGTTGATTTGCTTGGGATTTGAAGGAATTGTAGAGATAATTGCAAATTGAGCTTCTACACTTGAATACAAGACCTAAGGTAGAGGATTCAACCTGTCATTGATGTATTTGTGTATTGTCTTGCATGATTCTTGGTATATTGAGGATTAGAGTCTAGAGTTAGCTTTAAAATGTTGAATTGAAGCTCATTCCATGCATGCATGCCTATATTGATGAGTTTAAAGTTGTTTTCATGGAAGATTGTTACATGCATGTTCACATTTTTGCATTGGACCATGAATTCATCTTGGTTTTGAAAGAATTGGCTCATTAGAGCAAGTATTTGAAGCTTTGGAGTTGGTTAAATTCATGCATGTGCATGTTCATCACATTCTTGAGTTTTGAGCTAAAGTTTGTATTTAATCAACTTACCTTTGGGCTTTAATTTCTCAAATTGAGCTTTGAATCATGTTATACTATGAGTTTACAAGTGTTTTCCAGAAAATTAGCCCAAGAGGATCGAATTTGAGGCATTTAAACTTGGTTTTGAGCTTGAGGTTCAAATCTGGGTTTTCCAGAATTTGGACTCACGCTTGAGCGGGGAAAGTGGCGCTCGAACGTGAAATTCGTGCTCCCAGCACTTTGCATTGTTTTACAGTCCGCTCGAGTGGAAGAATGGACGCTCGAGCGGGGTCTTGTGTCACACACTCGAGCGGGTGTTGAGCGCCCATCGAGCATGATTTTTGCACATCCAGTACTTTTGCCATGTTTTGCAGTCCGCTCGAGCGGGGAACCTTTGTCTACATGTCCGCTCGAGCGGGGAAATCTACGCTCGAGCGGGACCCTGTTTTTCTTAAAATTCTGAAAATGTTTTTAAAGTGCATCTTTGCATCCTCATTCCATCATAGGCATTCTTAGGCCTAGTTTAAGACATCTTAATGAGGATATAGATGTAGAACCGCACCGAGTCTAAGTAGGGACTAAGTCTTTGATTCCCGAATGTGAACTTAGTGTGTGTTCATCCTGTAAACTGTGTAGGGTTGGCATCTGAGGAGACGCTCTAGCTTATCTGTAGCCCAGAACTCTGTGAGTAACAACTGTGTAAAGATATGTTCAAATATGAATATCTTCTGAATGGTTAAACTGTACTGTTTCTGAATTGATACTGTTAATTGAATGAATGTATGTCCTCTATTCTGAACTGTATTGTGGATCCATAGCAACTACTGTTACTGTTACGGCTACTGTTACAGAGATCTCTGTTAGTTCCTATCTTGGAACTTCTGTTTACTGTTATGATGGCCATCATTAACTACTCGGTCTTTCAAGACCTACTGTTTACTGTACTGTTCTGCTAATGGATGTACCACATATGATTGTTATAACTGAATGACTGATATACTGAATCAATTGACTGTTTTCAATACTGAAAGGACATTCATTCTTAACCTCTTTACGCATTATGTTATTCACTGGGCTTTAGCTCACTGTTTATATATATATGTAGGTGTCCAGGCACCAGACCGGAGCTAGGAGCGTGGGTTAGACTCCCTTTTGTCAAAGCCAACCACTGTGCCTCACTGTGAGGTTCCGAGCCCGTTCAAGCTACGGCTTTGGGGTGTTTTAGTTTCCCCCATCTGTCTCTGTATCTGTTTTGTAATACTGTATCGACTGATAGCACTGTATTGTACTGTCTTAATGGGGATTAAGTCCCTGACCTGGATGATTGTAAATACAGTACATACTGTTTTGGTACTGATAGTATATATGTTATGAAAAGTCTTTTTGCATACAGACTGTCACAGCTCATTGGACATTGTTTAATTACTGTTTTGGCTTCCGCCATGCCCCTATACTCTGTAATACTGTCTTACTGTTAAGCAGGCCTTCGGTAATCACGGATTACTAGCCGGTTATGGTGCTAAACCCATAGGGGCGGGTTTGGGTCGTGACACAAACATAGTACAAAATGACCTCGGACCCATTTAGAACAACCTTGGGCCCACATAATTCAGAACGGCCTGAGGCCCAAATATATCATAGTATAAATGGAACGACCTTAGGTCCACATTGCATATGTCATATAACATTCATGAAACTCATTCATTTCGATCAAAACACAATTTTGGAACAAATCACCATTCATGGATCAAAATAATTTATTAAGAACATATCTTTTACAATACTATTACTCACAGTGTGTTTGATCTTATAGTGTTTCCTCTAGCACACGACCTACACAATATTTCACACATACACATTCGATAATTTCAATTTCGTACACTTTTCTTTTAATACTTCACATCCTTTTTCGATGGGTTTCTAATCATCATTTCGTTTTCTGGAGTGTTTAAATAAGGTCGAGAATGCGTTCAGAAGGTCAGAGATGTCAACAAAAGAATGTATAATTTTTCCCTACTAGCCGCTCATGCAGCAGGCCTCATCACTTGAGTGGTCATGCTCCGCTCGTGTAGAAGTGTTAGCCACTCAAGTAAGCAGAATGCAACCCACCGATTTGGTTCATGTTCCGCTCGTGTGGAGCTCACAGCCGCATGAGCGGTTTGGGCAAAAACCAAACAGTCCGAAAATGGCACAAAGTGTAATCTTTCATACTTATTTCCAAGCCCAAATTCATGTAAAACTAACTCAAAAACATGATATACTAACATGATTCAACTGTAATTTCAACTTAAACACATAAATCTTGTTTAAATTCCAAAATCAAGGTCTCATCTTTTCCATAATTCAAGAATCACATGATCAAGTTCAAAATATATATATACGTGGATGATCTTTACACAAATCTCGTTGTATGAAAACCCTAGAGCTCATTTCATGAAGTATTCACAAGATTGAACTCAAATCAAGCAAAGTTGAAGAGATTAAGGCTCAATTTCTTGAATTTGGTTCAAACAATCACACAACCCAAAACCCTAACTTATATAGGTTACAAATCTTCAAATTCCTTCTTAATTCCAAACAAAAGATGAGTTATCACAAGGATTCTAGAGGGATTTTCATACCTTAGCTCAAATCTTGAGTTTACCCCTTGAATCTAGCAATCTCCCTTGCTTCTCTTCTTCAACTCTAGGAGTTTTGTTCTTCCTCTCTCTCTCTCTAACCCTCTCTAGCAAGTGTTTTGTTGATAATAGATGAGTTCAAGACTTCCTCTTAAGTCTTAATGTCTATGTACATATATATAACTTAAGTTAATTGAACTCAACTTAGTTTATTCTTATTAAACTCAATTAATTCATTACGAATTGTAATTGTACAAAATTTCACAGTAGGCTCTAAAAATCATGCTAAACACAAATATAAAGTCGGTTTTGGTTTCTGGCACCTCTAAGGCTTTCAATTTTCAGTTCAAAGTTGTAATTGTAACAGATTTTCCTACAAGTAACAAATATAATTTCAAAATCACATAATTACACATGCAAATTTATATAAAACACATAATCACATACATAATTAAGCATAATACGGGTTAGGTTATCATAATATCAACATCCTCGGCTCGCAAGGTCGATTTGTGAATAACACTTCAAGCCTTGAAGCTGGTCAAATAGATCATCAATCTGTGGAAGTGGATATCGGTTCTTGATCGTCGCCTGATTGAGTTGCCGATAATCTATGCACAATCTCAGTGTTTTATCCTTGTTCATTGCAAAAAGAACTGGTGCTCCCCACGATGAGGTACTTGGTCAGATAAATCATTTTTCTAGTAATTCGTGTAGTTGCATCTTCAATTCCCGAAGTTCGTCAGGAGCCATATGGTGGTGCATCATGGATATTGGTGCAGTACTTGCTTGTAACTCGATACTAAAATCTATATCATGATGTAGCGGTAGTCCTGGAAATTCCTGAGGAAAAAACATCGGCGTATTCACAAACTATATGTAGAAGGTTCAATCGAGCCTTATCATTGAGGATCAAACTTGCTAACCACCCGGCAAGTTGATTATGCCAATGCATCTTACGATTTGTCATGCTCAAGGAATCCTCTCTATTCGTATTCAATTGGAAACATATCTCACTAGGTTTGTAAGTTGTCACCCTCTTCTGGTAGTAATCAATCACAGCTCGGTGGGTGGATAATCGATCCATATCCTAGATTATGTCAAAATCAGACATGTTCATGACCCGAAGGTCGGAAATCAAGTGTAAACCCGACACTTCTAATTCACACCCTCGACAGATTAATCCTACCCTAACACTTCCTCCCAAGGGTGATGCGATACTTAAAAGTAGTTTCTAAAGGTTCACATTAAAGACCTAATGATTTAACACATGATGTTGATATAAAAAAAATGTGATGTACCAGAATCAAATAGAACGTGAACCCAAGAATTATAGAGTACAATGTTACCGTTAATTACTGACAGATCTTCGTCTTCTTCCTCTGATCATAGGGTCTAGTGTCAATTCGAACTTTCTTGCATTTTCCCTCTCCCTTGACCACCAATTGTTCCAGAATCTGGTTCCCAATATGGTTCAAGATTTCGGCCACGGGTACTGGTCCGTCCTCAGGGTTTCAGTTACACAATACTTCATTCTTATTACATTGTTGCTCGCAAGCTCGTGTGTTATTGCTTGCTTTGGTGTAGCTGTTGGCTTGAGTGTGGTTTACCATTTTTTTCTTTTTGTTCATAGTACGGGGTGAGGCATAAGTTGGAGTCTAATTATAGAGGCAATTTCTCAAAGGTAATAAACTAATCTTAAAGTTAGGGTTTAATTACCTTACAGTGTTTGAAGCAATAAAATCAAGTAGTAAATAAAATAACAAATATAGGGAAGCACACAACACAACTTTATATATATATAGATAGGCAAAATAATAACTACAAGATTTTTAAAACTGGATTAATGGAAGGAATACAAAGTGGAGATGAAAGAATATAAAGTGGTTATAGTAATAGCATAATAGCATCAATTAACACAATGATCATTTGAAATACAGATGAACAATATAATGGAATAGATGACATTATAGTTTCAGACTTTTATGTGGTCAAGGTTATAGAGGTGGTAACTAAGTTAGCCATTTAACTGGAAACTGCGCCTTAGGCCCACATCTCTCTCTCTCTATATATATATATATACACGTATATATATAGAATAGAGAAAGATGGAATTGAAGTGAAAATATGATAGAGAAGCTAGTGATCACTCACATTATAACTCAAATCCACCATTGGAATAGCCTATTTCAAAGATCTAATTCGGTTAGATCCGTTGAGAAGGTGAGAGGACACCGCTGGCAAGTGTTATAGATCAAGTAGTCATCTTCTCTCTACTTGTCTAAAAGTCTTTGTCAAGACCCAAAACCTGCCCTTAGAGGCTTAGGCCATGACCGGCTAGTAATCCCAGATTATCTGCCCTTAAGCACAGAACAAATGATTAATATTAGTAAACGGGGCTTTGCGGAAGCAATAATAGAATGTAACTATGTCCATCGAGCAGTGCGTATACGCAAATTTCACAAGTATTTAAAACTTAAAACTCATACATCCATTCTTATATATATATATATATATATACGTAGGTACAACACATTTAGTTAAATTTCTTATACATATCACCCATTCAAAACAAGTCCTCAAAGAACAAAAACAAAATAATATAAAATAAAAGGTGTAACGCCCCGAAATTAAATACAATATACCCATCTCGTAATAATCAATAGATGGCAACATAAGTGAACTGATAAACTTTCATAAATCAGAGTTTGACATACAAAAGGTGATACATGTGATATACATTCATAAACAGTACATCTTGAATCTACAGCATGTATTACAAGATTATGAAAAGAAACGAAAGCTAAACAGATAATCATATGCCCTAAAGGCTTACATCTTTCCAAGTCAATGCTTAGGTACATCAAAAGTGAGTCTCAAGCTCAATACAGATAAAGCCCTAGGCTTGTGCAAAATTAAATACAAAATAACAACACCGAGCCTTTAGCTTCAGAGTCCTCCCAAGTCAAGCCCTTGGTGGAGGCATATCACCAGCACCTAAAATGTATTTCCCATATAAGGTGAGCCAAAGCCTAATAGAAACACTACAACACAATGTATAAATTTTAACAAAGTCATAAGGTTTTATGCATATGCAATGTCCAAATCAAAACGTTTACATTTCTTTCCAAAAACAAAGCCATGCCCAGTCCATATTACAATTCTGACATTCATGCTCTTTACAATATAAAACAAAAGGGAAATCTTAGACCATTATAACCTTTCACGGATATTTCGTCAGCTGGAAACTGTCAAACGGCACCTATGTAAACGTAATTTATATAAGCACTACTATTGCCATTTTATGGTTATTTCGTCCACGAGAACTGGCACCCATGTATACACGTGTTTTTCGAGACTTTTACCCTAGACACACAGGCTAACTTGATTTGGTAATACACACCTCTTTCTAACATTCACCAATTTTCCTCAAAATCTTATATACATTTTCAATGTATTAAATGAGCAACAATGTTCAATGCACATGGAAGAGAAATTAGTTTTAGTTCACTTAATTCTCATGCAATTTCTACAACAATCATAGCTATCTTCCACCAATAGCCCGAAGCAGATATCTCTAAACAGATAAATAAATTTTATTAAAGATACACTTTTCCAAATTCTCAAGATAGAAGTGATAATACATATCCAACTCCAACTCCGCCATCAACATCAACATTACTTTAATCTCATAATTCTCAACATCAATTCCATTTTCTCTATACAATCTCAAACATTCACATCTTAGGGGAAAATCCATTTCTCTTTGAAAACATATTTCGATGTAAGAAATATCTTATTTCAACATATATCAACTCCAATTTCATAACTACAAGTTTTTCCAAGAAATTTGAAAACCACTCTTTCACATTTTTGATTTCAAACCCTAGGTTTCACCAAAACAACCCAAAACACTATATTCCATTGAAATAGCAAATAACTAAGATAAAACTTATACAAGAGTGTGGAGAATCCCTATCTCAAGCTTAGAAGATGATTGGAGGAGAGATGGAAACCTAAAGACACCAAAAACCAACTATACTCTGATTAGAACGAAGCCCTCTTCGAGCTCTATCTTTTTAACAAAAGCCCATGGGTGAAAAGATTGATAGATCTAGGTGTATTTGAGGGAAATAGGTGAGTTTTAGAGAGAGAGTGAGAGATATTAGGGTTTTGAAATGTTTAGAGAGAGAGATATGAAAAATTGATGTAAAAAGTGACTTTTACGGACTGATATACGCCCAATCCGCTCAAGCGCAAGAAGTGACGCTCGAGCGTTAGACACAAAAGATGTGACCACTCGAGCGTAAAATACAAACTCCCAGTACTTTTACAGACAGAAGACCAACGCTCGAGCGCAATAAGGGCTACTCAAGCCAAGACCGCTCGAGCGTAGAATACCACTTCCCAGTACTTTTACAAACAGAAGACTAATGATCGACCACAATAAGGGTCACTCGAGCCAAGACCGCTCGAGCGTAGAATACCACTTCCTAGTACTTTTGTAGACCTGCAAAAGTACTGAGAGTTCACAAAGACCGCTTGAGTGCAAGAAGTGACGCTCAAGCGTAGGAGCAAAATTATGGGCAACAAAAGTTTAAAAACCAAGCTACCAACTTGTTTCAAACGTAACGAATACAACCCAATAGCCAAACTCAAAGAGGTATAAGGGAAATAAGACATAAATGACTATACAAGACGATGAAACCCAAATCCAAAGCATCAAATGGTTCAGGTCTAAACCAAAATCGCTATAATCTTTTTCCTTAAAGAATTTCGTCCTCGAAATTATAAATCAAACTTTAAAACTATGTTTAAATCAATTACAACAATGATAATCAATCAATTCCAATACCATGACCATCCACCGGTCAATCATTCTCATCAATATGATAAATAGGTTCTCAATACTGAATATACAATTCACATTTCCAAAAATATATACAATGTTTATATTAAATGATAACCGAAAGTTTCAATACATGCTCAAACATTAACAAATAGGTTCAGATACTTCTCACAAACTTCCAACTCATGTTCCCAAGTTGCTTCCTCAACTCCATGATGTCGCCACAATACCTTAACCAAGGGAATTGTCTTGCCTCGCAAGACTTGGTCTCGACTATCTAAGACTCTTATCAGTCTCTTCTCATTCGAGGCATCTTCATCTACCTCTAAGTCTGTCCAATCCAACACATGTGACGGATCCAGCTCATACTTTCGAAGCATACAGATATGAAACATATCATGAACCCCGAAAAGCTGTGGCGATAAGGCCAAACAATATGCTACCTCTCCAATCCGTTTAAGGATCTCAAAAGGCCTAATAAATCTAGGGGACAACTTCCCACTCTTTCCAAACCTAATCAAGCCTCCCCTAGGTGATATCTTTAAGAGAACATGATCTTTTACCTCAAAAGACAAAGGTCTCCTCCTACGGTCGACATAACTTTGCTGGCGACTCTGGGCAATAACTAACCTCTTACGAATAAGAACGACTTTCTTAGTCATTTCCCAAACTAACTCAAGGCCTATCAAAGGTGCATCACTCACCTCGGCCCAACACACATGAGATTTACATGGTCGGCCATACAAGGCCTCAAACGGTGTCATACCAATACTCGATTGGAAGCTATTATTATAGGCAAACTCCACTAAGGGCAAGTGCTTCTCCCACGACCCCTTAAAGTCAAGAACACAACCTCTAAGCATATCCACTAGAATCTGAATGGTGCACTCTGACTGCCTGTCAGTCTAAGGGTGATACGCGGTGCTAAAAGTCAATCTCGTGCCCAAGGCATTCTATAGGCTCTACCATAATCGAGTTGCAAAACACGAATCCCTATCCGAAACGATAGTCACAAGGACCCCATAAAGTCGAATAATGTCCCTAATATAAAGGTCGGCTAGAAAATCTACCGAGTCATTCGTAGGGTACAAAGTGTGCCGACTTGGTCAATCGGTCAACTACCACCCAAATGGTGTCATTACCCCGTTGAGTCCTCGGAAGACCTACAACAAAATCCATTATGACATACTCCCACTTCCACTCGACTATAGACAAGGGTTGTAACAAACTTGCTGGCCTCTGATGCCCGGCCTTCACTTGTTGACAAGTAAGGCACCTCGATACAAACACGACCACATCCTTTTTTTATCCTTTCCACCGAAACTGTCGACTAAGATCGTGATACATCTTTGTGCCTCCCGGATGCACCACAAGGCGTGAATGATAAAACTCTCAGAGTACTGTCTCTCGGCAAGACTCCGACATGAAAAGACGGTCAAGGTATCTAACACTCAAGTCAGAATACACATTCATGCCCTTCTCTATCTTTACACTAGAGATCTTCTCCCGAAGGGATTCTACCTCAAGGTCACCCATTTGTTCTTCTATAACCCGGCTCACAAGTGTAGGTTGTGCAACTACCGAAAACAAGGCTGCAGACTCAAAGGACTTGCCAAGATGCAAGTCAAACTCATCAATAGCACTCAACATCTCCTATTCTCGAATGGCAATACTAGTTACATTGCTGATGGATTTCATACTTAAGGCATCGGCCACAACATTGGCCTTCCTAGGATGATAATGTAACTCGAAGTCATAATCTTTTATGAACTCCATCTACCTCTTCTACATCAGATTCAAGTCTTTCTGTGTAAACAGATATTTCAGACTATTATGATCAGAAAATACTTCAAACTTCTCACCATACAAATAATGCCTTCAAGGCCAAGATCACCGCTGCTAACTTTAGGTCATGTGTAGGATAGTTCCTCTCATGTGTTTTCAACTGCCGTGAGCTATAAGCTACTACTTTCTCCTCTTGCATCAATACACAACCCAAACCTTCTCGTGAGGCATCACAATATACCAAGTAGCCCAAACCCCTCTCAGGAATAATTAATACTGGAGTAGTGGTAAGTCTAACCTTAAGCTATTGAAATGACTTCTCACAGGTCTTATTCCACACAAACTTAATTCCTTTCCTTGTCAGTCTAGTCAATGGTGAAGCTAATCCAGAGAAATCTTTCACAAACCAACGGTAATACCTGACCAACCCCAAGAAACTACGGATCTCAAAGGCATTCTCAAGTTGTTCCCAATCTTGTATGGCTTCTATCTTGGATGAATCTACAGTCACTCCTTTCCAGGATACCACATGGCCTAAGAACTTAACTTCTTTCAACCAGAATTCACATTTCCCAAATTTAGCATACAGTTTGTGGGCTCTAAGCAACTCGAGTACAACTCGCAAGTGTTTTTCATGTTCCTCCTCGGAGGGTGAGTAGATCAAGATGTCGTCCACAAAGACGACCACAAAATGGTCTAGGAAATCACAGAAGATCCGGTTCATCAAATCCATAAACATGGCAGGTGTATTAGTTAGCCCAAAAGGCATCACTAAGAACTCATAATGGCCATACTGCGTATGGAATGTCGTTTTCTGGATATCCTCCTCCTTTACTCTCAATTGGTGATAACTCAATCTCAGGTCTATCTTAGGAAAGCAACAAGACCCTTCAACTGATCAAATAAATAATCTATACGAGGCATTGGGTACTTGTTCTTAACAGTGACCTGATTCAACTTTCGGTAATCAATACACAATCGCAAAGTGCCATTTTTTTTTTTCCGGCAAAGAGAGCCAGTGCTCCCCAAGGCAAAGTACTAGGGCGGATAAAACTCTTATCTAATAATTCTTAGAGTTGAATCTTCAACTCACTTAACTCAGCAGATGAAAACCTATACAGCCCCATAGGAATCATGTCGTGCCAGGCACTAAATCAATAGATAACTTGATTTCTCGGTGAGGTGGTAAACTATTAAGATCCTAGGGAAAAACATCTGGGTATTCACAAACTACCATCGACAACTTAACTCAGACTTCATCACACTCACTACTCAAGAAGTTGGCAAGAAGACAACTAAGCTTACTTTGCCCACATGGATCATATACTGGTGAAAAGACTCTATCAGCTCTGTCCCCCCATGAAATAAAAACAATCACCGCTCAAGGTACATACAGTAACCCTCTAACGGTAATAATCTATGACAGCCCAATACGATGACAACCAATCTATACCCAAACAGCATCAAAACTTGATATGTCAATCAACACAAATGCAAAAGGAAGTCAGCGACCAGCAACCTCTATGTTACAACCTTGACACTCTTGTTTTAAAATAATCTCACCGCCAATAGGTGACTTTACACTGGGTGAAGATGCTATCCGAGCCAATTCTAACCCCAAAGCTGATACAAATGCAGACGAAATAAATGAATGGGGTACACCCGTATCAATCAATACATTAGTAATAGAATTGCATAAGAAGAAAGTACCTCTCACTACTGAAGGCGCTGTTACTAGGTCTGGCACGGTAACAGCATACATACGCCCTGTAGGTCTCTACTCCACCTGCTCACTCCTCGGAGCATACGTCTAATGCACTGACTGAGCCAAAGAGGCTCCGTGATTGGCCCTCGAGGCCTGAACTAACTGTGCAGGCCGATGGCTCTGTGTTTGCCTTAAACCAGACACACTACTATGGGTAAAACCTCTTCATATGCCCTAACTACCCACACTGGAAGCAAATAGGTGGCTGCTCTCTTCCCTGATTCTAGCTCTGAGAACGAGCCGAAGACGATGCCGATCACTGCCTTCCTTTCTTCTGCGGGCAAGTTAGAGGCTTATGGCCCAACTGACCACACTTGAAGCAAGTGAAATCTCCCTGACCACCTCTCCCAAAACCTGAACTCGGTATTGGAAAAGTGGACGTCGACTGAACTCCCTAGGACTGTTGTGGGGTAAAACCCCTATGCCTCTTACTGTCCCCTTAAACATTCTGACTCCTCTTCAAGCCCCTCATCCGCTCCTCCTCCATATGCATCACGGTCTCAAGATGAGCCACCGACTCTATAAATCGTCTGTAATCTCTAATTATTAAATCGGCTACCTTAAAAAGAAGCCCGATCCTTAATGTTTTCTTGAACTCCACACAACAGCGCTCCTTAGTCACCACTAACTCTAGTGCAAACCTAGAAAGGTTAGTAGATGCGGCCTCAACCTCAGCCACCAGTGTGTTCAACTGCTTGAGCGGTGAGAACTGCTCCCTCAACTTCTCCCTAACAATGGAATGTAAGAACTTATCTTGGAAGGCATTGACGAAAGCCTCCCAAGTCACTCCAATGCGCCCACGCGCATACTTCCACTATTGACCTGCATCTCCCTTTAGCTGGAAGGATGCCAAGGTCACTCTCAGTCTGTCGTCCTCGATGCCAAGCATCTCAAACGTCTTCACTATCTGCTCTAGCTACCCATTCACCTTCAGTGGCTCCTTAGGATTACCCAAAATCTCGTCCAAATTCGATTGGAAAAACTCCAGCTTCAGAAAAGATGGCCTCGTCTTAGCAACATAGGCCTAGACTTAATTCTCAGCTCTGAGAATGTCCATGGATTCCCATAATGCTCCGGCCATCTCATGGGCTAAGGCGCCCATGGCATGCTAAACAACTAGTTTGGCCACATTGGACTGACCAACCCCTTCCTCTTGCGCTGGAATCTCATCCATTAAAGGCACCTCATGCCTTCTAGGCCTACCACGCCTACCACTACTACGTCCACGACCTGACATCCTAATGAAAGAAATAAAAGAGATTAGCACATTTACAAATGTGCCAAAGCTAACTCACTCGTGTCCTAATGTGGTGGACAACAGTAATTCATCCCACATAAGCACATAGTCACATAAACACATACAAATATCTTTTTTGGATAATGACCGTCCCACGGCGTTGCCAGAGTTCTAATTAGAAATAACAGTGATCAGGTGCTCTTCTAATAGCACTGCTAGAAATCCGTAGGCCCAATCGATATCCTAGAAATTAAATCTCATACCCATATGATCACATAAACATGTTATCACATAGTGTACCATACATACAAAGGTTTCTATCAAGCGAGACAAATCCATTGTGGTAATAACCATTTCCCATATACCCAAAGTATTCAAACCCAGTACGCTCCGATACCAATTGTAATGCCCCGAAGTTAAATACAATATACTTATCTCGTAATAACCAATAGATGGCAACATAAGTGAACTTATAAGCTTTTATTAATCAAAGTTTGATATAGAAAATGTGATACATGCGATAGACATTCATAAATAATATATCCTAAATCTACAACATGTATTACAAGATTGTTAAAAGAAACGAAAGCTAAACAGATAATCATATGCCCTAAAGGCTTATATCTTTCTAAGTCAATGATTGGGTACATCAAAAGTGAGTCTCGAGCTCAATACAGATAAAGCCCTAGGCTTGTGCAAAATTAAATACAAAATAACAATACTGAGCCTTCAGCTCCACAGTCCTCCCAAGTCAAGCCCTTGGTGGAGGCATATCACCAGCACCTGAAATATTTTTCCCACATAGGGTGAGCCAAAGCCCAGTAGAAACACTACAACACAATGTATAAATTTTAACAAAGCCATAAGCTTTTATGAATATGCAATGTCCAAATCAAAATGTTTTACATTTCTTTTCAAAAACAAAGCCATGCCCATTCTATATTACAATTCTCACACTCATGCTCTTTACAATATAAAACAATGGGGAAATCTCAGACTATTACAACCTTTCACGGATATTTCGTCCACAGGAACTGGCACCAATGTATACGCTCGTTTTTCGGGACTTACCCTGGACATGTTGACCAACTTGATTTGGTTACATACCTCTTTCCAACGTTTACCCATTTTTCTCAAAATCTTATATACATTTTCAATGTATTAAATGAGTAACAATGTTCAATGCACATGGAAGATAAATTAGTTTTAATTCACCTAATTCTCATGCAATTTTTATAACAATCATGACTATCCCCCACCGATAGCCCAAAGCAGATATCTCTAAATAGATAAATAAATTTTATTGAAGATACACTTTTCCAAATTCTTAAGATAGGAGAGATAATACATATCCAACTCTGCCATCGACATCAACATTACTTCAATCTCATAATTCTCAACATCAATTACATTTTCTCTATTCAATCTCAAACATTCACATATTAGGGCAAAATCCATTTCTCTTTGAAAATATATTTCAATGTAAGAAATACCTTATTTCAACATATATCAACTCCAATTTCATAACTACAAGTTTTTCCAAGAAACCATTTGAAAACCACTCTTTTACATTTTTGATTTCAAACCCTAGGTTTCACCAAAACAACCTAAAACACTATATTCCATTGAAATAGAAAATAACTAAGATAAAACTTCTACAAGAGTGTAGAGAATCCCTACCTCAAGCTTAGAAGATGATTGGAGGAGAGATGGAAACCCAAAGATGCCAAAAATCAACTTTACTCCGATTAGAACGAAGTTGTCTTCGAGCTCTATCTTTTTAACAAAGGCTCACGGGTGAATAGATTGATAAATCTAGCTGTATTTGAGGGAAATAAGTGAGTTTTAGAGAGAGAGAGTGAGAGATATTAGGGTTTGAAATGTTTAGAGAAAGAGAGACATGAAAAAATGATGTAAAAAGTGACTTTTACGGATTAATATACACGTAGTCCGCTCGAGCACACGAAATGACGCTCGAGCGTCAGACACAAAAGATGTGAGCGCTCGAGCGCAAGAAGCTGACGCTCAAGCGTGAAATACAAACTCTCAGTACTTTTACAGACAGAAAACCGACGCTCGAGCGCAATAAGGGCCAATTGAGCCAAGATCGCTAAAGCGCAAAAAGTCCTGCTCGAGCTTAGAATACCACTTCCCAATACTTTTACAGACAGAAGACCAATGCTCGAGTGCAATAAGGACTACTCGAGCCAGACCGCTCGAGAGTAAGATGTCTAGCTTGAGCATAAAATACCACTTCCCAGTACTTTTGTAGACTTGCACAAGTACTGAGAGTTCACAAAGACCGCTTGAGCGCAAGAAGTGACGCTCAAGCATAGGAGCAAAATTCTGGGGAACAAAAGTTTGAAAACCAAGCTACCAACTTGTTCCAAATGCAACCAATACAACCCAATAGCCAAACTCAAAGAGGTATAAGATAATAAGACATAAATGACTATACAAGGCAATGAAACCCGTATCCAAAACATCAAATGGTTCGAGTCTAAACCAGAATTGCTATAAAAGGGTTGACATAGCTTGGCTCCATTTTAGTCCAAGTATGGCACTCCAAAGTGGCTTCACAAAAGGTGGACTCCTGAGGTTTCTCTAGACTTAACGTTTCATCTGCTTACCTATATATATAAGGGAAAGGGGTGAGCTAAAACCTAACGAGTAATATCAGTATGAAGAGGTTAAATGAATGATGTCTAGCATAATACAAATAATATCTTATGAGTTTCGAAACAACTCATCATTCTGTGGTACATCCAATAGCGCAAAGCAAAGGGCCGGAAGGCATATATCAAAGGGACCGTAAAGGTTAACAAAAGAATCACATGACTCTAAACGAAGGGACCATATAGGTCAAGCAAAGGGACCACTCGGGTCATCATCAGAGATCTATGTAATCAAATAATGAAGGGCCTTGGTATTGTTTCCCCTAGGCAAGGGCCTTATTCCATTAAACAAAGGGCCTTCGTATTGTTTCCCCCAGGTGAAAGCTTCACTAAAGGATGTCATAAATACATTTCAAGTGAGACAATCATTCATTCAGTCAAAATAGCATTTCAAAATGACATTCTCGAAGTAATTCAAAATACATTTGAACATATCTTTACAAAGACAATGCTCACAATGGGCTAGCAGAGGTGTTGGATCTCAGATGACCACCTATACAAAACACATAACAAGGATACACACTGAAGCACACGTACAAAACAAATATCACATCTTAATTCAGTTCTCTTACGTGTGTTTATAGCTTATTTTATGATTAAGGACATCTCAACGATGCCTAAAAATGCCTAAAAGGGAATAAGGATGCAAATATGCACATATGAGTGTTTGCCAAAAATTCTTGAAAATAGGGTCTTTGCTCGAGCACACCTTTGGTCGCTCAAGCAGTGTGGCCTGACTGCAAAAGTACTGGATGGTGTCAAAGTAGGCTTAAGCCATCACTTGGTCGATCGAGCCAAGTGCTATGCAAAGTCGAGTTTGCTCGAGCGCACACTTGGTCACTCAAGCCAACTACAAATGTCTGCAAAAATACTGGGAGCATGTAAAGTGCGCTCGAGCGACAAGTCCATCGCTCAAGTGGACTGGACGAATTCTGGGTTTTCCATATTGCAATTTGAAGTTCAAAAATGTGTCCTTCATGTTCAAAGCTTGAATGACTTGATAGAAATATGTAGAAACTCTCTATAAAACATAAACATATGGAATTTATGAAACCATACTCTCAAACATCTTTCAATTTCTCGAAACAAGACTCAAAACTCAATGTTCTTGTCATGCATGTAATGAATTGGATTTCTTTTCTTTCAAAACATGATTAAATGAGATAAGGAGTGTAAAGTCATGGAAAATCCTTCAAGTTGATGTGTCTAAGCTTCATGCATGTATGAATTTGTAGAAAATCAAGCTTAAAGATGATGAATTATGCATGCATGTCCAATTTCAACTCAATTCTACAAGAATACAAGTGATTCTAACATTTTCCTCTCAATTACATGCAATTGATTCTACAACTTCGTGAACTTAACTTCTACATGGATTATTTACGAGAATTATGGGTGAGAATCTTACCTAAAGCTTGAATTGAAGGTATGTTAGCTAAATCTTCTCAATTCTTTTTCAATCTCTACAATTTCTCTTCTCTCTCTCTAGAAGTTGGCCTCCCTCTCTCTCTACAATCTCAGTGATGAAATGAGCTCAAAACATGATTATGTCACACACACACACACATATATATATATATATATATAAGTAGATTAAGTTAATTGTGATGTTAAGGTTAATTAATCTAGTTTAAGATTAGTTAATTCTAATCAAGTCTAACTGGTTTATTCTAATTATTTCGATTCTAATCAAAATTTAATTAAATTTTCCACATGATTCTAAATATTCCAATTAGTCTATTGAAGTAATCTTGGTTTTTGAATCCGTTTGGGCTTTCAATTTCGAATTCTAAGTCTGTACTCTAACAGATATTCCATAAGCAAACAAATAAGCACAAATTCATGAGATTATACTCAATATAATAATATGTAAAAATAACATGCATGTTGGGGTTACAGTCTCTCCCCCTTAGGAAGTTTGGTCCTCCAAACTTGAGTTACCTTCATTCCGAAACAATTCTGGATAACATTGTTTCATTTCATTCTCCTTTTCCCATGTAGCTTCTTTTCCGTAGTGTTATTTCTATTCAACTTTCACCATAGGGATTGATTTATTTCTCATTGCTTGACTTGTCAATCAACAATCTGAATTAGCCTTTCCTCATATATCATATCATCATCATGTGCTATTCAGTGGTAATCTATAACAAGGAATGGATCTTGAAGATAACCGCAAAGCATGGATAGATGGAAACACATTATGCATCTGTTCCATTCCCGGTGGTAAAGCTATCTGGTAAGCAATGGAGCCAAGTCTCTTCAAGATCTGGAAAGGTCCAATATAGCATGGAGTTGACTTCCATTTTCTGACAAACCTTGTTTGCCCTTTCATTGGTGTTACTCTGATGAATACATGATCTCCCACTTCGTATTCCAAATCCCTTATTCTCTAATCCGCATAGCTTTTCTGTCTGTTTTGAGACGTCTTGAGCCTTTGTTGAACAATCTTTATCTTTTCAGTTGTTTCTTGCACGAGTTCAAACCCATATAAAGCTATATCACTAACCTTAATCCAACAGACTAGAGACCTACACTTCCTTCCATATAGCGCCTCATATGGTGCCATACCGATACTAGCGTGGAAACTGTTATTATATGCAAACTCAACTAACAGTAAGTAAGTTTTCCAGCTACCTTGAAACTCTAAGACATACATTCGAAGCATATCTTCTAGGGTCTAGATGGTCCTCTCGGTTTGCCCATCGGTTTGTGGATGAAGGCAGTGCTGAATCTCAATTCTATGCCCGTTGCTTGTTGTAGACTTTGCCAAAATCTAGAAACAAATTTAGAATCTCTATCCGACACAATAGGCACTGGAACCCCATGTAAGCGGATAATCTTATCAATGTAGATAGTAGCAAGTCCATGAGCATTAAATGAAGTTTTCATAGCAAGAAAGTGGGTAGACTTCGTTAATCTATCAACAATTATCACGACCCAACCCCAGGGGCTTAGGGCTGGAATCGCAACTTACTAATTAATTCTAATCTTAACAAATTAAATGGCGTAGATAGAGACATAATGGAAATAAGAAAATAATTAACTAGAAATTTACTTCAATAATTATTGAAAGTACATCCATGGGGCTTTTATTATTTTATTATACGGTGACAAAATTTTAGAGGAAAAAAAAAGAGAAAAAGAAAGGTAAAACAAAATGTAACACGTTGACATCAAATTCTGTGCAGATCCCACTATACGAGGCTACAGTTCTTCTTTACATCTCATCACCTGAAAGGGGTAACAGCTATAAGCACACAACAGAGTGAGAAATATTATGCCAAGAGTATAGGGGACACAAAATAACCATGGATAGTTATTTAATACATCATTAGGATCGGCCTGTACATATATTGGTCGACCCATCAATTGGGCAAGGCCAGGATGTAGTCACCTAACTATGTCTTCCGAGTCTCCCATCTTTCCGGTGAGGCAGGGGCATGGTGCTCTGCTAAGATGTCCTCCAAATTTATAGCCCCGAACTCCTCCCAGAATGCCTCATCAAAGATTCAACTCGGACATTCCTACATCACCAGAATTAGCTATAGTACAAATGTGAGATTCATACAAAGACTAACATGGCAAGTAAAAGATTTATTTCTTTAGTTTATTTTATTTATTATTTCTAACCATTGCTCTGATACTACCTTTGTCAAGACCCAACCCCAGGGGCTTAGGGCTGGAATCATAACTTACTAATTAATTCTGATCTTAACAAATTAAATGGAGCAGGCGGAGGCAGAATAGAAATAAGAAAATAATTAAACAGAAATTTACTTCATTAATGATTGAAAATACATCCATGGGGATTTTATCATTTTATTATGTGATGACAAAATTTTAGAGGGGGAAAAAAAAAAGGTAAAGCAAAATGTACCAGGTCGGCATCAAATTCCGTGTGGGTCCCACTATACGAGGTTACAGTTCTTCTTTACATCTCATCACCTGAAAGCAATAACAACTATAAATACACAGCAGAGTGAGAAATATTATACCAAGAGTATAGGGGACACAAAATAACCATGGATAGTTATTTAAGCTAAAATATTAACATAACTTAATTTGAATAAATAAATTACTCAAGGTGGAAAAAATTGAAATGCATAAATTACGTAAATAAATAATCATAACCACAGTACAAGACAAAACAGAACAGGGGTCACTGAAGTAATAGTCAGAACAGAGGTCAATGGATCCATGACAAACAGAGGGCCCCAAGGTGACCATCAAAAGCCAATGGTTTATTTCAGTCCCCCAAGGCATGTGACTCTCGTGGTGGTACTTACCAAAAATAAATATTTCTATAATCATAGTCAAATAATTTCTAAAATTTAAACAAACATGTCCATGGGTTTTAATTTAAGCAAATGAAGTTCAGAAAATAATTAACGTATTTAATGTAAATATAAGTTATAAAACATAACTTGTATAAAATAAATTATGATAATTCAAAACATATGAAAAATATATTATGGTAACTCAAGGTATAATATTACTCACCTTAATATTGACCCTTAGCCTTTACTTTCCACTATCACAAACCTTCTTACTTATTAGCTTACTATCTCCAATATCTCTTTCGTGTTTTTTCTTTTTCTTTTTTTTTTTTTTTTTTTTTTTTTTGGGCACTGATCTTGAGCAAATCCTCCCTATTTATAGAGAGGCAAACCGTGCCATCAAGCCACAAGAGTCCTCTAGAACCAACACATGTCCACAACCAAATCTTCCTTAGATTTTTTATCAGAAATCTTCCTTAGATTGATACTTATCTTATTAACTTTTGCGTTAATTATACTTTGGCCCAGTTCTTTAAAATAACTATATACCACTCGTTTGATAGAAAAAACAAAAAAACAAAAAACAAAAAAAAAAAGAACAAAACAAACAAACAAACAAACTAATCCCTAATTAAATTACATTTTATCACATCAACCATGGCATCTAATATTTTATTTACTCTACTTATATACATATAACTTTACGTGGTATTTAAGTAAACATTTAGGGTGTCACAACAATAACCCATATAACATTCATACCTCTAGACGTACGAGGTAGACCAACGATGAAATCCATGGTTATATGCTCCCATTTCCACTTTGGAATAGGAAGAGATTGAAGTAAACTTGCCCATTTCTGAGGTTCAGCTTTGACCTGTTGAAACTAGAGGCATTTGGGGTTAAAATCAGTAATTTCTCTTTTCATATTTGGCCACCAATGCGCTTGTTTCAAATCATGGTACATCTTGGTATTTCCCGGATGCATAGCAAACATCGACTTGTGGGCTTCTTCCAAAGTTCTTTTCTTCAATTCTGTATCATTAGGAACACAAAGTCTTCTCTTGAACTTCAAAACTTGATCTTCAATGGTGAACCCTGGTCTCTGGGCTTGGTCTCAAACTCATCACACACTTTCTTGAGAAATTGATCCTCCCTTTGCTTTTGTTTGATCTCCTCAATGATAGTTGGTTGTGCGGACATTGTGGCCAAAATACTGTCTTGCCCATAATACACAACTTCTATCTCAAGTCTGTCTAAATCTTGTAAAAGCTCCTTCTGATCTATAAGCAAACATGCTAACGTCTCTATATTTTTCCTGTTAAGTGCATCAGATACGGTGTAGCCTTACCCAGATAATAATGAATCTGCAAATCATAATCTTTGATCAGTTCAAGTCATCACCTCTATCGCATGTTCAATTCTTTCTGTGTAAAGAAATATTTCAAGCTTTTGTGATCTGTATACATTTCACATTTCGCTTCATACAAATAGTGGCGCCAGATCTTCAATACGAATATAACAACAATAAGCTCTAAGATTTGTGTTGGGTAATTCTTCTTATGCAATTTTAGTTGTTGGGACGCATAAGTAATCACTTTGTCATTCTGCATTAAGACACAACCCAAACCTTTGTGAAATGCATCACTAAATATTACAAACCCTTCAATACCTTATGGTAAGGTTATGACTGGAGTTGTAGTTAGTCTTCTTTTCAATTCTTGGAATACAGATTCCCTTTGGTCCGTCCACACAAATGGTTCTCCTTTTTGGGTTAACTGGGTCAATGGTGCAGCAATCTTGGAAAAATCTGTGACAAATCTCTGGTAGTAACCTGCCAAACCCATAAAACTTCGAATTTTTGTTACATTAGTCGAATTAGGCCAATTAATAATAGCTTCAATTTTCTATGGATCTACAGATATCCCATCTCTATTAATGACATGTCCCAAAAATGTAACCTCGTTCAACCAAAACTCATATTTCTTAAATTTTCCATACAATTGTTTCTCCCTTAATGTTTGAAGCATTATTCTTAGGTGTTGTTCATGTTCTTCCCTACTCTTTGAATAAATTAGAATGTCATCAATAAATACCATAACAAACTCATCTAAAAATGGTTTAAAGATCTGATTCATCAAATCCATGAAAGCTACAGGTGCATTGGTGACTCCGAAAGACATGACTAAAAATTCATAGTGTCCATACCTGGTTCAGAAAGCAGTCTTCTCTATGTCATCGACTTTAACCTTCAATTGATGGTATCCTGATCTTAAGTCGATCTTGGAAAACACTTGGCCCCCCTGTAACTGATCAAAAAAATAGCCAATTTGAGGTAAAGGATATTTATTCTTTATGGTTACTCTGTTTAGCCCTTGGTAGTCAATACATAGATGAAATGTTCTATCTTTCTTCTTCACAAACAATACAAGTGCACCCCATGGTGATGTGCTCAACCAAATGAACCCCTTATCAAGTAATTCCTACAATTAAACCTTTAATTCCTTCATTTCAGCAGTTGACATGAAGTATGGAGTTTTAGATATTGGTTGAGTACTTCATATCACATCAATCACAAATTCAATCTCCCTATCAGTTAGTTGTCCAAGCAACTCTTCCGAAAACACATCAGAAAATTCTTTTACTACTGGAATATTATGTAAAGCAGTATTTGTAGTTTAAAGACTCAATATACTACACAAATACCCTTCACATCCCTTGTTAATCAATTTATGAGCCTTCATTGCAGAAATTAAGTATGGTGAGAGAACTACATCATTCCCCTCAAAATAAAACTCATTTTGTCCCGGAGGTCGAAATATTACTCGTTTCGAGGCACAATCAACAGTTGTAAAATATTTGAATAGCCAGTCCATATTCAAAATAATATCAAAATTTTTCATGTCCAAGGGAAATAAATCAACATACAAGATAACATTCTCAAGTAAAATTTCACAAGCGGGGTAAACAGATGAACACATCATAGATCCTCCCGACAGTGATGACACACATAGTATGCACCCACAAATAGAGAGTGTACCTGAAACAGCAATCTCTGCATTTTGGGTGTCCCCTAGAATGAGTGCGAAAACCCTTCCTTGCCTCTTATTGTCCCTTGTTACAGTTGGTGTTGCATTGGCCCTTACAGTCGGTGTTGATCGTGTTGAACTTGTAGCACCCCTGTTACCACCTTGTCGTGGTTGTGGACATTCTCTTACTATGTATCCCACATTTCCATATAGAAAACAAGCCCCTATAACTCGGTAACATACACCTCAGTGCTTCCTCCCACAATCTAGACAAATAGGTGTTGAGTTACCACTCCGATTTGAACTACTGGAATTTCCCGATTTCGCTTTCTTATTCATTGTTGATGCTGTCCCTTTGTTCGTATTGACATTCCATCTTTTACCCCTCCATTCAAAATTTCGATTATGAGCGGCCATGTTTGCCTCTGACATGAGAGCCTTGTCCAAAACATCAACATATGTCAGCAACTAAAGCACATTGATCCTTTCTAGAATCGAATCCTGAAGACCTCCTTCAAATTTTCAAACCTTTTTGTAGTATGTGTCGACCATATGTGGCGCAAACCGTGCTAGTTCAGTGAATTAAGCCTCATATTTTGCCATTATCTTGTTTTCCTACTTTAACACATCAAATTCAGATACCTTCCTATCCTGAATACACTGTGGATAGTATTTCTCATAGAAAATTTCTAAAAATTGAGCCTAACCAATTTCCTTGTTAACATCTCCGAACCAACATCCACCATCTTCTCACCTCACCTTCTAAAGTGAATGCGACCAACTGAACCTTTTGCGTTTTTGTGCATGGAAACTCCTCAAATAACTTCTATCCCCAAAACCCAACCTTCAACCTTCAATGCGTCAATTCTCCCATGAAACAAAGGTGGCTTCAACTTTTTGAATTCCTTCATAAGTGTAATAATTCAATCATCGGCTTAGTGATCCTACACTGGTGGCGGTATAGGCAATAGAGGTGGGGTCAGTGGCTATTCTTATTGCCATTGTTATTGTTTCCTTACACTTTTGGTCAAATCATGTACCATGTTTTCCATTCGGTCAAGTCGGGTGGAGGTAGATTCCTCCAGCTCATCTGCTCTTGTTCTCACCATTATCTATATAAACTTGGTATTATAACAAACACAATTGTATGCACATATAATCACATACACAATTACAAAAGTCATATTATCCTTGGACTAAAATGCACACAGATGTAATCCTTAAGTCTTTTCTAGAAACCTTATTGCTCAATGGACGAATGAGTGAGATATAACTCATGCTCTAATACCAATTTGTCAGGACCCAAACCCGCCCCTAGAGATTTAGGCCATGACCGGCCAGTAATTCCAGATTACCAGACCTTAAAGATAGAACAAATAATTAATATTAGTAAACAGGGCTTTGCGGAAGTAATAATAGAACATAACTATGTCCATCGAGCAGTGCGTATATGCAAATTTCACAAGTATTTAAAACGTAAAACTCATACATCCATTCTTATATATACATATGTAGGTACAACACATCCAGTTAAACTTCTTACATATATCACCCATTCAAAACAAGTCCTCAAAGAACAAAAACAGAATAACATAAAATAAAAGGGTTGACACAGCTTGGCTCCACTTGAGTCCAAGTACGTCTCATCACGGAGGCACTCCAAAGCGGCTTCATAAAAGGTGGACTCCCGAGATTGCTCTAGACTTGATGTTCTATCTGTTCACCTATATATATATATATATATATATATGTAGGGGAAAGGGGTGAACTAAAGCCCAATGAGTAATATCAGTATAAAGAGGTTAAATAAATGATGTCTAGCATAATACAAATCATATCTTATAAGTTTCGAAACAAATTATAATTAAGTACTTGTCGTATCAAAGTTCATAAATCATAACTTATATGGGTACATCCAATAGCGCAAAGTAAAGGGCCCGAAAGCATATATCAAAGGGACCATGAAGGTCAACAAAAGAATCACATGAGTCTAAACAAAGGGGCCATATAGGTTAAGCAAAGGGACCAACCGGGTCAACATCAGAGATCTCTGTAATCAAATAAGAAAGGGCCTTTGTATTATTTCCTCCAAGCAAGAGCCTTATTCCATTAAACAAAGGGCCATGGTATTGTTTTCCCCAGGTAAGGGTTTCACTAAAGGATGCCACAAATACATTTCAAATGAGACAATCATTCATTCAGTCAAAATAGTATTTCAAAATGACATTCTCGAAGTAATTCAAAAAACATTTGAACATATCTTTATAAAGATACTACTCACAATGAGTTGGCACAGGTGTTGGACCTTGGATGACCACTTACACAAAACACATAACAAGGATACACATTGAAGCACACATACAAAACAAATATCGCATCTTAATTATGTGTGTTTCTAGCTTATTTTGTGATTAAGGATGTCTCAACGATGCCTAAAAGGGAATAAGGACGCAAATATGCACATATGAGTGTTTGCCAAAAATTACTGAAAATAGGTTTTCGCTCGAGCGCACCTTTGGTCGCTCAAGCGGTGTGGTCTGACTGCAAAAGTTCTGAATGGTGTCAAAGTAGGCTCGAGCCATCACTTGGTCGCTCAAGCCAAGTGCTATGCAAAGTCAAGTTTGCTCAAGCCAACTGCAAATGTCTGAAAAAATACTAGGAGCACTCAAGCGACGGGTCCACTGCTTGAGCGAACTGGACGAATTCTTGGTTTTCCATATTGCAATTTGAAGTTCAAAAATGTGTCCTTCATGTTCAAAGCTTGCATGACTTGATAGAAATATGTAGAAACTCCCTATAATGCATAAATATATGGAATTTATGAAAGCATACTCTCAAACTTCTTTCAATTTCCCAAAACAAAACTTAAAACTCAACGTTCTTGTCATGCATGTAATGAATTGGACTTCTTTTCTTTCAAAACATGATTAAATGAGATGAGGAGTGTAAAGTCGTGGAAAATCCTTCAAGTTGACGTGTCTAAGCTCCATGCATGTATAAATTTGTAGAAAATCAAGCTTAAAGATAAAGAATTACGCATGCATATCCAATTTCAATTCAATTCCACAAGAATTCAAGTGATTCTAACATTTTCCTCTCAATTACAGGCAATTGTTTCAACAACTTCATGAACTTATACATGGATTATTTACAAGAATTATGGGTGATATTCTTACCTAAAGCTTGAATTAAAGGTATGTTAGCTAAATCTTCTCAATTCTTCTTCAATCTCTACAATTTCTCTTATTCTCTCTCTCTAGAAGTTGGCCTCCCTCTCTCTCTCTCTCTGCAATCTTAGCCACACTCTTGATGAAATGAGCTCAAAAAATGATTATGTCATATATATATATATATATATATAAGTAGATGAAGTTAAGTTAATTAGGTGAGTTTAAGGTTAATTAATCTAGTTTAAGCTGAGTTAATTCTAATCAAGTCTAATTGATTTATTCTAATTATTTTGATCTGAACCAATTTTAATCGAATTTTCCATATGAGTTTAAATTTTCCAATTAATCTATTAAACTAATCAGTTTTGGTTTCTGAATCCGTTTAGGCTTTCAATTTCGAATTTTAAGTCGGTACTCTAATAGATATTCCATAAACAAATAGATAAACACAAATCAAACACATATTCATGCAATTATACTCAATAAAATAATACATAAAAATAGCATGCGCGTCGAGGTCGTCACAGTCTCCTTCACCGGCGGTGGTGGTCGTGCGGTGGGTGTGAAGGTAGTGAGGGAGATCGATTGAGGGAGTGAATTCGACACCGGTGAGAGAAACAGTGAGAGAGAGAGAGAGAGAGAATAGATAGAGAATTGTCGGTGTGATGGTGGTGGTAGCAACGGCAACGGCAACGGCAACGACAACGACAGTGTACCGCATTAGAGAGGTTAAAATTAGAGAGAGAGAGAGAGAGAGAAAGAGAGAATGGTTTGGGGGAAACGCACGTGTATACCCTATATATACACAATGTCTTTATGAACAAAGTATTTTAGTGCCTGAATCTATGACTATACAATTTTATAAAATGGACTTTTGTACTAAGTGCCCAAATATTTGTTTCTTATTCCATTTTTCATTATTTCAAAATATTAGTCTATTTTTATAAATTAAATACCAAAATAACTTCAATTTCCTATTTTGTTATTATTTTAAATTCATTAATATTAATATTTTTCAAGTGTAATAATTGTACTACCAAAATGTAGTTTTAGAAAGTTAATATTTTTAAATATAATAATTAAATTACAAAAAATAAATAAATTTCTTAAACGCGACTAATATTTTGAGATGAAATGAGTATAAAATTTGGATAACTATGTTACGGATAAATTGAGAATTTCCATAACATGTCAACATTTCAACACTTAAGACGAAATCATAAAGGACAAAAGTAGCCTATATATATATATATATATAAGATTTAAAATTTGAAAAGTTAAGTTATGGTTTGATGATCAATATATAAAAAATTACTTGTCAATTAGATTTTCAAAAATTAATTATAAAATTACGAAAAGAAACTATGAAATTACTTTTCAATAATAATATTTATTACTAATAATTTTTTTATTTTTTTATCTCTATTGAAGTGTAATTTTTCATTAATATATATAAATAAATAAATAATATATTTTAATTTTCTAAAATGATGAAAAGACTTGGGCTTTGTTTGGTTTAGTTTTTGAAAAAAGTTTTGAAATTTCTAAAGAGTTTATAAAATAAGTTTTGAAAAAAATTCTTGAATTTTTAAAAATAATTTTGAAATGATTTGTAATTTTAAATTTTTTTTTTAAAATTTAATAGATGAGTGAAACTAATTTTATTTGATGGGAGTTGAGGCTTATTTTAGTTTGATTTAACTCATAGATGAGTGGAAAAAATTAGATTGAGTGATGTATAGAATATGAGAAAAATATGAGAATAGAGATTAAAAAAAAAAAATTGATTAATTTATTAATAAAAAAAAAAAGAAAGTGAAAGAAGAGAAAAAAAAATAATTTTAAAAATTAATAAATCAAACATTTTTTTTTTAAAATTTTTTGATCAAAGTACTAATTTAAAAACTAAATTAGATGATACCCAAGTTATTGGACGTCCCATTTACCAACTCCACCGCCACCTAAACCCTCATTCCCAAAGCGACCCCATTGTTAATGAACCTCATATATCCCCATTAACGTCATCTCCTTACTATGCATATTAACTAACATATTACAACTAATTAATTAGTAACTTTCTTCATCTGATCCATAGATTAAAAATTTATATATAAAAATTATAAAATAAAAAAAATAAAAAAAACGTAGCCCACGAATATTTACTCTAGCCCCGGTTGCAAAATCTGGCAGGAAAGCATATACACGTGGCACATATCCCGCGACTCTGTTGATCAGAAGTAATCAAACGCCGTTGATCGAGGAATTCCGACACCGACATTAGTTCGATGACGGGACGTCGTCGTTTTGTGTATCCGGATATCACCTCCTGGAATATCTGGGGGGGTGAGGGAGCGTACGAGAGCAAAGTTTAAGCCCTTGAAAAACGGGTGGGTCTTGACTTCTGCTGCACCGCGCATAGCCCCGATCCGACCCGAAGGGTCTTTGACCAACAACCCGGAGATCAAGTGACGCGCGTGCAATTCAGAGGTGCTGGCAGGAGAGTCAGTTGGGAAGGACAGTGGTTTTTTCACAATGTTACGCAGCGTAGCTTCGTTAGTCTCCGCACAGAATGGTGTTCGTCCGTATATCATCTCGTAGATGAAAATCCCAAGGGCCCACCAGTCCACAGCGTTCCCGTGGGACCTACCTGCCGCAACCTCCGGGGCCACATATTCGTGGGTTCCCACGAACGAGCATGACCGGGCGCCGACCGGCTCCGCCACGAACAGCCGGTTTGTTGTCAGCGTCTGGATTTTCTTTGATCGGAACAACAGACGCTTCGAGAGGCATGAAAATGGGGTGGTGGGTGCACGGGGAGATTGTGTGAACCTCATACAATCTGCTGCTGCCGCTGGGTCGTCCGGAGAGGAGTCCGGAGATTCAACGGCTGGGATTGCATCTGAGCATAGCGAGAGGTCGAAATCAGAGAGCATGATGTGACCGTCTGATCTGACCAACACGTTCTCGGGCTTCAGGTCTCTATAAATGATTCCCAACATGTGAAGGTACTCTAAAGCTACGAGAACCTCGGCCGCATAGAACCTGGAAAATCAAAGACAGTTCCATTTTCAATTTCAATTTCAATTTTTCTCGGGAACCAAACAAAAACCAGTAACTTCATATTTATCTCTGCAACCAAACGACGTCACAAGGAAAGAAATATATAATAATATTATAAGAACATGGCCAGAGAAAAAATAAAAATAAAGAAATAAAAATCTGATAAAATCTTTTGATTACTTGCATGAAAGGATAAAAAGCTCAAAACGAAAGAAATGCCTGATTTGGTAAATTCGACTCACAACCATAACGAAAGAATTCTAATAACAGTAAATTTTCATTGCGGCCAAAATTACAGCAATTTTTCGAGAAAATGAATTGACTAGAAAGAAAGTGAGCAAAAATTAAATGGAATATCCATTAGAAGAGAAGTAGACTTTTGCAGAGCTGAAATAGACATAACGTTTACTGATAGGAACATATGATATGAGGCTTTTTTTTTTTTCCCAGACAACAAACAAAACCCAGAGAATCCATTCAAAAATAAATAAATAAAATCTAGACAGCCCTTTTCAAGCGACATATATGTATATATATTATATAACAGAGTAGAGAGAGATTGATTGTTGTCCATGAAAAATGTACCTTGCGGAGCTCAAAGAGAAGCGTTTGTAGGGCTGTTTATGTCTGAGAGAATGCAAATCACCACCGGAACAGTACTCCATCACTACGCAAGAGAAATGGGAGGCTTCAAACTCGGCGTAGAGCGTAGGCAAGAAGGGGTGGTCCAGCATCTTCAGAATCTTCTTCTCCATCTCCGCCCTCTGAATCTTCTTCTTCACGGCCAAGACCTCTCTATCCACCACTTTCATGGCGTAGAAGCCGCCGCCGCCGCTGCAGAGGCGGCAGAGGAAGACCCTCCCGATGTCGCCGCTCCCGATTTGGCGTACGAGGCCGAAGTCCCTGAAACCCAGCCCCGCCTTCCTCCGGAACGTCACCGATCGTATGGCCTGCCACGACGAGTCCGACGATCGGTGTGGCTTCAGCGACAGATTCTCCGGCGACTCCGATCTCAGTTCCAGATTTTCAAAGGACAATCGGCTGAAACTAACGCAACTGTCACTACTACTCATCGAGCTCTGGCTTGAATTTAGGGTTTCGGAACTGACTTCACTGTCTGAGTTCCGTGGAAGATCTAACATTGTACAAAACCAAAACTCCTGAAACTCCCCTATTTTCGACTTTCTATCCCGGACTTTATTCCAAGCTGTGCTCTGTTGCTCTTACAGACGATCGATGTATAATATTAAGTACAAAGAACTCGAATATAATCTATTTGAACAAGTTCTCAAAGACGTCAAGAATGGTTGGAAACAGTTGGATTTGAACTTTTTTTCGACATCATTTTTGGAATCAGATACGAAGAAAATGCTAGTGATTGCGACAACAGAGACGAGTGAACAGTAACTCAATGGAGAGAGAGAGAGAGAGAGAGAGAGAGAGAGAGAGGTACAAGAATCAATTACAGTAACTCAATGGAGAGAGAGACCACCGGTTGGACCGCCATAAATGGACCTTTAACAAAAAGCTTTCGTTGTTGAATGCACTGAACAGAAAATTAGGCTTCCGTACAGATTTCACAGAGAGAGAGGGGCAGCAGTCGTCTTCTCTGGTGTTTATGGTTTGAGAGAGAGAGAGGCAGGCTAGAAGGAGAGGGGTTGGGACTTGGGGCGAAGGCGGTAGTTGGAGGGTATTTATGCAACGTCGTACGAAGGTAAATTATTGAGTTTTTAATCGCGGTTAATTGTCTAATTTACGAGAAGTTATTCGTTGGCCTGGTGTACAGCGCGTGATATACTAGTGTGTTTTTTATCGATAGAAACAGTGGTGGAACTGACGATTTTATATATTGAATGGTTGAAAAATATAAGTAAATACAAAATTTTATAATTAGTTTACGGTAATCTCCAACCCCGAATTAAAATTTTTATTAAATTTGAATAAAAAAATAACTTTTTTCTTAATTTGATACCGAGTACTCTAACGGTTGATTTTCATCAAATTTTTATCAAATCTGTGCCGGGACAACCGGTTGGTCGACTGGTCAGTCGACCGGTTAAGCCAAAAAAATTTTTTTTTTTGAACTGTTTGAACCTTTTAGTGGTCGACCGGTAAGGCAAAAAAAATTTTTTTTTTTTTTTGAACTGGTTGAACCTCTTTTGGAATTGTTTGAACCTTTTAGTGGTCAACCGGTTGGTCTCCCCCAACGGTCATGCACAGTGTTTTGGTAAAATGCGGAGCCTGTCCTCATTTTGGTGAAACGTTTGGTGAATTCTCGATTTGATATCAATTTGGTAAAATCGTTGGAGCTCCAAACAGTGCTTTTTCACCAAATTTCAAATTTGATGCTAGGTTTGATGAATGGTTAGAGATGGTCTTACGTGGTGTTTCTAAATTAAGTACTTTTTCTATTATAAAATATTAATTTTATATTTTATTTTTTATTATTTCAAAATATTAGTTTTTTTTTTAAATTCAAGAAATAAAATGATGTGAATTTATTATTTTGTCATTCTTTTAAATTTATTAATAACATAAAAAATACAATTATGATAATTGATATTTTTTTAAAAATATTCTATTAAAGGATAATTTTGAAAAATTAATATTTTTAAAATGTAATGATTGTACTGAAAAAAGTTAAATTCCTCAAAAGTGATTATTGTTTTAGGACAGTGAGAGTAACAATTTTTCTTAATTTAGAGCCTATTTAGAAAGCGTTTAGGGTTTAAAAAGTCAAAAAGGCACGATAAAAAAATCAAATATATATTTATATTTTTTTATAAAAAATTAAAAATTAACTAAAATAATTACTGTGGAAAAAATTAGTTTGTTTGTTTTCATATATATATATTGAAAAATTACATGTTAATATAGATTTAAAAAGGATTTTTTATTGATAAATCTCATTTAGGAGTGTTCTAACTCAATAAATCCATGAAAGAAATTTATAACCTATCTAATCTCATGTATTTATACATTTATTTCATAAAGTCCTTTTTTCTTTATTTATATTATTTGTTAGACTCTTATACTCTTATGTTTATTGTTCATATATATATTACACACAAAAAGGATATACACGTTGCCTTATTGACTACCAATTTGTTTTGACAGTTTCCATGATTTACGAAGTTGATTGTGATTTAGTTTCAATATCGTTGTGGATTCCTTCATTGTGTGTTGCTTCGTGATACACACGTTTTTGTTAGGATTTCACTGGTGTTTGAGAAAGACGAAGGGTCAAGATTGTGCTCTGTTTTTACATAATTGTTGCAAAGTCAAATATTGATCGGAGGAGAGAATGAGTAGTCGTCTCAGGCTTTGTGTTCCTCCGTTGTCGCTTTGTGTTCGAAACTCTGTGTTCACCCACTGTTACTCTATGTTCAAAGCTTTGTGTTTTTCCATTAATGGAGGTTAAAACTCTATTTGTATCCAGTAGATTTGTTACAAACTTGTTATTCAAAAATCGGTTTGGTTTGATTTGGATTGGTGGAATGTTGGAATTGCTTGGATTGTTAATGATAGTGATAATGATGAAGATGAGGATGTGGGTGATGATTTTTATTTGTAAATATATTGAGATTTTTTAGATTTCTAGTTTTATTGCTGGCATTGTTTTTTATTTTTTGTTAACAATATCACATCATTATTTGTCATTTGCGTTGTCAATCAGTGTGAATGTTCACACTTTATATTGTTTTGAAGTGTGAGAAATGAGTGCTAGAATCGTGTGAAATGAGCTATTTGGTACAGTAATGGAGTTTTCTTTGTAAAGAGATGAGGTGGGCTTGGTTTGATTTGGTTTGGCATAATGGTGCAATTGCAAAAGGTACTGATAACAATGATAATGATGAAGATGAAGATATAGAGGAGGATGTGGGTGATGGTTTTTTATTTTTTAAGAGATTGGGATTTTTAAATTTATGATTCTATTGTTGCCATTGATTTTGATTTTTTGTTATTGGATTTCAATTTAGTAATGATTTTTTTTTTTTTTTTTTTTTTTTGAGATTGGTAATGTGTCTAATATACAAATGATGTAAATGTTCATATAATTAATCAGTGTTAATATTCACATTAATTTGAAATGAAAAATTGTCATTGTGTTGTCAATTAGTGTTAAATTTTTTCACACACTCATATAATATTGAATAGTAAATATATTTTCACTGTATTCATTATCACTGTGACAAGGCGATGCTAAAGTTTACATTAGCATTGCATCAAATTATACAACTACAAGCCTCAACTTTCATTTTAAATACAAACATGATATAAATATTCACACTACAACAAATGAATGTGAAGGTTCACATCAATTCTAGAATATAGATAAGACGTTATGATTTCAAAGTGTTAATTACCATTATGTAATGGTTATATTAAAGTTTACATCAAAATTTCATTGCCCACAAATCACATTAAGCCAATAATTATGTGTACACAATTGTAAAACAACTGACAATAATGTGAATGTTCATATTTATAATCTCTAAAAATATGAGAACACCAACATTGCATTAACCACAAACTATTATTTTCTTGTGTACACAAACATGAAATATACGTGTATTCATAATCAGATTACTGATATGAATGTTAACATCACAAATAAAATATCAAATAAATTAGTTTAGTGTCATGACCCGAACCTGCCCCTATGGGTTAAGGCCATAACCGGCCAGTAATCACGAGATTATCTACGGCCTCAAACCAAATAAGAAGAAACTCATCAGAGTAAAGGGGCCAAACGGAAACAATTTTAAAACTTTCTCCATAGAGCCATGCTTATATGCACATCATAACATTCCATACCTACATATGTTAATAACTCACAGCAGAAAGTATAGTAACATAAAGTTCTGTACAGACAGACAGGATCATTCAAATCTAAGTCAGCCAAACAAAACTATATACAGACGTAAACCAAAGTCCTCGCCAACATGCAAAATAGTATAGAATGGCAAAAGGGCGAAGACGTGTCTCGTGCGTGAGACGCAAGGGCTGACTCTTCAAACCTTAGTTGTTCCACACAGACTTCACTGAGGCTGGGTCTGGACCTCTCTTGGCTCACCTACAAACACATGAATGAGCGTGAGCGAAAATCCAGTGAATAATATCAAATAAAGAATATACATTGGAATAATATACATCAAACGGCCTTGGGCCCAATTTATATTTCTAACTACTACATACATACATAGACATATGTAAGTTAGGTAACTACGGTTCCAAACACATCATACGGCCTCGGCCCAATTCATTAGTATCATTCAGGTCAAACTGGCCTTTGGCCCATTCGTACTATCATGTCAAACTTTCGCTTGTGTCAAAACAGCCTTTGGCCCATTCAGATGACAAACTGGCCTTTGGCTCATTCATTCATTCATTTGTGTCAAAATAGCCTTTGGCCCATTCAGCTGACAAACTGGCCTTTGGCCCATTCATTCTTTCATTTGTGTCAAAACGGCCTTTGGCTCATTCAGATGACAAACTGGCCTTTGGCCCATTCAGATGACAAACTGGCCTTTGGCCCATTCATTCGTTCATGTCAAAACGGCCTCTGGCCCATTCACTCTATTATTCAGATCAAACTGGCCTCAGGCCCATTCAAACTTTCGTATCAAACTGGCCTTTGGCCCATTTATCCTTTCATATCAAACTATCATTCATATCAGATTGTCATTCATATCAGATTATCATTCATATCGGATTATTATTCGTGTCAGACTATCATTCATATCAGACTAGCCTTTGGCCCATTTGCTCTTTAGGCATAGTAAGCGTTTGTCCACAATTCAAATTAACAGACTTATAGGAAGCTAAGCAATTGGACAAATAGCATATTTCAATATCTTTATTAAGATACTACTTACAGTGATCGGCTGATTAATTTGCCCTGGAGCTTGACCCTACACATCACATAACACATATGGGTCACAACCGATTCAATCCATTCTTAATTCACATATTCCTCTTTAGGCTTAATTCTTATCACTTTAACTCAATTACAATGCTCAATGCATGCCTAAGAGTACTTAGAAGTGAAAGAGAATGGAAAACGAAACTCGGAATGCCTTTTCAAAATTTCAGAAAACAGGGTCCCTACTCGAGCGTGGACTTCCCGCTCGAGCGGACCAAGGGGTCTGCAAAAGTACTAGTTATATCATTTTCACGCTCGAGCGTGAACTCGGACGCTCGAGCGGAGGGTCTGTCTACATAGCTCCCCGCTCGAGCGTAAACTTCCACGCTCGAGCGGACACCATGTCTGCAAAATATTCTGGGAGCTCGTATTTCACGCTCGAGCGGCGGTTTCCCCGCTCGAGCGGACACCATGAATTCTAGGTTTTCCAGAATTTGTTCTTGAGTTCAAATCCGACCTTCCAAGGTCCAAAACCCATAAATTTGGTTCCAAAGCATGCGAACACATTATATAACATGAGTATATAAGCAAGGTGAGGTTAATTGCTCAAAATCATGGTCTAATCCTTCCAAATAAATCAACATTTCTTTGTAAACTCAAGGCTCACACGTTCAAACTTTACATAAGCTTCATATCTTCCTTAATCAAACATGCATGTCAATTTTTGACCTCATTTTCATTTCAAATAGCACCAATGATGCTCATAAACATGTAAGTCAACAAAACCATGCTTGCATGTATGCTTCAATGCTCAATTCTTCACAATTCTCATATTATATGCTAGATTATGCAATTTCATAGCAATTCTCTACATGCATGCACACATGGACTTCAAACTCACCAAATACAACACAATTTTAGTTCTTGATCACCAACCAACTTGAATTCACAAAATTACAAGTTCAAACTCATGAATTAAGGGGTGATTACTCACCTAGGAGCTTAATCTTTCCAATTTATGGTAAATTCTTGAGTGTGCCTTCAAGATCACCAAGTTCTCTAGCCAAATCTCTACCTTAAGCCTCCTCTCTCTCTCTAAATTCGGCTTCTCTATCTCTCTGAAGCAAAATTTCAGATGTTTGAGCTCAATGAAACAAAAATGAGAGTGTATAATGGCCCTTTAAAAGCTCCCTTAAATACATTTCTTTAATATAAAATAGTTGGACACCCTTTCATTAATTTAATCCATTTAATTCGATCCGAATCAATTTTCAATTAAATTTCATTGTAGGCTCTAAAAATTACGCTGATCACAATGGCGTAATCAATTTTGGGTTTCGTGGCAACAAGGCCTTCAATTTAAATTTCAAAGCAGATAATCAAACAGATATTCCTACGGTGAACAGATATAAAGCCCAAATCACATATAATCATGCAAGAACACTCAGATTCAAATTAAGCACGTAATTACCAACATAAGCATGATTAATTAGTATAGCACAGGACAAGGTTATCACATTTAGTCACATTACACAAAACCATGTTGTCATTAGTGTAATGTACACAATTATAAAGCAATAAAAACCAATGCGAATATTAACGTTGATTTTGTAATAACAAACATTATGACAACATACTAGTATATCTTATTAGGCACAATCAAAATAATTAATTCTAGTTCTTTTGTCCTATGTATTCCAATATTTACAAAATCGCAAAGGATATGAAGTATGTCCATAGGTAGTGGATACATTGATTTTGTACGTCATGAGTTTTGTATTAGAGAAAACCATAATATTCACATCAATAATAGTTTTTGATGAGCTTGTATGTTTCTAACACATGTATGATGACATCATCAAACTTCATGTATTGGTTGATCTTAGTATTCATCAATACATCAAATAATATCCAAAATGGAGTTTGTCTCAAGCAGTCTAACTGAGCCATTGAGAACTTGGTGCTCATCATCAGTTTCACTAAGCTAATAATGTTCGATCGATAATTGACACAACGCGTGTTGATATAGGTGTTTCTCTCTATAGGCATGCTCCTCTTCGACATGATACTCATTCCTCTTCTTTTTTGTGCGGAATTTAACTGCAACATTTGTTACAGGGACATGTACAATAGTGAGTGTCTATATGAATATTAAAGTTGGTTTCAATAGAATTTTGGGGTACACGTGTCCATTGACATCAATACATCATTAGTCAATGTGAATGTTTACATTCAACAATATTCATGCAATTAGGGATGTAAATGTCCACATTGCTAATGGGGCATAAATAGGAATGGTCACACACGTGAATGATAATATTCACGCACCTATGTAACATTGGGTATGACTAAGTTTTGTAGAATGGGATGCTCATTACCACTGTCAAAGTTAAAGTTTACATTAACGTGACATTTAAAATGATGCTCAATAAGACAGTAGCTATGTGCACACATTTATAACCAAACACCATGACAACGTCACAAATTCATCAACTACAGGCTACAAATTTTTGCATCCTACCCAACACATGATGTGAATATTAAGTTGACAAACATGGACAACATTAAGCGGGAATGGATAATTGTCAATGGTATTTTTCACATTATATCCACATACACATGTTAATTCACATTGTTAATGTGGAGATTGACATTATCATTGTATCATATTACACAACTACAAAAAACAATCCTTATTTTGAATATAAGAAGGATGTAGATGTTTACATTATAGCTTACAAAGTACAAAAATATGACAAAATTAGCAATGCATTAACCACACACCACAATTTTGGTGGGAATCAAAACATATTGTGAATATTCACATTAGTATGAATGTCAACATCAAAAAATAATAGCTTTATTCACATGTTACATAACAAGTCCAAGAAGGAAGGTTTTTCATAGGTATTAGCTTAATGTGAACCTTCACAATGTAACATATAAATGAATTGGGCAAAAAAAAAAACCTGTAACAATGTTATGCACATCATGGTTTTTATGTGAATGTTCACATCATGGGAACAACAACAATAACAACAACTAAAAAAAAAAAATATCAGCGAAAAAACAAAAACTTTAGTGGGCTCACATCCATTCAGGGATATCATCAATACCAACAACAACTGCAAGAAAGGGGAAATAACAACAATAATATGAATAACAAACACCAAAATCATATCAATATAATCATGGGGATATGTGTGGGAGTTCGCAATTAGGACAAAAATAGATAGGGTTTAGGATTTATATACAAAAGGATTGAAATCACTTACGTTTGGTACCTATTATGGGACGGTTGGATTATCACAGATAATCATTGTAAAGATTCACAACAGGAACAAAGGATGACAATGGTGATTCCAACGACCAAAGGCGCAGAGAAGATGATGAAGGAGTTGAGGCGATGAAATGATGAGACGATTTCACAAGTATGGAATATAGGATTTTTGCGGGATTATTTCCGCTTTTCCTAGGAGTGCTCCTATATTTTATGATTGCCTTGGTTTGAATGGCAAGAGATACTCAGAAACGTAACAGGGGTGTTTTGGACAAAAAGTAAGATATGAGACTGATTAGAATAGTTAAAAACAATTCGGGTTTAGTGGAATAAACACTTAGGAATGGAATTTATCAAAAAAATCACCCATTTAAAAAGTATTTACAAATATTAAAATATAAAATAATAAACTTTTCTACTAATAAATAATTAATTTTTTAGAGTTCCAATATTTGGTTTAATTCACTCTTCAAGTTTTTGATTTTGTGTTTTTTTTCTGGTTTTTGGTAATTTTTTTTATGATATTTCACTCAATTTTTAAAATTTTTTTAAATACATTTAATCTAAATATACTAAAAAAACTATAATATCTGTGATTTTTTTTTAAATTTACTAAATATAGAAAATACAAAAAAGAAAAGAAAAGAAAAATCAGTACATTTTTTTATTTTATTGTATTCAATGAATTTTTTAAATATTTTTATAAATTTTATATTTTCTAAATAGATCCAAAAAGTAAAAAAATAATTAAAATATTTGAAAAATTACTAAAAATAATAAAATACAAATTCAAAAATTCAAAAAATATTTTTTAAAATTTCAAACCAAACCGATTACTGTATCACTTTTTAACAATGCGGTAGTAATTAACTGGTGAGGTGACGGTGTTCCCACGTGTGAATGGTGCAGTTGCTACGGAGAACATAGGTATAGCGAGGGGGAGAGGGGCTATTTGCTTTTGCAGCTTTTGCTGACGTATTTTCCTGGTACGTGTGTGTGGTGATTGGGCTGAGTGATCGGCACGTGGCAAATAGGAAGGACGTTGCTTATTTTGATCAAACTTTCAGAGAGTGCAGTGGGCGTGGTTTGGTTTGGACTTCGACTTGGGGATTTTGGAAGGGAGATCAGTGTGGGACCGTTTGGGAAGGAGGTTTTTAAGGTTTTTTTTGGTTATTTTAGTCACAAAAAATAAAATAAGTTATTTTAGTCACAACAAATAAAATATCATATTCAACCCATAATCATTACACTATTCTCTTACACAAAAAGTCAAAAAGTCTTTCCCAAACCAAGCTTTTTAGCTCAAGCTAAAATAGTCAAAAAAATCAAAAAGCCAACCCACTTTCCAAACGGAGGCTGTATATGATTAACAATAATTATATAATACTATATTTTTCAGTTATAATTAAAAAAATTATAATTAAATATTATATAAGATATATTAAAAAAAATCTTATTAGTTATAATTAAAATAACGTAATTAGTTAAAAAAATTAATTATAATTATAAAAATAATAGTAATACAATTAGGAGTCCGGATCGTCGGTCGCGGTTTCCTACCGCCGTTTCCTGTTGCCCCAAAACGACGTCGTTTTGGGGGCAAATTTTCAAAAAAAAAAAATTACAGAGGAAGAGGGAGGAAGGAGAAGGAGAGGAGAGGGGAGGAGGAGGAGGAGGAGGAGGAAGGGAAGGGAAGGGCCGGACTGGAGGGGGCCATAAATATAGGGGAGGAGGAGGAGGATAAGGAGGAGGAGGAGGAGGCAGAGGCGACGACCGGAGGCGGAGGCGACGGTGGTCGCAGGTGCTGCGACGAGCGACGAGGGACGGCGGGCGGCGACGGACGAGCTGCGACGGTGAGCTCGCAGCCTGAGCTGCTTCCTCCTCCTCCCTCTTTCCTCCCTCCCTCTCCCTCTCCTTCTCCTTCCTCCCTCTTCCTCTGCGATTTTTTTTTTTTTTGAAAATTTACCCCCAAAACGACGTCGTTTTGGGGGCGACAGGAAACGGCGGTAGGAAATCGCGACCGACGATCCGGATTCATACAATTAGTGGTGCATATGGTACATCCTTTTTAAACGACGTATATTAGAACTTCTCATTAAAAATACATTTTAAAATTTTTTTTAGAAAATACATTTTGTTTTTGTTAATTTTTTAGTTGCATAAAAGTTGATCACTTTTATAAATAAATTATCAAATTAATTAATAATTTTTAATGATATTTAATTAACAATTTTATCAATTTATTGTTATATAGAAAAATAGTTAAGAATTTTATTTTTTTCAATTAATTCGGTTAAATAACAAATTCTAATAATAAAATATTTATAATTTTCAAAACTATAATGATTAATTCGTATTATAAGTAAATCTTAAAAAGTATATTTGTAATTTATCATAATTATACAAATATGATGGATTAATTTTTTCAATACAAAAAACATTATAGAAATAGTCAAATCTCACATTTTTGTAAATAATATTTTATTTTAACGCAAGGGGTGTGGTCAAGTGGTAAGTTCTTTGCCGTGTTGTTCTTAAAGTTCCAAGTTCAACTCTCCTCAAGATTAGACATTCGTTTGACAACACATATAATTGGTAGAACGAACATTCCAAATTTCGACGAACCGTATCGAATATTAGGAGTGTAAGTTCGAATCTCCAATTGTGTGTCAGTCTTCCATTGAGCGCTACATGATTAAATGGTTATGATATATAGCACCACCTAAGAATGACTTATGGGACTTTAACTCCTCAGGATCTACCTTCAGAGGTTATCCCTTTATGGATAGACATTTTTTTTAATCTTTTATTTCCTCCTTTCTTATAATTTAAAATAAAATAAAAAAATTGCAATAAAATGGCTGACATGTTTAATTTAGTTTTTAGAATTTTTTTTAAAAAATATTTTTTATAAAAAAAAACTAAGAAAAAAAATGAAAATTTTAAAAACACTTATCATTTTTATGTAATTTTATCTTTTAAAAGAACATAAATAATTTTTAAAATTAAAAAAATATTTTTAATGTTTATTTTTATCAAATTAATTTTCAATTTAAAAAAAAAAATACTAATTTCAAAAAATCAAACGAAACCAACAACACATGTGTATCCTCGTCATTGTTGTTGATTGTTAACCAGCAAAGAAGTAATATAAATATAGATGATTGTGGGATCTCCAGGACGGCGTCCAAGTGTGCTCGACAATTTGAGCCACCAGGTTGGTTTCACAAGTGTAATGTGAAATAGAATGAAAGTTTAAATCTGACATATCTATAGAAAAATCCACTAATCACAAGAAATGCAAAAAATAGATTACATCATCAGGAAACCTCGTTTAGGAACAAATTATTTTAGTAATTTTTTGACTTTTTAAGATGTGCAAAAAAATAAAGAGAATGATGTGACAACTTATGGTGACTTTTTGAATTTTTGGCTAGGATGTTTAATCCCCAAACGAGTTCTTGCTACCTAATCTTTTAGAGAAATTAGGAAACTCGTGACTCGTGCCCAAAGGCCATGATCCGTCGTAACCAAAGTGTGTTGGCTCGGGAACTTATGTATGAGGGGTGAAGGTCATAAATTGAGCACCCCTGCTCATTTGATCAAAGATCAGCCTCTACTATTTGATGATATGGGAATTATTAACACGACATGATACAATAAGTCGGGTTCCTTTGGACTTCACATTTCTTCGCGTTGCAACTCGGTTTTGGGATCCGACGACTCATGTTTTTCGGTTTAACTCTCAGGAGATATGCCTCACTTTTGAGGAGTTTTGGGCCTTGATGAAGTGTAGCCGAGATAAGGTCATCTTGCTTTCCCCTCAGATAAGCCATTATAGTATTCTCACATGGATATATGGATTGCCCTTAGGCGAGGCTAGGTCTTTTTCTTTTTTGCCGGAGACGAGCTTTCCGTTCCTCTCTTGGTGCATAGATTTTCTAGTGCTCGTGACTGTAGTAACAGTCGTCTTTAGAAACAACAAAGATTTGCCCTCTATATATGCATGTTGGCCCGTTTCCTATTGGCTTCTTGTCACGACTCCATCCCGTCCCAAACAAGACAGTAGTAATGCCTAGCCAGTAGTGTTCGACTACCAAAGGCTTGACAAGATGAGGCAAGATTGGACTATAATCTTGGGGCTTAAGAGGAATAACCTATTCATTATATTATTTGATATCTATTTGGAGCAAGTGCGTAAGTAGGATGAAAATAAAACAAGAATACATTTTATTTAGTTACCTTGATATTTACATGTTCACACAACAAAAGGAAAAGATACAACAACAAAAGTCACTTTTACAAAAACCAAACCACAAAGGAAAAACTCTAGTTCTAAAACTACGACTTCTTCCAAAAGACAAAATAAAGAAAAAGGATCTAGTGCAACTACTCCTCGTCTCCTTGGTCCACATCTTCACCTACATACATGTAAGAGAGAGGGGTGAGCCATTGCCCAATGAATAGTAATAAAGTAAGGTGGTAAATGAATGAATATTGAAAGTTTTAAACATTCTTTCAAAATAATATATATATATATATATATATATATATTTGTACAAGACAAAGCATAGTTTGACTAGCAAGCAAAATACATAGTGATGAGCATTCAAGGAAAACAAGGTGCTTAACCGGCCCGGGTACCGGCTAAACGTAACAAGATAGCTCAGCCATAATACATTATTGGATATACCCCCAACTGTGGGTCAAAGTCCAATAATGCCATCTAGGTACATGATACAAAAGTATAGAATGTTCATTCATAGTAAAACATAATAAGCTTGTAAACATAATCAAGTTTTGCATCAAAAACATAATTTGACAAACATAGTGTTACTAAATTACTACCCACAATGAGCTCCGTGAATAAGGGTTTAACCTTTTCAAGCTTACCTATACAAGACAAGAAGAAAACATTGAAACATTTGAATAAACCTTATCTTCCTATATCAATTGCTTATGCAATTAAACTTTAATTCTCTTTTCTATTTAAATATGCCTTAAGTGGGTTTCTAATTATGTTATCCTTGGGCTTAGATATTAAAATATACCTAAAAGTGTCCAAAGAAAAGAAGGAAATCAAGCGGAACAAGATGTAAAACTATGCTGAAAATGACCAGTCCGCTCGAGCGATCTCTTCATCGCTCGAGAGGTAAATGAACCTTTTAGAAGTTCAGGTCTGCAAAATTGTGCTCAAGCCACCCTTCAACCTTTCGAGTGGTTAATCGACTTAGCCAGGTTTTAGGGTGGTCCACTCGAGCAGTCTTTTTACCGATCGAGCGGTGATCTGTAGAGCATACTTCTGCAGTTGCACTGGTTTTGCTCTAGGCTGTTTTAGGACTTCCAAACCCAATTTTCAAGCTTTCAAATCCCAAATCTTGATCTATAACATCCTAATAATCATATGTATAATGAAAGAGTAATAAAAACTTGGTATTATAAATGGATTTAAGGATTTAACAAGCAATAGATAATTTAATTCAAGTTTCTTAATCTTTTAAATTCTTTTCTTTCATTCAATGATTTCAATCCTTAAAAATCAAGTTCCAAAACTTCTTAAAAGGTGTGGGTTCATAGCATGATGATTGTCTTGCTCAAATTTTACACAAAATTAGTTCAAAACATAGTTTTTCTATCATTCCCTTGAATTCTTTCCTAACTTCCAACCTTTACTATTTTCTTCTTATTTCAATCTTCCAAAACTTATTCCTAATCAATTTTTGGCTATGTTTTGATAAGAGAATATGGAAGAGAGCTAAGCTTCTTATCTTGTAGTGATTTTCTTAGAATTCTTAGACTTGAATCCTTAGTTCTTTTGATTTTTTCCTTCATTTTCCTCTTCTCTTCTTCTTCTTTTTCTCCTCCCGATTGTTCTTGAATTCTCCAGCAAATAACTTATTTATTTGGTTAAAGACTAGAGATTTTATACAATGTAAATGGGGCAAAAGTGATAAGTTTCCCTAATTGGCTAATTTTCTTGTTTTAGCCTAGTTGACCAAGTTTAAAACTAAACGATCCAAATCTTATCCTAATCATACTTATCCTAATTAATCCTAATTAGCAAAACATCAAATAACATGAGCTGAACAAGTTCATTAAGCTAAAGTCTTTAAGCTCCTCAATTAAGGCATAGGGATATCCTATGGTTCTTAATTTCCACTCTCAACCATTCTCTAACTTCAAGCATGGAACAAGCAATATTTCCTAAGCCTAGGTTTCTAATCTGGCTTATCCTTCTCCTATCCTTCAACCAAATTCTAGTTTAAGAAAATAAACACTTAGCATGAGATTAACATGCATGAATGTCATGATATGCATATGCATGAACTCTCGGGCATCACACTTCTGGTATTGGCAGATCCAGCGTCGTTCTGATTGAGGTGGCTCAGCTTCTTTCGGAGGGTTGGAGCTGTATGGGTTTTATGTTGGTGAGACCTTGATGGGTCTTGATGATGTTAGCATTGGAGAGATTGGGCGCTTGGTAGGTAGCTCACTACTCCTTCAAGTATGGTGTTTCCCACATTTTGCCTACTTTCTGCTTTTCACATCCTTAGGACTCTCAACACTTATTTTTTTGCTAGTCCCCTTCTTGCTTTTCCCATTCATCTCACATTTCTCTGTTCTTTAATCTCTTCTTATTTTTTTGTCCCTTCCCAGATATGGCTCATGAATAGGTTGAGGGTAGTAGCACCCACCACCCATTATTCTGCAGCATCTTACCATTTTCGAGCCCGTTTGGTAGGCTTTGGGAAAGAGAGAGTGGTATGATTGGATGTCTACCCGATCAGAGACTGATATCACTTGGAAATACCCTTGGTTGGATCTACCGACCATGACCTACAAGATGTCTCAAGAGCTGAGTGTTCCGATGGTTAGGCTGGCTTGCAACGTATACTACTTCCTTTTCAGATTCAAGCAACAGTTTAGGCGAGAGTAGATTTATCCAGTTGGGCCCATGGTGTACATAATTGCCTACTCTTTCATACAAGGTATTTTCCACGGTTCCGTGTTGTATGGAGGGAGAGGGAGTTGTTGTCTCCCTTGGCTGAGTTCAATTGTGCCTTATCTGATGAGTACCTTCTTTAGCTGGAGGACGAGGTACGCATTGACAAGGCACAGAAAGTAGAGATTTAGGGGAATGTCATGACCCAAACTCGCCCTTATAGGTTTAGCATCGTAACCGGTTAGTAATCCTGGGATTACCAAAGGCCTCTGAGACAGATTAACATAATATTAGGGGCTAGTGGAAGCAAATAGCAAATATACAACATCCACTAAGCTGTGCAAACTTAAATGAGACAGAAAATTTTAAACTTTACATACATACATATACACATCATCCTTACGTCATCATAAATAAAAACTTATACTTTTATCCTATAGCCTTGACCACTTGATATATCCAAAACCTCCACGAAAGGCATATAGGTTGGCTGACAAGACAAATTCCAGGCAGAAGCTCTAGGCCTGGTCACGCGCCTGATCACCTATATACATATATATACAGTGAGCTGGAGCCTAGTGAATAATAACAGAGTAAAGATTTTAATGAATAATGTCCATAACAGATTCATAAATCAGATTTCAATTCTCTTATCAAATTGGAAACATAGTCATAATCATGTTCAAACCAGTCATAATCATGTTCAAACCATGTGTGGTACATCCATTGGCATTAACATATCACGTTGGTCAAGCATATCAAGTTCCATAATGGAACATCCGGTACCGGATAACAAATCTCATACACGGGCCATGGTATTGTTTCCCCCGGGCGAGGGCCTGTGCCACGGTATTATCTTCCCCAAGCAGGGGCCTCATGACCATAAGTCACAGTATTATGTCCCCTGGGTGAGGGCCTCTGCTAAGGATACCACAAATACATCTCAAAGAATTGAATCATCATTCATTCATACAAAACATAGCATTTTAGAAAACTGGTAATTTCATTTCATTAGAAAATAATTATAGTCAAACATAACTTTACAGAGTTATTACTCACAGATAGCTGCAAAGCAGATCAGACAGATCAAGCAGACAATAACGCGTGACCTACACAAACACATAACATATACACATTGAAACACAATATTACTTCCTTGATTAAACTTGATTTCTCTTATCTTCTGATCAAACTTGATTTCTCTTATTGTGATACCCCTGTTCTGTATTGTGCTAAACTGGTCCTTAATTTGTTTATGGTTATGTGTTTAGCATGATTTTGTGTGCCATTATGTGATAATATGTGATTTTGAATTCATATCTGTTCGCCGTAGGAATATCTGTTTGAGTGATCCGCTTCGGGAATTAAATTGAGGGCCTTATTGGCCACAGAAACCAAAGTTTATTACGCCAATGTGATTGGTATAATTTTTAGAGCCTACGGTGGAATTTAATTGAAAATTTATTCTGGTCAATTTAAACTGATTAAATTGATAAATTAGAGCCCAATTACTTTATTATTATTATATTGATTTAGTGGGGCTTGTTGGGCATTAACACTCACTTCCCTTTAACTCCATTGAACTCAAAATCTGAGTTGTACCATTGAGAGAGAGAGAGATCCGGCCCTAGTGAGAGAAAGAGGGAGGAGTTGTGCAAATTTTAACTTAAAGCTTAACCTGCTTGAACCTTGAAGATTATTCAAGATTTGATCATAGATTGTGAGAATCAAGCTCCTTGGTAAGTAATCCATGAGTTTAATGGGCAATTTGTGTATTCAAGTTGATTTATGGTCAAGAGTGAGGATTGAAAGGAATTTGAATTGTATGTGTTGGATTGAAGGTCAATGTTTACATGCATGTATGTAATTGCTTTGAATTTTCATATTTGAGCACCAAATGCATGATCTATGTGAGTTTTTAGTTGAAGAACATGTTCTTGACCAACCCTTCATCACATAAGTTGAGATTGAGAGTAATGTACCACATGCATGTGCAGATTATAAGGGTACAAGAGTTGAATGCATGAAATGGTTGTGTTAGTAATGGGTTTGGTGCAATTTGAACCATGCATGTGTCTATTTTGAGAAATTGAACTTCATAATGCTATAATCTTGCAAGGGAACCATGTTAGCATGATTGTATTTGAAATTTGAGCCCTTGCATGCAAGAATGGTAGTTGGGAAATTGGTTTGAAGCTCAAGAACACATTCTGGATTTTCCAGAAATTTGAGTCCCGCTCGAGCGGGGAGACTGCCGCTCGAGCGGAGAAAACGGGCTCCCAGCATTTTTCTGCAGACATGGCTCCCGCTCGAGCGGGGAAGTTGACACTCGAGCGGGGAGCTATGTAGCAGGAGGTCCGCTCGAGCGGCCGATTTCGCGCTCGAGCGGGGAATTGAGGCAACCAGTACTTCTGCAGACTTAAGGGTCCGCTCGAGCGGGGAATCCCACGCTCGAGCGGGGACCCTGTTTCCAGAAATTCTGTTCTTGCATTTTGTGTTCGGTTTTCCGTTCTCTTTCACTTGTAAGTACTCTTAGGCATATGTTAAGCATTGTAAATGAGTTATTGAGATAAGAATGAAGCCTAAAGAGGAAAATGTGAATTTTGAATGGATTGAATTGTTAATGACCCTTTTATGTTCATGACATGTGTAGGGTCGAGTTCCAGGGCGAACCAATCAACCGATCACTGTGAGTAATATCTTAACAAGATATGTGTAGTATGTTATTGTCCAATTGTCACTTCTACGTAAGTCTTGTAAGTTCATTGAAATGAATAATTGGGCCAGAGGCCGATGGAATTGAATAATTGGGCCAGAGGCCGATGGAATTGAATAATTGGGCCAAAGGCCGATGGAATTGAATAATTGGGCCAAAGGCCGATGGAAATGAATAATTGGGCCAAAGGCTGATGGAAATAAATGATTGGGCCAAAGGCCGATGGAAATAAATGATTGGGCCGAAGGCCGATTGACATGAATGATTGGGCCGAAGGCCGTTTGTTAAACTGTTCCAATAATTGCTTATGTACTTGTTTACTTGATATTATTCACTGGCATTCGCTCACGCTCATTCATGTAATTATAGGTGAGCCAAGTGAGGACCAACCCCAGCCCCAGTGAAGTCAGCCAGGGACAGCAGGAGTTTTGTGAGAGTCAGCCTTGTGTCTCACGCACGAGACCAACCTTGCCATTTTGTTACGTATTTATATTCTGTTTTTGTTGGCAAGGATCTTGAGTATATTTGTATATAGTTTGTTAAGGGTTGACTCAGTCTAGATGATCCTGTTTGTAATGAAGTTTGTACTACTGCACTTTGATGTGAGTTATTAACGTATATGAGTATGGTTTGTTTTGGTGTGCACATAAGCACGGCTCTATGGACAAAGTTTTAAATTTTACTTCCGTTTGGCCCCTTACTCTGATAAGTTATGTCTGTTTCGTATCGAGGCCGTAGGTAATCTCAGGATTACTGGCCGGTTATGTCCTTAACCCTTACGGGCGGGTTTGGGTCATGACACTTATCTTCTGTCTAAATAATCCAAAGGTCTACTACGCTTATTATTTCTTTAGTCAAATGAATCGGGTTCTCATTTCATATATTCTTTCATTACTAAATCATTCTTTTCTGAATAAACCAATTTCTTACTTGGCTTTTTAATCAATTATTACTCAGTTAATGACTTATTCTTTAATCAACTAATTTATGTTGATTGTTAGCTTATTAATCTTCATTGAGTCATAAATCATGTCTAGAATGCTTTGGGAGGAGATGAGATGAAAATATAAATAAAGCGTGATTTTTCAAAACATGCTGAAAATAGCTTGGCTGCTCGAGCCACCACTTGATCGCTCAAGCGGATTGTATTGTCTATAAAAATATTGGAAGCTCAAAATGTTCGCTTCAGTCACCAATTGGTCGCTCAAGCGGTCTGTAAATTTTCGGAGTTCCAACACTGAAGATATAGCTTCCAAATTTCATTTCAAAACTTAGATTCATGCATATTTAAACATGTAATGTCATTAATAAATATGAACACATAACTAATTTCCAAATCTTAATGCAAAACCCTCCTTAATTTGTCAAGATTAAAGCTATAACTTCAAGAATATAATTGTGAGGATATATTTTCTGAGTACCAACACGTGGCAAGGTGACGCCGACGTGTCAGCCGAGGTGCCACGTGTCTTGGTCGTTGTATCGAGGTCATCTCGGCTAGGCCGAGGTTACCTCCGAAGATATCGGAATCCGAGATAAGTGGATAAGGGACAAGAGTCCTAGAATGAAGAGGGAATTCAACCTGGATATGGACAAGAGTCCTAGATTGGGAGAAGACTTCAGTTTGGGTAAAGATAAGACTCTTAGAGAGTTTATCCTAATCCCACTGGGAGTCCCAGATTAGCAGTAATCCTAAGTCCATTAGGGCCAGGCTCCTATTGGGACTAGGATTGTATTGGCTATAAAAGAGAGGCACCCCCATGGGTCTAAGGTATACTTTTTGATACTCAAGCTTGTGAGTTGAATAGTTGATTTATCTTTGAGAGATATTGAGTACTGACTTGATCGTCGGAGTACCCCCGGGTGGCGAACCACCGCGGGATTCTTATATTTCTGTTGCAGGTTAGTCAGGCGCCATCTATTCTGCCGGTGCTCACCAGCTGAATCACTAAGGAGGGCAGTGTGATCGGAAAATCACTCACACAATTTGGCGCCGTCTGTGGGAACGAAAGGAGAATAGATGGCCACCACTGTACAAGATCAACGTGTCGGAAACGACTAGTTTAGCAAGGATGGAAAATATGTCGACATAAACGGAATGAAGACCCTTCCGGAAGGGATATAAAGATAGGGGGCATGAGCGCTCCCAGGAAGATAACATTCAAATAGCTCAACCTGAATGAGCAGATCCAAGATTCTAGAAGACATGATCTCGGCCTAGATGAGTAGGCCCGAGAAAGAAGAGCTCAACCTGAATGAGTAGATCCAAGATTCCAGAAGACAAGAGCTCGACACTTAAACCCGAGAAGAGAAGAGCTCAGTGAGCAAATCTCAGATCCCAGAAGATAAAAAGAAACACACAAGATCAGACTGAAGTTAGCCAAGATGAAGACCTGTTGTAAAGTCCACAAAGAGTATGTGGAAGCTATGCAGGGGCAGACCCCTTGCCTACAGAACCATATCAAAGGGATTCTAGTGACCCTACGAACAAAATGATGCAGAGGCTTATAAAAAACATGAGAAAAGAAACAGCTCGTCGAAGCGAGGCCGAGGTAAAATGGATCCAGCAAGCAGAGGCAAAGATACAAAGTCTACCACTTGTTGAAATTTGTAGCAATTTACAAGTTGGTCAGACCGATACAAAGTCTACCACTTGTTGAAATTTGTAGCAATTTACAAGTTGGTCAGACCGATACAAAGTCTACCACTTGTTGAAATTTGTAGCAATTTACAAGTTGGTCAGACCGATACAAAGTTTACCACTTGTTGAAATTTGTAGCAATTTACAAGTTGGTCAAACCGATACAAAGCTTACCACTTGTTGAAATTTGTAGCAATTTACAAGTTAAAGGTAAGCCGAGATGGTTCCTTAACTTCACTTGTTGAAATTTGTAGCAATTTACAAGTTGAAGTTAAGCCGAGATATCTGTTTCTCTTCGCTTGTTGAAATTTGTAGCAATTTACAAGTCGAAGTGCAGCCGACGTTATTGCTTACAGATTTATACAATCTATGCAATCTACTGGTTGGATAAACCAAAGAAGATGCTTAACACTTGTTGAAATTTGTAGCAATTTACAAGTTGAAGTTAAGCCGACATATGATTATCTGTTGAAATTTGCAGCAATTTACAGGTTAAGGTAAAAGCTAAGTGTATTGTTTAAACCCTTGTTGAAATTTGTAGCAATTTACAAGTAGATCACTGTTTAACACTTGTTATAACTTGAGAAAAGTTTACCGTATATGTTAGTCCTTGTTGAAATTTGTAGCAATTTACAAGTAGGTTAGAGTGAAATTACTGTTTACATATTTATTGCAACTTGAGAAAAGTTTGCAAAGTTTACATTGAAAATATGTTTTATACTTGTTGAAATTTATGAAAAGATTGCAGGTCAGTATCTTGCCGAAGTAAAACTTGCAGTTATTATACCCGAGGTATGTAACCCCGAGAAGATTGTGCAAAGGAAGAATTATGTAAATCACGCAAAATATTCTAAGTATAGAATCATGCAAAGGCAGTCAAGAAAAGACAAAGGCACAAGCATTCAGAGAAGGAAAGTTAAATTGGACATTCAAGAACAAGGAGGCACATCGGCCATATGCAGAGCTTACATTGTCTAAAAAACAGGAAGGTACAAGAGTACAAACGACAAAAAAGAAAAAAAACCTCAAAAATCGAGATGATGTTTAACCGAAGTTAAGCCGAGATGATGTTTAACCGAAGTTAAACTGAGGTGATGCTTAACCAAAGTTAAGCCGAGATGATGTTTAACCGAAGTTAAGCCGAGATGATGTTTAACCGAAGTTAAGCCGGGATGATGTTTAACCGAAGTTAAAACGAATGATGTTAAACACTTGTTGAAATTCTGAGAGAATTTACAAGTTAAAGAGTGCACAAAGTTAAATGTCGGCGAAAGATTCGCCGGAGTCAAACATCGTTTTGATTAGAACAGAACCACTAAGTGCACGCCAGAAGTGGTGACCAGAATTGTGAAAGGAATAAATGCTTCAAGAAACAGCGATGATAGTTTGCAAAGGCCAAGAGAAAGAGGGCCTAAAGGGGGCGAATTAAATACCAGAAGTTTTAATACATCGGCGAAAGAAGAACACATCAAGTCTGTGACTACGGCACGAAGCCAACTTCCCTAATGTGATCCTAAGTGCAACTTATGTTCACATTAGGGGGCAGGGAGAAGATGCAGGGGGAAGGAATGATAATTAAGGAGCAAGGAATGTTTACACTTGTTGAAATTTGTAGCAATTTACAAGTTGGTCAAACCGATACAAAGTTTACCACTTGTTGAAATTTGTAGCAATTTACAAGTTGGTCAAACCGATACAAAGTTTACCACTTGTTGAAATTTGTAGCAATTTACAAGTTGGTCAAACCGATACAAAATTTACCACTTGTTGAAATTTGTAGCAATTTACAAGTTGGTCAAACCGATACAAAGTTTACCACTTGTTGAAATTTGTAGTAATTTACAAGTTGGTCAAATCGATACAAAGTTTACCAGTTGTTGAAATTTGTAGCAATTTACAAGTCGAAGTGAAGCCGATGCTATTACTTACAGACTTATGGCAATCTACTGGTTGGCTAAACCAAAGAATATGTTTACCACTTTTTGAAATTTGTAGCAATTTACAAGTTGGTTAAACCGAGATGATGCTTAACCGAAGTTAAGCCGAGATGATGTTTAACCGAAGTTAAACCGAGATGATGTTTAACCGAAGTTAAGCCGAGATGATTCTTAACCGACGTTAAGCTGAGATAATGTTTAAACCAAAGTTAAACCGAGATGATGCTTAACCGAAGTTAAGCTGAGATTATTCCTTATCTTCACTTGTTGAAATTTGTAGCAATTTACAAGTTGAAGTTAACCTGATTCCTTACCTTCCTTCACTTGAAATTTGTAGCAATTTACAAGTTGAAGTTAAGCCGAGATTACTGTTTTCTTCGCTTGTTGAAATTTGTAGCAATTTACAAGTCAAAGTAAAACCGAGCAATTTACAAGATGACGTTAAGCCGACATATGATCATCTGTTGAAATTTGCAGCAATTTACAGGTTGAAGTAAAAGCTAAGTATATTGTTTAAACACTTATTGAAATTTGTAGCAATTTACAGGTAGATCATTGTTTAGCACTTGTTATGACTTGAGGAAAGTTTATAGGTTGAAATTAAAACAGTATGTGTTTTATACTTGTTGAAATTTATGAAAAGTTTGCAGGTCAGTATCTTGCCGAAGTAAAGCTTGTAGTTATTATACCCGAGGTATGTAACCCCGAGAAGATTGTACAAAAGAGGCAAAGTATGAAAGGCATGCAAAATATTCTAAGTATAGAATCATCAAGAGAAAATAGAGATTGAGGCATTCAGACAATACAGTTGTAGTTTTTTTATTAAAGAGGAAACAATCAAAGCGTAACTGTTCAGAAGAAGGCACGTCGGCCAGATTAAAAGCATACAAAGACGGACAAAGTACATGGTACAAGGTACAAGGAGTAAAGAAGCAAACAAAACTACTTGGCATCAATGGCAGAATATAGAAGATAGTTGGGAAGACTTCTCCGCAGCCTTCTCGGCCTCGAGCTCAGCATCGATCTTCTGAAGAGTTTGATCAAGGCTCTTCTCGGCGATTGGCACCTCGGAGTTTTGAAGGCAAGGATTGAAAGCAAGAATATGGAAAAGACACTGAAACAGAAACAGAATGTAATTCGTAATCAAGAATGGTGATAAAGCTATCAGGAAATCAAGACAAAAGATTGCACAGGTGTGTCAAGCCAAGAACAGTGGCAGAAATCAACAGATGTGTGAACAGTGTGTATTCAAGAGAGATGATTTGGAAACAATGGTGATTAACATGAAGCGAGCTTCTTGGAAAGCAACAAGAATAAAACCAGGAGGAACAGTGGCTTACCAGAAAGAGGGAAGCCGAAATAAAAATTGCCGAAGTCTGACGACAATGACGTAAGCTTCACCAGAGAGAGGAACGAAGACAGTTGCAGAAGCTTGAAAGCTTGGAACATGACGGATTTAAGCAAGAGAGCTAGAAAGAGAAAAAAGCCAGAGGATTAAATGAAAAAGAGAAAAATAGTCAAGAAGATGACAAAGTTCAAGAATAAAGCCAAGTGCGCAGGCACTAAGTAAGTATGTGAAGAACAAGAAAGTAATAACCCAGACACGATGCTAGCAACAGAAAGCGGATATGACAAGAACAGTGCCAGGCATTCAAAATTCAAACTTGAAGACAGACGAAAATAGAAGGCAACAGATGGCAGGTAAACAGATTCAGAAGAGTTATGAAAGATTGAGCTTAATGGCAAGTAAAGAGTTTGTGAACCTACCAAGTGAAATGAACGCCGATATGAAAATCGCCGGAGTCAAATAGATGACTGGAAATCGAGAACTCACCAGAGAGTGTGAGTGGAGCATTGCAAAGCTCTTGGTGTTTACGAATTAATGGAACCAGAACCTCGGCTAGGAGGTGCGATTTCAAGTAGCTTGGAAAGCATGAAACTTGATTCTTGACACCAGTGGACAGTAAAGTCCAGGGAACTTTGAGGTCGGCGGGTTTGATCTCGGACAGAGGGACACAGATGAACGAACAGTGTAGGTTCCATCACCTCAGAATGCCGAGGTAATAGAACCTAGGGGGCAGTTGTGAGGATATATTTTCTGAGTACCAACACGTGGCAAGGTGACGCCGACGTGTCAGCCGAGGTGCCACGTGTCTTGGTCGTTGTATCGAGGTCATCTCGGCTAGGCCGAGGTTACCTCCGAAGATATCAGAATCCGAGATAAGCGGATAAGGGACAAGAGTCCTAGAATGAAGAGGGAATTCAACCTGGATATGGACAAGAGTCCTAGATTGGGGAAGACTTCAGTTTGGGTAAAGATAAGACTCTTAGAGAGATTATCCTAATCCCACTGGGAGTCCCAGATTAGCAGTAATCCTAAGTCCATTAGGGCCAGGCTCCTATTGGGACTAGGATTGTATTGGCTATAAAAGAGGCACCCCCATGGGTCTAAGGTATACTTTTGATACTCAAGCTTGTGAGTTGAATAGTTGATTTATCTTTGAGAGATATTGAGTACTGACTTGATCGTCGGAGTACCCCCGGGTGGCAAACCACCGCGGGATTCTTATATTTCTGTTGCAGGTTAGTCAGGCGCCATCTATTCTGCCGGTGCTCACCAGCTGAATCACTAAGGAGGGCAGTGTGATCGGAAAATCACTCACACAATAATGATTCAAAACTTTTCTTCCTTTTTCTTACAAAATATGAAATTAAAGCTATAAGGATCTTAGAAAAATATCTACATATATGAAATTCAAATTAAGATCAAATTAATTATTGTTTGTCAAATTCAAATCATAATTTATTTCTTAATTTGTCCAATTTTATATTAATTCATTTTTTTTTTCATATCAAACCTAATTTCAAACTCATGCAAAATTTCATCAAAACATGAAAATAATTATGAGTCATGATCAATTTTCAATAAATCTTTGTTGCATGTAATTTATGAAGCTTAATTTAACAATAACTTTCCAAATCAAACCCAAAATAATTAATTTCTAATTTAACTCCATAAACTTGATTTTTGCTCTAATTCTTTATTTTCTTGTCAATTTCCTAGCAAACATTGAATATATGTAATTCAAATAAGACTAACTAATTTAATATATTCCAAAATTTGTTTAAATTAAATAAAACTCTTAAATTACGTTACATGCATGGGTTAATAATCAGAATCAAAATCAAAACTTTATCTAACTTTAGGACTAATTCTACTTACCCAAAAAAACTTTAGGATTAATTCTAAATTTCCATAAACTTGATTTTCATAAAACATTTCCTTTTTCTCTTCAAAATATGAACTTGAATGGCTCAATTCTTCAAAATCCATGATGCATGTAAATATAGATTCAAATACTCATAGAATTCCCTCATGCATGTAACAAAGGGACTTAATTTCATGCACGATTATAAAAATCAAACTCAAAATAATTAGTTTCTATAAACATAAGCCTAGCTTAATTTTCTTTATCTTCTTGCTAATTCCTTTTAATCACATGATTTTGATTCCAATTTCATCTTTAATTTCAAGTGTAATATGAAGATTCTACACAAATTAAAGATAAATTCCATACCTTAAGTTTTAATTTTAGAAAAATTAGTTGAATCTCTTCAAACTCTTCTTGTTCTTCTTTCAAAACCTTAAGCTCTCCTTTCAATTCATCTTCTTCTCTTTTGTTTTCTTTGTTCCAACAACTCTCTCTCTCTCTCTCTCTCTCTTTCGGTTTTCTTCTCCATGTTCCGTACTTCTTCAGCAATGAGAAATGGGTTCACTTCTCCCATTTTGAAATTAGTATAATATATACATGCACATCTCTCTTGTTGACAACACATAGCACACTAGCACCTTTTCTCAATCTTCAACGCAGCACTCACACACATACACAACCAGATTTCTCAGTACACCCACATGGATTCCTTAGCACACCCACACCCACACCCACATACACCCACAATTCTAGACCATTCCACAATTCAATTTCTGATTAGGATTAATTTAATTAAGCAATACTTAATTTTAATAACTCTTGATTAACACATAGGCATTGTGTGGGAAGTGGGTTTGGGGCTAAAATAGCCACAAAAAACAAATTGGCTTTTTAGCCCCAATAAGATAAAACATCACATCTAACCCATAATTATTACATTCTTTCTCTCACAAAAAAGCCAAAAAATTAAAAAAAAAGTCAAAAGCCCTTCCCAAACCAAAAGGCTAAAATAGCCAAAAAAACCAATGATGTATTTATATTGGTAAATTTTAATTCCGTGATTAAATTAATCTAGCATATATATATATATATTTTATTATGAATTCACGTTAAGATGCTATTATATGGAATTAATATTTTATCATGCTTTAGACATGCCATAGTTAGTGGGAGATTGTTCGGTTGAGAAAAATCTTTATAGATTTACTCCTGAAAATCAATATTTTGTGTATGAATTAAATTAAATTTTAAATAATTATCACTTGTGGAGCAAGAGATGATTACGAGCATAGTGGATTTTCGATCTTGTGACTTGTGTAATATTGTCATTATTTAATTTAGATTTTTATTGTAAAATTATATGTGATATGCTAATCAAATTAATCCCAATGCGCATTTTTTCTTCTAATTAACTTGGCTTATGGAAGTTAACTTGGTTGACCTAGACTTAGTAGAGATATTCAAATGTGAACAATGTAATCCTATTCTTTAGATGAGTAGAAAGTTTTGGAAACTTTAGGCCAGACCTTCGTTGAGCCAAAGTAAGGAAACATTACTCAACGTCGCTGTGGTTTTGTTGCCTTGATTGGCGCAATAAAAACTAATGTGTGTAATGATTAGCGGCATGCTAAGTAGTTTTGATTGGCGAGTTTAGAGTTATGAGATTAGTAAGCCCTCAATAGATCTCAATATGATCTTGACTATTGAGCTGCATGGATTGACTTTGTAATTTGACTTGTAATAATGTTGCAACATTAGATGAAGCAACATCTAAGAGTACATCTAAGAAATGCAAGCTTAAATGAGTTAGTCATTAAGTGTAAGACAAGTAGCCAGCATGAGTAGTGTTTTGCTCTCTACCTAACTGATGGGAATAGATGGAGCAAAATTTCACGCACTATGATATTGTGTGTTGAAGTGTCACTTGGAGTTAAAAAATTAGTGCTTAGAAGTTGTAAAATCTATTAACACTAAGTAAGAAGATTAGCACCTAGTGGTTGCAAAATCTATTAGCACTGTTAACTTGTCTAAGTCTAGACACTTATTGTTTCCACACTTGAGTGTGTGACAAGGAGAGGTGCTTCTTTGTATGATTCCTTAGCTAGACTAATGCTTTTGAATGGTGTTTATCACTAAGCGCAAAAGTTGCAGCATAGTAATGAAATGGTCAAGGCCAAGTTGGTTGTTATGACTCTAAGAATTTGACGCATCACTTGTGAGAGCATTGTGTTGAATTAGACTCGTTAGCTTGATTTGCACTTAAGTTGCTTTAGGAGCAGTCATATGTTAGTAGCTTATTCTCTCATTCTTGTGGATAGTAGAATTAATTGCAACTAACCATAAAGTGAGAAATAGAGATGGAAAGAGGAGTATTGTCATATTTCAACTAGATGTAGTAAAGTGTATGGCGAATAAAATTAACTTGAAGGTGCAGGGGATTAGCACTTACTAGTTAAATTTGTGATTAAGGCGCACTTGATATCTCTATGATATCTTTTTATGATCTAGTGAACATTAGTTAGTCATGAGTCATTACCTAGTTGGGCCCAAACCTTTACACTTGTCTTTGAGAACTCACACATTAGGATGATTGGAATTAGTTTATAACATTGGTCATGAACCGTTGGCTTATTGTACTTAATCACATTAATGAGAGGATGACATGGATGGTTTGAGTAGGCCCTCTTGGGCCCAGTCGCTTGCTGCATCTTGCTCTCATTTGAATGTGTAACTTTGTTCACAATGGCTGCGCACAAGTTAGAAAGTTGCAAAAGGGCATCAGTATTGGTGCATTTAGTCACATAAAGTTTCTTAGCAGAGGTGACATGAATAGAGTTTTGGAACTCTATGAGATAGAGAATTCTAAGTATGGCCCTTTATGTAGCCTAGTTGAGAATAAATTTTTTTTTTCAATATCCTAGGGATAGTGGGAGCAACATGCCTACTAGTGGATTACTCCATTAGAGAAGAATACTTTATTTCTTAGTTGCGTGGTAGCGAATATGAAAATTTTCTACGACATCATTGTGTGATTGAGAGGGAACATTCATGATTGCCCTCAAGATAATAAAGAGCCTAGGGTAGTGCCAAAGGCTCTCTCGTTAGTAATTTTTAGAAAGTGGATGAATGTTGCTTATTTTAAGACGAAGTCTTTGAGGATTAACCAATTCTAGGATTTGGTTGACTTTCTACTATGATGCGAAACTGTTCTAAAGTTATATGTGATTTGGATAGTCATTTTTGGAGGCATAAGGCTCGCTAGATATCGAAAAGTTGCACCATTGAGGAATGTGTAGATTATAAGAAGGCTTCCTCCTGAGGAGTGAGGTTACTTTGACTTAGGCTGTGATTGACATGAGTTTGGAACTTTACTTTGTGAACATTGTGACCTAACTTCTTATTGGAGAATTGGATAAGTACATCTGTAGGGATTCACCTTCTTCTTTATAGTGAAAAGTTAGGAGCGCAAAAGATTACTAGTTTCAATAAATCTTTTACGGCCTAAAGCAGTTATCCAATTAGTGGTTCTTAGATTTCATCGAGCTATAATGGGCTAACGATGATCGATGAAGGCCGCTAGGGTATGATCAATGGTCCAAAAGAAATTTTTTCCTTATTTAGTCATTATGAGCTAGGAATTTAAAGGGATGTCGCCACCAAGGGTATGGCAATCCTCTATTTTAAACATGATGGACATGGATGATGCAATTTATGTAATGACCCCAACCTTCGTACTATTTTCCATAATATTTTATTGGGCATACATTGCATAATTATGTGTTCATGTGATACTTATCTGTTTATTTGTGAGATATCTATTTACTTGTTGATATAGAATTCGAAATTTAAAGCCCAAATAGATTCAAAAATTGAAATTGGTTAATTAAATATGCTAGTTGGAATTTTTAGAATCAAATAATAAGTTTGACTAAAATTTGATTCGGATCAAAATAATTAAAATAAAATAATCATAATTGATTAGATTTAAGCCCACTCGATTAGTCTTCGGCATAGGTGTTTAGTAAGGCCTTAATCAACCTATATATATATGTGTGTGTGTGTGTGTGTGTGTGTGTGTTTGAATTGAGCTTAGGAACTCAATTTTTGCATCAACTCTTTGTTGAAATTTAGAGATAGAGAGGGTGAACTCAACATTGCAGAGAGAAAGAAGGAGAATTCAAGGGAATTCAAGAGGGATTGAGGAGATTTATCTTAACTAAAGCTTAATCCAAGCTCTGGGTATAATCTTTAGCTATACTTCATGAAATTAATCCATGTAGGAAGATGAATTCACCAATTTGTGGGACCATTTGCATGTAATTGAAAAAAATGAGCTAGAATCAACAAGAGTTTAGTGAATTCAAGGGAATTGTGTAGATGCATGCATAATTCTTTACTTTTGAGCTTAGTTCTTCAAAATTCATACATGCATGGGCCTTACTTGGATTATTTATTGAAGTTCTTCATGGTTTTGCAGTCAACATTTCATATAAACATGTTTCGGAAAGAAAAGAGTTGAGTTTGTTACATGCATGCCAACAACATGATGTTTGGAAGAATTGGAGGGAGTATTTGAGATCATGGTTCCTTAATTTCCAACAATACATGTTTTGTAATGAATTCTAAGCTTTTGAGACCAACCATGCAAGTCTTGGGCATGAAAACATTGTTTTTGAACTTCAAACTCAAATCTGGAAAACCCAGAATTCGCACAGTTTGCTCGAGCGAAGGAACCATGGCTCAAGTGAACTTTGAAGGCATCCAGTACTTTTACAAACTTTTGGCTGTTGGCTCGAGCAACCAAGTGTGCGCTCGAGCGAACCCACTTTTGGCCAGTACTTGGCTCGAGTGACTATCGAGTGACCGTCGAGCTTAAAAATTAAGCATCCAGTACTTTTGTCTTTATATATGGCTCGAGTGATCAAGTGTGTTCTCGAGCGAACCCTTTGCATATTGTTGGATGACTCGAGTGACCAAGTGTGTGCTCGAGTGAAGGCCCTATTTTCAGCAATTTTTGACTAACTCTTCTAGTTCCTATTCGTATCCTCCTAACCATTTAGGCATTCTTAAGCCTCATTTGAACATCCTTAATCATGCAATAAGCTAGAAACACACGTAAGAGAATAATTAAGACACGTTACTCGTTTTCAACATGTGCTTCAATGTGTATCAGTGTTATGTGTTTTGTGCAGTTGGACGTCTTGGGCCTGGTATCGATCTAATCCACTGTGAGTAATATCCTTATAAAGATATGTTCGAAATATGTTTTGAAGATTGTTACAAGATGATGATTTTGAAATGTTATTTTATATGAATGAATGAATGTCCCTTTTTGAAATGTATTCATGGCATCCTTTAGTGTGGCCCTTTCTTGGGGGAAACAATACCATGGCTATTGGCCCTTACCTGGGGGAAACAATACCATGGCAATTGGCCCTCGCCTGGGGAAAATAATACCGTGGCTTATTGGATTAATTGAAACATAGAGATCTCTAATGTTAGGCCTTAAAGGTCCATTGAATTATTGAATGACCTATCATGGTCTTATTGGATTGACCCTTGTGGTCCATTGGCTTCGGCACATTATCTATTGAACTCTATTGGATGTACCACATCAATTGAATGATTGTTTATCGTTATTACATGAAGGAATTGAAATAATTGAATTATATTGAATTGCTTCTTGGTATGTATTGTTTTGAAAATGGAAGATATGTTATAATTTGTTGGACTTCATTCATACAACCCTTTATATTGATATTACTCACTGGGCTCCAGCTCCCACCTCCTCTTTATATATATTTAGGTGAGCAAGCGGAACGTCAAGTTTAAGGCCGCCTCGGTGTCTACCCCTTGAAGCTTTTTCGAAAGTGCCTCCGTGAAGAGACGAGCTTGGACTCGAGAGGAGTCAAGCGTCAGCAACCCAACTTTTGTTTTGGTTTTGTTCTTTTGTGAATTTTGCAACTTGGATGTATGTAGTTGGGTGAGAAGTCTAACTTTGAGATATTATATATAAGTTGTATGAAGTTAAAGTTTCTTTTTTTTAATGCTTATGATTTCGGCATGTATGCATTGCTCAATGGTCTGTTATTATCTTATGTTATTACTTCCATTAGGCTCCATTGTTATATTATGAATGATTTTGACTTTAAGGCTGAAAGTAATCCAAGATTATTGGCTGGCCACGACCTGAACCTCTAGGGGCAGGCTAGGGTCGTGACAGTTTGGTATCAGAGAATGAGTTATACCTCACTCATTTGTCCAATGAGTAATAAGGTGTCTATAAAGCTTAAGGATTGCATTCATATGCATTGGAACATCATAATGAGATTATGTTGAAAATGTGTATAAGTATATGTATGCATACAACGTAGTTGCTATGATACAAGTTTCATACAGATAATAGTGAGAACGAGGGGGGATGAATTGGAGGAGTCTACCTTCAACCGTCTTGATTGGATGGAAAGGATGATGTATCACATGGATGAGAATCTAAGACAACAACAATAATGGCAGCAACAGCAACCACCACCTCCACTGTCAATGCCTGTACTACCGGCAGATGATAGAACTATTGCCCTCCCTGGAGAATTCAAAAAGATGAAGCCACCCTTGTTCCATGGGGAAATTGATCCATTAAGGGTTGAGGCCTGGTATTGCGAATCGAGAAACTATTTGAAGTGTTTCCTTGCACAAAGACACAAAAAGTATTGTTACCCCTTTCACCTTACCTTAGAAGATGAAGCAACAAGTGGTGGATGTTAGTGCAAGATACTAACAGGGGGATTAATTGGGCTCAGTTTTTAGAAATCTTCTATGAGAAATACTTTTTGTAGTGTGTTCAGGATAAAAGAGTAACAGAATTTGAGCAGCTAAAACAGAGAATAAGTCAGTGGTAGAATATGAAGCTCAGTTTATTGAACTAGCACGATTTGCACCGCATATGGTAGGATCACACTGCAAAAAGGCCAAAAAATTCGAGGGAGGTCTCCGTGAACCCATTCTTGATAGAATTAATGTTTTGAAACTGCCTAAATATGTTGATATGTTAGACAGGGTTCTTATGTCAAAGGCAAACTTGGCTGCTCGTAATCAGAATTTCAAATGGAGAGGTAAGAGATAGAACTTTGGTAAAGGAGCAACATCATCAATGAGTAAGAAATCAAAATCCAGTAACTTAGGCTCAAACCAAAGTGCCAACTTTGAACCTAATTGTACTACATGTGGAAAGAAGCATTGGGGTGTTTGCTATCGTACCACGGGAGCTTGCTATTAGTGTGGAGAAGTTGGTCACATGGCAAGAGATTGTGACCAACCTTGACGGAATGGTAATCGAGGCACTGCGAGTTCATCTGGATCAGTCCCGACAGCAAGAACCAATACAACTCAGGCTACAACACGAAATGATATAAGGCAAGGAAAAGTGTTCGCACTTGTTTCAGCGGATACTCAAAATACAGAGGCCGTAGTTTCAGGTACACTTTATGTTTGTGGCCAAGCTGCATATGTATTGATTGATTTAGGTTCTATCAATTTCTTTATTTCTATGGTATTCCTATAAATTAAATAGATCTATGGAATCCTTAAGATACATATTATGTGTTGCATTCACTAACGGGGGGATCTATGTTGTGATCATCTATGTATTCTACACATGAATTAGTACTTGGAAATACCACCTTATATGCTGATTTGTTACCCCTTGATATGAGACATTTTAATGTAATTTTAGGAATGGGTGGCTATCTAAGTATCATGTAACCATTGATTGTGCATCTAAGTGAGTGATATTTTGACCTCTAGGTCAAGATGAACTTTATTTTGAGGGTAAGGGTGTAATTCCTCCATTGTACTTAATATCTATAATGAAAGCTCATAAATTAATTAGTAAGGGATGCCAAGGGTACTTGTGTAATGTGATAAATGATCAAACTATGAACATCACCTTGGATAGTATTTCTGTAGTAAGGGATTTTCCGGATGTGTTTCCAAAAGAGTTATCAAGGCAACTGATTGATAAGGAAATTGAATTTGTAATTGATATAGTGCAGGGTACTCAACCTATATCCAAAGCTCCATATCGTATGTCCACTATTGAAATGAAAGAATTGAAAGTTTAGTTGTAGGAATAACTCGACAAGGGGTTTATTCGACTGAGTAAATCACCATAGGGTGCACCTGTATTGTTTGTGAAGAAGAAAGATGGCACACTCTGATTATGTATTGATTACCGAGAGCTTAACAAGGTAACATCAAAAATAAATATCCTTTGCCTCAGATTGATGATATGTTTGACCAGTTACAGGGGGCTCAGGTATTTTCAAAGATTGATTTGAGATCGGATATCATCAATTAAAAGTCAAAGCTGAAGATTTTGAGAAAACTGCTTTTCGAACCAGGTATGGACATTATGAATTTTTGTCATGCTTTTGGAGTTACTAATGCACCGGCAACATTTATGGACTTGATAATAGAGTCTTTAAACCATTCTTGGACGATTTTGTTGTTGTATTTATTGACGACATCTTGATTTATTCGAGAAGTAAAGATGACCATGAACAACACTTGAGAAAAATTCTACAGACACTTAGAGAGAAACAATTGTATGGAAAACTTAAAAAGTGTGAATTTTGGTTAGATGAGATTACATTTCTGGGGCATGTTATCAACAGTGATGGTATTTCAGTTGACCCATAGAAAATTAAAGCAATTATAGATTGGCCTACTCCAACTAACATAGCAAAGGTTCGCAATTTTATGGGATTAGCAAGTTATTACTAGAGATTTGTCAAAGACTTCTCAAAGATTGTTGTACCATTGACACAATTGATTTGAAAAGGGGAACCATTTGTATGGACAAACCAAATGGAATCTGCATGCTAAGAGTTGAAAGCAAAGCTAACCCCATCTCCAATCCTAACTCTACTGTCGGGTACTAAGGGATTTGTAATTTTTAATGATGTTTCTTATAGAGGGTTGGATTGTGTTTTAATGTAGGATGACAAAGTGATTGCTTATGCATCTCGACAGTTGAAACCACATGAAAAGAACTACCTAACACATGATCTAGAACTCACCGCTGTTGTCATTGTATTGAAAATCTGGTGCCACTATTTATGTGGGGTGAAATGCGAAGTATACACAGATCATACAAGCTTGAAATATCTCTTTACCCAAAAAGAGTTGAATATGCGGCAAAGGAGATGGCTTGAATTGATCATAGACTATGACCATCAAATTCATTATCACCCAGGTAAAGCTAATACTATAGCTAATGCACTTAGTAGAAAGCATGTGAGGGGATTTAGCTTGTTTACTTACCGATCAAAAAGAGCTTCTGGGTGAATTTAAAAAGCTTGAATTAGAAGTGATACCTTATGAACAAGACTGTTTATTGGCTGTAATTTCAGCTTAACCAACAATCATAGAAGAGGTCAAATAAAAGCAAGGGGATGATGATTTCTTTAAAAAGATTTGTGATGAGTTTGAAACCAAGCCTAGACTGAGATTTACGATTGAGAATCAAGCATTGAAATTCCAGGGAAGGCTTTGCGTACCTAGTGATACAGAGTTGAAAAGAAGAATTTTAGATGAGGTTCACAAGTCAGTGTTTGCCATCCACTCGAGGAATACCAAAATGTACCATGATTTAAAGCAAGTATAATGGTGGCCAAACATGAAAAAAGAAATTACTGACCACAACTCCAAATGCCTCCAATGTCAACAAGTAAAAGCTGAACACCAAAAGCCAACAGGCCCACTTCAGTCTCTCCCTATTCCAGACTGGAAATGGAACATATAACCGTGGACTTCATTGTTGGTCTGCCTCGAACATCTAGAGGTAAGAATGCTATTTGGATTATAGTTGATAGATTGATAAAGTTTGCTTACTTCCTTACTGTGAAAACTTCTTTCAATGCGTATAGACTTGTTATAATTTATATTGATAAAATTGTGCGATTAAATGGAGTCCCAGTGTCCATAGTTTCAGATATAAATCCTAAATTCGATAAGAGATTTTGGCAAAGTTTGCAACAAGCCATGGGCATAGAGTTGAGATTCAGCACAACTTTTCATCCACAAATCGATGAGTAAACTGAGAAAACTATCCAAATGTTGGAAGATATGCTTCGTATGTGTGTATTAGAATTTCAGGGTAGTTGGGAAACTTACTTACCATTGGTAGAGTTTGCTTATAACAACAGTTTCCACTCGAGTATCAACATGGCACCTTATGAGGCATTGTACGGAAGAAAATGTTGGTCTCTAATTTGCTGGACCAAGATTGGTGATAGAGCTTTGTATGGGTCTAAACTTGTGTAGGAAATAACTGAAAAGATAAAGATCATCCAACAGAGGCTCAAGACTGCTTAGAGCCGACAGAAAAGTTATGATGATCAAAGAATGAGAGATTTAGAATGTGAAATGGGAAATCACATGTTCATCAGGGTAACACCTATGAAAGGGCAAACAAGATTTGGCAGAAAAGCGAAACTGACTTCGCGTTACATCGGGCTGTTTCAGATTCTTAAGAGACTTGGTCCTGTTACTTATCGTGTTGCTTTATTGCCACGAATGGTTCAAATGCACAATATTTTTCACGTATCAATGCTCTGTGGATACCTTAGAGATCCATTACATGTCATAGACTACCATAGAATAGCACTTGATGATGACATGGTCTATAAAGAAAAGCCAATGTAGATTATTGATTGACAAGTCAAGTAGTTGAGAAACAAATCCATTTCTATGGTGAAAGTTGAATGGAAGGAACACTATAGAAAAGAAGCAACGTGGGAAAAGGATGATGAAATGAGACAACACTACACAGAATTGTTTCCGCATGGAGGTAACTCAAGTTTGGAGAACAAAACTTCTTAAAGGGGAGAGACTGTAATGACCCCGACCTTCGTACTATTTTCCATAATATTTTATTGGGCATACATTGCATAATTATGTGTTTATTTGATACTTATCTGTTTGTTTGTGAGATATCTATTTACTTGTCGACATAGAATTCAAAATTGAAAGCCCAAACGGATTCATAAACCGAAATTGGTTAATTCAATAGGCTAATTGGAATTTTTTAAATCATATAGTAAGTTTGACTAAAATTTGATTCAGATCAAAATAATTAGAATAAAATAATCATAATTGATTAGATTTAAGCCCATTTGATTAGCTTTCAGCATAGTGTAGCTCGAATTTTCGTGCCCCCTTTCGGAAGATGAATAATCCCCATAGTTCGGACTCTCGTGGTTCTGAATCTGATCTCACAAGTGCAATGTGAAATAGATAAACACAAAAGAGTCCAAATTCGACAAATCTTTTGGAAAATCGATTTTGAATCAAAATGCCAAAAATGAATTGCTTTGCCAGATACAGAGTCGCCACCTAAATATTTTTTGGAAAATTTAGGAAACCCAAGACTCGTGCCAAAGGCCACTTATCCGTCATCACCAAATGTCTCGACTCGGGAACTTAGGTACGAGAGGGGAAGGTCATGAATTGAGCACCCTACTCGCCCGATCAAAGATCGGCCTCTATTAATCATGATGTGATTCTTATTTACATTATATGCTCTTGTTCTGATTTATTAGGCTATTTTTACTATGTGATGCGCACACAAGTATAGACTAATTTGCACAAATTGGAACATTTTATTGCATGTTTTGTTTTGAAAATTGTTTCGAATATATACCACTCGAAAAAGTGATCGCATATGAGCATTACTCAAATTATTCCAATTCAAGCAACTAGCTTTCATCCACAAGCATTCAAACAATTTATCATTTAAGCAATTAGCCTCATGGCAAGCATGCTAGACATGGCAATGATCACACTCATGTAATTATGCTAAAGCAAATAAAAGCTCACATAGTACTCTAAGCCAAAAAGATGAAAGAGTTAGGAAAAATGCGTGATCCTAACTATGCAATATGACTAATGCAACATATGCGATATACAATCTAAACAGGCTCGGCTACTTAACATAACATGTGAATCAATTTGATAGCATGCGGTTTAAGCACGTATTTAAAGAAGTATTAAACTAACAATACAAGTTAGAATGATGAACTGAGCCTTAATGCATGCAATACAAGTGGATGCAAGGCATGGGGGATGCTAAACAAAACATGATGCCTTAAACTAACCATCATAAGTAGGTAAATAAAAGGGAGAAAGACGTGGGGTTGGAAGATATATATATTATTACATTGTTTGCCCTCGCGGAGGAGGATCAGAATGAACTAACTAGGTAAACTAATTAACTAGCTATTATAACAACAAACTAACTAATTATTACAAACCGAATAAACTAACTATTCTAACTAGTCATTACAATATCACAATCTAACTAATTATTTACACTAGTTAATTAATTACAAAATTCTAATTAGCTAATTAATTAATTACAACATGAAGTAACTAAATTAACTACTCTAATTACTCTTTCTCAGGAAGCGAGGAATGCTCATGCATGCATGGACTTTTCACCCGAAAAAGCCGCTGTTTCTATTGCCAGATGCCTTCGTTGCATAGTAGAACACTTGCACTGATTTCCACCTCAAAACCAACTTTGTTCTATTTCAACAAGTCACTACTGGATTTTGCAAAGATGCCCGGCAGGCTAGAAGTGGTGACCTGCCAGCCACAAATGATGGCCTGCCGTCCACAGGAGATGGCCTACTGGCCACAAAAAGTGGCTTGCCGGCCACTGCTGCCTGGTTCTTTCTACTGTAATAGAGAGCAAACAGTGCACAATACAAGGTATTCTCAAGGGTTGTTCGCACAACATATCCTCTTTATCATCAGATGGCTTAAAGGAGTGGTAAACTTGATTCACAAACCATCAATCGATGCAATTTCATTGCATGATAGCCTATGAACCAAAGTGTGCAAGTTTAATAAATGCAATAAATAAAGACTCTCACATCCCCTCCCTATCATGGATTGATCAAGGGAAGTCGTTGACAATGACTCTTGAACTGTTTTCATCACTAATGAGTATGAAACGACTGAAGACTCAAGGGTTCAATTAACGTCCGATTGAACCAAAACCAAGTTATTATCTTGCATCATTTTAGTCCAAGTTTTATTATTCCATTTTAATTATGTTTCCATTCTTTAATTCATTAAGTCCAAAGGTGAGCTTTAAGTCCTCTAATGGAAAGAAGCATCAAACCAAGAGTTGTTTTAGTTATGAGAGAAGTGTCATACCGTTGGTAATGAACCCCCAAATGGATTAAACCATTAAACATAATACCTCAATCTCATGCTTAAACAAACAAGTGGCTTGAAACAACTTTCAAAGCAAAGAAAAAGCTAAGAAAGGAGGGAGGTTGCATAGGTGATTAAAGGTGATCACAAGTAAGAAAAGCTCAAAATAAATGCTATCAACTTAAATAGGTTGGTGTCTAAGGCCTAAACCACCAAACCTATGAGGACTATTACACTACAAGCATGTAATATAAAGCATAAATGACACAACCAGCCCCAAACAGTCCTAAAGTAAGCAAAAAAAGTGCTGGAATTTAGATAAAAATAGCTAAAAGACTAAGCTAAAATAATGGAGAATTTAAGCTAGTAAACAAGCCAAAGGAGGGTGGCTAACCCCTCTATTTTTGGGACCTCAAAACATGATTTTTAGCCTTTGAAAAACTCTAAAATTTAGTGATAAAAAGCCCAAAAAAAAAAGTTGAGTAAAGAATGGGAAACACAAAGGCAAAATCTTATAGAACAAGGTTCAAAGAAAGGTAATTAACCCCTCCACATTTGGTAGCTTTAAACCACAAGTTTCAGCCCATAAAAACAGTTGAAAAATAGTTCAAAAATAGAAAGAAAATATAGGAAAGAAGTAATGCAAAGGAGCTAGTAGTTATACCTCTTGAAGAGAAATAACACTTTTGTTCACAGACCAACAAGTTCTCACTCTCAATGACTATAATTTGGACTCAATAATCTCAACAATGAGAGCTCCAATATTGGTTTAGGAAGTGTAGAGAGAGGGTGTATAGGTTGCAAGATAGAGATAGAGGGAGAATTTCAAGTTTTGGGACTTGTGGAAATTTTTGTAACCTCAAACCATGAGGGAAGGTCCTCTATATATAGAAAAATAGCCTCACAAGTCAGAAATATCCATATAGGAACAGCTAGAGCTTTTGGGGGACAGCTGGTACAAAATATTTGTGTTTTTCACAAGTGGTCGACAGGCCAGAAGTGTGGGTTGCCGGCCACAAATGGTGGCCTGCCGGTCACAGAAAATCTGCTTCCAGGCCCGACTTCAAACGGGCATATCTCCTTCATCTGGACTTGGTTTTAGGTCATTCTCGAGTCTAAATTGAATCCCCAGAAGTTTAATTTCCAATGGTAGCAGCCCCACATCTAAATTATAAGTGTGTAAAGAGATATTCCTATTTTAGTGAAGATTGCTCATTTCTTTCTTAACCGGATTGATGCCCAACTTCTTCTCCAACTAGTTTTCTTCCATCTTCTCCAATTTTCTTCAACTCCAAACCTATACATAAGAGGTTTCAAAGATTTTTCAAAGAGTTCACCCCTCTTCCATTTATTTCCACTTTGTCCTTACTCGGTTTATCGAAAAGTGCAACTTTTAAATGAAATGCTAGCCTCGGAACATCGTAGAAACATTTGGAAAAACATTTTGAAAGAGAGGGTTTTAAGGTCTAAAATAGTTTGGTCTAAATGGGGTGTAAGGTTGGGATTTAAAAGCTGTTCTTACTGAAGAAATCGAACGTTTGTACAGCATAACTTTCATCATTGAGTGATCAACCTAAGGCGCCCAAGTCTTAAAGGCGGTCAAAAATGGGGTGTTTACACATAGGTGTTTAGTAAGGCCTTAATCAACCTATATATATATATATATATATGTCTTAATTGAGCTTAGGAACTCATTTTTTGCTCCAACTCTTTGTTGAAATTTAGAGATAGAGAGGGTGAACTCAACATTGTAGAGAGAAAGAGAGAGAGAGAAAAGGAGAATTCAGGGGAACTCAAGAGGGATTGCAGAGATTTAGCTTAACAAAAGCTTAATCCAAGCTCTAGGTATGATCTTTACCTATACTTCATGAAATTAATCTATGTAGGAAGAGGAATTCACCAATTTGTAGGACCATTTGCATATAATTGAAAGAAATGAGCTAGCGTCAACAAGAGTTTAGTGAATTCAAGGGAATTGTGTACATGCATGCATAATTCTTTACTTTTGAGCTTAGTTCTTCAAAATTCATATATGCATGGGCCTTACTTGGGTTATTTCTTGAAGTTTTTCATGGTTTTGCACTTAACATTTCACATAAACATGTTTTGGATAGAAAAGAGTTGAGTTTGCTACATGCATGTCAAGAACATGATGTTTTGAGCTTGTTTTGAAGAATTGGAAAGAGTATTTGAGATCATGGTTCCTTAATTTCCAACAATTTATGTTTTGTAATGAAGTCTAAGCTTTTGAGACCAACCATGCAAGTCGTGGGCATGAAAACATTGTTTTTGAACTTCAAACTCAAATCTGGAAAACCCAGAATTCGCATAGTTCGCTCGAGCGAAGGAACCATTGCTCAGCAAACTTTGAAGGTATCCAGTACTTTTACAGACTTTTGGCCGTTGGCTCGAGCGACCAAGTGTGTGCTCGAGCGAACCCACTTTTGGCCAGTACTTGGCTCGAGTGACTATCGAGCGACCGTTGAGCGACTAAGTGTGTGCTCGAGCGAAGACCTTGTTTTCAGCAATTTTTGACTAATTCTTCTAGTTCATATTCGCATCCTCTTGACCATTTAGGTATTCTTAAGCCTCATTTGTACATCCTTAATCATGCAATAAGCTAGAAACACACGTAAAAGAATAATTAAGATACGTTACTCATTTTGAACGTGTGCTTCAATGTGTATTGGTGTTATGTGTTTTGTGTAGGTAGACATCCGGGGCCTGGTATTGATCTATCCCATTATGAGCAATTTCTTTATAAAGATATGTTCGAAATATGTTTTGAAGATTGTTACAAGATGATGATTTTGAAATGTTATTTTATATGAATGAATGAATGTCCCTTTTTAAAATGTATTCGTGGCATCATTTAGTGTGGTCCTTGCCTAGGGGAAACAATATCATGGCCATTGGCCCTCGTTCAGGGAAAACAATATCATGGCTTATTAGATTAATTGAAACATAGAGACCTCTGATGTTAGGCCTTAAAGGTCCATTGAATTATTGAATGACCTATCATGGTCCTATTGGATTGACCCTTGTGGTCCATTGGCTTCGGCACATTGTCTATTGAACTCTATTGGATGTACCATGTAACTTGAATGATTGTTTATCGCTATTGCATGAAGGAATTGAAATGATTGAATTATATTGAATTACTTATTGGCATATATTGTTTTGATAATGGAAGATATGTTATAATTTGTTGGACTTCATTTATACAACCCTTTATACTGATATTACTCACTGGGCACCAGCTCACGCCTCTCCTTCATATAGGTGAGCAAGTGGAACGTCAAGTTTAAGGCCGCCTCGGTGTCTACCCCTTGAAGCCTTATGAAAAGTGCATCCATGAAGATGTGAGCTTGGACTCGAGAGAAGTCAAGCATCATCGTCCCAACTTTTGTTTTGTTTTTGTTCTTTTGTGAATTTTGCAACTTGGATGTATGTAGTTGGGTAAGAAGTCTGACTTTGAGTTATTATATGTGAGTTGTATTGAGTTAAAGTTTTTTTTTTTAATGCTTATGATTTCGGCATGTATGTACTGCTCAATAGTCTGTTATTATCTTATGCTATTGCTTCCGCTAAGCCCTATTGTCATATTATGAATGATTTGGACTTTGAGGCCAAAGGAAATGTGGGATTACTGGTCGGTCACGGCTTGAACCTCTAGGGGCGGGCTAGAGTTGTGACAATTTATATGCTCGGATGTACGATCCTTGGGGATTGTTCGGCGAGAATTCTGGATTTGTCTTTGATGACTTACATTAGGAGCATCCTAGAATGATTCTAGATGCGAAATTGCAAATCCAATGACTTACCTATTGGTAAAAGCTAGGGCTTCAGCTATTGAGTGAATCCTTAAATTGTCTTAGAGTGAAACATATGACCTACATTCCTTGATCTTTTGTTGTAGGAGCTTGAAGTACGCTACGTGGGCGTATTCGACATGATGAGTGTTATTTTTTGTAAATGTTCAACAGAGTAGTTTAGACCTTGACCTCGCTTATTAGACTATGGATAGGATGCTCTATTGGTAGTGTATAAATTTGCCCCTTCCAATATTCAATGCGCTAGTTAGGCTCATCTTGAATGAACGTAAATTGGTCACCAAAATGTCCTTAGAGGTAGTTGCGTAAGAGGTGGTGATCTTGAACCACGTCATGTGAGGCAAACATGGTGGATTCTATTGTATATGCTTATCGCAAGAGGTGTTGATAGAGCCTATGTTTGGAATCTAGAATTATGCTTATTGCAAGAGGTTCATTTGATCTTCATGCTTATTCAATCCTTTTCTGATTATAAATTATTTGTTTTAGATCATGTTGGAAACCGGGTCAGGTTTTGAACCCGAGTTTGGGCGTCCATGGTGGCATGGCTCATGACCCATTAAATGGCCCCGTTAGTTTGAATTCAAACCACCTTATCTTGGGAATAAGGGTGAATAACCCACCATCGCATCTCTTAGGAAGATAGAGTTGTGGGTGGTTACATCTCTCTCTAATATATCCCTGATATGTTTTACGTATTATGAATATGGGTTTTAACCGAATAGTTTCTTCGAGAAAAAGATTTTTCTCTCTTTAGCTCACTGCCATGGGAGAACAACCATGCCTTTGTACTGTGAAGAGTATGGGTAGTTCTACCCCACTGTTGGGAATTGTTTGAAGATATCAATGGAGGTACGTGATTCACCCACATGATCCATGGATTTAGCTTGAGCGTAAAAGCTATGCCCAAATCCATTTATTTCTCCTGTGTATTATTTCTTATTTTTCCTACAGATCACATGGCCCTGTGTATTATTTCTTATTTTTCCTACAATCACATAGATGCCTTGGGCAGGGGTGGCTCTCGATGCTATTATTGATCACTATGATCGGGTCCAAGAGATCATTAGGCAGCGCGTTTGGACTAGCCCTGTATTCTTGCTATGGTCCTAGACGAGATAAGATCTGTCGACACTTTCCGTTTTGAGGAGGTTATTCTAGCCATAGACGGTACGGATGTTGGAGGGCTTCTTGTGGAGGAAGATTATGTGGAGTATCTTCGGACTCGACTAATAGGTCGCTTGATTGACGGGGGTGCTATTGTGGCTTTTGCTATCTTTTCGGCCCATGGAGTGGGTAGAGGCCATGGTAGAGGTTGAGATTGGGGTAGAGGAGTTCATGTCCCCGTGGCTGTTGTCGGTCTTCCAGAGATACCCTCTTCGGCGTCTTTTCAAACAACCATTGGTTAGCTGATTCCTATTCTCTTTCTAGATTCTGCCATCATTCCCATGCGACTTGTTGACGGAGTCGAGCAGGCGATTCTTCTTGTCTATACAGTTATGTCAATACACCCCATATTTGACATCTACTTGCTCTAAACCATGTTTTTCTAGTACAGGTTCCTCGCGAGCATGGGAAGGGTTGCTACCGAGTGATAGTGAGCCTAATAATGCTAGTGTTGATGTATTTTGGATTTTGTTCTACTTACAGATCGGTACCGATGAGAATATGTAACATCCTAATTTCTATAGAATCCGATTAATGTGAATTAAAATCCAAAGCAAAGCACTTTTGTTAGAAGAGTCAAGTTTTGGAGTATTTTTTATTGTTATTTTATTTTATAGTTTTCCCAAAGCACTTTTCTTTGGAACGTGTAAAAATTTAAATTTGTTAACATGTATCGGCTGGAAATTGGTGTCATAGGAAGAGGTTGCGAAAAGGTACATCAAGTGGGTGGGTGTGGGGAGCTATTTGAGAGCAATGAGAGAGCAACTAATTGTTTCGCCCAAAAGAGTCGGCCAACATCGGTATCTAAGATGCCTTCGCTGTTGCCATGCAAAATGACAATTTTTCCAGACCAAACTTCTTTTTATTACTACACAAGAAAATTCTATCAATAATTTAGAATGTTATGTTTTCCTATAATAATTTGGCTATCATTTTATGTATCAAAAATATATTTATTTAATAGATCATGGAACTCATACTTTTATCATATGGTAAATAAAATCTAAGTATGAAAATGTGATTATCATAACTTTTATTAAAAATTTATTACTTGTGTCCAACATTGTGACATCCTTTGTACTTAAAATTATGGGTAAATTACATTGAATTTTTCGGAGGTCATGAAAAAGTAAAAACTACTTTATAATTTTAGTATAATTACATGACTTCTCTTTTAGTAAAATTAAATTGATTAAAACTAATATAGATTGTGTAAATACACAAAAATAAACAAAGGAAAATATTTTATAATAAAAGAAATGATAATATTATTTTTTCACACATAAAACTAACAAATTATTGACAAAAAGGGAGCTACGTATTAAATTAATTAAAATCTAAAGGGAACCCAACATAATTATGCCAAAATTGTAGAGTTTGTTATATTTTCTTTAAACCTCATGGGAGGTTAGTGTAATTTATCTTAAAATTATTATAGCAAGGGTGGTTGGCCTAATAATCCATGTAGCTGTCCCGTGGGACGATGAAAGGGTTAGAGATTCAGGGTTCGAGCCAATGAAATGATTGTGGCTCTTTGTTTGTAATCTGACTTATTAATCCTCTAACATCTTATCGTATAATGGAAAAAAAAAAAAAAAAAAATTTCTAGACATTGTTTACTATTGAGATTAAGCTAAAAAGTGACTTGGTCTTGAGAATCAGTGTGTTTGGTTTTAATTTTTTAGATTCACTTTTTTGAAAATTGAGTTTTTTATTTTTCGTATTTTTTTTTGTTTTTAGTGAATATTTTTAAAATTTTAAACATTTTTTTTTACTTCTTTAAATGCACCATACTTAAATGTATCTAAAAAGTAAAATATTTGTGAAAAATATTTTAAAAAATTAATAAATACACAAAAATACGAAAAATATACTGATTTTATTTATTTTTTTATTTTTGTATTTTTGGTATTTAGTGATTTTTTAAAGATTTTTTCACGAAAATTATACTTTTTAAGTGTATTTATGTTAGGTGTGTCTAAAAATTAAACAAATTGCTTAAAATATTAAAAAAATTCAGTAAAAACAAAATAATACAGACAAAAAGAAAGTAGAATTCTCTGAAAAGTGTTTTAAAAAAACTGGAAACAAACATATGAATTATTTCTTGTATACAATGTAGGGTAAAATTCACTTTACCTAATTGTGATTTTGTTTCAAAACACTTTACCTCGATATGATCCAAATATATGCAATGAACCCCTTTATAGTTTTAACTAAGGTGTTACTGTCACACCCCAAACTTGCCTCTAAAAGTTTGGGCATGACCAACCTGACAACGGATTCGGAATTCAACAAATATATAATATGGGGCCCGAATGGAAGCAATTGCTAACTTAAGATGACATCCATTGAGCTAAAATTACATGCCAGGATCACAAACATTCCACACATATTGAAACATATAACGAAACATGTACATGAGTAATAGCTATACATAGGCATATACACAATCCCAACCCTGTATGTGGAGGTATAACAAAAGTATCGCTAATGAAGGTTGTACATGATTAAGCACATTTGACAAAAGGCTAGTGGCCAATGCTATAAGTTTGAAAAGAACTCCACAAAATGTATAAGCTTCATCTAATTCCTTGGACACAACGGGGTTGACAAAAGAAAAGCTGTTAGAGTCGGACTAGGGTTGACTTCCGAGCTGATTACCTATAGAGACAGACATAACACGGAGTGAGCAAGGCTCAGTGAATAATAGTATGTAGAAAGTTCAAATAAATAAACATGAATTACAACGCATATAGACACATAGGTCACATGTTTGATCTTATTCTATAAACATTTCCATGATGGCCTTGGGCCCAGTATATGTACAAAACGGCCTTAGGCCCAATATCATACAGAACGGCCTCAGGCCCAATATGTTATACAGAGCGGATCATGTAGAACGGCCTCAGGCCCAACATGTTATATAGAACGACCTCAGGCCCACATCTCGATAGCTGTCCACACATTGGAGGGTAGGTAGAACATCGACATGTACACTACCTCCCTTGGCCTTTGTCCATGAATCATAATCAATTCGAATCATATCAGGGTTGGTGAAACATCAGCATGTCACCACCTCCCTCAGTCTTAGAGTTGCTGACAAGGTGTAACTTATATCTGAACAGCCTCGGGCCCAGCAATAACAAAACAGAATGATCTCTGGTCCATAAGAATTTCCTTATCCAATATCACACATACTTTCCAATTGTTCCCTATGTAAGAACATCGTTCATTCATGAATAACGATGTGCTAATGGTAACGATTAGCAGTAATTAAACATATTACTACAGTACTATTACTCACAGTGCTGTGGTGGAGCGACAGTCTCTTCCGGTATATGACCTACACACGTGCACTCACAAATTAGTCCATTTTCCTTTTTAATCAATATCTGATTCGTTCAGTCTCTAATAAATTTATAAGCATTTTAAAAGCATCAAATACAGATTTTAGCAATCCCAGAGGGTCGAACAAGGGAAACAGAGCACACAGAATTTTTCTACATGAGCCGCATGTGCGGAGGCCCCTTGCCTCACGTACGGGAAGGTGGGCCGCACGTGCGCCCCGCACATGCATATATTTCAGAATCCAAACTCCTAATTCCCCCGTTTTTTGCACGTGCAACTGTAAGCCCCGCACGTGCGGTGGTGCTTTCCGCATGTGCGGCCATAGGGCCAGCACATGCGGTCGTTGTCCCTGTTTTTCACACTTCAAATCAAGGCAAATTTCTAACTTGACAAACACATTGCAAGGCACAAAATTAGAAATTAATGCAAGAATATGGCTCAACATCATATAAATATGAATCACAAGTTTAATTAAGCCTTCATGGTCCTTAAATTCATATACACAACCCAATCCTACAAAGCTCTAATTATTTTGGTAATCACTTATATATAACCTTCTAAAGATGAGGTTGAGTTTAAACATGGAAAATAAGAGAATAAGATGTAATTCCACTCCAAATAGCACAACCTAACCCAAAATAACTAAGTAATAGGAGTACCTTTCCATTTAGCCAATTGTCACACACAACACTTCCATTACAAACCCTAGTTCTCACAAATGAAAGGGAATTCTTACTCAAGTCCAAGAAAGAGGTTATTTAAGGTGGATTACACATACCTTGAGCCTTAATCTCTACAATCCTTCTCAATTTCCCAACCTTCTTCCTTGTTGATCTTCTTCCCTCTTAGTTATTCTCTCAACTTCTCTACACTCTCTCTCAGGAGATATTTTTGCCTTGCCACATAACAAGTGACCAACTAAAATATTAAAAAGACTCATTTAAGAGTTAGGCACAAATTAATCAGTTTAATCATTCTGAATCAGATTTTTATAAAAAATCACGTTATGCTTTAAAAATCATGCTGATCACAATTATAAAGTCAATTTCAGATTATGAAACTTCTAAGGCTTTCAATTATTGATCCAAAGATCGCGATTATAACAGATATTTCTCATAGCTAACAGATATAAACCCACAATCATATAATTCACACAATTAACCTTAACTTTTCATGGAATTTCACACTAAGTATATCAATGCACACAATATGGGACTGAAAGCATACCAGAAGACATATAAGAGGGTCGGGTTATTACAGTTACCGTCATTTTTTTCATTAAAAGTAATGGAAGGTGTGGCACACTCTCTCAAATTGAGAATAGGCAATGCAAAAATTCCACGTCAAATTAAAAAATTGGATTAAATGTCCAAAATACTCTCATCTTCATCTTCTTCTCTAAACTTAAATCATATTCCTAACCAAACCCTAACCCCAATCCTAACTGTCCTCTTCTATCAACAATTTAATTTAAATTGTTATCAAATAAGAAATTAGGTTAAAAATTAAAAGTTAGATTAAGGTAATTTTATGGTAATAAGTTAGGGTGTTTAAGTTAATTTATAGTTTAATTTGTTAAATATATATGTTCATGTTTAAATTAAAATGTTATTAAATAATAAATTTGGTTAAAAATTAAAAATCTAGATTAAGGTATTGTAGGGGATGGAAATCCCAACCTAGCCTAATAAATACAAGTCCAAGTAAGATGGGTAAGCCCAGACTATTGTTGCCCAAGGTAAATAAAGGGCCAACCAGATTCATGGCATATTAGAGGAAAAATAGTAATGACTATTCGATCAGCATAGATCCAACGATTGGTGGCTGAAACAAGTTGGCCACTACTAAAAGAACCACTGACAGAAGAAAGACCATCCAATCAACTATGATTCGACGATCACCTTTTAATGCAACTTGACCACTACATCTGACAAATAGCCAGCCATTTGATAAGAAGAGATCTAACGATCAGCAGCAACCACAAGTTGGTTACTACTAAGGTATCCTCTAACAAGAGGCTAATCGTTCGATCAAGAAGAGATATGTGGTTCACTACAACATGCCAATTAGCTATAAAAAGGGAATCAAGAAAACATGTGAAGGGCATGCAGAGGTAACTGTAGACACCCTATTTTTGACTAGCCTTAAGACTTGGGTGCTCCGTGATGAAGTCTCGATGATGAAAGCAAGGATCATTTTAAAGCACAAGTCAGGGATGAAGAGAGACAAAACATTCCTATGCCCGTTTTGGCCAAAACTTTTCCAAACCTTCAAATCTATTTTTTGAAATGATTTTTGAGGCGAGTGGTACTTTCTCATTTGTTTTGGTTATTTCCAACATTGTGTTTTTCAAAAGTGTTGAGCTATTTTTCAAAAAGAGGGCTTAGAAAGTTGGAATGAATGAGAAGATGGGGAAACCTTTTCAGGAAAGCATGGTTGAATGTCTCTTGGTCGGGCGTACAACTTATCAAAAACATGATGAACATCTTTCATTTGGAAAAGCATGTCTAGACAACTTCTGTTAAGATAAGCACGTCTAGACAACTTCTGTTTGGATAAGCACATTAAGACACTTTTTGCACCAACGGATACTTTTTGAGAAAAGGTGACAAACTGTAGACGGCCCGAACTTCCTCTGCGCGCCCCCCTTTCGGAGAGGGCGCGGATTTGGTTTCATAGCTACTACAGTTCGGACTCCTATCACGGTTCTAAATCTAATCTCACAAAGTGCAATGTAAGACTGATAAATCACCAAAGAGTCCAAATCTGGCAAATCGTTTTGGAAAATTGATTTTAATCAAAAAGCGCCAAACATGGACTGCTTTGCCAGATTTCAGAGTTGCCACCTAAATGTTTTTTTTGGGAATTTTAAGAAACCCTGACTCGTGCCAAAGGCCACGTGTCCGTCATCACCAAAGTTGCCTCGGCTCGGGAACTTGGGTACGAGAGGGGAATGTCCTGAAATGAGCACCCCCACTCGCCTGATCAAAGGATCGGCCTCTACTAAACATGATATGTTATTTTTGAAAACACATGTGTTCTTGGTAATTATTTGCTAACATTACTATGTGATGCGCGCAACATACAAGTATAGACTAAATCTGTCATGACCCAAACCCGCCCCTATGGGTTAAGGCCATAATCGGCCAGTAATCGAGTGATTACCTACGGCCTCAACCAAGAGATGAAAAACTCATCAGAGATAAAGGGCCGAACGGAAGCAATTCAAAAATTTGTCCATAGAGCCATGCTTAAATGCACACCATGACATTCCAAACATTTATATGTTAAAACTCACATCAAAATATGTACTAACACAAAACTGTACATACAGGATCATACAGATTTAAGTCAGTCAACCCAAGACTTATATACAAAGTAGTCCAACGTATTCGCCAACATAACAAAACTATAAACAAGGTCAAAGGCGAAGACAGTCTCGTGCGTGAGACGCTTGGGCTGACTCCTCAAAAACTTTCACTGTTTCACACAAGTTCACCGAGGCTGGTTCTGGACGTCCCTTGGCTCACCTACATGCATATGAATGAGCGTGAGCGAATGCCCAGTGAATAATATCAAACGAGGAAGATATATAAGTAATCACTGAAACAGTTACAACAAATGGCCTTTGGCCCGATCATTTATATCTATCATTCGTATCAATCGGCCTTCGGCCTAATCATTCATGTCAATCGGCCTTTGGCCCAATCATCTATGTCAATCGGCCTTCGGCCCAATCATTCGTATCAATCGGCCTTCGGCCCAATCATTCGTATCAATCGGCCTTCGGCCCAATCATTCATGTCAATCGGCCTTCGGCCCAATCATTTATGTCAATCGGCCTTCGGCCCAATCATTCGTATCAATCGGCCTTCGGCCTAATCATTCATGTCAATCGGCCTTCGGCGCAATCATTTATGTCAATCGTTGTCCACCACTCAAATTAATGGACTTACAAAACTTACATATAAGTAAATAATTGGACAACAGTATATTTCAAATATCTTGTTAAGATATTACTCACAGTGATCGGCTTGTGGATTTGTTCTGGAACTCGACCCTACACATGCCATGAACACAAAAGGGTCACTAACAATTCAATTCGTTCAAAATTCACATTTTCCTCTTTAGGCTTCATTCTTATCTCTTTAATTCAATTACAATGCTCAATGTATGCCTAAGAGTGTTTAGAAGTGAAAGGGAACGAAAAACAGAACACAGAATACATAAACAAAATTTTAGAAAACAGGGTCCCCGCTCGAGCGTCAACTTCCCCACTCGAGCGGACCCTTAAGGCCTGCAAAAGTACTGGTTGCATGAAAAATACGCTCGAGCGTGGAATAGAGCACTCGAGCGGAAGGCCTGTCTACAAAACTCCCCGCTCGAGCGTGAGATATCCCGCTCGAGCGAACATCCAATTCTGCAAAAAGTGCTGGGAGCACGATTTCCCCGCTCGAGCGTCATGTTCCCTGCTCGAGCGGACCTCAAAATTCTGGAAAACCCAGAATGTGTTCTTGAGCTCAACTTCGACATTTCAACCACATTACTTGCATGCAATGGCTCAAATTACACATTTACACATGTTAACATGCTACCAATACAAGATTACAACATTAGGAGGCTCAATTTCAAGGATTACACTCTTGCATGTTTCAAATTGACATCAACTTCAACTCTATCATACATATTCATGCATTTCAATCTCATATCTTCTCAAATTGTACATGTATGTGATGAATTAGCCACATTCTCAACTTAGATAACACCAATGGTGATCAAGGCATGAGTTTCCTTTAGCATTTCACATGGATTATACACATTTGTGCTCAAACATGCAATATCAAGGTGATTTCCTACATGCATGCACACATTAAGCTTCAATTCAACAAATACAACCCAATTTCATTTCAATCTTACTCTTGATCACCAAATTACTTGAGCACACAACATTACAATTTATACTTCAAGAATTACTCACCTAGAAGTTTTGATCTTCTAAGCTCTAGTCAATTCTTGAGTTAACTCTTCAAAAGATTCAAGTCTTGAACCAAAACTCCAATCCCTTACACTCTTTCTCACTCTAGCCGACCCTCTCCCCTTTTTCCTTAGTGTTTGATCAGCCAAATGAGGATATAAGAGGGAATGGTTCTATAGTGCCTTTTTACATAAATCACCACTCACAAAATAATAATAATAAAGCAATTTGGCACTATTCATCGATTTAATCCATTTAATTTGACCTGAATAAATTTTCAATTAAATTTCACCGTAGGCTCTAAAAATTACGCTAATCACAATGGCGTAATCAATTTCGGGTTCTGTGGCCGATAAGGCCCTCAATTTAATTTCCAAAGTAGATTATTCAAACAAATATTCCTACGGTGAACAGATAGAATTTCAAGATCACATTTATTCACATAATGGCACATAAAAAATCATGCTAAACACATAATTATACTCAAATTAAGGACCAATTAGCATAATACAGAACAGGGGTATCACAAAATCGCTCGATTTGGAACAAAACATTTCATGTTTGTTTTTCGAAAATGGTTTGAAATTGCTACCCTCAAGTTGGCTAAAACGCAGATTTGCCACCAAACAAGGTGGGCTTGAAACAACATGATTTGCCACCCTCAAGTGGGTTTAAAACTCACATTTTGATGAATTGTTCCAATTCAAGAAATGAAGCCTTCATCCATAGGCACTCATTCAATTAATCACTTAAGCAAATAGCCTCATGGCAAGCATGCTATTATGGCAATCACTTACACACATGCAAGGATGGTAAAGCGTAAACACTTATAGTGTACTCCGAGCCAAAACAGAAAACTAGTTAGAAATCAATGCATGATCCTAGCTATGTTAAAATGCCTAATGGAACACATGCAAAAATGCAACTAAATAGGCTCGGCTATCTAAGATGGCATATGAATGTAACACTTGATAACATGCTTTGAAACACGTATTCAAGTAAGTATTGAAATACAATGCAGTTTGAATGATGCACCGAGCCTGGTGCATGCAATACAAATGAATGATGCATGCATGCAAGCATAAGGTATGCTAATCGAAATATGCCCTAAACTAACCATCAAAAGCTGATAAGTAAAAGGGAGAAAGAAGTGGGGGTTGAAGACATGCACACACACACGCACACTTATTACAAAATTTGCCCTCTTGACGGAGGGTCTGAATGAAAGAGAGCTAACTAGCTACGCTAATTAAGCTAACTATTACAAACCAACTAATTAACTAACTATTCTAGCTAATTAATTACAATACAGTCGAATAACTAGCTAATCTAAGCTAACTAGTTACAAACCGAATTAATCAATTAGCTAATCTAAGCTAATTAGAATATTACAAAATAAATTAAGCTAAATTAATTACATCACATGTAATTAACTACAACTAGCTAATAAAGCGATAAAACAACCTTGCAGACGAAAGAAGCATGCATGCTCGGTCGCGTCCTCTCGGAAATCCACTACCTTGCCTCTAAATGCCTCTGTTTGCACTCTTTTGGACTTCTGAAAATTGTGCCAACTTCCAGATTGCTTCTGTTTAACCCTAGGAACATTCTAATGGATGATCGGCTAGAAATGGTGGCCCTCGGCCAACATTGATGGTCGGTCGGCTGGCTTGGTGGCCGGTCGGTTAGAACATGTGGCCGGTCGGCCACTTATTCCTGAAATTTCTCCTTTTGCTGTAACAGAGCACAAACAGAGGCATGGCAGTGTATTTACAAGGAAATGTATGCACTGCCACCCTCCTTATTATATCTCAAGCTCAAAGGAGTGTGGCACTTGGCTCTCAAGCCACCAACCAAGCACCTCAATGCATGATGGCCAAGGACCAAGCTTACACCATGTTGATGAATGCACAAACAACACACAAGAGAGTCTCCACCCCATCATGCATGATCAAGGGTGTTGGCGACCAAGAAACATGACACGTTTCATCACTTCAAGTATGAAACGTGCCACATTCCTTGTGTTTGGATTGACGTCCAATCCAAACACATACAATGCAACACACATGTTATCTTGACATGTTTTATTTGGTCCATTTCTTGTTTACTTATTTTAGCTTACCAATTAGTCCATTAACCGGTTAAGTTCAATGTGATTGTCCTCTAATGGGAAAGATGGCCTCAGCCACAAGCACCTTGAGCATGAAAGAAGCCTCATGCTTTTGGTCAGTAAAAACCCTCAAGAGAAGGCTAAAACCATTAGGCATGAGAGCCTCAATTCCATGCTCAAGCCAACAAGGGGCTAAAGACCTCTTTCAAAGCGAATGAAAGAGTGAAACCATGGAGTGCAATGGCACATATTTCAACACTGAAATAACATGCTAAGTGACTCAAAACCATGCAAATAACCCATGTAATGCATGTTAAAGGCAAAGGCATCAAAACTAGTGAAGAGCATTACACATGAGGCATGCATTATTAATCTCAAATGGTCAAACCAGCTATGGACAGACCTAAGATGCTCCAAAACAGTGGCCAAAACACACTAAAACTTAAGAACAAAAAGCAAGAAATGCATGCTCATTCATTTGCTCGCAAGCAATGCACAAAGCTTAACTTTCAAACACATTGAAAGAGTGATATATATGAGGGCATGACAGAGGTACAAGCACTGAAATCATATGCCAAATGATGACATATCATGCAAACAACACAAGTATAGCATGCTAGGGTCCTTAGAACTCAAAGCTAGTTAAGGCATTTTACACTACAACCATACTAAGCAATGCTCAAATGACCTTAACCATTCAAAATAGACCTAAGGTAGGTCAAAATAGTAGCAAAAACATGTTGGACTTGTAGCATAGATGGCGAGAAAAATATGCTCAAGTATTGGCTCACAAACAAGGCATAATGCTCAACTTCTCAAAAGCATTGAAAGAGTGATTTAAGTGGAAGTATGTCAAAGATATAAGCTCTGAAATTACATACCAAATGATGCCAAATCACACAAACATCACAAATAAGGCATGCTAGGGGTCTCAAAACACAAGACTAGCAAAGCCAACTATGCCATAGCTATACAAAGCAAGCCCCAAGAGGCCAAGACCACTCAAAACAGTTCTAAATCATGTCAAAATAGTGCCAAAAACATGTTGGAGTGTAGCCAAAATAAGCTAGAATGATAAGCCAAAACACTAACCATGTAAGGCTAATGAGTGAGATTGCACTACAAGTACAAAAACCAAGCAAGAGGTGACCCCACCAACCAAAATCAGATTTAAAGCATGCCAAAATGACACCAAAAACATGCTTGAACTAAGCTACAAAAGAGTAGAAAGATGGGCTAACTCATGAGGCATGCTAGGCTAGTGAGCAAAAATTACACTACAAGTGTAAGAAGCAAATGGGGGGTGCTATAACCAGCCAAAAACAGAGTTATAACATGTCCAAAAAGTCACAAAAACATGCTTGAAATGAACTCACATAACCCACAAAAAGATGCTACTTTATAGTGCTAATAAGGCATAGCATAGAGAGACAAGGAGGAGGCCACCCCCTCCTATTTTGGACCTCAAAACAAGTTTTCTACCATTGAAAATCCCCTGGAGTTCAGTGGTTTTAAGGCCTAGAAAGAATTGTTTCAAAGGCCTTAAGAGATAGCACAAAGCATAACAAATAAGCCACAAGAGAGGGGGGGCATCCCTGACCCCAACAAGGCCTTAAACCACTATTTTTAACACTTAAAAAATAGAGATTTTACAGTTGAAACTTAGGCCAAAAATAGCATGCAAGGGTGGCCAAATACTTAAGCAAAACAAAGCTTAAAGAGGATAACTACTCACCCTTGAAGAACCACAGCAAAACAGGCACTTCTGAGGCAAAAAACCAAGCTTTGAGAGCTCAAATAAATCCTCCAAGAGCCTCAGCAACAAGATAGAGGTGTTTGATTAAGAGTCCCTTTGCAAAGGTGTAGAAAATTCCCACTTTCAAGCACTTTCAAGCACTTACAATATATAGAGAGAGAGAATTCTAGAGAGAGAGAGAATTTTCAGCTCTCAAATTTCCTAGAGAGAGGATTTTTAGAGAGAGAGGCTCCCAAAGTTGCTCCTCATTTTTTTTTTTCAAAATGATAGATATTGCCTTCATATATAGCAATTCAAGAGCTTTTGGTCGAAAATATCTGAATTGGGACAGCTGGAGCTTGTGTGGAACAGCTGGAAGGAAAATATCTTCAAAAAATCAGAGTTTGGGTCATTTCTGGCCAACCGGCCACTTCTGTGGCCGACTGCAAATTCTGCTATGTATGTTCGACTTCAAATGGGCATAACTCCTTCATCTAGACTCTTTTGCAGGTCATTCTTGTGTCTAAAATGAAGCCCCGAAGTAAGATTTCCAATGGTGGCAGAATCATCTCAAACATTCCAAGTGTGTTAAGAGATATCTCTCTTTTAGTAAAGACTGCTCATTTCCGGCTCAATCGGATTGATGCCTAACTTCAACCAACCATATCTCCCCCATCCGGACTCGACTTTAGGAGATTCTTGAGTGTAAAATGAAGCCCCGGAAGTCTTCTTTCCAACGGTGGTGGTGTCATAGCTTAATTCCGAGTATACGAAAGGATAGGCCTGATTTAGCGAGGGCTGCTCGACTCTCTCTTAACAATTCATGCCCAACTTCTTCCCCAACTTGCTTTCTTCTCTCCTCTCCTCTTTTCTTCAACTCCAAACCCCTAACCAAGATGTTTTGAAAGACTTTTTGAAGAGTTCACCTCTCTTTCATGCATTTCCACTTTGTCCTTGCTCGGTTTGCCGAAATGCGCAACACTTAACAAAATGCGAGCGTCGGAACATCGCAGAAACTTTGTTTCAAAAATGTTTTGAAAGAGAGGGTTTTAAGGTCTAAAATCTTTGATCAAAATAGTTTTAGTCCAAAAAAGGGGTGTAAGGTTGGGATTTGACTCTCTCATTGCCGAAAAAATTGAACCTTTGCACTGCACACCTCATCACCAAGTAAACAATCAGTGGCGCCCAAGTTTTAAGGACGGTAAAAAATGGGGTGTCTACAACAAACCACTCTTGGTCGGCCATAAAACTTTTGTCTGGTGAAATTCAATTGACGTCAGCCAAAAAGACTTCTAATAAGGAGTCCCTTAGTATCTTGGAATATGCCATCCAAATCCTTTAGGACCAAATGGCATATTCCAAGCACCCCAACCTATATAAACCCTTCTTCTTGGCGAGATTATGGTTTGTTGATCAATTTAGTAAAGTTGGAGAATTTTAGTGTTGATCAATCAATCTAGTGAGAGTTAGTGAATTTTGGACATTGAGATTCATACATATTTTCTACACCCATACAATTGGATCGTGCTCTTCATTTCTTGACTTGGAGACTTGGAATAGAGATTTTCATCAGCTCGAGAGAGCTTGGATTCAACCTTGTGACCGGCTTGGGCCCCATCTCTATTACATTTGGAGGTAATCCCTGTTTCCATTTTAAGTTTCTTTCATTTCCTATCTCTTCTTCTTTCTTTTTGGAATCTTCTAGAGGTCTTGAGATCATTGTTGGGTTGTTATTGATAGCTTAGTTGGATTCTCTTTTCACCTACCTCTTTCTATAGTAATTTGAGGTTGTATAGAGACTTTGGCGAAGTCCAACTTGTTTTTTCTTGCTTTATTATAGGTTAGAAGCCCAGTCACGACTTCCTGTATGAGAATGGTTAGATTCTCCCCTCTCCTTACTCTATTTCAATGAATTTGGATATCTTATATTCTTATTCATGTGTTGGAGGCTGAGAATCTCTTCATTCTCATTAGAGTTTCCATTATTTTGTTGTTTTGTTGTTTTTTTGTTGCTATAGAAGCCCATGCAAATTTTCTTCCACGAGAATAAATAAATCTCCCCTCTTGCCACTATTTCATGAATTTGGCTAGTTTATATCCCTTTTCATGTATTTGAGGGTGAGAATCTCTCTATCATTGTCGGAGCCTTCTTTATTTCGTTGCTTTATTGATTTTGTTGCTATAGAAGTCTAGGCAGGGTTTCCTCCACGAGAATAGATCGACTCTCCCCTCTCACCACTATTACATGAGTTTGGGAAGTTTATACCCATTTTCATGTGTTTGAGGGTGAGAATCTCTCTATCCTCGTCTGAGCCGTCTTTATTTCATTGCTTTGTTGATTATTGGTGATGTAGAATCCGAGGCACGGTTTCCTCCACGACGATAAATTGAACTTAATTTCTCAAAAATCTCTTTCATGGATATGGGTAGTCTATACTCATTTCTATGCATATGAAGGCTAGGACCTCTTTGTCTTCGTTGGAGTACTTATTTAATTTTGATAATGGATATATATATATATATATATATGTCATGTGTGTCGGAATGAGTTTCTTTTCTCCCCACCCTTATTCTCTCTCTTTTCTTAAGCTTATTCATTTTGCTTTAATTATTGGATTGTCATCATGACATTCACATGAGTAGATTAGGGTTATATATCTGAGCTCGTATCATCATGTCTTAGTATATATTGTTATCATTATGTGGTGTGTTTTCATTGATAATTTGTATGTCATTCTTAGTACCAATCGAGCTCGTAGGATTCATTTCATGTGTGTATGTTTGCATTTTATAGATCATTGCATCTAGGATCATGCATTTTTCTAACTAGTTGTCTTATGTTGCACTTGGTTGGAGTCCCTAGTGAGTTTGCTTCTTATTCTTTTTGCATATCATTTAGTCTATAGCATCTAAGATCATGCATAGGTTTTTGATCCGTTACACTCATGGCATGGTGCATAGGAGTACTAGGTGAGCATTTTCCTTTCTCTCTTGCATGCTGTGTGTGTTTGATTCTTATTATGTCTAGCATGCTACCATGAGGCTACGTACTTATGTGAAATTTCTCTGTGATTGCTCATTGTGTGCAGGCCTCATTGCCTATGGAATGATTTTGATCTCTTCATACGCTAGTTATCTCACATTTCTATGAGATTTTTTCTTTCAAACATTTTTCAATCGCAAGAGATTATTCCAAAGTAGGTGATCTGGTCTATACTTATTTGCTCCATATGTTAAATATAGCAGTAATAATTGGGTTATATGATCATACTGTGTTAATAATTCTCATATCAAGAACTAGTAAAGGCCGATTTTTAATCGGGTTAGTAGGGGTGATCAATTCATGACATACATGAACTCCTGGATTAGATTCTTTGGTTGTAACAGGCAATAGCCTTTGGCACGAGTCAGGGTTTCCTAGTTTTCCCTTAAAGTTTAGGTAGCGACTCCATGTCTCATGTTTGATCCATATTTAGCACTTTTGTATGATTAGTGAATTTTCATTAGATATGCTAAGCCTAGACCATTCGTTCTTATTGCACTCCAGTTATTTCTGTGAGTAGAGACTTGGAGGAGTGGGCTAAGTTGTCAAGAAACGGATCCCACAGTAACCGAAAAGAATAACCTTATAAATATATTTCTATAGCAATGCCCGATTAGAGAGCTGACTTGAACATCAGAGGGTCCTCCCGATGTAATTACGTTAGGGGGGATCTTTGCATTTGGTTTCTCTTGTAGGAACAAAATATGGCACATCATTTCAATAATCTTGTGTGGAGACGAATTCACCATCCACAATTGGCGTTTTTTGTGGTAAAGACTAAGAAGATGAACAAACCAGCGTCCTTGGAAAACATACCTAGCGATCACCAACAAACTATGGTCAGACATTCTCTTACTCAAAACTTTAACCACGAGTCTGATCAGGGCCCAAATGTATCAGGAGACTCGAATGGGATCTAGACCTATTAAGTTGAAGACATACGAAGGGATCCTATCATTGATTGGTTGACCTCTCAAGTGGAAGCGTTACATCGGGAACTAAGGATCATCCGATAGATGCATGACAGCACAAACAAATGGCAAGCTCCAAAGGTGGAATGAAGATCTGATGAAGAGTACAATGTCTGCTTATGCGAATGCACTCTACTATTAAAATAAAGTCAATCCACCAATAGTCATCACAGATGGAGCCATGCTCGGAAATGGAAAACCTTAGTACCTCAGGAAGGTCGCCTGACCTAACCCAAGGATGACCTTTGTAGTTGGCTTGATCACAGGGCCGACAACGATTAAATTCGTCCCGTCTGTAGAAGACTATTCCTCGAAGAGATGGCTTCTCCCTTTACTAGGGAGATAGATAATGCCAACCTACCAAAAAGGTTCACTCACCAAAGTTCAACATATATGATGGGAAAAGTGATCCAATTATTCATATACAATATTATACGCAGGCGATGACCCTATGGAGCAACAACGGGCTAATCATGTGTCGGATATTCTGCTCCAGTCTTGGAAAAATGACTCTTTAGTGGAATTACAAACTGGAGGCTAGGTCGATCAATGATTAGAATAAACTACAGTGAGGATTCATCTCATGTTTTATAAGCAATAGCCATCCGTCGAAGGAGGTTGACGTGATGCTTACAATGAAGAAAACGGAGACAAAAATCCTAAGGGAATACGCATGACGATACTGGGCAGCGTATAATAAAATTGATAACTGCAATGAGCAGTTGACAGTCGTATTGTTTAAACTTAGCCTTTTGCCGACCAACCAACTTAGGCCATCATTGACCAAAAAGCCTCTAACGGATATTGGTAGCTTAATGGGACGTGTATAGGAACATTGCAAGATTGAAGATGACTTGAGAAGGATTTGGGATTGATCACCTACCCCTGGCGATCACGGAAAAGACACAAAGAAACAAATGACCATGAAGTGAAAAGAGTTGAATTCAATATCCAAACAGGTCAAGCCTAGAAAAGAAGCATACAAGGCGATTACTAGCTACAACTTTACAAAGCACATATATTGCATTATGATGAAAATTTAGAACAAACCATACTTTCTATGGCTATCGAATATGACTGGAGACCTATCTCTCTAGAATTGGAGGTTGCATTGTTCTTATCATAAGGACTTCGTGTACCTTACAGAAGATTGCAAAACCCTAAAAAATTTCCTAAAAAAGCTCGTGCGAAGTGGACACTTGCAAACTTATGTAAACAAAGGGCCATTTGACAAGAATGAAACTGCAAATGGAAGAACAGACAACACCGTACTAGTGGCCATGATTAATATCATATACAACATATCCTCGAAAGGGAAAATCAATGTAGTAAGGAGCAAGTTAAGAAGGTCAGTACACCTATATGAGGTAAGAGCATCTACGCAATAAATTCCCATGAGGAAAAGGATTACCAAGGTAGAAATATCATTTTTTGATAGTGATTTCTCATGGGTTACACACCCGCACAGTGACACCCTCGTAGCCACATTGAATAATCATCACTTTGAGTTTTGTCTATTTTCTTTTGCATTTGGTTTTGTTGCTAGTTGTGTCTTGTCTCATGTCGTAGGTATGTTGTCTTGTGTCATGGGTGTATCGCTTTATTGATTCATGTTGTGGGTTTGTCATCTTGTTGTTTTGGGTGCATCATCTTGTTATTTTGTATCACGGGTGTGCCGTGGTTCACATTCTCTTCAAATGCCTACATCGAGTCTTTGTCATGTCTCTCAAACTGCACTTAGCTTCAACCATCAGAAGAAGACCAACATTGCCAGTTGCCTCAAATGAAGAATCTTTCATGTTCAAAATCATGCAACTTGTCAACTATTGTGGTGCCAAGCCTTTGTAAAACTTTTGCTAATACCGCATCTGTAATAACCCGACCCTCGTACATGTTTGTTTGATCTGTTGTCAGTCCTTGTTTTGTGCCTTTAACTGTTTAAGGTGAATTTCATGAGAAATTATAGCTAAGTAAGTGAACTTCATGATTAAGGCATGTTTAAGGATGTCTATCTGTCCAAAGAAGAAAGGTATCTGTCATGTTAGAAGGTTTGAACTAGGAACTGGGAGCCTTAGTGGCTTAATTATCAGAAATTGATTTCATTTATGCGATCAGCATGATTTTTAAGTAATATTAAGCAATGTTGTGAAATTTCAATTCGGGATGCTTAAACGATTGATTTTTGTCTTATTAGGTCTTATTAGTTCAAAGCTATATATATATATATGTGTGTTCTTGAGTTTAATTCTTAAAACTTAGTTCAAATGTTCCTTGGGAGACTAGGAAGAGAAGCTAAGGGAGAGTAGAGAAGAATTAAAGCCAAGGTAAGATGGAATTCTCTTACTCACCAAATTGATACTCATGCTTGAGCCATGTTTTGTGTAAGATAAGTTATATGTATGTAAGTTAAGAGCCCAAGAATGAAATCATGTTGTGAGCTTCAACTTTGTTCAAATTCATTGAGTTGTGTTTATGGGTTTAATTCAAGTTAAATGATGATATGAAGCACCTTTAATTACATGTTTTGAACCATGATTTTGTATTTCAAAGCTTCAATTTAGGACCTATCAAACATTCCCAAAAGAACCCCATTTTGTTGCAAATTTCGAGCCAAACAGGGAAATCGCCGCACGTGCGGGAGTCACTGCCGCACGTGCGACAAATGTTGAAAATTTTGGGTTTGGTTCTGCTAAAAAGGCACGTGCGGGGACATTCTGCCGCACGTGCGGGGGAGTTTGCCGCACGTGCGGGGGAGTTTGCCGCACGTGCGGGGCTCACAGCCGCACGTGCGGCTCATGCTGAAAAATACGGTTTGCTCAGTTTTGCGTGTAGAATCCTTCAACATTGTCGGAATATGTATTTGGGGTCTTTTTGATATTGATATACTCTTTCGAAGTGAAGTGAAACATAAAGTAAAATGCTAAGAAAAAGGGGCTAATGTATAAGATTTGAATGTGTACAGGGCACACTACAGGCGGAACAAGTACGTCATCACGACACTGTGAGTAGTAGTACGCTTTCCCACCGTTAATGATTGCCATTAGTATTTTGTTAATTCCGTTACTTATGTATGTAAATGATTCAAAGAAGATAAATGTCATATGTTTATGTAGATGATTCAAGGAAGGTAAATAAGTAAGAGAAAGAATGAAACAACCTTCCTATGATTCTGGAATTCTGTAAGACTCTGAAATGAGTTTACATATGTTTTAAGTCAAGTATGTTACAAGCTCAAGAATGTTGCAAGTTTCTATATGTAGCAAGTTCAAGTATGCACAAGCTTAAGTAAAATTACAAGTTAAAATATGTTACAAGTTTACAAGTTTACGTATGTTACAAGTCCATGTATGTTACAAATACAAGCATGGTACAAGTTCACTATGAGTTACAAGTTCAAGTATGGTACAAGTTTATATATGTTACAAGCTCAAGTATATACAAGTTTACGTATGTTACGTATGTTACAAGTTTACAAGTTTATGTTATAAGTTTACGTATGTTACAAGTTTAAGTCTACTACAAGTTTACGCATGTTATAAGTTCAGGGAGGTTACCAGTTCAAGTGTGTTACAAGATCAAGTAGGTTACAGGTATGACTTATAATTTCTGTTTATGGTTCAAGCATAAAGAATATTCATAAAAAACATGTATGATATATTTCCCTTTATGATAAGGGCTATATGCCATTTCAAGGGCTTTATGCCATTACAAGGGCTTTATGCCATTTCAAGGGCTTTATGCCATTACAAGGGCTTTATGCCATTTCAAGGGCTTTATGCCATTTCAAGGGCTATATGCCAACTTTCAAGGGCCTCGTGCCATATGTTTTCAAGGGCCTTGTGCCACCACGTTGCAAGAGCTTATAGCCATTATGTTTATGAGGTTTATGTTGCAGGATTGGGCCTGAAGCCGTCATGTACTTAGCACAGATTCAAACTAACGATATGAACTCTGCCTTCTTATATGCATTGATGTGTTTTAGGTTTCGAGTTAAGCATCATTTTATTTATGTATTACTATTCACTGAGCTCGGCTCACGCTCTGTTATGTCTGTTTCTGTAGGTCATCAAACAGGTGGTCAGCCCTAGCCAAAACGGCCGCTTTCTTTTGTCAACCCTCATATGCCCAGGCACTGTATAAACCATTTACTTTGTTAAGTTATAAAGATGTTGGTTGCTCATTGGTGTCCGTCTAAGGTTGATGTATATAACTTTTATGTTCTTTTTGTTTACGCCCAAGTTTAGGGATGGGACTGTAAGTATGTATGCATATAACCGATGCCCAGAAATATAGTTTTAAACTTTATCTGCCTCGAATGATGTATGTGATGTATGAGATCCTGGCATATAGAAATAGCTCAATGGAGTATGTTTGTATTTTATGCTTCCGATAAGGCCCCGTAAGGTACATATATACCAGGTTATAGGTCCGTTTTGTATAGGTCATGCCCAAACTTTTAGGGGCGGATTTGGGGCGTGACAAGTGGTATCAGAGCACGAGTTGCTATCTCACACACGAATCCATTGAGCTCTAGGATGTCTAGAAAAGCTTTAGGCATCTTGCATGACATCCGGAAAGCACATGAAAGATCGATAGCAACGTTAAGTGTACTCTGATAACGTCTATTGTATAAATGATTGTTGTGCAGAATATGGCGAGAATAAGGATAAAGGAGTTTACCTCCGCTAGGTTGAAAAAAAAAATTTGGTGGGCTGTGTAAAGCATGCAGATGGGATTAGATCAACGGAAGTGCCCGGGAGAAGTGCTGTAAGAATTCGAGCTGACTGGTAAGACAATTTATGGGATTAGATCAACGGACGTGCTGTAAGAAGTGATGAAGTGAATTGTATGTTATTAATTGTTATTGCTGAGTTGGTAGATATCTGTGGGATTTGACAACAATATAATGGTGTTTCCTAGCATCTGTTGGCTGAATTGCTTACACTTTAAATACGGATTATTCCTAAGATTTAGTTATGTATATGCAATGTGTACTTTTCGTAGTATAGCCACGCTCTCCCTATTATAGCAATGTTTAAACCTGCGAGGTTACTGTAAGTAGACCTTCTGATAAGAATAAGTTTTGCATGATATTTAGTAATGTGTTGAGAAGGACTAACTGTGATGAGAAGTCATCCATATAAAGACTCTTGTAATTGTGTAAGGAAATAATTGATTATAACCTTGTTCCCCTACTGATAGTTCATACGACATAAAGGAATGATGTACCTATTAGTTATGTTTGGACATTTGAATATTGACCTTGAACCAATTCGGTCAAGTACTATGAATTATGATTTTGGAATAAGTTATAATTAATATGAGTTTGTGAACCGAGAAAATTTTTGGCAATGTCTGAGGGGGACCAAGGGATTTGTTTATGAAAATCTGAAATCTGTAAGTTGCTTTGTTACGTGTAATCTGTAATCCATGATCAAGATTTCTTATAAAGAATGATTACACGACATGAGGAATCTCAACCACACTATGACGCTGCTCACGTGATACCTGACAAAAGATGGGTAGTTATTGACTACTTTGAAACTGGAGCTAAATGACTGATCATTTGGCAAGTTACTGTAAGAATTAAATCCTGTTTATGCATGTTCACGATATAAGACTACGAAAGCATTCAAGTGCGAACTGTTTTGCATGACATTGTGAATACTGATAGAAATAAATGGATTTGGGAATATGCTATATTAACGGTTGGTTGAAGTTATGCATTGGACGTTTACCTCTTAATGCAAGTTGATACGAATATGAACAAATATTTAACACGTGGGTATAAATTGATTTACGAAAAGTATTCTGTTACTATTTCATTGTCTGTTGGGTTTTGACATTACAGAATCGGGATGAATGTGATAACCAGGGACGCGTCATATTTCATGGGAGTTATGATTCTATAAATGGATCTAGTAGTACCTACGGATGGAAAGTAACTGGATACATTGCTCATATGACATAACTAAGCTGCATGATTGAGTCTGTAATTTCTGTATGATTTTGGAATTATTCTGTTGTGTCAATAATGAATAAGAACCTTCTGGTATCGATAAGCAAACTAAGTTGTTTCTTAACGAATAAATGGAATTATGTTCATCTGTAAATCAAGGTATCTGTACGAAGTTGAGATTATTTTGTTGTATTACGTATGGGCCCGAGGTTGTTTAGAATCTACGACATGAATGCAACGATTTGACCTCATTATGTAACCCACGTTAGAATGTGAACTGTTTTATCTTTGTTAAGTGTACTATGATGACATGATATAACAAGACATATTCTATCATCTGATATGTTACGTTTTGAAGTAATGAATGATGGACCACATAAGAAAGTAATTACGGCATCCTTAGCACAAGGCCCTTACCCGGGGGTAATAATACCGTGGTTCTAGTATGTTACAAGATCCCGGTACTGAAGGTTCCTTTATGGAACTAACAAGTATGCTTCATATTGATTTATTAGGGCTATTGAATGTCCCCATGTATAATCAAACATGAACTTTGAATTCTGTTTATGATTCAAGCAAAATAAGAATGTATATGAATTTATTTCTATTTATCCGTTCCGTTTATGCTGTGTTATGACATGATTGTGAATTTGAACTTTTGGCTTTATCTGTGAATGGTTTCCTTGATGAAAAATATATATATATGATGTCAATATGATATTCTCATAACTGTCAATTTAGGACATGATTCTTTCTGTGTTATGGTACTTAGAGGTGAAGTAATGGGAAAATCGTGATGTGTATTGTGACCCTTCTTTCTATCTATTCCATATAATTCTAATTAAATCATGGTATGTCTTTGAAATACTTTTGTAAAGCTAGTGATTACACACTCAAGTGACTTAATAATGCCTATTGAATGAAGTAGACCTTGTAAAATAGACAGAACCTTGTTGGTGGGCACCGGTATCCGACTCTATTATGCCTAGTGTGATTTGAATTTGCTTACATAATCGATTTCTTTCGAATGATATAACTTTAGCTAACAACTCATTTGTGATTTACCCAGTAAATAAGATTTGTACTTGAAATATGAATACTGGACTGAACTGGTGTGAACGTAAGAAAGAACATTTGCTTTTGTGATAGAAAGTGATATATGCTATGGGACTCTGCGACTTGTGTACTCAAGGAAACGGTATCTCCTATATTTCTGCAATAAAGAATTGACGCTGTGGAACTATCGTCAGGAAACTGTTGTGAATATAAACCCTGCCCTGTAATAGACTCATATAGCCTTATTTCATCCAACATGTGATTTTCTGAAGTAAAAGTATAAAGTTTGTGTTATATGTGGTTAATCCCCGTAACTGTAGAGAAAATCGGGTTAACCGTGAACTATTCGAACCGAGAAATTATGTGAACATCTATAATAGAGTGGACGATGGTATGAGATTGAGACTTCGAAACTATTATATGGCAAAACAAGTTTGGAGGACCAAACTTATTTAAGGGGGGGAGAGTGTAATAACCCGACCCTCGTACATGTTTGTTTGATCTGTTGTCAGTCCTTGTTTTGTGCCTTTAACTGTTTAAGGTGAATTTCATGAGAAATTATAGCTAAGTAAGTGAACTTCATGATTAAGGCATGTTTAAGGATGTCTATCTGTCCAAATAAGAAAGGTATCTGTCATGTTAGAAGGTTTGAACTAGAAATTGGGAGCTCTAGTGGCTTAATTATCAGAAATTGATTTCATTTATGCGATCAGCATGATTTTTAAGTAATATTAAGCAATGTTGTGAAATTTCAATTCGGGATGCTTAAACGATTGATTTTTGTCTTATTAGGTCTTATTAGTTCAAAGCTATATATATATATATATATATATGTGTTCTTGAGTTTAATTCTTAAAAAAAACTTAGTTCAAATGTTCCTTGGGAGACTAGGAAGAGAAGCTAAGGGAGAGTAGAGAAGAATTAAAGCCAAGGTAAGATGGAATTCTCTTACTCACCAAATTGATACTCATGCTTGAGCCATGTTTTGTGTAAGATAAGTTATATGTATGTAAGTTAAGAGCCCAAGAATGAAATTATGTTGTGAGCTTCAACTTTGTTCAAATTCATTGAGTTGTGTTCATGGGTTTAATTATGATGATATGAAGCACCTTTAATTACATGTTTTGAACCATGATTTTGTATTTCAAAGCTTCAATTTAGGACCTATCAAACATTCCCAAAAGAACCCCATTTTGTTGCAAATTTCGGGCCAAACAGGGGAATCGCCACACGTGCGGGAGTCACTGCCGCACGTGCGGCAAATGTTGAAAATTTTGGGTTTGGTTCTGCTAAAAAGGCACGTGCGGGGACATTCTGCCGCACGTGCGGGGGAGTTTACCGCACATGCGGGGCTCACAGCCACACGTGCGGCTCATGCTGAAAAATACGGTTTGCTCAGTTTTGCGTGTAGAATCCTTCAACATTGTCGGAATATGTATTTGGGGTCTTTTTGATATTGATATACTCTTTCGAAGTGAAGTGAAACATAAAGTAAAATGCTAAGAAAAAGGGGCTAATGTATAAGATTTGAATGTGTACAGGGCACACTACAGGCGGAACAAGTACGTCATCACGACACTGTGAGTAGTAGTACGCTTTCCCACCGTTAATGATTGGCCATTAGTATTCTGTTAATTCCGTTACTTATGTATGTAAATGATTCAAAGAAGATAAATGTTATATGTTTATGTAGATGATTCAAGGAAGGTAAATAAGTAAGAGAAAGAATGAAACAACCTTCCTATGATTCTGGAATTCTGTAAGACTCTGAAATGAGTTTACATATGTTTTAAGTTAAGTATGTTACAAGCTCAAGAATATTGCAAGTTTCTATATGTAGCATGTACAAGTTTAAGTAAAATTACAAGTTAAAATATGTTACAAGTTTACAAGTTTACGTATGTTGCAAGTCCATGTATGTTACAAATACAAGTATATTACAAGTTCACTATGAGTTACAAGTTCAAGTATGGTACAAGTTTATATATGTTACAAGTTCAAGTATATACAAGTTTACGTATGTTACAAGTTTACAAGTTTATGGTATAAGTTTACGTATGTTACAAGTTTAAGTCTACTACAAGTTTACGCATGTTATAAGTTCAAGCAGGTTACCAGTTCAAGTGTGTTACAAGATCAAGTAGGTTACAGGTATGACTTATAATTTCTGTTTATGGTTCAAGCATAAAGAATATTCATAAAAAACATGTATGATATATTTCCATTTATGATAAGGGCTTTATGCCATTTCAAGGGCTTTATGCCATTACAAGGGCTTTATGCCATTTCAAGGGCTTTATGCCATTACAAGGGCTTTATGCCATTACAAGGGCTGTATGCCACAAGTTTTCAAGGGCTATATGCCAATTTTCAAGGGCCTCGTGCCATATGTTTTCAAGGGCCTTGTGCCACCACGTTGCAAGAGCTTATAGCCATTATGTTATGATGTTATGTTGCAGGATTGGGCCTGAAGCCGTCATGTACTTAGCACAGATTCAAACTAACGATATGAACTCTACCTTCTTATATGCATTGATGTGTTTTAGGTTTCGAGTTAAGCATCATTTTATTTATGTATTACTATTCACTGAGCTCGGCTCACGCTCTGTTATGTCTGTTTCTGTAGGTCATCAAACAGGTGGTCAGCCCTAGCCAAAACGGCCGCTTTCTTTTGTCAACCCTTATATGCCCATGCACTGTATAAACCATTTACTTTGTTAAGTTATAAAGATGTTGGTTGCTCATTGGTGTCCGTCGAAGGTTGATGTATATAACTTTTATGTTCTTTTTGTTTACGCCCAAGTTTAGGGATGGGACTGTAAGTATGTAGCATATAACCGATGCCCAGAAATATAGTTTTAAACTTTATCTGCCTCGAATGATGTATGTGATGTATGAGATCCTGGCATATAGAAATAGCTCAATGAGAGTATGTTTGTATTTTATGCTTCCGATAAGGCCCCGTAAGGTACATATATACCAGGTTATAGGTCCGTTTTGTATAGGTCATCCCAAAATTTTAGGGGCGGATTTGGGGCGTGACAACATCCTTTCTTGGAAAACTATTTAATGTAAAACCCCAAAATGTGGGTATGTGCACAAAAGAAAAGAGAGGTGTGAGATGAGTGAAAAGTAAGGAATTTGCATCAAACCAAAAAAAGAGCAGAAGTGACGTTAAATAATGCAAAAGTACCACATTACAGACCATTGGGGTAATCACCATTGAGAAAGCACTATATCTGTGATAACCCCATTACATAATATGCTTTTACTTATTTAATTATGAATGATAATTATGTGTTTAATGTGATTTTTGTATGCATATTTGTTCATTGTTGGAATATCTGTTATGATATATGCTTTGAATCTAAAATTGAAGGTCGTAATGGCTTCAGAAACAAAAATTGACAAGTTAAATTAGGATAACATGATTTTTAGAACCACATGAGAAGTTTCATTAAAATTGGATTCAAACTAAATTAATTATATAAAATCAATTAAATTAAGTTTTGATTAATTAACTTAAGTTGCAATTAGTGAGCTTAATCTTTGATTAACACCCTAAGCTAATCAACTTATATATATATATGTGTGTGTGTGTGTTAAGATTAGTAACTTCATTATTTGAGCTCAAAAATTGAAGGATAGGAGCTTTAGAGAGAGAGACTTCATTTTAGAGAGAGAGTGAGCTTGATTTTGAAGAATTGCTTGGAGAATTGATGAGTAGTGAAGTAGAGCTCAAGTTCTTGCTACCTTAAGCTTAATTGAAGACGTTATTTAATCCATGAATTTAAGTCATCAATTATGTGAATTCAAGAAGAATATAAGATTAAATTCAAGAAATGTCTTGAATGATGATGAATTTGGAAGTTTGGCATACATGCCTGCATAATTTGTGAAGTTTCATTATTTTAAACATGATTCATGTCATCTATGTTGAAATTAGAAATAATATCATACATGCATTCATAATTCATAAGGTTTTGAAGTTGAATTTCATGTTTTGTGAACTTTGGAAAAGAATTTGAAGCTACATGATACATGCATGAGAATTTGAGTTTCTATCATGAAGCTTTAAGCTTCAATTTTGCAAAATTATGAAGTTTTTGAGCTAAGGGTTTAGAATTGGCCTTGTACTCATGTTTTAGAAGAGTTTTCATGGTTTGAGATATTTCATGCATGAATCCACACTTTAAACATATGTTTTGAAGTCAAATTCTGTTATGGAACACCCAGAATTTGGCCTCACTGCTTGAGTAAACAAGTTGTCACTCTAGCGCACTTTCCAAACATCCAGTAGTTTTGCAGAGCATTGCATATGGCCCGAGCGATCAAGTGACCACTTGAGTGACCTCAGTTTATTTTGCACCTTGGCTCGAACGACCATCGGGCCTAGAGTCAGACCATCTAGTACTTTTGGAAACCATGTGGTCTGCTCAAATGACCAATGTTGCACTCGAGTAAAGTGCCCTGTTTCAGCATATTTTGAAAAGTCATGTTCTGATCACGTTTGCATCCTTGCTTCTTTCTGAGCATCCTTAGGCATGAAATAAGCCTCTTGCTTGACTTAATAAGTAAGAATTGGATATAAAGGAATTAATTAGGAACATGATGAATCGATCAAGCAATGTTATCCAATATGTGTATGTGTTTATGTGTTATGTAGGTTGATCCACGAAGCCAAGTCAACAATCGAATCACTGTGAGTAATATCTTAGTAAAGATATTTTCATATATATTATTTTTCAAATGTTTCCCATGTGGTAATTTTTCCGAACTTGTGCTTGAAAGTATTAATGAGTTTCTATCTGTCTGAATGACATGATATCAATATATGTAAATGACGAAACATGAATGTATATGATGGACCTAAGGTCATTATGCATAATGACAAGATAGACCCAAGGTCATTCCACATCTAATAAGTCTGAATATCTGTTATGTATTGACCAAATGGTCATTATAAAGCTGTAATGAATTGGACCCAAGTCGTTTTCCCAAGTATGATCTGTTCTGTTATGTATATCTATTTATATTGAACCAGATGTCATTCTGTCATATATTGGACCAAAGGCCGTTCCACTATACGATATGAGAATGATTTTAGTAAGCCTTAGAACTCATTCCCTCTTTACTCTGATGTTATTCATTGGGCTTTAGCTCACTCTATTATATATATATATATATGTAGGTGAGCAGCAGGATTTCCAACCCTAGTGAACCTGTGAAGGATTACCCAAGTTTTTGTGAAGTTAGCTACGGAGTGCCTCATGGATAAGGCTTTTGTCTTTTGTTGTTTATTTTCTTTTGTTGGTCATGTTTGATCGTGGTTGTACTTAAGTTTTTAGGTTCTGTATGATAATGACTTGTGAATGATCTTGGACATGTATTATCTATTTGTATATGTATGAATGTGAGTTATTAACGTTTAAGAACCTTTGATTATGCATACATGCACAACTCATTAGACAAAATTTTATAATTCTACTTCCGCTTCTGGCCCCATATAATTAAATATGATTTGAATTCTGTTTGAGGCCATAGGTAATCTCATGATTACTGGCCGATTATGATCCAAACCTCTAGGGGTGGGTTTGGGTCATGATAATGTCGACAAAGTACAATTATTTTGAAAGATGAAGTAGGACAACACCCAGCACGTTGGAGGGCAATCAATCTTGTAGAATGCTAGAAATGGTTTTGTGTACGTTGAGGTCTGTCAAGTCCATTTCCCTTGTCGAGTTTATTCTTGGCATGTAGTATCAGTTTGTTAGTATGCGCATCACTCAAAGTTTGATAGAATGGCATGGATAATGTTTCAAACATAAATTGGTGTTCAAATTCTAAAGTTCAAAACTAATTTTTATGGGAAATTCATAGACAAGCTGGGAGTATCTACACAAGGGGCACCAAGTTTATAATCAATGGGAAATTCATCATTGCTTTAAGGATTAGATAAGTTCTCGATACTCTGGTGCATAGCAGAAGTATGAGTTTGAGTGGCTAATGGCTATAATATCATGTCCTTCATTTTCAATTTGTGAAGCACTAGTTTCCATCGCATGAGTGTATAGAATGTTGAAAATCATGAACAGTGTAAACAAGGATTGAAGACTAGGGGCATGAGTATCTCTAAATAAACTATTAGCTAAGCAGGGGGAACGAGCCATACCTTCTCCTCAATATACTAAAGCCATCTGATAAACACTATTTTTTTTTTTTTTTTTTTTTTTTTCTGATCTGAGCAAGTTTACTCCACGATGATTTTGATTTGATTAGACTTTTGAAAGTTTTTATAGAATGATGCTGAGATTCTCTCTAGTTGCTTTCTCATATCGGCTTAATTTATATTTGGTCTTTGGTTGGCATGATTGCATTAACTCTCTCTTGACTTGATTATAATTCTCTCACATCTTAGTATGTGTATGGTAACTTATAAATCATGGAATGTCTAGAACAAGATTCATACCTCAAGTGTGGCTTGAGCTTTGGCATTGCACCACACTTGCATATTACTCACTTGGCATCTTGATAAAGCATGGAAAAGGATCTTTTAAATTCTCCCCATCTAAGTGATTTCTAGAAAATATCTTTGATAAATCACACATGGCCTAGAACTACTTGGTAAAACTTGGCAAACACTTGGCAAATCTTGGAATATAAAGCCCATTTATGGCAAATGAACACTTGGCAAATCTTGGAATATAGAGCCCATTTAGGGCAAACAAACACTTGGCAAATTTTGGAATATAGAACCCACCTAGGGCAAACAAATAATTGGAAAACTTGGCATATAAAGCCCGTCTACAGTGAACAAATACTTGGAAACCACTTGGAAAATTTTAGAAAAACTTGAAAATCCTGATATATAAAGTCTTTCTCGGGCGAACAAAACATACACTTCTAGAAAAACTTCGCATATAAAGTCCATCAAGGGCGAACAATACTTAGAAAATTTGGAAATAAAAGCTTAACAAGAGTCAACATAACTTGAATCAAACCCCTACCTTGTAAAGAATGAGTGTGGATTGAATTTATACCCCCACCTTGTAAGGAGCGAGTGTATATTGAATTTAAACCCCCACCTCATAAGGAGCAAGTGTGGATTGATTTCAAACCCCCACCTTCCAAGGAGTAAGAGTGAATAGGACTTTTAACTAATGACTTGTAAGGAGCGAGCATGATTTAGATCGCAAGGTAGCAAAATTAGAATTGTAAGGTAGTAAAATAAGCACCTAAAACCCATGTCTCATAAGGAGCGAGCATGACTTAGATCGTAAGGCAGCGAAATCGGAATTGCAAGGCAACAAAATTGGTACCCATTATTAAACCCCCACACCTCGTAAGGAGCGAGTGTGATTAGAATCTCAAGGCAACGAACACAGAACGAACTTGCGAATCATGGAACTAGAGTGTTTTGTCATCATATATTGGCATCACTTTAACCACACTGCGGTGTGTATTTATTTTGGAAATTATTTTCTTTGAAACATTTACAGGATTGTTACACTTAGCAAACTGGGAATAGAATGGAATGAAACTTGGCATAACTTCGGCACGACAAGGTGAGTATTGGCAAGTATCGTCCTCTCTCCTTTTCAGAAATTGCGTGCTTGTTGAATGTTTTGAGTGCTTGTTGCACATACTAACTCATATATGAACTATTGCACAACACTCGTCCCCAAACTACACCGATCTAATTCCTTCAACAAGGATATATAAGAAACCTACGAGTTTGATCACTTGCATGAATGTATGGCACCGCTTTAACTCTTATGGCCTTGTCAAATGAGTTGGTCTTTGGGCTTTGACATTCACTCCCGTCATATATGACTCGTTGAGTTTTGCCAAAGAGAGGCAACTGTAGACGCTCCATTTTTGACCGACCAGTAAGACTTAAGTGGATGAAAGCTTCCTAATGATAAAATGGTAATTACTACATCCCTAGAAATATTTGAAGTTGTTATGAGTTACTATATCACCGCATTTTGGACAAGAATTATCTTTTTGCAAAAATAACCATTTTACCCCTAAACCCGTTTTTTATCCAAAACCCAACTTTTTGATCCCACTGAGGAGGGAGAAGTCTGAATGAACTCGAATTGATGAATATTTTCAAAACATTGATCTATTTCACACAAAAATGTCAATTGGAAGTCAAACGGATATACTTAGAAGAAAGGAGGGGCCAAAAGCCTCGACCCACGTACTTATGCATGCATGCATGGCAGGCATGCATAGAGGACACGTGTGCCCATGTTTGGAGGCCAAGCTATATAACCAACCGTACAAGGATCTTACGGCCGCACATCTTACACGAGTAGGTTGCGTGGCCGTATGTCCTACCGACGCCCAAATTTTGGTTTTAAGTGAGATTTCTTTGGATGGCACAAGGAGTTAGCAATGGGCAACCCTAGCTAACCTTAAGCCTCTCTTTTCCTATAAATAAGACCCATCCCCCTCCTTTTTGAGGGACCGAGTTTTTAGACCATTTTGAAGTGTTTTAAGTGAGTTTATAGTGTCTTTTCTCCACCCGAACCCTCAACTCCGAAAATCCAACCTAAATACAGTACCTTTACAACTAAAAGTAGATCTAGGGTTTGAAGAAAATCATTCATAATCAAAGCCAAGCCTGAGGGAAGCTTTTCAGCAAGGAATCTCTTATTTTCTCACCTTTTCTTGCTTGTTCTTCGATTTGTTTCAAACCAGCGGGTAAGTCATCTTATTTACTTTGATTTCAGGATGTTTTAATCATGTTTTTATTGTTTGATAATGGTTAGGGTATTAGCAATCATAGAGCATCATGTAGGTTAGTAGTTTTGCATGTTCTTCACTTTGATTTGAATGTTCTAGTTAGACGTATACCTTCTGCATGTTTAGGTTAGTATAATCTTGATATTATCATGCATATAGTCCAGTTTAATCATCATATAATGTTTTGAATATTTATTTTTACGTGTTAGTTTCCCTGTTTGCATCAAAATCACGTTAGAACCCTTAAACCGAACTAAGGTTTGCATCTTGTGTGTGTTTAGTAGCATGTCTAAGGCCATTGTATTTTATTTAATCATATTTTTCATTGTTGGACACTTTGCAGTGAAATCCGAGTAAGTTTCTTGATCTTCATAGCATGTTGCTTGTGTGTTTCCATTGTTGTTTAAATAATACGAGTTTATGTGATTTTGGTGTAAAATTGGATGTTTTGAATGCTTTCATAAATATTGCTTAGTTTAGTTCATGTTTATGGCCATATGTTTTGAAAGATCTCTCTTTGATGGAAATTTTTTGTGGAAATATGACTTTATTCATTGAATCTAAGTTGAGTGATATTTATTTTATTCAATCACCTAGTTTTCAGGTTTGGTAAAGGCATTAGGGCTAATAATGAAGTTTGTGGAATAATTAATCATTTAATCTCATAAAATAAAAAGTTAGTAGAGGCCAATCTTTGGATTGGGAAAAAGGGAGTGCTTTTATTCAATGACCTTTCCCTTTTGTACCTTAGTTCTCAAACCTTGATTATGTGGTTATAATAGATCAATTCTTATACTTAGTTTTCATTGTTAAAGATTTCTTAATTCCCCTTAAAATTAAATGGTGACTCTCGAATGAAAGTTGGTACGACATTGGGTGGAAACGCACCTTATACCCAAAAAGGCACGGCGTCCACACGAACAAAGAACTATTCCTCTACTTGGCGATGTCAGAGCATTTAGTCATTGCAACATTGGTGAAATAACATGAGAAGAAGCAATCACCCGTATTTTATGTAAGGAAAGCCTTATTTGATGTCAAACAAGGTACTTGCCACTTAGAAAGCTCATCAACGCCCTAGTAAGTGGCTTGAGAAAGCTTATGCACTATTTTAGGCCCACACTATCATTGTCCACACCGAACACCCGTTAAAGGGGTTGCTTCATAGAACCAACCTATTTGGTTAGATCTCCAAATGGGCCGTTGAACTTTAGTAGTAAGACATCAAATTTTAGCCATGGAACTCAATTAAAAGGCAAGGCCTGGCAAACTTCATAGCCGAATTCTCCATTGATAAAGATCATTGCAAAATTTAAATGCAAGTAATGACACTAGGGATCGACCAAGAAAAGTGGACCAATGGACTATACAGCGTAACAGTTCATTAAACATCAAGGGAAATTTTGGAGTGCACAACTTGGTTACGCCTCAGTGCCACCAACAATGAATGTGAACATGAGGCCCTCACCAATGGACTATTTATCGCTAGGATTGTGAAGCCCATGAAATTTTTATTCCTATTAAGGCCCTTATTTTTGAACTATTTCAATGAAGAACCCTGATTCTTCGTTTACTTGAAATTTTAATCCTAGAATCGAGAACATGTACTGATTGGAACCGCGCAAACTCTAATTGATTCTGGTAACTTAGTAATTATTTATAATATCCTAATACTAGTTTAATTAACTCCCTAATTGCAAAATAATCACTAAAAACCCCTTGATTTCAAACTCTCATTATGTTTGTTCGGTTGATCGTCTTTTAATTAAAAAACGAGAAACTTGAACCGAATTGCTTTCCCTAACCCTAATTTAATTAAATTCCACACTTGAATAGATATTATAATTAAGCCTTAGTTCTCACATTTTGTTAGATTTACATTTTAACCCAAATCAACTACTATTATATATATATACATATTTGTACCTTTCATGTTATTTAATCTTTTAGGACACAAAATATATATATTTTCAAGTACTATAATATATATACATATTTGTATTTTCATCTTATTTAATCTTTTAGGAAACAAATATATATATATATATATATCAATTTGTACACCAAGAATCGAAAGAAAATCCCCTCAAATCCTTGTACTATGGCCATCCACCCCTTGTGTGCATATATGTATTATACTTATGAAGATAAATTTGCTTGATTTATCGATAGAATATTGACTTTGGTACAAATTTGATAATATATATTGTACTAGCAACCAACTTAAATTTAATTGAGCAAAACCCTAACTATATCATGTTTAAAGGTGCAATTAAGGTCCCTAATCACCTCTTATTCCATTACATCCTAACTAAATCCAAGACTATTCAATTCATTTGAAACCAATGGGCTTTTTGGACTTTTCACACCAATTTGCCGATACATATACCACCATCCTCTACACCTTTGCACATCAACACACTAATTGAGGTTAAGTCTTGCGCAAGTGGTTGTTTTGGAACCCTTGAATGAACTGGTTGTATTCAGACCCTAGGTATTTATGATGGATAAGGTTGGAGGAGGTTATGGGCTTGCCCTTTATTTTGAACGTCTCTTTTGAGTTCCTCAATTAGTGCTACGCAGTATATAACCATTGTAGCCGGGGTAAGGTCTGCAAAGTAGCAAAAGATGGGGCATACCTAATAATCCGAGTCCAATTCCTGTAGTTAGGAGAATGAAATCTCTTTGGGGGATTTCTAGATTACTAACATCTAACTTTGTAACCATTTTCTTGTTTGCTTGAACGTTATGCTTCATTATTTGTTTGTTATTATTGTGATTGTGTATTGGATTGGGAAAACGAGACGGGGTGTGTGCACGTTTATTGGGCATTCCAAGCTCATGGCATCTTATGCTAGGTATTGAAGACTATTATCCGGTCGAAGACGAAGTTGGAGCATTTGAAGATGTATGATTATCTTAGAATAATTAGGAATTAGTTTTGTGAATCTCGTTTTGTAATCCTGTTTGGAATTGTAACATTTAAATTCTTGACCTAATTTAAACTTATCTCTTGTAATTATTTTTTACTTATATATGTATACATTTCTTTTTTAACCTATCCTTTTTTTTCATCAACTTATGTAGACCTTGTGTTAATACCTTATTAGGATATTTCAAAAAGGTAGTTTTGTTATCTAAGGAGATTGAATTTTGAATGGAGGCTATGTTGATTCCTCCAATCTTTCTGGGATCTTACTTAGTTATTGACTAAAGGACTTATTAGTGACGTTTCCTAGACTTCATCCCTCGAGTAAATCTTGGAGCGCCACACTTGTAACCATAAAAAAACCCTGTATTTATTTGTTAATATATTCTTTGATGTTCATAATTTTTGGGGCACCACAAGGAAGATGTAGTTATATATATATATATTCATAGCTGATAGTATAATATCTCATTAGAGAATACAAAGATCGAGACGAGAGGATGATAAAGTACCTCGAGAAGGCAAAAAAAGAGGCGGAGTAATTCGAATCGTTTGAGGCTGAATAGGTAAGTCAAGGTCAAACCAACCACATCGATGTACTAGCTTGTCTAGAATAAGCTGACTACCAAGCATCTTCTCTAGAATAAGCCGAAAGATTGAGATCAACACCCTCGAGCTACCAACCATCATGGAAAAGGAATGAGAGATGGGTGAGCCCTATCGTCAAGTACCTTCTTGAAGGGACGTTGCCAGTTAACAAAAATGAGGCACATCGGCTAAGACAATAGGCTACAACATTTTGGATCGATGCCAAAGGGAAGCTCTTTAGAAGATCATACTTCGGTCCCTACTCAAGATGTGTAGATCCAAACGAAGTTCAAAATCTTCTCACATTCATGAAGGATCCTACAATGCATATGTAGGGGGCAAATCATTAGCCCACTGTGCAATCACTTAAGGGTTCAGGTGGCTAATATGTAGAAGGAAACCTAAGCATTTGTATAAGAAATGCGAAGCTTGCCAAAGGTATGGGCTGATCATACGACATAATTCCAAAGATCTTAATCCCATCGTTAGCCCTTGGCCATTCGCACAATGGGGGCTCGATGTAGTTGGCCAGATGCCGAATGCATCAGGAAACAAAGATGGCGGGTGGTCGCTACCGATTACTTCACCAAGTGGATTGAAGCTGAACCCTTGGTCAATATTAGGGATTTTGAAATAAAACAATTTGCATGGAAAAAATCATTATCAAGTTTGGCATCCCAGGGCACATCGTATCTGACAATGGTACACAATTCGACTGTGGAATGTAATACGAGTTATGTGAACAATATAGGATAAAAGCCTACTATTCTACACATGTTTATCCGCAAAGAAATGGGCAAGCTGAAGGATCAAACAAAACTGTGTTAAAGAGGATAGAAAGCGCTAAAGATAGATGGACCAAAGAGTTGCTGATAGTGATGTGGGCCTACCGAATTACCTTTTGAGGGCCCACTAGTGAGACGCCCTTTTCACTTACCATTGGAATGGAGGTAGGAATCCCTCTTGGGCTTGAATTTCCTATAATAAGAATTGAAATAGTGAAAATCGATAAGAATGAAGCTGCATTAGCCGACGAATTGGACTTGGTAGAGGAAAAAAGGGAAAAAGCGCTAGTTAGACTAGTGAATTATCAAATGATCATTTCTAAGGCATATAACAAGCAAGTTCAACCTCAAGGTTACATCATTGGAGATTTAGTCATGAAAAAGATTTTGCCAAACAGCCATAAAGTTGTGGATGTGAAGCTCAGCCCGAACTAGAAAGGGCCTTGTAGCTAGAAATGGGCTTTGAATTAGCTAACTTAAGAGGGAACGTGCTTCCACGTCCTTGGAATTCATATCATTTGATGAAATATTATTCCTAGTCTGATTGTACTAGCAAGGCAACCTATGTAGTACTCAAGTTTGTAATAAAGCATGAATGCATGTGCAAGAAATAAAGGAATAAGAATTTGTTATGAAAGCCTTGTATATATAAGACCAAAACGTTGAATGCAAGTTTGTGCAGTCGAATGCCCACAAATGCAAAAAAGGGGCTCTTGACAAAGTCCAATATATATATACAACCAAGCCTAAAAATCATATGCTTTATGAGGAATTGCTAGGTCAGGATTTGGGAAAGACACGTTTAGAAATGGGAAAGTATTTGCCAACCTAGCAACCCTTAAACCAACTCTCCATCCATCCCTGATAAACACATTTTCCAGACTCAAAAATTGGGCAATGTATGTTTTGGTGGCTTTAGCCCAAGCTTCATTCTTTCCAATTTATGTCCCCACCTCTTGGGTCTTGAAGTTCGTTTCCCAATGAGCTCGCTCTTTCACCAGTGTGACCTTCAGTTTGTCATGCTTCGTTTTGAGTTCATCCAACTTTTCGATGACTAAAGCAAAATTCTCCTCAACGGTCATGGCCTTGACCTCGGCAGTTCCGACCCTTTGATCAGTTGCTTTAATATCCTTGGAAATCCCCTGAAGCTATTGGTCACTCTTCATGTGGTTCTTATGTTCCCTGGCCATTTGTCGGCCACCTTTCATGAATTGGTTCAAGTCCCCCCCTTTCAAAAAAAAAAAAGTGCAGACAAAGACTTAGAGAAAAAAAACTAACAGAAAAGGCAACAGAAGATAATGAAAGAACAACTTACCATGATCAAGCTCTGAATTCTATGTGCAAAGACTTGATCATTAGTTTATGCTTGAATATGTTCCATATCTCCAGGGATGCATAGGCCTTGGGGCAATGCCAAAGTGACATCGATATCGATTAAGATAGAGTCACAAGTGTTGATCGGCCTTCCCCCAACCAGCGGTTCAAAGAGAAGCTCATTAGGAAGAGCTTCAGTGCTTTTTGGTATCGAGGTAGCAACATAGTCTTCTAGTCTAGCCCGTTGGGCGGGTGGCAATCCAAAGGGGGTGTGTTCAGTAGGTCGGTGAGAACTGATAAGGAAAGAAGTGTTCGCTGCTTTCTCTAAGCTAGGAATGCAAAGAGGGAGAAACAGAGAAGCCCACTGTAGACGCGCCCGTGGGCCTCATGCTACAGTTTGGACTCGATTTGTGTCGGTTCTTAATCTGATCTCGCAATGTGCAATACAAGACCGATGAATCATCAAAGAGTCCAAATCCGGCAAATCGTTTTTGAAAATAGATTTTTTTGAAAGAAGTGCCAAACATGGACTGCTTTGCCAGATACAGAGTCGCCACCTAAATATTTTATTTTGGGGGAATTTAGGAAACCCTGACTCGTTGCCTAAGGCCACGTGTCCGTCATCACCAAAGTTGCCTTGGCTCGGGAACTTGGGTACGATTAGGGAAGGTCAGCTATGAGCACCCCCTCTCGCCCGATCCGAAGATCGGTCTCTACTAACCATGATATCAAGTTTTGAAAACATTATGTGTTCTTATTCCGGTTATTAGCCTAGATTTACTATGTGATGCGCACAACACAAAAGTATAGACTAGATTGCCTAATTTGGAACAAAGCATTGCATATCCGCTTGTTTGAAAGACAGTTTGAAATTTGCTACTCGCAAGTAAGCTAAAACACAGATTTCAACGAATTGTTCTAACTCAAGCAATCCAACCTTCACCCACAGGCATTCAGGCAGTTTACATCACATAAGCATATAGCCACATGGTAAGCATGCTGTCATGTTAACATTCACACTCATGCAAGATGCTAAAGCATAAAAAGCTTACCGAGTACTCCGAGCCAAAACAAAGAACTTGTTAGCAATCAATGTATGATCCAAGTCCATGTTAAGTGGCTAATGCATCGCATACAAAATGCAACTAGAATAGGCTCGGCTAATCCTAGGATGGCATGTGGAATGCAACAAATAACACGTATTCAAGTTAGATTTGAAATACTATGCAGTTAACATGATGCGCCGAGCCCGGTGCATGCAATACAAATAAATGGATGCACGCATGCATAGCATAAGGATGCTAAATGAAATATGCCCTAATACTAACCATCAAAAGCAGGTAAGTAAAAGGGAGAAAGAAGTGGGGGTTGGAAGACATGCATCACACGCACGCACACTTATTACAAATTCGCCCTTGCTCGGAGGGACCAAAAGAATAATACAATTTAATCAACTGACAAGCTAATTAAATAGTTACAAACCAATTAACTAGTTAAGCAAATTAACTAAGCTAATAAAGTGATAAAACAGCCTCGGGAAGAGGGCCCAATGCACGCATGCTCGGCTCCGCTCGGAAATCCAACGCCATGCACAAGCTGCCTCTGTTTTCACTGTTTTCCTCCTCTGAAAATTGCACAAGTCCCAAGAAGCACTCTATGAACACTGTGGGGTGCCACTGGACATGAGGAATGATCACCGGCCATGGGAAAGTGGTCATCGACCATCTATTGAGCTCTCGGCCACCAATTTATGGCCTGTCGGCACTGAATGTGGTCGGTCGGCCATATATGCCTGCAAAATCCTGTTTTGACAACAACAGAGGGCAAACATGGCATGGCAATGCATTTCAAGCAAATGTGTGCACCAACACCCTCCTTATCATGTTCATGACTCAGAGGAGGATGGTCCTTGATTCTCGGACCACCAATTGCGCATTTCAATGCGTGATGGCCCAAGAAACCAAGTGTGCCGTTTCAATATCAAATGAAATGCAAACCAAATAAACACATAAGGGCCAACCTCTATCATGGTAATTTCAAGGGGCAAGGCATGCATGCTCAATGCAATGCAACCTAGGCATGCAAGCTAAGTATGCAACATGACAATGCAAACAAGCACACAAGGCATGTAACATGTTAGGCAACCAAACAAAAAGGGAATGCATGCCAAATGCAATGTGATTCAAGCATGCAACACATGCGATAGGCCAAGTATGCAACAACGCGCAAGGTGAGCATGCAACAACATGCGAATGATGGACTTAAGCTAATTTAGGCAGCTCTCAAACAAGCCCAAAACATTGGCCAAATGCTATGGAAATGAGGTACAAATGCACATGCAAACATGCATACAAATGGACCAACACTCAAGCATAAAGAGGGGACTTTTAAGCACACTTAAAAGAGGACAAATAGCATATCAGCTTTGAAAATATGTAGAAGATGATGCCAAATCAACCTACCAATGCAAGCAAAGCATGCAACCAAGCCCAAGGACTTAAACTACGGTCATGTGACACATGAAGCAAATGACCAAAGCGGACCAAAACAGTCCCAAATCATGCCAAAGTGAGCCCCAAAAAAAACCACTTAGATGGCATCTAAATGACCTAATCTTAGAGGCATGCACAATGGTACAAACATGGAGCATGAAACACCAACCTTTTTAAGCATGAATGGAGCATGAAACACCAACCTTTTAAAGCATTAAAGGAGCGCCAAATACAAGCATGCAAGCATACCATATGGACTGAAATGACATGGTAAGTGGTTCCAAACCACTGAAATGAGCCAAGTAATGCATACTCAACACTCGCACACCTAAGGCTAACAAACCAAAATGCAAGGTGGCTATACAAAGCATGTCATAGATGGCCCAAATAACCAAAAACAGACCTTAAGCATACTAAAAGATTCACAAAAGCTTCACAAAGCTTGGCCAAAACAAGTAAGCATAGTGGTCTAGATGCTAAGTACATGTTAAGGCAAATTCATAGCATTACAAGACAAGTATGCTAAGCATGCATGGTGTGTCTAAACCAATGAAAAACAGTGCTAAATCATGGCAAAATAAGCACAAATAACACTTAAGACATGGCCAACATGCACTTAAATAAGATGCTCACATATGAGGCTAAAATGGCCAACATCGAAGGCAACAAGAAGAGGGGATGGCCCTCTCCTTCTTAGGACCTTAAAGCACCATCCTCACCACTGAAATCCCTCTGGATTTCAGTGGTGAGGAGGCCAAAACAAGGTGGTCCCGGAGCTCACCAAAATAGCACAAAAATGGGGCCAAACAAGGCCTAAGAGGGGTCAAACAACCCCAAACACAAAAGCAACCTTAAACAACTATTTAAAGCACTGAAAAAGAAGACTTTTATTAGTTATATACAAAGTCTAAAAACGGATACAAGGATGGCTAAAAGCCTATGCAAAAATGGGGAACAAAGGGGTAAAGTTCTTACCCTTGAAGACCTCCTTCAAGAACAATGCTCCAGCAGCCTCTCCAAGCTTAGATCAACTCAAGAAGTTCAAGAACAACCCTCTAATGCCTCAGCAACTAAGGGAAGGTGTAATGGTAGGTGTTTGTGCACAAAAGTAAGACTAAACAACCTAAACACACCAAATACAAAGGGAGAGGGAGATATAGAGATAGATAGATACAAGACTCAAACCCTAATCTCAAGACCCTCTGGAATTTTCTTGGAACCCTTGAGGAGGGAGGAGAAGGCCTCCCTTTATAGAGATTCACTCTTGCAAAGCTTACAAAACAAGCTAAGCAAGAGTGAAATCCCTCCATACACGTGTATGGAGGGGGTGCAAAGTGGGTGCCAGCTATTACAGCTGGCACAAAATATCTGCCAAAAGCAGATGCACAGTGGTCAGCCAGCTAAAAATGACAAATTGGCCAAAACAATGGTCGGCCGACCATAAAGAGTGCCGGCCGGCCAAACATTTGGCCAATGGCAACAAAACAATGGCCGGTGGCCTCAAGCCATGGCCGATGAGGTGTGGGGATGGCCAACAAGCCATTCCCTGCCCCTCAAAAGCAAAACACAAGTGTTTGGTGCAAACCAAACACAAAACAGTCGAGTCGAGAGGTCTTGAGGCAAGGCGTATGGCCGAGACCTCCGGGAACTCAAGACGAACACAAACAATGATGATCACCGAGTGTTCAAACGGTGACGTCCAAGTCTCAAGGACGGTCAAAAATGGGGTGTCTACAGTTGCCCCTCTTTGACAGAACTCGAAAGTCATAACAATGATGGGAGTGAGTGTCAAAGCCCAGAGACAACCCATTTTTGACAAGGCCGAAGACTTAGACAAAGCATACAAGCCACAGATAAAGAAATGCGCCCGAGGGCAGGGGCAAAATGCAAAACAATGCACAAAGCCGAGCATAACTTATGATCATGCAAAGAAAGCTGTAACGAAGCATAACATGCGACAGTTTTAAGCAATCAAACACAAATCCAACTACATTACAATGTAGAAAGGATGTAAGAGAATTATGTAATTCTCGCTACATTTCACGCAGAGAATACAATACCTGTGCGGTTCGTCTGGTCGTGCCAGCTTCAAATGAACCGTACATACAATATCGTGCCTGTAAAAGAGAGAAACTTAACAGGTACGATATCATTAGTAGCATGCATGACATGCAAGTTAAGACTACGTAACAACGCAAGTGAAGGAGTGCATGACAATGCAACCTATGTATGACAACGCATAACAATGCGAAATGGATGCAAAATGATAATGCAATATTTACAAAACTATGTATAAACAATGCAAATAATATGCAATGCATTTAAAACATGATCAAAACATAAGCAGTTCAAAACCACAGAAATATCATAAAGAGATGGAGATGCAAAGTCCGTCTACCATAGAAAAGGTGCCGACACCCTCAAACCACAATACCAGTAGTGGAATAGGCGCGTACACATACAGAACTATGAGTGTGTAGACGAACACAAGATACAAGTAATTGGGTGGAATGATATAAGTGGGGACCCGCTGAGGAAAGATCGTGATCCTAAATGTTGGATGCAACAAATTACACTACAATGTAATATATACAAGGATAAGACATGCAGCCAAACCGTTCTTGCCTAGGAAAGGCATGGACACATACAAACCATGTTTAACACGGAAACGGTGCCGTCACCCACAACACTAGGTGCGTACATATAATATCATAACCATGCTTCAACGTGAAAAGTACGGACACATACCAAACCAAGCTCAACAAGGAAAGGCGCAAGCCGTAGATGGATGATGCAATGCATGCAAACTAAACTATGTACAATACAATGAATGCATGACAATGCAAGCTATGTACAATGAAACCTACATACTAAATGATGCAGTAAGGAAATGCATGGCAATGCAAAGTAAGGAAGAATGCAATACAATGCATATAAGGAAAGATGCATGACAATGCAAGCTATGTACAATGCAATATTTACAAGCTAGAATGCAATGGATGCAGTGGATAAGGCCTGCGGCCAAAACACATCTTGCCTAGGAAAGGCATGGACACATACAAACCGCGTTTAACACAGAAACGGTGCCGTCACCCACAACACTAGGTGCGTACACATAATATCATTACTGTGCTTCAACGTGAAAAGGTATGGGCACATACCAGACCAAGCTCAACTCGGAAAGGCGCAAGCCATAGGCGGGGGTGATGCAATGAATGCATGCAAGCTACAATGCAATATATACAATATGCAATGGAATGTAAGTGTAAATGTAATATTTACAGTGGATGAGGCACGCGGCCAAGCCAAATCTTGCCTAGGAAAGGCATGGACACATACAAACCGCGTCTAACACAGAAACGGTGCCGTCACCCACAGCACTAGGTGCATACACATAATATCATTACTGTGCTTCAACGTGAAAGGTATGGGCACATACCAGACCAAGCTCAACTCGAAAAGGCACAAGCCATAGGCGGGGGTGATGCAGTGAATGCATGCAAGCTACAATGCAATATATACAATATGCAATGGATGGATACTATGTACAATGCATTATATACAATGAATGCTATGTACAATGCATGTTTTTTTTTTTGTTTTTGTTTTTTTTGAAATGCGTGAAGTGCATGATGATGCATGTTTGTTGTTTTTTTTAAAATGCATGATAAGTGCATGATGATGCATGTTTGTTTTTTTTTGTTTGTTTTTTTTGAAATGCATGATAATGCACGTAACGAATGCGTGACAACGCACGTCTTTTGATATGCATGACAATGCGAATGAACTTGAATGCGCGACAACGCGCATCTTTGGAAATGCATGACAATGCACATGATCTTGAATGCGCGACAACGCGTGTCTTTGGAAATGCATGACAATGCATATGAGGTACGCATGACGATGCGACCTAAAGAATGTGCATACTAATGCAAGTATGGCGTGCGCATGACAATGCGTGTAGACATGCATAACAATGCAACGTATTATGAAGTGGTTTCCAAACCTTTGCAAGGTACAAAAGGATACGAAAAGGATACACCTGGCACATATTCGAGTGCTACGCACAGAAGACGCAGCACAGAGGCCGGCTAAGCTTCAAAAATGCCTTTTCTTGCACTGTGTTGAGCAATGAAGGCTCCAAACCACATATCTGACCCAAACAAGGGTGTAGGAGGCTCACCGGCCACTGGGGGAGGTCACCGGCCATCCACCGGCCATCTATTTGGCCGACCGGCCAACAATATGGCCGACCGGCCAAAAGTGCCTGTTCGGGGCAGTTTTGTCAATTCGGCACGGGTCTTTAAATATAGGGCTTTAAACCCTATTCTATCACTTTCCCCTTACTCGAAAAATCCTCCCCCACCTCTCTAGGTCATTTTTCTTCTTCCGATCCTCGTCTTTCCTTGGTTTTCGGGCCCGTTTCGTCGTTCGATTCGCGAACTCCTTCGCGTTTCAAACATTTTCAACCGAACAAATCTTTGTTTTGGTGTCTTTTTCTCGATTTCCGCCACTTGGGGTTTGTTTCCCCCGAGTTCTTCTCTATCTCTGTGCCTTTTCCGCACCCTGACCTTTCCGGCCATTTTTCACCCTCCCGGGGTTGACTTTTTAGTTGACTTTTCGTATTCTCGCCCAGTTTTCACATTCCCGACCCTTTTCGCACCATTCTCGAGATGGCGGATGACATTCCAGGCGGTGGGGCTGCCCCGGAGATAGATATGGACCCAGAGGCCGAGCTCTTGCCGCTTTACATCCGGCCATTCGACCCAGCGACCTACAGGCCGGTGATTCACGTATTACCTCTCGACGGCATCGCCACTTGCACTTCAGCAGCTTCGCGAGAGGTGTGGCACCAGAGCTCCTACTGGGCGAGCCAGAGTCACATCTGTCCTTCGGTGCCTCCGAGGTACACTCTTCTTCGTTTTATTTTCTACAAAGTAAATGGTATAACTGCAATAGTCGATTCTGCCTTTTAATTGTTTAACTCGGATACACCGATATACCGCATGCTATAGTTGACTGTGAACATGCTTGCACCTGATATCTGTTTGAATCTAAACATGTGTACTGACGCTGTATTTTCACTGAACCATCCAAACACACTGACACATCGTATGCTGTAGTTCACTGTGAGCACACCGGCACCCGGTAGTTGTTCGAATCTGACCACGTGCACACACGCTATATCTGTACTGAACCACTCGAAAACACTGACACATCATATGTCATAGTTCACTGCGAGCACACCGGCACCCGATGTCTGTTTGAATCTGAACACGTGCGCACACGCTGCATTTCATTGACTCTGAGCAATTTCAACACTGTATTTTCAACACTGTTTGTTTTGACCACAGGGAGATTCTCATGCCCTCCGGGGGTATGGGAACGTCGCCGCACGAGGTTAGTACATGGAGTTAGCTGACGCGGTTCGTCGCATCATCGACCGAGCCGGCTTTGCGACCTTCTGCATGGGGCTCTCGCGCCTTACTGCGAGCAGGCCGCTCCTTGCTGTATTGGCGGAGAGTTGGTGGGACACCACAGACTCCTTCCACCTTTCTGTCGCTGGGGAGATGACGATGACTCCCTTCGACTTCTCGATGCTCACCGGCATTGGGGTAGGGGTGATCCGATCCTCTTCGATATAGACATGGATGAGTGGGAGGCTGCCCAGATGTACCTGCTTGGCGCCCTACCACCTCTTGCTTGTCCAGGATTTGTACGATATTCTTGGTTTGAGGCTCATTTCAGGATTCAGGCGCCGACCACTTAGGAGGAGGAGGAGGAGCAGTATGCTCGCGGCTTCCTTATGTTCTTGCTGGGGACGACCCTTTTCGCCGACCGGGCGAACACCGTGCCCCTTTACCTGCTGAGTGCACTGGTTGACGTGACCAGGATCCGTGGCTACGACTGGGGTAGCGCAGGCTTGGCCACACTCTATGGCTACATGAGTTCATCCTCCCGCCTCAGCGGACAGCTGCTTAGAGGCTACTGGCGGCTTGGGAGGCATGTCTTCTTTTTCTATTTTGCCTTTCTGCTTTACATTCTCTGTATTCTGTATACTGCACACACTGCACAATACACTGCACATACCGCTTTCTGCTTTATCTGCATACTGCTTTATCTGATAAGTATACTGATATCTATTCTGTCATACTGTAGTTGTGGGTATACGCCTACTTCCCAAGGCTTGCCCCAGTGCCAGAGGAGGAGATGCCTCCCATGATCCTGTTCTCTCACCGCTTCGACGTGAGGTGCGAGCGCAGGCCCCGGGAGTCTTTCATATTCTTCCGCCGCTATTTCGATACCATCACCGCCGCAGAGGTATTTCAAATATTACAATTCATTTAAGCTTCGCTTTGCATTGCATTTTCAATAGCAGTAGATAACAAACTGTACTTCATTTGCAGATCACCTGGCAGCCATGGGCCTCATTGCCCGTCGCAGTACGGGATCGGTATGCTGGTGCCCGAGAGACGGCCCGATTCAGAGTTTTACTAGAGGGCCCCGTCTGCCGCGCCTGGTACTTGGGGGAGCACTTCTTGCGGTAGACCTTAGGTGTGCCAGAGTAGACAGTTCCGCGGCCACCTCCTACTCATATGAGGCATACCGAGAGGTACACTCTCGAGGAGATGGCGGACTACACGATCAGTTGGGACTCCGAGGGCTTCAGGGGCGAGGGCGACTACGCAGAGTACGTCCGGACCTACATCATGCGGCCTTTGAGCAGTGGCCGTCGAGTTGAGCGAGAGAGACCCGCGGCACCGGCGGCTAGGGTAGGAGCGGGAGCAGGAGCATCGAGGACGGCTCGGGTCCGTGGCAGGAGTGGGACCCGGAGAGGACGGGGGGCTAGTTGGCCAGTACTGCCCACGATGATGACATGCCGAGGGCAGGGTGGGGAGACTTACCAGATCCCCATTGCTCCCCCTCTGGCTGATCACGAGCTAGTCGGGTTCTACGACTTGCCTCAGGTATGTATTATTGCATTTCGTATTTTGCACTGTCATTTCATTTCATTTCATTTGATATTCCGCAGAATACTGATGTTTCCAACACCTTTGCAGGCTTCCTCCGAGTACACTCGCTAGTCCCTAGAGTTGACTGCCTCTGTGATGGGGATGCTCCAGCGGAGCCTCGACCTTCTGTCCATCTACGGTATTCCGGTATGTTCTTCTGACCACGGTCTCACACCATACATAAACTGTTTCACATAATCTGATGTATCGCACTGTCAACACAACACTCGATACACTGCCCTCACGACATCTGATACACTGCATCCCACAGACTGTTCACAGCATTACTCACAGTGTTCACACACTGCACTCAGTCACTGCATTCTGTATCGACATACTGCTCACGGTATTCATACACTGTACTCATACACTGCATTCTGTACTGATACACTGCTCACAGCATTCATACTCTGTACTCATACACTGCATTCTGTACTGATACACTGCTCACAGCATTCATACACTGTACTCATACACTGCATTCTGTACTGATACACTGCTCACAGCATTCATACTCTGTTTTGCGTAGCATACTGATGCGTTTGCCATTTGCGCTTTTCAGCCTTCGTTCCAGATTCCTGCTGCAGGAGGTGCTCCAGCTGGGCCTTCTGTTCCTGCTCGAGGAGGAGGGCGAGGAGGCACAGTATACCCCCGCACCAAAGCGGGGTGTACTCATGTTGGGAGTAGCTCTCGGGCACCGGTTCCTGAGGATGATGAGTTCGAGGCGGAGACAGAGGCGGAGTCGGAGGCAAAGTCATCCGAGGAGGAGACCAAAGATGACTCAGGCTCGGGCTCAGATGATGGTGCTGATGACGATGCTCCTGGACCTTCGTCCAGGAAGAGGACGAGGACAGACCCGTAGGCCTGAGATGATCGATGCTGATCCAGACTTTTACTGCTTTTCTTCTTTTGTTTTGCTTTGTTCAGACATTTTCCTTTTTAGCTAGTAGTTTGAGTACTTTGTACTGCCACTGGCAGGTTTTATTTTCTTCAAAACTATGTACTTGAAAAGATGATGAAATGAAACGAACTTTTTGTTTGAAAAAGTGTTACATTTGTACATTTCATACTTCGCATTGCATCGCATCATATTACACCTCAATGTAAATTAGATCGATCTCCTGTCTAAAAATCAAACACTTGTATTGTAATAACCAGATAATGAACCGGCCAACGACAACACAACTCATGCAACCCACTGCTCATTCTGAACACACAGCCCATAACACAACGCTTTGGTCTACCCGGCACACAGCTCATACACACAGCTCATTCTAAACACTGCTCATTCTGAACTCAAAGCCCGTAACATAGCATTCTGTTTATTTGCACACAGCTCATACAACGCACTGCTCATTCTGAACACATAGCCCATAACACAGTATTCTGTTCATTTGCACACGGCCTATTATGAACAAACAATTCAATCTTGAAAAGACGGGATACGAAGGTGGAATCTGCTGAAGCTGAAACACACTCGAACGCAATCCAGAACCCATACGTTCACTGTTTCCAAGTGACCCGGGTTTGAACCCCTGTGGTTTTACAAAAGAACCAAATCATGCTTTGCACAAATGTGGAGAATGGCACAACACTTTAAGCGCACAAAATGATTTTAGAAAAGGGTTTTCAACCGGGTATTGAGCCTACAACTAAACACAGCATACTACGACTCAACAGAAGGTACACGACCTAAACACACCGAGTAACACTCGAAAAAAAGACTCAAAACAAAAGTTGAGGTAAACAAAACAAAAGACACGACACACAGACATGTTACAAAGACAAGAGACCTCTCGATTCGCGAGGAGCCAGTTTCTCCGGGTATTATTCCCACCCTTTCTTATTTGTGGCTCTCACATCACTCGGCCCTCAGGCTCTTTTTTTTTTTCAAAAAAAACCCTTTTGCTCACTTTTCTCTCAACTTACGCCTCTCTATTCTTTAATCTCTCATTTTTCATCCCTCCCCGGATATGGTCGGTGGATAAACAAGAGGCAGTGGGTTCATGCCCAACATTACCAGCTCGCGGCTACTCCTCCGGTGACATTTAGTCGATGCCTCGGATAAGGGAATGGAGTATCTTGATTCATTTCGATTCGTGCTTCGCACTTGGTTTGATACCTCGTCGCTTGGAGGATGTTGAGAGCTTTCAGCCTTTTGTTGTTAACCTCAGTCGTGCCCTTTGTTGGTAGGTAGAGTGCCCTTCTGGCAAGTATGTTGACGACGGGGGAAAGACAGAACACCTGACTCAACTGTGCCCCTAGTTCATCATTTTGACCATTTTTTGTTTTCGTTTTCTACTAAAACAATTGTGACCAAGATGAGAGTTAGATTAGCATACTTGTTCCATTTTTGATTTGAAATCATGCAAGTCAGTCTATGAGCACTGAAAATTTTCCTTTTTTGGGTCCATGAAAAGGTCTAGTTTTTGAAAATGAAATAATTTTCAAGAAATTAGTCAACCTCAGTAAAAATTTTCAAAAACTATTTTTGCAAACGGTCAATGCTCAACGAGCGCAGAACTTACTCTCGAGATGCACAACCTCGGATCGGAGGCAATGAAAAATTGCCCCTTGTCTGGATGGCATTGCACGGCAACGGAAAGTTGCCCCTATTTGGAAGTGTTTGTGGCTGGACTTCAGGATGAAGTTGCCTACGTATCCCAAACATGGGAATCAAGCCTTACGTAGTTCCGATTAAGGTACACTCGTGTATTAACCCTCACCACGCTCTAACTTTTGCCAAGGTTGCCCTTCTGGGTTTTCAACGTTGCAAGCTTTGTTTTTCTTTTCTCTTTTCATTTCTTTCCTTCTTTTTTCATCTTTTCTTTTGCATTTTTTTCTTTTATATATAATATATATTATATATTTTTACTCTAACTTTTGCCTGGATCGCCCTTCCGGGTTTTCGGCCCAGCAAGCCTCTCAAAGGGTAAAAGTGTAACAAGCCCATGCCAAATGGTTTTAGGGTTTTAAAGCCATCCGTATCCAGGAGAGTGGCTGTTGTATTGATTTACAGACGGATCCATCTTCGGCTCTTCAAGCACATCGGACATTTTGCCCCTATTTCGAGGGGTGCTTCTGATTTAGCTTTGCAAGTTTCTTGTGATGAGGTCAGATCTTCTTGATCTGACTTTGGTGCCTCTTGTTCGAGGGCTGCTTCAAATCTGATCACACAGGCCTTACATCGCGGTTGATCGTTAAACAGTCTGAACCCAAGGTCTAAGGTTTGAAAGCAAGGGCTCAAGTCTCGAGGCTGATAGCGATCCTAAGCTGTGTAATCTCAAGAGCGATTCCACACAGGTCTTCGCAAGACTGCGCAAAACATTTTGTTTTTGAAAGTTTTTAAGAAAGCGACAAATCGCTCGCGCTGAAGATAGTGTGGAACCAATATGGATCAAGCCAGGGTCCTTCTCAGTACTCACGTTGACAAACATGATTTCATTCATTAAAGGCTTAGCACGCCTCTCTTTCTCTCAATTAGTCAAATTTTGCAAAACCCGAGGAATTCCTTCCTCTTCGTTTTCACCGCAGTGTTCAAAAAGTTTTGAAAAACTTAGGTCGAAGTAATGATTTCGAGGTACAGAAGAGTAAGTGAGATGCTCCTCCATTCCACTTTAAACTTGCTGGCACAACTAGCTCAAAGTAGCAATAAACACAGAAACATGATAGCCACAGCTGTTTCATTCAAGACCTCCGGTTGCAATTGGCTCCACAGCAGAGGCAGACTCAAAAGAAAACAAAAGGATAATTACAAAACAAAACAATGATATCCGAGGCAACAACCCTGGAATCACCTGATTTCTATACAAGGGGACTAACTCCATACAACAAGACAGACCCTTAAGCAAAAAGACTGACTCAAGACAGTGAGACAGACTCAAAACAAAACCAAAGAACTGGCTCAACACCCAAGCCAGAAATTAAAAAAACAGCATTCGCAAATGCTCAAAACAGCGCGTGCTAGACGCCACATCTGAAATACACTGAACGCTACCCGCAGGTGGTCCAACTTCTGATCACATACTCGCAGTATCGTCGAAATCTAACAACTCAGCAGTGACAGACTTCGCTGAGGTAGGTGGGAGGATGACCTCATTGTCGATCAAATCCTGTACTTCATGACGAAGACGGAAACAGTTGTCGGTGCAATGACCGGTTTACTGGTGGTACACGCAGTACAAGGTAGCATCATGTGAGGGAGGGAGATTCTTTGGGAGAGGCCGAGGCTCAAGGGGTTTAAGGTGCCCATTTTCGGCAAGGATCTGGAGCGCCCTAGACAAAGGCATGTAGAGAGCATGAAAGACCCTGCGGCCTCGAGGCAGGTACTTCGAAGTCTGTGGGTTCTTGCTAGATGCACTAGCGAAAGGGTCGGCAGGCACTGCCTTGACTTTCTGATCCTTCCCCGGTGCAGAGTTGGGATTGGAGGGAACTGTTCTGGTATGATGGGGCCTATCCCGATTTTCTGCTTGGCGGGAACTCCCTTCGGTTGGAATGGGGGAAACCATCATCCACAGTTTTGGCCATCACCGTGAATATTTGCTGTTTACTCAATTCTCCGGCTTTCAAAGCCTCGACTGCCCACAGCAGTTGTTCGACGGGATCAGCATCTGTTCCCACTTTATTCTTACCTCTGGCCTCAGCTTGATCGAGGGTTTGGGTTGCTATATCAGAGCGAAACCCGGTTGTTATTGACATGTCATGGCCATAGCTTGAGACAGCCTCAGGTTGGCTGAGCTCGATCACAATTCGCCCCAATAGCGGGGGCTCCTGCGGTACGAAATTCCCAGTGTAGGATGTGGTTGGTGGGGAAGCTGACATTCCGTAGGCGAGATCAGCCACAGATCGCTGAAGATCACCAATCATTCCCATCAATTCAAATGTAGTGGGCTCGCGAGCTTGACACAACTGTGGTTCCCAGATCGGGCGCGCGGCAGGCGACCTGGGCGGATGTAGTACATCAACATTGGTTTCATTCTGTAAGATGATTCCTTGATCCAATGCAGCTGCCATAACCACTATTTCCTCTGAACTTTGCGTCATCATAAGTCCGCTGAACTGAACGGTGACTGACGGATCAAATCTTTGTCTTGCCTCAGCAAAGGAGAACACTGGCTATTCTATGCTAAATCTCTGAACTGCAAGAGACAACACACAGTATTTTGGCCTAATCAGAACAGACATAAGCATAGCTGAATAACTGTACTCTACTACTGATCACTATTCCCCAAAATCACTGCCCCGAAAACTGAATCTGATACCCGCAGATATAACTAATTCTCAAATTCCGATACTGATGCCCTCAGGCCTGATACTCAGACTTGCAAACTGATATATGCCTTCATTGTAGAGGTCAACTCAAAAAGCACATAACAAGCAAGCAAGAGCCAAAGCACCCCTATGTTGGGGTAGGGTTTCCCTGTCCTATTTTGTCCGGAGCTAGGGTTTCACTACGCACGCAGCGGTTTCAAACAACCTATAATCGGGTGGCAACCTGTCCTAGCTTGGAATGGTCACTATGGATTCTGAACATGCACTAGGTCGAACGGTCAAAAGGGTGCCCCGATGACAACTGGGGTTTGTGTTCCCATCGTGGCAGAGCCCGTAACCGGTCAGCCTTATGGCACGCTTCTTGAAGCGAGCCTCCGACAAACCGTTCAGGAATAGCAGATGGCAAACACAATGTCCTAGGCGCACCAATGCACATGCAATGCAAAGAGACACATAAGTGTAGTCAAAACAAGATATCATGAGTTCGAGTCAAGTTCTCTAAATCCCCAGCAGAGTCGCCAGAAACTGTAGACGCGCCCGTGGGCCTCATGCTACAGTTCGGACTCGATTTGTGTCGGTTCTTAATCTGATCTCGCCATGTGCAATGCAAGACCGATGAATCATCAAAGAGTCCAAATCCGGCAAATCGTTTTTGAAAACAGATTTTTTTAAAAGAAGTGCCAAACATGGACTGCTTTGCTAGATACAGAGTCGCCACCTAAATATTTTATTTTGGGGAATTTAGGAAACCCTGACTCGTTGCCTAAGGCCACGTGTCCGTCATCACCAAAGTTGCCTCGGCTGGGGAACTTGGGTACGATTGGGAAGGTCAGCTATGAGCACCCCCTCTCGCCCGATCGAAGATCGGCCTCTACTAACCATGATATCAAGTTTTGAAAACATTATGTGTTCTTATTCCGGTTATTAGCCTAGATTTACTATGTGATGCGCACAACACAAAAGTATAGACTAGATTGCCTAATTTGGAACAAAGCATTGCATATCCGCTTGTTTGAAAGACAGTTTGAAATTTACTACTCGCAAGTAGGCTAAAACACAGATTTCAACGAATTGTTCCAACTCAAGCAATCCAACCTTCACCCACAGGCATTCAGGCAGTTTACATCACATAAGCATATAGCCACATGGTAAGCATGCTGTCATGTTAACATTCACACTCATGCAAGATGCTAAAGCATAAAAAGCTTACCGAGTACTCCGAGCCAAAACAAAGAACTTGTTAGCAATCAATGTATGATCCAAGTCCATGTTAAGTGGCTAATGCATCGCATACAAAATGCAACTAGAATAGGCTCGGCTAATCCTAGGATGGCATGTGGAATGCAACAAATAACACGTATTCAAGTTAGATTTGAAATACTATGCAGTTAACATGATGCGCCGAGCCCAGTGCATGCAATACAAATGAATGGATGCACGCATGCATAGCATAAGGATGCTAAATGAAATATGCCCTAATACTAACCATCAAAAGCAGGTAAGTAAAAGGGAGAAAGAAGTGGGGGTTGGAAGACATGCATCACACGCACGCACACTTATTACAAATTCGCCCTTGCTCGGAGGGACCAAAAAATAATACAATTTAATCAACTGACAAGCTAATTAAATAGTTACAAACCAATTAACTAGTTAAGCAAATTAACTAAGCTAATAAAGTGATAAAACAGCCTCGGGAAGAGGGCCCAATGCACGCATGCTCGGCTCCGCTCGGAAATCCAACGCCATGCACAAGCTGCCTCTGTTTTCACTGTTTTCCTCCTCTGAAAATTGCACAAGTCCCAACAAGCACTCTATGAACACTGTGGGGTGCCACCGGCCATGAGGAATGATCACCGGCCATGGGAAAGTGGTCATCGACCATGTATTGAGCTCTCGGCCACCAATTTATGGCCGGTTGGCACTGAATGTGATCGATCGGCCATATATGCCTGCAAAATCCTGTTTTGACAGTAGCAGAGGGCAAACATGGCATGGCATGCATTTCAAGCAAATGTGTGCACCAACACCCTCCTTATCATGTTCATGACTCAGAGGAGGATGGTCCTTGATTCTCGGACCACCAATCGCGCATTTCAATGCGTGATGGCCCAAGAAACCATGTGTGCCATTTCAATATCAAATGAAATGCAAACCAAATAAATACATAAGGCCCAACCTCTATCATGGTGATTTCAAGAGGCAAGGCATGCATGCTCAATGCAATGCAACCTAGGCATGCAAGCTAAGTATGCAACATGACAATGCAAACAAGCACACCAGGCATGTAACATGTTAGGCAACCAAACAAAAAGGGAATGCATGCCAAATGCAATGTGATTCAAGCATGCAACACATGCGATAGGCCAAGTATGCAACAACGCGCAAGGCTAGCATGCAACAACATGCGAATGATGGACTTAAGCTAATTTAGGCAGCTCTCAAACAACCCCAAAACAGTGGCCAAATGCTATGGAAATGAGGTACAAATGCACATGCAAACATGCATACAAATGGACCAACACTCAAGCATAAAGAGGGGACTTTTAAGCACACTTAAAAGAGGACAAATAGCATACATGATAAGCTTTGAAAATATGTAGAAGATGATGCCAAATCAACCTACCAATGCAAGCAAAGCATGCAACCAAGCCCAAGGACTTAAACTATGGTCATGTGACACATGAAGCAAATGACCAAAGCGGACCAAAACAGTCCCAAATCATGCCAAAGTGAGCCCCAAAAAAAACCACTTAGATGGCATCTAAATGACCTAATCTTAGAGGCATGCACAATGGTACAAACATGGAGCATGAAACACCAACCTTTTAAAGCATGAATGGAGCATGAAACACCAACCTTTTAAAGCATTAAAGGAGCGTCAAATGCAAGCATACAAGCATACCATATGGACTGAAATGACATGGTAAGTGGTTCCAAACCACTGAAATGAGCCAAGTAATGCATACTTAACACTCGCACACCTATGGCTAACAAACCAAAATGCAAGGTGGCTATACAAAGCATGTCATAGATGGCCCAAATAACCAAAAACAGACCTTAAGCATACTAAAACATGCACAAAATCTTCACAAAGCTTGGCCAAAACAAGTAAGCATAGTGGTCTAGATGCTAAGTACATGTTAAGACAAATTCATAGCATTACAAGACAAGTATGCTAAGCATGCATGGTGTGTCTAAACCAATGAAAAACAGTGCTAAATCATGGCAAAATAAGCACAATAACACTTAAGAATGGCCACAGCACTTAAATAAGATGCTCACATATGAGGCTAAAATGGCCAACATCGAAGGCAACAAGGAGAGGGGATGGCCCTCTCCTTCTTAGGACCTTAAAGCACCATCCTCACCACTGAAATCCAAACAACCCCAAACACAAAAGCAACGTTAAACAACTATTTAAAGCACTGAAAAACAAGACTTTTATTAGTTATATACAAAGTCTAAAAACAGATGCAAGGATGTCTAATAGCCTATGCAAAAATGGGGAACAAAGGGGTAAAGTTCTTACTCTTGAAGACCTCCTTCAAGAACAATGCTCCAGCAGGCTCTCCAAGCTTAGATTAACTCAAGAAGTTCAAGAACAACCCTCTAATGCCTCAGCAACTAAGAGAAGGTGTAATGGTAGGTGTTTGTGCACAAAAGTAAGACTAAACACACCTAAACACACACAAATACAAAGGGAGAGGGAGATATAGAGATAGATAGATACAAGACTCAAACCCTAATCTCAAGACCCTCTGGAATTTTCTTGGAACCCTTGAGGAGGGAGGAGAAGGCCTCCCTTTATAGAGATTCACTCTTGCAAAGCTTACAAAACAAGCTAAGTACAGTGAAATCCCTCCATACACGTGTATGGAGGGGCTGCAAAGTGGGTGCCAGCTATTACAGCTGGCACAAAATATCTGCCAAAAGTAGATGCACGGTGGTCGGCCAGCCAAAAATGACAAATTGGCCAAAACAATGGTCGACTGACCACAAAGAGTGCCGGCCGGCCAAACATTTGGCCGATGGAAACAAAACAATGGCCGGTGGCCTCAAGCCATGGCCGGTGAGGTGTGGGGATGGCCAACAAGCCATTCCCTGCCCCTCAAAAGCAAAACACAAGTGTTTGGTGCAAACCAAACACAAAACAGTCGAGTTGAGAGGTCTTGAGGCAAGGCGCGTGGCCGAGACCTCTGGGAACTCAAGACGAACACAAACAAGGATGATCACCGAGTGTTCAAACGGTGACGTCCAAGTCTCAAGGACGGTCAAAAATGGGGTGTTTACACCCACTATGTCTAAGAGTGACGCTCCTATGATAAGGCTAATAAGTTACACGGAGACATTGTCGGTAGAGTTGAATTTGAGGATTAAACCTCAATAAGGATGCTGAATATGTTTCCCATTCTTGTTTGGCAAGAACTTCCTGAGGGGTCTAGAGTAGAGAGTAAAAATATTACAACTCTCTGAGGCCTAGGTTCAATCGATAGAGGGCGAGCATACTATTGACGACCTTAAAAATTTACACTAAGAATGAAAGGAGGAATCTGTAATGAAAAAGGGTTTCACATAAGAACATATGGAGAGAAAACCTAACTCCATTGTCAATTATGCCAAAAACTAACTAGGGAAGGAACTCTATCAACTACGGCAAACGAAAAGTTATCCCAGGAGTGGAGAGGTCAATCTCCACATTAGCAGGTATATCGAAGGAGGATCACAATCGAGCCTTGCCCTCTAGACAGCTTAGAAAAATTAAATACCTCTCCATGATTCAAAATTTGAAAATATGCAAGAAAGAGGACTTATTGCAGTAAAAGTTTAAAAAATAAAGAGGAAGACGAATGAACAGAGCTCTTTGTACTTCAGAGAGCAACTGAAAAGTGTCGTATTTGAAGACAAGAACAAATAATGAGGCAATATGGGAGTAGACACGAATATCAAAGTAATGATATCTATGAGGATATATGTAATGAAAAAAGAATATAAATGACATACTTAGTATAGGCACACGTCTCCTTAGTTGCTAAATATCCCCCCCGACATTATATGGATGCATTCATGAAGATGAAATGACTAGCACGTGTCCTTTGATGATGCCATCAAACCTAAACACTTGTCCCTGAAAGAAACTAACCCTAACCTGAAGCCCGTTTAGCACGACAGATCGGCGACTAGGCCGTCAGCTTATCATGCCTAGAGCGAGGAAAGACCTACGAAGGTGTTCTCAAAAAACCTACCAAGGGAAATAGTTCAGTAACTAGGTCATTAGCTTATCTTGCCTATGGGCAAGGAAACGCCTACGAAGGTCTTCTAAAAAAAGTTTGCCAAGGGTTGCAGTTCGGCGACTAGATTAGTAACTTATCTTGTCTAGGGAAAGAAAAGGCCTACGAAGGTCTTTTCAAAAAAGCCTTCCAAGGGCAGCAGATCGGTGATTAGGTCGTTATGTTATCTTTCATCGTACAAAAAAAGGCCTACAAACATCTTCTCAAAAAAGCCTGCCAAGGACAGTAGTTCGATGACTAGGTCATCAACTTATCTTTCCTGGGGCAAGGAAAAGCCTATGAAGTTCTTCTCAAAAAAGCTTTCCAAGGGCAACAGTTTGATGAGTCATCAACTTATCTTGACTTGGTCAAGGAAAGGCCTATGAAGGTCTTCTCAAAAAAAGCTTGCCAAGGGCAACATTTTGGTGACTAAGTCGTTAGCTTATCTTGCCTAGGTCAAGGAAAAGTCCACAATGGTCTAATAAAAGCTCAAAATTGTTTTACATAAAAAAGAAAAAAGAAAAAAGTAAGCAGAAAACGAAACAAAGCAAAATCTAAGAGGTGGGATTGGGGGCATCATAAGCAGCGGCACCATCTGCAACATACTTCTCAGTAGAATCATCCCCTTTAGTGACTTCACCTCTAGCAGTGTCACTAGTCGATGGTCTTGTTTGTGGCACCTCCAAGTTAGGAAGAGAGATCTGCCCAATCAAGGAAGACTCCTTAGGAACTTGGGCAGCAAGCTAGCCTTCCTGAAGGAAGACATTCTCCAATTGGAAGAACTAGTCAAGGTAAAACCTGTCAGCCTCTGCCCACACATTGGACTTCTCAGCTTCGACGGCAACGGTGGCAACTTCTAGGTCGATCGTAAGCTTAGCTCACTCATCCTTGTATATAATAGTATATATAATTGTGTATATAATTGTAGTGTCAGAATATGACCAATAATGGTAGGTTTTTATTTATTGTTGTCAAGACTTTTTTGATCTTGTATTTATTTTTTGTAGAACTTTTGTCCAAGCCTATGTCTAGGCTTATACCCTTTGGTAGAAAGGTGCAAAATTTTGGACGTATTGGTGTGCTAATTTTCTACAATTTAATAATGTTAGTAGACTAAGATGACTTTATGGTTTTGTTTGTATATGTAAGATGTATTCCATAAATTGGCTTTCAAGCCAACATAATAAACAATGTAAATTCTCTCCATCTTTGTGTTTCCAACTTCATCTCTAACTTCTCTTAACTCCATAACTCCATCATAATTCCATAATAAAAATAGTAGAAAGCTCCTTTCCTTTTTGGTTTTGTAATTGGTATCAGAGCTTGGTGAAGAGCTTTTGAAAGCAAGATCAAGCTATGTAAGTATTTCTCTCTATGTCTAAATTTTTGAAATATATAAGTGTGTATGGTGTGCTTTATGCTATAAAAAAAATAAATAAAAAATTATAAAGAAAAATTCTATTAGTCAAGTTTAGTATTTAATTGTGTATTATTTGTATTTTATATCTTCATAATTATTTGTTTTGTTTATACTTGTTGTAAAACCTATGTGCTTAGTGTATGTCAAAGCCCATATACTCATTAAGATCTTTTGACTATTGGCCATAATCAAGTCTTTAAGATCATAAATAGAGGCTTTAGGCACCAGATAATACACTAGGAGGGTCTTAGGTACCAACAACTATCTATAATGGTAATTAACCCCGAAGATATAATGTGCGTTGGAAATACAAAAAATAATGTTAATAATAAATATGACCATAATTTGCATATTACTGAAGAGTCTGCAAATATAATGTTCCAGTTTAAATAATATTACAGATATAATGTGCAAAAGATATAATGTTCCAGTTTAAATAATATTACAGATATAATGTGCAAAAGATATAATGTTCCAGTTTAAATAATATTACAGATATTATGTGTTTTTGGTTTTCTAAATTAGATAAAAATCAAAAAATAAATCAAAATTACCTAGAAACCAAAGTTAAGTCTATAGAATCTAAAATAGACAATTTGGGTTCTATAATAACTATTGACTTAAACAAAGAAACAAAAAACCAAATAAACAATTTGGTGACAAAATTAGAAACTATATCCTTCATAAACAATGATGGAATGAATAGTCTAGGAGATAACTCCATTCCTAGGCTATTTTATGGTACAGAAGATATTATGGTACTTCAACCCAATACCTATAACAGGACTAAATATGAAAATATTGTTGAAATATTGGATTATTAGAGAAAATTATATAAAGACCCAGATTTAGGTATTGGTGAAAAAAATAGGCTACTAGACCAGATAAGAGAAACTTATCTAGAACATAAAGCCCGTTTACAGCACTTTAATTATGATATTAATATGTCAACTAATGATGATGACAGCCAATCATCCTCATCTAAAGAAACATTAGATCAAGATATTTCACCACAAATAAATAAAGGGAAAAGAAAGGCAAAAGAGCCAATTGATCCTGAATTATTTATCGCATGGGGAGATGGAGAAAATTTTGACTTTATTCAAACAAATGAAGTTAAAAATGATACTAACACTGGAAGTACCTCCAATCCTACACCTGGGCCAGTAATATCTAGAAAACATAATAATCATAAGTATCCAATAGCTCAAAATGGTACTTGTTTAGACTTGTCTCATGTTCCATTTAAGGATCAGCCACAAGCAATTGATGATTGGGCACAATCATTGTCCATCATTATTATCAATTGTAAAAATAGTTGGTTAAAGAAAAAATTCCTTGATTATATTGCAGCAACTCTCCAGGGAGATGTGTTGCAATGGTTAAGACAGTTGGAAAAATCTGAAATTGGAAAAAGTCAAAAAACGGCTTTGTTGGCAAATTTTCTCACACTTGACACCATCTTAGCTGAATTTGAAAAAATCATAAAAAGAAAATTTATGTTGTTTTGTAGGAGATATTAATTTGCAAGCCGATGCAAATTATATTTTGACAAAATTAGAACTATGTAATATTTGTCTTTTTAAAGACTATGTTCAAACTTTAAAAAAAATATTATTATCTTATTGATCCACCAGCAAATCAACCCTGGTTAGATCAATTTTTTCATAAACTTCCTAATCCATAGGATAAGTTATGTATTAAACATATCCTGATTTTCTCAAAAAAAAAATAGGGAAGGAAGAATATAATTATCTTGGTTTTTGCATTAATTATGTTCTAAGTCTGATAGCAGATCGGAGTTTAGAAGCAAAGGCGAAAAAACAAATAAAAAATCAAATTTCCAACTTACAATATAATAAAAATGTTGCGATAAAATTTTGAAAGAAAATTGGAAAATTAGTTGTAATACATTCCCTAAACAAAAAGGATTTCCCAAAAAATACAGAAAATATAAATGGAAACCTTGGAAAAAGAACAAAACTTTTTCAAAAAAGAAAAAGTATATTCGAAAAAACAAACCAACAAGTGTTTCAAAAAAGAAAACTTGTAAATGTTACATTTGTAACGAAGAAGGTTACTATGCATCAGAATGCCCAAAAAGGGGAAAAAGTGCAAAGAAAAAGATCAAAGTTCTTGAAGAATAAGATTTTGAAATAATATATGGCGAATACATTTCTAATGAAAAAGAAATCTTATACGAAATTTCTAGTGATGAAGAAAGTTTAGATGAAGAACTAATCTTTATGATGACTAATATTAATAGTCAAGAAATATCTCAAGAAGCAGATAGTATATCTCAAGAAGAATTACAGGCAATTCGACTTGGAAATGTAATCGGAGAAGAAAAAACTTTTACCAATGAAGAATTAGCAAAATTTGAAAAAATGCAAGAAGTTGCTGTTTCAAAAATTTATAAACTTTCAAAATTCAACTTCTTTTCAGCAAGAGTGTTTGAACGATACAGTGGTAACACTCAAGCAAAATAGTCAGAAGAAGGAAATATTGATATTCTTTTTTTGATAAGAAAAATGTTGCCAGATGGAAAGAGAAATATCCTGAAATTCAATATATTCATATTGAATTAATTCAAGTAACCATAACAGCCTTATTTCGCCAAGGGATAGATACTCTTATTTTGGCAGTAATTTTTGATAAAAGATTTTCTAACCCAATGAAAGCAATCATTGGAGAAATTCAATCTAATTTGGCTAATGGAGTAGTTTGGTTTAATGTTAGACCAAATTTCTTTATTTCCATAAATGATCCTAATCTTGAAAACACAATTAGAATAAGAATTAAAACACAAGGATTAGGAATTGAATCAAATTCTCATGATTTGGCTATTCGTTGGAAAATAATTCACGAATTAACCAAATTTCCTGAAACAAAAACAAGATCAAACAATAATAAAATTGTTGAAATCTTTGAACCTAGACCATTTGACATAGTAATCCAACCTCGTCTAATGAATTGGAGTGATTTAGAAGTCCCTCGACAATGGTTAATCCAAGACCTAGTGGGACAAGGACAATCTTCTAAAATAAAAAAATCCTGCACAATCACAAATGCAGGCATCTAGAAAAAATTTATATATTGAAAATACAGTTCCAAAAATTAAAAGATCAACTTCTGTATTTGAAAAAGATTTTCCTAACAAATCATTTTCAAAATTAAACATTGGAGAATCGAACAATAATTCTAATCAAGAATCTATTACTTCAAACAATGTTCAGATTCCTATTTTCCTAGGAACAAGAAGACAATTTGAACATATTAAGTCTGCATATATGTATCATTTTCAATCAAAAAATTATGACATTATTTTTTCTCCTAGCCAAGGAAAAAGAAGATACACATATGTATTGGGAACATTTAATTTTGCAGGTTATAAACCCTATGACCTCAGTAAATATAGCTATTTGGTTAAATGATAGCAAGTTCATTATACCAAAAATTCTATGTTTTCCTTATATGCATGGAGATTTCCTTCTTGGAAATAATTTTCTATATAAATACCTTCCAATGCAAATACAGGAAAAAGCTATTTCATTAAGCATAAACAATGTCTTAATTCATATTCCCTTGTTAGAGCAACATAAATATATTTGTGATATAGAGCTTGCGCCCGTTCCGCGTGGTGATTTAACTTCCATCATCAAAACTATTGATGAATTTTGGATTTATAAAATTTTAGAAGAAAATTTTGGTGACCATCCATTAAAACGATGGCAACGTAGTCCACGTTATTGTAGCTTGAAATTAAAAGACCCTAAAGTTATCATTAGAGTAAGACCAATGATCTATACTAGACAAGATATAGATGAATTTGATATTCAACTTTAGGAACTTTTAGACAAAAAGTTAATTGAAGAAACTAGAAGCCCTCACTCTAGTCCAGCTTTTATGGTAAGAAACCATGCTGAAATTAAAAGAGGAAAAGCCCGAATGGTAGTCAACTATAAACGGCTAAATGAAAATTTAGAACTTGATCGATATTTGATTCCAAGAAAAGATGTTTTGGTTAACTTAACCAAAGGATAAAAAATCTTTAGCAAATTTGATTGTAAGAGTGGATTTGGGCAAATTCAATTGACTAAAGAGTCAAAAAATTTGACAGCTTTCAGTATACCTAAAGGACATTACCACTGGGAATGTTATGCCTTTTGGGTTAAATATGGCACCATAGGTATTTCAACGGTGGATGGATACAATTTTTAAAGATCTTAAAGATTGTTGTGTAGTTTATATTAATGATATACTTATCTTCTCTAAAACCAAGGAGGAGCATAAGAAACATTTAAAATTACTTTGTAAAAATTCCAAAAAATGAAATTATTTTGTCTCCAAAAAAGATTGAACTAGAGAAGAATTAATTGAATTTTTGGGAATAATTTTATACCAGAAAGGTTTAAAATTATAAGAACATATTTTGTCCAAAATATGAGATTTTCCTAATACTCTTGAAAATATAACACAAATAGAAATGTTAAATTATGCATTTTCCTAAATTATGCATTTTAAATTATGAATTTCATAATTAGGCATTTTAAATTATGGATGAAATTTTATCAAAAATCTTTCAAAAATAAAAATTCTCTAGTTAACTAAATTAAGGAAAAATGTTATTTTTGAATGGACAGCAGAAGATGTTGCTTTAATTAAACAAATTAAAGAAAATATTAAAATTTTACCAGATGTTTATCTTCCTAAAACAAGTGATAAATTAACTTTGGAAACAGATACCTCAGAAGCATGCTGGGGATGTGTTCTTAAAGCAATACTAAGTAAATTATGGCGTGATAAAGAGATACCTTTATCAAAAAATGGGATTAGACCAAGAAAAAAATCCAATACCCATAAAATTAAAAAAGAAGAATTAATTTGTGGATATAATTCTGGAACATTTAAACCAATTGAATAGAAATATATTATTTTTGAAAAAGAATTACTTACAATAAAATTGGCAATAAAAAGTTTTCATATTTATTTAGCTCTAGAAAATTTTATTGTACGCACTGATAATAAAGCAGTAAGAGATTTTTTGATCAATAAAAAACTTATTGAGCAAGGAAGAAGATTAGCCTGGTATAATAAAATTTCTGAATATACTTTTGAAGTAGAACATCTTAAAGGTAGTAACAATTTTCTTGCAGATTTTCTTAGTAGGAATTGTTTTCAGAAAATTAAATTACTAAACAAGTAATTTTAATTTTTGCAGAAGACCTCTAGACTAAGAAGAAACAATGGACAAGGGTAAACAACCCCCTCAAGGAGATTGGGTGACAATTGCTAAAAAAGTAATCCCCAGACAAGGAAGGGTTTCTGTTGTATTCGCAGGAAAACAACCTGGAATTTACACAGATTGGAATGAATGCAATAAGCAAGTTTGCGGATTTCCAAAAGTCAGTCATAAATCATATGATAGCATGACCAAAGCTAAAAAAAGCTTTTACAATGCACTAGCTATGCCTGTTTATCAAAAGAATTTTTGTCAAATGAGAACTAACCCAATTCCAACTAATATTTAGATATCTAGACTAGATGAATCTGAAATACAAGATTTTTTCAACCCTGGTATATCCAGAGAAATTTATACAGAATTCAATGGAGTTTGGAAAACTCACATTGTAGACAACAAAGTGAAATTTCAAAAACACATGGGAGTTCTAACTAACAAATTAGCTGAGTAAACAGCTAAATTAAAAGATTTGCAAAATTTTTGTTTCATTATCCTTAAACAAATGAATTGGAATGAAGATTTTAATTTTGAAAAAATAAACAATTTTCTTCAGCTATCAGACCTCATATCAGATGAGTTTTCTGATCCAGTTTTTGAACAAATAAAAAGAATTTGTCTTTTTAAAAAAGCAAGAATTTTGCTTCCAAAAGAAATTTTTATGTTAATCAAAAATCGAGTTGAGGATCATCGTGATAAGATTAGACAAATCTTAGAACGATCTTATGATAAATTAAATTTTAAGGATGGAATTCCCAAAATAACCATCATGGAAAATCATGACATGCGATATTTTGAAAATATAGACTGGGGAATAACTAATCAAGTTATTTTTCAAATTTTAGATCAAATCCAATGGATAGAATATTCAATGATCATCAAAGCAATGCTCTCATGGGTAGTAAAAGGCTTCCGATGGAGCAAATATTTTACTTTCTAGATCTCCAGCACTGTTGGTTGGTGGGAACGAGATCATTTTTTCCAACCATACCAAATTTGGTATCTTAAAGAAACTGAAGATTTTGAATTTGAAGATGATTATTTAGATGAAGATCGTCGAAGAGAGCGATTGGAAAATACCAAAAAACTTTCTTTGACAGAATATTGGATAAACAGTCTAATATCTGTTTCACAAGTAGCGTCCAATATCCATGGCTCATCAAAATTGCTATTCATGGTCACAGATGGTAAAATACTATTTGTAACCCATTTTCCTATAACATATCAAAGGTCTCCTATACAAATTAATGAGGCTCTTGACTTGTTATTAAATCTCAAAAAGAAAAATAATTTGGATCTTCCGTTGGAACTAGCCATGACCATGGATGATGTAGAACATTTTCGGAATGAGTAATACAGCCAGGATTTGGATTCCCCTCTATCAGAGGCTGATGAAGAATATCATAATCTCATCAATAGGATGGAAGCATAGTGGACCTCAGTATCAAATGCAGCAGTCTCCTGATCGACTCTAACCTTATCCAAGACACGTGGAGCAACCTGCATTATTAGGCGGAAAGTAGTCAGACAAATCCTTTCAGTATTCACCCAGAAATTTTTTATTCACCCAAAAAAAAAATCCTTTCAGCCGACGCTGCAAGACAGAAAAGATCAGCCCAATCTTATCTGTTTCAGTTTATACCTTTGAAAACCGGGGATGGTAGACAGTATATATAATAGTGTATATAATTGTAGTGTCAGAATATGACCAATAATGGTAGGTTTTTATTTATTGTTGTCAAGACTTTTTTGATCTTGTATTTATTTTTTGTAGAACTTTTGTCCAAACCTATGTCTAGGCTTATAGCCTTTGGTAGAAAGGTACAAAATTTTGGACGTAGTGATATGCTAATTTTCTACAATGTAATAATGCTAATAGACTAGGATGACTTTATGGTTTTGTTTGTATATGTAAGATGTATTCTATAAATTGACTTTCAAGCCAACATAATAAACAATGTAAATTCTCTCCATCTTTGTGTTTCCAACTTCGTCTCTAACTTCTTTTAACTCCATAAGGTAGTGATCGCCAGTGTCGGCTTGCTAAGAGCCTTGTTAGAAATTCGGAGCTTATTTTCCAGTTCGACAACTCTCCCTCAGAAGTCGCTAACGTTTTCTCCAAGGACTGACCTGATTAGCCAAGGTCTGCCTTGAGCGTCTATTCTTCTCTGATGATTCCAAGGCCTTAGTGTGGTGGAAAACAACCTCGAATGCAGAGGAGAGGACCTGGCCATGAAAAAAGCCTTATCAGATGCAGTAACAAATTTACTCTAAAGAATAAAACAAAAAAATGACGAAGAATCATAAAGAGTCTTACCACCAGAGAAAAATGCAGGGCGTGGCATTTGAACTTCGGTCAAATGCGCTACATCAACAGGGATGAGGGCACTACGAATGAGGGCAGAAGCAACATTGGCATTGCCCATTGCTGAGCCAGCAGTTGTCAGTGGCCGATCCTTGAAGGATGGGGTTAGGATGATTAAGAAAGCCACCACCAAAACATCCGCAACGAGAGTAGAGGAAGTGGTGCCAGATTGGCTTTCTTTGCTGTTCCTTGAGGGTAGGCGCCCTTTTCTACAAAGTTCCATACATAGTTCTAAATCGCGGTATCGGCTGACGTAACGGTATCGGTCGCGGAGTATCGGTATCGGTAGTATCGGCCGTAGTATCGGGAATCGGGTGTCGCGATCGTGAAATTTTAAAAATCATTAGCAATCCCTCTAAAACTAAATTTTATACATTTTTTGACTCTTTTAACTTAATTTGTTACATTTTAATCAAAATTTCGTTATGTAAGAACATTTTTGACTCATTTTTAACTAAATGATTATTTTTGACATATAATAAAAAAATTGATTTGAATATTTATTTTTTCTTATACTGAAAAATAAATAAGTATATATTATATATATATATTTTTTTTAATGAATAAGTCAAATTAAAGACAAAGAACTTACACATTTACAAGGGACATACCCAAGTAATTACAACAATCTAACTTGACCCCTAAAAAAGGGGAAAAGTAAACAACTAAATTAAATTAACAAAAGATTAAAATCCCACGTGAAAAGTTGTCCACACGCAATGGTCTTCCCCATGTAATAAGGTAGACTACAGCTAGCACAAAAGGGTAATCATTTCGGCCCCACTTGCAGACCAAATACTTGCATCTTTGAACCCATTATATATAATATATATACAAAACTCAACGTTTTGGGAGATCAAATCCCACCACTTCCAAGAACTGCAAGTCTGCATCAACTATATATCTATATATATAAACAGGTTGAGAGACACAGTTGTGGATCAAGATCGAGAGAGATAATCATGTTAGAGAGAGAGACAGAGGGGTCGTACCTCTTGCCCCTGTGTGAGTCTTTCCTCAGTGTGTGCCTCCTCTCCCGCTCCATGTGTGTGTCTTTTTCATTCAAGAGAGAGACCAGCCCATATCCTCGCTGTGTGATCTAGCCGAGTGCCCCTCTGTGTGTATCGGTGTGTTATCTCAATTGTAGAGAGGGATCAGAGAACCAGATGCATGTGTCAATGTATGGGTGCAGACCCCTCCTCTCCTCTTCAGCACCTTGAGAATATCAAGAAGAAAACAGAGCACATCAAGAAAACCAGAAACAGAGCAAATCACGAAGAAAACAGGTGAAACAGAGACCGTATCGGACTGTATCGGCGCGTATCGGCCCATATATCGGATTCACGCCGCTACGTACTGGGACTCGGCCGCTACGGGTGTGAATTTCATTCTCACCGGTATACCGGTGAGTATCCGAATCGGAGGTATGATTTTCCGCTACGAATCGGCCGGTACGTACCGTACCGGCCGATATTTAGAACTATGGTTCCATATGTCATAATAACGTAGATGCCCACTGTGTGAACCCGCTAAATAAATAAATAATAAAATAATAATAATTTTACAAGTTTCAAATATTTTGCTAGTGAATCTTAATGTGCAAATTAAATATTATTAATGGATATTTTAGTTAATTCTAAATTAAAAGTAAATTTAATATGGCAGTCTATAATTTTATAGACTATTGGTAGTAGTAATAATAATAATAATAATAATAATAATAAAAGTTAAGAGAGAAGCGTGATTTATCTATCCACACTTCTACAAAAATGATTTTTTCCCCGAATTAAGTCCCCTCGAATCTCTCGACTGTCGAGAGATTCGAGGGGACTTAATTCGGGGAAAAAATCATTTTTGTAGAAGTGTGGATAGATAAATCACGCTTCTCTCTTAACTTTTATTATTATTATTATTATTATTATTATTATTATTATTATTATTATTACTACTTCTCGACTGCCCAAAACGACGTCGTTTTGGGCAGTTTTTTTTTCTTTCTTTATGCAGGTCTGAGACAGAGGGAGAGGGAGAGAAAGAGAAAGAGGGAGAGAAGAGAGAAGAAGAGAGGAGAAGAGAAAGAGGAGGGGAAGAGGGAATGGAGAGAAGAGAGGGCCCCTCCGCTTCCGCCGTCGGCCGATCGTCGCAGCTTGCAGCTCGTCGGCCGATCGTCTCCGCCCCGCCTCCGCCTCCGCCTCTGCCTCCACCCCCTGCCCAGCCCGGTTGATGTTGGTCCCTCCAGTCCTTCTTCTTCTTCTTCTTCCTTCTCTTCTTCTTCTTCTTCTTCTTCCTTGTTCTTTCTTCCTTCTGCTTTTCAAATTCAGGCGATTCGGGGGCCTCTTTTCGAGCTACATATCACTTCTGATACTTTTATTAAGTTAATGTCTAAATTAGTTTAGTAATTTTTTTCTTCTTCTCATGTTACGTGGCAACTTTATATATGCTAAAATAAAAAAATTAATATACACAACGCAAGAAAGTTTTGAACCCAAAACCTTGGATTTGAGTAAAAACATACTTATCACTTAAGTAACATACATATTATGATATTAATTTTTTTATTATTTATTTTTATTATTAGTTATCAAAATTGTACACGTATCGCTTGTGCTACTCGTTAGTAAATATGATTAGGAGGAGGTATCACTTCGGGTTTGTTTATTCATACTATAGAAAACTCAATTACGTCTCTAAGCTTGGTTTTGTGGGCGCAGCTTTTCTGAAGAACGCAGCATAGTATTGTAGTAAAGAGGGAGCAACTTCCAGCAGCTTGGTACTCTAAGGTAGGAGTCAACCTTTTCTTCTCCTATTTTATTATATTTATATATAGTAATGGTTCATGAGTGTAATCTGTTTGTTGTTGGGAAGAAATAGAAGAAACGGATGTGCTGATTGGGTGCCATGATTGGGTGTCAAGTTAGTTGTCGGTGAAGAGAAATAATGGGTGTAGTTTATATTTTTAAAATTTTGTACGAAATCACAAATATTAAAAATCGAAAAACCATATTAAACGGGGGAATTTTGGACTAAAATTTTTACAATAGCTTAATTACATATTGAGTTTTATACTATAATTTTTTCATAATTTTTGGGAGTCAAAATCCATATAAATTGATGAGTTCAAATCTATCTAGAAAACTAGTGTATAACAGCAACTTCGGAAAAGTCGTTCTCTTTGGGTTTAAACCTGAAAATTATCAAATTAACGTCGTTAGAACCGGTTATGAGTCTAGTTTTTTAGATTTTTGGCCTTGCATTAATTGCTCTTGTATATTAAGAGAACCGTCAATTTCTTTAAGGTGCTGCAGAAAACGATCTGTTTTTACAAAATTAATGATAAATAATTCTTTTGATGAGCAAATCGAGTAAAACCAATTAGGTTTAAAACTTAAGATATAGTAGTTGATATTGGGAGGGTTTTGGAATTTTTTGAACAATGTAAAGTGGGTTTTCAACTTTTAAGTTAGCAAATCGATTTAGAAAACCTATTTAAAATTCGGTTTTATTTCAAAGCAATAGTTAATTAAGTTTCAACCGCAACCCATGTCTTGGGTAATTTTGGACCTTGAAGAACATGAATTTAGGTATTATTTAAGAGTAACAGTGGGTTGGGTTGAGCCATACTAGTGCGCTTTAGCTTGGGGTTACTTACTTTATTATTCATTTTAGTATGTTTGAGTTAGTAATGACGTGTAATTTTTGTACTTGGTTCAGGGCACTAGTTAGGCTTTCGTATTCGGTTTGAGGATTATATTATTATGTTTTCAGGTGAGTAGTTGCATGCTACATATTTTTTATAAATTATCCCTTTCCCTAAAACTATTTGAAAAGTAAATTGTTGTTTCGTGACCAAACAAGCTTGGTTAAATTATTATTATTATTATTTTGTTAGAATTGAGCTATTTCTAAAACATGTATAAACTTGGCATACTGTAAACTATTTGTTATGGTCTCATGTTTATAATGGTGAACTACCATGTTTTGCGAAACTGAATTGTATTGATTATTGGAACCGTCTATATATAAAAGTCCATGGAATATATTCCACTGCGTATGGTGACTCTGGCTACTAAGGAACAGATTCGGGTTGGGCTGTGATGATTCAGTACTCAATGATTGTAAAAAATAGACCTGGGCTAGGCTAGGTAACCTTCAATCGGATTGTCTTAGAGAAAAAGCTCGGGTTGCCACCTCGAGGATGATTCTTTGTTTGATATTGGATCCAACGAGTTTATTGTCTTGAGAACTTTGTGGCATGTAACTTGTTATTCTTGGTACCCAGATAATGCTATTGTCTATTTTTAAGTGGAGAATGTCCCTTGTTATGTCTTTGAGAGACATGAATATTTTTAACTGATGAACTGTGGAACTTTCTTTTTGAATCAGATTGTTTTTATCAAAATTGTATGCCAATCTACTTTATGTTATATACATCTTATTTTGGAATGGAACCTTGATTTTAGAATTGTATTTACTATACATGTTTCTACTCACTGAGTTATCAGCCGACTTAGTTATTAATTATTTTCAGGTAAGAGAACTTAGAGTGGACTCGTGGCTCAAAAGGTACTCTATCTTATAGACCTCTAAGGCATTCATTTATTATATTTAGATTATTATGAAAATTTTGTGCATATTTTTTGGTTGAGATTCATTTAGGATTATTCTGTTATGTGGGTTGTTTGTGTCCCACTGGTTATATAGATGGCATTGATTAGGGTTGGTTCTGGTCGTTTATATTTGTGACATGTCACGGGATTGAGTTTTGATTTATTTATTACTGGACTATTGTTATATTTATTCTATGTGATTATGGATTCGTGTTTAGGCTTATGTGTCTCTTGGGCTAAGGCCTTATAGGCCACGGCCGGTTAGGCCTAGATTTGGGTGTGACACCCATCTTGGGTCTCTTCAACTGTAGCAATCATCTTATATGTTGGCGCATATCTTTACTCAATAATGATAGGCCTCATGCGAACTCCATCTAAGATATCCACCATAGAAGCCAAGGTAGCTAATGCATCGGCAAATTGATTGTTCTCTATTAGCATGTGGGTAAAGGTAACTTTCTCAAATCTAGGTAGTAGACAATCCAGAGTTTAGTGATCTACTTTCATCAACTCTTTTCTAACTTTCCAATCACCTTTGGCTTCTGAGACTACTAGACTGAAGTCATCCATTACGTTTTACCATTTTGCACCTAGTTTAAGGGTGACTTCTAATCTAACGGTGCAAGCTTCATACTCAGCTTGATTATTAGAAACTTTGAAACGAATCTTAAAAGCCAAAGGTACATGAGATTTGTTTGGGGCCATAAGCATGGCCCCTATCATATAACCGATCTCATTTGAAGCTCCATTAAACAATACCCTCCAAGTCTCTTTCGCTAGTTGCATGATTTCTTCATTTGGGAACAAAAACTCTAAGCATTTTTTTTTTTCCTTTTCTACTGATCAATTGGTCGCTAGAAACTTTGCCACTACCCTACCTTTCACTGATTTTCTGGTTGCATGCTTGAGGTCAAACTAAGCCAGAATTAACAACCAACGAGCTAACCTACCAATGAGTGTTGATTTCTCAAAAAGATATTTGATTAGATCTAACCTTAAAACCAACACCGTTGAATGGGTGTGCTAGTGTCGTAACTTTCTTGTGGCCCACACTAGCGCAATACAAGTCTTTTCTAGTGGTGTGAACCAGGCTTGGTAGTCTAACATCTTGCTAAAGTAGTAAATGACCTTCTCTATATTTGATTCTGACTCTTGTGCTAGCATACATCACATGGTTTAATTAGTCACTAATAAGTACAAAATCAAGGGTCTCCAAGGTTTTGAGGGTTGCAACACAAGTGGAGCACTTAGGTAGTGCTTGATTTTCTCGAAGGCAAATTGACATCAGTCCCCTTATTCAAAAGCTTGAAGAGCGGTTCACAGGTTGATGTGAATTTTGAGATGAGTTGGCTTATGAATTGAAATTTTCCTATGAAGCTTTTCACCTCATTTTTACTTGTTGGTGAAGGCATTTATAGGATAGTTTTGATCTTGGATGGGTCTACCTTTATTCCTTTGCGTGATTAAAAGCCCTAATATTTTTTCGGCAATGATCCCGAGCGTACATTTCAGCGAATTCAACCTAAGCCTATATTCCCTAATTCTCTAAAAGAATTTCTCTAACGCACTCTAATGGCCTTTCCTTTCTTTGGACTTGACAATCATATCATCCATGTACACCTCGACTTCTTTGTGGATCATGTCATATAGCAAGGTTGCTCTCTTATAGGTAGTTCCGGCATTTCTTTATCCAAATGGCATGACTCTATAACAGTGTGTGCTCGAAGGTGTAGTGAATGTTGTTTTCTTCCTATCTTCTAGTGCCATCAAAATCTGATTATACCCTGAAAATCCATCCATGAATGATAGAAGTGGATATCTAGCTATGAAATCTACTAACTCGTCAATGGGGATGTTTGGTGCAACTGTTAAAACAAATTATAGATTATAACTTTAATAAGAAGTTGTTAATTTGTTTGGTGTAGTTGCTAGATTATAATTTAAGTTGTTGAGTAGTGTTTGGTAAATAAGTTGTGAAATAGCTTTTTGAATTAACTTTTATTTTTTATTATTCACTACTAGTCCACATTTTTTGATTAAAAAAAAAAAAATCCATAGTCCATTTGGGTCTTTTTCTATATTTTTTAAAAATAAAAAATAAAAAAATCTAAGGGTATAATCATAAATTAACATGCCCACAACAAAAGTTGCTAATCAAAAGCAGTGGGTAGGTGTGTGGGCCGTGTCTTTTTTGAGTCTAAGGCATGCATCTCACACCAACTTGCTTTATTGACATAGAGTTGACACTTAATTTTTGAAGGGGAATTAAGAAAAACTTTTAACAATGAAAACTAAGTTAAGGCCTAGTCTGTCATAACCATGAACATTCTGGGTTCTGGAGGTTAGGTACAAAAAGGAAGGCCATTTGCATGGAAGCACCCCTTTTTCCCAATCCAAAGATTAAACTCTACTCATTCTCTATTGTATGATTTTAGTAGTTAATTGTTCACAAAAATTCATTTTAGACCCAAATCCCTTAACTAACCTAAAACTACGTGATTTGAAGAAAAGTGAATATCATATATTTTAGATTTAATGAATAAAGCCATATACATTAAAAAAATAAAAAATTCATTAGAATATTTTGATAATCCATGGCCTTAAACATAAACTAAAATATACAATATTCCCAAAACATTCAAAACAAACAATTTTGCATATAAAGAGCCTATAGACGTGGATTAAAGATAATGCAAAAGCACAAGCACATGCTATGAAGATTTAGAAAACTTACTCAAATGTCCACTTTACGCATCTTACATGCAATGCAGAAAATAAATATAACCTAAACATGCAACTAATCATACAAAATATGTACCTAGGCCCAATTTAAGGGTTCTAACATGATTTAATGCATAAAAGAACAAGTAACATTTAAAATAATGCAAAACTAACATACATGATGCTTAAACCAGGCCATGTATGTTGATTATGTGATTACAATAAGCCTAAAAAACATGCTTTAATAAAATAAATGAAACATGTGAGAAATAATGAAAGGCAATGTAAAGATGATAAACTACATGATGATCATGCCATTCTAACACCCCTACATGATTATATACTAAAAAATGGACAAGAAGAGGTATTGAAATAAGAAGAAACAGAGACTTACCTGCTGTTTTTAGGAAACTGATGAACAAAAGCAAAAGAGAGCAAGAAAAACTGAGTTCCTTGCTTGCAAGGCTCTCTTAAGCTTAGGTTCCAAGTTAGGTTAAAGTTCTTCAGTCCTTAGAGGATCTTTAGAGGTTTAGAGATGCTGTAGGTGGTGTGTATTTCAGAATTAGGGCAAATGAGAGAGAGAGAGAGAGAGAGAGAGACAGACAGACAGACAAACAGACAGACACAGATAGACAGAGAGTGGTTGTTTGGCTCTCAAAAGCTCACAAAAATGATTCAAAGTCTTAACCCCCTCAAGAGAGGGGAATGGGCTCTATTTATAGAGCTGGGGGAAGCCTCTAGAACCCTTCTAGGGTTTGATCGCTTTCCGCTCTGCTTCTACAAAAAATGCACCAAGATTGAGTTTCCAAAAATAATTCTGCGATGCTTCAATGTGTGCACATACAAATTAAGTGCGCACGCGTAACAATTGTGTGCACGTACAAACAATGTGCGTACTTACATCTAACATGCACATACGAATTTCGCATTGGTACATGTGCCATGCATGCATGCATAAGTACGTGGGCATATGCTCTTGGCTTGCTTGCGGCACAACTAAGTCTGAATTGCATTCTGATCAATGTTTTTGATAAAAACGAGTAACTAATTTTGAAAAATATGATCAATAAAAGTACAATCGGGCTTTCTAGGGTTAAGAAGTTGGTCTTTGGCTAAAAATGGGTCCAACGGGTAAAATGGTTATTTTCACAAAAGAAGTTGATTTTTGACCAAAACGAGTTTATTATAGCATCTCTAAACAACTTTAAACTTTCTAAGAATGAAGTAAGTACCATTTTATCATCAAGAGGCTTGCAAGCACCCAAAGTCTTGGGATTTGTCAAAATGGGTGTCTATTGTTTCTTAGATCCTTGAAGTCAACACACACTCTGATCCTACCATTCTTCTTATGAGCAAAAAATATATTTCTAACCATGTTGGATACTCCGACACTAATAAAATTCCTACATTTATTTGCATAGTGATCTCTTCTTTGATTTTAAGCGCCTAATCTGGGCTGACACTCCTTAGCTTCTACTTGACTGGTTTGGCTTCAGGATGTAGACACCTCATTGTGACTGATCCTAAGACTTCGGGCACTTGCAAGTTTCCTGATGATGAAATAGTAATTACTTCATGTCCAAAATATTTAAGGTTGTTTAGAGTTGTCACATAAACTTGTTTTGACCAAAAATCAACTTTTTACGAAAATCACCTTTTTACCCCTAGACTTGCTTTTAGCAAAAAACTAACTTTTTAACGCCTGAGGAAGAGAGGGAACCTTAGTTGTGCTCTGGTCAAAGATGTTTTCTAAAATTAGTGACACCCAATTTATTAAGAACTTTGATTGGAAAGCAATTCGGCCTTACTTGGGCCACAAGCATGCTAAGGGCATAGGACCCCGCACTTGTGTATGCATAAATGTCACATATACCAAGGCAAGTGGTGCATGCACACATGAGTTGTGTGTGAGCACATCCATGCGTGGTAGAGTCATTTTTGGTAACTCAATATTGGTGCATTTGTTTATGCAGGGTAGGAGAGGAAGCGATGGAGGTTGTCGTAGCTTACTCCTCACACTTACTCTAGTCTACAAAAAGGGCCTCTCCCTCTCCCTTTCAAGTGGTTAGACTTTGGGAGAGCTTTTGAGTCAATTTGAGACCAAAAACACCCTCTTCTCTTCCTCTTTTGCCTTAGCTCCAAAAATAACCCACAAACAGCAATCTTATACACTAAATATCATCCAAAGACTTGAAGACCTTGAACTATTTTAGAAATCTTTGCTTGAGGGAGGCATGCAAGTAAGAAAACTTGAGTTTTCTTGCATTTTTCTTTATGTGCTCTTCGGTTAATTGAAACCAGCAATCCTATACCCGCTTTTTATTTTATTTATTTATTATATATATATATATATATTTATTTCAGAGCATCTTCTTACTTGTTTTTTAGTATGTAATCATGTAGGAATGTTAGAATAGCATGATCATCATGTAGTTCATCATATTTTCTGAGTTTTTGGCCTTTTCTTGTTTTATTTATTTCATTTAGAGCAACAAGTTTAGGACCATGTAATCATATTGAAATCATGTTTTAGGCCCAGTTTAAATCATCATCTAATTTTTATTTTTGCTTTTTATATGTTACTTACTCTTTTGTGCACATTCATCATTTTTGTAGCCTTAAACCAGGCCTAGTTTTCATGTTTTGTATGTTAGTTCCATAGTTAGGTCATATTTATTACAAGTACTGCATGAAAACCGATGAAAGTGGGCATCCGACTCTATTTCTTCATAGCATATATGTGTTCTTAGTTGTTATGGGATGCCTTTGGGGTGGAATAGAAAATGAGAATCCAAATCTTGCAATTTTTCTAGAACATCTATTTTATTGCAAAACATTTGCCAGAAATGGATTACATGACCAGATTTCAGAGTCGCCACCTAATCTTTTGGGAAAATTAGAAACCTGTGACTTGTGCCAAAGGCCACCATCTGTCATAAAAAGTGTCTTGGCTCGGAAACTTAGGTATGAGAGGGAAAGTCATTAATTGAGCACCCCTCTCACCCAATCGTAAGATCGGTCTCTACTAAGTCATGATATGGTTTTTATAATCAATGTATATTCGTGTTCTGATTATTAATAATGTTACCATTACCATCTGAGGTACACAAGTATAAATAGTGCCATTAATTTTGGTTATAAATTTGATTTCATGCATTTTTTTGAAAACCCTTTTTGTACAAACTCAAAAGCATGAAAATCAATTACATTCCAAAATAAACAACACAACCTCCATCCATCGACATTCAAATAGATATCTCACTTAAGCACTTAGCCTCATGGTATAACAATAGATGTGATAAAGAACATGCACATGCGATATGCTAAAGCCAGATATATATACATGCATACTGACTAATGCATTACATACACAACATGCGCCTAGGAGTCCAGATATTAAGACGTGACGTGAGTGTCATCTCAATATATGGAACAATGTACATATTCATCTTTGAAAATAATAAATTTCACAAATACAAGTGAATCAAACCCAAATACATGAAAAATTGATGCAATATACAGGTATGATAAATAAAATGTGATGCAGTAACAAAAGCATGCAAATAAAAGGGTTAGAAAGATGTGGGGTAGGAAGATTGTTATAACAATTCGAATAAGAAAGGAGGGCAGAGAGAGATTATTACAATAATGAATCAATTCAGTCAAACTACTACTGAATCTAACAAATCATAATAAAGAAATCTAGGAGGGCATGTACAGCCAGACATAGAATGGACTGGCCGAACTAGGAAGTGGCTCGCTGAATTCTTCTTGCAGCTTAGGTTTAGATCAGTGCAGAATTCCACAACAGAGGTCAAAAGGGCACTTTCTAGGGGATACTCACCCCTTCTACCTCCTTTGCTGACAAGGATCTCTTGGGGAAGAGGTGAATAGACTAGAACCCTCAAGAATGATATAAAAAAATGTACAACAAATATTTTGCAATGAATCAATGATTTAAATGAATCAAGAACTAATTCAAGCCCAAGAAATGGATAGGAACCTACATCTTCTATTTGTGAATAAGGGAAAATCAATACCCAAAGAGAGAGTAGATTAATGCAAATTATTTATTGGTGGAAGCTTTTCTTATTAAGACAAGGGATTCATCAAATTTATCGAAAACTCCTCATCTAGTCATAGAAGAAGGATGGTTACACTCATTTCTATGCTCACAACTGATCAAGAATGGAGGTTTCAACTTCCTTTGACCCAAAATCTCTTGTCTTACTTCCATAATGCTCAATGAAAAGGGGAAGGCACAACTTTTCCAATATCAAATCTCATGGATCACCCAAGATATCCTATGAAACAACCCCGAACACTCATTTACAATGAGTAAGGAGTTAAAACACATGGATTGATGCACTTGAGAGATAGGATAGGTGTAGAAAAGAGGAGTGCAACAATTAGAAAAACTACTCTACTTATTAAACTTGTGAATGGATGGCTAATAGCTACTCACAAACACATCCAAAAGGGTCCGAGAAAGTAAAGAAAAGCTATCTACTCAATGAATGGGTGGCTAAAGTTACTCCCTCTACATCCATGAGGACTTGTTACAACTCTACAATAAATACATAGTGAAAACAAAGTTTGAAATGAAGAAAGGAAGAGAGAAAAGTGATTAAAAGTGCAAGAAAATCACCTCCTAAGAGGATGAGTCCTTTTGATTCACAAATTCCCTTTCTAATTCCCTCAATTTGCATTAGATGTGTTGTTTAATGTCCAAGGGTCTTAGTAAGGTGCTTAGGATCAAGCTTCAATGGAGCTTGGACGTCCAAAGTCAAGAGGGTGGTAAGTAGAACATGTGGTCAATAGAGAAAGGGTCAAGAGGCTTTTAAAAGCTTTGGGCAAGATTTTCAACCCTTTGAAATGAGCTGTTGAGCTCTATTTATAGAGCTCTGGGTGTAAATATCTGAGATATTTGTGGTAGGTAAGCAAAACAAGTTGAAATTTCCAAAAATGCTCTGTACTCGGAACATTCAGCCGGTCATTCTTCTTAGTGATCGGGCATCTACTTTTGTAGCGGGCCACTATATGGTGTTCGACTAGTCAACAAGCATATCATCAGATCAACAAGAGAAGATTAGCCTGCATTGAAAGGAGAAACATGTATTTCTAAAGATTTTATCCTTCCATTCATTTCCACTATATTTTTTGCTCAATTTGAGTAAAATAATACAACACTTTGACTTTGAAAATCTGAGCCTCAAAACATTGTGGCAATGTCTGGAATTACACCACTAAGCTCATTTTTTAAAGAGAGGTTAGTAAAAAATGGGGTGTCTACTGTTGCCCCTTTTTAACAGAGCTCAATGCATCATTTCATGATGTGAGTGAATGTTAAACCCTGAAGACGACTCTTTTGACGAGGCCATAAGACTTAGGCAAACAAACAAAATGCAAATAAAATTTTATTGAACCTGAGGGTTGCTTACGTATCCCTTTACAAGGAATCAAACTAGCGTAGTTCAGGGGCAGAATGCAAATGCCATGCTCAAAACGTTTTTGAAAAGTTGGGTTTATGTGTACCACACTGCTAGAGTTTTGAAAAGCTTGATGATGCAAATGCCACAGAAGGTAACGAGGTGGAACAAAAGATAAAGATACGAAGATGGCAAAAAAAATAGAAGTCCCTCCTGCAAATGACACAAAGCAAGCTAACAACTGCAGAAAATATGAAGGACGACAAACAATACATACAAGCATGCTCTACACGAATAAAAGAACTACAAAACCCACCCGCGACATGGCACTATAGGAAAAGAAAAAAGGATGGTCATAGCCAAAGTACCACATGATCAGTAGTCACAGCAACAAGGAACTCCACAATACACTTCACACATGACACAGCACGAAAGGAGAAATGATGGTGTTAACCGCCAACCCACGCAGGGGGCGATATTAACCGAGGGTAGTTTTAACCGCTAAGCCGTGCAAGGTGGTAGTATTAACCGAGGGTGGTGTTAACCGCCAACTCACGCAGGGAGCAGTATTAACCAACAAGGGTGGTATTAACTGCCAACCCGTGCAAGGGGCGGTATTAACTAAGGGTCACACCTTTCACACTTAGCATGTGTAGGGAGCGAGTGCAACAATAGAAGCATTATACCACTGAGGAAAATGCAGGAAAAACACAATGAAAACAAGGACAAACCTTCCTCTTTATGAGTACTACTGAACAATCGTACCTTAGAGCATGACAGGTATGATAACCACACATCACTAGGTAACCACTGCATACTTCTGAACACCTTCCTTCCAACAAATTGCTGATGCTTACTTGGTCGGCTAAATTAATTGGGAGTCGGTCGGTCCTATCGGGCATTTACACAGAATAGTCTTTTCACAATTTTGAAAGTTTATAAAAAGGTGCGATCATCCGTTTTCCCTTTACTCCCACCTAAAAGCACTTTATTAACTCTTTCGAACTCATTCTGATTGTCACCCATGGCCAATGATAATTTCCTTTCATTTTTTTCCAACCCCAATTAGATTTAATGAACCGAACACATCAGAGAACAGTGATACTTCTTTTGGGAACACAGTGGCCGAGGCTCTACTATATGCATCATCGACAGTATTGACCTGAAGCTCGTTTACATAGTGACACATGTGAAGAGATACGGTTTGGGACAACTCCACGGGGGTGCCATCTATAGTAGGCTAGTAGCAGCTGATTAGCTTATATAGACTTGGCCTTGCAGGCAAGGACATTATTATGGTCTAGCACAGGCTCCCCATGAGTGACATGCGTAGCATGCTTTTCGTGCTCTTCGGACGGGTTTAGTCACCTCGGACACGATAAGTCTACAGTTCAGACTCCCATGGTTCTGAATCTGGTTTCACAAGTACAATGTGAAACAGAAAGAACACAAATGAGTCCAAATCCGGCAAATCTTTAGAAAATGGATTGATCATCAGAGATGCCGAAAATATACTGCATTTTCAGATTTCAGAGTCGCCACCAAAATATTTTTGGGAAACTTAGGAAACCTGTGACTCATGCTAAAGGCTACTTGTCGATCATTACCAAAGTGTCTTGGCTTGGGAACTTAGGTATGAGAGGGGAAGGTCATGAATTGAGCACCCTACTCACCCGATCAAACATCGGCCTCTGCTAATCATGATGTGATTTTTATGTATATTATATGCTCTTGTTCTGATTATTGTGCGAACATACTATGTCAGGCACACAAGTATAGACTATTTCACTAACTTTGGAATGCTTTGATTTTAATGTTGTTTGAAAAGAATTTTGAATATGTGCTACTTGAAAAAGCGAGCTCATATATACATTTAATCAAATCATCCCAACTTAAGCGAAATAGCCTTCATCCACAGGCATTCAAAGAGGCATATCAAATAAGCACTTAGCCTCATGTTGTTATGCTTGATACGGCAACACGAACATACATGCAATATGCTAACGCAAAAATGCTCACCTAGTACTCAACCGAGGCAAGCCAAAGAGAAGAAAATGATTAGAAAAATGCATGCTCTAATATGAAAGTGACTAATGCAACACATACAAAATGTAACTACTAGGTTCAGTTTATTTAACATGTCATGGATCAACTCAAAGCATGCGGTAGTGCGCGTATTCAAGTAAGTAGGAAATGACAACAATGTTAGAATGATGAACCGAACCCAATGCATGCAAAAAATGGATACAACACATGGCAATGATATTAAACGAAAAATATGATGCTACCATGGTAAGCATATAAATAAAAGGAAGAAAGAAATGGGGCTTGGAGGATATACACAATATTACAAGTGTAGCAAATTTGCCACATAAGAGAGTCCGAATGAATGTCCGAATCATCAGGTAATTATTTACAAATCTGAATGAATAATTGCCTAATTCATTACAATAATAAAGTGACAACAATAATATATAAAGAATGAACAAGGATCACATGCACACCGATGAAGACAGCCCTCAGAAACGGCTTTGTCTGCCTTTTGGGAAACTGCTCTATTTCGCCCTCAGCCACTGCTTTGTGTTTTCAGCAAACTGCATTGTGTACCATACTTTGGAGTCCGGTCGGCCCACAAAGAGGCCCGGCCCGGTCCAAAGAACTCCGGTCATACCCTAATTTTTGGTAAAAAGGCTGTTTTGTGCACTGAGGTGAAAACAGTGCAGACATAGTGTTTCTAAGAGATGTTTGTCCTCTCTGACCTTCCCTGTCATGAAGATATTCAAGGGAGGGATAAACTCACTTCTCAAATTATCAACCAATGCAAATTTGTTGCATGATGATCTTTAGAAGCAATAGGATAAGAATTGAATAAACAAAACAAAAAGATAAACATTACGTCCTTCATATCATGAAATTGGTCAAAGAAGAGGTAGGCATGATCAACTTACAAATCATCAAGTCACAAGATAACATGATGATCATGGAGCAACCAAAAAAAGAACAAAAGTAACAACTCAAAAAGTTTTGTCAACTCCTCTCCCTATTCATGGAATAAGGATGAAACATCCATTTCCATGCTACAAATTGGAACTAGGAGAGAGTTTCCAATGCCTCTCAAGAAAGAGCTCTCTTGGAGCATCAAAGCAAGTAAAAAAAATAAAAAAAAAATAAAATAAAATAAAATAAAAGACAAAAAGCAAGCTATCTATCAATGCTTAAACACACAACTTGCCAAAGTTGTTGACAACTCCTCTTTTTCATGGAACAATGATGAGACATCCATTTCCATGTTTCGAAAATAAAGAGATCAAAAAGATAGTTTTTCAACACTTTGAACATAGAAGCTACTACCTAGCTTCAAGGTGGACAACAAGAATATGAAAGCAAGAAATTTACACTAGTTAAGCAAACTTGTGGTAGGGTGGCTAAGCCTAAGCTCTAATCCTCGCATGACCACAAGGTTCCAAGTAAAGTTACAACATGGTATAGACGATCAACTCAACGGATTGGCCACTATATCCTAAACAGGCCAAATTCGAGAGGACTTACAACAACACAAATATGATATTCGAAGCATAGGTAGTAAAAACACAAGTAGTGGGGAGGACTAGGACCCTTTTGTAAGTCCATATTCAATTCATAACATGCAAAAACAACCCAAAAACAATGCCCAAAAGGTACTGAAATTTACCAAATAAAGTGAAAAGAAAGCAAAAAGAAAAAAAGAAAAAAAAGAACGGGGTGCACAACTAGTGAGCTAGCCAATGAAAAGGTGACTAGCTCACTCACTTGTAACCAAGTTTTAATCACATTTTTAAGCTTAAATTAGCTCTGAAATCAGTATGAAAAGGCAAAGAAAAGAAAGAGAAATATGATAAAATAGCTCTAAGTTTACCTCTTTAAAGAGAGGAAAAACTTCTTATTTAACAAACCACAAACTAAGCACTCTCAAGGAGCTGAATTGGTATTCACAACCTCAACAAAAGCTTTAAGTCCAAGCTTGTATGGTGTATCTATTGTGTATGTATATTGCAAGAGAGGAGAGATGAGCGTTGAGCAAGCCATAGGCTCTTGGATATTTTTTCTAACCTAAAACCATGAGGGATGGTCAAGTATTTATAGAAAAATAGGTTCCCCTGTCAGAAATATCTATATTGAGCCAGCTGGTGCAAGGCATGCACATAGGGAAATAGATGCCAACAAAATATCTGTCTACTACTGAACATGGCGGGCCGACAAATGAATTGTATAGCCAGCCCAAAAAGTGGCCTGCCTAGTCCAATTTTGGTTTGGTTGCTAAGGAGATTTGGTCGGGCCCAAATACCCATGGTCGAGTCTAAAATACCCATGGCTGGGTCAAAAGTTAAAAAGTATGATTTTTCAAGGTCTAAAACATTTTGCTAAAAAACAATGGGGTATAAGGTTGGGATTATAAGCTCAAAACTGGATCTTTTTGCTGAAGATCCGAACAATTTTCATAATGTAGCATTCATCATCGAGTGTTCAGATTGAGGCGTCCAAATCGTAAGGGCGGTCAAAATGGAGTTTCTACAGGTGCCCTTCTTTGATAGAGCTCAAAGTCATTTTATGACGTGAGTGAATGTCAAAGTCCAAAGACGACCCATTTTGACAAGGTCGTAAGACTTGGGCAAGAAAACAATATGCAAAATGCAGCTGGTTGAACCCAAGGTTGCCTACATATCCCTTTACAAGGAATCAAACCATGCGTAGTTCAGGGGCAAGATACAAATGATATTTGAATACAATGCAATAGTTAAAACCACGAACGAGCATACCACCCAAAAATCATGAAGATGAGATCAATGTAATGCAATAATCGAAACCACAAACGAGCATACCACCCATACATCATAAAGATGAGATATGAGACAAGCCAAACTATGTACCACGTAGAAAGGGTGAACAAATGCAAGCCAAACTATGCATTACATAGAAATGGTGAAAACTACAAACCAAATCACACCCATGTGGTAAGGGTAAAAGATGCAAGCCAGACTATGCATCACGTAGAAAGGGTAAAAGGTACAAGCCAAATCACACTCATGTGATAAGGATGAGAGATATAAGCCAAGTCACACTCATGTGATAAGGGTGAAAGATGCAAGCGAAATCATACTCATGTGATAAGGGTGCAATTATAAGCCTAAACGTAGGAAATGCGAAAAGGGTGAGGGTGCAAGCCAAATCACACTCGTGTGATAAGGGTGAAAGATGCAAGCCAAATCACACTCGTGTGATAAGGGTGAAAGATACAAGCCAGACTATGTATTATGTAGAAAGAGTAAAAAATACAAGCCAAGTCACAATCGTGTGACAAGGGTGAAAGATGCAATCCAAATCACACTCGTGTGATAAGGGTGAAAGATGCAAGCCAAATCACACTCGCGTGATAAGGGTGAAAGAAAATGCAATGGTTATGAAAACAAGCCTAGATGCATTTTACCGCGAAAATGGTGAAAACTATGCTGGGTTTCATGCTCTTTAAACATTTAAAGGGGCAAACGAGTTTTTGGAATTCGATGTAGGGGACCATGCCATTCTGGGAAACAACATTGTTTCTAGAAAACATCTCGGGGAGCGATGTTCATAGAGACCACCTTGTGAGGATGTGAACCGTACTTGGACTTTACGTGTACAACGCTACCAGAAAGTGATACTCTAAATTGTATCAAACACATCTCTGCTGATTGAAAATGGGTATGAGTTCACGGTTTAACATTTGCTGGGACAACTGTGAGACGGATAGAAATACATTCTGAACTATAGTTCCGTAATTCTTGAAATCTGGTACAAGTTCTGATATTCTTCTAACTGAGGAGGGACTTATCTATGCACACCCATGCTCAAGACTTCGTAACAAAACCAAAATAAAATGCTTCGCAGTTAGAGCCAGCTGGGTTAAAACAAGAGACGACCTTCAATAAACCCAGCTAGGTTACGATAGCAGCAAAAGGGCAGATCAGGAATTTCGCAACCCGTGGCCCCTTTAAACAGGCTTGGACCCTCATTTTGCATAACTCTCCACACAAAACTCTTCTACCTCTCTCTCTAGGATCCTCATCTCTCTAGATTTTCCTTCCATCTACGTTACCTAACAAACCTTGCAAATGTTTTTTTGAAAACCCTTTCACTCCTCTATATTTTGAACCGATTAAAATTTGATTTTGTTAAATTTTGGGATTTCTCTTGGTTTTTCACGTGTTTGCCCCAGCTTTTCCCTTTCTTCATTTGATTTTTCACTCTCTTTATTTTCTCTCTCCTAAGGTTTGGATTTTCAGATTTTTTACTCAATCTCACGCACGCACTTACTTTTTCTCTTACATTTCTCGTTTTTCTCTCATGGTTGATGATGAGGTTCCCATTCTGGACCCCACTGCGGGTATTGGAGCCATCCTCGGTGAGGACTTAGCGGCCGAGTATGTTCCTCTTATTATGCTAGAGCTTGAGTTGCTCCATCTTGCTGATAGACCTTTCGATGTGGCCACCTACCAGCCATGCACACATACTTTGATTCCTGGTGGCATTTTGAGGTTTGAGGGTCTCATTCCTGGGATTGATGAGTACGTCCTACTGCAAGAGCCATGGAGCACTTATCTACTGATGCTTCCATAGTAAGAAACTATTCTCTTTGAATATGTTTATCAAAACATTATTGTCCTTTTGCTGAAAAATGTTAACCATATTTCTCTTGCCACAGGTGATGGCCAGGAAGATGGGTAACTACGAGGCTGTTTTTGGCCCTCAGCACTGGTACGAAAGGCTCCCTCAAGAGGTTCGCACTATAGGTGATGACTTTGGCTTCGGTCCTTTCTACTCAGGCCTCATACAGATTAGGGCTAAGCCACTGCTATACGGTGCTCTGGTGGAGAGGTGGTGGGACACCACCAACTCCTTCCACTTTCCATCTGTTGGGGAGATGACTACGACTCCCTATGACTTCTTGATGCTCACAGGTTTACGAGTAGGGGTTGGCGACCCGATCCCATTCGATCCTGATATGTTACAATGAAGAGCTACACAACTTCATCTTCTCGGGCGATCCCAAATATTACAGGCCATGGGATGGTATGCTACAGTTGGCTCTTGGACCACTTCACTACCCTTTAGCTAACCACTCCAGAGGAGGTTGCTCAGTACGCTCGCGAATTAATCTTATATCTCTTTGGTACTACCCTATTTGTGAATAGGAAGCACACTGCGGGATTATATATTTTTGGAGCACTAGTACATCTCCCACGAGTAAGGGGTATGATTAGGGTGGCGTTATCCTGCCCACGCTCTACTGCTATATGAGCTCAGCATTCCGCCGAAAGGGGGATTCACTTGGTGGATACTTGAGAGTCTGGGAGGTACACCTCACACTTCCTTTTCTGTTCTGCTACAAACCATGCTTTATGCTTTGTACTTTCTGTTTATACTTGCTTCATTTGTCCACTTGATTCATCAACTTATTTTCCTTTTGTAATTATGGGTTTACACATATTGCACATCTATCGGCCATGTTCCTATGCAGCCCATTAAGTTGTTCGTGCCCGTTCTCGATAATATAACTTCAGATTGGAGCGCTAGAGATGTGCGAATTGTGATTTTGCCTACTTCTGCCACCTCTTTAACACAGTCACTATAGAGAGGATAACAAAACCTCATACTGATCTATATCATTTACTACTTTCATTTTTTTCATACTGCTTAACCCTTGATATCTGACATTTGCCTTGCATCCTCTACTTACAGATTGATTGGCACCCTTGGACGGGCATTCCCCAAGCATTGAGAGTGACCTATGCTGCCGCATGAGATGTTTCCACCATGAAGATTTTATTTGAGGGTCCGTTCAGCAGGGTCTATTACTTGGGAGAGAGATTCATTCGCCAGACGCAGGGTCGAGTTGATCCCGACATTCCACACCCCCATGCTCTAGGCATGAGGAATGTCGATAATATTCAGGACGGGCACATGATTGACCATCTCATGCTAGGGGAGGATGGTGATCAGTACCACGGAGCTGGCGACTTCATCGCGTTCCTATAGACTCGTGTGATGGCTCCTCGTACCAGGGATGTGGCTTGTGCACTTCCTGAGGTTGCCGCTGCTGGAGGTGTTCCCGCCGCAGCTCCCATTCCTGGGCTTCCTGCGATTCCTACTGAGGTTGTATACATGCGACCATACGGGGTGATCAAGTAGATCCCTCTTGAGAACATTGATGAGAGGGATCGTAGGTTGGTAGTTGCTTCCGATATCAAGCAGGTAAACACTTCCCCTATATTTTTGCCTACTGTGCTTTACAACTTTGTTCTACATTCTCAAGTTTTCTCTCAGTTGCAGGTACTTGTGGGGTATGTTGATGGCCTCCTCCGGACGGTTGACCGACTACTTCTCATGGTGCGGAGGAGACAGATTGCTTTGGCTACTCGTGGGATCGAGGTACACTTACTCTCTTTGTCCACAGTCTACTATTTTTGCAATCTTGCCCACAATTCTGCTGAATCTGTTCTAATATCTGTACTCTTTTCAGCTTGAGGTGGCACTGGCTGCACCTTCAGGACCTCCTCTATCTGGGAGAAGAAGAGGGAGAAGGACCCCAGTGAAAGGTAGAGAGCGGGCTAATCGTCAGAGAGGTAGAGTGAGACAGCGCTCGCCTTCTTCCGAGGATACTTTTGATGAGCATGTCGAGTACATTACCTCTGAGAATAAGGGGGATTATGTCGACATCCAGTACAGCGGTGCCAATGATGATAGTGATGTGCCTCCTCCACAGCTGAGGATGAAGAGAGCCAGGATGGGTTGATTTTTGTTTTCCTTTTTTTTTTTTTTTTTGCTTTGTAGTTAGGAATCATATAGCTTCAGATGGACCTCTCATTTTGTTTTTGAAGATTTTTCTTTTGTTTTTGCTTTTGTGAAACAATGATCAAGGTTGGAACCCAATATTTATCAAAAGAAAGATTTTTTTTTTTTTTTGTAAAACACGGGATGGATGGCACAACACTCACACAATAGAGCACTTGGAACCGAGAACGCTTGCTTTTTGAATTCATTCTAAACCGGGTAAAGAGCCTTCAACTAGACAAAATGTAAAATACAACTTGACAAAAGAGAAACAAAACAAAACTGACTTAATAACAACAAATAACGCATATTGAAACCAAGGCAAGACTCAAAACTAGACTGCAGAACTCTACGCTGAAGCTAGCTACCTCTGCAACTGTGACTGCTTTAGGCAGAAACTTGGAACCGGCTGGGCCCAAATAAACATGGCCAGGCTTTAATAGGCACGATCAGGTCTAAAAAGGTGGCTGGGTAGTATGCCAAAGCTGCTATGCACTCACCCATTCCCAATCTCTATAAAAGGTGATTCCTACTTGCCCCTAGTTGCAGCGGAAGTAGCATTAGGTTGATTAGATGTTTTTCTCGACTTCTCAGTTCGGGGGAAGCCCACTACTTCTTCAGGTTCTGTTTCCCACTCTTTCTTATTTGTGATCCTCACATCACTTTGGCACTCAATCTCTATTTTCTCTCAAATCCCTTTCCTTACTTTTCCTCAACTCACATCTCTCTATTCTTTAATCTCTCTTCTTTTTTATCCCTTCCCATATATGGTTGATGGATAAGCTGAAGGTTGTGGACCCTATGATGGGGTCGAATATCCAGCTCTCACTATCTCACTGCTTGGAGGATGAGAGAACCTGTGACCCCTGCTGCTAACTTCTATTGTGCCCTTTTCTGGCGAGTGTGCTGACATTGGAGTAAAGACAGAAAACCTAACTCAGTTGTGCTCCTGGTTCATCATTTTGACCACATTTTTTAGTTTTTGGCTTTCTGCTAAAATAATTTTGACCAACATGAGAGTTTAGATTAACATGCTTGTTCGACTTTCTATTTTGAAATCATGTAAGCCAAGCTGTGAGTATTGAAAATTTTTCTTTTTTGGGTCCAAGAAATGGTCTGGTTTTGGAAAAAAAAATGAAATAATTTTCGAGAAAAAGTCAACTGCACTAAAAATCCTCAAAAAACTGTTTTTGCAAATGGCCATTACCAGACCAACTTGGAATTAACTCTTGAGATGCACAAACTCCAATTTGAACTTGATTTGTCTTATAGCCGAAACCCTTAACGGAATAAGACAACTGAATTTGAACGAAAATGAGCCAATTGGACATGGATAGGATAGCTGAGTTTGAATAAGGATAAGCCAATCAACATGGATGAGATAGGCAGGCTAAAAATGGTTGGGGCCGAACTTCAGGTTGAAGTTGCCTACGTATCCCAAAGATGGGAATTAGGCCTTACGTAGTTCCCGGGTTAAGGTGCACTTGAGTGTTAACACTTTCTTTTTGTGCTCAAACTTTTGCCAAAGCCGCCCTCCCGGGTTTTCAACCTTACGAGCTCTATTTTTCTTTTACTTTTGATTTTTTTCCTTTCTTTTTCTCTTTTTCTCTTTTTCTTTTTCTTTTGTTCTCTTTTTTCTTTTTTCACGCTCTAACTTTTGCCTTGGTCACCCTTTCGAGTTTTCGGCCTAACGAGCCTCTCAAGGGTAGAGGATTTTAACTTGTCCATGTTGATCAGTTTTGAGATCTCCGAGTCATCTGAATCCAGGAGAATGGCTATTGTTCCTAATCAAATAGTCATTGATGAGGTAAGGGCGCATTCAGTTGGGTTTGAATTTGCCTCTAGTGTTGTGGATAGGAACTTGATTGTCCTTTAGCAATAAATTTTCTCTTCTCAAATTCTAGGATTTGGCTTTCTTACCGGTCTCCATTGGCTTGAGAAATGACCCATCTCTGAATCTTTGATCTGATCTGACGTTTTTTGCCCCTAGTTCAAGGGATGCTTCTCATCTAGCTATACAAGCTTCCTTCGATCACATTTGACCTTATTGCCCCTAGTTCAAGGGCTGCTTCCAAGTTAGCCACACAAGCCTCATATTGTAATTGATCGTTGAACATTCTAAATCAAGGTTTGAAAGCAAAGGGGCTAAGTCTCAAGGCCGAGAGTGATCCTATGTTGTATAATCTCAAGATCAATTCCAGGCATATCTTCGTAGGACCACGCCAAAATATCTTTGAAATCTTTTAATAAACTAATTAAACGCTCGTGTTCCTCCGAAGACAACGTGGACCCGATCTGGACTAAGTGGGGATCCTTCTCAGTACCCACATTAATTGCAACGATTTCATCTACGTAAGGCTTAGCACACCTCTCATCCTCTCGGTCAATCAAAATTTTCAAAGCCTAAGCAATTTCTTCCTCTTTGTTTTCATTAAAATTTTGAAAATCTTGGTCAATGCAATAAATTAATGGCACAGAGAAGTAAACGGAATCTGCAGCATTCTCATTCAGAAGTTCTAGCTCTCCGGTTACAACTGACTCAAAAGAAAATGCAAAAGAGGACGTAGACAAGACCTTGGCACCCGGGTTACCACCCCCGGACGTGCCAAACTCAAACACCCTAGTAGGACGTCAATCTGATTCCTACTTAACAGACTTGATGGAATCAGATTCAGGCTCATCATCTGGTTTAGAACTGTCAATGGAGCCCCTCTCAAGTTGCCAAACTAGGCGTGGAGCCTCGGCTGCATCCACAATGAGACTGGAGTAATTTATCACTAGCTCATCCCCAATCATAGAGATAGGAACACTATCCCCAAGTTAACAGGCTCAGCCCCGGCATTGGAATTCGTTAATAGGTCAGCTAGTGCCATCCCTAATAGGTCCTCTTCATCGCTATTCGAGCTGGCATTTTTATTTTACCTTGTACTGACATTGGGGTCAATCCGCTACTTCTCCTCCTCATTGTCTAACAACTGGTGATCAAAGAAGATCTCAAATCACGGGTATCTCTTCTTGGTTTCTCCTTCGATCCATGGCTCCGGAAATCCACAGAAAGGGAAATCTTCCCCTTGGCGAACAAAGTGTCCGTTTAGGGTCCCCTTGATCGGCTTGTAGACCAATTCATACCCTTTTTGCTTTAACTCTCTCCCTCAATTCATCCCCCTTCCTCTTCTAGTCTTCTACAGTTGGTTTGTATCCCAGCTAAAAGCATGGGGGTTATGGCTTACTTCTCCGGCAATAGTATTTCCTTGCCTCCCGCTTCTATCTAGTCTTGATTCGAGATGGTGTCCTTGCTTATTCATCATATATATGGATTGGGCACTCACATAAACCCTTTGATCCTCCGCCATGATAGACTGCACCAACCGGGCCTCTGCCAAGGTGAACCTGAAGAGGAACACATCCTCTTCTCCAAGCAATATCTTCGACAAGGGTGTGGTGATTCCCAGGGGAGGATGAATCAAAGAATTTCCATAAACAATCACAATCCCCCCTTTGAAATGATACTTAACCAGTTAGTGCATCATTGAAGAAACTGTATTCATTTGATCCAGCCAAAGTCTGCCCAAGAGTAGATTGAAAGTTGTTAGCACGTCCATCACATGGAATTCAACCTCATGTTTAGATGGGCCAATTAGTATTTAGCTCTTGAAGGTCCACATGACATCACAGCTGGTATTGTCATAAGCTTGAACGGCTTGCGTCGTAGGCGTGAAGTCAGCTGGCTTCAAGCCTATGGCATAAGTGGTCTTTACCGAACATACGTTGATTGTCGAGGCGGTATCCACCAGCACTACTGGGATCCACTTTTTCTGACTTTCCAAGGTTACATACAAGGGTTTGTTATGGTTGATGCCATCAGGCGGTAACTCTTTGTTTGTGAAAGATAATAATGGAGTTACATCCCCAGATGTGACCAAAGACACCAACTGGTCGGTCATGGGGCCTATGGGCAGCTTGGTCTTGTTCAGTGCCTCCAGCAACACTTACTTGTATTCACGAGTAGCCATCAGTAGCCCCCAAATCCAAATATCTTCCTGGATCTTCTTAAGTTGTCTTAATACCAGGTCTTCCTCTGTGTCCTTTTACTTCAACTCCTCAACCTCTTTCTCAGAGGGTTTTGCTTGATCTTAGGATGGTGGTTTGAAATAACGATCACTTCTAGTCATGTGGTTAATCTTTTCTATGTACCACGTGTTTTAAGGGGTACCAGCTTTCCATCCTCATCAGTGTATGCGAGGCTCAGATCACTGTCCTCCCACAATTCCCCTGTAGTCATTGCTGGGCCTATCGGGCTCCACCCGGATCATGTTTACGTTGCGCCCTCCGTCGGCATGCCACTTCTCCATTGCAGCTGAGTCAATCTTTGTCTCTCGGTACTGCCTGAGCTTCTTTGGCATCTTTTCCCTATCACCGGATTCCTATCCAGGCCTTTCTGTAGTTTGGACATCATCTGCCCTTGACTCGACATCTTTTTTTCTCTTCCCTTTCTCCTGCTTCCGAGCTATTTTCCTCTATATTTCCTCTATCCTCTCTCGTTGGAACTACTGTAATGCTCACTCCTTCTCAGTCATAGGCATGGTCTAAACCTTGTTATTCTCAACCAATTCCCTCTCTTTTTGAATTCTTCTTCATATGCTCCTCTGTGTCGGATTTCTCTTCGCTACTCAACCACCCGTGGCTAGACTCAAGCTGGCTTGGATCCCACCACTTGATTTGAACACTACCTGCATCCTCTTTCTTAAAGAAGTAGAGGTTCTCCAGGTCTTCTTCTAGTTCTACCAGGTCATCATGACCTTGTTCAGGCCAATCATCCAGACTTTGCTTAGGCCCATTATCTCCAATGGCATTGATGCTGAGCGAATCCGGTAGTATGATTGCAGGCTTTGGTTGGTCAGAAGCCACAATGTACCGACTAGGGTCATACTCTTCCACAGGTGAGGCCTCTTTCTCCACCACTTAGGTGTTAGACATCCCTTCCTCTGGTAAATTCCTCTTCTCTTCCACTTTCGCCACCACAGGCCTTGATTGGGTTTTGGGTGTTATATTTATCATGCACAAATCCATGCTTTCAGGAATAATTACCTAAGGCTTAGGCAAATAAGATGGGGTGATATATACGCTGGGGTTGAAGGTGGGCGGTAATGTATAGATAAGGTTGATATTTCTCGGTATGGGGACTTGGTTGTGAACAGGGAGTGGGTTGGTGGTCACATTTGGCTTTGAGGGTGGAGCTATGACTTTGTTGTCGATGAGATCCTAGATCTCATGATGAAGGTGATAGCAACGATCAGTGGGGTGACCGTGCTATTAGTGGAAAACGCAATATTGGGTGGGATCGTGTTTAGCTGGGAGTGGGTCAGGGAGGGCGAGGATCAAGTGGCTTAAGGTGCCCTTTTTCCATTAGTAGTTTAAGAACACGGACTGGGCGCATGGGAAGGAGGGTAAGGGTTCTATATTGGTTTCGGGCTGGACCAACGGGTTGTGAGGTTGCACCAGCAAAAGAATCAACTACTTTTGACCTTGTGGCGACAGTATTGATCTCAATAGGCCTAGAAATAGTGTTATTGCTAGCATTGGCACTCCTAGTAAACAACATCTTTGCTGGCTCACTTATTCTCTGAATGATGCCTTTCTTAAACGCGATTTCATTTTGAACCCCCAACTCATGTAAAGAAGCAAACGTAGATAGTGGAGCAACTATCATACATTGTAACATGTTAGGTTCGATATTCTGAACTACTAACCGGACCTGCTCCCCTTTTGAGGGCCTGTTTGTCATTCTGGTTGCCTTTGCCCTCCATCTTGCAACAAAGTCAATGAAGGGTTCCTTAAGATTTTGAGTGGTCGCTTCCAGCTCACTGATTGTTACTTCTATCTGAGTGTTGTATGAATATTGATTAACAAATCCCTTAGATAGTTCTTCCCAGTTCTGTTTAGTTGACTCCTCCAGTTTGGCATACCAAATAGCTGTCATGTTTGATAAAGTTCTTCTAAATAATGACAGTTTCTGAGCCCGAGTCCAGCCCATTGGTTTCAGAACATCCGAGAAGAGATGAACATGAACAATAGGATCTCTGCCACCATCAAATCTATCGATGTGAGGCATCTTAAACTTTTACGGCAATCTTACAGAGGCCTCGGCATAACTGTCTTCAATATTTGGGATGGAATTAAAGCCTTGAGATTTCTTGAGCGCCTTCTCTAGCTGGCGATTTTTATCGTAGTCGGATCGATGTCGTTGATGTCGAAAGGAAGAAGTCCCTTGTGGGGCTGTGCCAGAGGTTGAAAGCTTGAGCCTGTGGTAGCATTTCTTGGGGATCTGGGACTTGAGGGTTTTTCAGTTGGTGGAGGTGGATCAGGGTTCGGCTGGGCAACCGGGACTGGATGTACAGTAGATGCCGACACCCCAGATGGGTGTCGCATTTCAAAAATAGTTTCATCATGAGCAGCAATTCTTTGATTCAGTGTATCCATGGTTCTCTGAAAAGCTGCCATCATAGTAGCAACCTTGTCTGGACTACTGTGTGCCATTGCGGGTCTAGGAGAATTAGCTATTGGTAAGCTTGGGTGAGAATGGACAGACGACTGCTGAGTGTTCTGTGCTGGCGAAAACTGACTGGTTCTTCTCCTCCGAACAATTGGTGAGAGAGAGACTAAAACTGGCTGACCGTCAACTAGATCTCAGATTTTGCAAAGTCTAACAGAGCGAGTCCACAAAACTTGGGGGATATCAAGTCTTTCCGAAGCTATGATTGCAAAACTACCTAGCAAAAGAAATAAAGAAAAGAAAAACAATAATAAAAAACCAGACAACACTTCAGCCCAATTTGCAACAGTTATGGTCACGGAAAAAGCACTGTATTTCCCACTGAATTCTACCCACAAACTGATATCAATTGTATCACCTGTGCCATTGATATGAAGCCTTCTTGTACAGTTTTACTGTAAAGCACATACCAGGTAGAGAGAGCCAAAACATCCCTATGAGGGGGTAAGGTTACCTTGTCCTAGATTTGACATGATCTACAGTTTTACTACTTCAAGCAAGTAGTTTAACAAAAATCCTGCATATGGGTGAGAATCCTATCTTTAGTTGGAATAGTCACTATGGCTTTACTATATGCACTAGGTCGAATGGTCAAAAGGGATATCTCAGCAAGATTACCTAATATACCTCTCACACCTAACACCGAGAAGTGAAAGGAGGATCAAGCGGTACAACGGTAATCCAGATCCAAGGGTTGGTTGTGTTTCCAACAAGGCAGAGCCCACGACTGGCTAGCCTTTTGGCAAGCTTTTTAGGCAAGCCTCCGGCAAGCCGTCTAGGAATAGCAGCTGGAAAACACAGTGACTTAAGAGCACCAATGCAAATACAATGCAAAGAACATATCAGTGTAGATAAATTTCACATCATGAAGTCCAAGTTAAGTTCTCTAATTTCCCCAGCGTAGTCGGTAGCAATTGTAGCTTGCTTTTCGTGCTCTTCGGAGGGGTTTAGTCTCCTTGGACACGATAGCCCTACAGTTCAGACTCCTATTGTTCTAAATCTGGTTTCAAAAGTGTAATGTGAAACAGAAAGAACATAAATGAGTCCAAATACGACAAATCTTTAGAAAATCAATTTATCATCGGAGATGCCGAAAATGGATTGCATTGCCAAATTTAGGAGTCGTCACCTAAATATTTTTGGGAAACTTAGGAAACCCGTGACTCGTACCAAAGGCCACTTGTCCATCATTACCAAAGTGTCTTGACTCGGGAACTTAGGTATGAGAGGGGAAGGTCATGAATTGAACACCCCACTCACCTGATCAAAGATCAGCCTCTACTAATCATGATGTGATTTTTATGTGCATTATATGCTCTTGTTCCGATTATTATGCTAACTTACTATGTGAGGCACACAAGTATAGACTATTTCACTTACTTTGGAATGCTTTGATTTTTTGTTTGTTTGAATTTTTTTTGAATATGTGCTACTTGAAAAAGGCAGCTCATATATACATTTATCAAATCATCCCAACTTAGGCGAAATAGCCTTCATCCATAGGCATTCAAAGAGGTATATCAAATAAGGACTTAGCCTCATGGTGTTATGCTTGATATGGCAACACGAACATACATGCAATATGCTAACGCAAAAATGCTCACCAAGTACTCAATCGAGGCAAGCCAATGAGAAGAAAAATGATTAGAAAAATGCATGCTCTAATATGCAAGTGACTAATGCAACACATACAAAATGTAACTATTAGGTTCGGTTTATTTAACATGTTATGGATCAGTTCAAAGCATGCGGTAGTGCACGTATTCAAGTAAGTAGGAAATGACAACAATGTTAGAGTGATGAACCGAACCCAATGCATAAAAAAAATGGATACAACACATGGCAATGATATTAAATGAAAAATATGATGCTACCATGGTAAGCATATAAATAAAAGGGAGAAAGAAATGGAGGTTGGAGGATATACACAATATTACAAGTGTTACAAATTTGCCCTCTCATAAGAGGGTCCGAATGAATGTCCGAATCATCAACTAATTAATTACAAATCCGAATGAATAATTACCTAATTTATTACAACAATAACATGACAACAATAATAAATAAAGAATGAACAAGGGTCACATGCACGCCGATGAAGACAGTCCTCAGAAACTGCCCTATCTACCTTCTAGGAAACTGCACTGTTTCACCCTCAGCCATTGCTCTGTGTTTTCAGCAAACTGCATTATGTACCATACTTCAGAGCTTGACCGGCCCACAAAGAGGCCCGGTCGGGTCCAAAAAAATCCGACCGTACCCTATTTTTTTTGTAAAAAGATTGTTTTGTGCACTGAGGTGAAAAAAGTGCAGATAGAGTATTTCTAAGAGATGTTTGTCATCTCTGCCCTTCCCTATCATGAAGATAATCAAGGGAGGGATAGATTCACTTCTCAAATCATCAACCAATGCAAATTTGTTGCATGATGATCTTTAGAAGCAATAGGATAAGAATTCAATAAACAAAACAAAAAGATAAACATTACCTCTTTCCTATCATGAAATTGGTTAAGAAAGAGGTAGGCAAGCTCAACTCACAAATCATCAAGTCACAAGATAACATGATGATAATGGAGCAACCAAAAAAAAAAAAAAGTGACAACTCAAAAAGTGTTGTCAACTCCTCTCCCTACTCATAGAATAAGGATGAAACATCCATTTCCATGCTACAAAGGAGAGAGTTTCCAACGCCTCTCAAGAAAGAGCTCTCTTGGAGCATCAAAGCAAGTAACAAAAGAAAGAAAGAAAGAAAGAAATTTACACAAGTTTAGCAAACTTGTGGTGGGGTTAGCTAAGCCTAAGCTCTAATCCTCCTATGACCAAAAGGTTCCAAGTAAAGCTACAACAAGGTAAAGACGATCAACTCAACAGATTGGCCGCTATATCCTAAACACACCAAATCTGAGAGGACTTACAACAACACAAATATGATATCCAAAGCATAGGAAGTAAGAGCACAAATACTGAGGAGGACTAGGACCCTTTTGTAACCCATGTTCAATTCATAACATACAAAACAATCGGAAGACAGTGCCTAAAAGGTATAGGAATTTACCAAATAAGTGAAAAAAAAAAAAAAAAAAAAAAAAAAAAAAAAACAAAGGGGTGCACAACTAGTGAGCTAGCCAATGAAAGGGTGAGTAGCTCATTCACTTGTAACCAAGTTTTAATCACATTTTTAAGCTTAAATTAGCTCTGAAATCAGTATGAAAAGGAAAAGAAAAGAAAGAGAAGGATGATAAAATAGCTCTAAGTTTACCTCTTGAAAGAGAGGAAAAGCTTCTTATTTAACAAACCACAAACTATGCACTCTCAAGGAGCTAAATTGGTATTCACAACCTCAACAAAAGCTTTAAGTCCAAGCTTGTATGGTGTATCTATTGTGTATGTATATTGCAAGAGAGGAGAGAGGAGTTTTGAGCAAGCCATAGGCTCTTGGATATTTTTTCTAACCTAAAACCATGGGGATGGTAAAGTATTTATAGAAAAACAGGTTCTCCTATCAGAAATATATGTATGCCGCTGAACATGGCCGGCCAACCAATGAATTGTACGGCCGGCCCAAAAAGTGGCCTACCTAGTCCAATTCTGGTTTGGCTGCTAGGGAGATTCGGTCGGGCCCAAATACCCATAGCCGGGTCAAAAATACCCATGATTGGGTCTAAAATACTCACGGCCGAGTCAAAAGTTTGAAAAAAAATGATTTTTCATGGTCTAAAACATTTTGTTAAAAAAAAAAAGGGGGTATAAGGTTGGGATTATAAGCTCAAAACTGAATCCTTTTGCTGAAGATTCGAATGATTTTCATAATGTAACTTTCATCATCGAGTGTTCGTATTGAAACGTCCAAGTCTTAAGGGCGATCAAAATGGGGTATCTGGGAATTCGAGGCTGGCAAGGATGGAGATGCAATCCTTTGTTACCAGGTTTACTACCTCAACAGCTTCTAGATGTTCAACATGTGGTTAGTCACTTTAAAATGATCATTTTCTCTAAATGATTGTATCTAACATTTCCTATTTTCTAACTCGCACTTCCTCTTTTGCAGTACACGGTTGCCTTTTCTGAGGTGATTGTTATCAGCAGTGATGATGATGAGGCAGATGACGAGCTAAGTAGGCCCTCGAATGACTCTTTTGCTGGTAGTAGTATTTTCGGCAGAGATACTAGTAATGGCGATGATGGATTCGGCAGAGCTAGTATTTCGTTGCCTGTTAGGATGTTGGCTCTAGCTGCTTAGTTTATATTCCACTTTTTTTTTCCCTCTTCTTTTCCCTTTTCTTCCTTCTTTGTATAGCTTGTAAGAACTTCTAACTATGAACTATCCCAAATGTAATTATCCTGAATACCATGGGAACTTTTGTAACTATTTTTTGGAAACAACTTCGCCGTTCACAACCACACACATATATATAATATATATATATAACTATCTGTTGCTTGTGGATAACTTCCGATTCTTTACTCTGTTTCACATCTGAGTGTTTATACTCATCTGAACACATTTTCTCTCCTAAATTCTATAAATACATCCTTGCTCCTGTTCTGACACTCTAAAACTCATCAGATCACTTGGAACGGCTTCCCCAGAATTTGCTAGCTAATACCCTAGGTAGCCGAATAAACATGAATTCAGCCGGTCCATTCAAGCAATTTCCAAGGTTGTCTTGACTTTTCCACTTCTGACAGTTTGTAAAAAGGTGGTACTTTGACTGCAAACTATTTATAACCACTCGAAGTTGCTGTTTATGTGGCCTTATGTATTGTTTTACTTCAAATGGTTCATAATGTTTCCGTTCCTTCCTTTTCCATTGTTCCTCAAGATATGGATCGTCCTCACTATTTAGACTTCACTGGTTCATCCAATGAAAACTCTGGCGATGCCATGGTTCCTGACTTAGAGGTAATACGTTCAAGAACTCCTTCCAATGGCTTTGGTGGTAGGAGAAGACTTATATGTGGAAGGAGAGAGGAGCCATGGGCGGTTCCAAAGGAACCTATCGTCGACAACAAGAGAAGAGTTTGTGGCCACGGGAAAGTTGGCAGCCGATCCTTGAGCTATGTTTGTGCTTGTGGTCATTTTTATGGACTTGGCTCGACGCTGGCTCATGGGTATAACCAAAGTGCCTTACCCATAGGGTCTTTGTTTCCTCATCCTATAAACTTTCTAGAGGTAAACACTCTGAATTTGCAGCTTGTTTCCCATTTTGTACCATTGTTCTTCATTTATTTCTTCAATAACACGGCTTTCTTGGTTTTAGGATGACAACTTGGAGTTGCTTCGACTGCCCACTCTGGATTCTTCGGTGGTAAGTAGTGATGATTGGGATGACATAGAAACCGCTTCTGATGCCAAGAGAAACTTCAATGCTCATGGTGATTCCTGCAACGACGATAATGCACCATGAAACTTTTCAAACCTCCTATATAATTGTAGCCTTTCTCTCGCAACTTAGGCCAACTTTGGGTGCATATCTTCTTTATTTTTCCCTTTGAAAAACAAAAGGGAACACCTCCATGTACACAAGGCATTCGGTGCATATAAGCTAATGATATTGAGGAGTTGTATGTCCTAGAACTACCCTCTTGTGAAATATGCTTTTCTTGTAATGATTAGGACCCTCTCTTTAGTCGGAAATCTATTGTAAACCTCTCTTGTTTAATAGAAGTCTTCTAATGCATCAATTAGCTTCCTTTGTTTGCGTGGTTTGGTTTTTCAAGCACATATTGACATGTTAACTCTGCATTAAGCCTAATTGGCATCAATTCTTCCTCCCAGTCACAACCACAGCTCATTTGGAAAAAAAAAAAAAAAATTAGGACTCTGCTCGTACAAAAGACCCATGTTGGCCACTTATTTTAGCTGCTGGTCAAAAAAGTGACTGGCCGAACCTTTGATGCATTGACCAGCTATCTTGGGTTGTCTAGGGTCAATTTTAACCTTTCGCCTCCTGAAAAGTTTATAAATGTAAACCGACATTTTCATTCACTTCTACACCTTCCGAAACACACTTCTTATCTTCCCTACTTCCTTTCTCTCTAGATTTTCGCACTCCCTCGCATTACCCAACAATCCATGCCCATTTTCCTTCGAAACTACCATTTCCCTCTACACTTTGAACCGATTGGTTGTGATTTGGTTGAGTTGAGTTTTCGATCCCTTATTATGTGTTACACATGTCAAGCCTATTTTCCTGCTCATTCCCTTTGGTTTCTCTCTTCCCTATTTGTTTTTCGGGCTTTCGGGTGACCCAGGTTAGACTTTTGGTTTTTCTTCCTCCCTCCCCCTCATTTTTGTTTCATCCACACCTATTCCTCTTGATGGACACTGATATTCCTCACAAGGATGCTCGTTCTACCGTCCCGGAGATTGATATGCCTTTTCCAGCCCCTAAGGCCAACATTCACATACTCGTCGAAAAATGTAGGTATTCAGGTAAAGGACCCTAACTTGGAGACAAACGATATTATTCCTCCTATATTTGGTCTAGAGCTACCACTGCTGCACCTCAGGCCATTTGATCTGGCCACCTACCAGCCCAATGTTCACTACTTGATTTGTGATAGCATGCTCACATTTATTGAGTTTGGGCCGGGGATTGCTGTAGACACCCCATTTTTGACTTGCCTTGAGGCGTGGGCACTCCCCTTTTGACTTCCCCATGATGAAAATAAGAGGTGTTAATCTTTGCAAGTTCTACGTCAGGAGTTCTAAACATCAAACTTTAAACCCTCCAACGACATATTTTGGACAAAATATTTTTCAACTAAGATGGAAACTTCTTTCAAAAAATGAGTTTTAGTGCTGCAAATCCAGACGTTACCACAATATTCTGAGGCTCATATTTTCAAAATCAAGGCGTTGTATTCTTTCAATCAGTAGAAGTGAATGGAAAGGATGAAATCCTCTAAAATACATGCTTCTCCTTTCAATTTAGACTAACCTGCTCTTGTTGATCTGATGATATGCCCACTAACTAGCTGAGCACCATATGATGGCCACCCAAAATAACACTCGACCGATCACCGAAAAGCTCAGCCAGCTAAATGTTTCAGGTACAAAGCATTTTCGGGGATTTCAACTTTTTTTTTTTTTCACTTACCACAAATATCTCAGATATTTGTGGCTTGAGCTCAGCTTTTTTCAAAGGGTTGGGAAAAAACTTGCTTAAGGCATAGAAAAACTTGAGAGCTCTCTCTTTCTTCTCTTGCCTCCTACCTACCACCTTCACCTTTTAACACTAAAACCTCCATTAAAGCTTGATCTTAAGCCTTGGAAAAAGGACTCTGGACATTAAAGAACACTCTTAAAAGCTCTTGATGGACCTTAAAGGGAGTTTGTGAACAAGAAAGGATTATCCTCTGTAAGAGGTGAATCCTTGGACCCTTTGATCATCTTCTTCCTACTTTTTCCTTAATTCTAACTTTATTTTCAATTATGTAATTGTTGTAAGTCCTCATGGATGTGGAGGGAGTAGCCTTAGCCACTTATCTATTGAGTTAATAGTCTTTTCTTTGTTTCATTGCTTTTTTTAGCTTCAACTATCTAATTCTTGTGAATTTTGGACCCTTGTGGATGTGATTGGGAGTAGTTTTAGCCATCCATTCACAAGTTCCATAAGTAGGATAGCTCTTTTTACTATTACACCATCCCCTCTCTCAAGTGTGCTAATCTATGTGTTTCAACTCTTTACTCAATGACAATGAGTGTTAGGGGTTGTTTCATGAGGTTACTTGGGTGATGCATGGGATTTGGTGTTGATAAATGTTGTTCTCCATTTTTCATTGAGTATCTAGGAAATAAAACAAGAAATTTTGGGTCAAAGGAATTTGAAACCCCCCTCAATCATTTGTGAACATAGAAAGGGGCGTCATCATCCTTGTTTTATAACTAGATGAGGAGTTTTCAATGAGTTTGATGAATCCCTTGTTTTAGTAAGCAAAGCTTCCGCTAAGAAATAATTTGCATTAATCTACGCTCTCCACTTAATAGCATTGATTTGCGTATTAACTTGCCCTTATTCACAAAGAGAAGATATAGGTTGCTATCTATTTGTTGGGCTTCAATTTGTTTTTATTTTGTTCCATTTAATGTGTTCATTTAAGTAAAATATATGTTGTATATACTTGTTTATGCTATTGTTGAGGGCTATGGTCCATTCATCTCCTCCCCAGGTGACCCCCATCAGCAAAGGAGGTGAAAAGTGTGAAAACCCCCCAGAAAGTCTCTCTTTGGCCTCTGTCCTGAGATCTTGCACTAACTTAATTCCCAGTCGAAAAGGGAATTCAGCCGGCCACTTTCTACTTCGGCCGGCTTACCTAGTGTCTAGCCAGTCATTATCCCCAAAGAACAAAGCAAACAGGTCTTGGGGAATGCTCCTCTGAACAGTTCTGGAACCCCTAGATCACTTCTTTTCTTTATTTAGTATGATTTGTTAGATTCAACAATAGTTAGGCTGGTCGATTTATTATTGTAATAATTTCTCTTTTCCTCATTTAGATTGTTGTAATAATCTCTCAACCCCACGTCTTTTTAATCCTTTTATTTACTTGCTTTCGGTATTGCATCGTGTTTTCTTTATCATGTTTATATATTGCATCCACTTTTTAGGCATTCAGGTATGGATCATTCACATTAAAAGGATTTACTATCTTCAAAGATGAATACGTGTATAAATCTATGTATTGCGTTATACTTATACTACATTTTAGCATCTGGATTCCTAGATACATGTTCTGTATGTACTGCATTAGAAACTCGCATATAGGATCAATGATATCTATACATATCTGTATATGTTGTGACTCGCCTTTGGAGTATTAGGTGAGCATTTTTGAGCTTTAGCATATTGCATATACATGTTCCTTACCATATCTGTCGCTATAGCATGAGGCTAAGGGCTTAAGTGAGATATTTGTCTGAATGCCAGTAAATGAAGGTTGTGTTATTTATTTTGGAGTGTAGATGATTCTTATGCTGCAGATTTTATTAAAGAAAACTCTTCTCAAATTGCATGAAGTAAGAGAATAACCAAAATTTACGACACGATCTATATTTAAATGCTTCACATAGTAATGGTAGCATTATTAATAATCAGAACATGGATTTATATTGATTATAAAAACCATATTACAACTTAGTAGAGGCTGATCTTTGATCGGGTAAGTGAAGTGTTCAATTAATGACCTTCCCCTCTCATACTTGTGTTCCTGAGCCGAGACACTTTAGTTATGAGGGATGGTGGCCTTTAGCATGAGTCCCGGGTTGCCTAATTTCTCCAAAAGATTAGGTGTTGACTTTGAAATCTGGTGTAGTTCATTTCTGGAAATATTTACAATAAAATGGATCTTCTATAAGAGTTTTCGGATTAAACAGTCATTTTCTGTATCACATTGCACTAGTGAGACTAGATCAAGAGATCATGAGTCCAAATTGTTGCTCCGGATGTGCATTTTCAAGAGCGACAATTGCACCTATCCCATGGCGCTCTCGGTAATCCCAAAAGCATCCCACAATTGCTCAGGATGTGCTTTGTCAAGAGCGATAGCTGCACCTATTCCATGGTGCCTGATTGGTAAGCCTCGATCTAAAACCCACATGTTTGCTTTACATTTGCTCATATCTGCACTGTACTAACCAATTTTCTTGCAACACCATGACGATTGATAGATGAAGGGATACGGGATAGTTATATTCCCTCGTAGAGTAGAGTTCGGGCATTAGTAGAGTAGGCTAATTTCGGCACATTTTGCTAAGGGATTACCAAGTTGTAGGCCACTCGCTCAACCATCGCAACCCTTATAGAGAGGTTGCGAAATACCACCAACTCCTTCCACTTTTCTTCTATGGGGGAGATGACGACATGTCATGACCCGAACTCGCCCTTAAAAGTTTAGGTCATAACCGGCTAACCACGTAACACAATAATACATATACATGCCCATCAAAAATATAAGAGCCATAAGAAATTTGTACATAGTGTTTACAACCCAAGACCATAAAAGTAAAAACAAAATAAGGTCAAGGTGTGGTGTGAGTCAAGACAAAACTCCGTCCCGGAGGCATGACTCGATTGGGTCACAAAAAGGCTCCTGAAGCTGACTCTAAGGGTGTGCACCATGCTGCTGATCACCTACATATGCATACATAAAATCAGGCGAGCGAAGCTCAATGAGTAATAACACAGTAAAGTAATGTAAGTAGATGATCATAAGGTTCTCACAATATCCATAATCATATAAACCAAGCGGCCTCAGGCCCAAGTATATAACAAGCGGTCTCAGGCCTAATCATATATCAAGCGGCCTCGGGCCGAATCATATAACAAGCAACCTCGGGCCCAATCATATAGCACATGTCATATAATAATAATAATGAAGTTCCTTCATTTCCTATCAATTCGTAATGTTGGCACCAATCAACATTCATGGTTCAAGGTACGCAATAAAGAGCATAAATGCACAATATTACTACTCACAGTGTGTTTGATCTCGCGGTGTCTCCTCTGCCACACGACCTATACAAACATTTCACATACATATTCGATAAATCATTTGCTTCTTTTTGTACTCTTTTCTTCCATAATTCACAACCTTCTTTAATGAGTTTCTAATCATCATTTCACTCCCAAAAGGGTCTAAATAAGGTTGGGAATGCGTTCCGGAGGCCGAGAGTAGCAACACAAAACAACATAGATTTTTCCCTACTTGGCCGCACGTGCGGCCAGTCCAACCACTTGAGCGGTCTAGCTCCACATGTGCGGAAATTGCAGCCGCTCGAGTGCACATGGAAGGGTTGGTCCAGGGTTGGTTCATGGGCGCTCGTGCAGAGCCCGTGGCCGTACGAGCGGTCTGGGCACCCCCAGGCAATCCGAAAATGGCTCAAAAATGCAAACCTTTTCATCTCATTCCCAAGCCCAAGTTCATGTAAAAACAACTCAAAAACATGATATATGTAAGCATGATACAAGTGTAATTCCACATTAAACATATCAATCTTGCATCAACAACAAATTCATGGACCCATTTCTTTCTCATATTCATACATTACATGAACAAGTTCAAAATACATAATCCATGAATAATCTTCCAACAAATCTTGTTTTCATGAATCATCTAAGGATTGTTTCATAGATCAATCACAAGAATGAACTTCAAAAAAAGATGGAGAGATTAGGGTTCAATTTTATGCCTTTACCTCAAGCCACCACAGAACTCAAAACCCTAGCTCAAAATTCCTAGTTTCTTCTTAATTTCATGACAAAGATGAGTTAGAGACAAAGATTGTAAGTAAATTAACGTACCTTGACTCAACTCTAAGGTTTGCCCTTTGATTCCCTTCAAAATCCTTAGTTTTCTCTTTTCCTCTCTCTCTAGCTTACTTTTTTGAGCTCTCTTCCAATAATGAAGAACAAAACGAGGCTAAACATATACAGCTCAACTCATAAATCTTAATTTATTCATTACGAATCGTAATTTTTCAATATTTCACCGTAAGCTCTATAAATCATGCTAATCATAGATATGAAGTCGGTTTTTGTTTATCGTGTCTCTAAGGCCTTCAATTTCAGTTCAAAGTTTTAATTGCAATAGATATTCCTACTGTCAATAGATATTTTTCCAAATTCATATCAAACACATAATCACATGCATAATTAAGCATAATACGAGTTGGGTTATCACACGATGACCCTTTATGACTTCTTTAAGATCATCGATCTACCGGGAGGGGTGATCCTATCCCTTTCGACTCAAATATGAGATCTTAGGACGCTGTTTAGCTCCATTTGCTTGGGAAAGTCTCTCCATAGAACAGTACGGGGATTATCCAATATAGCTGGTTGTACTGGAGGTTCCATGACATACACTCTGACATTCTCGAGTCCATTGCCTAATACACCTGCTATTTCTTTCTGTATGTCCTCAATAATACCCTGTTTGCAAACAGGGAGAATACCGTTAGATTGTACATTTTAAGCACGATTGCAATTCATTCCCCCATGCATGCAGATTAACTGGCACCCCTTGGTGGTCATGTGGCCAAGAGGGAGAGATATGCCGGATCTTGGGTAGCCTCCTAAACGAGGATATTTTTTAAAGGCCTCTTTAGCCAGGCTTGGTACTTTGGAGAGTGTTTCTTGCTCCAGAACTTAGATCACGTAGTTTTGGGCATTCTATCTCCACTGCCTCGTCGTATAAGGACTGCTGACCGAATTACTAATATAGCTGAGCTCGAGGCCATGTTGGACAGCCAAGATGCAGAACTATGCCACGTGTCTAAAGATTACACCACTTCTTGCAGTTCCATATGCCTCTCATCATCCCAGATACTGCCCGAGTATATTAGGAGTTGCTACAACTGATGCTCCTATTCCTACCTATGCTCTTATGCTAAAAGGTGCTACTCCTACAACTGCTGCTTTGGCAATCGACCCTGCCACTGGCTTTCCAACACTTCCATTTTCAATTACTTATATGAGGTCAAGTGGTGCCCTCAGGGAGGTTCCTTTAGAGCTTCCTAAGGATTGGGTGCTTACTTTCGCTTCAGATATGAGACAGGTATATCTTACCTCTTCCATAGCTTTCTCAGATACCTGTATACTAATTCATTTTGCTTCATTCTGCTTTATTCTACTTTACTTATGCTTTACACTACTGTACTCTGCTTTGCTCATGCTTTCATTTATGTTTGTAGCCTCTTACGGCCTACACCGAGCGATCTTGGAGGTGATTAAGTCCTTAGTTTACATGGTGCAGAGGAGGGAGCACGCCCTTGCCACAGCTGGAGTTTAGGTATCCTATTCCAACTCATTCTGTACTGTTTGTCCCATAGTTCTGTTCTAATATGCTCTGATAGACTATCTTCATCCTTGTACCCTTCTAACCTGATGTTATGATTAAAACATGACAAATAATGTATGAATAACTCATATTTTTAGTTTGAAGTTGTACATTTGAAAATAATGTAATATATAGGTAGAAATAGGTGTCTTTGTTCCAACTAAGAGAGAATACAAGCAAAGAAGAATTCAAAGCTCAACTTCTTTTATTCAAATACAAGAACAACATTCATACACATCTTAAAACAATATTTTAAGCATATAATATCATGTATTTGGAAGAGAAAAGAAAATAATAGGTTATGTTGTGGCTGACATGTTTGCCTAGAAGGGTGGTTGTGCAACGTTGCTCACTTTCTTTCCCCTTCTCTCAAAACTCACATTATTTGTCCTCTTTGCTGAAAATATAGAGTGTGTGTATGTGTTTGTTGTGAAAAAAGTGTTGAGGGAGGTGGTGTATTTATAGGAAAATTGTGGTGAATTGTCTAAAGTGCCCTTTGTTGGAATGGAATGGAATAGATTTGGATTTAGTTGAAAGCTAACGAAATGAAGGATGATTAGAATGGTTAATTATGGTTTAAAACATGATTTAGTTATGGTTAGTTTGATTGGAACTAGAGGTACAAACATATCTCAAAAGTACACATGATTTAGTTATGGTTTAAAACATGATTTAGTTATTGTTAGTTTGTCCATGATTTATGTAACATGTTCTCAAAAGTACACATCAATATGCCTATATGCATATGGCTGGCCATGTGCTAGGGTTTTTTTAGGGATTTTTCTTTCATTTTTTGTACAAATTGTATATATATTGAAGATATTTTGTGTACAAAAACATTAAATAAGTTTAAAGATACAAATATGTATATATATACAATGGTACTTGATTTGGGGTCAAAATATAAATGTAGTAAAATGTGAGGACTAAAGCTTAATTAGAATATCTATTTAAGTGTATAATTTAATTAAATTAGGGTTAGGGAAAGCAATTCAATTTAAGTTTCTTTGCTTCGAATTAAAAAATGATTTATCGAACGAACATAATGAGAATCGAAAATCTAGGGTTTTAACCAATCAATCTATAATTAAGGAGTTAATTAATTAGTATTAAGGTGTAAGAAGTGATTCTTATGTTTTTGGATTGATTAGGGTTCGCATGGTTCCGATCGAGACGCGTTCTTGATTGTACGATTGAAATTGTGAATAAACTTTTATTATAATAATCCAAAAGTAAGAGCCTTAATAGAATTTACAAAAGTAAGGAGCCTCACAATACAAGTTTTGGATTCTAGGGAGCAAGTATTATGTGGTAAGATTATCCCTTTTATGGTGTTGTGGAGACACCACGGGTTGAAGAGGCAACTTGGGAATGGGAGGCGGAAGTTCGCTCCAGATATCCAGATTTGTTTGAAGGTTAGTTGATCTATGTTATTTCTTTTAGTTTATTGCATTTCTTTAATTTCGGGGATGAAAATCCCTAAGGTGGGAAGGTTGTAGCATACGGTGTCTTAAACCCAACTTGAATCCACTTATATTGATGCCCAGTTACACTTTCAAACTCTCGATTTGATGGGTTGCATTTTGTTGGGTTGGTTGAGCTAGAGTTAAATTCATATTTAGCATATAACACCTTTTATAATTTTGTTTCAGGCGTAAGGATGAAAAATGAAGACTTAGAAACACTTTTGAGCAAGTAAACATGTCTAGGGTTTGGCCACACAAGCGGCAAAAGTAGGCTGCCGAAAAGCAGTAAAGGACCAAAGTTTTGGGTATGTCACCACTCGAGCAGTGGTGAACTTTGCGCGAGCAGCTAGGTAAGGATACCATCAAGCTTGAGCTCCATACGAGCGGCCACAAATCACTGCACGAGCGGCGAGGCCACTGCACAAGCGACCAAGGCTGAAAAGTTGCGATGTGACAACCTCTCAGCCTAGCATTTTTTAACCTATTTTTTATATTTCTGCAAAGAAACCCCAGTCTTTCTTCATTTACTTCATCTCTCTCTCTCTCTATATTATATATATATTATATCTTTCTCTTCTCTCTTTCCTCTCTCCACAATAACTACACACATTCAACCTTTGATTTAGAGACCTTAGAGTCGGAATCGATGTCTAATCAAATATTAACGTTGCAAAGCTCGATAAGGGTTTTGAGATAATCGAAGCCATATGTTGATTCGAACAATTTATATGATTCTTATTCATCTTTTCCTCTTCTCTTCAAGAGGTAGGGTTTTCATTTCATTTGTCTAACATGTGTTTATGGGTGCATGTGTGGCATTTTTTATAGAGAAATTTGGATTATTGGTAGAGATTTTGGAAATGCAAGCTAGGAGGTTCGGGTTTATGAATTGATTGTATTTTTCTTTATATTTTTACCATCAAATATATACATATATATACATTGTATAAAATTGCATGAGGTTATTTAGAAATGAGAAAGCCCCAAATTTGTGAAAAGTCCTAATTTGCGACATTGCACAGACGAGAAATTGATGCTGTTATATTGAAATTGATGGTGCTAATTCGAGAATAATGATGCTATAATGAAATTGGGGATAAATGAGTATAATTGTGGAATCATATCATTGTTAGAGATAATTGTTCAATAATTCTTGGTAGCTCGAATTGAGCTTGCCCGAATGGCTCAAATTTGTGCTTACCGGTCGACTGCCTAGACGACCACCTAGATGACCAATCATGGTTCATAATTGTTTTGGCCATTGGTGGAGAATGACATTGTTATAGACATTGATACAATAAGTTGACAAAAACCCATATTCATTGTATTGTTGAATTCATGGAAATGAAAATCCGTTGTTGAACAGAGGTGTAGCAGCACATTTTATGATAATTGAATTTTTGCATGTGTTGCATTGATTACATTAAAATATTATGGTTTTAATTGAAAAAGGATGGAAAATCCAAGTCATGTATAATTGAGGATGAGATAATTTGGCTCGATAGTCCATGGTGAAAGACTAAAAATCCGCACAGTGTACATGCTAAGGTGTATCCGGTTAAAAATCGGTAAATTTCGTGGTATTTAGGTGATACTTAGCGATGGTCACTAACAGAGTGTTACTTCAGATAGCTCACTAGATTAAGTGGTGTTTAGCGATAACCGTTGGTAGATACGTGTACTTTGAGAGAATTCACTAAGTTAATAATTATGAAATCGAGAAATGTTAATTTAATGCGAACATTTGGTTTTAGTCATTGCGATTGGTATAAACCTTTTTAGGAACTGATGAATAGTTTTGAGCATACTATACATATGTAGTATCTGATTATGTACATATGTAGAGACATATGGCAATAGGCTTTTTATTTTTTAGACTAAAATAGCAGTAAAAGACAAAATAAGCTAAAATAGCTAATAAGACAAAACGTCACATCAAATCCATAATCATTTTACTTTTTCTCTTGCAAACATTACATCCAACTACAAAAAAAAAATAAAAATAAAAAAAAATAAAAAATCCAACCCTCTTCACAAACACAACTATTTTAGTCTACTAAAATAGCCAACTTTCCAAACACCCCAATTAGCTGGTAAAAGATTACTCTATTGGACTATATGTTCACCCTATGTGGCTGAAATCATTTTCAAGTGTTGATGGCATATGCCCTAATCTTGAGGCGAGACATATGGTATATGTGTTGACCTGAGAGCGAGCTCTTTTGACCTATAGGCCTTGGGCCCTTTTTGTAGGTTGAGTGCCATTTTTTGTAAGGGTTGTACCCTTTTATACAATGTAAGGCTAAGGATATTTTATTTACATATAATGTCGTTACTTTTGAATTACATACTGTATATTCACTTTGTCTAGATATTGAACATATATGATGTATGGAATTGGAGAATCACATGTATCGAATGGGATTGATATATACATAAGAGAGAATCCCTTTTGATTATATTTATTATTGTCTTTTCCTTTGTTATAATTTCAGGTGTGACAATTTGGTACAACATGCCAATCAGCTATAAAAATGGGGATTGAACAGGTGTAGGACACAGAGGTAACCCAAAAACATAACCTTATTGGAATGTTCGATCAGAGAACTAACTTGATCTTTGGATGGTCCTTCCGACCTAATTAGGTTGGGATGATCTTTAACTTCAATTTCTCTTGCAAGAACAAAATTGGGTGTATCATCTTGGTAATCCCATGTAGAGACAGATTCACATTCCACGAATACTTTTATGATTTAATTTTATGGTAATAAATTAAGTTATTTTAATTAATTTATTATTTAATTATATATATATATATATATATGTATATGTAAATGTTTAATTTAAAATGTTATTAAGTAAAATAATTTTATGGTAATAAATTAGGGTGTTTATATTTGTGCTTATTTTAAAATGTTATTAAATAAAAAATTGCGTTAAAAATGAAAAATTAGATTAAAGTAGTTTGATGATTTAATTTTATGGTGAATTAAGGTGTTTAGGTTAATTTATGATTTAATTTGTTATATACATGCAATATACGTATATTTAATTTAAAATGTTATTAAATAAAAATTGGGTTAAAATTTTAAAATCTGATTAAGGTAATTTTATGGTAATAAACTCGAGTGGTTAGGCTAATTTATGATTTATTTTGTTAAATATGTGGTTAAAATAAGAAATTATGGCCATGTTTCGCTTGTGATTTAGGGGGAAAAAAATAATTTAAAAAACTTATATAAAAATGATAAGTACTTTTTTTTTTTCTTTCACCGAATTTATTTGTATCTTTTTTAAAAATAAAATTAAAAAAAAAATTCTGAAACAAGTTTATAAAAATCAAACCAAACATAACATATATGTATTAGAGAAAAGAGAAAGAGAACATGTCATAAGGGTATTTAGGTAATTTTGCAATTAAGAATGTTAGCTTTGCACTTTAGTCTTAAACCATAAAGGTTGTTTGCCTATATTTAAATTACAAAGGGTGAAATGCTCCGAGGCAAAATCACAATGAGATAAATTGATTTTCACTACAATATATTGCACTGTTAGTCACATAATTATAAATCGAGATTCTTATATTTCAATGATTTTTTCATCACATCATACAGTTAAAAGTACAAAGAGCTCTGAATCCTTATCCTCAACCAATTGAAATTTAAAGCAAAATACTCTTCTTAATTGAAAATTTTATACTTAATTTTACTTATAATGATATGGTGATAATATTTTTATAATTAAATATTAGGGTAAATTAAACTAACTTCTCTCACATTTAGTATAATTACATTGAATTCCTATGAGGTTTCATTCACATAACACTTAATCCCCTTTTTGTCAATAATTTGTTAGTTATATGAATGCAAAAATAATATTATCATTTCTTTTGCATGAAAATGTATATTTTATTTTATTTATTTTTGTATTTTCATACTTATATGCATTAGTTCCAGTTCATTTAACTTTTCTAAAAGGAAAGTTAGTATAATTATGTTGCTATAGGACTCAATGTAGTTTATCCAAAATATTATTTTTAATGAGCTTTATTTTAAATTAATAAGTTTTAATGCAATCGTATCATTATATATACTCCCTCCGTCCCAAAATATTAGCCCCTTATTTCATTTTTCATTGTCCCAAAATTTAGTCCCTCTTCAAAAATTAAGTACAAAAATAATATAAATTTCCTATTTTGCTCTTCTTTTAAATTAATAAATAATATAAAAAGTACAATTATGACATTGATATTCCAAGAAAATGTACTATCAAAAGGATAGTTTTGGAAAAACCAACTTTTTTCAAATGCAATAATTGTACTACCAAAAAAAAATAGATTTCCCAAAAGGGACCATTATTTTGGGAGGGAGGGAGTATAAATTTTATATACTTTATATATTGGTATTGGTATTGGTATAGGTATAACATTACTCAACTTTAAAAGTGACACATGGGAAAGAGCGAGCTAGCTTAGTAATGGAATCAATCTTGTAATAAAACGTGGAATCTAATTGGGAGACATGAAACAAGGTGTGTCAATTACCACCTTGGGTGACAAAAGCCATATTCCTAATTTGATTTGAAAGAATATATGTAGGATGAAACACTCTCTGAGAGAGAAAGGGAAATGCATGTACTCATTTCTTAGGAATTATGGGCCATTACCAGACAAGAAACCTTCATATTTGCGAAGTGCCTCCGTTCTTTTTCTAACTAATAAATACCATGAAAGATGGCCTTTATTAAAGACTGTTTTTTGCTCTCTATTCCAATCATCGAGGAGAGAGGAAAGAAAAAAAATAATAAGAGAGAGAGAGAGAGAGAGAGAGAGACAAAAACACTAGATGAATGTGCTTTTAATGAATTTGAGGCAAACTAGGTGATATGCTATGCTATGAGCAGATGATCATAGTAAAGGGCACTTGTTCATGGCAACAAAACTGGTTTCTTGTGAAACAACTATTGTGGGGTAGACAAGATGATGTAAGGATTGATTTGGTTTCCTGTGAAACAACTATTGTGGGGTAGACAAGATGATGTAAGGATTGATTTGGTTTCTTGTGAAACAACTATGGCCCAAAATTCAGTACGATAAACTAAACCTTAAAATATAATAAGGTGATAAAAATATTTTACCAAATCCCTAAATCAAATACTAATTGAACATGTAGATCAGGATATCCAACTTGCTAATCCCACTTGGGAGATCTTGTGATATATCATCTTTTTTTTTTGGGCAAATTACAAACACCCCCTCGAGGTTTGTTGAAAATACAGATTCCCCCCTGAGGTTTGAGAAATTACATCCCGCCCCCTGAAGTTTATATTTCCATAACAAATTATCCCATGAGATTTTTATTTTCATACAGATTCCCCCCTAATTTCTCCTAATTTGTTATGAAAATTTGACCCTCAGGGGGCAATTTGTAATTTCTCAAACCTCAAGGGAGAATCTGTATTTTCACCAAATCTCGAAGGGAGTGTTTGTAATTTGCCCTTTTTTTTTTCATTTTTTGCTCTATAAGAAATTAGACCAGCTTCTCTCCCATCGGTCTCTTTTTAGATTCGGTATTATACCTTTTTTTCTTTTTCTTTTTTTCTATAAGAAATTAGTCCAGTTTCTCTCCCACTCCTATTGGGAGAGAAGATTGGGCTCTCCAATTAACGTCAAGTGGTTCTACCACAAGGTCTATTTCAACGATTTCATCAATTTATTTATCTAAAAATAAATATTATGAAGTCATAAATAACTACACTGGTTGAATCAGACTGATTATTTTTATACATACTGCACATAATGGACTTGATCTTCGAATAGACACTATTGTGTGCCCACAAAACCTGAACTGAACGGTTTTAATCTTCTCTATAAATCCCAAATCTATAGAAATCAATAATATCTATAGATCCCAGATCTTAGCATTAAACTCTAAGTGATCTATTGAGATTTAATTAAGCACATGCGAAGTATTTTTTTTTTCTTTTTTTGGGTGAATAATCACATGCGAAGCTGTGCAAGCCTATCTCATTAGATCTTCCTTACCAACTTTCAACTCAAGTTTTTCAACTATTTGCGCCACAAAACTTCTAAATCATTTTTTTCTTTCAATAACTAAAATGAAACAAGCCAATCATAGGAAATTAAGTCAATTTATTTCACAAACACTTTTTTAACTACGTTTTTGAACCCCCAAAAAAATAAAAATAAAAATAAAAATCCAATCTTATATGACATACAAAAGCTCAATTTTTCTAGTTGCATATTTAGAAGCAAAAACTAGTGAGAAAGAAATTTCTTACTAGTTTGCCAAACCTATGAAACTTTTAGCAATTTTATTTTTATGTTTTTGACATTTTCCAAACACTTGTGTCATGGTTATAAAATGCAAAAACTTTTTTTCATTGTCTCACCAAGATGTTATAAATCATGAAAATTTATTTCGAATTCTACCTCAAAAGTGAGTGCTTGATATGAATAATGTTAGGAATCATGAAATAATGATTAAGGAATGATTCTTGAAGATTTTTCATTTTTAGATTACACATATAATAAAACACTACACACTAATCAAAAGATGAAAAATCTTCATGGGACATTTTATGATATGTTTTTCATGATCCCTAACATTATTCATGCGGTGTAGATTTAAAATTAGTAAGATGTAAGCTACACTCACAATGAGTGTTTACCAATTATTCATTTTATGGGTAACCTTTTTGCTAATGCTAACAAGTGCCCCTAAGACAGTTGATAAGGTGCATTTAATATTGTATTAATTTGTTTTGAATTTAGTAGTTTTCTAATTGTAACTTGTTAATATGTATTTAATGTTATGTCAAACTGTCATGAGTTTAAAGAGTAGAGTGAAAATCCTAAAAATTCATCTTATTTTTGTCAGAAATTTCCTTTTAAGGGAGAAGGAGACAGCGGTGATGCCCCATCTCTCCAATCTCCCTTTCCCTTCTCCTTTCTCCAAATCTCCTCCAAATCCAATCCTTAACCCATATATGAAATTTCTCTCACCAGTCTAGCCATTATCGTCTTAATTTCTCCACCTTCAAGTCCAAAACTTTAAGATTTGGCTTCAGATTTTCTCACAGACGAAAGGTTAACGCTGATAATGCGTTTTTTTATTTCACACTAGGCAAGCACCTCAACTTTAATGTTTTATCTTGACTAGTGGAAGTGGTATTTTCAGATTTCAAGTTGAAAGCTATAGGATAGTGGAGTTTTGGATTAGTTCGGTGGGCGACTTGGATTTGGTATTTTTTTCTGTTTAGTTTTTTTAGTTTTTTTATTTTTTAGTTTGGTGATGCAATAATTCTTCCTATGTGCAGGTTTGTTTCCTTCCATTGTGGGGGCCTTTTGTGATATTCTAACCCATACTATACTTAATTATGCGTGTGATTATGTGTTTGATATGAATTTGTAAGCTAAGTATGTGAATTATATGAGTTTAGAATAATATCTGTTGAATGTAGGAATATCTGTTGCAATTAAAAATTTAAACTGAAAATTGAAAGCCTTAGAGGCGCGATAAACCAAAATCGACTTCATATCTGTGATTAGCATGATTTTTAGAGCATACAGTGAAATTTTGAAAAATTACGATTCATAATATTTTAATTAAGTTTTATGAGTTAAGTTATATCTATGTATTTGGCTCTTGAGTTCATCATTTGGTTGAGAGCTTGCTACAGTGAGTTAGAGAGAGAGGAAGAGGAAGTGCTAGGGTTTTGGAAGAGAATCAAAGGGCAAACCTTAGACTTGAGTTAAGGTATGATAATCTACTTATAATATAACTCATCTTTGGCATGAAATTAAGAAGAAATTGGGAATTTTGAGCTAGGGTTTTAAGTTGTGTAAGAGTTTGAAATATAATCATGAAATCTCTTCATTTTTGTTTGATTTGAGTTCATTATTGTGATTGATCCATGAAACAAACTCTAGATGGTTTATACAACCAAGATTTGTTGGAAGATTCACCATGTTTGTATGTTTTTTGAGCTTGTGTATGACATTCATGATTGTATGAAAAAGATGAGTAAATGAATTTGATGTTAAAGCATGATTGACATGTTTAAAGTGAAATTACACCTATATCATGCTAGTATATAATGTTTTTGGGTTAATTTTGCATGAATTTGGGGTTGGAAATGAGTTTGAAAAGTTTGTATTTTTGTGCCATTTTTAGACTGTGCCCAGACCGCACAAGCGGCCACGAGCTCCGCACGAGTGGAACATGAAAAAAAACATAAGTTTTCATTTTGCTCTCTGGGCGCTCGAGTGGCCAGTGTTTCCGCTCGAGCGGATTTGGGCCGCACGAGCAATGAAGACTTCCGCATGCGTGGAACCCCCTGTTTTAGCCCAACTTCAAAAAGGCATATCTCCCTTATCCGGACTCTATTTTAAGCAATTCTTGAGCCTAAATTCAAGCTCTGGGAGTGTAGTTTCTATTTGTGGTGGTCTCACATCCAAATTCTAAGTACACAAATAGATATGCTCAAATTAGTGAAGACTATTTATTTTCTTTTAACCGTTTCATGCCATTTCCTACCCTAACTTAGTTTCCTTTCGCTTCTTACTATTTCCTTAAACCTTAAATATGTAAACATGATATTTTCAATGAAAAACATATGAAATTGTTGTAGGAAACATTAATTTAAGTCATGAACATTTAGGGTCGTTTAAAGTACATCTTTGGCACATGCTTTGTACGTGATTCATATGTAGAGAAGATTAGCATTAAACTGTGAGAACCCGAATATAAAAATTAAGTAAATAATTAAATAATAATATATTACAATCTCAAATATTTTGGTGGTGAATCCTAATGTGCAAATTAAATATTTGGAAGGTCTTTTAATTAATTTAAACCTAAATAAATTTATGGTGAAAGTTTTTAATTTAGAGGCAAGGTTTATTATTTAAAAATAAATAAATAAATAAATAGAGAGGAGGGTGTGACTTGAACTCTAGACCACAAACTTAATAAATAAGGCTTTACCATTTGAGTTGCATATATACTTATATATGTATTTTGTATATTTATCTATTTATTTGACCTATGTGTGCCCACCACTAATATAAAATAAAATAAACACAAACCCTACAATCTTATTTGTTCACCAAAAGTTAGCAGCAACCGTTTAGTCAAAAAGGGAGGGGAAGAGAGTGGCAAGCAGGCACACCATTAGATTTTCGAGTGAATTCATTGTTTTAGGTATGCATTTTTCACCATCTTCCTTTCCTGTTTTCTTGATTTATTATTATCTATGATCATATTTTCATTGATTGAGCATTGTTGTGAGGAAGCAATGCAATAGTATGGTGTTTGATTGGGATTTTATTAATATCTTTTTTTGGTGCTCATACAAGTAGTGTTGATGGAATTTTAGAACTAGCAACACGTGGGGTATAGGTATTCCTTTTGTGAATTCTAGTGATGGGTTCTCCACTGTTGAAAGTGTTATAGTGGACGTTAAGTGGCTGTGCATAGTTAAGTGTCGTGTTTGAAGGTTGTACCAGTTGAGTGTTGGAAAATAGGAATTAAAGTGGTAACTTAATAATGGAGTATTTCTTAATTCAAAAAATAAATTATGTTCAGAACAACAGACTTTAGAAATCAAGAAACCATATCACACGAGTGAATTTTAAACTGAAATTTTTGCAGTAGATCAATTATATATTGAATTGCATGTCTGAATTTTTTCATAATTTTTGGGAGTCAAAATCCATATAAACTGATGTGTTCAAATCTGTCCAGAAAAACTGGTTTAAACAGTAAATTCGGGAGTGTTGTTCTCTTTGGGTATAAATCCGAAAATTATCAAATCAGTGTCATTAGAACCAGTTACGAGTCTAGTTTCTTACATTTTTGGCCTTGCATTGATTGCTCCTGTATATTAAGAGAACCATTAATTTATTCAAAGTGCTGCAGAAAATAACCTGTTTGGGCATAATTAATTGTAGATAATTATTTTGATAACCAAATCAAGTAAAACCAATTGGGTTTGAAATTTAGGATATATTAGTTGATATCTGGAGGGTTTTAGAATTTTTTGAACAACGTGGGGTGGGTTTTTAATTTTTCAAAGTTGGCGAATAGATTGGGAAAACTAGTTTAAAATTCTGTTTTATCTTAAAGTTACTTTTAATTAAGTTTCGATTTGAACCCATGTCTTTGGTGATTTTAGATCTTGAAGAACATGAACTTAGGTAATATTTAAGAGTAACGATGAGTTGGGTTGAACCGTGTTTTTGCACTTTAGTTTGGGGTTACTTCGTTCTTATTCTTTAGTAGGTGTGTCAATTTCCGACCACACTGCCAACTTAGTACTCAACTGGAGAACACCGGCAGAATAGATGGCACCTGTCTGACCTGCAACAGAAAGAAGAGTCTCCGGCGGTGGCTCGTCCACCCGGGGGTACTCCGACGATCAAGTCAGTACTCCATATCTCTCAAAGATAATCAATAGCTAAACTCATAAGCTTGAGCATAAAAGCATACCTTAGACCCATGGGGGTGCCTCTCTTTTATAGCCAATACAATCCTAGTCCCAATAGGAGCCTAGCCCTAATGGACTTAGGATTACTGCTAATCTGGGACTCCCAGTGGGATTAGGATAAACTCTCTAAGAGTCTTGTCTTTACCCAAACTGAAGTCTTCTCTCAATCTAGGACTCTTGTCCCATATCCGCTTATCTCGGATTCTGGTATCCTCGTAAATAACCTCGGCCTAGCCGAGATAACCTCGGCATCATGACCAGGACATGTGGCACCTCGGCTGACACATCGGCGTCACCTTGGCCACGTGTTGGTGCTCAAAAAATATATCCCCACAACTGCCCCTAGGTTCTATTACCTCAGCATTCTGAGGTGATGGAACCTATATCGGTACTTTCCAGTATGTCGGCTTAAAGTATCGCAGCCGAGATCATCGTTAAGGCCGACATGTCGCTTTAAAGAACAAGAATTCCAAGAACCCGTTCACGCGTATGAGCTGTCATATATAATCTCGGTTTAACTTTAACTTGTAAACTTTTCTCAAGTTTCAACAAGTGTTAAACAATGATCTCGGTTTAACTTCAACTTGCAAATTGCCACAAATTTCAACAAGTTTAAACAATAATCTCGATTTAACTTCAACTTGTAAATTGCTACAAATTTCAACAAGTGTTAAACATCATCTCGGTTTAACTTCAACTTGTAATTGTTACAAATTTCAACAAGTGTTAAACATAACATCGGTTTAACTTCAACTTGTAAATTGGTAAAAATTTCAACAAGTGTTAACACATCATCTTGGTTTAACTTCAACTTGTAAATTGCTACAAATTTCAACAAGTGTTAAACATCATCTCGGTTTAACTTCAACTTGTAAATTGCTACAAATTTCAACAAGTGTTAAACATCATCTCGGTTTAACTTCAACTTGTAAATTGCTACAAATTTCAACAAGTGTTAAACATAACATTGGTTTAACTTCAACTTGTAAATTGCTACAAATTTCAACAAGTGTTAAACATCATTTATAACTCTCTGCCTCCTAATGTGGACTTATGTTCACATTAAGCTTGTGCATGTGTTCTTGTTCGCCGAAGTTGGTTTCAAGCCAAGGTTGTTAGCCTTGATTTCTCTGTTGATCTTATTTGGTTTCAACCTGAGTTTGATTCTGCCGACATGGCAAGCCTATGTTACTCCAACTTAGTTCAACTCCATTATATGCAAGATTCGACTCTGCCATATAATGAGTCTAAGTTATTCATCATTACCTCGGCCTCGCATCGGCGAGCCGTTTTTCTTCTCGGACTTAAGTGCCAAGATCTTGTCTTCTGGAATCTTGGATCTGCTCACTCAGGTTGAGCTCTTCTCTTCTCGGACCTATTCATCCAGGCCGAGATCATGGCTTCTGGAATCTTGGATCTGCTCACTCAGGTTGAGCTATTCTCTTCTCGGACCTGCTTATTTAGGCCGAGATCTTGTCTTTCGGGATCTGGGGTCCGGGGCCTGAAATCCAGGATCTGCTCACTTAGGCTGAGCTCTTCTATACTTGAATGTCATCTCCTTGGGAGCGCTCATGCCCCTTGTCTTCACGTCCCTTCTGGAAGGGTCTTCATTCCGTTTATGTCGACAGACTCTCCATCTTCGCTAAACTCGTCGTTTTCAACACGTTGATCTTGTATGGTGATGGCTATCTATTCTCCTTTCTTTCCCACAGACGGCGCCAAATTGTGTGTGTCAATTTCCGACCACACTGCCAACTTAGTACTCAACTGGAGAACACCAGCAGAATAGATGGCACCTGTCTGACCTGCAACAGAAAGAAGAGTCTCCGGCGGTGGCTCGTCCACCTGGGGGTACTCCGACAATCAAGTCAGTACTTCATATCTCTCAAAGATAATCAATAGCTAAACTCATAAGCTTGAGCATAAAAGCATACCTTAGACCCATGGGGGTGCCTCTCTTTTATAGCCAATACAATCCTAATCCCAATAGGAGCCTAGCCCTAATGGACTTAGGATTACTGCTAATCTGGGACTCCCAGTGGGATTAGGATAAACTCTCTAAAAGTCTTATCTTTACCCAAACTGAAGTCTTCTCCCAATCTAGGACTCTTGTCCCATATCCGCTTATTTCGGATTCCGATATCCTCGTAGATAACCTCGGCCTAGCCGAGATAACCTCAGTATCATGACCAGGACATGTGGCACCTCGGCCGACACGTCGGTGTCACCTTGGCCACGTGTTGGTGCTCAGAAAATATATCCCTACATTTAGTATTTTTTAAATTAGTAGTGACGTGTAGTTTTCATACTTGGTTCAGGGCACTAGTTGGACTTTCATACTCTATTCGAGGATTATATTATTTCGTTTTCAGATGAGTAGTTTCATGCTACATATTTTTATAAATGTTCCCCTACCCTGAATTGTTGAAAAATTAAATTGTTGTTTCATGACTAAACTGTTTTGATAAATTATTATATTATCAATGAAATCAAATTATTTCTGAAACATGTGTGAACTTGGCATACTGTAAACTATTTGTTTTGGTCTCATATTTATAATGATGAACTACCATATTTTGCAAAACTGATGTGTATTGATTATTGGGACCATCTGTGTATTTAGTCTAGGGAAATTATTCCACTGTGTGTGGTGACTCTGACCACTAAGGGAACAGATCCGAGTTGGGCCGTGATAACTACCTAGTGCTCAACGATTGTAAGGAAAAGACCTAGGTTAAGCTGGGTGACCTTTAATCGGATCGTCTTTGAGAAAAGGCCTAGGTTGCCACCCTGAGGATGACTCTTAGTTTGGTATTGGATCCAACGAGGCTTATAGCTTTGAGAATTGTGTGGCATATTACTTGTTATTTTCTTGGTACCCAGAAAATTATTGGTGTTCATGTTGTAATCTGTTTTAAGTGGAAAATGTCGTTTATCATGTTCTTGAGAGACATGAGTATTTTAACTGTTGAACTGTGGAATCTTGTTTTTGAAACAGATTGTCTTTACCAAACTGTATGCCAATCTAGTTTCTGTGATATATATCTTATTTTGGAATTGAACCATGTTTTCAAAACTGTATTTACTATCCATGTTGCTACTCACTGAGCTATCAACTGACTTAGTTGTTTATCATTTCCAGGTGTTAGAAGGACTTAGAGTGGACTCATGACATAGCAGGGACTCGTTTACATGGACCTCTAGGACATTTATTTATTTTGTTTTAGACTGTTATGTTAAGCTTGTGCATATTTATATTTATTTTTATTGAGGTTCATTTAGGCTTATTTTGATATGTGGGTTGTTTATATCCCATAAGTTTGGATTGCATTGATTACGTTAATTTTGCTGTTTATAATTGTGGCATGTCACTGGATTGAGTTTTGGTTATTTATTATTGGACTATTGTTTAGTTGTTTAATGTAATTGTGGATTCGTGTTTAAGCTTACGTGTGCCTTGGGCTAAGGCCCTGTGGGCCACGGCCAGTTATGCCTGGATTCGGGGTGTAACAATAAACACTTGAGAGAAATTAAAGAATCGGGAACGACTGAATAGATGTGTAACGAATAAATCAATTGAGTGAATTGAAGGCAATGCGTTTTGAAATGTTATGCCTGGTTATGTTTCTACAGGCTGAGTCGTTAAGGAGTATCGTCCGACCAAGCACTGTGAGTAATTTCTTTGTAACGGTATTTTCATAGGAAATACTTTGAAATTGTGAAACTTATGCTTTGTATAAATTATGTACCTTGACGTGTGTTTCTAAAATGATAAAATATGTTTGAAATCTTCAAAGTAATTGTGTTATGGCAAGTTTCTGAAATAATGTTTCGATAAGAATGAATGAGTTTCCTTTTGAGCAATGATTATGATAAATTGGGAAAATGTACTTGATCCTTAGTAACTGTTACTTGTCTATGATCTGTCTTGGACGTTTTGTATAAGCTAGTGATTCGCTATAAACGTTCTGTATAATGTCAATCTTTAATGATTGTTTTGTATGGTTTCGATAGTAATTGTTCTGTATAAACCATCAAATATGATGTTCTGTATAAGCCATCAAATGCGATGTTCTGTATAAGTCATCCAAGTGAAGTTCTGCATTCCGTATACGCCATCAATATGATGTTCTGAATAAGCCATCAATGTGATGTTCTGTAAAAGCCATCCAAGTGATGTTCTGCATTCCGTATACGCCATCAATATGATGTTCTGAATAAGCCATCAATGTGATGTTCTATAAAAGCCATCTAAATGATGTTCTGCACTAATATGGGTGTTTCGAATGAGGCCATTCTATATGAATGTTCTGTATGGTAAATTCAGCAAGTTAAATAAGGCCTCGAGTACTCCACTACGACTTGGAGTTATGAAATGTTTGATAAAAGGTTTGATAAGTGTAGACACCCCATTTTGACCGACCTTAAGACTCAGACGTCACTGATTGAGCGCTCGGTGATGTTGCATATTGTGCTCGTTCAGAAGTCTCAGAGTTGCGGCCGTGCGCCCTACCTCCGGACCCCCGAACCCTCTTCTGTGCCTTGTCTCGGTTTGCGAACCAGGCTCGGTTTTCTCTGTTTTCTTTCCTGAGGGGAGGGAGTGGTCCGTAGACTATCTCTCAGTGGCCGTAGGCTACGTTTTGTGGCCGTAGGCCATTTTTGCCCATTTCGGAGCCCGGTTCCCGGTTTTCGGGATCGTCAGGCCGTGTGCCTCGGTTCGGGACCGCCCAACCATCTCCGATTTCTCCAATTTTTGGTAAGTGCCTCTGTTTTATCATTTTGAGGAACACTGGGGCCCCAGAAACCCACTTCGCAGCCGAACACCACTTCCGGTGCCCGGCAGCCTGTTTTCGGGACCCCGAACCGCGCGGTTTTGGCCCGAGCATTCATTTTGCATCGATGTCTGTTCATTTTTGGCAGACACCTCTGTTTGGTCCTTCCGAGGGACACTGGGGTCTCCGAGACCCACTTCGCAGCCGAACACCACTTCCGGTGCCCGGCAGCCCATTTTCGGGACCCCGCGCGGTTTTGGTCCCCGAGCTTTCGTTTTGCATTATTTTTTGTTCAATTTTGGCAGGTACCCCTGTTTCATCATTCCGAAGAACACTGCGGTCTCAGATGCCCACTTTGTGGCCGAACAAAATCTTTTCTTTTTGCCCTCAAAATATCTAGATATTTTGCCCTCAAAATATCTAGATATTTGAGGCAAGATATTTCAACCCTTTTGGCCCTCCTTTTAAGCCCTCTCTCTTGTCCATTCCAGCAGCGGGCCGAACCTCATTTTGGGAGGAGAAAAAAATCCTTCAAGAACACTTAAGCTTAAACCTCCATTTTCATAGCAAAAAAGCTCCAAACTTCTTCAAGTCTTGCATTATTTCTTCACCAACACCAAGCCTCACCATCTCCACTACCATTCCAGCAGCAAGGAAGGGTTTTTCAAAGGTCAAGAAGCTACAAATTCAAGTCAAGAAGCAAAGAAAGAAAGGTCTTCAAGGGTAAGACTCCAAATCCATCTTTTTGAGCACTTTCTTGATTCATTTTTCTACTCTAATTTCTTGAGAATTTGGGCTCCGACCCCTACTGATTTTGTGCTCATTTTGAGCCCCTCTACAACATTGTAGAAGGGCTCAACCATGTTTGGTGTTTGTATATACTAGTTGCTTCAATATTCATCAAGTATGTCCCATTTTTGCATGCTATTTTGACCTATTTGCCTTTGTTTTTGGGGCTCCGACCCCTACTGGTTTTGGGCCTATTTTGAGCCCCTCTACAACATTGTAGAAGGGCTCAACCTCATTTGGCCATTCTATATACCACCTCCCTTTGAAATCCACTTTAGGCCCTAATTCTTGCATGTTTTGTTTGACTTGCTTAGCTACTGTTTTGAGCCTCCATCAGGCTTAGAAATAGCCTTGTTTTGGTCTCCTTTTCATGTTATGTTGAGGGCCTTAAGCCATTTGGTTAATGTTTTTGGTACTTGCTTTGTAATTCCTCAAAATTACCGTATTCTTGCATGTTTTGTAGCCTTTTGTGCTTATGGTTTTGGCTCTTGGTCAGAGCTAATAGGGGTCTTATTTTGACCCCCTTTACATGTTTCATGAAGAAGGTTTGGTCATTTGGTGTATAGATTGCATGTCTCATGATATAGCCTATTTGGAGCTTATTTTGCATAGAATTTCTAGCATGTTTGTATTATGATTTCGAGGCTTCCATCTTCTGAAAAAGTGCTTATTTTTAGGCCCTCTTCAATGTTGTAGAAGAAAGTTTGTCCATTTGAATTTTCTATATACTACCTCTCATTATATTCCTCTTTTGGCCACTAATCTTGCATGATAATGTTGCCTATCCATGCTTACATTTTGGCCATGTTTGTTACTGAAAAATGCCATATTTGGGACTGCCTTGCTACTGTTTTTACTGCCATGAGTCGATTTGCATGTATAGCATAGCTGTAGGCCATTTCGGGGGTTATTATAGCATTTCGGGATGATTTCATGCATTGATTGTCATTTCGTATCATTTCGGGACTGTTTTCCCCTTCATATAGCTGCTGAAATTTGATTTGCATGCTTGCATATCATTTCCCATGTCATTTCATGCCTTAATGCATTGCCTCGGTTTGCGTGCCCATGGGCACGCACTTCGAGGCACTCCATTTTCATTCATCGGCAGCCTATGTGAGTGCGGTTGAGGCCCTCTCATGTTGGCGTAAGCCCAATCTACATTTTCATGCCATTTCATGCCTGTATGTCACTGCCTCGGTTTGCGTGCCCGTGTGCGCGCATTTCGAGGCACTTCATTTTCATCTCACGGCAGCCTATGTGAGTGTGGTTGAGGCCCTCTCATGTTGGCGTAAGCCCAATTTGCATTTTCGTGCTTGTATGCCATCGCCTCGGTTTGCGTGCCCGTGTGCACGCATTTCGAGACATTTTGTTTTATCCGATTGGCATTGCGTATGCCTCCGCCTCGGTTTGCGTGCCCGTGTGCACGCATTTTGAGACATTCGGTTTTATCCGATTTGCACTTCACATCTCCGTCTCGGTTCGCGTGCCCGTGTGCACGCATTTCGAGGCACTCTGTTTTATCCGCTTGGCATTGCGTATGCCTCTGTCTCGGTTTGCGTGCCCGTGTGCACGCATTTCGAGACATTCTGTTTTATCCGATTGGCATTGCGGATGCCTCCGCCTCGGTTTGCGTGCCCGTGTGCACGCATTTCGAGACATTCTGTTTTATCCGGTTTGCATTGCGTATGCCTCTGCCTCGGTTTGCGTGCCCGTGGGCACGTATTTCGAGGCCCTCTATTTTATCCGATTTGCATTTCATCATCGTCTCAGTTTGCGTGCCCGTGAGCACGCACTTCGAGACACCTCATTTTTATCATTCCGGCATCCCGTATGAGTGTGGCTGAGGCCTTCTCATGTTGGTGTAAGCCCATCATTGCATTTCGTGCCTTTATGTCATCACCTCGGTTCGCGTGCCAGTGGGCACGCATTTCGAGGCATCTCATTCTCATAGCATCGTGCATGCTAGGTTGTATGTTAGTTGCATTTCATGCATATCATGCATATTGCACGGGAAACGAGGCACATTTCGTACTCCGCGTACCGGAACATGTCTCAATTCCCCAGTCACCGACACTCCGGATTATCCATGATGGGGCTAGGTTTTGTTGTAGCATTCATTTGCATTCATCCTATATTGAATTGTGCAATTCGGTTCCTCGGCCATCATGCATCGGTATGCGTGATTGGTGGCACGAGGATCGAGGCATGCATATATTTGTGAAATACATTGCTATGCCCCTTTCCTGCTCTCTGTTGCAGCAAAATCCAGAATCGGCAACTTTTCAGAGTCCGGCACGCATTTCAAGAAACAGTGCACACAGAGGCTAATCGGGCATCCCAGTGGATTTTCGCGCCAGGCAGCCCAACATACATCATACATCAGAAGCAAGGCAGTCCCTGGCTTGCATGCCAGTTTTACTTTTCTGTAATTAATTTGTTAATTAATTAGAAATTTGTATATTATTCGGACTGTATTATTTCGGACTGTATTATTCTTTCATTCGGACTGTATATTTATTCGGACCCTCTGCGCGAGGGCACAAATGTAATAAGTGTGCGTGTGTGTGTGTATGTCTTCCAACCCCCATTTCTTTCTCCCTTTTATTTACCCGCTTACGATGGTTAGATATAGGGCATATTTCAATTAGCATACAGTATGACAGCATGTTTGCATCATTCATCTGTTTTGCATGCACCGGGCTCGGCGCATCATACAAACTGCATCTGTATTTCAATTCCAAATTGAGTACATGATAGCTGTTGCATTTCATACGCCATGTTTAGAATAGCCGAGCCTGCTATAGTTGCATTATTGCATGTGTTGCATTAGGCATTCTGTATACTTAGGATCCATGCATGATTTCTAATCGGTTCCTGTTTTGGCTTGGAGTACTAGGTGAGTTTTATGCTTTAGCATCCTTGCATGCGTGTGAGTGTTGCCATGATAGCATGCTTACCATGAGGCTATGTGCTTATGTGATATAACTGCCTTGAATGCCTGTGGGTGGAGGCTGAGTTATCTGAATTGGAGTAATTCGTCAAATGTTTGTTTTAAGCCCACTAGATAGTGGCAACATCATGTTTTCTAAGCCCACCCGAGGGTGGCAAATCCGCGTCTTAGCCTACCTGCGGGTAGCACCATCAAACCATTTTCAAACAAACAAACATGAATGTTTTGTTCCAATTCAGGCCCAGTCTATACTTGTTTGCTGCGAGCATCACATAGTAACCTAGGCTAATAACCGGAATAAGAGCATACAAGTTTTCAAAAACAGATATCATGGTTAGTAGAGGCCGGTCTTTGACCGGGCGAGCGGGGGTGCTCACGATGTGACCTTCCCCAATCGTACCCAAGTTCCCGAGCCAACTTTGGTGATGACGGACACGTGGCCTTTGGCACCGAGTCAGGGTTTCCTAAATTTCCCATTTAAAAAATATTTAGGTGGCGACTCTGTTATCTGGCAAAGCAGTCCATGTTTGGCACTTCTTTCAAAAAATCTGTTTTCAAAACGATTTGCCGGATTTGGACTCTTTGGTTCAAGATTAAGAACCGTGACATTTGAGTCCTTGAACTGTAGTGACCCCAATATGAACAGAACGGGACTAACCCTCCCGGGGCGTTCGGGGACGTCTACAGTTTCTGGCGACTCTGCTGGGGATTTAGAGAACTTGACTCGAACTCATGATATCTGTTTTTGACTACATTGTGTGTTTCTTTGCATTGCATTTGCATTGGTGCGCCTAGGACACCGTGTTTGCCATATGCCATTCCCGAACGATTTGCCGGAGGCTTGTCTTGTCAAGTCATGTCCGTAAGGCTGATCGGCTCTGGGCTCTGACAGCATGGGAACACAAACCCCGGTTTTACCGGGGCACCCTTTTTGACCATTCGACCTAGTGCATATTCGGATCCATAGTGACCATTCCAAACTAGGACAGGTTGCTTACCCGTTTATAGGTTGTTTGAAGCCGCTGCGTGCGTAGTGAAACCCTAGCTCCTGACAAAATAGGACAGGGAAACCCTACCCCAACATAGGGGTGTTTTGGCTCTCACTTATCTGTTATGTGCTTGTTAGAGTGCGTCTCTACAGGGAATGCATGTATCAGTTTGCGAGTTTGAGCATCAGGCCTGCGGGCACCAATTCAGTATTTTGGGCATAAGGCCTGCGGGCACCAGTTCAATATTTTGGGATTCAGTTTACCTGAGGGTATCAGATTTGAGGCTGAATTTTGGGGGCAGAATTCAGTAGAGGGCACACTCATTCAACTATGCTCGTATCTATTCAGATGAAATTAGGCTGAGATGCTGTCCATTTTCTCTTTTGCTAGGGTAGTCTGGGAACTATAGCTTCAGAAGGCTCCGATATCCCCCGGGTACACCGAACTTGTGCTGATATACTTTGTCGGGTCAGAGATTCAGTTCAAGGGCAATCAGTGTTCCTTTACCAAAGGCAGGGTGAAGAGGGCCAGTCAGGCACAGATCACCAGTTCAGTAGTTACCAGATCAGTGGCCCTTATCCACTCCACCAGTGAACAGTCAGGCTGAGGTCTTAGTTTCTACTGCAGGGATAGATACCGGTCAGTTAGATGGATCCGCAGAACACGTCAGGGATGGAGGCAATGATGCGTCAGATGCGAGAAAATATGAAGCTCATGCAAGAGGACGCTGTCCGCCAAGCAGAATTTTCCAAGCAGCAGGCTGCAATCATGGCTCAGCAGGCTGAGCTCATCACCAGGCTGCAACAGCAAAGCGGCGCGTCTGCTTCACAACAAGTTCCTCCCCCAGTAGGAGCTCCAGTACCTGGGGAGATGCCAAATGTCCAGGAAGATACGGTTCCAGTAGGGCCTACTCCGCCCCCAATTTTACCCCAGCTATCCAAAGCACCTACCAATCTGCCGGACTCTCCCTTCGAGTTCGAGGTCGACCCTACAGCGTTGAAATTGAGCAAGCTTGAGAAGTTGTTCAAGAAATCTCAGGGAGTCAACTCTATCCCGGACATTGGAGATGGGTATACTGATTCGGTGGTGACATTGCCGGACAGGTTCAAGATGCCTCACATCGACCGTTTTGACGGGTCAGGAGATCCCATGGTCCACTTGAGTTTGTTTTCAGATGTTCTGCGCCCGATGGGCCTGACAAGATTACAGAAGCTCTCCCTTTTTGGCAGGACCTGTCGGGTATCGCGGCCATCTGGTACGCCAAATTGGAGGATTCAGTGAAACGAAGCTGGGAGGAGATGGTCGAGGCCTTCGTCGCACAATATTCATACAATACCCAAATCGAGGTTACGACCCGTGATCTTGAGACGACGAGGCAGGAGCCTAAGGAGAGCTTCTCAGAATTCGTGGCCCGCTGGAGGGCCAAGGCCTCAATGATGACCATTAGGCCAACGGATAAGGATCAAATACGGATGGTTGTGCGCAACCTCCAGCCCAAGCTAATGCAGAAAATGATCGTGCTCCCCTTCCCTACCTTTTCTGATTTGCATGAGATGGGGTACAAATTGAGGATGCTATGAAACAGGGCTTGATTGACAGTGATAGGGAGCAACCTAGGAGGACCTTCAACCGCAATGTAAATACAGGCGTAAGCAGTGCTGATAATGCCGAGCTTTAGATGTGGGCATGGTTACCACCACCACACAAAAAAACCGCACCTCATTCACCAGTGCGTCCGGAGCTAGCTCACAAATAGCCAAAAACCCACCTCAGGGCCAAAGGGTGTTTACTCCACTATACATGCCCTATCCAAAGCTTTGGGAGTTTTGACCAAGAAAGGGCATCTGAAGCCCCTGGAGCCGCAGCCACTACCAAAGAACCTCCCTCTCTCACACAACCCAGCCGACTACTGTGCCTTCCATCAGCGAGCTGGCCATGACACTGACATGTGCTTTCGTCTTCGCCACGAAATACAAGATCTGATCGACAACAGAGTCATCCCCGCACCGGGTCCCGCAAAGTCTATCGGCACTTGATCAGTGAACTTGTGGGGGATAATGTGATGTGATTGGGGGGATGAACCATTTGCGGGCGCACCCAAATTACTCCAGCTGTGGTGGATGGCATGCACTGTTTTGAGCACTCGTGAATATCAGTTTTTGTGCTTTCTGACTTGGGTATTGGGTCAGTTTTTGTTGTTTTATTTTGAGTCTGTCTTTTGTTTTGAGTCAGTCTCTTTTTTTGGGTCTGTCTTGTGTGTCGAGTCAGTCCTGTTGTATAGGAGTCAGATGATTCCGTGGGGGTTACCTCGGACATCACTGTTTTGTTTTCTGTTTGTCTTTTGCTTTGTTTTGAGTCTGTTTCTGCTAGGGAGCCAGTTATGCCAACTTTGAATGAAACAGCAGTGATTTCCACTCTCGCATTTGCTTCTGCCGTGTGCTAGTTGTGCCGGGATTTGAATGAAATGGCAGTGCATTCCACCTGCTCTCTTGTGCCTTGAAGTCATTGTATGACCTGTTTTTCAAAACCTTTTTTGAACACTGCGGTGAAAACAAAGAGGAAGGAATTCCTCGGGATTTGCAAAACTTTGATCAAATTGAGAGAAAGAGAGGCGTGCTAAGCCCTTAATGAATGAAATCATGCTTGTTAGTGTGAGTACTGAGAAGGACCCTGGCTTTGATCCAGATTGATCCTACACTGTCTTCAGCGCGAGCGATTTGTCGCTTTCTTAAAAACTTTCAAAAAATGTTTTGCGCGGTCCTGCAAAGACATGTGTGGAATCGCTCTTGAGATTGTGCAGCTTAGGATCGCTCTCAGCCTCGAGACTCAACCCCTTTGCTTCCAAACCTTGAACTTGAATTCAGAAGGTTCAACGGTCAACTACGATGTGAGGCCTGTGTGGCCAGATTTGAAGCAGCCCTCGAACAAGAGGCACCAAAGTCAGATCAAGAAGGTCAGACCTCGTCAAAAGAAGCTTGCAAAGCTAGAACAGAAGCACCCCTCGAACTAGGGGCAAAAAATATCCGATGTGCTCGAAGAGCCAAAGGTGGATCTTTCTGCAAGTCAATCAACAGCCACTCTCCTGGATATAGAGGGCTTCAATCTCAAACCATTTGGCATGGACTGTTACACTTTTACCCTTTGAGAGGCTCGCTGGGCCGAAAACCCGAAGGGCGACCCAGGCAAAAGTTAGAGCAAAAAAAAGAAAAAAAGAACAAAAAAAAAATGCAAAAAAGAACAAAAAAAAAAAAGAAAAGCAAAAAGAAAAAAAAGAAGAAAAAAAAAAAAAAAAAAGAAAAAAAGAAAGAAATGAAAAAAAAGAAAAACAAAGCTCGCAAGGTCGAAAACCTGCAACAGGCGCCTTGGCAAAAGTTAGAGCATAAAAAGGAGAGGTTAAATACCCGAGTGTACCTTAACCCCGAACTACGTAAGGCTTGATTCCCATCTTTGGGATACGTAGGCAACTTCATCCTGAAGTCCAGCCGTAAAACAATTCAAATTCATTGTGTCCATGTAATGGTTTTGACATCCTTGCCTTCTCTGTATCCGAGAGTACGGTTGCAATCTCGCTCTGAGGACTGACTACAATGCGCTGCGTACCATTCAAACAAGGGGCAACTTTCCGTTGCCATTCAATACGCTGCGGTGCCTTTCAAACAAGGGGCAACTTTCCGTTGCCATGCAGCTCTCTTCAAGCACGGGGCAGTTTTCCCTTGGATCCGAGGTTGCATCTCAGAGTAGGTTTCATGCCTGTTGAACAATGGCCGTTTGCAAAATAGTTTTTGAGAATTTTTACTGAGGTTGACTATTTTCTCGAAAATTGTTCCATCTTTTCCAAAAACTGGACCATTTCTTGGACCCAAAAAAGGAAAATTTTCAGTGCTCATAGCCTGACTTGCATGATTTCAAATCAAAAATCGAACAAGCATGTTGATCTAATCTCATTGGTCAAAACTGTTTTAGTAAAAAAAAAAAAAAAAAAATGGTCAAAATGATGAACTAGGGGCAGTTGAGTCAGGTTCTGTCTTTTCCCCTTTGTCAAAATACTTGCCAAGAAGGGCACTCTACTACTGCTGGAAAAGGGCACCGCTGAAGCTAACGCAAAGGGCTGAAAGCTCTCTCATCCTCCAAGCAAAATGTCAGCCAAGTGCGAAGCACGAACTGGAATGAGGCAAGATATTCCACTCCATTATCTGGACAGATCTGATCACGTCCAAACTCCCCAGTAGAGCATCATCAATCGATGTCAGCTACAGATTTGCTACACACCCAGTTGTAGCGCAACCCCTCTGTGGGAGGAATTCACTAGCTGTGTGCAGAAGAAGAAGAATCTAGCAGAATGCTAGGGGCACGAGCCCACAACTTGCTGTTTATCCATCAACCACCCAGGGGAGGGATTGAAAAATGAGAGATTGAACAATAGAGAGGCGTGCGATGAGAGAAAAAGTGAGCAAAAGGGTTTTGACAGAAAAAGAGCTTGAGGGCCGAGTGATGTGAGAATCATAAATAAGAAAGGGTGGGAAACACATCCGGTGAAACAGGCTCCCTGTGCACGTCTGAGTGTCGTGTCTTTTCGTTTGTCTCATTTCTTGTTTTAAGTCATCCCGAGCGTGTCTCGTTGTATTTAGGTCGTTTACCTTTTGTTTTTCTGTGTTGAGTTGTTTTGGCTGTGGTCAGTTGTAGGCTCAATACCCGGTTGAGAATCCTTTTCTCATTTTCAAAAAAATAAAATCATTTTGTGCTCCGAGTGCCGTGCCGTTCTCCACATTTGTGCAAAACAGAATTTGTTCTTTCATAAAACCGCAGGGCTCAACCCAGGTCATGTGAGAACAGTAAAACCAGGACCTATGAAGCTATGAGTTTCGGGCTGCAAAGCAAAAGAGGAAGATGTCGGGCATCTAAGTTTTGTTCCAACTTCAGTAAGTTCCGAGATTGCATCCCGTGTGTACCTCTTCAGGTCTTGCCAATGTTCCGACGTATGAGTGTGCCTCTACCTCAAGCTCAAAATCAAGTCTACTTCAAGCCAGAATGGCGATCAGGAGTGCTCTCCTTGAGTACCATTCCCTGCCAGAGGCATCTTGGCCGTGTTTGCGATGAGTTCCTAGGAGACCAACTGCGACGGTGGAAATTAGAGTTCGAATGGCCGTGGCCTAGAACGCAAAGGTTCGGGATTTCCGAGACTAAAGTCTGGTTTAAATACCCAGAGGCGCGCCCTCGGCTTGAAATCTGTATGGAAGCCCCATAGGTTGAGATAGCATGTGTGCACCTCAATTCTGGATACTGAACCAACCTAGTCTGTCACCCCGTTGGAGAATAGGGAAAGTTGTGAGTATGATCAGGAAGACAAGCGGCAGCCGTGGCTCCCATATGCAGATATTGTTACTTGTTAGCATTCCAGAGCCTTTGTGCTGTGTGTTCAAGGTAAAGTGTTCGAAGAGCACGAGGGGAGATCCCCATCAGAGTAGAGCGGTTCACCGCCACTCACCTCATGAGGTGCTTTCTAAAGCGCCACTTTGTCCATTTATTGCTTTCCTTAAGCATCATGCATTGTAATGCATTGTACCTGTCAAGTTTCTTTCTCAGTCATGCACGATATTGTATGTACGGTTCATTCAAAGAAGTTCCGTTTAAGATCATTCTTTAGTGTATCAATCACACTTTATTTGCTTCACTCAGTGTATCTAACACACTTCATTTGCTTTAGTGTATCAATCACACTTTATTCATTTTGTGTATCTATCACACACATTTTCACTTAGTGTGTCACTCACACTCTCTTCACTTTAGTGTATCAATCACACTTCATTCATTTCGTGTATCTATCACACACATTTTCACTTAGTGTGTCACTCACACTCTCTTCACTTTAGTGTATCAATCACACTTCATCCATTTTGTGTATCTATCACGCACATATTCACTTTTTGTGTATCCATCACACACCTTTAGTGTATCAATCACACTTGTTCACATAGTGCATCTATCACGCTTTGTGTTCACCTTTAGTATATCTATCATACTCTGCTCACTTCGTGTATCAATCACACTATGCTCATTCGTTGCATTGTTATGCACATCTATCTAGCATTGTTATGCCCATTCGTTGCATTGTTATACACATCTATCTAGCATTGTTATGCACCTTTTTCCCTTGCATTGTTATGCACATCCACTAGCATTGTTATGCCCATTCGTTGCATTGTTATGCACACTTTACCTGCATTGTTATGCACCTTTTTCACTCGCATTGTTGATCTTTCCTCTCTTGCGTGTGATACGCTGAGAGATGCTTCCTGTTTTCTCTTGCGTGTGATACGCTGAGAAATTTACCTTTCCTCTCTTGCGTGTGATACGCTGAGAGATGCTTCATTTCCTCTCTTGCATGTGATATGCTGAGAGGTCTGCCTTTCTTCTCTTGCGTGTGATACGTTGAGAAATTCTACCTTTCCTCTCCTGCGTGTGATACGCTGAGAGATGCTTCCTGTTTTCTCTTGCGTGTGATACGCTGAGAAATTCACCTTTCCTCTCTTGCATGTGATATGCTGAGAGATGCTTCCTTTCTTCTCTTGCGTGTGATACGCTGAGAAAGTTACCTTTCCTCTCTTGTATGTGATATGCTGAGAGGTTTTCTCTTACGTGTGATACGTTGAGAAATCTACCTTTCCTCTCTTGCGTGTGATACGTTGAGAGATGATTTCCCTTCTCTTGCGTGTGATACGCTGAGAAATTTACCTTTCCTCTCTTGCATGTGATATGCTGAGAGGTTTTTCTCTTACGTGTGATACGTTGAGAAATTTACCTTTCTTCTCTTGCGTGTGATACGCTGAGAAAGTTACCTTTCCTCTCTTGCGTGTGATACGCTGAGAGGTTTACCTTCTTTCCTCCTGTGTGTGATACGCAGAGAGATGTTGTGTGAGACTCCGGGTACTCTCGGTAGTCACTTTTAGCCTTCTCTGCGTGAGACGCAATGAGAATTGCATTTTTTTTTCACATCCTTTCTGCACGAGATGTAGTTTGGCTCGAGTTTACTTGCTTGCCTAGCATTCGCTTAAAATGTTGCATTTATTTCGCATATTTGTTTCATTACAGTGCATTGCATGAGTCCAATCTTCAAACCGGCTTCGCGTAGCGTATAAGTCCAATCGTCAAACCGGCTTCGCGTAGCGTATTAGTCCAATTATCAAAATCTTCCCGCATATCTTTTGCATTTTGCCCCTTGCCTGCGGGCACACACACACATATCTTTGCTTATCTTGTATGATTGTCTAAGTCTTCGGCCTTGTCAAAAATGGGTCGTCTCTGGCTTTGACATTCACTCCCGTCATTGTTGTGACTTCCGAGTTCTGTCAAAGAGGGGCAACTGTAGACACCCCATTTTTGACCGACCTTAAGACTCAGACGTCACTGATTGAGCGCTCGGTGATGTTGCATATTGTGCTCGTTCAGAAGTCTCAGAGTTGCGGCCGTGCGCCCTACCTCCGGACTCCCGAACCCTCTTCTGTGCCTTGTCTCGGTTTGCGAACCAGGCTCGGTTTTCTCTGTTTTCTTTCCTGAGGGGAGAGAGTGGTCCCGTAGACTATCTCTCAGTGGCCGTAGGCTACTTTTGTGGCCGTAGGCCATTTTGCCCATTTCGGAGCCCGGTTCCCGGTTTTCGGGTCGTCAGGCCGTGTGCCTCGGTTCGGGACCGCCCAACCATCTCCGATTTCTCCAATTTTTGGTAAGTGCCTCTGTTTTATCATTTGAGGAACACTGGGCCCCAGAAACCCACTTCGCAGCCGACACACCCACTTCCGGTGCCCGCAGCCCTGTTTTGTCGGGACCCGAACCGCGCGGTTTGGCCCCGAGCATTATCATTTTGCATCGATGTCTGTTCATTTTTGGCAGACACCTCTGTTTGGTCCTTCCGAGGGACACTGGGGTCTCCGAGACCCCACTTCGCATGGCCGAACACCACTTCGTGCCCGAGCGCCATTTTCGGGACCCCGCGCGGTTTTGGTCCCCGAGCTTTCGTTTTGCATTATTTTTGTTCATTTTGGCAGGTACCCCTGTTTCATCATTCCGAAGAACACTGCGGTCTCAGATGCCCACTTCGGTGGCCGAACAAAATCTTTTCTTTTTGCCCTCAAAATATCTAGATATTTTGCCCTCAAAATATCTAGATATTTGAGGCAAGATATTTCAACCCTTTTGGCCCTCCTTTTAAAGCCCTCTCTCTTGTCCATTCCAGTAGCGGGCCGAACCTCATTTTGGGAGGAGAAAAAATCCTTCAAGAACACTTAAGCTTAACCTCCATTTTTCAATAGCAAAAAGCTCCAACTTCTTCAAGTCTTGCATTATTTCTTCACCAACACCAAGCCTCACCCATCTCCACTACCATTCCAGCAGCAAGGAAGGGTTTTCAAAGGTCAAGAAGCTACAAATTCAAGTCAAGAAGCAAAGAAAGAAAGGTCTTCAAGGGTAAGACTCCAAATCCATCTTTTTGAGCACTTTCTTGATTCATTTTTCTACTCTAATTTTTCTTGAGAATTTGGGCTCCGACCCCTACTGATTTTGTGCTCATTTTGAGCCCCTCTACAACATTGTAGAAGGGCTCAACCATGTTTGGTGTTTGTATATACTAGTTGCTTCAATATTCATCAAGTATGTCCCATTTTTGCATGCTATTTTTGACCTATTTGCCTTTGTTTTTGGGGGCTCCGACCCTACTGGTTTTGGGCCTATTTTGAGCCCCTCTACAACATTGTAGAAGGGCTCAACCTCATTTGGCCATTCTATATACCACCTCCCTTTGAAATCCACTTTAGGCCCTAATTCTTGCATGTTTTGTTTGACTTGCTTAGCTACTGTTTTGAGCCTCCATCAGGCTTAGAAATAGCCTTGTTTTGGTCTCCTTTTCATGTTATGTTGAGGGCCTTAAGCCATTTGGTTAATGTTTTTGGTACTTGCTTTGTAATTCCTCAAAATTACCGTATTCTTGCATGTTTTGTAGCCTTTTGTGCTTATGGTTTTGGCTCTTGGTCAGAGCTAATATGGGTCTTATTTTGACCCCCTTTACATGTTTCATGAAGAAGGTTTGGTCATTTGGTGTATAGATTGCATGTCTCATGATATAGCCTATTTGGAGCTTATTTTGCATAGAATTTCTAGCATGTTTGTATTATGATTTCGAGGCTTCCATCTTCTGCAAAAGTGCTTATTTTTAGGCCCTCTTCAATGTTGTAGAAGAAAGTTTGTCCATTTGAATTTTCTATATACTACCTCTCATTATATTCCTCTTTTGGCCACTAATCTTGCATGATAATGTTGCCATATCCATGCTTACATTTTGGCCATGTTTGTTACTGAAAAATGCCATATTTGGGACTGCCTTGCTACTTTTTTACTGCCATGAGTCGATTTTGCATGTATAGCATAGCTGTAGGCCATTTCGGGGGGTTATTATAGCATTTCGGGATGATTTCATCATGCATTGATTGTCATTTCGTATCATTTCGGGACTGTTTTCCCCTTCATATAGCTGCTGAAATTTGATTTGCATGCTTGCATATCATTTCCCATGTCATTTCATGCCTTAATGCATTGCCTCGGTTTGCGTGCCCATGGGCACGCACTTCGAGGCACTCCATTTTCATTCATCGGCAGCCTATGTGAGTGCGGTTGAGGCCCTCTCATGTTGGCGTAAGCCCAATCTACATTTTCATGCCATTTCATGCCTGTATGTCACTGCCTCGGTTTGCGTGCCCGTGTGCGCGCATTTCGAGGCACTTCATTTTCATCTCACGGCAGCCTATGTGAGTGTGGTTGAGGCCCTCTCATGTTGGCGTAAGCCCAATTTGCATTTTCGTGCTTGTATGCCATCGCCTCGGTTTGCGTGCCCGTGTGCACGCATTTCGAGACATTTTGTTTTATCCGATTGGCATTGCGTATGCCTCCGCCTCGGTTTGTGTGCCCGTGTGCACGCATTTCGAGACATTCGGTTTTATCCGATTTGCACTTCACATCTCCGTCTCGGTTCGCGTGCCCATGTGCACGCATTTCGAGGCACTCTGTTTTATCCGCTTGGCATTGCGTATGCCTCTTGCCTCTGTTTGCGTGCCCGTGTGCACGCATTTCGAGACATTCTGTTTTATCCGATTGGCATTGCGGATGCCTCCGCCTCGGTTTGCGTGCCCGTGTGCACGCATTTCGAGACATTCTGTTTTATCCGGTTTGCATTGCGTATGCCTCTGCCTCGGTTTGCGTGCCCGTGGGCACATATTTCGAGGCCCTCTGTTTTATCCGATTTGCATTTCATCATCGTCTCAGTTTGCGTGCCCGTGAGCACGCACTTCGAGCACCTCATTTTTATCATTCCGGCATCCCGTATGAGTGTGGCTGAGGCCTTCTCATGTTGGTGTAAGCCCATCATTGCATTTCGTGCCTTTATGTCATCACCTCGGTTCGCGTGCCAGTGGGCACGCATTTCGAGGCATCTCATTCTCATAGCATCGTGCATGCTAGGTTGTATGTTAGTTGCATTTCATGCATATCATGCATATTGCACGGGAAACGAGGCACATTTCGTACTCCGCGTACCGGAACATGTCTCAATTCCCCAGTCACCGACACTCCTCCGGATTATCCATGATGGGGCTAGGTTTTGTTGTAGCATTCATTTGCATTCATCCTATATTGAATTGTGCAATTCGGTTCCTCGGCCATCATGCATCGGTATGCGTGATTGGTGGCACGAGGATCGAGGCATGCATATATTTGTGAAAATACATTGCTATGCCCCTTTCCTGCTCTCTGTTGCAGCAAAATCCAGAATCGGCAACTTTTCAGAGTCCGGCACGCATTTCAAGAAACAGTGCACACAGAGGCTAATCGGGGCATCCCGTGGATTTTCGCGCCAGGCAGCCCAACATACATCATACATCAGAAGCAAGGCAGTTCCTGGCTTGCATGCCAGTTTTACTTTTCTGTAATTAATTTGTTAATTAATTAGAAATTTTGTATATTTATTCGGACTGTATTATTTCGGACTTTTTATTTTCATTCGGACTGTATATTTATTCGGACCCTCCGGCGAGGGCATAATTGTAATAAGTGTGCGTGAGTGTGATGTATGTCTTCCAACCCCATTCTTTCTATTTCTTTCCTTTCCTTTTATTTACCCGCTTACGATGGTTAGATATAGGGCATATTTCAATTAGCATACAGTATGACAGCATGTTTGCATCATTCATCTGTTTTGCATGCACCGGGCTCGGCGCATCATACAAACTGCATCTGTATTTCAATTCCAAATTGAGTACATGATAGCTGTTGCATTTCATACGCCATGTTTAGAATAGCCGAGCCTGCTATAGTTGCATTATTGCATGTGTTGCATTAGGCATTCTGTATACTTAGGATCCATGCATGATTTCTAATCGGTTCTGTTTTGGCTTGGAGTACTAGGTGAGTTTTATGCTTTAGCATCCTTGCATGCGTGTGAGTGTTGCCATGATAGCATGCTTACATGAGGCTATGTGCTTATGTGATATAACTGCCTTGAATGCCTGTGGGTGGAGGCTGAGTTATCTGAATTGGAGTAATTCGTCAAATGTTTGTTTTAAGCCCACTAGATAGTGGCAACATCATGTTTTCTAAGCCCACCCGAGGGTGGCAAATCCGCGTCTTAGTCTACCTGCGGGTAGCACCATCAAACCATTTTCAAACAAACAAACATGAAGTGTTTTGTTCCAATTCAGGTGGCCCAGTCTATACTTATTTGCTGCGAGCATCACATAGTAACCTAGGCTAATAACCGGAATAAGAGCATACAAGGTTTTCAAAAACAGATATCATGGTTAGTAGAGGCGGTCTTCGACCGGGCGAGCGGGGGTGCTCACGATGTGACCTTCCCCAATCGTACCCAAGTTCCCGAGCCAACTTTGGTGATGACGGACACGTGGCCTTTGGCACCGAGTCAGGGTTTCCTAAATTTCGCATTTAAAAAATTTTAGGTGGCGACTCTGTTATCTGGCAAAGCAGTCCATGTTTGGCACTTCTTTCAAAAATCTGTTTTCAAAACGATTTGCCGGATTTGGACTCTTTGGTTCAAGATTGAACCGTGACATTTGAGTCCTTGAACTGTAGTGACCCCAATATGAACAGAACGGGACCTAAACCCTCCCGGGGCGTTCGGGGACGTCTACAATAAGCAATATTTGATATTATGTGATTTGGAATCAGACTTAAATGTATCAATAAGTTACATTGTTTTGATTAAGTTATGAGATTCATTCATTTAACCCCTTACATTGAGATTATTCATTGGGCTTCCGGCTCACTCTGCCTTTTTTTTTTTTTTTTTGGTGAATAAGTCATAAATAAAAACAAAAGATTTACAAGATTACAAGGGGTATACCCCAGGACCTAAAGTAGCTAAATACAAAACCAACCAAGAAGACAAGACTGTTCAAGATCCATATTCCAATCAAAAGATAGGGAACATAAACAGAAACAATACCTAGATATCAAACACCTATGTAACCATTGGCACAAGCCTTAGACCAACTTAAGGAACACGAACCCTACAATAAAATATGAGAATCAAGCAACCGGTTTCTCAGTGCCAGTCGCACAGATTCGTAGGAATACTGTTACAAACCCAAATGTTAAACTTATATAAAACATCCCAGTTGTAAGAATTGAAAAAAAAAAAAAAAACCATAAAGAGTTACAACTATTACAAAAAGTAAAAGGAAAGACAAAGTATTCTCCATGTGAAGGAACTCCACTTAGACTGGCGCAGCAATGCAGCCTGGTCCTGGTGATCCTCTGACAAGCTGCAGCCTCAATGGGGACAACACAGTGCTTACTCCACCACTGATTAGAGTAACCTGGGAAAACCATAAGCACATATATAAAACAAAGAGAACAACAACACCTATAACACTATATTGCACAAAGCTCACAATATATATGGGCTACGTAGGTGAGTATCAGGAAGTTCAGTACTAAAGCCTGTTGGACTGTCAGCCATTTGTGAAGCCACTCAAGATGCGCCTCCGTATCGAGGCCTTAGCTTTTATCATGACAAACTCGAGAAGCTTTGGTTTTATATAGTTTATTATGTTATAAGTTTTGCTCTTGGGTTATGTATATAACGAATGTTATTAAATGTTGTGATCTATGAATGTTTGTTCTTGTTTGTGGCATGTATGCACAACTCAATAAACATATTTCATAATTTACTTCCGCTACAGGTCCTGAATGTTAACTATATTTTGAAATTATGTCCGAGACCGTAAGTAATCTCATGATTACTGGTTGGTTACATCCTAAATCTTTACAAGCGGGTTTGGGTCGTGACACCTTTTCTCCTTCTTTATGAAGGCTTGAATCATTCATTCTATGGATGATATTTGTCTCTTTTTGAGATTTTGTTATACCGCTATACCGAATTGATCTGATCTTTTATCAGCTTTGTAATGAAGATTTTCTTCCTTAATTAAATTAGGTGCATTCAATAACTTTTTGTTTTTAACTTATTATTTGAAATTGAATAAGTTTCAAGACTCATTAAATAAAGTATCATTGTTTACTCCTTATTAATCTGGAGAAAAATAAGAAATGGAGAGCGATTTTTCCTTTATTTATTTAACATAAGTTCAATCATGCTACACCTTGACGATAAAAATAAATATTGTTACTCATGTGCTCCGGCTATCATGTAAACATTTGGAGCAGTCAGCTGTTAATTAGGCTGTGTTTGTTTGCATGTAAAATATTTTCCTACAAAATATTTTCCTAAATTTTTGGTGTTTGGTTACATATAATGGGATAAAATATTTTTGTATGTAAAATGTTTTACTGAAATTCACTAAAAATGACTTACCCTTTTTGCTTCCATAAGTAATTTACGTAATGTGATTGAAAAGTGAAAATTACAATGTCACTTTGTTCAGATAATAAAAAAATGAAGAAAAAAAAATGGGAAAAAAACTTATCTAGATCAACTATTGAGTTTTTTTTTTTTTTTTTTTTCCAGATGGGCTATTGAATTTGACTCATGTTGAGCACTGATGCATTCATAGCATTGGAATTGCAATATTTTTAATTTGCAGCCAAACACCAAAAAATAAAAGGAAATAAAATTATTTTACAGGTAAACATTTCACCTGTAAAATATTTTTATGTGTAAAATATTTTTTACTTTGAAACAAACGGAGCCTTAATTTGTTGGCACATGTTGATGGTATATGGATACAAGTACTTAAATTATGCACTCTATTTGGTATAAAAACATGCTAAGAGTAGCCAGTCATTTACAGTTGAAGCTTTCATCTAAGTTATATATATATATAAGGGAAAAGAAAAGAAAAAAAGAAAAGAAAAGAAAAGAAAAGAATGAACAGACTGGCCACGTCAAGCTCTATATGTTGTATGAACCTAGGTTTAAACGCATGACCGGTATGCACGCCGCATACATACTGCAAGCTTTGCATGCTTGAAATTAAAATATACGTAAATTAGCATAACAAAATTGAGAGTAAAATTTGAACTTGTCTATGCTTCCTTTCCCACATGAAAGCTGTCAGTGTATACATAACTAAGGACTTTAAAAAGGATTAAATAACAACTGTTATGCAGGGATAATTAAGTATGATATAAAATAAAATAAACAACCCCCCAATATTCCCGGTGTTTTGATAGGGGGACAATGGGACCAAATCTGGTTATTCATATACACAAAGTCCTGTTTAGTGTAACATTAAAAAAAATGCAAGTATTAGTTGAAAATCATAGCATTCAACTATATATATAGCATAATCACTATATCAAGAACAACCCAGAAATAGAAAAAATATATACCTATATATATGTTAACAATCCAAGGGGGTGGAATTCAAGTTCTTATTCCTTGGTATCATAAAATATACAAGCCCAATGTTCCTAGGGACTTTTCACATTGCTTCCGTGTCTTTTTGACCTTGCAGTGTAATAATAATATAAAAGGCTGTTCATCTAATTCTTAGATTTTTGTCCCACAAACTAATATAGTAATAGGATACGTTGATTCACATTAAATTGTATATATGTTAAATGCTACAAGATCTGCCAGAAAATTTTAATAGTGCTTGCTGGTCTGGGAGTTCTTTTTATTTATGGGGATGATGGATTCTATTTGGTTGAAAGTATGTATATAATGAGTATGCAGAAGACACAATATATATATTTTCTTGGAGTTTCTTTGATTTGTTTTATTTGCTAAGAAGTACCGAAATTCGAAGAACACACCCATTTTCTTTTAGATGATTCTATTGGTAAAAATTAGTACCACATGATATTGAGAGAAACTGCATCTTCCAGAGTCTGAAAAAACATATTACAGAGATGCATATTGTAAAATCTTTCATGACAAAACTGAGATTAGTATTTGCCTAGTTGTGTCATCGATCGGAGGGCATCTCAATACTAAAATCAACAACAATTCCAAAAATACTCAATAACCAAATATAGAAGTTATAGGTTATAAACACATATCTCAACCCATCTTAGGTTTTTATTTATTTATTTATTTTTGGAAAAATTGGCCAAAAGTCCACATTTTAGAATGTTTCGCGGCAGATGTCGATGAATTGATTTTTGTTGTTTAGAAAGATACACGCATGCTACTTTTCATTGTGAAGCCCAAACATGAGGTGAGAAGGACAATTTAACATATTTTCCCTATATGTGCATTTTATGCTCAAAAACTTCAAATATTATATTTAACTCTAAAAATTCATTTTTAATAAATTGATATTTTTGAATTTGCCTTTTCAAAAATTTAATACAATATCTACATTATGTATGCAATTTTGGAAAGAAATATTTAACAGATATATATATATATATATTTATCCCCAACTAGTTACATCGCACATGCAATGCAAGTGATTTCCCCCCTAATATTTTTAGTTATTCTTCAATTTTCACCAATCACATTTTCTATGAAAATACCTTTTAATATAGTGTTTCACTTGGTTTACATTTAACGGGTTGGGTTTTTCAATTTTAAATTTGAATTTTATGGTGTTATCCAAGCCCATAAGGTTGATTACATGTTTTATTTTAATGATCTAAATGGTTTATAGGGCACACCTTATTTTGAAAATAATTATCTATTTTTTCTTTAGGCAAACGAGATAAATTTGAATTTTTTTTTGTCTACTATGTTGTATTGGTGGGATTTCCAAGGGGCTTTACCAGGTTCAGTTGATAGTTTACTCATATGGTGGGATGGAGTTAGGCTCAACAAGAGGGAGAAAAAGATTTGGAGGGCTCTTCCTCTAGCTGTTCTGTGGTGCTTATGGAAACACAGGAATGATTGCGTGTTCAATGCATCTTCACCAAATTTTTCTGAGCTATGTGAGTTGGTCAAGATAATAGTTGCACTTTGATTGCTTCCAAGCTTCAAGAAGTATCATTTTATAGTTCAAGATTTCTCGTCCAATTTGAGGCAAATCAGATTTTGTCTCGGAAGTAGTGGAATGCATAGGATCAGTGGCTGAGAGGGCTTTTTGCTGTGGAGTACTCTGTTTGGTGTTTCTTCTTTTCTATTTGCCTTGATGGCAGCTTTGTTGTGTTGGTTTCACATCAACTTTGTGTGATGCTAGTAGTCATTTGTGCAAGTACTTTGATGCCAACCTGGTTGGGATCGTTGTATCTTTGCTATGATGTTATTGGCATCCTTTGCCTTTCTTGTTTGATGTCAATGTATTGTTGCTTGTTTATCATCAATAAAGTGTTTTTTTCCTATTTAAAAAAAAAAATAAAAAATTCAACCTAATCTTTCCACGAATATTTTGGATTATCAAAATAGAATCTATAGTGCGCTCCACATGCCTATAGAGTACGTTCAAATTGAAAATTGAATTGATAGAAGTCTAACTCTAAACTTATTTGAAAGAGAAGTTCTAAGATTAAAACCATCTTTACGATAGAGAGGCATTTTACTGAAGTGTCTATGGGAGGGTTGGGGAGCCTTGTTCATTTTATTGAAGTATCCGTGGGAGGGTAGGGAATCTTTTTCTTTGAGATTTTTTTAGTACATTGAATGTCCTAGCTTAGATTCAAGAGTTGTACACTTCAACTTGTAGTGGAGTGTAGGAGATTTGGCTAAACGCATGAACTCTAGTTTGAGAATTCTTTATAGTGCTCCTATATAACTCATAATACCATCGCTAAGAAATAGAATTGAACTACATAACACTGTAGGAAATTCGGATTTTAGAGGCGTTTAAAAAATGTAGCTATAGGTCTGTAAAATGCCATTAATTTCTTTTGTGACGTTTACAACCAAACGCCGAAAACGCAGCCGTCGCTATAACTTACTGACGCTTTAGAAACGTCATTACAATACTATAGGATGCCACTAAATGTTGTGCATAACGGTAAAATGACATCACATAATATTTACTGACGTTTTGAAAACGCTGTCATAGACATTTGTACATTTTAAAAATCTAGCCGTTGGGATATAGTGATGTTTAAAAACTGCCGTTATAGCCTCTCTTTTTGTTATTCCCACAATAGATGTGTGTATGTCTAAATAATGTATAAATAAAATAAACAACAAAATAAAAATATTTCATTTAGAAAATAATTATATAAATTAAATTCCAAATCAATAGCTTACAGAAATTATAAGTCGAGACTTGTGTTGGACACAATCTCCTTAAAGTAGATTTCGCCCTTGCGGTGTTTCGAGATTTAACGGTGTCTACTTCCCAAGATGCAACGATTAATACTTGATTTACAGTATTACAAACTCAAGTCTAGCAAACCAAAAAAACCTATACTGTAACTCTTTCTTTCTTTTTCTTAAAAACTAAATGGTAGACAAATGCAGGAGCATAGAGATGAACAGAAGAAGAAAGTCGAAATGGTCAGGAAAAATTGGATGAAATGAATTGCTAGATGGTAGGTTATTTATAGGAGAACGTGTAGTTTTTCAAAATAGGTTTCAACAGATAGAAACCTATTCGGAACAGTAACAGATCTGATTTCAATAGGTAGAAACCTGTTTGGAACAGAAACAGATCTATTTGGGTAAAATTCAACAGGTATGAACCTGTTCAGGTGGATAAAAAATCTAAATAGATTTAATTTGAATTTTGAAACTGAAATTCAAAAATAAATAAACAAAACACAAATGTTTTTTGCCCAAAAATATAAGTATTGGATCGGACAAGCTCAACCCAACCTCACACCACGCACCCGCCTCCAAGCCTAGCCCAACCCGCCCGACGGACCGGACGGATAAACGGCGGCGGCCTACGCATGTGTTTTTATTTTGGATCTAATGGGTCTAGCCTACTTTATCCTCACCCTTCCACAAACTTAGATACTCCTTGGGGCCCATCCCAAGTATCCCAAGCTAGAGTTCATATACCCATATAAATCCTTAAGCCTTTTCAATGTGGGATAAGCACATTTCACAAATGTGTAAAAACCTACCTAAATCCATATCCACGAACCCAAAAATGCACGTTGAATTCTTATTCATCCGAAATGATTTTGAGCAACCAAATACACGATGTTATTCACTACACAATTAAACATGAATTCAATTAGAAACGTTAAAAACAACGCTTGGGTCCTACCTTAATTAATGCTCAAAGTTAGCAAAAAATAAGGTTTTACAAAACTATTTTCCAACAATCCCCTACATGAATGGAATTCATGATAACGGACATGCAACAAGATACAGACAAAGAAATAGTACATTAAGAAGATACACCACATCGAGACAGGTAGCTTTTTCAAGCCAATCGGACTTACTAGCTAACCAATGGACGCAATGCCTTGAACTGTTCAGCTGTTTGTGTAAGTAAAGACAATAGACCACATATAATATATCCGCAGACACAGTTTGGTTCTCACAGTTGTGTTTATTTTGGCCCTGAACAACACCTGCTAGTTCATGAGTGCTCTAGAGAATTTAGCCTTCTCAATTCTCACAGAACCGGTCCAGTTCACACTCACAAAGGTGACTTCTTATTAAGAGCATCCTGCCATACCCCACTTGGATGTCCAAGCTAGAAGAATCATTAAAAGCAAAGCTTATCCTACTAATGCTGCAAGTATCACTCTTCTAATCATAAAATAGGTAGGAGAAAACCTCCTTAGTGATACATGAAGTCATCTATAATTCGGTTGTCCCTTTGAATCTAGATCTTGGGATCTGTAGTCAACTAGGTTTGGTTGCCATTATGGTGAATTTTAAGTAATAGGTTTAATCACATTCCCCTCGATAAATGGTACACTTGCTCTCTAGCTAGACCTTTAGTTAATGGATCCACAATATTCTCTCTTGACTTTACATATTCCATGGACATTATTCCATGCGAGAGCAAATGTCTAACGGTATTATGTCTTCAACGAATGTGTCGAGACTTACCGTTATACTTATGATTTTGTGCCCGTCTTATTGCTGCTTCACTATCACAGTGAATGCATATAGCTGGCACAAGTTTAGGTCATATTGGAATGTCTTCTAAGAAATTACGAAACCATTCTACTTCTTCTTCGGTTTTATCTAATGCGATAAACTCAGATTCCATTGTTGACTTCGCTATGCATGTCTGCTTGGAGGATTTCTAAGAGACTGTAGCACCTCTCAGGGTAAAAACGTATCCACTAGTGGATTTTGAAAGTATCCGATATCCAATTTGCATCACTGTATCCCTCAAGTACTACTACATATTTGGTATAATGTAAGCCATAATTCTAGGTATGCCTTAGATACCTAAGTACCCTAATTATCGCTTTCCAATGATCGGACCCTGGATTACTTGTGTATCTACTCAATTTGTTACAGCATAGGCTATAACTGGCCTAGTGCAATTCATTAAGTACATCAAGCTTCCGATTATCCGAAAGTACTCTAATTATGATATGCCTGCACCTGTAATTTTTGACAAATAAAGACTAATGTCAGCAGGTGTTTTAGCAGGACGGTCGTCATGCTTTCCAAATTTCTCTAGAATCTTCTCAACATAATGAGACTGAGATAAAGCATATCCTTCAGATGTTCTAGTAATTTTTATTCCTAGAATTACATCTACTACTCCCAGATCTTTCATGTCAAACTTTTTGTTCAACATTTTCTTTGTGGATTTAAGCATGTCATTATTGCTTCCAATAATGAGCATGTCATCTACACAAAGACAAACTATGACATAGCCTTTGTCTGTGCTTTTAACGTAGACGCATTTGTCACATTCGTTTATCTTAAAACTATCTGAAAGCATAGCGTGATCAAAAATTTTATGCCATTGTTTCGGAGCTTGTTTTAATCCATAAAGGGATTTGACAAGTTTAAAAATCTTTTTCTTTAGTGGGAACTTGAAACCCTTCTGGTTGTTCCATATAGATTTTCTCATCTAACTCGCCATTTGTAGACACCCCATTTTTGACCGACCTTAAGACTCATACGTCATCGATTGAGCGCTCGGTGATGGTGCATGTTGTGCTCGTTTAGAGGTTTCGGAGTTTTGGCTGAGAGCCCTGCCTCCGGCCTCTGAACTCTTTTGTGCTTCGGCTCGGTTTGTGGATCGAATCTTGTTTTCTCTTCCTGGAGGGAGGGAGTAGTCTTGTAGACCATCTCTTTGTGGTCGTAGGCCACTTTTCCCGTTTGGGACTAGTTTCCGGTTTTTGGAGCCTTTGGCTGCACGCCTTGTCTCGAGACCGCTTAACGTTCTCCGTTTGGCGTGGTTTTTGAACCACACCTTGTTGCCTCTCCTTAGAGGAACACTGTGGTCCGGGAGACGACTTTTGTGGTTGCATACCACTTTTGGTGCTCGTCAGCTAGTTTTCGGGGCTTTCGGCCGCGTGCTTTGCCCACTGATCTCTCGTCTTGCATCCATTTTGGTTTGTTTTTGGTACAAACCTTATTTTACTTGTTTGGAAGGTGGTACAAGGGTGGGAGACCATTTTTTCTCCTTGGAGCACTTTTCCTTCTGCCAGCCAGTTTTTGGTCGGATAACTGGCTTGCTTGTCTTTGAGCCACATTTTCTGGTCGCCACCACATCACTACTTTTTTCATGCCCTGGACTCTCTCCCACCATGGCGACCAGTTTTTGCTCTGGAAGACCACTTAAAGTGGTCGGCCGACCACTTTAAGTAGCAGGCCGACCACTTCAAGTGGTTGGCTACTTTTTGGCACCTTTTTGGAGATATTTTCCTCCAGTTGGCACAGTTGGAGGGCATTTGAGCCATCCTCCATACACGTGTATGGAGGGATTTCCTTGGCCCTTAGCTTCTCCAAGAAGCATTGGCTTTTGGTTTCTATAAGAGGGAGGCTCCTCCTCCCTCCTCTAGGTTCAGAAAATGGAGCCTTGAGTTATACATATAGCCTATATCTATACTTCTTCATTTTGCTCTTGTTTTGTGTTCAAAAGTGTAGTTTTGTCTTGGTTTTTCACACAAACACACACTCAAACACCATCCTTTTTCTACTGAGGTGCTTAGGAGTTGATTTTGGTGTTCTTGGGTTGCTTTGAGCTCAAACAACTGGCTGGAGTTGCAGCTTTAAAGAAGGTCTTCAAGGGTGAGTCTTTAGCCCTTAAATCCCCTATTCTTGCTTAAGCTTTTAGCCCTTCTTGCATCTATTTTTAAGCTTAACTCTTAACTAGAAACAGTTCTATTTTTGCATGCTTAAAATAGTTGTTTAAGGTCACTTTTTCGTTTGGGGTGATTTACTCCCTCTTAGGCCTTGTTAGGCCTTGTTTTGAGCCATCCCTTTAGGCTCTTGGTGAAGCCTTTGCATGACCTTTCTACCACTGAAATCCGGTGGAAAGGTGGTTTTGGTGTCCTAAATAGGAGAGGGTCCCCTCTCCTTGTATTGTGTTTATTAGCTTCATATGCCTCATGTTTGAGCACCTTTGTTAAGCTTTATGTTGGCCATATCTTAGTATGTATTTTTGTTTGTTTTACTGAGGCATAACATTTTTTTTGCTTGCTTTGGTCACTCCATGCATGGTTAATATACTTGTAGTGTAAATCACACAAACTAGCTTTATGTGCTTCATGAAATAGCATGTCATTCTAGCTTGTTTTCTTTCCATTTCAACATGTTTTTGGTGATGTTTTACCATGTCATGACTCTGCTTTGGTTTGGTTTGGTTGGCCCTTGCATGCTCCATGCACTTGTAGTGTAGTTCCATGAAATAGCCTAACATGCATCATGTTGTAACATGTCATTTTAGCATGCTTTTGGCTTAGCTCTGAGAAGATTTGTTTCATGTTTTACCATGTTTAAGGCCTGATTTGTGTTGTCTTGGTCATGCATGACTTGCTTTGTATAGCTATGTTCAACCTAGCTTGTTAGCTTTGTGTGTTGAGTCCTCTAACATGCATTACTTGGACTATTTCAATGATTTGGCATCATTTATTATGTGATTTCAGTCCATGTTTCATGGCCATGCATTCACATTTGTCACTCATTCAATGCATTGGAGGGTTTGCCCCTTTATGCCTTAACATGAACCATTGCGTATGCTTCATGCCTTAGCTTGCGAGCCATCATTTCAGTGTTTATTTGGGTTATTATGCCATGATATAACTCTGATTTTTATTGGTCGAGTCATCCCATGCTTGGTCCTAATAGGTGTAAGTGTAATCACTTATTTGCCTTATGCATCATGCCTTATGCTCACCATGCTAGCTTGTTTTGGCTTCCTTCATGAATGTTTTAGACTCATGTTGACATGTTCTGGGACTGTTTTGGATTGCCTTAGTCACATGCTTCATGTTTTTGTATAGTTGTAGTACAAGTGCTCTTGCTTGCTTCAAGCTTTAAGCACTATAGCATGCTTCATTTGTGTTGTGTACATGATTTGGCATCACCTAACATGACATTTCGGAGCATATAGACTTGCCATGTTCCCACTTCGTTCACCCTTTGAGTGTCTCTAAGGGTTGTGCATTGTTGCCTAGTTTATGCCCTAGCTCGTATGCTTGCATGCCTAGGCCTTTGAGCCCTCGTCTCAGCATGTTTAGGTCCTTATTTTGACCTACTTGAGCTCTGTCCATGCATTTATGCCATGTATTGCATGCCTCATGTGTAGTCTTCTTTACTAGCTTCATGCTTTAAGGACCCTAGCATGCCATGCTTGTGTTGTTTGAATGATTTGGCATCATTTCTTACCTCATTTCAGTGCACTTAGTGTTGCTACACTTCCACGCTTTTCACTCTTTAAGTGTTCTTGAGAGTTACACCTTAGTGTCTTAATTGGTGAGCCAATTAACATGCATGTTTGTATGTGTTTTCGGTGCCTTCATTTTAGCATTATGGCCACTGTTTTGGCATGACCGAGGTCTGTCCATTTCGGTTTAAGTCCATTGAGTTTGTGGTTTGCATGTTGTTGCATGCTTGGTGTATTGCATATTGTTGCCCCTGTTGCATTGCATTGTGCATGCATGCATTACATGGTGTTTAGAACCTTATGATTGCCTTGCATTGAGTATGCCATCTAGTTCTTAGCATTTAGCATTGTGTATGCCATGTTATCCCTTGCATTGTGTATGCTATGTTGTTAGTTGTATTACGCGTGACATGTAGTTGCATGTTTGCATGCTAAGATTGCATTATTGCATTGAGCATGCCATGTTATGTGTTGCATTATGTTTAGAATAGGTGTTAGTCCAAACACGAGAAACGAGGGACATTTCATACTTCAAGTGATGAAACGTACCTCAATTCTCGGTCGCCGACGCTCTTGATCATACATGATAGAGTTTTAGGCTTTACGTGTTTACTTGTGCATTCATTTCCATATTGAATTGTGCAACTTCGCCTCTCGACCATCATGCATTGAAATGCGTGATTGGTGGTCCGAGGGTCGAGAACCACACCCCCTTGAGTTCATGACATGATAGGGAGGGTGGTTGTGCACACATATCTTGGAAATACATTGCCATGCCCTTTCTTGCTCTATGTTGCAGCAAATTACAGTTCAGCAGCAACAACTGGCCGGCCAGCCAGAAAAACTAGCTGGCTAACCACTTTTCTGGTTTTTCAACAACAAAAAGTGGTCGGTAGGTGTCTGGAGAGACCAAAAGTGGTCAGCCACCCTCCCACAAGCTTCTCTATGTGGAGTTTCATCTTTCTGGAGATTGGTGCAGAGTTCTGAGGACAGATGAAAACAGAGGCAAATCGGGGCATCGCATTGGATTTCTGAACGAGGCGACCAGGCTTGCATGCATTCCTCTCCCTCTGAGGCTCCTGATTTACTGTTTTCCTTAGCTTCCATGCTTAGATAGCTTGCTTTTGCTTCGATTTGTACTTTAATTAGTTAATGCATTAGCTATTCAATTCGTTTTGTAATAATTAGTTAACTAGGATTAGTTAATTAATTTGTTGTGTAATAATTAGTTTAATTAGCTTAGATTAGCTAGTTAACTTCTTATTTGGTCCCTCCCTTGAGAGGGCGTACTGTTGTAATAAGCGTGCGTGTGTGTGATGCATGTCTTCCAATCCCCATTTCTTTCTCCCTTTTACTTAACTGCTTACGATGGTTAGTTTAAGGGCATATTTCGTTTAGCATACCTTATGCTTCACATGCGTGCATCTATTCATCTGTCTTGCTTGCACCGGGCTCGGCGTATCATACTAATTGCATTGTATTTCAATTCCTATTTGAATACATGTATCAAAGTTGCATTTCACATACCATTCTAGAATAGCCGAGCCTATTTTAGTTACATTTTCGCATGTGTTGCATTAGCCATCTTAACATGAACTAGGATCATGCATTGATTTATAACTAGTTCTTTGTTTTGGCTCGGAGTACACTGTGAGTGTTTACGCTTTAGCATATTGCATGTGTGTTAATGTTGCCATAAAAGGATGCTTGCCATGAGGCTAACTGCTTATTTGATATAACTGCCTAAATGCTTGTGGGTGAAGGTTGAATCACTTGAATTGGAATAATTCATTGAATCCCGAATTTAGCCTACTTGCGAGTAGCAAACTTCAAACCATTTTCAAATGAATATGCAATGTTTTGTTCCAAATTAGGCGATCTAGTCTATACTTGTTTGTTGTGCGCATCACATAGTAAGATTAGCTAATTAACCGGAATAAGAACACATTTGTTTTCAAAAACAAGATATCATGCTTAGTACAAGCCGATCTTTGACCGGGCGAGCGGGGGTACTCATTAAATGACCTTCCCCAATCGTATCCAAGTTCTCGAGTCGAGGCAACTTTGGTGATGACGGACACGTGGCCTTAGGCACGAGTCAGGGTTTCCTAAATTCCCCCAAAATAAAATATTTAGGTGGCGAGTTTGTATCTGGCAAAGCAGTCCATGTTTGGCACTTCTTTATTAAAAATCAGTTTTCCAAAATGATTTCCCGGATTTGAACTCTTTGGTGATTTATTGGTCTCACATCGCACATTGTGAGATTAGATTCAGAACCGTGACATTTGAGTCCGAACTGTGGTAAGCCCAATGAACAGAATGGAATCCCACGCCAATTTCTTCGCATGCGGAGCCCGGGACGTTCGGGGCGCGTCCACACCATTTAAAAAGGTTGTTTTAACATCCATTTGATGTATCTCCAGATTATACAAAGCTGCAATCGCAATTAGTATGCGAATATATGTTATTCTTGTCACTGGTGAATAGGTATCAAAATAATCAAGGCCTTCCTTCTGCCTGTATGTCATGACCCAAACGCCCTATAGATTAAGGTCATAACCGACCAGTAATCATGAGATTATCTACGGCCTCAAACGAGATTAAAGATATCTCAATAGAATAAAGGGGCCAAAACGGAAACACACTTAAAAATTTTGTCCAATGAACTGTGCTTACATGGCATATCAAAACATTTCCTATATAGTTAATAATAACTCACGCCACATATTAGTAGTTAACAACTTGTACACCTAGGATCATTCAAACACGTAGTCAACTATACCAAAAGCTTATACACATAAATGGTCTATCATGACCAATGGAAATAGCAAAAGAAAATACAAAAGATCATAAACAAAGCCTCTTGCTTGAGGCACTTTGGCTGACTTTACAAAACTTGAGGTTCCTTTCTCAAACTCCACTAAGGCTGGGGTTGAACGTCCCTTTGCTCACCTACATACATATAAATAAGAGTGAGCTAACGCCAGTGAATAATACCAAAGTAAAGGGATTATATGAATGAGATTTATATTAAGCACATCGAACCCATAAATTTCATATACAATCTACCTTAGGCCCATTCTATGTTTTTGTTGTACATGTCAAACGGTCTCGGGCTTATTTTAGATCCTTAGCAAACGTATCAGATGACCTTGGGCCCATTGTATAACTTGTCAGATTCATCAAACAGCCTCGGGCACCATTCAAACACTTTAAACATATCAAACGACCTCAGGTCCATTATTTCCATATTCATGTTTATGCGCATTTCATATTCATAATCATGATCACCTTTTCATTCAAACAGCCTTTGGCCCATTACATTAATGTTCAAACGGCCTCTGGCCCATCAAGATATTCAAACGGCCTTTGGCCCATCATAATATTCAAATGGCCTTTGGCCCATCATAATATTCAAACGTATCAAATGGCCTCAGGCCCAATTCATACATATGAAATGTATCAAATGGCCCCACGCCCAATTCATACCTATCAAACGGTCTTGAGCCCAAATCATGTTCTTCGTAGAGTCTCATACAAAAATTAGGCACATAAAATACTCATTCATAATTCAAATCAACAAATCCATGAAGCTTATATAGAAGTAGCATTTGGAAAATAACATACTTGAAAATATCTTTACTAAGATATTACTCACAGCGTTTGGAGTGTTGATTCGTCGTCGTGGATGTTCCTACACAATTCATAAACATACACAAATCGAATCACAATGCTATTTAATCTGCTATCCTTAACTTGTTTAATTCTCTTAGGCTCCTTTCTAACCTTTTAATTCATTTAGAATGCACAATGTATGCCTAAGAGCGTTCAAATCATGAACTTGTGTGGCTTATGCACAACTTCAAATAATACTTAGAAATTCTTTCAAAAACATAGATTATAAGGTTCATGCTCAAAGGATGAAATTCAACATTCAAACCAAATAAATCTTTTCTCTCTTTCCTAATCATTTAATTATTTTGTTTCTTAGCTTATTGGTCCTCAAGAAGTCATAATTCATGCTTAAGAATACCTGGAAAGAGATGGGAACGAAGCTATACACTTACAACATCTTTTGAAAACATGCTGAAAATAAGTTGTTGGCTAGAGCCAGCTTTTGGTCGCTAGAGCCACCTGAAGGAAAAAACTGAGCTCACTCGAGTCACCATTTGGTCGCTTGAGCCAGCTTTTGCAGAGTGCAAAATACTGAGAGCTCGCAATGTTGGCTCGAGCCACCACTTGGTCGCTCGAGCCAGCTGTGAATTTTCTGGGTTTCAAGATAGCAAATTTGAGTTCCAAAAATGCATTTTAACATGTAAAAGCTTGGATGGCCATTCCAAACTCATGAAAACACTTTGATAATTATAGAAACATTTTAGAAAACTCAGATACAATATCATCCATAAATCATTTGCTCAAAACCTTATGAATTTACCAAAATTGAACTCAAATCTTCATGCATGTGAGGATTAATTTCAAAACTCTTTTCATGACTTTCCAAACATAAAATTAAGCTTCCAAGACTTATGAAACAATGATGCATGTGCAATACAACTTCTAATTTCATCATGAATCATAGATTTCAAACCAAAATGATAAAATTCTACATATTCATCTTCTAAATTCAACATGGATGACAAGGATCATGCTCAAGAGTATGAAACTCTTCAAATTCATGAATTCATGTATGTCAAACCTTCAAGACTTAGAAAACATGAATGCATGTAAGTGACAACTCCCAATTCAACATGATTATCAAAGTTCATGCTCAAAACTTGAAGAATCAAACCAAATACTTGCATGTATGTACAATTTCATCTCAATTCATACAATCTTTGTTCAACTCACACATTTAATCTCATTATCTTCTTAAATTCACAATTTAACTGACTTAACTCCCAAATTGAGGTTCAAACTCTTACCTACTATCTTCAATGAGGCTAGATTTAGCAATTTCTTGAGCCTAGCTTCCAAAATCATCAATCCTCCAAGCCATTACCTCGAGATTGAGCTCCTATCTCTCTAAGATGAAGATTTCTCTCTCTCTATATAGCTTAATCTCAGCAAAATGGTGAAGATGAGCTCAAAGGTATGAGCCTAGGCACTAACTCAACATATATATAGTGGGTGATTAGTTTAAGCTAATTAAGTATGATTAAAACTAATCAACCTTAATTTAATTCAATTTAATCTAATTAATTTGATCTGAATCAGTTTTTAATTAAATTTCACTGTAAGCTCTAAAAATAATTTGATCACAATAAATTAATCAATTTGGTTTCTGACGCCTCTACAACCCTCAATTTCATATTATAGTAGAAATTGTAACAGATCTTTCTACAATCAATAGATAGGCATCCAAAAATCACATAGGACACAAAATTAGCATTCAGATTCATATTAGGCATATAAACACATATATAATTAATGAATTAAAAGCTTAATATTGAACAGGGTTGTCACACTGTATCCCTTAACAACAAGCTTAGCCTTGTATTTATCTATTGAACCATCTACTTTCATTTTTCTCTTGAATATCCACTTATATCCAAGAGGTTTACATCTTGTTGGAAGATCCACCAGTTCCCAAGTATGATTTTTGCAGAATTAATTCAATTTCACTATTCACAGTCTCTTTCCACAATGGAGCTTTAGGACTTAACATTGCTTCTTTGAAGTTTTGAGGCTCATTTTCTAATAGATATGTCAGAAAATCTGGACCAAATGATTTAGAGATCCTAGCCCTCTTGCTACGTCTAGGTTCATTTGCTTCATTATCATTGTGGTCTTCACTGTCACCTATAACAGTATCAAAAGTTCTTTATTTGAACTTGTCTCTTCAGCTTCAAGAGTTTTAAACTCTTCAGTTTTCTTAAGGAAAAATGTGTTCAAAAAATGATGCATTCCTATACTTAATAATAGTATTTACATTCATATAAGGATTTTCAGATTTATGAACTAAGAATCTGTATGCACTATTATTATTTGCATAACCAATGAACACACAATCAACAGTTTTTGGTCATATCTTAGTCGTTTTGGGACTAAGGACTGCTACCTTGGCCAAATACCCCCACACTTTGAGGTAATTGTAGGTAGGTTGTCGACCTTTCCATAATTCATAAGGCGTTTCATTAATTTTCTTGTGGGATACCTTGTTAAGGGTAAAGTTAGCAAACAAAATTGCCCCCCCTCCATAAGTTCTGAGGTAACCCTAAACTAATCAACATGGCATTCATCATCTCTTTAAGAGTTCGATTCTTTCTCTCAGCAACTCCATTTGACTGAGGAGAATAGGGTGCAGTGGTTTGGTGAATAATACCATGTTCAAAACAAAATTCCTCAAACGATGCATCATACTCACCACCTCTGTCACTCCTACCTTAATAGTTTTGCCAAGTTGATTTTCAACCTCAAGCTTATATTGCTTAAAAGCGTCTAAAGCTTCATCTTTACTTCTCAATAAGTAAACATAGCAATATCAAGTGCAATCATCAATAAAAGTAATAAAGTACTTTTTACCTCTTCTAGTTTGAACAAATTTTAAATCACAAATATCTGTGTGAATTAAACTTAGAGGTTCAGTACTTCTTTGTACTTTATTAAATGATGCCTTAGTGAGTTTTGCTCAACACAAATCTCATATTTATGATTAGGATCAAATTCTCTGTTTGGTAAACATTCTAAAGAAACAAGTGTATGCGAAAATTAAAATTTACATGTCCTAATCTACTATGCCATAAAAAACAAGACTCATCAATATAAATAAAAGATGTGTTCTTATTATTAATAGCCAAATTAGGTACAACAATTATTACATTGAGCTTAAAAAGGCCATCACTCATGTAACTTTGCTCCACATACATTCCACTCTTGGAGAGTACAACCTTATCAGATTCAAAGACTAATCTAAACCCATTCTTGATCAACAATGACCCATAAATCAAATTCTTGTGAATCTCTGGCACATAGAGTACATTGTTAAGAGTGAGTTTTTTTTTCCTCAGATCATTTTCAGCACGATCTTTCCTTGTCCTTCTATAATTGATGTGGAGGAGTTTTCCATAAAAAGTTGTTCCCCACTTTCTACTACTTTGTAGGTTGTGAACATCTTCTTATCTGCACAGATATGGCGGGTTGCTTCAGTATCCACCCACCACTCCTTGGAATTGCCCACCAAATTTTCCTCAAAGATTACTGTAGCAAGGTTGATGTCTGCCACTCAATCGGAAAGATAAAAATCCTCGGCTATGTTGGCTTATGCTAGCTTTTTGCTTGAAGTCCCTCCGTCCTTGCGAACGTGACAATCCTTAGCGCGATGTCTATCTTTGTCGCGCACAAAACACTTGCCTTTGAACCTCTTGTTGAATCTGCTGTTGATCCCTTTGTTGATCTTACTAGTGGATCCTTGTTTGGGACCATTGCCATCATGCTTCCACTTCTTGTTGTTGAATCTTGACCCTTGTCCATATTCCACAACATTTGCTTTAGCTTGCATGATATGGTTTCTAGACTTCTTGTTGGTACCACGGTTGTCCTCCTCAATTCTGAGCCGCACTATTAGTTCCTCCAATTTCATCTCCTTGCGCTTATTCTTCAGATAAATCTTGAATTCTTTCTAGGATGGTGGCGATTTTTCTATAATTGCCGCTACTTGGAAAGATTCACTGAGAACCATCCCTTTCGCATATATGTCATGGAGAATTAATTGGAGATCTTGAACCTAGCTAATAACCGTCTTGGAATCTATCATTTTAAAATTCAAAAAATGGCCGACAACAAATTTCTTTGTACTGGCATTCTCTGTTTTATATTTATGATCTAGAGATTCCCACAATTCTTTTGCAATGCTTTTGGCACTATACACATTGTACAGTGTATTGTCCAACCCATTGAGGATATAATTCCAAAATAGAAAATCACCATGTTTCCATGCATCGACTGTGACAAACATTTGCCGATCAGTTTCTCCTTTGTTCAGTGCCGGAGCTTTTTCATGAGTGAAGTGAGCCAAATTCAATGTCGTAAGATAAAACATCATCTTTTGTTGCCACCTTTTAAAATCATTTCCATTGAATTTTTCTGACTTCTCCCCATGATTTACCGGTATTGCCGGAATCATCACCAGCACAACTGTACCAACCCTCATCACTGATTACTGCTAAACCGAGACTGATTATGATTGATAATTGAACTGATTGAGTTACTGAACTGACTGACTGGAAATTGAAACTGAATGGCTGAGTATATCTGTTTGAATTGCATTCTATCTGTTCGACTGTGTGATTATCTGTTCATGTTTATGTGTTAAACTGTAAATCGAAGGCCTTATCGGCGGCCGAACCAGAAATTGATTAGTGCTTTATGATCATCATAATTTATGTGATTTTGTGGCATATTTATCTGAAAACTGATTTAGTATGATTAAATATTGATAAATTGTAAGTTGGTTTTAATTACAACCTTGCCATTTTGAGTGGGCCACTTTCTAACATCTATAGGAGCCTTATTACACTTGAACTAAACATTTCATCAGCCACATTCTCTTATTATTGCCGACCAAGAGAGAGAGAGAGTGAGAGACTTGAGTTCACTTGTAGATTTGCTTGGAAATTGAAGGATTTGAAGTATAGATTGCATAGTTGAGCTTGTTCATCTTGCATTCAAGACTTAGGTATGAATTTCAACCTCTCATTGTTGTCTTTAAGGTTGATTCTTACAAGGTTCATGTCAAATTGTAGAGCTAAGGCATGATTTAGTCTAAAAATGTTGATTTGTAGCTTGAATCTTGCATGCATGTGTATATTGAAGAGTTTTGAGTTTGGTTTCATGGAAATCTTGCATGCATGTCTATCTTTTGATCATAATCCATGATTTCACCAAGTTCTTGAAGAAATGAGCTCAATTGAGCAAGCATTGAAGCCTTAAATTGGTCTGAATGCATGCACGTCATGTTTGTAGATTGCTCATGAAAAATGGGTTTGAAATTGAGTTTGTTTGAAACACCCTTGGGCTTTGATTTTATAAATTGAGCTTCAAATCATGTCATTCTATGTGTTTACAAATGTTTTCCAGAATTTAGCCCAAGAGGATCGATTTTAGTGCATTTAAACATGATTTTAAGCTTGGAGTTCGAATATGGATTTTCCAGATTTTGGTCGTCCGCTCGAGCGGGGTTAGTGGCGCTCGAGCGGGGAAATTCGAGCTCCCAGCATCTTGCACTGTTTGACAGTACGCTCGAGCGGAGGATTTACGCTCGAGCGGGATAGTGTGTCTTACGCCGAGCGGGTGTCGAGTGCCCAATCGAGCGTGAATTTCACCTATCAGTACTTTTGGTCCGCTCGAGCGGGTAAGTGACGCTCGAGCGTACCTTTGTTGCCTATACGCTTGAGCGGGTTAACCTGCGCTCGAGCGGGACCGTTCACTGAAAATTCTGAAAATGTTTTCTAAATACATCTTTGCATCCTCATTCCATCCTAGGCATTCTTAGGCCTAGTTTAAGACATCTTAATGAGGGTATAGATGTAGAACACCCGAGGCAATTAGGGATTAAAACTATTATTATCCTTCCCAACTGTGTAGCTTAGAGTGTGTTCATTCTGTACTGTTTAGGGTTTGCATTTCGAGGAGACGCTCTAGCCTACTGTAGTCCAGAACTCGTGAGTAACAATTGTGTAAAGATATGTTCAAAATGATTATCTTCTGAACAATTGAACTGTACTGTTTCTGAACTGCTACTGTTAACTGAATGAATGTATGTCCTATATTCTGAACTGTATTGTGGCATCCTTAGCAACTACTGTTCATTGTTACTGTTACAGAGATCTCTGTCGATTCCCTTGTTGGAACCACTACTGTTTACTGATTGATGGCCATCATTTACTGTTCGGTCTTTAGACCTACTGTTTACTGTACTGTTATGCTAATGGATGTATCACATATGACTGTTTACTGTACTGAACAACTGATATACTGATTGAAATGAACGGTTTTCATTACTGTAAAGGACATTCATTCTAAACCCTTACGTATTATGTTATTCATTGGGCTTTAGCTCACTGCTCATATATATGTAGGTGTACAGGCACCAGACTGCAGCTAGGAGCGTCGGGGTAGACTCCCAGTTTTGTCAAGCCAACCACTGTGCCTCACTGCGAGGTTCGAGCCTGCCAAGCTAGGCTTAGGGGTGTTTTTATTTCCCCTGTCTGTTTCTGTGTTGTTTGTACGACTGTATAGACTGTCACTGTACTGGTTAATAGGGATTGGTCCCTGTTCTGAGTGGTTGTAATTATTGTACATACTGTTGTCTATGACTGCATATTATGAAAAATCTTTTTGTATACAGACTGTCACAACTCATTGGACATTGTTTTTACTGTATTGGCTTCCGCCATGCCCCTGTACTGTACTTGTTTTACTGTATTACTGTTAAGCAGGGCCTTCGTAATCTCGATTACTGGCCGGTTACGGTGCTAAACCCATAGGGGCGGGTTTGGGTCGTGACAGAGTGGTATTAGAGCGATACTTAACCACGAGTTATACCGCACACACGTGTCCACATGAGCTTAGGGTGTCCCTAGAAAAGGAAATAAGGCATCGCATGAGCATGAAAAGTGTATGTGGACATGACTGAATATATGTTAATGTGTATAACTGTTTAAGTGTGCAACTGCTTATGTTGATAACTGTTATAACTGCTTATAGTGAAATGGGATAATACAATGAATCTGAATCCTCATCCTTTGAGGCAAGGATGGCAAGACTGGAAGAATGATGGAACTGATAACTGAAAGATTAGATCAACAAGAACCAACACCCCCACCTCCTCCTCCGGTACAGCCGGGACAGAATGTGATGTTAATGATGGGGACATAATTGCTCTTACCTAGAAGTTCAGCAAACTGAAACCGCCATCCTTTTAGGGAGGCCTTGAACCGTTAAAAGCTGAAGCATGGGTTTGGAGACCGAAAAATTTGTTTGAAGTGTTTCCGTGCTCGGAGGCCACATAAAGTACTGTTGGCTACCTTCACTTTGCAAGAAGAGGCTAGAAGGTGGTGGATGCTTACCCCGTGATGACAACATTGTTATGACTTGGGCTCAATTCAAAGTAGCCTTCTTTGAAAAGTACTTCCCTCAGTGTGTCAGGGACAGAAAGGTGACTGAATTTGAACAGCTAAGACAGGGCACAATGTCTGTTGCTAAATATGAAACAAAGTTCACCGGGCTTGCTAGATACCACCACACATGGTGGACACTGATTACAAAGAAGGCCAGAAGGTTTGAAGGCGCCTGAATGTTACAATACTGGATAGAATAAATGTTCTGAAATTACCGACTTATGGAATGTTCTGACGAGCCTTGATGGCTGAAGCGACATCGAGGCATGAAAACTGAAACACCAGCGTCTGAATGGCGTGGTAAAAGACAGGGTTTTAAGTTCAAGAAAAGAAAAAACAAACCCATTGACAAAAGCAAAATATAGGGTCAACGACTACTTTTAGCCAAGGGAACCGGTCTATACCGCCCTGTTCCGAATGAGGTAAGAATCATAAGGAGTTTTTTTATAAACTATCTGGGCTTGTTACAGGTGTGGCAAGGTGGGCCACATGGTTTTAAAGACGCCCCTTTGGCTCCACAGGCAATAGTAAAGCTGCAGGCAGCGCCGCAGCATCAACTGTTTGCACCAAAACTGAACCCCAAAGCTACCCGGGAAAGAGCCCATGAGGCAGGCCGAGTGTTTGCCCTAGTACGGGAGATGTACAAAATACTGAGACCGTGTTGTCAGGTATTCTCTCTATTGTACTCAAAATGCATATGTACTGATTGATTCGGGGTCTACACATTCTTAGTATCGTATGCTTTTTCGCTAAAATTGAATAGACCCCTAGAACCCATGAACTATCTGTTAGCTGTATCATCACCCGTTGGGGGATCCATGACTTGTGCATACATGTACCCTGCTTTGTGAAATTATTGTTGGATGCACATTTTTATTGATTTACTGCCCTGAACATTGATCATTTGATGTTATATTGGGGACGACTGGTTAACGAATTACCATGCCACCATAGACTGTGTGACGAAACAAGTAGTTTTCCGTCCACCGGGTTTACCTGAATTTGTGTTTAATGGGGTTGGAGTGGTACCTCCTCCGTATTTGATTTCGTCTGTGAAAGCTGTTAAACTGATTAGAAAGGGGTGTAAAGGGTATTTCTGTTCTGTATTGACTGTACCTACTGATGTTAAAACTGATGTGAACTGCATTCCTATAGTCAGAGAATTCCCAGATGTTTTTCCAGATAATCTGCCAGGGATTTGATTGACAGGGAGATTGAATTTACCGTTGATGTGATTCCGGGAACACAGCCAGTGTCTAAAGCTCCTTACCGAATGGCCCCGACTGAATTGAAAGAACTGAAAGTGCAACTGCAAGAACTGTTAGACAAAAAGTTCATCAGGCCCAGTACTTCACCGTGGGGCGCACCTGTCTTGTTTGTGAAAAAGAAAGACGGCTCACTGAGACTGTGCATTGACTACCGCGAACTGAACAAGGTAACTGTGAAAAATAAATACCCATTGCCTCATATTGATGACTTATTTGATCAGTTACAGGGTGCTCAAGTGTTTTCTAAGATTGATCTCAGATCCGGATATCATCAGCTGAAAGTTAAACCAGAAGACATTGATAAAACTGCTTTTCGAACGAGGTATGGACATTACGAATTTTTAGTTATGCCTTTCGGAGTTACCAATGCACCTGCTGCATTTATGGACCTCATGAACAGAATCTTTAAACCATACCTTGATGACTTTATTGTTGTATTCATTGATGACATACTGATTTACTCCAAAAGTATAGAAGAACATGAACATCATCTGAGACTTGCCCTACAGACCTTAAGAGAACAGAAACTTTATGCTAAACTGTCTAAATGTGAATTCTGGCTTGATCATGTTATGTTTTTGGGGCATGTTATTAGCAAGGATGGAATTTCTGTTGATCCACAGAAAATTGAAGCTGTAGTAAACTGGCCTAGACCAACAAATGTGACAGAAGTCCGAAGCTTTTTGGGTTTGGCTGGATATTATAGAAGATTTGTCAAAGATTTCTCCAAAATTGCCTTACCGTTGACTCAATTAACTCAGAAGGGGATATCATTTGACTGGACTGACCAAAGGGAATCAGCATTCCAAGAGTTGAAAACTCGACTCGTGACCGCACCAGTTCTTACCCTACCTTTAGGTACAGATGGTTATACTGTATTTAGTGATGCTTCTCATAAGGGTTTGGGGTGTGTTTTAATGCAGAATGGGAGAGTTATTGCTTATGCTTCCAGACAACTGAGACCACATGAAAAGAACTACCCAACCCATGATCTGGAACTTGCTGCAGTAGTGTTTGCACTGAAAATCTGGCGTCACTATCTGTATGGGGCAACATGTGAAGTATATACCGACCACAAGAGTCTGAAGTATTTCTTCACCCAGAAAGAACTGAATATGAGACAGCGGAGATGGCTAGAATTGATCAAAGATTATGACCTACAGATTCTGTATCACCCGGGAAAAGCCAATACCATTGCCGATGCACTGAGCCGGAAGTCGATTGCAAATTTAGCTTGTTTGCTCACTGGACAGAAAGAGTTGCTTTGTGACCTTGAAAAATCTGAAATTGAAATTGTTTTGAGAGAACAAGGTGGAACAATAGCTGCTATTTCTGCTCAACCGGCATTGATTGAAGAAATTAAAGAGAAACAGCAAACGGATGACTACTTGAAGAAGATCATCGAAGAAAGAGAATCTAAACCGAGACCGGGTTTCAAATTTGAAAACAATGTACTGAAATTTCAAGGAAGACTGTGTGTACCGAATGATTCTGAATTGAAAAGAAGAGTTCTGCAAGAGGGCCACAACTCAAATTTTTTTATCCATCTAGGGAATACGAAAATGTACCAAGATTTGAAGTTGAATTTCTGGTGGCCGGGAATGAAGAAAGAAATTGCTGATTTTGTATCAAAATGTCTTCATTGCCAGCAAGTCAAAGCAGAACATCAACGACCCGCAGGCTTACTGCAACCCTTACCCATACCGGAGTGGAAATGGGAACATATCACGATGGATTTTATCGTTGGGTTACCTCGCTCCAGAAAAGGTATGGACTCTATTTGGGTTATAGTTGATAGACTGACTAAATCTGCACACTTCTTACCTGTCAAGACAATTTATAATGCGGACAAATTGGCTATACTCTATATTGATGAAATTGTTAGACTGCATGGAGTGCCTGTGTCTATTGTTTCTGACAGGGATTCGAAGTTTACATCGAGATTTTGGCAAAGCTTACAGACTGCATTGGGTACTGAACTAAGACTGAGTAGTGCCTATCATCCTCAGACAGATGGCCAGTCAGAAAGGACCATCCAGACTCTGGAGGATTTATTGAGAATGTGTGTCCTTGATTTTCAGGGAAACTGGGAAAGCCATTTGCCATTGGCTGAGTTCGCCTACAACAAATTATCATTCAAGTATCGGTATGGCGCCTTTCGAGGCATTGTACGGCAGAAAAAGAAATGTGATCTCCAATTTGCTGGGCAGAAGTTGGAGATGGGCCTTTGCTTGGGCCGAGATTGTTTATGAAACGACTGAGAAAGTGAAACTGATACGGCAGAGACTGAAAACTGCACAGAGCAGACAGAAAAGTTATGCAGATGTCAGAAGGCGAGACCGAGAATATGAAGTGGGTGATCACGTGTTTGTGAAAGTGACACCGATGAAAGGCCAGACTCGTTTTGGAGTCAAAGGCAAGTTAGCGCCAAGATATGTCGGACCGTATGAGATTATTGAGAAGATCAATCCAGTGGCGTATCAAGTTGCGCTTCCTCCTGAAATGGAGCATATGCACAACGTCTTCCACATTTCTATGTTGAGAGATTATCTCCGGGATCCTTTCCATGTGTTAGAGCTTACTCGTATAGTGTTGAGTGATGACTACACTTACGAGGAACGGCCTATATAGATTGTGAACAGACGGATCAAGAAATTGAGAAACAAAGAGATCCCGTTAGTAAAAGTTGACTGGAAAAACCATGGTGGCGTGTATGCCACTTGGGAAAGAGAAGATGACATGGCTAAAAGATATCCTGAACTGTTTCCACTGAACCCTGTTTTCTTCCAGAATGAAGGTAATTCGAGTTTGGAGGACCAAACTCTTATAAGGAGGGGAGACTGTAACAACCCTCATCATTGATCACTGATTAATATTGATTACTGCTAAACTGAGACTGATTATGATTGATAATTGAACTGATTGAGTTACTGAACTGACTGACTGGAAACTGAAACTGAATGGCTGAGTATATCTGTTTGAATTGCATTCTATCTGTTCGACTGTGTGATTATCTGTTCATGTTTATGTGTTAAACTGTAAATCGAAGGCCTTATCGGCGGCCGAATCAGAAATTGATTAGTGCATTATGATCATCATAATTTATGTGATTTTGTGGCATATTTATCTGAAAACTGATTTAGTTTGATTAAATTAGATTAAATATTGATAAATTGTAAGTTGGTTTTAATTACAACCTTGCCATTTTGAGTGGGCCACTATCTAACATCTATAGGAGCCTTATTACACTTGAACTAAACATTTCATCAGCCACATTCTCTTATTATTGCCGACCAAGAGAGAGAGAGAGAGTGAGAGACTTGAGTTCACTTGTAGATTTGCTTGGAAATTGAAGGATTTGAAGTATAGATTGCATAGTTGAGCTTGTTCATCTTGCATTCAAGACTTAGGTATGAATTTCAACCTCTCATTGTTGTCTTTAAGGTTGATTCTTACAAGGTTCATGTCAAATTGTAGAGCTAAGGCATGATTTAGTCTAAAAATGTTGATTTGTAGCTTGAATCTTGCATGCATGTGTATATTGAAGAGTTTTGAGTTTGGTTTCATGGAAATTTGCATGCATGTCTATCTTTTGATCATAATCCATGATTTCACCAAGTTCTTGAAGAAATGAGCTCAATTGAGCAAGCATTGAAGCTTTAAATTGGTTTGAATGCATGCACGTCATGTTTGAGATTGCTCATGAAAAATGGGTTTGAAATTGAGTTTGTTTGAAACACCCTTGGGCTTTGATTTTATAAATTGAGCTTCAAATCATGTCATTCTATGTGTTTACAAATGTTTTCCAGAAAAATTTAGCCCAAGAGGATCGATTTTAGTGCATTTAAACTATGAGTTTTAAGCTTGGAGTTCGAATCTGGATTTTCCAGATTTTGGTCGTCCGCTCGAGCGGGGTTAGTGGCGCTCGAGCGGGAATTCGAGCTCCCAGCATCTTGCACTGTTTGACAGTACGCTCGAGGAGGATTTACGCTCGAGCGGGATAGTGTGTCTTACGCTCGAGCGGGTGTCGAGCGCCCAATCGAGCGTGAATTTCACCTATCCAGTACTTTTTGGTCCGCTCGAGCGGGTAAGTTGACGCTCGAGCAGGTACCTTTGTTTGCCTATACGCTTGAGCGGGTTAACCTGCGCTCGAGCGGGGACCTGTTCACTGAAAATTCTGAAAATGTTTTCTGAATACATCTTTGCATCCTCATTCCATCCTAGGCATTCTTAGGCCTAGTTTAAGACATCTTAATGAGGGTATAGATGTAGAACACGCCGAGGCAATTAGGGATTAAACTATTATTATCCTTCCTAACTGTGTAGCTTAGAGTGTGTTCATTCTGTACTGTTTAGGGTTGGTGTAGACACCCCATTTTTGACCGACCTTAAGACTCAGACGTCACCGATTGAGCGCTCGGTGATGTTGCATGTTGCGCTTGTTCAGAAGTCTCAGAGTCGCGGCCGTGCGCCTTGCCTCCGGACTTCCGAACTCTCTTCTGTGCCGTGTCTCGGTTTGCGAACCAGACCCGGTTTTCTCAGTTTTCTTTCCTGAGGGGAGGGAGCGGTCCGTAGACCGTCTTCCAGTGGCCGTGGGCTACATTTTGTGGCCGTAGGCCATTTTGCCCGTTTCGGAGCCCGGTTCCCGATTTTCGAGCCGTCAGGCTGTGTGCCTCGGTTCGGGACCACCCAACCATCTCCGATTCCTCCGATTCTTGGCAGATACCTCTGTTTTGTCATAACGAGGAACCCTGGGGTTTTAGATATCCACTTTGTGGCCAAACACCACTTTCGGTGCTTAACGGCCGGTTTTCGGGCCCCGAACCTCGCGGTTTGGGCACCGAGCATTCTTTTCGCATCGATTTCTGTTCATTCTTGGCAGGTACCTCTGTTTTGTCATAACGAGGGACACTGGGGTCTCAGATACCCACTTCGCGGCCGAAACCATTTCGGTGCCTACAGCCTTTTCGGGACCCCGAACTGCGTGATTTGGGCCCCGAGCTTTCATTTTGCATCAGTTTTTTGTTCAATTTTGGCAGGTACCTCTGTTTTAGCACCAGGAAGATCACTGGAGGGTGGGAGGCCAGCAATTATCTCAGATAACCAGTCTTGCTCCTCCGGCGCCCGTTTTTCTCACTTCCGGGCTATGTTGAACACCCTAGGGCCTATGTTCTTCCAACCACAACTACATATTTGTGATGAGGGCACATGGGAGGACCCTAAAAAATGGTGGTCGGCCAGTAATTCTGATTTTCATTTTTGAGCTCTCTTTCAAGTTGAATGTGTGTCTCCTGTTTCAGAGTTGCCCAAATTCCAACCATTGGGGTTTTGTTCTACCACCTGGGAGGACACCAAAAATTGGTGGCCGGCATTAATTGTCACTTCATTTTTGCCATGGCCGGCCGGAATGGGGAGTGGCTGGCCGACCAGTGGGGTGGGCCGGCCGGCCTTCATTCAAGAAAAGCACTGGCGGCTGCTTCCCTTTTGACCACTTTCAAGCTGTCCAGCTGTTTTTCAAAATATCTCAGCCCTCCGGGGGATATTTTGGGAGGAAAGCTTGGGTGCATTTCCCTCCCCTTTACACCCCCTTTTGGTCCATTTAAGGGGCTGACCTCTTCTTTGTTAGGGTTTAGAAAATTATTCCTCAAGCATACATACACCATCCATCTCCATTCTCTACAAAATCCTTGTTTCTGGCCTATTGGTTATCATATCCTAGCACCACCAACACCACTTCATTTCCAGCAGCAAGAGGAGTTCTTGGGGGGTTTAGAAGCAACTTTTATCAAGCAAAGAGGTGGCAAAAGTCTTGTCTTCAAGGGTAAATCTCAAATCCCTCTTTTGTACCATTTTCTTGCTCTTTCTTAACTTATTTGCCTATTGTGTTGAGCTTCGACCCTACTGAAAGTGGTCCCCTTTTGAGCTCATTTTGATCTTTGATAAGGGCTCAAACCCTGTTGAGCCTCTATGGCACACTTTGCTTCAATAGCATCTTTTATGTCAATATTTTGCATTGAATATTTGGCCTAGTGTGATCTGAGTTGGAGCATCTCATGAAACTAATATTGTGCTTATTTTGAGCCTCTCTTCAACACATTGAAGAATGTCTCAACCTTGTTTTCTTGCTCCATATGCCACTTGCTTTGAATCCATGTTTTGCCTCTTGTTTTTGCATGAATATTTAGCTTATGAGTGATCTGTTTCGAGCATGAAATAAACTGTTAGTGGGCCTATTTTGAGCCCCTCTTCAACATTGAAGACAGGTTCACCCGGTTTGGCCTCTCTATCATGCACTTGCTTATAATTCCTTCACATTACCCGTAAACTTGCATGATTATTTGACTACATGCAGTCTGTTTGGAACATGCATGAACTGTGAATGAGCTTATTTGGTGTCCCTCTAAAATATTGTAGAAGGGATCAATTTTTTTGGGGTCTCCATGTTATACTTGCCTTTATATCTCTCTTGCCCCCATTTTGCATGCCTTTTGAGCTTATCTAGCTTCTGTTTCGGTCATCATCAGAACTAGAATATTCATATTTTGATCTTCTTGACATATTCCAGGAGGGTCTTTGCTGATTTGATGGATGTTGGGGGTACTTCATGTTATAGCTCATATGTCCTCATTCTTGCATAGCATTTTTATCATGATGCATACTGAGTTGGGGGTTATAATCTACTTTAAATGTGCATATTTTTTAGTCCTCATCAGTGTTGTAGAAGGGTACTTTTCAGTTTGAGCATCGCATACACCACTTGCTCAATACCCCTCTCTTGGCTCGTATTCTTGAGTGCTATTGTTGCCTATCTATGATCATTATTCGCCATGATTTGTACTGTGAATAATGCTATTTTGGGGCTGCCTTGCTACTGTTTTGCATACCATGTACCAACCATGCATGTTTAGTGTGGCTATAGGCCAATTCCGGGTGCTTGTTATCGCATTTCGGAACCATTCCGTGCATTCGGTGTCATTTCCCCGCCTTCGTGGGACTGTTTTGCATCATTTGTGAGTGTTGAAATTCCATTTTCATGTTTGCATATCATTTTTCATGTCATTTCATGCTTTAATGCATCGCCTCGGTTTGCGCGCCCGTGGGCACGCATTTCGAGGCATTTCTTTTTTATCCGACGGCCTCTCATGTGAGTGTGGCTGAGGCCCTCTCATGTTAGTATAAGTCCATTTCGCATTTCGTATGTCATTTCATGCTTTAATGCATCGCCTCGGTTTGCGCGCCCGTGGACACGCATTTCGAGGCACTTCATTTTTATCCGACGGCCTCCCGTGTGAGAGTGGCTGAGGTCCTCTCATGTTGGTATAAGCCCATTTTGCATTCTGTATGCCATTTTTGCATCATTGCATTCCGTGTGCCATTTTCTCGGTTTGCGTGCCCGTGGGCACGCATTTCGAGACATCTCATTTTAACCTCATTACATATCATTTCCATGTCATTTTGCATTCTGTATGCATCGCCTCGGTTTGCGCGCCCGTGGGCACGCATTTCGAGGCATTTCTTTTTTTATCCGACGGCCTCTTATGTGAGTGTGGCTGAGGTCCACTCGTGTTGGTGTAAGTCCAATTGCATCGTGTATGTCATCTCATGTCTTAGGATCATCGCCCCGGTTTGCGTGCCCGTGTGCACGCATTTCGAGGCATCTCATTTTCATAGCATTGTGCATGCTAGGATTGTATTTTAGTTGCATTTCATGCATACCATGCATATTGCATCGTGTTCGGGATAGGAGTCAGCCCGGGCACAGGAAACGAGGCACGTTTCGTACTCCGAGTGACGGAACGGGTCTCAATTCCCAGGTCACCGACACTCCGGATTACCCATGATGGAGTTAGGTTTTGCTGTAGCATTCATCTGCATTGCACCCAATATTGAGTTGTGCAATCCGATTCCTCGGCCATCATGCATTGATATGCGTGATTGGTGGCACGAGAATCGAGGCATGCATATATTTGTGAAATACATTGCTATGCCCTTTTCCTGCTCTCTGTTGCAGCAAAATAAGGAATCAGCAACTTTTCGGAGTCTGGCGCGCATTTCGAGAACAATTGCAAACAGAGGCTAAATTGGGCATCCCAGTGGATTTCTGCGCAAGGCATCCGGCATACATCATTCATCAGAAGCGAGGCAGCCCCTGGCTTGCAAGCCAATTTTAAAGCTTTCTTAGTTTAATTTGTTAATTAATTAGGAATATGTATTATTCGGATTGTAGTATTTCGGACTGTATTATTCTTTTATTCGGACTGTATATTTATTCGGACCCTCTGCGCGAGGGCATAATTGTAATAAGTGTGGGTGAGTGTGATGTATGTCTTCCAACCCCACGTCTTTCTTCCCTTTTATTTACCCGCTTATGATGGTTAGATATAGGGCATATTTCAATTAGCATACAGTATGACAGCATGTTTACATCATTCATCTGTTTTGCACGCACCGGGCTCGGCACATCAAACAAACTGCATTTGTATTTCAATTCCAAATTGAATACGTGTTAGTTGTAGCATTCCATATACCATGTTTAGAATAGCCGAGCCTGCTCTAGTTACATTATTGCATGTGTTGCATTAGACATTTCTGTATAATTAGGATCATGCATGATTTCTAATAAGTTTTCTGTTTTGGCTTGGAGTACTCGGTGAGTTTTATGCTTTAGCATCCTTGCATGCGTGTGAGTATGCCATGAATAGCATGCTTACCATGAGGCTATATGCTTATGTGATATTACTGCCTTGAATGCCTGTGGGTGGAGGCTGAGTTACTTGAATTGGGACGATTCATCAAATGTTTGTTTTAAGCCCACTAGATAGTGGCAAAATCATGTGTTTTCTAAGCCCACCTGAGGGTGGCAAATCCGCGTCTTAGCCTACCTGCGGGTAGCACCATCAAACCATTTTCAAACAAACAAACATGAAATGTTTTGTTCCAATTCAGGCGGCTCGGTCTATACTTGTTTGCTGCGAGCATCACATAGTAACCTAGGCTAGTAACCGGAATAAGAACATACAATGTTTTCAAAATAAGATATCATGGTTAGTAGAGGCCGGTCTTTGACCGGGTGAGCGGGGGTGCTCACGAAGTGACCTTCCCCAATCGTACCCAAGTTCCCGAGCCGAGGCAACTTTGGTGATGACGGACACGTGGCCTTTGGCACCGAGTCAGGGTTTCCTAAATTTCCCATTTAAAAAACATTTAGGTGGCGACTCTGTATCTGGCAAAGCAGTCCATGTTTGGCACTTCTTTCAAAAAATCTGTTTTCAAAACGATTTGCCGGATTTGGACTCTTTGGTTCAAGATTAAGAATCGGGACATTTGAGTCCTTGAACTGTAGTGACCCCAATATGAACAGAACGGGACTTAACCCTCCCGGGGCGTTCGGGGACGTCTACAGTTGGCATTTCGAGGAGACGCTCTAGCCTACTGTAGCCCAGAACTCTGTGAGTAATAATTGTGTAAAGATATGTTCAAAATGATTATCTTCTGCACAATTGAACTGTACTGTTTTCTGAACTGCTACTGTTAACTGAATGAATATATGTCCTATATTCTGAACTGTATTGTGGCATCCTTAGCAACTACTGTTCACTGTTACTGTTACAGAGATCTCTGTCGGTTCCCTTGTTGGAACCACTACTGTTTACTGATTGATGGCCATCATTTACTGTTCAGTCTTTTAGACCTACTGTTTACTGTACTGTTATGCTAATGGATGTACCACATATGACTGTTTACTGTACTGAACAACTGATATACTGATTGAAATGAACTGTTTTCATTACTGTAAAGACATTCATTCTAAACCCCTTTACGTATTATGTTATTCACTGGGCTTTAGTTCACTGCTCATATATATATGTAGGTGTACAGGCACCAGACTGTAGCTAGGAGCGTCGGGGTAGACTCCCAGTTTTGTCAAGCCAACCACTGTGCCTCACTGCGAGGTTCCGAGCCTGCCAAGCTATGGCTTAGGGATGGTTTTATTTCCCCTGTCTCTTTCTGTATCTGTTTTGTACGACTGTATAAACTGTCACTGTACTAGTTAATAGGGATTTGGTCCCTGTTCTGAGTGGTTGTAATTATTGTACATACTGTTTGTCTATGACTGCATATATGTATGAAAAATCTTTTTGTATACAGACTGTCACAGCTCATTGGACATTGTTTATTTACTGTATTGGCTTCCGCCATGCCCCTGTACTCTGTTTCACTGTATTACTGTTAAGCAGGCCTTCGGTAATCTCGGATTACTAGCTGGTTACGGTGCTAAACCCATAGGGGCAGGTTTGGGTCGTGACAACAACGGGTATAGGGGTCGGGGTACGAACAATCTCAGTACTGTTTGTTTTAGTATTCATATTTCTAACGAAATAATAATGCATCAATCACAAATTTTCACAGAATAGAATTTACACACAAAATATACATAAAAATATTTTGTTACAAAATTCCAATGATAAACAGTATATGACTACTATTTAATTTCCCCGAAACAAAATATTCATCTATCTGACACACAAATAAAATAAAACTAAATCCACTTTAAGATTGTTATTCCCACATCGGATGTGTGTATGTGTATGTAATGTATAAATAAAATAAACAACAAAATAAAAATAATTGATTTAGAAAATAATTATATAAATTAAATTCCGTTAATCAATTGCTTATAGAAATTATAAGTTGAGACTTATGTTGCACACAATCTCCTTAAAGCAGATTTAACCCTCGCTCCGGTGCTTCGAGATTTAGTAGCGTCTACTTCTCAAGATGCAACGACTAACACTTGATTTGCAACACTACAAACTCAAGTATAGCGAACTAAAAAACCTATGTTGTAACTCTTTCTTTCTTTTTCTTAGAAACTAAATGGTAGACAGATGCAGTAGCACAGAGATGAATAGAAGAAGAAAGACAAATTGGTCAGGGAAAAATTAGATGAAATGAATTGCTGGATAGCAGGCTATTTATAGGAGAACATGTGGCTTTTTAGAATAGGTTTCAATAGATAGAAACCTGTTCGGAACAGTAACAGATCTGGTTTCAACAGGTAGAAACCTGTTCAGAACAAAAACAGATCTGTTTGGGTAGAATTCAATAGGTATGAACCTATTCCGATGGAGTTTAGTTAAGTATGAACCTGTTCGAGTGGAGATAAAATCTGGACAGATTTAATTTGAACTTTGAAATCGAAATTCAAAAATAAATAAATAAAACACAGATGTTTTTGGCCTAAAAATATAAGTATTGGGTCAGAGAAGCCCAACCCTACCTCACACCACGCGCCCAAGCCCAATCCAACTCGACCGATAGACCGGATGAACAGCAGCGGTGGGGCACGCGACCCACTTTACCCATAACCTCACCCTTCCACAAACTTGGGTATCCCTTGGGGCCCATCCCAAGTATCCCAAGCTATAGTTTATATACCTACATAAATCCTTAAGCCTTTCCGATGTGGGACAAGCATATTTCACAAATGTGTAGGAAACCCACCTAAAGCCATATCCATGAACCCGAAAATGCGTGTTAAATTCTCATTCATCTGGAAATGGTTTTGAGCAGCCAAATACACGATGTTATTCACTACGTAGCATTAAACATGAACCCCATTAGAAACGTTAAAAATAACGCTTGGGTCCTACCTTAATTAATCCTTAAAGTTAGCAAAAAATAAGGTTTTACAAAACCATTTTCCAATGTTTTTTTTTTTTTTATAAAAAAATTGTGCTAATTTTATTTGGTTGAACTAAAAAAAAAAAACCTATAATAAAGAATTATTAAGAACTAATAATTACTGTTTATTAAAATAATAAATAAACTAAGCTTGGAAACAAAATTAAAAATAAGAAACAATGCATTGCATGCCCAAGAATAGAAACAACTCATGTTCAAAATACAGCAGTTTAAATTAAAATGGTCAAGAAGTAGCAAAATTACTTAAACTTCATAAGTAGCTCTCATCAGTTTGAGATGAACAATATTTAAAAGATGTGATCTGCCAAAAAAATTTCTCTAGAACCCCAGAAGCTGTTTTAACAATTTGAACCTTCATGAGTAGCCTACCAATCAGAGCAATACAAGACTTGTGTAGAACCCCAGGATCATCAATATCTATCCTGAAAGTATCAAAGACCATAAGAAAAGATTAATGCAAGACTTTTATGTTGTGTGGCACAGGCGACGACAAATTCTCCCTATGAAAAATTCAACTGGTGTAATTTGGAAGAAACCCGTTGATCATTAAATGTTCCCCTAATAGGCCTTTCTCCACCAATTTGACATTACGACACCGTTTACATAGGCATGTGACTTCATTCAACAATGGCTTATTTTCGCATGCAAATTTAATAAATTCCTTAACCCCTTGTATGTATTCTGGGTGCAACATATGTTGATTTATCCATCTAACTCTGTCTTACACTGCAAATATCATTGCCAAATCAACAAAGTTCAAAATTACCATTCAATTTTAATTAATCTTAACCTCAATTAAGTACCTTATAATGCATGGGACATGACATCATTTACCTCTAACTGGTCTCTAATATGTTGGCTTATCCTACTTTCCCATTCAGGAATTCACAGTCTATATTGTAAAAAGTAGCTCATACCGCTCTGTTTATCTCTAACGAAATTTCGGCAACATCTCCCCATTGTTCTCCGAATACACGACATATACTAGGTGTACTGCTACACCTTGTCTAGTAGGCACCCAGAGAACATGAGGAGTTGCTACACGAAATCTCTACAAGATGGACTATAAATGGTAGAACTACTAATTACAATATAGACTTGTCCTCCTGAACTGTCCAAACTAGACAATCCAATAAGTGCTTCTTCAAAGATGACTAGGTATCTCTAATGAAGATTCTTGAAACGGTCTAAGGCTATTTATGCATGCAAGCACCATTAATGATTGCATCCTAGTGGTGCAATCTAAATTAGTACTATCAAGCATACTAGAAGCATATCTAATATGAAGTATATTAATGAAGAAACCAAAAGTTTCTACAGTGCTCTTGATAGATTATGATAGATTCAAGAAATGCATTGCTCTCTTAAATCAATCAATAAAGACCAAACTATTAATAAAAGAACACTTCAATCCAATAAAACATAGCCCAAGAAACTATCAAGAAATATAATGTTGACAAAACAAAATTCTCTGAGCAACCGTCATGTAAAATGCAATTACCACAATTCTTTCTCATTAGACCTAGCAATAAGTATGTCCCAAAATATTGATCACTCTTTGCAAAGAAAACCACCACCAGGTTCTAGAGCATCATACCTATATCCTAAATTTTAAAGCTTGTCCAAATTCATAACTAGAAAGGGATTTTTCTTTTTTCTCTTTTTGTTCCAAATTCACAATTCACAATTCACAATTCAAAATAGCTAAAAAAAAACAATGTCCCAAACTGTAGGACCAAAGCATTTCTTTAAATAAACCACATCTTATATTTAGGGCCGAAGAACTCTTTTTTATTTTATTTTTTCTGAAATATGAGTAAAGAATGTAAAAAAAGACTGCAATTTTTACAACAAAAATATTTAATCACGCCTAGGTTTCTGCAAAATCACTAACAATACAAAAGCAATCATTTTCTTTGATAACAATCTAATACAAAAGGCGGGAGAGGGAGGAGAGAGAGAGAGAGAGAGAGAGAGAGAGAATTTACAATTTAATAGCATATACAAAGCTCGCAATCTAATAGGGGTTTACAGATTGAGTGGAGGATAAGTATCTATTACTACAGAGATTTAGATCCCATTCAAAAACAAAAGTCATTTTCAGTGACTAGCAAATTCTAATTGATCCAAGTCAACATTCATTTAATTTTCCTAAGCTTAAGTCAACATTCTCACACTTCTCTTGTTAAAGCTTAGTTAATAAACACATTACAAAGAAAAAAATGAAAAGGAAAAGAAATAGAAACTAAACATTAATGAATAAAACCACCACTCTTCAGGCCATCAATATCAATAGAAATCACTAGAAATCATTGGTTTGGAGGGAGGGAAAAAAAAAAAAAAAAGCAACCAATCCAGTTTGTAATAAGGTGCTAAATGTTAAAAAAATCAAATCCAAAATTGAAAACTTATGTGCACAAGAAATTCAAATTAGAACTTGCAGAATAAAATTGAGTGGTGACAATTTCCATAAATAATCTATAACACATTAGTGAAAAAGAATTATTGAAACAGAGCATATACAACTCCTCAATCACTAAAACAGAGAGAGAGAGAAGAGAGAGAGAGAGAGAGAGAGAGGTGAGATGGTGGAGCTCACCTTAGTAGACAGTGGAGCTTCAAAATCGAAATCACTCTAAGACGAAATCACTGAGACAAATTTGAATCTCTGAATCTCTGTGAATGATAAGGGTTTAGAGAGGATTGAGAGAGAGAGAGAGAGAGAGAGAGAGAGACGATAGATCTCACATCGCCGGTGCAGATGGTGGTGGCAGTGGAGCTTCGAAATTGAAATCGCTCTAAGACGAAATCACTGAGACTGATATGAATCTCTAAATCTCTATGAATGATAAGGGTTTAAAGAGGGTTGAGAGAGAGAGAGAGAGAGAGAGAGAGATTAAAAAGAAAGAGACGGTGGAGCTCACCTCGCCGGTGTAGATAGTGGTGGCGGTGGAGCTTCGAAATCGAAATCGCTCTGAGAATGATAAGGGTTTAGAGAGAACGAGAGAGTGAGCGCTCGAGATTTGGGCCTAACAATTATTCTCAGATTCAAAACAAGGGTTTGAAAAGAGGGAGAGAGGAAGCGCGTGAGGCATCGCATTTGGAGGCGTTTCTAAATGCCTTCTATTATAAAACAGTGTCGTTTTAATTAATGAAACATGCGACATTTTATAAAACATAATTAAATATTAAGAAAAGTGGCACTTAAAAAAGCGTCATTAAAAAAAATGCCATCTAAGCCCGTTTTTCCTGTAGTGCAAAAGTAGTTGATGCCTTGTACAACTAAATGACCACCTAAATACAACTCCTAATGGTAAGGTTTGGCATTAACTCTCGCTAAAGATAAAAAGTAATTATTTCTCTCTCTCATTATATAAGGTTTTTATTGAATTGATATTATGGTCAATAAATACGCGTGTGGATAGTATCGTTGTACTCTTAACATAGCTAATGTTCATGTACAGTTTGACAAATACTTTTTAAGTAATTTTTCAATATTCTTTTAGGGAAAAAAAGGCATTTATATTCTTAAAAAATGTTGATCTGTGAGAAATGCTAAAAAAATTACATTTTTGTTAGTGAAAAATTTGAATGCAAAAGTTTTTTCCTTTTTCTTTTGGTTAGTTAGATAAGTTTTGTCAAACATGCAATTTTTTTTTTTAGCTAAAATAGCTAACAATTGACTATTTTACAAAAAATCAAATAAGGTACTCCTTGATTTATGTATGATATCACCAACAATTATAGGGTAAATCTAAAACTTATCATGGATCAATGAAATAGAAGAGAACAGGTCCTAATTCCTAATGTAGCAAAATCCACAAATGTTTGGTTCTTGAGAAAATGTAGAAATATAACACCCCATGCAAAATTTGGCAACTATATATGTTGCCAAACAACAAAATCATTATATGTTTAGGCCTAAGATTTTCCATGGATTAGACAGTTTCCATTCTATCTTTAAACAATAAAATGTAAAAATAAAAGTTTAAAGCACTTGAAACTCCACATGAAGGCCCCCTCCCTCCTCTCCCACATTAAATAAATAAATAAAGTTCACAATATGGCCTTGTACATTTACATTTCTAAATATAAATAGACAAAGTCTCTCCTTTTTCTTTTTTTTTTCTTACTATTTGTCAATAAATTTTCATGGAACAACACTCACAATTCTTTTGCTCTACAAAGTACCTCAATCAATATTTCTATTTCATTACTAAAAATTATAGAAATTATATTTTGGTAAAACGATTTCGTAAACTGTTTCCAAGCACTCAATTTGAATATCCCAAAGTAAAAAATATGTCTATACATTTATGATCCGTATACATATTATACCATTTATACTAATAATTTTACAAATGTAGATTCAAGAATCAGAAACAAAAAGTTTTGAGTTTTCTAGACAACAAGGATATGTGAGAACTGAAACAATTTAACCAGAGAAACACTTCCTGCCAAATTGTTCAAGCCGTTTGAATCTTGTACTGGTTGATCAAGTCTTGAATGTATAAACAAAATACTTACGAGTATGTAAATATACTCTCACAGAACCATATTGATATGTGATGAAATTGAGTTTCAAACTTATCTATTTCAAAACAGCGCATGTGTTTTAATGGTAATCACGTACTTTTATAGATAGACTTGGACTCATGATCCAATGTAACTCCTTATAACTTCTCACCATTAGGAAAGTTCTAACTCCCATGAACCACCATATTGGGTAGTGGGTATATCTCACGTTAGTTACCCAAATATTATTGATTAATATATATAATATTTATATAATAATATAAATAAATAAAAACAGTGTGGCACGTGAGCTATTTTATGGAGACATGCTTACATCCCATTTGGAACACATGACACATTTTACTAACTTTTGGATAACTAATAAACTGATTATAACAACTAAATAAAAATACCAAAACTTTATAGAGAGATATAATATATGAATCATGGCTGTTGTACTCTGTCAAATGAGTATTTCCTTCCATGTATCATATTGTATGATTCTCTCAACTTTATGTAGTGTCAGTCTTTATGAATAACTTCTAATAACATATTCTGGGTCAAATGATCCCTATAGATCAATAGTCCCAGTGGACTATATAGCATCACCAATATTTTATGTGCACAAAATGATATTTTTCACTAATAACAATCGAAATGTCATAACAAAACAAAAGAAAACAACAACTAGAAAATTATTGATTTAACCAATCAATCTCATGCCTTCTACGTGTTTTGATTACACCTTTACAAAGAGACCTTTGGTTGCCATGGATTTCTCATTGGAGGGGTGTTGGTTTCATGTTCCTTATGACTTGTCGAATTTTCCACCTCTTTGCTAACACAGAATGAGTTTAATGCAATAAGAAACAAAAAAAGAGTTGAAAATAGATTTTCCCATTTGCATACAAAATACAACTAAAGCATGGTATATTGACAAAAAAAAATTCGATTTAAGTACAAAAATATACTTGATATTAGCAATATTCACATGAACAGATGATTTATAGTCAAGGTCATCTTTTTAGTGATCTCATTAAGAGATAAAAACAACGAAACAAGCTCTTCAATGGATAAGTTTATAAATATCCCAAAAGGAAATTTCTACTAAGTGTATAACTTGAAAGTAAATTCAATTTGCTTCTTGCACAACTATTGTAACATTGGTAGAAGAAAATTATAATTTTATATGCATTCAATCTTTCCGTTAGAGAGTAGAATTGTGATAGCATTCTAAGGAAGATAAAGATAATATGAAATTAATAACAACGCGGGCATGTTTGAGCAAGAGACTTGAATAAATTGGTTTCAAATATAAAAAAACACAGTGAGGTAATTGTTTTAGTGGACTACTGAACTTTCCCTTCTAGTTCAAATCATCCAATTATTTAATCAACAATCAATTATATATTTTTGTTATTATAAGGAAAAATGAACTGTTTGTTATTCAGGAATCTAGCCTTGAATCCTTATCTATCTTGTGGACAAAGGAATAGTTACAAAGTGAAATTGATTGTCAAATGACTATAATTAGCATGTCAATGACACAAGCATGAAACAGCTATAAAAACAAAACCCATAACAAACAAACACACAAAGCTTAACAATTGATGGCCATTGCTTTATGGGCATATTGTCAAATACATGGTGAGCAATGTATGAAATTATAGTATGCATAAGATGAGATTATGAAATCAACCCCTAAATACAAAACAAAGCGCATGAGGATGCAAACAAAGATAAGAGTTCAAACTCAAAATAAAGAGCGAATACCATGAACCCAAATCACAAATATTTGATATTGAAGTATGTCAAGCCCTTTAGGAGGCACCTCAAAAGCTTTTTCATACCAAGAAGACACGTACATTCGAAATATAAAATCTGGTGTTGTTGGTGGGAATCGATCTCGCAAACAGTAGGGGAGGAACCAACCTAATTGGAATTCTATTTTGAAGGAACCAGAGAAGTTCCAATCATGCTTGTATGAGCGAAAGTGTAGTCGATCAAGTCTTTGGTTTCCTATCGCCATGACCATGGAGAAATGTATGCTTGCTAATTGCAAAGTTGGAGATTCACCTTAAAAAAATCCAACAGGACAACAATGTCAATCCATTTGTTCTATTGTGTGCCATTCTCTAGTCTACAAAGTGAAAATCTATTTACTACAGATTTCTACAAACTACTTTCAATTTCCCATAATTCTTTGAATTCTATGAATCCTTATCTAAACCCAATCTTGATTGCTGATAATTAGGGTTCGATCTAAATACCATTAAAATGCATCTAAAAATGTTACGAGAGAAAGAAGGGTAGAGGGGGCAATAGGATGAGCGACAATTACAGAGCAACATTGAGGAGTAGGCTGAAAGGTATCTTGGTGGCTATAATCCATGGTAAAGTCGCCAACGAAAAGATTGGAAGGAGAGAGATCAATCAATTTGTTCTATTATGCATAATCATACTATACGTAAAATTTTAATTTTAAATAAAATACAACATAAATTCCTAAATCTGCAATATTACACAAATCTTGTTCTATGAATTTCACATTTGAAATGGTGATAATCCATCCTGCTGGTTTTGTATTCATTGAATATCCTGCAAGATGAGGAAGAGAACATTATTCACAAGTATTATGGTATATGTTGAAAAATTATGCAGAAGTTATTTGTAAGAGAGTGAATTTGTACCTTAATCTTTCGATCCATATAGAATTTTCATAAGTATTTTCATGATGCTTATAGATCCACACTTATCATGGGATTCGACTTGACTTTCATGATGCTATCAATTTAGATATAAACCATACGTCATATGCATTGTAAAAATTGTTTGTAATTTTTTTTTCATCAATTTACCTTCTGCTCCATTATCTTTTGTTGATAATGGTTTTTCACTATTTGATTTATTGTTGTTGAGGTGACCAATATGTGTGCGTGAGGCAAATTTTTTTTCTTGAAGTTAATAACAAATACTTGTTTTGCAGGGCTTGTAGTGGACAATTTTTGCTTGAGATCTTCTAATTTTCCTTCAAAAGCTTGTTCCAACACATTTTTGTTTCACCATCTTCCAGTTTATTCTGTGTTGTTCCTTGCTCAGTATCACAACTCATTGTAATAAGAAGATTTTGTTGAGTAATACTTTGATCGGATACATATTCATCTGAATTTTCCAGTACTTTATTTGTAAATGTTGTGGATTCATTTTTTGTAAATTGAAGAATGAAATTAATAAATTATGGCATGGTGGACTTATTTTGCAAAGTCGTGGTGATGTTATTGACTAAACATGTCAAGTACTCACCATGACATGTATATGTTTGTTAAACCTAAGTTGGTGCACAACCACTTAGCTTTGTATGTGACAAATTAACTTATTGCTTTTGAAAGTTCAATTTCGATCGCCGGTGATAAAGTTATATGCCTTCTAACACATACCATCATATTATGTTTTTACAATGAAAATAAAGTAACGTGTACAAATATATATAGACATGTGTATCATTGATACGTCAATGTATTGTTTTTAAATGAAATTACATTGAAATTTCATTGGGAAATCATTGAATTTAGATTTGGCAAATTCAGAAGCAAAAAGATCAATTCATAAACAGTTTGTGTAATTAAAAACGCCACGCAATGAAAAAAAAAAAAAAGATAAAGAAACAAACAAAACTCCAAAAAAAGCACCATCGGTTGCCCAACTGAATGTCAATGGGTCTTTTCAAAGCCTATAACATGTGAACTACTCTCACAATTTACATAGACATTTCATCAAACATCATATAAGCACATAGTCTATCGAACCATAACAGAATTCAAACAGCAGAAAATGATATAGTCTATCAAACCAAAATTGAATTCTAAAGATATTGACATATGAATAAAATCGAGTAATAACAAAACTAATTACCAAAATTTATCGCTGTATTTGGTTGGGAGATTTGAGAAGAGAAATAGAAAAATTAGGTAAAATGTGAATAAAATATACTTATATTTCACATAACTTTAAATATCTTTTTCTTTTTTCTTTTTTCTTTCCAAATCACTTCTCAAATCCTCTATCCAAACACAGCGAATGGGGAAACTTTCTAACAATGAAGCATAACAAAATTCATGTAAATTCACAGCACTACATGTCATACCCATAAAATCAAAACATAGATAATAAATGAATTAAATAGATGAGTTTGTGGGATAAAATACCATGATATGTCATTAACATGATTACCTGGATAGAGGAATTTTTCTCCAACAATTCACTGGATCCGCAAATGGTTGAGTAGTCCAAGAGACACTACAACAAAAAAGGCCTTTGGTGACAAACTGATTTTGTCTCCAAACATCAAATTTTTGTCACCAAAGTGATCTATGACAAAAAAATTTTGTCACCAGGTTCGTCATCTATTTGTCGTCGCAGAAAGTACCTAGTGACGAAAAATCGTTTTGTTGTCTATTCTTCATTTTTAGTGTCGAAAATTTTCATCTCTAAATGTTGAATTTTTTGTCCTCTATGATATAGAGGACGAAATATTAAGATAGAGGTTTTAGTGACGAAATTTATCCTCACCAATGATAGAGATTACGGTGACAAAAAAATTCGTCACTAAAATGAGCACAAAAGAAAATTCTTCAATGACAAACAATTTTGTCGCCAAATATTTCAAGTTAGTGACGAAATATTTAGCAAATGTGATGAAATTATTTGTTGGAATTATATCATTAGTGACAAAATTATTCGTTAAGAAAAGTTGCTTGAAAACTAATCAGTGTGTTTGGTTTGAGTTTTTTGGATTAAGTTTTTTGAAAACTGAGTTTTTTGGTTTTCGTATTTTTTTGTTTTTAGTGAATATTTTTAAAATTTTAAACATTTTTTTTTTTGCTTTTTTAGATGCACCTTACTTAGATGTATCTAAAAAGAAAAAAATTGTGAAAAAATATTTTTAAAAATTAAGAAATACATAAAAATACAAAAAATGTACTGAATTCTTGTATTTTTTTTTGTATTTTTGGTATTTAGTGAATTTTTAAAAGATTTTTTTTACAATTTTTTTACTTTTTAGGTGTATTTATGTTAGGTGTGTCTAAAAAGTAAAAAATTTGCATAAAATATTAAAAACATTCAGTAAAAACAAAAAAACACGAAAAATAAGAAAGTAGAATTTTCTGAAAACTGTTTTTAGAAAATGGAACCAAGTAGCGTTAGTTTTTTATTTCGTCGCTAATAATAATTATCATTTTTAAAAATTGGGGTAATATTTTAAATTTTCAATTTTTTTCACTAAAAATTTCCTACACATTTTAATAACATGTTTAATAAAATATCTATTACAGATCAATACAAAAACTTATTCATCATCATAAACACAACAGTGGAAATATGTCTCATAATATCCACAAAAATACAATGTCAACTGCGGATTACAAAACACGTCCCTAATATCTACAAAAATATAATATCAAGTGCAGGTTACCAAACATGTCTCCTAATATATACAAAAATATAAATTTTACAACACAACCAAAATACATGTAAGGTCATATTAAAAAAAAAAACACACAAAATGAGCATGCTCCTGCTCTCCAGATTACCAAACATGTCCATCTCTAATCTCCAATCTGCAAAAAAAGCAAAAAAAAAAAAAAAAAAAGAAGACAATTACTATCTTATCAATAAAATATACAATTTAACATTTTTCGAAAAGTACATTTTTCGAAGTTTCAAACCAAGAGTCTTGTGTTAGTTCTATAAGTTTCCACAACTTATATTAGTCCCTCCCGAGGAGTTCAGGGTGTTTCCCGAGCCTTTTCTTGGCTGTTTCACGATTTTAGCCTCCAATGGCCTATTTTCAAGCCTAAGTGTTGGAAAAAGTACATTTTTCGACTTAGTTTTCAAACTAGGAGTCCTGTGCTAGTTTCGTAAGTTTTCACAACTTACATTGGTCCCTCCTTAGGTGTTTGGGGTGTTCCCCGGGCCTTCTCATGGTTGTTTCACAATTTTGGCCCCTAATGGCCTATTCTCAAGCCTAAGTATTGGAAAAGTACATTTTTCTACTTAGTTTTCAAACAAGGAGTCCCGTGCTAGTTTCGTAAGTTTCCACAACTAACATTGGTCCATCCTAAGGTGTTCAGGGTGTTCCCTGTGCTTCCTTGTGGCTGTTTCACGATTTTGGAGGCCGATGGCATATTTTCAATTCCAAGTGTTGAAAAAATACATTTTTCTACTTGGTTTGCAAACTGGAAGTCTCGTGCTAGTTCTGTAAATTTCCAAAACTTACATTGGTCCTTCCCGAGCTGTTTGAGGTGCTCCCCGGGCCTTCTCGCGGCTGTTTTACGATTTTGACTCCTCGATGGCCTATTCTCAAGCCTAAGTGTTAAAAAAGTGTATTTTTGTGCTTAGTTTTTAAATCGGGAATCTCGTGCTAGTTCTGTAACTTTCCACAACTTACATTGGTCCCTTCCAAGGTGTTTGGGATGATCCCCGGGCCTTCTTGTGGCTATTTCACGATTTTGGCTCCTGGTGGCCTATTTTCAAGCCTAAGTGTTGGGAAAATGCATTTTTCTACTTAATTTTCAAGCCGGGAGTCCTGTGCTAGTTTTGTAACTTTCCATAACTTACATTGGTCCCTTCCGAGGTGTTCGGGGTGTTCCTTGAGCCTTCTCATGCCTGTTTCACGATTTTAGCCCTCGATGGCCTATTTTCAAACCTAAGTGTTGAAAAAGTGCTTTTTTCTACTTAGTTTTCAAGTCGAGAGTCATGTGCTAGTTCCGTAAGTTTTCGTAAGTGTATATTTTAAAATTAATTTTTATACAATTCATCAATGACATCTTGTGTTGTAGATAATTAAATAACTAATGAGAGCATGGAACAATGCAGAAGCTAAACCAATTCCAGTATCCTAGGTTTTCCGAGTTAAGAACCAAATGGGAAAGTTAGTCCCATTTGAGGCAACCTCAAATTAGGCTCAAGAAAGCCTTTTAGACACATTTGTGCCTTGGTTTATTTCTTCTAAGATGAATTTTCACTTTGAATTTGGGATTTTTGTGTCATGTTTCTTTCTCTTCTTTCATTTTGTCTTTGTTATGGGAAACAAGGACATCAAATGCTATTGAATTAAGATGGCCGCTATCAAGTTTGTATGATTGCAAGACTTTAACATAAATGACTGTCCAAAAAATGGGTCAAATGGTGACTTGAGCCTATTTCATAGACAATGACTTTGAGAAATTGAACAAAAACCATCATTTAAAAGTGCAACAATATTTTAAAGATCTATATTATCCTTACCATCAAACAATGCCTACATAGATAGCTTTCTACATATGAACCAAGAAATTAGAACACTTGATTTACTATTCATATATCATATTTATGCCATTTTCCCCCTAGGTGAGATAGTATCTATAATAAAACATATAAAAACTAGAGAGTAATATGTGTCATATTATTTGGTATCTCACACCTGCTGGTAGTTGTAATACATGCCATGTTTGGATATGTTGATTCTCTTTACTACATCAAGATTATAATCAAACCACCAAGGTCAAATACCCCTACTAAGGATGATCCTATTTCTAGGTACTGCACTCTATGACCATCATCCATGATCCCCATTCATGTTGGAAAAAGATTGTTAATCCTAAGGTATGGAGTGTTTTGTGTTTCATTGAGTTTGCACAATCTGAATGTAAAGATTTTTCCTCTTCACGTAAAAGCTATTGAGGCTCATTATTAGCATGTCACATCCTCTTCAAGTAAAAGATGAACATAACAAGGACATAAAAAACTTTCTAAGGCTTTTCTGATGGAGCATGTCACATCCGTTTCAAATTATCAATTGTAAAGATTTTTCCCTGCATCACTATCCATTCAAAAAATATAACCTTAGACGGCGACACAGGTAGCAGACTTTAAGAAAGAAAGAACACATAATTGTTTTTAATACAACAAGGGAGAAGGACAAACTTAATTATTAAAATGGATCAGGAATAAAACATTACATTATTTTGTTTTTACCTAGTTTGTTAGGGTGGTTAATTTGTATCCAACACTTTTTTTTTCCTTTTTAAAAAAAAAAAAAGAGTATTGTGGATAATAATTTAAGATGCAATACGAGCAATAGTCATTCACATTCTGTCATTGTACCTAGGAGAGCTTGATTATCTATCTCTAATTTGGCCACGAATAATAAATGTACCAAAACAATTATTGGTGTTGTTTATTAAGGGCATGAACAGCAGTGTATAAAGTGATTGCTCAAATGTTTGAATATGCATTCCCATGCTTGCCAACTAAAATTTCATCATTCCACCAAGCAATGTCTTCTTTACAAAACGACTTAAACGAAATACAATAGAAAGTGATTCTTTACACTTTGTGGAATGCTTGATTAATACATTTTTTATATGCTATTCCACTGTTTAATAACTACAAAACTGTGTATCAAAGTTCATTATTTTCAATCTTCTTCATTTGTGTGAAGTTAGTTTTCCTTACTTTTTTTTCACTTGAATAATGTTGGTTCTGGTAGAAGGTAGACATTGGGATAAATTCCTTAGAGATGACTATGAAGGTTTCCCTATGAGTTCAATTTAAATTATAACAAAGATCAATGATCAAAAGTACTTCAAACCACTTATTCATTAAACCAACATTAGTGAACCCAAGAAGAAACAAACAAAAAAAAAAAGTAAGAAAAAGAAAACAAAAAAAAGAGGTTCCCTAAAATGATTCCAGTAGAACAACTTACTGAAATGATATACATTGAAATGATATACACTTCCACAACGCTAAATGAATAGGTTCTTACAAGTTTAATATGGTCCAAACACAAAAAATAATGTTAGTTATGGAATTTAGTTGTAGCTACTTTAAAGTCATCATGAGGGTAGCAAAAAGGCTAATGCAACACTTACCTGCATAATTATGCATGTTCCTGAGATCTTATCAGAGCAGCGACACTTTCTTCAGCCAAGGCATTCGCTTTCCGTGATTTTCTTTCTGGACAACAAACTGCATGAAGTTGGGTGTGGATAATTTGCATTCTTTTTGTTGATTACAAAAGAAGAAGAAAAATCCAAGAATAAAGGATTTGCAATCGTTATGCATTGGATGAGCAGCAAACCGAGCATGCCTATCAGCTCTCCTAGCTAGTTGGGTTTCATTGCATGAATCCTTTCTAACCATTATATAGAATACCGTGAGAGCATAGGTGTGGTTCATATGATTAACTAACACGTGCCGAAGCTCTTTTCAGCATTCTGGTTATCCTCTTCAATCCTCAGTCGAACTATGAGGTCCTCCAATGTCATTTCTTTGCGTTTATGCTTCTTGAACTTTTTCCAACTAGACGATAATTTTTCCACAATTGCAGCAACTTGGAATGCTTCGCTTAGAGACATACCTTCTGCATGAATATCATGCAAGATAAGTTGGAGACTTTGCACTTGACTAATAACCATCTTAGAATGAATCATTACAAAGTCCATAAATTTGCCAACAATGAATTTCTTCATGCCTGCATCATCTGTCTTATATTTTTCCTCAAAAGAATTCCACAATTCTTTTGTTGTTTTAAGAGGACTATAAACATTATACAACATGTTGTCTAGGCCATTCAGGATGTATTTCTTGCACAGAAAATCATCATGCTTCCAGGCATCCACAGTGGCAACAACTTACTGATCACTTTCACCTTCTTTGAGTACTAGAGCATCTTCATGGAGAAACCGGGCAAGATTAAGAGTTGTAAGATAGAACAACATCTTTTGCTACCATTTTTTTTAACTCTATACCGTTAAATGTTTCTGATTTTTCTCCATGATTCATAGGAACCACAGGAACTTGAACAGGGTTCAATAGTCGGTGTTGGTGCAACAGCCAGATTTAGTGTACCAGCTTTAGTAGCCATCAAATCTAATTACAAAAATCAGAGGAAAAAAAAAATTAAAACCAATACAATTTCTTGTACAAAAATCAAAAAATAAATTACTAATTTGAATTTAGAAACAAATAAAATTAGAATTTTGAATACAATGAAGACTAGTCTTGATAAAAGGGAATCTGTTTTAAGATTGTTAGATAATCTTCACTGTATTCGAAGAATAGTTTAAGAAAGAGGAGATTATGTTCGAGTACAAAACACCAAATCAGAATATATAAATTGAAAGCTATGTTTGGCATGTTATTTTGGGGCTATTTTAGTCACAAAAAAATAAAATAGGTTAAAAAGTCAATAAAATAAAATGTCATATCCAAACCATAATTATTTATTTTTCCTCTCACAAAAGTCAAAAAAGCCAAAAAGGCCATTCCCAACGAGACTTTTTAGCTCCAATGTAAAAATGTCAAAAAGCCAACCCACATCCCAAACGAAGGCTAAGGAAAAATATAATTTTTTTTGTTACAGAAAGGAAATAGAATCTAAAAAAAAAAAATTAAATAACATGAAACCAGAAAATAGGAAAAATACTTACAGAATACTTTTTTCAGAAAAATGATCAAGTCCAACCTTTGACACTGTTTCCTGAAGACAGATTCATCCTCTCCATGGTGCTATCAAAATATGGACGTTTATCTCTCAGCACTACGCACTAATTGTTCAGCGAACACACTATGTGTCTATACTCTTTCTCATAGAAAAAAATGCAGAAATATGTAGGAAAAAGAATGAAGACAATTCAATGAATAGAACAAATGGAGGACTACCTATTTATAGAATAAATGGTGACTATTTGGGACATAATTGAATAAGCATGGAACTTGTTCGGAAACATCGGGGTCAAAATGAAATTTATTTTGAATTTCAAGCAAAAATTTAAATTCCAAACGGTAGGAAGTTAATTAAAAGTAAATAAATAAAATTCAAAAATTCTTGGCCCAAAAAGATAGGCATTGGACTGGACCACACAAGCCCAACTTAACCTCACACCTGCGCCCAAGCCAAGTTCCATCCAAGCAGGCAGGCGGCAGTGGCTCGTGCTCGTGTGGTTATTTTTTGGTTCAATAGGTCAAGACCCACTTTACCCATAATCTTTCCCTCCACAAAACTTCCCTAAGATGTAAACTCAAGGCTTATAAACCCACAACATGTTTGCCCATCCAAGCAATATGGGACAAGCATTTCTTCATCCCTTATGGAAAACTAACCAAAACGCCATTTTCATGGAGTCACTTCGGCATAAATTTCCCATTCACCCGATAATAGTTTTGAGCAACCAAATATACAACGTGAATCGTCATGCGACAAAGAACGCGTTGCCGCATAGACCTGCCAAATTCGAGGCATGGGTCCCACTATAAAAATAGACAAAAGTTTAGGAAAAAACTTATTTTTTCCTCCAAACCATTTCTAACAGATTTGTTTTGTGTTTGTGAAAATTGATTTTGTCTGTCAACTTTTTTTCTATCGATTTACTTCAAACTATATTTTTGCTAACAAGTTTATTTAGATTGGTTTTTTGAAAATTGAATTTTTTATTTTGAGTTTTTTTTTTTTTTTTGGTAATATTTGACACATTTTTTTTTTCTAGATAAATACACCTAATCTGCATATCTAGATCTAGATACACTTCAAAACTATAACGTTGTAAAAAAATAAAATAAAATAAAATAAAAACATCTTTATAAAATTGATTAAATTCAAATTCAAAAAAATACCAAAAATGCAAAATTACAAGAATTCAATACATTTTTGTATTTTTTTTTTTTTTTTTTTTTTTTTTTTTTTCGGGGAGAGGGTGGGTAAGTTAGATATCCCAAAAGTTTATCAAAATTTTTACCAAATGTTTCACATAGGTGTGAGACCCACACACAGTCTTTTTTCACCATTAGTTGCATAAAATGTTTTTTGAAAAAAAATCACTGAAAACTTAAAAAATAAGAAAAACAAAAAACTCAATTTTTAAAAAATCAATCAGAAACAAACAATTATAAGTATATGTTATGAACATTGCGATTATGTTATGAATGATATGGTGTAAATAGTACAAACTATCGATCTATATACTAATTTCAATGTGTAGACAGGCTGCACTTTTTGTAGTTTAGAATTTTGCTGAAAATTGTTATATTTTATTGTTGTGTTTGAAGGGGAATGGTAGTTTATTTGAAATAGTTATTTTGGTATCATTATGGATTTGAGTAACTGTATAATTTGAGTAACTCATAAGGGAAGTGCAGGCTCCTAGCAGCCTCCCTTGAAAGATAGACTTAATTCCAATTGTCATGGCTGCTCTTATGCAGGCACAAAACTAGACTTAATTACTCTTATGTTTCTTTGCATTAGGATACCTACAAAGTCTTGCCACCATACCAATTTGTACTAGGCTTCATAGAGCCCTTTTGAATATGGTTGATAAGGTAACATGCCAACAGCCAATAGGGTGTTTTAGTCTTTGTGATTTTTTAGACCAAACCCAAACCTCCAACAGCCAAACCGTTCAAATCACTAAGACAAACCCATAAAACTTAGAATGCAACCAATAAGAAAAACTTAAAAGTTCCAACACCCTCAGCATGCCAACAACACAAACAGTTTCAACCTTGACATGAATCATGATATAAAGATTAGCCAAGGAAAGTCTTAATCAATCACATGCCTTAGAAATCAAGACCTGATTTCATTCCCAAATCCACCATACGCTTCTCTGAGAATAAAATTCTTCACTTAACATGATGAATCTTTGAATAAATTGTCTCAAAAGAAAGAAAAAAACCTTTGACTTTGAAATGAGAACAAACCACTAGAATTGCTTGTTCCTCTACAAGAGCATGAGGATCTTGCTGACAAATATGACCAACACAAATGGCGCCTTTGCGATAAAGTTTGTGATCATCGCAAAAAGAAAAATAGGGTGTCATTGGTTTTGATTTCAGAGCAATGTGCCACTGGTTTTCAGCAATGAATACGATAAATGCAACCAACACAAATGGGCACCTTCGCGATAAATTTTGCCACCAACACACAAACCAAGAAACAATTGTGAATAACTATAGACACCCCATTTTTTATTGACTCTAAGACTTGGGCAGTCCCAAAGTGATTCCTCGATGATGAAACAAAAAAGGATCTCAAGTTGTCCTCAAGCAAGTCTTTCAAATGAAAGAGATTCCCAGCCTTATAGTTTTTAGCCAAAACTATTTTTAAGCCTTAAAAATCATTTTCTAAATGAATTTCCAAAGGTTTAAAATGTCATTTTGAGCATTTGATCAAGTTGGTTTTACTTTTCAAAATCAAAACTATGTTTTCTTTTAAAACAAATAAAGACCAAGTCAAATTGTGCAAAAAGAGGGAAAACACTTTAAAAAAATTCAACCAGATAGTTTCTTGAGTGGTTCTCCTAGCATCTTGGAATATTCCAATTGGATTGAGAGTAGTCCCAAGAATTTTGGAATATACCATGTGGATATACTAAGCATATTCTTTTAGTTAATACCTTTCTTTAGCCTATAAATACAACCATCTGGGTAAAGGTTTAAAAAAACTTTGTTCTCTCCTTTCTTTACTAAAAATCTACCTAAATACTTCCAAAACACTCTCTCTCCTCTCCATTGATGACCAAACTTGAGGGAAAATTAAAGTTGTTTCTTATTACTTTGCTCTCATTCCCTATTGCTTTTGGCTTAAGAAGAGGTATACGGTATTTTCTTTCATTTTCTCCACTTTGGTTTCTTTTCTCTTCTCTGAAACATTCTCTATTTATTACTATCATTGGAGATTTGATTGATTGTATTGGGCCTGCTGATAAAGAAGGGGATTTGCCACCCCTTCATAGGATTTGATGATGATATGAGTTATAGTTTTCTTTCACTTTTTCTATCATTTTCTCACCTCCCAAACACCCTATTTTCTATATTTCATTGGTTGCTTTGATTGATAGTAGGCTTGCATAGAGAGTAGTAGACTAACCCTTCAATTGATTATGATATTTTGTCACTTTCTTGCATTTTCTCACCTATTTTCTCATCTTCCAAACATAGCTTAATTGTTTTGATTCAATGCTTTCTAGTATATTAGTAGGCTTGTTTGTTTCACTAGTTGATTAATTAGTTGATTAAATGTAGTAATTGTTGCATTTTCTCTCATTCTTTCTTGTTTTCTCTTCCATTTTCTTAAAAACCAAACAAGTACTTTCCTCATAAAAAGAGTTGGAAGCTCTCTTCTCAAACCCTTTGAACATGGAAATGGATGCGTAAATGCATCTTCCATGAGTAAGAAGATGGCCTTCTAATTATTTTTGATGAGTTTCATGTACTATAGTAGTTGTTTATCATTTTCTCTCATTTTCTCTTCACTTTCTTTTGTATTTTCTTGGAAGCCAAACATGGCTTCCTCTTAGAAAGAATTTGCAACCTACTCTGTCCACCCATGTTCACATGGACTTGAGCATCTACTTGCTCTTTTCCATGACTAGAGATATACTTTTTTACTTATTTCTTTGATTTATTTTCATTACATTATTTGAGTTACTTTTATAATCATCATATGATTGTTCATATCATTTTGATAATCAAGGAAGCTTATCCACCATCTCATTATTACTTTGTGATGAAAATGATAGATGTGATCTTGTTTTGATTAATGCTATTCATTCTCTCATTCTTATGATGATGAGAAGGAAATTCTCCATTGTTGTTGTTGGAATGCTTCTATGATTTGTGTGGGTTTTATCCTCTCATCTTCTATGATGAAGATGATGAATTCATCTCATCTTGTTTCTACAAGCACTTGAGGCAAATTTGTGTTTCCCTTTTCTATTTCTATGATAGAGGAAGTACTTTAGCTTCATTTTTGTTTTTCATTTAGCTTCTGTTTGTTTTTTTTTTTTTTTTGTATTAGTAGCTTCCATTGTTTCATTTAATTAACTTTGTAGTCGTTTCCATCATTTTAGTTAGATTGCTTCTTGTTGTTCTTAGCTTAGATGTATGTATGTTCTCTCTCTCTCTCTCTCTCTCTCTCTCTCTCTCTCTGTGTGACAACCCTCACCACTGTTTACTAATAATACCACTGATTTGTGCTAATCTATGATTAAGCATGTTAAGTGACTGATTAACTGAAATTCTGACTGGTTGATTGAAGTGTATTAGTTTAAACACATTTCTATCTGTTTGACTGTTAATTGATCTGTTCATGTTTTATGTTTTAAACTGCAAATTGAAGGCCTTATCGGTGGCCGAATTCGAAACTGATTAGTGTTTCACGATTATTAGAATTTATGTGATTTTATGGTAGATTTAATTGAAATTTGATTTGGTATGATTAAATTGGATTTAATAATGTTAAATTACATTAGTTTGGCTTTATTACCAAAATGCCATTAAGTGGATTATCCTAGGCTAACTCCCCTCCACTTCCTACACATTTGACACAATTCTTCTTCAGCCACTTTCCTAGAGACCAACCGAGAGAGACAGAGGGAGTAGGGGAGAAAATTGGTTTCAACAAGTTTTGGCTTGGAATTTAGAAGAATTGAAGGTTGATTGCACAATTGAGCTTCTATACCTAAAATTGAAGACCTAAGGTAGGACATTTACCTTCTTGTTTATGAATTTAAGTTAGTTCTTACATGGTTCATGGAGGATTAGAGTTTTAAGGTCTTACATTGGTTTAAAATGTTGATTGGAGAGCTAGACCTTGCATGCATGTCTCTACCATGGCATTTTGAAGTCATTTTCATGAGAATTTCTGCATGCATGTTCATATTTTTGGTCTTGATCCATGAACTCACCATGTTTTGAAGTTAAACATCGCATTTGATCTTGTTTTGTAGCATAAGAGTTCTTGGGAACTTATGCATGTATGAGTTTTCCATTGTTCTTCATGTTCTTGAATTTTGAGTTGAAGTTTGTGTTTAATTGACTTACCTTTGGGCTTGATTTTACAAAATTGATCTTTGAAACATGTTATATTATGAGTTTTAAAGTGTTTTCCAGAAAATTAGCCCAAAAGGATTGGATTTGATGTTTTCAAAGTTGAATTTGAGCTTGGAGGTTCAACCGGAAATTCCAGATTTTGGACCCACGCTCGAGCGTACCCTCTGAGTCATGCACTTCCGCTCGAGCGAGTAAAGTCACGCTCGAGTGTGAAATGCTTGTACCTAGAAGTTCTTGTGTTTTGCAGTCCACTCGAGCGAGAGAGTTCACGCTCAAGTGAGGACCTGAGTCTCACGCTCGAGCGTGGATCAAGCACCCATCGAGTGTGATTTTTGTGCATCCAGTACTTTTGCATGATTTTACAGTCCGCTCGAGCGGGGGAATCCACGCTCGAGCGGTGCTCCTTTGTTCTGCATGTCTGGTCGAGCGTAGAAAGCCACGCTCGAGTGTGGACCCCTGTTTCAGCAAATTTTGAAAAGTGTTTTAAAGTGCATCTTTGCATCCTCTTTCCATCCTAGGCATTCCTAGGACATGTTTAAGGCATCTTAAGGAGGATATTGATGTAGAACCACACCGAGTCAAGATAGGGACTAAGTCATTGATTTCCAAGTGTGTAACTTAGTGTGTGTTCATTCTGTAACTGTAGGGTTGGCATCCGAGGACGCTCTAGCCTATCTGTAGCCCAGTGCTCTGTGAGTAACAATGTTGTAAAGATATATTCAATCATGAATATGTTTTGAATGATCAACTGTACTGCTTTCTGAAATGATATTTCTTACTGAATGAATGCTTGTCCTATTTGCGAACTGTATTTGTGGCATCCATAGCAATTTACTGTTACTGTACTGTACTGCTACTGTCACAGAGATCTCTATCGGTTCCCATGTTTGGAACCACTACTGTTTACTGATATGATGGCCATCAACTGATTGTTCGGTCTGTTAAAACCTACTGTACTGTTTTCTATTGGATGTACCACTTATGACTGCTATGATCGAATAACTGATATACTGTTCAAATGACTGATTTAAATACTGAAAGGACATTCATTCTTAACCTCTTTACGCATATGTTATTCACTGGGCTTTAGCTCACTGTTTATATATATATATGTAGGTGTCTAGGCACCGGATCAGAGCTAGGAGCGTTGGGTTTAACTCCTTTTTTGTCAAGCCAACCACTGTACCTCATAGCGAGGTTCCAAGTGCTGCCAAGCCAAGGCTGCTTTGGGGTGTTTTAGATTCCCCCTTTCTGTAGTTGTTTTGTATCGACTGTATAGACTGTTATTGTACTGTTATGTTAGGGATTTGGTCCCTAACCTGAATGCCTGTATATGATGTATGTACAATACTGCTTTTTGTTCCGAATGTGATTATGTTATGAAAAGTCTTTTTGCATACAGACTGTCATAGCTCATTGGACATCTTTGACTACTGTTTTGGCTTCCGCCAGCCCCTGTACTCTGTATTACTGTTATTACTGTTAAGCAGGCCTTCGGTAATCACGGATTACTGGCCAGTTACGGTGCTAAACCCATAGGGGCGGGTTTGGGTCGTGACACTCTCTCTCTTTTCCATCCCTTTTGTTCTTTCCATATCCTTGGCATCATATTTTCTTTTTCTCGTCATTTTTATGTATTGCATCCATTTTTCATGCATAAGACTTGTCTCATTACATTTAGCGCTTCCTACGATTCCTATGTAATTATGTGCGCAACTCTATGTTTCGAGATGGTTCACATATCATATACTAGTAGTTAAGTCCTTAGTTACATTTTTATGTATACATTACATTAGTCTTCTTCGCATCTAGGATCATGCATATTTTTCTAACCCTTTTACGCTTGGCTTGGTGCTGATGAGTACTAGGTGAGCTTCTTTTATCTTTGCATCCCGATTGTCTGTTATCTTCATCATGTCTAGCATTTTACCATGCGACTACATGCTTACTTGAGATACCTCCTTGATTGCCGGTGTCATGAACCGAACCCGCCCCTATGGATTAAGGTTATAACTGGCCAATAATCAAGGGATTACCTATGGCCTCAAACCAAATAAAACATATTTCATTAGAGTTCAGGGGCCAAAACGGAAGCAAACTTACAAATTGTCCATAGAGCTGTGCTTACATGGCACATCAAAACATCCCAAAGATATATTCATTAATAACCCACGCCAAAAAGGAAATAGCTTAAGGTTCCATACACATAGGATCATTCAAGTCTTAGTCAACCAAACCCAAAGCTTATATATACAAAGGTGGTCCAATGTTTTCGCCAATCGTAGCAAAATTATCACGAAAGAACAAAAGGACAAAAACAAGTCTCGTGCATGAGACGTTCGGGCTGACTCTCCAAAACTTCGACTGTTTCTCACATACTTTACTAAGGCTGGGTTTGGACATCTCTTGGCTCACCGACAGACACATGAATGAGAGTGAGCGAAAGCCCAGTGAATAATATCAAATAAAGAAGATACATAAACGGAATTTGAAACAAATACATCAGATGACCTTGGGCCCAATTCATGTTTCTATCGAATGCATCAAGCGACTATAGATCCAGACATATCAAATGGCCTCAGGCCCAATTCATTCATATCCGACGGCCTTTGGCCCAATCATTCATGTCCAACGGCCTTTGGCCCAATCATTCATATCTGATGGCCTTTGGTTCAATCATTCATATCAAACGGCCTTTGGCCCAATCATTCATGTCAAACGGCCTTTGGCCTAATCATTCATGTCCGATGGCCTTTGGCCCAATCATTCGACATAACGAATATTTGTCCTTAATTCAAATCAATAGATTTATGAAACTCAAATAGGAGTAAGCAATTGAACAAATAGCAGACTTCAAAATGTCTTTACTAAGATATTACTCACAGTGTTCTGCCGGTGGATTTGCCTTTGTGCTTGACCCTACACAATACATAACACATATTGCGTCACAAGCTATTCAATCCGTTCCTAGCTTATATATTCCTCGTAGGCCACTTTATTATCTTCTTGATTCATTTACAATGCTCAATGTATGCCTAAAAGTGCTTAGAAAGAAAAGGGAACGGAAAATGAAGCACAAAACAACTTTTCAAATTTCTGAAACAGGGCTACCCGCTCGAGCATGGTTTTCGCCACTCGAGCGGACCCCTCTGGTCTGCAAAAGTACTAGTTGCCTCATTTTTGCGCTCGAGCATGACTTCGGACGCTCGAGCTTGACTCTTTGCGCTGGAGCGTACATCAATGTCTGCAAAAGTTCTAGGAACTAACATTTCACGCTCAAGCGGAATTTCCAGAATTGTTCTTGAAGCTCAAACTTGACATTCAAAAGCCCAGAACTCGTGTTCTTGGTTCAAAAATGTGGAAGCACATTATATATCATGAGGACATAAGCAATATGAGGCCAATTGTTCAAAATCATGATTTAATTCTCAAATTATTTAACATTCTTCTTGACATGGTCAAAGCTCATGCATTCTAACTTTATACAAACTCCATATCTCTATGGATCATTCATGTATGTGTAATATAGACCCAATACCATTTCAAATGGAACAAGTGATGCTTATTCTCATGAAGCTCAACAAAACTATGCTTGCATGTATGATTCAACTCTCAATTTCTCATAATTAACATGCTATATGCTTGATTATGCAATATCATGGCAATACTCTACATGCATAGTCATATTGACTTCAAATTCAACTTAATTCTTGTCATTGATTACCATATAACTTGAATCCATAAAATTACAACTCAAACTCATGAATTCATGCCCAATTACTTACCTATGAGCTCCAATCTTCCAAACTCTAGTTAATTCGTGGGTTAATCCTCAAGACCTTCAAGCTTCTTGTTCAATTCTCTAACTTGAGCTCCCTCTCTCTACAATCGGCACACTCTCTCTCTCTAGAGTGTAATCTCAGCAAGTATGAGTTCAAAAGAGAGGAACTGAGTGTATATAAGCCTATTTATAGGCTTGGCTAATCAAATTGATTAAGGCTAAGTAATTGAGCCTAATTTAATCGTTCTGAATCTAATTATTTTGATCCAGATAATTTTTCAATTAAATTTCACCATAGGCTCTAAAAATTGTGCTAATCACAAAGGCATGGTCAATTTCGGTTTCTGTGGCTGATAAGGCCTTCAATTTTCAGTTTACAATGGTAAGTTTAACAGATTTTCCTACGGTGAACAGATAGAAATTCAAAACTACATATAATCATATAAATGGCACTCAAAATCACATTAAACATATAATCACATCATAATTAAGATCAATTAGCATAATACGGAACAGGGTTATCACAGCCGGTGGGTGGAGGATTTTTCACTTGATTTGGGATGATTTTAATCTCCATGCACGTGGACTCTTATTTCCTTTAGAGTTACACATTTTAAACCCTTTTCGAAATGCATGAGATTATAACATTCTAACACAAGTCTATATTTGTTTACTCCATGTAGAGGTCAATCTTTGATCGGGTGAGCGGGGGTACTTAATTTATAACTTTCCTCCTCATACCTAGGTTCTCGAGCCGAGACATTTTGCTTGTGACAGACAATGGCCTTCAACACAAGTCATGGGTTTCCTAGTTTTTCCAAATGATTAGATGTCAACTCTGACTTTGGTGATATAGTCCATATTTGGCATTTTTTGTGATTAGTGGATTTTTTTTATTGGATTTGCCAGATTTGGACTCTTATTTGTTTTACATTGCACTCGTGAAACCAGATAGGCGTTTGAACTATCGGGCACGTTCTGGCAACTCTACTGGGGAAATTAGAGAACTTGACTCGAGGATTCTGATATGAAATTCATTTCCATCTATATGTTCATTGCATTGCATTTGCAGCGGTTCACTTTAAATCCCTATGTTTGCCACTTGATATCTTGGATAGCTTGCCTGGCATGGGCTCTGTCATGATGGGAATATAACCCTTGGATCTTGATCACCAACATACCATTTGATCCTCCTTTTGTTGCTCGGTGAAAGGGAAGAGAGGTATATCGATGATCCTGAGGTACCCATTTTGACCAATCCTTCCCATTGCATATAGTGAACTATAATGCCTTCTAACTTAGGTCATGATACTCTCTATATTTAGATTTTGATGTGGTAACTCTGTTTGAATAGTGAAGCTCTAGACCTTTTCCAAAGCTAAGACAGTGTAGACACCTCATTTTGACTGGCCCTAAGATTTGGGCACTCTCTTTTGATTACCCGATGATGAAAATTAGAATGTGTTTCTTGCACAATCCTCAGTAAGAAAGATAAAATTTGAGCTTTATTCCTAACCCTGAGCCTATTTTTGTCAAGTGTTTAAGCCCCATAGGACATTCGGAGCGAAGCTGGACTGAACCGGAGCAAAACGACTGAAATCCTGTCCAGCTGGTCGATCGTTCGGTTGTCCGACCAGTTGATCACCCCAGAGATAGATTGCATCAGATTGTGTTGGTTCGGGTGGGGGACTTCACAAACCTATTTTCTAAGCCATATATGCATTGAATGTATGTATACTCATCCTCTATCGCCTAGTGCTTAATCTATTGAAGATAATTCTCCACTTTTGTCTTCCATTAGCTCCATTAATGCTTCATTAGTTCTCCATTTGCTCCATTATCTTCATTAATGCTCCATTCTTGTCTTCCACCATTTCTCCACTTGCATTGCCTATACATATACATTACATAGTTGAGAGGAGGAAGATAGATTGAGTAAAGAAGGCTAGAGATAGCGAAGAAGAGAGTTTAAGCTTTGAATTCAAGAGTTAGCTAAAAAGAAGTGTTAGTTATGAACTTCTATTTTCTCAAGCTATACACCACATCTCATCTCCTATTACAAAAGTCATCCAAGTCATGTTATTATAGTTAAATTCTAGAGCTTTAATCAAAGAGAGGGTCTTTGCCAAGTTGAAGAACCGAGCACTCATTTCCTACACTTGTTCGAAACCACTGTTCTAGCTCACATTCCAAATTTTTGAATTGAGGATTAAGAGCACAATTCATAACCTTGAGGGTGATCAAAAGGAAGTTTGGAAATCAATAAGTTTAATATTTCTTTGGAAAATGAATTTTCAATTCTTTCATTTTCTTGTATTTTCTATTTTATATTTGTTTCCTTACTTTAATTTCTTATTAATTTTTTTGTAATCTAACCAAAAGTGGCTAGTTAAGCCACCTACATATTCCGTGTTTGTTCTTTTCTCGGTGTTGTAACAAGACAGGTTTTGCTAGGCCTAGTTGGCCAGCCAGCCTATTTGGCTAGCCGACTAACTCCTTTTGGATGGAATGGAGTAGTCTTTTGGTGTTAAGAATACCAACTTCCGATGGTCTCTGAGGGACTTGAAGCTATTGTTCGTATTTTCATTTAAGAGTGTGAGGTTGTAGATGCGCCCGAACGTCCCGGGAAAATCCCGTTTTGTTCATTAGGCTCATTACAGTTCGGACTCAAAGTCACGGTTCTTAATCTGATCTTGCAAAGTGCAATGCAAGATTGATAAATCACCAAAGATTCCAAATCCGGCAAATCGTTTTGGAAAACTGATTTTTTAGAAAGAAGTGCCAAACATGGACAACTTTGCCAGATACAGAGTCGCCACCTAAATATTTTATTTTTGGGAAATTTAGGAAACCCAGACTCGTGCCTAAGGCGACGTGTCAGTCATCACCAAAGTTGCCTCAGCTCGGGAACTTGGGTACGAGAGGGGAATGTCATGCAATGAGCACCCCCGCTCACCCGATCAAAGATCGGCCTTTACTAACATGATTTGTTGCTTTTGAAGACACCTGCGCTCTTATTCCGGTTATTAGCCTAGAATTACTATAGCGATCCCGGTCTTTTCCCATTCGGTTGTTGTATCCGGACTTATGTTCCGTAGATCCTGTTGTTATAGTATTGTTGTTGCTGTCCTCTAAATTCCTTATTCATGAGTTATTGGTTGTATTGGGCAGGTTTGTTACAGGTGGGTTGGGTTAGAAACCAAGTGTTGCTGTCCAGATTTCTGGACCGTCGCTCGAGCGAGGAGTTGGTCGCTCGAGCGAGTTTTTGTTTTGGTCTTTCGCTCGAGCCAGGGTTTCTTCGCTCGAGCGAGAGATTGCGTCTAGTATAGACCCGAGAGCTGTATTTGTTGGCTCGAGCGAGCTTTCCTTCGCTCGAGCGACTTTCGTGTTCTTCGCTCGAGCGAGCATTCTGTCGCTCGAGCGTGCTTCTAGGTTGCAGACCTGAAGCATTGCATTCTTGGCTCGAGCGAGACTTCCTTCGCTCGAGCGAGTCATTTTTGTGTCTGGTCGCTCGGGCGACCAATCCTTCGCTCGAGCGAGCCTGTCGGGTTTAAATAGGCAGCAGCGGTTTTTAAAACACTTTTTCACCCTCTTTTTGTTTCCAGAACCCTAGGTACGACTTCTCTCTCCCTCTACACACCTTCTCTCTTAGGTTTGATCTACTTAGAGTGTATTTCTGCCCTAGAGTCTTTATTAAAAAGATAGAGTGAGCCTAGAGCTTCGTTTTAATCTGAGCGGTTAGCAGTTTGGAGCACTTTGGAGTTTGGGCCATCATCTCCGTCTTCTTCATTTGGGTTATTTTCTTCGAGGTAGGGATTTCCTACTCCATCTTATAAGTTTTGTTCTAAGTTTTGGTATTTTGATATGTTGGGGGTATTTTGGTAATTTTGGAAAAAACCCTAGTTGTTTTAATGAATTAATTTGTATAATTAATTTAAGGAGAATTGAGGAATTTATTGATTTAATGGTGTAGTTGGATAATTTAAATCACTCGCCTATTGAATTGTTGATATATTTATTTCCAGTCTAGAAATAACTGTTTTGGGCTATCGGTGGAGGATAGTCGTGATTATTGTAGATATTGCATGTGGATTAGGGATAATTGAAACTAATCATATTGGTTAATTCATTAATTTTGACTATTGAATTAATACAGAAAATACGTGTATTGATTGAGCATTGCATTTGCATATTGTGTGGGAGGAGATAGGGGATGTACTCCACGGTTTAGGGGAATATAGGGGATGGACCTCTAAACCGGATTTTGTTTGGGAGGAGATAGGGGATGGACTCCATTAGCATCACTATTATGTGTGCTTATTGATATTGAAGTGTTTTTACATGTTATTGATACAGCACTAAAATGTGTATCAAATGGGAAGTATGAAGTGTTTTGATATGCGCCTGAGTCTCATTTGTTTGGTTGATATTGGAAGTAATGTGAATATGATATATATAGTTCACTATTGTAAGTTTGGCCAGGTTCTGAGCCATATGATAATAATGGAAAGTGAAACGTGTCATAGACATTAGTGTCATGAGACTGTATAATGATATAATTGATTATCTTGGTTAACCATCTATTGAATGCTATTGCTTTATTCAATGCTTATATTTGGTTTAGTACATTTCTACTGGGCTGTGGCTCACCCTATATGGGAACATCATTTTCAGGTCCAGGTGATAAGCTACCTCCAAGGACTTAGCTTGGAAGGATTTGGATTTTGAAGACTATCTTTAGTTATTTGTCTTTATTTGATAGTACATGTAAACATTCAAGCATAGGGCTTTATTTGTATTTGAGTTAGAACTCATATTTTTGTGTCCAAGTGTTGGCTTGGAAAGATGTAAGCCCGTAGGGCATTTAATTTGATGTTACATGTAAGGTTTTTATTTAGTAATACTCTGATTAATGAGATAATGAATTGTTTTCTTTTAATATTGCATGTCAATGATATATATATAATGGGTTAATTTTGAGGGCGTTACAATTACTATGTTAGGCGCACAGCAAACAAGTATAGACTGGATCGCCTAAGTTGGAACAAAACATCTCATGTTTTTTTTTTTGAAAGCGGTTTGCTACTCGCAAGTAGGCTAAAATGCGGATTTTGCCACCTCAAGTGGGCTTAGGAAAACATGATTTTGTCACTCTCAAGTGGGCTTAAAAACTTGCAATCAATGAATTGTTCCAATTCAAGTAATCCAACCTTCACCCACAGGCATTCAAGCAGTTATATCACATAAGCAGTTAGTCTCATGGTAAGCATGCTATCATGGCAGTCACTCACACCCATGTAAGGATGCTAAAGCATAAACACTCATTGAGTATTCCGAGCCAAAGAAAGAAGCTAATTAGAAATCATGCATGAATCCTAACTATGCTGAGATGCCTAATGCAACACATGCAGGATGCAACTAAGATAGGCTCGGCTATTCTAAAATGGCTTATGAGGTGTTACAGATAACATGTATTCAACTTGGAATTGAAATACAATGCAGTTAGTATGATGAGTCGAGCCCGGTGCATGCAAGACAGATGAATGGATGCAATCATGCAAGCATAAGGATGCTAATTGAAACATGCCCTAAAACTAACCATCATAAGCTGGTAAATAAAAGGGAGAAAGACGTGGGGTTGGAAGACATGCATCACACACACGCACACTTATTACAACAGTTGGCCCTCTCGATGGAGGGTCCGAATAAACAATACAACACCAACTAGCTAATCTAAGCTAATCTAATTAAGCTAGTTATTACACAACCAAAATGAATAATAAATTACAGCTAATTATTACACAACTCCAATTAATTAACAAACTAACTAAGTAAGCAATTAAACTAGCATGCAAACTACATGAATGTGGACTGCCTCAGCTCTGCCTTGAATGATAAAGGATGTATGCATGCTCGAGTCGCCATGTCGGGAAATCCATCGCGATGCCCCGGCTTGCCTTTGTTTGCAATTGATTTCAGAAACTTGCACAAAGCTCCAAGGAGATGAAACTCTACCCTAGGAATCTAGGGGGAGGCTGCCGACCAACTATAGGTATTGGAGACCACCTACCGACCACCCTTGGTGGTGAAAACCAGAAAAGGTGGTCGGCCTGCCAGAAAACCTGGTCGGCCGACCAGTTTCTTCTCCTGGTTTCTGTATTTTCTGCAACAAAGGCAAGAGAGAGAGAAAGCAAGGTATTTGCAACACATGTGTGCACGACCACTCTCCCCATCATTGCATAAACTCTAGGGACTATAGTCCTTGATCCTCGGGCCACCAATCACGCATCTCGATGCATGATGGCCGAGGAGTCAGATTGCACGACTCAATGTGAAATAAATGCACATATAAACACATAAATGCCTAAACTCCATCATGTGTTAGTCAAGAGTGTCGGCGACCGAGAATCGAGGCACGTTTCATCACTTGGAGTATGAAATGTCCCTCATTTCCCGTGTTTGGACTAACTCTTATTCCAAACACAATGCAACAAGTAGAATGGCATGCACAATGCGACCTCAAGCATGAAATCCTAAGGCAATGCAACCAAGTCATGCAAACATGCAAAGGATGACGTGCAAACATGCAAACTAGCCTACGCAATGCTACGAACTAACAATGGCATACTCAATGCACATGATACTATATGTCATACACAATGCACATGTGAAGACTGTCATACACAATGAAGTGAACAAGGCATGCGCAATGCAATGATCAAACATGCGACAACGCGGCATACTCAATGCTATGAACTACAATGGCATACTCGATGCAAAATGGACTTAAACCAAAATGAATGGGCCTCAGCCACACCCAAATCAGTGGCCATACATGATGAAAATGAGGCAACAAAACACATGTAAACATACAAGATGCAAGGGCCCAAAGCCTAGGGCACAAGATACAACTGTATGAAAGCATGGAAAGGATGAAATATGGCGTACAACAACACATGTTCCAGCTCTGAAATGACATACAAAATGGTCCCGAATCATGCAAACAACTCATGTTATGCATGTTGAATGGCTCAAATACCAAAACTAGTGAAGTGCATTACACTAGAGGTATGCAAAGCAATGCCCAAATGAACAAACCAACCCCAAACAGTCTCTATGCAGGTCCAAAACAGTGGAAAAATGGACTAAGATGATGGCTTGAAATGCACAAAAATGAAGCTCATGCAATGACCCATAAATGAGGTATACAAGCACAACTCTCAAACGCCTTTAAAGAGTGGAAAACATGGGAACATGGCACAAGAATAGGCTCTGAAATAACATGCTCAATGATGCCAAGACATGGAAACACCTCAAGTTAAGCATGCAAGGGGCTCCAAAACTCAAGGCTAGGCAAGGATATTACACTACAAGTATGCATGGAAAGCATCATTCGACCAAGAGGCCTCAAAACAGAGCTAAGGCAGCCCAAAATATGAATAAAGTATGGCCAAAATATGCTAGAATCAATGGCCAAAACAACCTGCAATGTAAGCTAGTGAGCATGGTTTACACTACAAGCATGTGAAGCAGTCAAGAGGCCACTAAACCAGCCAAATAAAGAGCTATGATATGCTAAAGAATGACCAAAAACCCACTGAAACATGACCAATACATGCAAGAATGATGTGCCCTTTTGATAAGCTATGAAGAGGATTATTCTACACATGCAAGAGGCAAACATGAAGTGACCAAACCAGCCCTAGGCAGAGTCTAGGCAGGTCCTAAAAGTCACTAAAAATGGCCTGAACCAAGGCTAGGAAGTATGAAAATATAGGCTCCTTGGAAAGGCCAAATATGCAAACAAACAAGGCCAAAAGAGAGAGGGTCACCCCTCTCTGATTTTGGCCCTCAAAATAGCATGCCAACCACTGAAAGTCCACTAGATTTTAGTGGCTAAAAGGCCAAGCAAAGGTCAATACAAAGGCCTTAAGGCATGGCTCAAAACAAGACTAAATGAAGCATGCAAGAGGGTAGATGACCTCCAACAGGAAAATGGCCTTAAACAAACATGAATAATGCTTAAAATTAAAGCTTTTTTCAGTTGACAACAAACCTCAAATAAGCATGCAAATGAGGCTAAGAGAAGGATCAAAATAATGCTTAAAAAGGGAGAAAATGAGTTACCTTTGAAGCTCAACAAAGACAGCAACTTCTGGACCAAAAACCCAGCTCCTTAACCTCTGAAAATGATCTCCAAGAACCTTAACTTGATGGTGGAAGTGTTAGGCTATGAGGTGTGGTGCAAAAGGGTCAAGAACAATTCACTTCCTAAGCCTAAATATAGAGACAAAGAGAGAGATATGTGTATGTGCCTTAACCAAAATCTGTACCTGGTATAAGGAGATGGAGGGCCTCTCTTATAGAGTTTCAAAGCCAAAGCTTCTCCAAGAAGCTAAAAACTTGGTTGCAAATCATCCATACACGTGTATGAAGGATCCAGTCTGTGCCTTCCAACTAGCACAGCTGGCATGCACTCAAACAGGCAAAACAGGAGAAAAGGGGCCGACCAGAAAAGGTGGTCGGCCAGCTACTTTTAGTGGTCGGCCGACCACCCTAAGTGGTCTCCCAGAAAAAAAAGTGGTCTCTAGGGGTAATTGGTGGTCTCCACACTGAAAGAAAGCCAGTGGTGTGGTGGGAGACCAGTAAATGTGGCCCAAAGATCAAAGAGACCAGTTTCCCGACAAGAAAAATCGGTTGGCGGGGAAAAGTGGTCTCCAAGGAGAAAAGGTGGTCTCCCACCCTTGTACCACCTCCCAAACAAGGAAAACAAGGTTCATGCCAAAAAAAAAAAAACCAACACGGATGCAAAACGAGAGTTCGGGAGGCAAAGCGCGCGGCCGGGTGCCTCGAAAACTGGCTGTCGGGCACCGAAAGTGGCGTGCGACCACAAAAGTGGTCTCCCGGGCCACAGTGTCCCTCTAGACAGAGGAAACAAGGTGTGTCCCGAAAACCGTGCCAAACGGAGAATGTTAAGCGGTCCCGAACAGACGCGTACGGCCGACGGCTCCGAAAATCGGAAACTAGTCTCTAAACGGGAACAGTGGCCTACGACCACTGAGAGATGGTCTACAAGACCTCTCCCTCCCTCCGGGAAGAGAAAACAAGAGTCCACAGATCGAGTCAAAGTACAAAGAGTCCCGAGGTCCGGAGGTGAGGCTCTTAGCCAAGAACTCCGAAACCTCGAAACGAGCACAACATGCGCAACCACCAAGCGCTCAATCGATGACATCTGAGTCTTAAGGTCGGTCAAAAATGGGGTGTCTACAGAGGTTTTCATTTTGTTGCAATACTCTCTCTCTCTCTCTCTCTCTCACACACACACACACACACACACACATTTGGTTTGTAATTATTCTTTCGAGTGTTGTAATAATTCTCCACCCCGCTTGTTTCTAAGATGACTGGATGGTATGATTGGATGTTGGATGTGGTGTGTGTTGAATAATGGTAACAGATAGTCAGCGAAAGGTGACTACCTATTTATTATAATATATATATATATATATTATAATAACATAATATAACATATAACATATAAAATATTTAAAATATATTATTTACACTAATTTATGTATAAACCCTAAAATATATACAAACACACAAAATTACACAAAATTATAAAATAACATAAATAAGTAGACTAATAAAGTGTACATTACTAGGTTAAATGTGTAACAATTAAGCACTAATCACACCCCCCAGCTTACACTTTGCTAGTCCCCAAGCAAAGAAAAACTAAAAAGACAACAAAATAAAAGCTATCTATGTTATTTTCATAAGGAACACAATTGCATCTAGCGTATGCAAGTAGTCTTTGAACCCCTAGGTTACCCTAGTGGACGAGTTATAGTCTTGTGAGGGTTTACAGTGAACATACCCGCAAAATTCAATATATATATATATATTTTTTTTCTATATTGAGCTCAGAGAATCTCTTCAATCCAAATGGCAAAAGTCTTGAAAATCATAATTCCTATATTAGAAAAATAATTGGTCAAAGTACAAAACACTAGCAATCATTAGTAATATCACATTTATTTCTAAGCTTGATGTGTGCAAGTTTTTTTTATTTATTTTTTATTTTTTATTTCTTTTAATGACAGATATATCCTTAACTTCAAACAAAACACAACCCCAAAATTTCCATTACGAGCATTCTTTGACTCAAATCTCTCCAGCTTACTCTCAATAAATGAAGCACTCTGAAATAGTTCAGCTCACTAGTCTATGTATGTGAGAGAAGACTTATGTTTAACAAGACAAAAATTTCTCACATTTAGAAATGAAAAACACTTTATAGAAAGAAAAGTATATAGTCTCATGATATGAATGCGAAAAAAAATGAAATTATACTAATTTGTCATTTGAAAAATCATGTTAATCCCAAGATCAAATAGGACCTTTTTTTTTGGTTGTAATGTTGGGTCAAAGGACTTTATTTACAGAATTGGGTGAAGGTGAACAACAGGTGTCTAATAAATGAATTAAAGATATGCAGCATATACGGAGCACTACTTCACTAACCCACCCTATTTTTTTTATTTTTTTTCAAACATGGAAATAAATACATGATTTATTTATTTTATTTTCTTACAATTTTCTTGTTCCATTCACAAAATAGCTTCCCCCCAAATAACAGATGAAATTCATTCTTGAGACACCGGAAGAAAATGGGCGAACAAGTTGTAATTGAAACAATAAATTTTTTTTAACTTTTATTTATTTATTTATTTAAATTTTTTTTTTTTTTATAATAAGGCTCAAACAAAGAAAGATGGTCTAAAATCATTTCTCAAAATATAGCGTGATCCATATATTACAAGGATAAAATGGCATAAAAATGATGATTTCAATGTTTTTGACCTATTGAAAAAATAATGAGACTTAACAACGACATAATGAGTTGTCAAAGAAAATTAAGAGTAAATATGAAATAACCCTCCAAAAGGAATGATAGGTTCAAAATCTCACACGGGTTATAGTCTTCGCATTAGACATCAAGATTTTCAAAGGTTGTGATTCCAAATGAGTCAAGTAATATATACGTAGTAACGTGGACGTGATAAGGTCGAGTATGAAATAAATGAGTATTATAATGAGAAATAGTGTAACAAACTAAGACAATTATAATTCTAATGTAATCCAACATAGAATCAGGAAGGAACAATACAATCATTGCTCCAAAATTACATATATATATATTTAAAATAGAAAAAATTTATTCATCAGAAAAACAACAAATTTTTTTTTATAATAAAAAACACACAAAACAAATAAATAAATAAATAAAAAAGAGATAAATCTCAAAAGAAATGGTCTTTCAGAGCCAGATACCAAGGCTTATTGTAATAAAGTAACCCAATGAAAATTGTCAATTGCATCCTTACTGTAACACATCTCAAACAAAATTACATTTGCTTTACTCAACTGTTCCCAAAGTAAGGTTTGTTCAGATTTTTCACCATATAGGTACTGATATCATTTTACCTGTAAAAAGATTAAAAACAAAACACACAACAATTCAAAAAAAAAAAAAAATTATACACACCATTTTTTTTTTTTAACAAGCAACCCTTAATAGTGTCTACGGTAAATAGGAACGCTACAAGTGATTTGACAATAATGGCATGTTCCTTTATCCCTAATCCGATTAACTAAGATTTGCCTAACCTTGTAGCTTAACAATAGATCTAAAACGGATATCTCAAAGCCACATTCATGGGTCTTACTCTGCCCCATTTTAATCCATTCATCTATTTCATTTCAAATTGGATTTCTTTGGTCACGTGGAATTGTACGTTCCAAACAGTAAGATATTCTCTTTGCTCTCCTCGTCTTGGACAGTGAACTTTTTCCATGAAGAGGCCTGGCTTTTGAATCTTGGATTTCTAGGGTCCTCACCTCACTAGCCTTCACTAAAATTAGTGCCCGAAAGCCATAAGGAAACAAACGAAAAATACACATTCCAAAAACTAGCAACCGACCATCAATGTGAGCCATAATTATTTTCTAACCGACTCTCTATCAAGTTCTTTAACATCTGCTTATCACAAAGACCCAAAATAAATACAAAAATACATTTTTTTTTAAAAAAAAAATTAATAAAAACACAATCGAAAATAAAACAAAAAAACATAAACCAAACCCTGTCCCCCCAAACTTAAATGACATTGTCCTCAATGGTACATACCACAAAAGCACCTGTAATAACAGTGAAAGGGAAGGAAAACTCAACAAATAAAATACATCACACCGAAAAGCAGGAGAAGGATACCCCCCAATTTGAAGGAAATGGAACCTGCAAAAGGGCGAGAAAATAAACACAAATATACAAATTATTATTATTATTTTATTATATATATTGTAATTTTTTGTGTTTTGATTCTTTTTTTTTGTTCTGTTGAAGCACGAGTACTGTCTTTTCTTTTTTTTCTTTTTTTTCCCCCTTCTCCTTCTTCTTCTCTTGGCCTTTCTCTCTACTAAAGCATCAAGCATTGTGTCTAAATTCTCTTAGCCTTTCTCTCTACCGAAACATCGAGCATCGCGTCTAAATTCACAAATTCAACAATAGTAGAGCCAATACATCTGACCTTGATTGTCTCCTACCACCCTTCTAGTTGTCATCTTCATCTTGTTCTTTCCTTTCTTCCTCTTCTTAAAGCCAGCCTTGCCAAGGAAACAACAGATTGAAAATTTGGCAAACTTTGCCAAAATTAGTCTATCAGCGCTAGAAATTCCTGCATTTCTGACATCGCCTTTACCCAACCATTTACTCTCTTTCCTCACCTCAACGAAATGCCAGAGAAAGTACAAGATATTGCTACCTCAAACCCTCATTGGAAATTCCCAACCCCTACTTTTAACCCCGTAGTGCCATTGGACAAATTATTGGCAGCCAAATCTGTGTGTAGAGGCCATGACTTCAGTGTCAAATGTGTTTCGTCGATTACAAAGTCGAACGAATGAAGTGCAATGGCTGACAGCACAACTCACCCTCTTTCAGCGTATGTGTAGACACCTCATTTTTGACCTCCCTTAAGACTTGGGCGCTTTATTCCAAACACCCGATGATGAAAGTTACATTGTGCAATCTTTTGAATTCTCAGTAAAGAAATTTGGATTCAAGCTGTAATCCTAAACCTTGCACCCCATTTTGGCTAAATTATTTTAGACCTTAAAACCCTCCTTTCAAAATATTTTTTCAAATGCTTCTACGATGTTCCGAGGCTCGCATTTCGTTTAAAATATTGCACTTTTCGGTAAACCGAGTAAGGACAAAGTGGAGATACATGGAAGGGAGGTGAAATCCTTGAAAAATCTTTCAAAACATCTTATTTATAGGTTTAGATTTGAAGAAAATAGGAGGGAAGGGAAGAAACTAGTTTGGAGAAGTTAGGCACCAATCCGATTAAGATAGAAATGAGAAACATTTACTAAAATAGACATATCTCTTTTCACACTCATAATTTATATATAAGGCCACCACCATTGGAAAGTATACTTCCGGGGCTTCAATTTAAACTGAAGAATGAACAAAAACCGAGTTCGGATGAGAGATATACCCGTTTGAAGTTAGGCCTGAAGTGTAGTCATTGAGACTCGCATGGGTCCATTGAGAACCGACTGGGCCTTGATGAACATTTCTCCATTTTTTTTTACCTTTCCTTGTTTATTAAGGCCCGACCGTGCATTATTGAGGTCCGGCCGTGTGTTTTGAGGCCCAGCCAGGCCTCGATGGTGCCAGATAGACAGCTGGCGGGAATTAACAAATATCTTTGTTTGAAAATATTTTTTTTGGACCAAATTAGCTCAAATTCTATAAATAGGACCTCCCACTTCAGATTTTAGGGTTAGAAAAACCTTCCAAGAGGCTTAGGCATTGAGGAGCTATCCTTGAACCTCCTTGAACCTTCAAGCCTATTTTCTTCTCCAAATCAACTTTAATCCTCCATACACCATTAAAGCTTGGATTTGACCCTTTCTTGTAGAGAATTTAAAACATATTTTTAGAACCTAAAAGGTTAGGAAATATTTCCAAAAGCTTTGAAGGTTTTTGAGAGCTAAGAACATCCATCTCCCTTCCAAACCTCATATCACCTTTTAGCTATACATACACAATACATACACCATTAGAGCTTGTTCTTGGAGCATTTTGTTGAGATTTCAAACTAAGTTTCATAAACTTGAGGGTGTTGGAATCAAGTTTATTAAGTAAGAGCTTACCTCTCTTTTCAAAAGGTATAATTTTGCACCTTCTTCTTTAATCTTCCTCTACTCTTTTCCTCTATTTTTCTTGTCTTTATATAATGATTTTCAGAGCTTGTAAAGGCTGAAAAACAAGGCTTAGATGTCTCGAAAGTTGACCTCTCCTTGATTTTGCTTACTAGCTTTATATCTCTTACTTTTGTTTCTCTTTTTGTGCTCTTTAAACACACTTTTGGCTACTATTTTTGGGCTGTTTTGGGACTGTTCTTGGATTGTTTTGTGGGCTGAAATTTGTGATTTAAAAGCTATCAAGGGTGGAGGGGTTAACCACCCTTCCTTGAACCTTATTCCAAGCTTATATCCTTGTGTTTCCCACTTATTTCTCTTCTTTTAGCCACTGTTTTGGGGCTGTGTTTGGACTATTTTTAGACTATTTTCATAGGTTAAAATATGGTTTAGAAGTCTCAAAAGTGGAGGGGTTAGGCACCCCTCCTTAGATTTGCTTACTAGCTTTGAATCTCTTTGTTTTTGCCTATCTTTTGTGCTCTTTTAACATGGTTTTAGCTATTGTTTTTCACCCATTAAGGGCTATTTTAGGGCTGTCCTAGGTTATTTAATTAATTCATGCTTTGATTAGTTTGCTTGTTGTCTCATATGTTCACATATGTAGCTTGTTGTGTGTTGTCCTTAGCTTTTCCTTGTTTAATTTCCATGTTAAGAGCCTCATTTTAAGAATCAACTTACCACTCATTTCTTTTGTTGGAGAGTTATTTCAAGCAATTGATGGCTATTCAAAGCATGAAAATGAGACCTATGCTCAATGGCTTAATCTCTACGCAGGTTCATCGTCAATGGCATGGTCTCTCTTTCATGTTTAGGATCACCTCTCATTTGACGTTTCTTCTTGTTTAGTGGACTTAATTATCCCTTTGGACAAATGGACTAAAGAATGGAATGGACTAAGAAAATTGCTAAAATGAACCAACCCACATAAAGAAAATGAAGTATCTTGTTTGGGTTCGGCTGGACGTTATGCCGAGTCCATTGTGTCAAGGGTTGTCTTACATCAATTCATGATGTTTTGATGAACCTTGAAGTGTCTCTACCTCCCTCTTTGAGTTCACTCTATGATAGGAGTGAGGGGTGGTTATTGATTCATTGCATTCATTAATTTTTGACCAAAATCATGCCCTTACTCATCAAGCAATCAATTTGCTCATTGATGATTTCGGAAATCACTTTGTCCTTCTCTTGAGGCTTTCCATGACAGAGAAGGATAAGAGGGACAAACAAAGTTTGAAACACTTTGTTTGCATTGTTTTCACTTCAGAGCACAAAATAGAATTTTGCATGACATTAAGGCACGACCGGCCTTCTATAGGCCCGGCCGGGCTTTATTGAGGGCCGGCTAGTCCTCAAAGTTTGGTCAGTAGTGTATTTTTGCAAAAAATAAAGGGTAGTGGCTGAGGTGAAATAGAGCAAGCTTGAAGCAGACATAGCTGTTTTTTAGCACCATGCACGCGCATGCATACAATTCTTGTGTATCCTCGCTTATATTATGTTTATTGTAATTAGTCTCATTAACTAATAATTGTTGTAATTATTTAATCATAATTGTTGTAACTACTTAGCTAAGAGAGCTATAGCCTAATTAGCTAGTTAATTATCTTAGCCTATTTTTATTCATTCATTCGGTTTTGTAATAGTTTGTTTAATTCAGACTTTCAGACATTAATTTGCACCCTCCTGCGTGAGGGATCAAATGTTGTAATAATGTGTATGTATTCCAATCTCACATTTTTCTCCATTTTATTTATTCTCTTGTGATGGTTAGCATTGGGTATCATGTTTCATTAGCATTCTCATGCCTTGCATCCACTTGTATTGCATGCACCGAGGCTCAGTTCATCATTCAAACTTGCATTGTCATTTAAATAATTCTTTGAATACGTGCTTCGACTGCATGTTAGCAAATTGATTCACATGTCATAAATTAGTAGTCAAGCCTATTAGTTGCATATCGCATGTGTTGCATTAGCCATAATCGCATAAAGTTAGGAACATGCATATTTTCTAATTATTTTGTTGTTTGGCTTGGAGTACTAGGTAAGCCTTTACTCATTTTAGCACATTGCATGCGTGTGATTGTTGCCATTTTTTAGCATGCTTGCCATGAGGCTTAGTCCTTAAATGATTAAATGCTTGAATGCTTGTGGATGAAGGCTAGTTGCTTGAATGGGACGGTTTGAATAAATGTCCATTTTAGCCCCTTTCTCAAGTGGCAAATTCACAAAACAATTTCGAAACAAAGCATGAGATCAAGTGTTCCAATTCTTGCAAAATTAGTCTATACTTGTGTGCAACACATTGTAATGTAATGCTAGTCTAATAATTAGAACAAGAGCATATAATGTAAATAACAAACAGATCGTGATTAGTAGAGGCCGATCTTTGATCAGGCGAGTGGGGTGCTCAACTCATGACATTCCCCTCTCGTACCTAAGTTCTTGAGCCGAGACACTTTGGTGATGACGGACTAATGGCCTTTGACATGAGTCTCGAGTTTCCTAAATTTTCCAAAAATATTTAGGTGGCGACTCTTAAATCTGGCAAAGTAGTCCATTTTTGGCATTTGATTCAAACATCGATTTTCCAAAGAAGAATTGCTGGATTTGGACTCTTTTTGTGTTTTCACTGTTTCACATTGCACTTGTGAAATCAGATTCAGGACTAGGGAAACCCTAACCTCTCGTAGGGGTGTTTTGAATGCAATGTGAAATCGTTGAAAATGTGTGATGCAATCCTCCGAGAATCTTAATATTGAGGTGATTCCTTTCAAACTTGAGGGTTATATCATAATCAGAATTTGGGTCAAAATCCAGGGGTTTGTGCTTGATATGTTGGAAACTTACTAGAACTAGAACCAAGGCCCAAAATTGTATCTTCCTTTGTTTTGATCAGCATACCTGGTATCCTGATCTAATGGGGCATTTGTTTTAATGCTAGGTTTGTCTGAGCCAAAGAAGGAGCTGTACCCAACTCGGTAAAGGCCCAAGCCCAATCCAACCCAGAAAGCCTCAAACCATCACAGTCAATCCAATCCCAGAAAAAACCCATTCAGCAAAGGTCTGGTCCATCTAATTCATACAAGCCAACTTAGAAAAGATCAAGCCAATGCGAAAAGACCCACTCTAGAAAAGTCCAATCCAGTCAAACCTGTCTACCTAGACTAATCCAATCCAAAAACATCAAGTATAACCGGGTTGAAGTCCTTGTTAGTCAGCTCTCAAACTCACAACCATCTAGTTCCCTAGTCGCCAACTCAGCAGACCCATGATGGCACAGAGTCCAGAAGAAGTTGTGGCCATGATAGCGGCCCTAAACCGGGGAATTGCCATGTAGGATGAGACCAGTGTTGAAATGCAATGCCCATGTGTGGCATCTATAACACATCTAGTTTTGGGCCCCCAACGAAACTTTGATCCACCTCCAGCTGAAGATTTGCAACACACAGATCCTCGAGAAGGGTTGGCTCAAGCTCGAGGTTTCAAACTCCCGGTGCAGCCTAATGAGGGGCTCTATCCCCTTGATACTAATGATCTCGATCTTACCTTGGTAAAAATTGCTAACCTTGAGAAGCAATTCAAAAAGGCATAGGGAATTACCTCCATACCTGATATTGAGGATGGGTACATGGAGGCTGCCATACGGCTCCTAGGCAGATTCAAAATGCCACATATTGAGCATTTTGATGGGTCTGGAGATCCTATGGTACATATCCGACTTTTCGTGGATGTCCTAAAACCGATGGGTCTGACTAAGCCTCAAAAACTCTCTCTGTATGGAAGAACCCTATCGAGTATAACGGCCACTTGGTACGCTAAGTTAGAGGATAAAGTGAAGCAGAACTGGGAAGATTTAGCTAAGGCATTTGTCAATCAGTATTCTTACAATACCCAAATTGAAATGACCACCCAAGAGCTTGAAGCAACCAACTAGAATCCTGAAGAACCTTTTGTGGAATTTGTTACAAGGTGGAGAGCAAAGGCAGCACAAATGACAGATCGACCTTCTGAGAGTGACCAAGTGCGGATAGTGGTGTAGAACCTTGATGTAGACACCCCATTTTTGACCGTCCTCAAGACTTGGATGTCACCGCTTGAACACTCGGTGATCACCCATGTTCGTGTTCGTTTTGAGCTCCCGGAGGTCTTGGCTACGCGCCTTGCCTCAGGATCTCTCAACTCGACTATTTTGTGTTTGATTTTGCACCAAACACTTGTGTTTTTGCTTCTGAGGGTAGAGAGTAGCTTGTTAGCTACCCCTGACACCCACCGGCCCTGGCTTGAGGCCACCGGCCGTGTCTTCTTGCTACCGGCCATTGGTGAAATATACCATTGGCCGGTCAGCGTTTGGTGTGGTCGACCGACCATCTGTTTGGCTGATGGCCTCCTTTTCTGGCCGATACCACCTTTTTGCCTTTTTTAGGCATAATGCATGCCAGCTGTGCCAGCTGGAATGCACGGACCCTGCCCCCCATGCACGGGTGTGGCTGTTTTGAACCTTTGCACCCTTTTGGTCCAAGCTTCCTACAGAAGATTGCCCCCTTTGCTCAAGCTTCTTGAGGAAGCTTGACCCTTTGTCATAACTTCCTCAAGAAGCTTGCACCCTTAGCTTAGCTTCCCTTGGAAGCCTTGATCCTTTTTGAATAGCTTCCCTCGGAAGCTTAGTCTTTGCATTGTCTATATAAGAGACCCGTCTTCTCCTTTGATTGGGTTGAGCAAAACTAGAGCAAAATACATATATTCTGATATATACACCTTCTCTCTCTATATCTCCCTCTCTCTTCATTTGTGTGTGTTTAAGAGCCTAAAAGTGTGTTTTATTCTTAGTTTTGCACTAAGACACACACCATTACACCATACTTCGACTTGGGAGGTCTTGAGGGTTTGTTCTTGAAGTTTTGGGTCGGTTTTGATCAGAAGAAGGTGGCTGACCTTGCTGTTCTTCAAGGGATCTTCAAGGGTAACACTATTGCTTATATTCCCCAATCTTGCACTAGCCTTTAACCTATCTTGCATGCTGTTTTAGACTTTGTTTATAACTGAAAAAAGTCTTGTATTTGCATGCTTAAGATGTTTCATTGAGGTCATTTTGGTGTTGGGGGTCGACCTCCCCTTCTTAGGCCTTGTTTGACCCTTTTTGTGCTCTCTTTGTTAAGCTTTGGAGACTTTTGTGTGTTGGCCTTCTCACCACTGAAACCAGTGGATTTTTAGTGGTGAAGAAGAGGTTTTGAAGTCTTGCATAGGGGAGGGACACCCCTCTCCCTTTGTCCCTCTTTTGTTTGTATTTTTGGCTCATAAAGGTACATGCATGCTTAGGTGTTTTTGGCTCCATTTCAGAGGTTTTTGGGTGTCATTTGGTCATATTACGTCTCTGCTTTTGGTCGGATTAATGGTCCTTTGCATGCATAATACACTTGCTTTGTACTCCTCTATTTTGCCTAGAAATGCATCTTGCCATTAGGCCATCACGCTTGCATTTTTTTTCCTAGCTTTGTGAAGCTTTGGTCATGTTTCATCTTGCTTGAGGTCTGTTAGGCATTGTTTTGATCATATTTGCCATGTTTGGTATAGCCCCTTTGTATTTTGGCTTGTGAGCCTTGAGGGTGTGAGTCATGAGCATGTTTTAGTTGGGTTGTTTCAATGATTTGGAGTCATTTCACATGCCATTTCAGTCCCTAATGCATGTTCCTATGCTTGCATCCATCACCCTTTTCATGCCTTGAAGAGGTGTCCTTTTGTGCCTTGAAATGAGCATTGTGCATGCTTATGTATTTAAGTCTTTGGGGCTGCCATATCAGTGGGTTTTGGGGCATATTTTGATGCATAAAAACTCTGTTTTGGGTTGCTTAGTTCATGCCATGTTTGCTTGGGGTAGGTGTTGAGCAATGCTCTCTTTTGTGGCCTTGAATACCTTCTATTTTGCATCCATTCCCTAGCATGTCTTGGTGTCATCTTTTGCATGCTTTTCAGAGTTTAACATGAGTGTTTAATGTCCAAGCATATTGCCTTTAAGTATGCTTAGAGTTGTCCCCTTCCATGCTTAGATGATAGGCCTTGGTGTGTGCATGCTTGCATGCATAAGTTGTGCCATTTTTTGACCCTTTTGGCCACTGTTTTAGGGTGTGGCTGAGGCCTCCCATTTCAGTCTAAGTCCATTCTTGTACATAGTTGTATGTTTGACTTGTTGCCTCTCGTTGCATGCTTGCATTGTACCATGTTGCATCGCATGTTAAATTGCATTGTATTGCCTCTTGCATGATTAGCACATTGCATGCTTGCATAATAGATTGCTTGCATTTGGCATGTTTTTGCATCTTAGCCTCATGTTGCATTCTTGAGCCATGTTTGTATACATGCATTGCATTGCTTGGTTTGGGGTGTCAAACCAAGCATGAGGATTGAGAGTGTTCGTACTCCAAGTGACGTAACACGTCTCAATCCTCGGTCGTCGACGCCCTTGATCTCAATATGATAGGGTGTTAGCATTCATCTCTTTTGTTGCATGTATTTTACATTGAATGGCAAACTTGGCCTCTTAGGCCATCATGCATCAAAATGCATAATTGATGGCTCGAGGGTTGAGGGTCATGCTCCCTTAAGTCCATTACATGATAGGGAGTGTGGCCATGCTCACATTTGCTTGAAAATTCCATGCCATACACTGCTTGCCCTCTGCTGCTGTCAACTGCAGGATTCTGCAGGAAGAAATAGCCGGCCGGCTACTTGGAGTGCCGATCGACCAAATACAATTAGCCGGTGGCTCAACCAATGGTCGGTGACCAGTTCCCTTGGCCAGTGGTATCCACAGGATTCATAGAGTGCACCTTGGGAATTTTGCAATGATCAGAGAAGGAAAACAGTGTGGACAGAGGCAACTTGTGCATGGCAGTGGACTTCTGAGCGGAGCCGAGCACGCATTGCATTGGGCCCTCTTCCCGAGGTTGTTTACTGTTTTATTAGATTAGTTAATTTGCTTAACTAGTTTAATTGGTCTGTAATATTTAATTAGCTTGTAGGTTAGTTAAAGCTGTATTATTCTTTCGGTCCCTTCGAGCGAGGGCAAATTTGTAATAAGTGGGTGTGTGTGTGCATGTCTTCCAGCCCCCACTTCTTTCTCCCTTTTACTTACCTGCTTTTGATGGTTAGTATTAGGACATGTTTAATTTAGCATCCTTATGTTATGCATGCGTGCATCATTCATCAGTATTGCATGCACCGGGCTCGGCGCATCATGCTAACAGCATAGTATTCCAAATCTAACTTGAATACGTGCTACTTGTTGCATCCCACTTGCCATCCTAGGATTAGCCGAGCCTATTCTAGTGACATTCTGTATGCGTTGCATTAGCCACTTAACATGGACTTGGATCATGCATGATTGCTAACATGTTCTTTGTTTTGGCTCGAAGTACGATGTAAGTATTCATGCTTTAGCATCTTGCATAAGTGTGAATGTTAACATGACAGCATGCTTACCATGTGGCTAAATGCTAATTTGATTAACTGCCTGAATGCCTGTGGGTGAAGGTTGGATTGTTTGAGTTGGAACGACTCATTGAAATCCGTATTTTAGCCTACTTGCGAGTAGCAAATTTCAAATCACTTTTTTTTCAAACAAACGGATATGCAATGCTTCGTTCCAAATTAGGCGACTAGTCTATACTTTTGTGTTGTGCGCATCACATAGTAAGATTAGCTAATTAATCAGAATAAGAACACATAACGTTTTCAAAATCGGATATCATGGTTAGTAGAGGCCGATCTTCGATCGGGCGAGAGGGGGTGCTCATAGCTGACCTTCCCCAATCGTACCCAAGTTCCCGAACCGAGGCAACTTTGGTGATGACGAACACGTGGCCTTGGGCAAATGAGTCAGGGTTTCTTAAATTCCCCCATTAAAAAATATTTAGGTGGCGACTTTGTATCTGGCAAAGCAGTCCATGTTTGGCACTTCTTTACAAAAATTTGTTTTCTCAAAACGATTTGCTGGATTTGGACTCTTTGGTTTAGATTAAGAACCGTGCCAAATTGAGTCTGAACTGTAGCACTGAGGCCCTCACACGGGGCGCGTCTACACTTGAGCTAGATATGTTGCAAAAGTTAATCGTCGCTCCACTGTTCACTTTCAAAAATTTGCATGAATTGGGGATTCAGATTGAGAGTGTATTCAACAGAGGATTATTCCCAGAGCAAGTGAGCCAACAACAAGGGTGTTTTCTGGAGAGTACCAATGCTAGTAGTAGCACTATTCCCAAACCCATTGAAATCAATATCGTCGCCACTAACCCACAAATAGCCAGCCTAACCTAAGCTTAAGGAAGAACTTTCACCCCCCTCAATATGAGCCTAACTAGCGCACTAAAAATCTTGATGGAAAGAGGGTATCTCAAACCCCTTGATCCCTAACCTCTTCCTGACCCACTCCTTGCTAGACATAACCCTACCAAATATTGTGCATACCATCAGCAGCGCGGTCATGGTACGGATCGTTGCCATTGTATTCGTCATGAGATTCAAAATCTCATTGACAACCAGACAATAGCTCCACTTCAAGAACCCAATATTACCACCAACCCACTTCCCATCCACAACCAAGTACCTCCTCCTCACCTTAACCTCATCCACAAACTACCTCCTACCTTCAACCCCAGCATAAACATCACCCCAGCCCATCTGACCAAGCCAAAGGTGTTCATTGTTGAAAGTATCGATTTGTGCATGATGGATGCACCCAATCTGGTTCGAGTACATCAAGAGCTCCAAATGGCCGAATCCACTACTGCCGAGATGTTAAGAATGATTGAAGATCTTCAAGGAATGGTGGCAGATTTAACATTTGGGGTTTCGATCCCATCAAAAAGCCCCCCAATCTTGGGGCGAGCTATAGTTGGAAATGGCCAACCCGAAGCACTCTCAAGTCTGGGTGATGACATATCAATAACAAGTGGGCATCGCTTCGATATAGCCACCCAATCCCTTGGCCAAGCAGAAGCAAGTTGCAAAAACAAAGGTGGGGCAAGTATTGATCCCTATGCACACCTTTGATGGGCTATTAAAACTTTAATGGTCAAAGGGTTGAACAAGTAGCAAGTGTTTGCAGTCGTTGCAAAGACTGTGGATGACACTTTTATCACTCAAGTTGGAAGCATTTTGAATGAGGGTGTGTAGACACCCCATTTTTTACCGTCCTTAAGACTTGGGTGCCGCTGATGGTTTACTTGGTGGTGAAAGTTGTGCAGTGCAAAAGCTCGATTTCTTTGGCAAGAGGAGAGTCAAATCCCAACCTTACACCCCATTTTGGACCAAAACTATTTTGAATGGTCTTTAGGCCTTAAAACCCTCTCTTTCAAAATATTTTTGAAAAGAAAATTCTTACGATGTTCCGACGCTCGCATTTTGTTAAATGTCGCGCTTTTCGGTAAACCGAGCAAGGACAAAGTGGAAATGAATGAAAGAGAGATGAAATCTTTGAAAAATCTTTCAAAACACCTTGTTTAGGGGTTTGGAGTTGAAGAAAAGAGGAGAGGAGAGAAGAAAACAAGTTGGAGAAGCAGTTCGGCATGAATCCGGGTAGGATTGAAACTGAGCAGTCTTCACTCAAATGAACATAACTTGCTGCACAGTTGGAATTTTGAAGTGAGTCTGCCACCATTGGAAATAAAACTTCCAAGGCTACAATTTAGGCTCAAGAATGACCTGAAAAGCAGTCTAGGTGAAGGAGATATGTCCGGTTGAAGTCGGGCCCAAAAAGCAGATTTTTTTGTCCAACCAGAGATGGAAGTTTATGACCATGAATGGGATTTTTGGGCCATGTGCCGGCCATGAATGGCCAATGCCAGCCCCCTACCGTCCAAGGGAGTGTGCTGCTAGCCAAGAATGGTAAAGTGCCGGCCAACAGTGATACAGTGCCGACCATAGATGGTAGAAAGCAGTTTTGGATAGATATTTTGCTCCAGCTTGCTCCAGCTGTCTCTCTTGAGATATTTTCAACCAAATGCTCCATTTTTGCTATATAATGAAGCCAAATATCTCATATTCAAGGTTTAGAACATTTTAGCACAATTTGGCAAAGGCTTGGGAGCCTCTCTCTCTAGAACTCCCTCTCTCTCCCTATTTTAGGCTTCAAAGTGGGAAATCTCTACATATTTGCATACAACCTCTTGACCAAATACCTTCATCTTAGAGCTGAGGTCCTTGGAGGTCCTATTTGAGGTCTAAATATTGGTTTTAACTCAGAAATCTTGTTGTTTTGTTGTTGTGCTTCAAGGGTAAGAACTTGTCCCTTTTAAGCTTTGTTTTGCATGCTTGGTTTTGAACTGAAGAAACTCTGTTTTTCAGTCCTAAAAGTGATGGTTAGGCCTATTTTGTCTTAGGGGGTTGTCTCTCTCTTTTGTTCCTTAGCTTGTATAGCTTTTTTGTGCCATCTTTCAAGGCCTTTCAAAACAGCTTTTTGTGGCCTTTTAACCACTGAAATCCATAGAATTTTCAATGGTAAAAACCTTGTTTTGAGGTCCAATAGGAGAGGGTCCTCTCCTCTTGTCTTGCTTGCTTGTCTTGTTGGCCTATCAAATGAGCATGTGTTTCTACCCTTTTGAGGCTTAGTTCAAGCACTTTTTTGTGACTTTTTAGACCTGCCATAACTCTTTTTTGGGCTGGTTTGGTCACCTCTTACATGCTTCTTGTACTTGTAGTGTAATCCTACTTGTAGCCTTGCAAAGTAGCATGTCTTTGTGCCTTGAATTTGCTTAGTTCAAGCATGTTTTTAGCCATTATTTTCCATTCCATAACTCTATTTTTGGCTGATTTGGTCACCTCTTGCATGCTTTTGGTACTTGTAGTGCAATCATGCTTGTTGGCCTAACATGCTTCATGCTTTTGTTCATCATTCTAGCATGTGTTAGCTTTGCTCCAGCACATTTTTGCCACTGATTTAACATGCTTGAGGTCTATTTTAAGTGGTCTTGGTCATGTATGGCTTTCCTTGTAGGGCTATAGTGCAAATGGCTTTGCTAGTTTTGTGTTTTGAGACCCCTAGCATGCCTTATTTGTGACATTTGTATGATATAGCATCATTTGATATATATGATTTCAGAGCATGTTTCACTGTCATACTCTCATGTTTATCACTCTTTCAATGCTTTTGAGAAGTTGAGTATTATGCCTTGTTGGTGAGCCAATACATGAGCTTATTTTTTCTTGCCATCTATGCTACAAGTCTAGCATGTTTTTGCCACTATTTTGACCTACCTTAGATCTATTTTGAATGGTTAGGGTCATTTGAGCATTGCTTAGTATGGTTGTAGTGTAAAGGGCCTTGCCTAGCTTTGGGTTTTGAGGCCTTTAACATGTTATGCATGTGATGTTTGCATGGTATGGCACCATTTAGAAAGTAATTTTAGTGCATATAGTGTAGTCACACTGTCATATACTTCACTTCTTCATAGCTTTTTAGGGTTGTGTATCATGCCTTGCTCATAGACCAACATGTGTGCATGTTCCTCTAGCATTTTGAGCTTCATTTCCAACATGTTTAGGCCATTGTTTTGGCATGTTTAGCTCTGTTCATGGCTGGTTTAGTTATTTGAGATTGATAATGCATGCCTCTTGAGTGATGCTCTTTACTAGCTTAATGTATTTGGCTTTTGAGCATGCATTACATATGTTGTTTGCATTGCATTGTGTTCAATCGGATGTTGTGTTGAACACAAGGTGGATTAGTTCATTTCATACTTGAAGTGATGAAGTGAGCCAATCTCCCTTGGTCTCCATTGCCTTTCATTTCTCATGATAAGGAGATGGTCTAAGTGTCTTGTTTGTCATGCATTTATTGAATTAGTACATGTGGGATCTTTGACCATCATGCATTGAGATGCTTGATTGATGGTTTTGGATCCAACAGTGCCTCTCTCTTGATGTTTTGAGGTGATATGGAGGGGCATAGTACGTACATACCCTTGGGAGACCCTCCCTTTCCTCTGTTTTGTGCTCTGTTGCAGCTTCGTGTCACAGCACACCAGTGGCCGGCACCCTCTCATTGTTGGCCGGTACCCCTTCATCCTTGGCCGGCAGTGCACATCCTTGGCTGGCAGGAGGGTCGGCAGTCACCATTCATGGCCGGCAGACCAATGGTGCACTCCTCAGCACTGTTTTGGTGAGATCCAGCAGTAAGTTCTTGAAGACACCCTGCAAACAGAGCCTCAAGAGAGCAACCGGAGAGCTTTTCGGGGCGGCAACCGAGCATGCATCCTCTTCTTCTTCAGACAAAGCTGGAGCAGCTTAGTTTAATGCTTACTTGTTAGTTAGCATCAATTTGTAATTTGATTAATTTGTTAATTAGTTAAATGTTGTAATAATTAAGTAGCTTAGTTTAGCTATTTCTTTATTGGTTTGTAATAATTAGTCTAATTAGCTTAATTAGATTAGTTGATTAGCTTAGCTTAGATTAGCTTAGCTTATTCATTCGGACCCTCCGTCGAGAGGGCACAATATTATAATAAGGGTGCGTGTGTGTGTGCATGTCTTCCAACCCCCATTTCTTTCACCCTTTTATTTACCAGCTTTTGATGGTTAGTTTTAGGGCATGTTTCAATTAGCATACTTATGCTTTGCATGCGTGCCTCATTCATTCGTATTGCATGCACCGGGCTCGGCGCATCATTCAAACTGCATTGAATTTCGATACATTTACTTGAAAACGTGTTTCAAAGCATGTTATCGAGTGTTGCATTCATATGCCATCTTAGATAGCCGAGCCTACTTAGTTGCATTTTGCATCTGTTGCGTTAGGCATTGTTGACATAGCTAGGATCATGCATGATTACTAACTAGCTTTTGTTTTGGCTCGGAGTACACTGTAAGTGTTTATGCTTTAGCATCCTTGCATGTGTGTAAGTGACTGCCATGATAGCATGCTTGCCATGAGGCTAACTGTAGGAATGCCTGTGGATGAAGGCTTCATTGCTTGAATTGGAACAATTCATCAAAATGTGCGTTTTAAGTCCACTTGAGAGTGGCAAATCATGTTTTCTAAGCCCACTTGAGGGTGGCAAATCTACGTCTTAGCCTACTTGAGGGTAGCATCTTTCAAACCATTTTCGAAAAACAAACATGAGATGTTTTGTTCCAATTCTTGTGATTGAGTCTATACTTGCATGCTGTGCGCATCACATAGTAAGTTAGCCAATAAACCGGAATAAGAACGCATGTGTTTTCATAAACAACATATCATGTTAGTAGAGGCCGATCTTTGATCGGGCGAGCGGGGGTCCTCATTTCAGGACCTTCCCCTCTCGTACCCAAGTTCCCGAGCCGAGGAAACTTTGGTGATGACGGACACGTGGCCTTTGGCACGAGTCAAGGTTTCCTAAATTTCCCAAAACAAAATATTTAGGTGGCGACTCTGAAATCTGGCAAAGCAGTCCATGTTTGGCACTTTTTGATTCAAAATTGATTTTTCAAAACCAATTGCCGGATTTGGACTCTTTGGTGATTTATCAGTCTTACATTGCACTTTGTGAGATTAGATTCAGAACAGTGGCAGGAGTCCGAACTGTAGTAGCTAGAACTACAATTCGCGCCCTCTCCAAAAGGAGGGCGTGCAGAGCGAGTTCGGGCGGTCTACAGGGGGCAATGAAAAGGGATGCATAAACACCCATCATGAGTCCAATCCCAAGCTCATAAATACCCAACCAACACCCGCCAATCCATTTGCCAATGTTTCTAAACCTGATGTTTCCTCCTCCCAAAAACGAACTTTCACCCATCTCTATATGAGCCCAACCCTCGCCTTGAAGGTATTGATGGAGAAAAGGGCATCTCAAACCACTCAATCTTTGACCACTCCCTAACCCTCTCCCACCTAGACATGACCCTACCCAATATTGCATATTCCATCAGCAGTACGGTTATTATATTGACCATTGCTTTCGCCTTCGCCATGAAATTCAAGACCTGATTGACAATAGGGTCATCACCCCACCTGAAAATTCCAAAGTTGTCCACAAACCCCTCCCTGACTGCAATAGATTGCCATCCCATAACATAAATCCCATCCATGGCTTGCCAAGAACCAACCTTGACCCCAGCCAGCACAGTCAAGGAGATATGTGGGGACAACCGGGGTAATTGTGAGGCTCAATCTGTGAGACTCAGTATGGAAGCCTAAAATCAATCCTACTGGGTGTGGATGTTAATGCTAAATTGAAGGCAGGTTTGGACCATCCCACGGGCTACTTGAAGTTGTTTTTGAATTCTGCCAATGGACTTGGAGAGTGAAAACCCCATTTTGTCTCAAGGATGTTGATTTTGTTTTGAATCGTGTCCTATAAATAGTTGAGTTATGCATTTTATTTTCTTTATCTTTTCTTGCATTGTTGCGTTAGTTGAGTCTTTTCCTTTTAGTTCCTCTCGTGTACCCTCAGGTCTTCATCTTTATAAGAAAGCAGGAGTCAAGTTTTTGATCATTTTGTTGTGCCTACAGTAATGCATGTGTGACCTTTTAAAAATGGAAAAAGCTTTGAATTTGTTTTTTGAATGAGACTCCGTTAATAAGCTCAAAGTGTTGAGAAGGATCCCCCGAATGGTTTGAGTGGGTTCTGACTTATCAGTGCAAAGTCCTTCATGATTTCGAAAATTTTAAGCTGTTTCTTTTTCAAAACTTGCGAAGATAGGTTCAGAATTGTGCATGGTATTTTACATTGACTTGGGGATTCTCTTCGCTGTTAGGCGATCATGTTGGCAAGCACAAGGTGGTTTTCAGACCGGCAAGCACAAGGCGACTTTCAAACCTCACAAATCATAGAATTTCTCCCCTGGTGTTTTCATTATTTCAAAGAGAAAAGGATAAAGGAAACCAAAAAGAAAGGATAGAAAAAAAGAAGAAGAAAAAAAAAAGAAGAAAAAGAAAAGAAAAAGTAGAAGAAAGAAAAAAAGACAAGGAAAAAAGAAAAAAAGAAAAGAAAGAAAAGGAAAAGAAGTCAGCCATCAAGCCAGGGGCATCCTTGAAGTCCAATCAGCCATGAGGAAATGAACTTTTGTCTGAATTCGGGGAGGTCAATGCCAGGAACTACCACATTGCAAGAAGAACCAACTCTTAACATGGAGCAAAAGAAAAGAAAGAAAAGAAGAAGGCATGCATAAGAGAATGGAGAACCAAGCTCAAATCAAGGTGAAGCTAGTTCTAATGTTGGGGCAAGGATGACTATTGATCAAATTCACCACAAATGTTGTAATGCTATCCTTGAGAGGCTCACTGTGCCGAAAACCCGAAAAGGCGACCTAAGCAAAATTTAGAGCATGAAAAAAATAAGTGTAACAAGTCCGCGAGGGACCTCAATGCTACAGTTCGGACTCGTTTTGGTTACGGTTCTTAATCTGAACCAAAGAGTCCAAATCCGGCAAATCGTTTTGAGAAAATAGATTTTTAGAAAAAGAGTGCCAAACATGGACTGCTTTGCCAGATACAGAGTCGCCACCTAAATATTTTATTTTTGGGGAATTTAGGAAACCCTTACTCGGTGCCAAAGGCCACATGTCTGTCATCACCAAAGTTGCCTCGGCTCGGGAACTTGGGTACGATTGGGGAAGGTCAGCTATGAGCACCCCCTCTCGCCCGATCAAAGATCGGCCTCTACTAACTACCGTGATATCTTGTTTTGAAAACATTATATGCTCTTATTCCGGTTATTAGCCTAGATTACTATGTTATGTGCGCAGCAAACAAGTATAGACCAAATCGCCTAAATTGGAACAAAACATTTCATATTTGTTTTGAAAATGGTTTGCCACTACTCGCAAGTAGGCTAAAATATAGGTTTTGCCACCCCGAGTGGGCTTTTAGAAAAGATGGTTTTGCCACTATTTAGTGGGCTTAAAACTCACAGTTTTAATGTATTATTCCAATTTAGGTAATTCAACCTCCATCCACAGGCATTCAAGCAGTTATATCACATAAGCAACTAGCCTCATGGTAATCATGCTGTCATGGCAACACTCACACGCGTGCAAGGATGCTAAAGCAAAAGAACTTACCGAGTACTCCAAGCCAAAACAAGAGCTATGTTAGAAATCTATGCATGATCCTAGTTCATGTTAAGATGGCTAATGCAACACATGCAAGATGCAACTACAATAGGCTCGGCTATCCTAAGGATGGCATGTGAAATGCTGCAATTAACAAGTACTCAACTTGGAATTAAAATACGAGTGCAGTTAGCATGATGTACCGAGCCCGGCGCATGTAAGACAAGTGTATGGATGCACGCATGCATAGCATAAGGTATGCTAATTTAAATATGCCCTAGTCTACCATCATAAGCGGGTAAATAAAAGGAAAGAAAGACGTGGGATTGGAAGACATGCACACACTCACCCACACTTATTACACAATTGCCCTCGCTCGGAGGTCCGAATAAATATTACAAAACAAATGAATACTGCTAATTAATTATTACAGAACTTCTAATTAATTAACAAATTAATGCAGAATTAGAGTGGCCACAGCCCTGCCTCAAAATGTTTGGATGATGCATGCTTGATTTGTCTCCCCCGGAAACTCGCTGCCATAGCATTACTGCCTCTGTTTACACTGCCCAACTCCTCTGAAAATTCTGAAAATCCCCAGACCCCTTTTACTTCGCATCTTTAATGCTCCGGAATGCCACCGGCCAGAGAGATAGGTCACCGGCCATGGGAATGGGCTTGTCGGCTAGAATTTGTGCCACCGGCCAGCCACAGATGGTCGGTCGGCACCCCAAGTGGCCGGCCGGCCATTTCTTGCTGCAGAATCCTGCAGTTGACAACAACAGAGGGCAAGCAGTGTTATGGCATGGAATTTCAAGCAAATGTAAGCACAGCCACACTCCCTATCATACAATAGACTCAAGGAACATGACTCTCGACCCTCGGGCCATCAATTGTGCATTTCGATGCATGATGGCCTAAGAGGCCAAGGTTCGCAACTCAATGCGAATGCATGCAACAAACAAATGAGTGCCAATACCCTATCATATTGAGATCAAGGACATCGGTGACCGAGGGTTGAGACGTGTTATGTCACTTTGAGTACGAACACTTCTCAACCCTCATGCTTGGTTTGACACCCCAAACCAAGCAATATGTAATGCATGTATGCAACATGGCTCAAGTGTGCAATCATGGATCAAATATGCAACATGGTATCAAGGTAATGAATATGCCAAATGCACGCTAGGATATGAGATGCAACTAGCTAAACAATATGCAAATGTGTAAACATGATACAATGCTAGCATGATACTAATGTAGTGCAACATGCATCATGCCAGGTATGCAAAGATGGACTTATACTGAAGTGAGAGGGCCTCAGCCCATCCTAAAACTGTGGCCTAAATGATGTACGAAGGTAACAAATTGTGAAGCAAACAAGCATGCTAATTGGTCCAAGGTTCAAAGCTAGTCAAGATGTTTGAACTAAGGCCAAGATGACTGAAAATAGTCTAGGGGCAGACCAAAATACAACTAGGACATGCATGGAACATGGTTAAATCATGCCAAGAAATGGGCCCAAAACAAAAGGCATGCAAAGCCACCAAGTGGAGCATTACTCTACACCTACCCCAACCACTCATGGCATAGACTAAGCAACCAAAAACAGATTTTCAATGCATCAAAATACACCCAAAAACCCTCTGATATGGCAGCCCAAATGATCTAAACAAAAGGCATGCACTATGACCCTCCTCAAGGCACCAAAGAACAACCCCTCAAGGCATGAAAGGGATGATGAATGCAAGCATACAAGCATGGATTAGGGACTGAGATGGCATGTGAAATGACTCCAAATCATTGAAACAACCCGACTAAAGCATGCTCATGACTCACACACCCGATGCCAATATGCTAGAATGCAAAGGGGCCATACAAAACATATCAAATACGACCAAACCAGCACCCAACAGACCTTAAGCATGATAAATCATGACCAAAAGCTTCACAAAGCTAGGCAAAAATATGCAAGTATGATGGTCTAATGGCTAGATGCATTTCTACGCAAAATGGGGGAATACAAGGCAAGTGTATAGTGCATGCAAAGGGTCAACAAACCAGCATGGAATAGAGATAAGATATGCCAAATAAATCCCAAATAACCTCTGAAATAGAGCCAAGGACAACTACTTATGCATGCTACCATTATGAGCCAAAAATGAGGACAAATGAGACACAAAGGGGAGAGGGGTGTCCCTCCCCTATATAAGACCTCAAACCCCCTTCTTCACCACTGAAAATCCACTAGATTTCAGTGGTGAGAAGGTCAATACACAAGAGTAATCAAAGCTTATCAAAGAGAGCACCAAAAGGGCCAAACAAGGCCTAAGAGGGGGAGGTCGACCCCCAACACCAAAATGACCTTAATGAAACATCTTAAGCATGCAAAAATAAGACTTTCTTCTTTATACACAAAGTCTAAAACAATAAGCAAGATAGGAAAAAGTCTAGTGCAAGATTGGGGAATCTAAAGTTAAAAGGTTACCCTTGAAGAACCCTAAATGAACAACAGGTGCAGCCTCCTTTTGGTCAAAACCAGTCCAAAAACTCAAGAACAAACCCTTCAAGCCTCTCAAGGTCGAAGCAAGGTGTGATGGTGTGTGTCTTAGTGCAAAACTAAGGTCAAAACACACTTTTAGGCCACAAAACACACACAAAAGATGAGAGAGAGGGAAATATAGAGAAAGAGAGTGATGTATATCAGAATATATGTATAAGCTCTGGTTTTTTTCGTTCAACCCTCAACAAAGGAGGAGGGGGGCTCTATATATACACAAAACAAAGGTTTGAAGCTTCTTAAAGAAGCTAAACAAGAAAAGGGTCAAAGGGGGCAAGGGGGGCAAGGCTTCCTGAAGAAGCTAGGACAGCTGGCAAGCTTCTTGAGGAAGCTAAGACAAAGGTCCAAGCTTTCTCAAGAAGCTAGACCAAAAGGGTGCAAAAGGGGCAAAACAGCCACATGCATGCCCCGGGGCAGGGTTAGTGCGTTCCAGCTGGCATAGCTGGTATGCACCATGCCTGAAAAAGGCAAAAAAGTGCTACCGGCCAGAAAAGGGGGCCACCGGCCAAAAAGATGGCCGGCTGGCCACACTGAATGCCGACCGGCTAATGGTATACTTTACCAATGGCCGGTAGCCTCAACACATGGCCGGTGGCCTCAAGACACGGCCGGTGGGTTGCAGGGGTAGCTAAAAAGTTACTCCGTACCCTTAGAAACAAAAACACAAGTGTTTGGTGCAAAACCAAACACGGAACAGTCGAGTTGAGAGATCCTGAGGCAAGGCGCGTAGCCGAGACCTCCGGGAACTCAAAACGAAACACGGACATGAGTAACCACCGAGTGTTCAAGCGGTGACGTCCAAGTCTTGAGGACGGTCAAAAATGGGATGTCTACAATAAGAAATCAAACAATATAGCTCAGAAGGTTGAAAACCCCAAAGAAGTGACTTTGGCAAAAGTTAGAGCGCAAAAGGAGAGTGTCAATACCCGAGTGAACCTCAGCCATGAACTACGTTAACCTGATTCCCATTCTTAGGATACGTAGGCAACTTCATCTTGAAGTTCGGTCTCAACCACATCCATCTTGTTCGTCCCGATCCAATCATCTTGCCTGATTCACGTCGTCAGCTTCACCTCAATCTATGAGCTACACCGACTGCTGTGCATATCACATACTTGCGTTAGGTAAGAAGGAACTAGCTTGAATCAACAAGTGGAGCAATTTTCAATACTTGAACTTATCAGTAGAATCTCTATCTTGAGCAAAAAAGGGAATCGAAACTCGGGTTTCACGAAATTGAGTTTTAAAGGAAACATAAGTAATACTAGGGGCACTATGAATGATCAGTCACCTTAAGTCTTTTTCTACTTTCAATCTGCGTTATTCATCAAGTCACCATAACGTGTCTGTTGCTCGAAAGTGCTCTTTATTGAGTCACCATGGCGTGTTTGTTGCTCAAAGTTTAACAGAGTGGCATTGCCAAAATTTCATACACGAATGTTCGCTCCAAACTCGAAAACAAGCCCATGTATGGAAATCATAAACAAACTGAGAGTGCCCATACAAGGGGCATCGCGTTCATGATCATTGCAAAGTATATATAAGGAATCTTTCATTGCTTCGGAGGGGACTAGAGTAAGTTCTCAATATGTCAGAAGAGAAGCATAAGTTTGATTGGTTGGCAATTGTTCCAGGATCTGATGATCATCATCACATGTGCTTGCATAATGTTGAAAACAGTGGCTAATGACTGGACACTAGAGGCAATTTTCAGTACATCTGAGCGGCCCATCAATTGAACAAGGGGAGGGGCATGAACCCAACCTTTCTCCCATTCCACTCAAACCATTTGTCAAGCACTTTTCCTTGAATTAGGGTGAGCTCACCCCCATGATGATTCTAATATGATTCAGCTTTCGAAAGTTGTCTCCGACCATTTCAAAACTCTCTTGGGATTGCCATTTTTCCCTCTGATTAATACATGTGCTTTAGATTATGCATACATGCTCATACATTCTGGGTAATTTGAATTTCATGTTTGGTTGCTCCTGTTTCGTTGAGTTACCTTCCGTAGTGTTTTTTTTAATTACATTTCAATAAGTTGTGGCAAGTTACCCTGCACTCATTTCATAAGGTACATAATGCATTACTCTATGTACTGCTCATTCCACTTTTTGTCCAATCGCACTATTTTGTGCATTCATCTTTGTATCGCACTATTTTGTGCACCCTGTATTCATCTTTTATTGCACTATCACACACTTTAGATCGCACTGTTTTGTGCATTCACTTTAGTTCGCACTGTTTTGTGCACCCTACATCATACTGTTTTGTGCACCTTGCATCGCACTATTTTGTGCACCTTAAGTTTGCACTGTTTTGTGCACCTTGAGTTCACATTGTTTTGTCCACCTTGAGTTCGCACTATTTTGTGCATTCACTTTAGTTCGCACTGTTTTGTGCACCTTTAGTTCACATTGTTTTGTGCAACCTTATCGCATTGTTTTGTGCACCTTGCATTGCACTGTCTTGTGCACCCATATTGCACTATCTTGTGCAACTTGCATCGCACTGTCTTGTGCACCTTGAGTTCGCACTGTTTTGTGCACCTTTAGTTCACACTGTTTTGTGCACTTTCATAGCAATGTTTCATTCACTTTGTATCACAGTGTTTTGTGCACCCTGTATCGCACTGTGTTGTGCGCCCTTATCGCACTATTTTGTGCACCCTGCATCGCACTATTTCATTCACCCTGTATCACACTATTTTGTGCACCCTGTATCGCACTGTTTTGTGCGCCCTTATCGCACTATTTTGTGCGCCCTGCATCGCACTATTTCATTCACCCTGTATCACACTATCGCACTACTTTGTGCACCTTGCATCGCATTGTTTTGTGCACCTTGTATTGCACTGTCTTGCGCACCCATATCGCACTGTCATGTTCAACTTGCATCGCACTATCTTGTGCACCCATATGGCACTGTCTTGTGCATTTATTCACATCGCACTGTTTTGTTCACCTCACCCGCACTGTCTTGTGCACTCACTGGGTCCAAGAGACCTTAAATTCTCTAAAGGTGTAATTTCTTTAGTATTTGTCATGTCTGAACGGCTTCAAGTGGTCTGGTATAGCCACCTGGCTATGTGTGTAGTGAGTTCTTGGGGGATCAACTAAGACTGTAGAAACTAGAGTTCGAATTGCGATGCCTAGAACGCAAAGGTTTGAAATTTCCGAGACTAAAGTCTGGTTTAAATACCCAAGGGTGTATCCTCGACTTAAAATCTGTATGGCAACCCCATAGGTTGAGGTAGCTTGTATGCACCTCAATTCTGGATACTTAACCAACCTAGTCTATCACCATGTTGGAGAATAGGGAAAATTACAAACATAGCCAGGGAGAAAAGTAGTACCCGTAGTTTAAAAGCGCAACAAGAAGAGGAGGAAGATCCACAGCAGCATGAGGTGAGTCATCACAAATTGCCCTTGTAAGGTGCTTTCACTTTCTCGGCTACTACATAGCATTTTATTAAGTATCATCTATAGTATTGCATATATCATCTATCGCCTGCATCTACTGCATTATCCATTATATCCATTACATCGTGCATCCTTTCTAAGTTAAGCTTAGTTTGGCATGTGCTCATATCTTTCCCTCATTGAAACATAGTTCTATCATGTGTAAGTACCCATGATGCGCTGAGGCCAGTATTCAGCGTATGTGTAGACATCCCATTTTTGACCGCCCTTAAGACTTAGACGCTTTATTCCAAACACCTGATGATGAAAATTACACTGTGCAATCTTTTGAATTCTTAGCGAAGAAATTTGGATTCAAGCTCTAATCCCAAACCTTGCACCCCATTTTGGCCAAATTATTTTAGACCTTAAAACCCTCCTTTCAAAATATTTTTCCAAATGCTTCTACAATGTTTCGAGGCTCGTATTTCGTTTAAAATATTGCACTTTTCGGTAAACCAAGTAAGGACAAAGTAGAGATACTGGAAGGGAGGTGAACTCCTTGAAAAATCTTTCAAATCATCTTATTTATAGGTTTGGAGTTGAAGAAAATAGGAGGGGGGAAAGAAAACTAGTTCGGAGAAGTTAGTCATCAATCCGATTAAGATAGAAATGAGAAACCTTTACTAAAATAGGCATATCTCTTTCCACACTTAAAATTTAGATGTGAGGAAACCACCATTGGAAAGTAGACTTTCGGGTTTCAATTTAGACTCAAGAACGACCTAAAACCAAGTCGGGATGAGGGAGATATGCCTGTTTGAAGTTGGGCATGAAGTGCAGTCATTGAGACCCGGCCGGGTCCAATGAGAATCCGCCCTGCCTCATTGAAGCCTGGCCGGGCCTCAACGAAAATTTCTCCAAAGAGTTTTTTCTGACCTTGCCTTGTTTATTGAGGCCCGGCCAGGCCTCGATGGCACCAGACAAACAGCTGGCGGGAATTAACAAATATCTTTGTTTGAAGATTTTTTTTGGGACCAAATTAGCTCAAATTCTATAAAGAAGACCTCTCACTTCAGATTTTAGGGTTAGAAAAACCTTCCAAGAGGCTTAGACATTGAGGAGCTATCCTTGAACCTCCTTGAACCTTCAAGCCTCTTTTCTTCTCCAAATCAACTTTTACCCTCCATACACCATTAAAGCTTGGATTTGAAGCTTTCTTGTAGAGAATTTACAACATATTTTCAGAACCTAGAGGGTTAGGAAATATTTCCAAAAGCTTTGATGGTTTTTGAGAGCTAAGAACATCTATCTCCCTTCCAAACCTCATATCACCTTTTAGCTATACATACACAATACATACACCATTAGAGCTTGTTCTTGGAGCATTTTGTTGAGATTTCAAACTAAGTTTCATAAACTTAAGGGTGTTGGAATCAAGTTTATTAAGTAAGAGCTTACCTCTCTTTTCAAAAGGTATACTTTTGCACATTCTTCTTTAATCTTCCTCTACTCTTTTCCTCTATTTTTTTTGTCTTTATATAATGATTTTCAGAGCTTGTAAAGGCTGAAAAACAAGGCTTAGATGTCTTAAAAGTTGAGGGGTTAGCCACCTCTCCTTGATTTTGCTTACTAGCTTTATATCTCTTGCTTTTGTTTATCTTTTTGTGCTCTTTAAACACACTTTTGGCCACTATTTTCGGGCTGTTTTGGGACTGTTCTTGGACTGTTTTTTGGGTTGAAATTTGTGATTTAAAAGCAATCAAGGGTGGAGGGGTTAACCACCCTTCCTTGAACCTTATTTCAAGCTTATATCCTTGTGTTTCCCACTTATTTTTCTTCTTTTAGTCACTGTTTTGGGGCTATTTTTGGACTATTTTTAGACTATTTTCATAGGTTAAAATATGGTTTAGAAATCTCAAAAGTTGAGGGGTTACCCACCCCTCCTTATCTTTGCTTACGAACTTTGTATCTCTTTGTTTTTGCCTATCTTTTGTGCTCTTTTAACATGGTTTTAGCTATTGTTTTTCATCCATTAAGGGCTGTTTTAGGGCTGTCCTAGGTTATTTAATTAATTCATGCTTTGATTAGTTTTCTTTTTGTCTCATATGTTCACATATGTCACTTGTTGTATGTTGTCCTTCACTTTTTCTTGTTTAATTTCCATGTTAAGAGCCTCATTTTAATACTCAACTTACCACTCATTTCTTTTGTTTGAGAGTTATTTCAACCAATTAATGGTTATTCAAAGCATGAAAATGAGACCTATGCTTAATGGCTTAATCTCTACGGAGGTTCATCGTCAACGGCATGGTCTCTCTTTCATGTTTAAGATCACCTCTCGTTTAACGTTTCTTCTCATTTAGTGGACTTAATTATCCCTTTGGAAAAATGGACTAAAGAATGGAATGGACTAAGAAAATTTCTAAAATGAACCAACCCACATAAAGAAAATAAAGTATCTTGTTTGGGTTCAGCCGGACGTTATGCCGAGTCCATTGTGTCAAGGGTTGTCTTACATCAATTCATGATGTTTTGATGAACCTTGAATTGTCTCTACCTCCCTCTTTGAGTTCACTCTATGATAGGAGGCAGGGGTGGTTATTGATTCATTGCATTCATTAATTTTTGTCCAAAATCATGCCATAACTCATCAAGCAATCAATTTGCTCATTGATGATTTCGGAAATGACTTTGTCCTTCTCTTGAGGCTTTCCATGACAGAGAAGGGTAAGAGGGACAAACAGAGTCCAAAACACTCTGTCTACACTGTTTTCACTTCAGAGCATAAAACAGAATTTTGCATGACATTGAGGCACGACTGGCCTTCTATAGACCCGGCCGGGCTTCATTGAGGTCCGGCCAGTCCTCAAAGTTTGGTCAGTAGTGTATTTTTGCAAAAAATAGAGGACAGTGGCTGAGGTGAAATAGAGCAAGCTTGAAACAGACAGAGCTGTTTTTGAGCACCATGCACGCGCATGCATGCAATTCTTGCGCATCCTCACTTATATTATGTTTATTGTAATTAGTCTTGTTAACTAATAATTGTTGTAATTATTTATTCATAATTGTTGTAACTACTTAGCTAAGAGAGCTATAGCCTAATTAGCTTAGCCTATTTTTATTCATTCATTCGGTTGTAATAGTTAGTTTAATTCAGACTTTCAGACATTGATTTGCACCCTCCTGCGTAAGGGATCAAATGTTGTAATAATGTGTATGTCTTCCAATCTCACGTCTTTCTCCATTTTATTTATTTGCTTGTGATGGTTAGCATAGGGTATCACGTTCCATTAGTATTCTCATGCCTTGCATCCACTTGTATTGCATGCACCGAGGCTCAATTCATCATTCAAACTTGCATTGTCATTTAAATAATTCTTTGAATACGTGCTTAGACTGCATGTTAGCAAATTGATTCGCATGTCATAAATTAGTAGTCAAGCCTATTAGTTGCATATCGCATGTGTTGCATTGACCATAATCGCATAAAGTTAGGAACATGCATATTTTCTAATTATTTTGCTCTGTTTGGCTTGGTGTACTAGGTAAACCTTTACTCATTTTAGCATATCACATGCGTATGAATGTTGCCATTTTTTAGCATGCTTGCCATGATGCTAAGTGCTTAAATGATTAAATGCTTGAATGCCTGTTGATGAAGGCTAGTATTTTGAATGGGACGGTTTGAATAAATGTCCATTTTAGCCCCTTTCTCAAGTGGCAAATTCACAAAACAATTTCGAAACAAAGCATGAGATCAGGTGTTCCAATTCTTGCAAAATTAGTCTATACTTGTGTGCAACACATAGTAATGTCATGCTAGTCTAATAATCGAAACAAGAGCATATAATGTAAATAAGAAACACATCATGATTAGTTAAGGCCGATCTTTGATCGGGCGAGTGGGGTGCTCAACTCATGACCTTCCCCTCTCGTACCTAAATTCCCGAGCCGAGACACTTTGGTGATGACGGACTAAGGGCTTTGGCACGAGTCTTGGGTTTCCTAAATTTTTCAAAAATATTTAGGTGGCGACTCTGAAATCTGGCAAAGTAGTCCATTTTTTGCATTTGATTCAAACATCGATTTTCCAAAAAAGAATTGTCGGATTTGGACTCTTTTTGTGTTTTCACTGTTTCACATTGCACTTGTGAAATCAGATTCAAGACCACAAGTGGAGTCCGAACTGTAGGGCTATTCGCCTTCCAAAAGGAGTGCGGAAAGTCGGGCTGCAATCAAGATTTTTGAAGGGAGAACAGTTAGCTAAAGAAACAGAATAAGGAACTGAAGAAAAGAACAACAATTATGGACAACAGCATGGCGCCTTGGTGTTCTTCATTCGACGGCCAAAGGGGGGTGATTTCCTTCGCTAGCCTTGTATATCCAAAGGCAAGGCTGTCAAGGCTATCCAAGAATCCCCAAGGTGGGTGATTGGCAGTAGAGTCAAGTGGTGAAAGTTCCTACAAATGAGAGCTGGTGTAGAACTTTTGCCGGCGAGCTTTCGCACGTCATCAAGTCCTGAGACAAAAAAAAAAAAAAAAAAAAAATTTCCCTCTTTTATTATTATTATTATTATTTTTTTGTTTCATTTCTTTTTTTTTTTTCTATGAATGAATAAAAGTTGTGTTGTTTTTTTTTCTTGTTTTTCTTTTTTTCTTTTCATTGTTTTTTTTTTTTTTTTTGTATATATGAAATAAACAAAGAAAATAGACAATGAAATAAATAATTAAAAAAATATACAAAAATAAAATAAAACAAATTAAAAATAAAATTGGTCTTTTAACGTCAGATTCCAAGACGATGTAGGGCATCAGATTGGTTATCCCTTATGTAACTTGTCTCAGACCAAATGTCTTTCATCCTACTCAACTGTTCCCTACTAAGGTAAACCCGTTTCATTTGCCCTGATGAAGGTAGCTCCAAACCCTTACAAGGTTTCCCATTTTTTCTTCGAACGGAATTACAAGTGAATCTCTCATATCTATAACAACAACCAAGCCTTTTAGCTCTATATTTCATAGCAAAAAGGCTATTACCATTAAATAGTAACGACTGTGTATCCTTCATTTCCTGCTCAAAGGCCTCTTCAATTTTCATCAAAATGATGAACTTGACATCAAGAGGTAAGTTAAGATTTTTCACACAGCAAATCGCTTGAACACAAGACCGGACCATTAGTTGCCTCTAATGCAACTCTAAGTTTAACATCTTTAGCCAGACAAAGAGATAGATCAATTGGTTTGGTAAACATGGTCTATCAATGCAATGGACTCAATTGTCTTCCTATCATGAATACCCTTTATGTATGGTTTCGAACACTGGCCATTTACTTTGAAAGTCTGACCATTACGGGGATTTTGAATTTCTATCATACCACTTGCGAATATTTGAATGACTACAAAATGATAGTCCCAAAGAGACCAGAGCTTACCAAGAAACAGATGTAATTTAGAATTGAAAAGCCACAATTTTTGGTTAGGTTCAAAGGTTTTGCGATTGATGTGCTTATCATGTAATGCTTTGGTTTTGGCTTTGTAAAGCCTAGCATTTTCATAGGCATCATTTCGTATCTCATCTAGCTCATCAAGTTGAAGTTTTTGAGTTAATCTTCGAGTGGCCATATCGAACTCAAACTATTTTAGAGCCCACAACACTCAGTGCTCTAACTCAACTGGCAAGTGACATACTTTGCCAAACACTATCCTGTAAGGGACATTACTATAGGGGTCTTATAGGCTGTACTGCAGTCCCAAAGAGCATTAGTTAAACAAATCGACCAATCCTTCCTATCTGGCCTTACTATTTTCTCAAGGAAGTGTTTGATCTCCCTATTAGACACTTCTACCTGACCACTAGTCTGGGGATGATAAGGGGTACCCACTTTGTGAGTGATGGAATATTTTCAGCCCAAGGCTTTGAAAAATCGATTACAAAAGTGTTTTCTACCATCACTACTGATTGCTCGTGGAAAGCCAAATCAATAGAGTATAGTGTCATGAAAGAATTTGACAACAACTTTGTGATCATTTGTCCTACCTCTACCCACTTTGAGACATAATCCACCGCTACAAGAATGTATTCATGCCCAAATGAAGGTGGAAATGGAGCTATAAAATCAATACCCCAAACATCAAAAATTTCATAGCAAGGATTGAGGTCATTGGCATCATGTCACGATGGGATACGGAACTCATTTTCTGACAATTCAAACAAGTGCGACAAAAAACATGGGCATCTTTGAAAATGGTGGGCCAATAAAGCCCACTTTTTAAAACTTTGGCAGCTGTCTTTTGCCTACTAAAGTGACTGCCACAAGCTCCAGAATGACAAAAGGTAAAAATGCTATAGATTTCACTCACAGGAACATACCGTCGAATCACTTTATCCGGACAATACTTGAACGACTCAGGATCCTCCCAAACATAGATTTTAATCTCAGCAAATAAACAATCTCTATCTTGTTTAGACTAATGGTGTCATGACCCGAACCTATCCCTATGGATTAAGGTCATAACCAGCCAGTAATCATGAGATTACCTACAGCCTCAAACCAGATTAAAGATATCTCAAAAGAAATAAAGGTGCCAAAATAGAAGTAGACTTAAGAATTTTGTCCAATGAGCTGTGCTTACATGGTATGTCAAAAACATTTCCATATATGTCATAATAACTCACACCATGAACCAAAAAAAACATTTTGTACATCCAAGATCATACAAACATATGGCCAACCAAACAAAACGTTTATACACATAGGTGATTCAACAGAACCACCAAGGTAGCAAAAGAGTAAAACAAAGAACAAAAACAAAGTCTCGTGTATGAGACATCCAGACTAACTCCACAAAACTTGTACTTCTCTCACATTTTTCACTGAGGTTAGAGTTGGACATCTCTTTGCTCATCTACATACATATAAATAAGAGTAAGCAAAAGCCCAGTGAATAATACCAAAGTAAAGGGGTTAGATGAATGAGATTCACATTAAGTCATATTAAGTACATCGAACCCGTGAATTTCATATACAAACGGCCTTAGGCCCATTTTATGATTTTGTTGTACATGTCAAACGGCCTTGGGCCCATGTTAGATCCTTATCAAACATATCAGACGGCCTCAAGCCCATTACATAATTTTGTCAAATTTATCAAACGGCCTGAGGCCCAATTCATATCAAACGACCTGAAGCACATTATTTCCCATACTCATATTTATGCGCATTTCATATTCATGATCATGATCACCTTTCTGTTCAAACAGCCTTTGGCCCATTACATTCATATTCAAATGGCCGTTGGACCATCAAAACATTTTAACGTATCAAATGGCCTCAAGCCCAATTCTCACATATTAAATGTGTCAAACAGCCTCAGGCCTAATTCATATCAAACAGCCTTGGACCCAAACCATGTTCTTCACAAAGCCTTATACAAACATTAGTCATATCGAATACTCATTCACAATTCAAATCAACAAATCCATGAAACTTGTATAAAAGTAGCATTTGGCAAATACTATATCTTTACTAAGATATTACTCACAGTGTTCCATCGATGGATTTGCCCTTGTGGTTGACCCTACACATTTCATAACACATTGGGTCACAAGCAATTCAATCCGTTCTTAACTTGTTTATTTCTATTAGGCCTCTTTCTAATTCTTTTAATTCATTTACAATGCCCAATGCATGCCTAAGAGTGCTTAAAAATAAAAGAGAACGGAAAATGGAACATGAAATAACTTTTCAAAATTTCAAAAATAGGGCACTCCACCCTAGCACAGCTTTGGTCGCTCATGCACACTGTAAAACTCTGCAAAAGTACTAGTTGCTTCATTTTCACGCTCGAGCATAGCTTTTCTCACTTGAGCTAGGATTCAAAGATGTGAGTGGTCACTCAAGCGCAAGTTTTCTCGCTCGAGCTAACATCAATGTCTGCAAAACTTCTGGTTACCTTTATTTTACATTTGAGCAAGAACTTCCACGTTCAAGCAAAGGTGTCGAATTCTAGAAATTTTAGCTCATTGTGTGAGCTTCAAAACACATATCCGAGACCAAAATCATCCATGACTTACCCAAAACTTCACAAACATGTATTTGAACACTAATACTTGATGAATTACATTTCTTATACACAAAACTTCATGAATTTGGCAAATCATTGTTCTAACTTCCATGCAAGCATGAATCCAAACTTAAACTCTTTTCTGTCATCATCAAGATATGGATTTGAGCTCTATAGCTTCAAAAGCCATGCAACCAAGTTCCATAATCCTATAATTCATGGATGCATGTCTAAAATAACTACCAATTCTACATGTTTAACATGCTTCAAGCTCAAATGTACATAATCATGGTGAATACATACATGCATGTATATACAAACTTCAATTTCCTTATATTCAACTCAAGTCTCATTCTTAGCTTCATTTTGTTTTTGAATTCACATAACCATGATCTTGAACATATAAATTAGAGTTTAATTACTCACTTGAAGCTTCAATTCTTCCAAATTTAACTAATCTCTTGAGCCTAGCTTCCAAATTCTCAAGCTTTGAGCCAAAATCCACAACTTGTGCCCTCTCTCTCTCTAGAGTGTAATTCAGCCAAGTATGAGAAATGGGCTCAAGTGTGAGCTCATATATTAGTCTCCCATGCATTTATAAGCTAGACTAACCAACATTACTAATCCAAGCTTCGTGTTAATGAATTAGGCTCAATTAATTATTAAATTAATTTAATTATTTTGATCCGAATCAATTTTTAATTAAATCTCACCGTAGGCTCTAAAAATCATGCTAATCACAAAACTATGGTCAATTTCTATTTTTGTCGCCTCCACGACCTTCAATTTAATCATATAGGAGAAAATCAAACAGATTTTTCAACAGTGAACAGATAGAAATTCAAAAACACATATAGTCATATAATTGGCACTCAAAATCATATCAGGCACATAATCACAATCACAATCATAATTAGGATTAATTAACATAACACAGAACAGGGTTATCACAAATGGGTAGGAAGTTGAATAATTGCCAAGTAATTCACGATGTAAGCAAACCACAGAGGATTTACTTGTGACACAGCCAAAAGTTGCTCATCTGGAAATGAATCGTGCAAAGCTGATAGGTCACTAGTGTACTCAATCGAAATACGAGAGAGATGATCTGTTACCACATTCTCAAAACCTTTCTTATCTCGACTCTCAAGATCAAATTCTTGTAATAAAAGGATCCATTTAATCACCTAGTTTTAGTCTCTCTCTTGGAAAGTAAATGCCACAAACCAACATGATCAGTGATGGCTATAACCTTAGAACCAAGCAGATATGATTGAAATTTGTCTAGGGCAATGACAATTGCTAGCAACTCTTTCTTAGTGGTGGTATAGTTCAATTGGGCACTATTAAGAGTCTTACTAGCATAGTAAATGACATGAGACTTTTTGTTTAGTCTTTGGCCTAAGATTGCAGCAACTACATAGACAGATGTATCACACATGCTTTCAAAGGGTAAGGACAAATCAGGTGACTGTATGATTGGGGCTACAGATAGAGCAGCCTGTAATTTTTCAAATGCAGCTAGACATGCATCATCAAAGACAAAAGGGGTGTCCTTAACTAAAAGATTGCACCAAGGGCATGAAATCTTGTTGAAATCTTTGATGAATCTACAGTAGAAACTAGCGTGCCCTAGGAAAGAACATACTAGACGTACAAAAGTAGGTAGGGGAAGGCCAGAAATTAGAGTGACTTTTGCTTTGTCCATCTTTATTCCTCACTTTGACAGAATGTGACCTAACACGATACCCTCTTAAAACATAAAATGGCTCTTCTCCCAACTAAGGACAAGGTTGGTTTCTATGCAACGCTTAAGAACCTTGGTTAAATTTTGAAGACACTACTCAAACAATGGGCCAAAAATCGAGAAGTCATTCATGAAAATTTAAAAAAAAAAATTCTACCATGTTAGAAAAGATAGCCATCATGCTTCTTTGAAAGGTCGTTGGTGCATTACACAACCCAAATGGCATACACAGGTAGGAAAATGTACGGAAAATGCAAGTGAAAGTTGTTTTCTCTTGGTCATCTGGAAAGACTAGCACTTGATTGTATCCAAAATAGCCATCTAGAAAACAATAAAAACTCTGACCCACTAACTGCTCAAGGATTTGATCAATAAAGGGCAATGGAAAGTGATCCTTCCTAGTCATGGAGTTGAGTTTTCTATAGTCAATACAGACGCGCCACCTAGTAGTGGTACGTGTAGAAATTAGTTCACCGCTCTCATTTTTAACCACTGTGATTCCTGACTTCTTAGGTACAACCTATGTAGGACTGACCCACTTGCTATCAGAGATGGGGTAAATGATACCCACATCTAACATTTTCACCACTTCCTTTTTCACTACTTCTTTCATGTTGGGATTTAATCTCTGTCGCATCTCACGTGAAGGTTTTGCTTTCTCTTCAAGATAAATGCGGTGCATGCAAATAGAGGGATCAATTCCCAGCAAATCAGCCACTAACCACCCTATAGAACTCTTATGCTCCTTAAGCACACTTAAAAGGGAACACTCTTGCTCACTAAAAAGGTTAGATGCGATAATCATATGAAGAGTGCCATCAGCCCCCAAGAAAGAGTATTTAAGTGAAGCTGGAAAGGGTTTCAACTTAAGTTTTGGTGGTGACTTAGTAGAAGGTAATGCTGGCTCACTAGAGATGGCAGGTAGAAGCTCAAATTGGGGTTCCTAAGGTTGAAAGTTCAGGTGAGAGTCAAGAAAAGCATTGACCTCCTCAATGGATTTGTCAATATCATAGTTCTCAAACCCAAAATGAGTGAGACATGCCTCTAAAGGATCTGTTGAGATGATAGACGGAAGAGCGTCATCAACCACATCAACTACATAACATTCTTCCTCATTAGATGGATGTTAGGATGCATGAAACACATTCATTTTGACTTGCATGTTTTCAAATGATACTTCTATTACACATGTTTTACAATTGATGTATGCATTGGGTGTGGCTAAGAAAGGTTGCCCCAAGATGACTGGGATTTGTTTCTTATCAGGTATGATAGGTTCCATGTCAATGACAAACAAATCAACAGGAAAATGGAACCTATCAACCTTAACCAGAACATCCTCAAGTATGCCACGAGGAGTTTTAAGGGAATGATCAGCTAACTAAAGAGTCACTAATATGGGTTTCAACTCACCAAGCCCAAATTCCTTACACACTGAATACGGAAGAAGATTGACACTAGCACCTAAGTCAAGAAATGCCTTATCGATCAAGTGATTACCAATGATACAAAAGATGGTAGGTGCACCTAGATCTTTAAGCTTAGGGGCAATGTTGTTGGTTAGAATGGAACTCACTTGTTCAGTGAGTAGAATCTTTTTGGTCAAATGGGTCTTGGATTTACGCTTTTGCGTGCACAAGTCTTTGAGAAATTCGGCATAGGAGGGTACTTGTTTAATCGCCTCCAACAAGGGGAGATTGATTTTCATTTGTTTGAACACCTCCATCATTGCCTCAATAGATGCCTTTTTCTTACTGAAGGGAGAAGAGGCATCTAAACATTGTGGAAATGGTGCTTTTGGCACATAGGGTGCCATAAGCTCACACGATGGTCTCGAGGAAAGGCTATTATTTCTAGTCTTATCACTTTGTTCTGGTGGGTTTGGACTTTGACTACCCCTTTCAGCCCTGTTTGTCATAGTTCCATTAGTTCGGTTTGGTATTTCTAGACCACTCCTAAGAGTCATGACCAATTGAATTTGCTATATGTTCTTGTCATTAGATAATTCCACCCCATACTACCCCCTTTGGATTTTTGTCTAGCTAACTAGGCAATTGTCCTTCCTCCTTCTTACTCAATGTGTTAGCCATTTGGCCACTTTGGGTCTCAAGTTTTGCAATGGGCTAGCCATAAGAATGAACAAGCTAGTTTGTAGCCTGCAAAAGTTGTAACAAATTTTCCTCAAAAGGTAAATTTTTTCTAGGAGGATATTGGTGTGACTGTTGAGACACAGAATGGTAGAAATGGATTACCAAAATTTTGAAAATTCTACCTTGTTGGAGGTGGAACATAGGAATTTTCGTGTGATTGTGAACGCCAAGAAAAGTTTAGATGGTTTCTCTATCCAGGGTTATAGAGTGTTCGAGAATGGATCATTACCTGATTTAGAGAAACTGTCGACTGCATTAACATGCTCTAAATCTAACTTCGGACATTGAAGTGTTGATGGACACTCGGTCTCACAGTGCATGACACTTAAACAAATTGACAAGCCTCTTGGTAAGGAGGTTGTGCGGGTTGCAAAGAAATGTGTCCTATTGCTAACAGTTGATCCAGATTTTTAGATAATATTTCAACTTGATGAGCAATATCAACACTATGATTTACCTCATATAAGCCACTTCACTTTGTACCACTAGGGGTTGGTTACTTTTCATGCTGACAAGCAGATGCACGATGCATGGAGTTTTCACTCAGATTTTCAAACAACTCCCAAGCATCTACGTCACTCCTATTCATAAATGTCCCACCGCAGCCTGAATCGACCTTTTGCTTAAATGAGTCGGTCAAACCAGAATAAAAGATGTAAACAAGTTGCTATTAGGCTATCTCATGATGAGGACATTGATGTAGTACATCCCAAAACCTTTCCCAAGTCTCATGGAAGTGCTAACTATCAATTTGAGAAAAATTGTTGATGCACACATTAACTAATTGGTTTTTCCTATTTAAAAATATTTGTCCAAGAATTTTTGCCTCATTTGGCCCCAGGTTGTGATACTGTTTGCGGGTAAGGATTTTAGCTAGCGCTTGGCCTTGTCCTTAAGTGAAAAGGGAAAGAGTGTGAGAGTCGAGGCATACATAGCATTCATGCATCTAATTATGTTAAGAAACATCTTCATCTCATTAACATAATGCATATGGTATGTTTTCTAAGTAGAAATTATGAAATTATAAAGGAAACTTTGGAGACTTTGAAGAGTTTTAAAGTGGGAAGCCTTAGTATATGATGGAAACTTAGGGAGGTTACTTGAATTGCTAATTTGAACATCTAGGTAATTTAGAAAACCTTAAGTGAAGAGCTTAATGGACCTAGTCTAATGAATAGAGCCTTATGGGTGCTTAATCAAAAATAAAGTAGGATTAGTGAAAATTAAACAAGATTAGTTTGAGCCTAAATGAGATTAATTAGACCAAACTAGAATAGGATTATGGCATGGTTAATTAGAATAAAGCTTGATTAATTAGACTAATAACGTAATTGTTAACTAAACTAATCATGTAGTACAAAAGAGAAGGAATTAGAAAGATGGAGAGGAATTGAGAGAGTTGAGAACCTTGAGAGCTCGAGAGAAAGAAGGAGAAAAAGGATAGAAAAAGAAAGGAAAAATCAAAGGAAGCTAGAAGCCTAGAAATCCAAAGAAAATCACATGGAGGTAAAGAATCTAACCCTCTGTCATAGTATGTAATCAAAATACAACTATAAATTCATTTAGGATGAGTTTTGAAAAGATTAATGGAAGGAAAAATGAAATAGATTGAAATGTAGGAAAAGGTTTGATGAATGGATATGAGAGCCTGTTTTGAGTTGTTTTACCAAAGATTTGAGCCATAGAAGTGTTAAGTCATAAGTTTCTACCAATTCATCACCCTTAGGAACCCTTGAATCTTGCTTTGAAAGATTAAAAAGGAAGAGGTGATAGAAAGTTAGGAAAGATATGAATTCCTGATCAAATCTTATCTTTTCATTGTTTTTGCCCCAAAATCACTTATATAAATGAATTTTTATACATCATGCATGATAATTATATGTTTGAGGACCATGCATATCATGTTTGGGGGTTTTAAAATGCAGGAAATCCAAGTGGAATGCCTAAGAACAGCCTAGAATAGAGCAGGTTCGCAAACTGTAAATTCTGCTCTGCAGATGACCGCTTGAGCAGTGGAAAGACCGCTCAAGTGAATTAAGCCAACTTCTAGCACTTTGTTTCGTAGACCTGAGATTCTAGGAGCCTCGTTTTTAGGCTCGAGCCACCATATAACCACTTGAGCTAACTATTTTCATATAAGTCCATCGCTCGAGCACTTAGATGACCTCTCGAGCGGTCTGTCTAGTCCAGCCCAATTTTGACAAACACTCATATGGCCATATTTTCTTTCCTTATTTCTTCTAAGCTTTTGTATACATGATTTATGGTCAATTCAAGATTTGAATCAAGTTAGAAACGGATTAAAACCATGTTTAGTTAGGAAACTAAGAAAAGATAGTTAATCGTTTTGTTTATGTTTCATCAATGTTTGCATTTGAATTATGTAGGTTGAGCCGTAAGGAGGTTAAGTCGAGCATGAGCCATCTGTGAGTAATATTATTGTAACGTTATGTTCAAAGATTGTTTTAGAAAGCTTAATACTATGCAATGATTTATGAAATTCTATTTTGCACATGAATGAACAAGTGTCCTCTATTTTGTTAAAATTATAGATGTAGATAGTCCCAGTCATTGGGGGACAGTCTAAATAGACCATAACCTTATTTGAGCTCCATTGCCACCAAAGTGTGGATTGTCTAATTGTACCCGAGTCGATTATTCCATTAAGAGGCTCTTTGGATGTACCATTTATCATGAAATGTTTATGCACGCTAAATGCTATACAAAATGTTTTGCGAATGCTATATGGAATTTGTTCATTCACCATCTTACTATAGTATTATTCATTGGGTTTGGCTCATCTTTTATATATGTATGTAGGTGACCAAGAGGAGGAGCACCGGTAGTGGTCGTGGACTTGTTATGGAGTATTTTATTTTATTTTATTTTTCTTTTAGTTCTTTTGATATTTTGGAAGGAAGTTTCGAAAGACGAGCTTTATATGTAAACAAGTTTTTGCATGTATGGATGTTTCATTATACTTTCTTTTGTATTTGTAAATGATGTAAATTATACAAGATATAACCAATAAAGTCGTTTGCTTCTTATGATACTTATGCACTGCTTATGCAGCTTGCGTTTCGTGCACCTTTCGGATACGATAGCCCTACAGTTCGGACTCCTGTGGTTCTGAATCTGATTTCACAAGTGCAATGTGAAATAGATAAACATAACTAAGTCCAAATTCAGCAAATCTTTTGGAAAATCGATTTTGAATCAAAATGCCAAAAATGGACTACTTTACTAGATTACAGAGTCACCCCCTAAATATTTCTAGAAAATTTAGGAAACCCACGACTCGTGCCAAAGGCCACGTGTTCGTCATCAGCAAAGTGCCTCGGCTCGGGAACTTAGGTATGAGAAGGAAAGGTCATGAATTGAGCACCCCACTCACCCGATCAAAGATCGGCATCTACTAATCATGATGTGATTTTTATTTATATTATATGCTCTTGTTTCGATTATTAGGCTAATTTATAATGTGTTGCACACAAGTATAAACTAATTTGCAAAAGTTGGAACACTTTGATCTTATGTTTGTTTTGAAAAGTGTTTGAATATGCACCACTTGAAAAAGTGATCTCATATATACTTTAAACAAATTATCCCAACTTGAGCAATTAGCCTTCATCCACAGGATGGCCCATACGACTTGGACGTCATCGCTTACACACCCAATGATGAGTCTATATGCTTGTCAAGTGCTCGAAGTCATCAGCGGAATGCCACAACTTTGAGCCTTTGAAACCTTGCAATCCTGTTGCCTTTGTTTTGGACCAAACCCAGTGGTCTTTAAGCCTGCAACCTCTGGTGGCATGTCGGCCACCTCTAGGGGCAGCCGGCCATCACTCTCGGTTGCTGGCCACTGATGTGGCCTGCCGACCACCAGTGATGGTCGGCCAGCCACCAATGTGTTTTGCAGATATTTTGTGACAGTTGTGCCAACTGTTTGCAAAAATGCTTGCATCTGCTTTCACGTGTATGGCTGGATGTTCTACAGGGAAATTCATGTTTTCTATATATAGAGGACCTCACTCTCATGTTTTAAGGTTAGAAAAAGTTTGGAGCAAAATTTTTCCTCTCTCTCTCTCTACAATTCTCTCTCTCTTGCAAATTTCTACACTCTTGCCTACATATCCTTAACCTTTGCCTATACAATCTAAACTAAACCTTCTCATCTTTGAGTTGAGGTGTCTTTGAGCTTTGTTGGAGCTCTTGAGGATGTGTTTGCTTGATTTTATTGCTTGGAATTGATTTCCTCTTCAAGAGGTATAAGGCTTTGCCTCTTTACTTGCTTTAACTACTCTTTTTCTTGCAATTTTCCAGGTGTTTTTGGGCTGTAAAAACTCTGTATTTTTAGGCTGAAACTTGGCTTTTAAGGCCATTAATGGTTGAGGGGTGGCTCACCGTTCTTTGCACCTTATTTGGAAGGCCTTTTCCCTTGTGTTTCTCATCCCTTTACCATCTGATTTTGAGCTTTTAAACACTATTTTTCAAATTTATTTTAGTAGCCAAAATCATGTTTTGAAGTCCAAATTTGGAGGGGTTAGCCTCCCCTCCTTGTGTTTTGCTTACTAACCTAGCTTGTGCTATGTTTTAGCTTATTTATCTAGCTATTTTTGTCTTAATTCTAGCATGTTTTAGGACTGTTTTTAGAATTTTTTTAGCACTATTTTTGGTTGATAGTTTCATTTGAGCTTTGGTTTGCATGCTTGCAGTGTAATTGTCCTCATGAGTTTGGTGTTTTAGGCCTTAGACACCATCTTATTTGAGTTGATTACACTTATTTATGGATTTCCATACTTGTGATCACTCTTAATCATCTCTGCAACCTCCCTCCTTTCTTGGCTTTTGTTTTGTTTTGAAAGTGGTTCAAACTACTTGGTTGTTTAAGCATGAGATTGAGATGTCATGCTTAATGGTTTAATCCCTTTGTGGGTTCATTACTAATGGTATGATGTCTCTTTCATGCCCAAAGAAACTCTTTGTTTGAGCCCTCTTTCCATTAGAGGACCTTAAACTCACCTTTGGACTCAATGAATTAAAGAATGGTTGGTAATTAAAAAGAAATAATTAAAATGTGACTAAAATGGTGCAATATAAGAATTTGTTTTGTGTTCAATTGGATGTTAATTGAACACATGGAAGCTTGAGGTATTTCATACTCATTAGTGATAAAATAGTTCAAGTTTCCAAGGTCACCACTTCGCTTGATCAATTCATGAAAGGGAGGAGGTTAGAGTCTTATTTTGTTGCATTTATTAACTTGCACTCTTTGGTTCATAAGCCATCATGCAATGAAATTGCTTGAGTTGATGATTTGTGGACCAAGCTTACTACTCATTTGATTTGTTCATCATAAGGAGGGATGAATTGTGCAAACAAACCCTTGAGAATACCCTGTGCATGCTCTATTGCAAAAAGATGAACTATGCAGCAGTGGTCGGCAGGCCATCACTGGTGGTCGGCAGGCCATCACTCCTGGCTGATCAGCCACTAATGTAAAATCCAGCAATGTATTTTTGAGCTGCTATTCTGAAAGTGGACAAAGGTGTAAGTGTTCTACTGCGCAACAGAGACCTTCTCGAAGCAAAACAGTAGCCTTTTCGGGAGGAAACCAAGCACGTGTATGAACATTCCTCGCATACCGAGCATGTTTAAATTTCAATATTTAGTTTAGATATTTGTTGTAATTAATTAGTTCTAACTAGTTAATTTTGTAAAGTGTTGTAATTAATTAGTTAGTTAACTAGTTGTTCGATTTTGTCTTGTAATTATTTTAGTTAACTAGAATAGTTAATTCATTTGTTGTAATAATTAGTTAAGTAGTTTAGCTAATTTACTTTGTGTTGTAATAATTAGCTTAGCCTTAGCTAGTTAGCTAGTTAGTTCATTCGGACTCTCCTTTGTGAGAATGGAATATTGTAATAACTTGTATGTCTTCCAACCGCATGTCTTTCTCCCTTTTATTTACTAGCTTATGATGGTTAGTTTAGGGACATCATGTTTTGTTTAGCATACTTCATGCTTGCATCCATTTTATTGCATGCACCGAGGCTCGGTTCATCATTCTAACTTGCATTGTTAGTTTAATACTTCTTTCAATACGTGCTTACACTGCATGCTATCAACTCGATTCATATGCCATATTAGTAGCTGAGCCTAGTAATTGCATATCGCATGTGTTGCATTAGTTAAAGCATGCATTTTTCTAACTCTGTTGTTTTGCCTTGCCTTCGAGTACTAGGTGAGCATTTTTCGCTTTAGTATGATTGCACGAATGTGATTGTTGCCATGTCTAGCATGCTTTCCATGAGGCTAAATGCTTAAGCGTTATAAATTTCTTGAATGCATGTGGATGAAGGCTAGTTGCTTGAATTGGCATAATTTAAGTAATGTTTATATGCCATCACTTTTTCAAGTGGTACATATTCGTAACAATTTTCAAATCAAACATGAATCAAGTGTTCCAATTCTTGCAAGTTAGTCTATACTTGTTTGTACGCATCTCATAGTAATGCTAGCTAAATAAACCAGAACAAGAGCATATAATGTACATAAGATTCATATCATGATTAGTAGAGGCCGATCTTTGATCGAGTGAGTGGGGGTGCTCAATTCATGACCTTCCCCTCTCGTACATAAGTTCCCGAGCCAAGAAAATCTTCGTGATGACAGACACATGGCCTTTGGCACGAGTCATGGGTTTCCTAAATTTTCCAAAAAAATATTTATGTGGCGACTCTGTATTTGGCAAAGTAGTCCATTTTTGGCAATTTGATTCAAAATCGATTTTTCAAAAGATTTGTCAGATTGGGACTCTTTGGTATTTATCTATTACACATTGCACTTGTGAGATCAATTCAGAACTCCGGGAGTCCGATACTGTAGGGCTTATTCGTCTCCCAAAAGGGGGCATGAAAAAGTTGAGCTATAGTTTCTGGCGACTCTGCTGGAGAATTTAGAGAACTTGACTTGAAATTCATGATAAGAAATTTTATCTACACTTATATATTTCTTTGCATTGCGTTTGCATTGGTGCATTTAAGTCACTGTGTTTGCCATCTTTTATTCCTGGACGATTTGTCGAAGACTTGCCTAAAAAGCTTACCAAAAGGCTGACCGGTCACGGGCTCTGCCATGATGGGAACACAACCCTTGGATCTAGTTACCGCTGTACCATTTGATCCACCTTTCACTTCTCGGTGTTAGGTGTGAGAAGTATATTAGGTAGTCTTGCCGAGGTACCCTTCTGACCATTTGGCCTAGTTGCATATTGAAAAGCCATAGAGACTGTTCCAAACTAGGACAGGATGGTTACCTGAATACAGATTGCGTGAAACTGCTTTGTTTGAATAGTGAACCCTAGTTCTTGACAAAACTAGGACAGGGTATCCCTACCCCCTCATAGGGGTGTTTTGGCTCTCACATTAACTGGTATGTGCTTTACAGTGAAACTGTACAAGAATGTGCGTATCAATTGCAAGTTTGGTATCCATTTTGGGAGACAGAATTCAGTGTTAAGTGCAGTCCTACAGCTTTGATTACATCTGTGTGTTGTTAACATCAATAGCTGAGGTGTTGTACGGTTTCTGATTACTGCTTTCCTTTTGCTTTATTTCTTTTTGCTAGGTAGTATAACACCATAGCTTCAAACAATTCTGATATCCCCCAAATGCTCTGGACCCAAGTCAGAAGGCTTTGCAAAGTTGAGGATCTTGTTAGGGGACAGCCCGTGTTTACTTCGCTACCACCAGTTACTAGACGGAGGAGAGTCGGACAAAGTTCACTGGTCCAATTTTTACAGCAGTCACCCATCAATTCACCTACATCCAGTCAGGCTCAGGGACAGTCTTCGACATCTAGTCCAGTACAAGATCACTCGCCCATTCCGATGGCACAGTATCCCCCAGTTAGTATAAAGGAATTGATCCATGACCTTTAGCAGACAGTTGAAACCCTGCAACAAGACGCTGCTCGTCCGGCCGAGGTCACAGCTCGTCAAGCTAAGGTGATAAACAGGCTGCAACAACAACAACAACAACAACCGGCAGCAGCTTTTGCATCTCATGCACCTCCTACGGGTATCCCAGCACCTGGAGCCACTGCCTATATTGCTAATGTCCAAGAGAATCAGGGCAATCTAGTAGAGCCGATCCCACCACAAGCCTCCAAAGCACATGTCTATCAAACCGAGGCTCCATTTGAATTTAAGGTTGACCCAACTGTACTTAAGGTCAACAAGCTGGAAAAGCTATTCAAGAGGGCACAGGGTGTTAACTCCATCCCCGATATAGAAGATGGGTATACCGACTCTATAGTGACATTGCCAGATCGGTTCAAAATGCCGCACATCGATACATTCGATGGCTTCGGAGATCCCATGGTTCATCTACGGCTGTTTTCAGACATCCTGCGGCTGATGGGCCTGACTAGATTGTAGAAGCTCTCTCTCTTTGGCCGGACCATGTCAGGAATAGCAACCATAAGTATGCAAAGTTGGAGGATTCTGTGAAGCAGAACTGTGAGGAAATGGTTGAGGCCTTTATTGCTCAATACTCGTACAACACGTAAATCAAGGTCACAACTTGTGATCTCGAGGCAACGTGCCAGGAGCCAAATGAGGGCTTCTAAGAATTTGTGATGAGGTAGAGGGCTAAAGCTTCAATGATGACCACACGACCTTCCTAGAAAGACCAGATAAGGATGGTAGTCTGCAATCTGCACGGGAAGTTGTTGCAGAAAATGATCGTCTTACCTCTGTTCACGTTCACTGAGCTCCATGAGATGGGGGTTCAAATTGAAGATGCCATGAAACAAAGGCTGATTACTGATGAGAAAGAGCAGGCAAAGAGGCCTTTTGTGTGCAATTCCAATGCAACCACCAATGGTAGCACAGCTGTGTAGCTGTCGGATGTGAGAGTTGTCACCACCATGATCAAAACCACCAGTCCCTTTGCCAATACAGCTCCACAAACTTCAGCTAACTCTGCCTAATCCCAAAGGACCTTTACCTAACTCTACATGACCCTATCTCAAGCCATGAAGGTATTGGTCAAAAAGGGGCACCTCAAACCATTAGAGCCTCGCCCGCTACCTGATCCTCTTCCACCCAAACACAACCTAGCCAAGTACTGTGTGTTTCACCAGCAACACGGTCACGATACTGACCAATGCTTCAGACTGCGTCATGAGATTCAAGACCTCATTGGCAACAAGGTGATTGCACCACCCCAGAAACCAAATGTAACTACAAACCCTCTCCCGGTCCACAATCAAGTTCCTCCACCTTAAAATCTAAACCTAATCCATACACTAGCCATCCCCTACGACCGCAGTGTATATATTACCCCTTCCCACCAACCCAAACCAATTGTGTTCATTCCTAAAAGCACAGATTTGTGCATGATGGAAGCATCCACACTTCAACCTAAGCCTGTGATGGTGACAATTGCAGTAGAAGGGAGGCTGGCCTTAGAGGAGAGTACGAGTCCGTTGCTTGAGTGCTCTAAGGATTTGTCTAAAGGGGTGTACGATCCATGCTGTTACATTGTGCCAATTGATCAAGTCAAGCTGGAAGTGGTATTGCCAACTGTAATGGAGGTTAATGTGGTTAGGGAGGATAGCCCGAGCCAAGGTTTGGATGATCTGGCAGAACTTGATGAGGACTTAGACAACCTGCAGTTCTTCGATAAACAAGATCAAGGGAATGTGCAGATTGACTGGTTCGATTTGAATGTATCAATGGACAACTCTAGGTGGTTGAGTGATGAACCGAACAGGGAGGAAGGAACTAAAATGAAATCGAAAGAAGAGGAAGCAGGAATTGCTGTAGTGGCCGAAAGGGCCGATAAAAAGGGAAAACTGCTGGAGAACACCGACATGGAAAATTTAGCTCTGGAACTGGGCGCTATAAGCACTATGGACACAGAACAGAAAGCTGCACTAAAGCAATTTGAGCAATAGAGGGTCAAAGTCAACCAGAAAGCAGTATTGGCCCAATACCCTGTGGGGGATACTTATAATGTGAGAGTGATCAGAACGGAGCCGGACACCTGTTTGTCGGCTGCCGGAGGTGTATGATGGAAGCATGACGATCTACATCTGGCTCACACTAACAAAGATTAGGTTGAGTGCCTTCCAGACAACACATGGTACGCAGAAGAGATAGATCACATGACGAGAAGTGGGCGGTATTTTAAGCCACCACACTTAGATCAATCTAAGGCATCTGGAAAAGATAGAGAGGTTGAGAAACAAAAGGACAAGCAACTAGAGGAAGAGACAATGTTTAAGTAACTGAAGAAAATCCAAGCTGACATCTCGATTTAGGGTCTGCATAAGGCCTCCCGGGTGCATCGACAGGCTATACTGTCAGCAATAGACAAAGCTAAATTGTTCATTGACACTACCCCTGAACAACTTATGTGATTGGTCTTCCCAGGTGACACCAAGCCAACCCTAACCTTTTCTGATAAAGAACTGCCGCCAAAAGGCTCAGTTCACAACAAACCCTTGTATATATCTGTTGAGTGCAGGGAAAAATGAGTACCGGTGGTGTTGATAGACACTGATTCAGCTATCAATGTCTGCCCTTCCCACATAGCTTATGGTATTGGCCTTAAACTAGCAGACTTCGTGCCCACAGCCCAAGTGATTCAGGCATATGATAATACAAGCAGGAAGGTTATGGGCACGGTACAAATCAAAGTCCAGGTAGGCCCAGCTCAGCAGGATGTCGATTTCCATGTCCAAGATGTCCTGGCCACTTTCAATTTACTGCTAGGGAGGCCCTGGCTACATCATGTGAAAGCAGTCTCCTCTACCCTCCACCAAATATTGAAGTACCCTCACAGGAAGGGAGTGGCGATTGTTTTCAAGAATTCATCCATCCATCCCTCGCCAGAGGTAACTACACCAATGTTGGAGATCATTCATGGCGAGGAAGATGTATTCCTCTCAAGGTTCACTCTGGCTGAGGCCTGGGTGGTGCAGACCATTTTGGCCACAGATAAGGGCATGTATGTCAGCACCTAATCTATCTATGTCATGAACAAACTACAGCATGTGCCAAGAATGGGACTTGGAAGAAGTAGCTGGAAAGGTGTCACAGCATTGACAGGCGTACTGCACAATCCATATGCATTTGGTCTGGGTTATGTACCCACCAAAGAGGACTGGATTAGGAAAAGGGAAAAGATGACAGGCAAAACCAGAGCCAAGCAAGTAGGGAAACACTATGAGCTCATTCACAGGCCAATCAAGGGAACGTTGAATAGCTGCTTTGTTCAAGAGGGTGAAGATTTTCCCTTTTGTGGCTTTCCCGAGCCTTGGATGAATTCCACAAAACAACGTGTCCCCGACTTCAAAATCTTCTTCGACCTGCAGTTGCGAGATAGTGATGCCGAGGAAAAGGCTGAACCAACTGCTGAAGCTGAACAGAGCATGGAAAATAACTCAAATAGCAGCAAACTTGGAGTAGGGGCAAAACTGGCATGTCTCGTTACAGATACTCCGGCTGACTCAGAGAACTTGGAGGATAACCTTACCATCTCATGATCGGGCGGGTGTGAACCCATCCAGCAACATTTTGGATGCATCAGAGGCACCATCTCTTATCTGGCAGCTGGAGGAGGGCTACCTGTCTAGTTCTGAGTCGGGTGACGAGCTAGAATCTGATTCCACTGAGTCTGTGGAGTCGAAATCAGATTTTGGTTCTTCTGAGTCCGAGTCTGGTATTCCTATGGGTGATAACCCAAATGCCAACGTCTTATCCAGGTCCCCTTTTTCTTTTGCTTTTGAGTCAGTTGTAACTGAAGAGCTGGATCTTATGAATGAGAACGATGCCGACTCTGAGTATTTCTTTTTGCCGCTTATTTATTGTATTGACCAAGATTTTCAGAATTTTAATGAAAACAAAGAGGAAGGAATTCCTCTGGTTTTGAAAAACTTGATTCATCAAGAGGAGGAGAGGTTTGCAAATCCCTGTGCTGATGAAATCATTGCTATTAATGTGGGTACTGAGAATGATCCGCGTCTGGTCCAGATCGGGTCCACGTTGTCTTCAAAGGAGCGCGAGCACTTAGTTGCTTTATTAAAAGATTTCAAAGATGTTTTCGCATGGTCTTACGAAGATATGCCTGGAATTGATCCTGAGATTGTACAACATTGGATCCCTCTTGACCCCGAGGCCCGACCCGTCAAACAGAAGTTGCGTAGAATCCACCGAATTGGGCATTGAAAATCAAAGAAGAGGTCACCAAGCAAATCGAAGAAGGTTTCTTGTTAGTATTTGAATATCCTACTTGTTTGGCCAACATCATCCCAGTGCCGAAAAAGGATGGTAGAATCCGAGTGTGTGTGGACTTCAGGGATTTGAATAGAGCTAGTCCAAAGGACGACTTCCCCTTGTCGCACATCGACGAACTAGTGGATTTCACTGCGGGCCATGCATTGCTATCCTTTTTGGACAGGTTTTTCTGCTATAACCAAATTCTGATGGTGCCCAAGGATAGAGAGAAAATTGCATTTACTACGCCGTGCGGTACCTACTGCTATCAGGTTGTGCCATTTGGGCTGAAGAATGCCGGGGCTACCTATCAGAGAGATGCAACCACTATTCTGCATGATATGGTCCACCAAGAGGTCGAGGTGTACATGGACGACATGATTGTCAAGTCCAAAGAAAGAGAGGGCCACTACACCACCTTGAAGAAATTCTTTCAACGAATTAGAGAGTACATGTTGAGGTTGAACCCATAGAAATGTACTTTCGGCATGACAGCAGGGAAAATGCTGGGCTTTTTTATCACACATAGGAGCATCGAAGTAGATTCTTCCAAAATCAAGGCTATCCTAGAAATGCCACCACCAATGACTGAAAGGGAGGTGCGAGGCTTTCTAGGCAAAGTGCAATTCATAAGACGGTTTATTTCCAAAATAACCTTGACTTGTGAACCACTATTTGGTCTCCTAAAGAAAGGGAAGAAATTCCAATGGGATGATCGATGTCAATTTTCTTTTGAGCAGGTCAAGCAGTACCTCCAGAATCCACCTGTGTTGTCGCCTCTAGAGCCGAGAAAGCCTTTGATTCTGTACCTGTCAGTAACGACAGGACTATGGAATGCATGCTTGCTTAGGAATCTAAAGATAGAGTAGAGAAAGCCATCTACTACTTGAGCAAGAAAATGCTGGATTATGAGACCCACTATACTCCGTTAGAGAAAGCTTGCCTAGCTTTGGTATGGGCCACCAGGAAGTTGAGGCACTACTTGTTAGCTCACTCCGTAATTATGGTTTTGAGATTAAATCCCATCAAATATCTCTTTGAGGAACCAAACCTTACGGGTAGGCTAGCCCGTTGGTTGCTTCTCCTCTCCGAATTTGATCTCAAATACGTCACCCGCAAGTCGGTCAAGGGAAGAGCTATAGCGGAGTTCCTAGCAGATCACCAGGTAGAAGGGGATGAAGCAGTGGAATACCAATTCCCAGATGAAGCCATTCTGCAAGTAGAGGAGAAAACTTGGACGATGTACTTTGATGGAGTAGCCAATCAGTATGGTTATGGGATAGGCATGTTGCTGATAGAACCCGACGACTCCCATATACCTTTAGCCTTCAAACACTAGTTCAAGGTGTCCAATAACGAAGCAGAATATGAAGCGTGTATCGCTGGTTTAGAAGCCACCCTAGAACTAGGGGCAAAAAGGTTGGATGTTATCGGGGACTCGAACTTAGTTGTTTCTCAAGCAAATGGAGACTGGAAAGTCAAAGAAGAAAAGATGAAGGTTTATCACTAGACCCTGGACATTCTGATTCCAAGGTTTGAAAAGTTAACATTCACGTATCTACTAAGAGAGAACAACAGGTTCGCTGATGCTTTAGCAACTCTATCTTCTATGGTAGACAGCCCGCTTAGAGTCCAGATGCATCCGATTATCATTAAGCAGAGACACACGCTGGCTTATGAAACTATCGCCCCAATAGATGAAGCGCAAGATAAAAACCCTTGGTACTACGATATTTGGAACTTCTTGGAAAATGAGATTTATCCACCAGGGGCAAATACCAAGGACAAAAGGCGAATACGGCGAATGGCCATCGAATTTATCATCAGCAGAGGTAAACTGTACAAAAGTCATCTAGAAATGCACAAGTTGTGTGTTGAAGAAGAGGAATCAAAGCACCTGATGGAGGCCATCCATGGGGGAGAGTGAATGCACACAAGAACGGAGTGATGTTAGCCCGAAAGATTCTCAGGCAAGGTTACTACTGGTCCACTATGGAGGAGGATTGTATTGCTTTTATTCGGCAATGCCACAAATGCCAAATTCATGCTCATCGCATGAACATCCCACCGTCAAAAACTTTACAACATGACTTTGCCATGGCCTTTTCTCAGTCTAGGGAATCGACGTCATTGGTGCAGTTACGCCAAAAAGGTCGAATGGGCATGAATACATTTTGGTGGCAAATGATTACTTTACAAAGTGGGTGGAAGCTCAGTCCTATGCAGTGTTGAAAGCATTGCATGTGGCCAAGTTCATCAGAAACAACACCATTTACAGATACGGAGTCCCGAACAAGATCATATCAGATAATGGCTGCCACTTCAAGAAAGAGATGATAGACTTGTTGGAGAAATACAATGTGGCTTTTCATAAGTCATCTACATACCGACTGCAAACCAATGGAGCTGTTGAAGCCGCCAACAAGAACATCAAGAATACCTTGTAGAAGATGGTTGAGACCTACAGGGACTAGCCAGATAAATTGCCATTTGCACTCTGGGACTATAAAACTTCAATCCGGACATCTATAAGAACAACTCCTTATTCTCTTGTTTATGAGATGGAAGCTGTTTTGCCAATTGAAATAGAAGTCCTGCCGCTGCGAGTTATGGCTGAGTGTCAATAGCAAAGGCGGACTGGCAACAGAACAGATTTGAGGAGTTGATGCTCTTTGATGAGAGAAGGCTAAAAGCATTGTATCACATTCGGGGCTACCAGTGCAGAATTGCTAGGGCTTTTAACAAGAAAGTTAAGTCTCGGAATCTCAAAAAGGGAGATATGGTACTGAAAGACAACCGAGCTCCCATTCATAACCCTAGGGGCAAGTTCAGACCCAATTGGACTGGTCCTTACATCATCAAAACTATCTGGTCGGGTGGAGCTGTTATTCTCATGGACTTGGATGGCCTGGAATTTTCACAGCCGATCAACATGCACAAGTTGAAGAAATACTATCCTGAGAGGCTCGCTAGGCCAAAAACTTGGAAAGGCAACCTAGGCAAAAGTTAGAGCATGAAAAATTAGAAATAAAGAAAAACTTAGCTCGCAAGGTTGAAAACCCTAAAGGGTGACTTTGGCAAAAGTTAGAGTGCAAAAGGAGAGAGTTAATACTCGAGTGAACCTAAACTGAACTACTCAAGGCCTGATTCCCATCTTCCGGATACGTAAGCAACTTCATCCTGAAGTTCGGCCATAATCATTTCCAACTCAACTGTTCTATCCATGTGTCTGATCAGGTCATCTTTGTCTGTCCTGTACCCAAGAGTTCAGTTGTGGTCTTCATTTTGAGAAGAAGAGCTAGTTACAATGTAAAACAGTGTTGTTCAATCAAAGGGCAGTTTGTGATCTTTCGATTCAAGATTGTACATCTTAAGGTTTGATTCCATGCATGTCAGGTGGCATTCCTTTTCGAAAATGGTTTTGAAAAGTTTTTATAAAAGTTGATTTTGTTCAAAATTTTATCTTTTACAACTTAGGCCATTTTGGACCAAAAGGAAAATTCTCAGTGCTTACAACTTTAATTTCATTGATTTCAACATAAAAGTTCTCTAACTCTCTGATACAAATCAAAGTTGCTTTTATTACATCGAAAAAAAAAAAAAAAACTTGAAAAAAATGGTCGAAGTAATAAACTAGGGGCACAGGTGAGTCAGGTGCTCCTGCGTCCCCTGCTCATGCTTATGGAAGCTTCTAAAGCCAAAGTGGGCCCAGTTTGTGCCTCATCCTTAAGCTAAGTCAAACACTTGCCAGAAAGGGCGCAACTGAAACTAGGGGCAGGGACCAGAAGATCTCTCATCCTCCAAGCAGTGAGGTACCTAGCCAAGTGTGAACCACGAATGGGGAATGAAACCGGGTACTCTACCCCTTCCTCTAGGCGGGTCTGATCCTGCCCAAACTGACGTCTGAACTAGAAAGAAAAGTAGAACACGCAATGCGTCAAGCCGATCAATTGTATACCAGGTTGCCAAGCCATGCTGTAACTCATCTCAGTCAGATTAAGCCAGGGGCAACGCCAAGCTATGTCAGCAGCAAACCTGTTGCACATCCAGGCGCACCACCACCCCTCATTCGGGAAATCCACTAGTCGATGGCAGAAAAATTAACCTCGAGCTGAGTACTCAGGACAAGAGTCCACTACCTTCAGCTTATCCATAAGCCACACTTGGGGAGGGATGAAAGAAAAAAGAGATTAAAGATTAGAGAAATGTATCTTGAGAGAAAAGTGAGAAAAAGGCTTTGAGAAAAAAATAAAGCATGAGTGCCGAGCAATGTGAGAAACACATATGAGAAAGGATGGGAAACAATACTTGAAAAAGTAGTAAACTCCCCGCAAATCCAATAGTCTCTCGCCGATGAAAGACGTCTAAACCGATCAAGGTCTCAGCTAGCGCCAAACCCACGCAACTCTTGCCTTCTTTCAAACCTCGGGCCACTTCGATCAACCGAATGTTAGACCCGCCAAAGCTAGGGGCAAGAAGGAAATGAGCAAGCATACATAAGCAGAGGGCATGTTGCCAGAAACCGCACCAGAGGAGGTCACCTCTGTCACCAATATCAAAAAATCGATAAATCAAGCTGGGTATGTCCAGCTCTCCGTTGTGGGCCAAAGATCTAGCCTCGTGTGGAGTGAGCCCACACATTCGATCCAAAGCATGGGCGTGGCCAAAACGGGGCTAAGGCATGATTTCTTCATCATACCGGGATTCCATTAGTGCCTCAAATTCTTCAATTGCCGGGCATATTCTTGTCCCCCGAAGCAAAAGACATGTGTAATCGGGTCCCAGCATCAAGCCGCGACATGAGGGAACGGAAAACAAAGTGGAGTACAACTCAGCGAAAAAAGTGCATTTATTTTGAAACCTTAGAAATTTACCTTTCCCATGCCGTCTAAAGTCACAATCCAATCAGAGAGCTTTTCGGCAAAAATGGCTTCATTTGTGGACGAAATTGCAGCTAAAATGAGGTTCTAAAGAGAAATCACAAAGCTAAACCTTTTGTAGAAGATAAGGCTATAAGTGGAAGCCAGCTGTCAGTAATTTGGCGATTCTCACATTTGTTGCTAGCAGATGGCCGGCAGGCTACTTGGTGGCCAGCAGGCCACCCTCTATGGCCGGCAAGCTCTATCTCTGACCGACAGCCTTCTTTTCAGGCTTGCAGCCCACCTGTGTGCTGAACAATGCTAGAAGCTTGTGTTTTGTCTTGATCTTTGAGTGTTTTAAGGTCTTGTTTTGAGTCTTTTTGGTTTTACCAAGTTTGTTTATTTGTATTTGAGTTGCTTTTGTTTTGTTTATCGAGTTGTATTTTGTATTTTGTATTCTGGTTGTTGGTCGACTCATTACCCGATTAAGAACATTGTTTCAATCAAGTGCCCTATTGGCCAATTCAATTCCATGTCCATTTTCATGCAAATATGGAGCACATGATTCAAAAATAACAACACTTTTTATAAAAACTGTGAGGTTTTGTTCCGATCATGTTTTTTTTACAAAAGAGGAGTACAAGTTTCAAAGCAAAAAAAAAAAAACCTATCTGAAGCTATACATGTGCTAATGCAACTAAACAAAAAAGAAACTAAACAGAAAGTATAAAAAAAAAATCAGCACCAGTCGCCTCAGGCCCGAGAGGCCCTCTTCGTCCTCTTCCTCGGATGGGAGGACTCGAGGGCACTATCTCCGTCGGCACCGCTGTCTGAATCCATCTCTGAACCAGAACTTGAGCCGATATCGTCTCTGCTCTCTGCCTCAGAGCCCGCCTCGGCAACACCTCCTCTCTCGGATCCCAAGCAAGCATCACCGTCCCTACTTTTAGATAACTTCGAATGGCGACTCAATGCCTCCTTCGAGCCACTAGTCTCAGCATTGTCATCACTCAAGATGGGCTCTGAAGGACTACTCTGGCCTCGAATGCCCCTATCTCTATGTCGGCCATGAACTGGGGCCTGTCTCTCTCTCCTCCCTGCTGCTATAGAAGGTGCTGCCGGTGTTGGTGCTGCTGCTGTTGCTGCCAATACAATCAGTACAGATGGGATCTAAAAAAGATAGTTGTCAACATATCAGCTACAGTGTGTGTATCAGATGCAAGCATAGTATGCAGAATGAGTGTGTGCAGAAATCAGTTACAGTGTATGATTACAGTGTGTGAGTACAATGTGCCAATGCAGAGTATTAGTGCAGTTCAGGAAAGACTACAGTTGAAATGCTAGTGTATCAGTGGAAAGATGATAGCATGAAGCGTGAACTAAAGAAAATTATTTGGATACCGTGGAGACCAAGCAGCGTCTCCCTCCTCTGCACCATGCCCATCAAGGAAGCTATCAGCTCGAGACAGTCCCCTGTGTACTCTATGGATGCTTGCAAATGCATTTGAATGATCAGTGTTCGTAATAAACATATCTGAAATGAAATGTGGAGTGTCAAGCGTATGGAATGGTCCATACTTGAGACGAACCCCAGACCCCGACAAGCTCTTGTCCAGCCTCAGCCGGCTCGATCGAGATTTGGTAAGCAACCCCAGTATGCCTCCAGCATGTGAGCGTTGTGGGAAGCTCTAGCCAACGAGTGCTCTGCTCCGCCGGGGGAACCCCTCTAGCACGGGCCCTAGTCGCCCTAGTCGCCTATCTTACCGCAGGAGCCCTCACTCCCTCGCCTCTATGAGTGCCTGTCAGAGGTGGCATGAGGTGGGTCTGAATAAAGGTCACGTAGTCACCCTCTGCTCTGAAGTAATCAGCATCAAAGACTACCATGAACTTTGTAACTGCATCAACAAATAGGCTGTCTTCCGACCTCATAGACTCTGGCGGTGGCATTGGAACGATCGGATCTGGCAAGCCTATGGTCTGACGGACAAACCACTCACTCAAGAACCAGTCCCGGCAGACCGAGCCCTCCAGCAAGATCCGAAAAAGAGAGGTGGCCCAGGCCTCGGCGTACTAGTCTCGTACCCCAGCTGGTATCATGGCCCAATGCTGCCACCCGATCTGCAAACAGAGAGTGAACAGATTTTTAGTTGCTGTGTAGTTCTTAAAATGTGAATCAGAACAATTTTAAAGAAAATGACTATGTTTCAGGTTACCTCGTGGGCGGCCACAGTGTCAAAATAATGATAGAAGAAAGCAAAGATCTCATGAGTCCGACGTTGACACCGACCATCATACCGCCTCGAGTAAGGAACCATCGAGGAAAGTTCCTCTATGGGCTCTAGGGCGAGGGCTGGGAAATATGCATAAACCCATAGCTGCAAGGAAAATACAGTGATATGTGATCAACAGAGCATGAACAGATGCAGAAAGTGCAAAGCAGAAAGCACAATGTATGAGCAGATATAGAAAGTACAAAACAGAAAGCATGCAGCCTGAACAAATGTAGAAAATGCAAAGCAAAAAGCACAAGGCATGAACAGATGTAGAAACTGCAAAGCAGAAAGCATAGGTGTTGAACAGATATAAAGTAGAAAATGTAAAACGGAAAATGTAAAGTGCAAAGAGGGAACTAAAGTGCATACCTCCTAGGCTCGCCAATAGCCTCCGATCAGCTCTCTCCTCAGGCGGGAGGTAGAGCTCATATAGTCGTACAGGGTGGCGAGGCTAGCTCTGCCTCAGTAGTAGAAGCGTTCCCGGGGAAGAGTCACCAGGGCACTCAACAGATACAAACCCACAGTGTTCCACCTTTTCAAAAATAAGGTGGTACCGAGGACAAACATTAGGAAGCCTCTGGCATACTGCTCTATCTTCTCTAATGTCTTGGGCTCACTCCCTCAGAACTGCATAGCAAACCAACTATATCTGACCATAGCTGATCGGTACAAGGGTGGGCGCGCTCCCAGTAGCTTAATCCAGGCTGCCTCCCACTCCCCCATATCGGTGTCAAAAGGGATCGAATCACCCCTTATTCCTAAGCTTGTGATCATGGCAAAGTCGTAGGGATTCATCGTCTTCTCCCTAGTAGTAGAGAAGTGGAAGGAGTTGGTGGTGTCCCACCACCTCTCCACAAGTGCTCCTAGAAGGGGGCGGCTCGCAATTACCCATGTCAGGTCGAAGCAGAAAAGTCTGAAGCCGGTCTCATCAACAATGTCACAAACTCCAGCAGGGAGCTCGTCATACCATTCCCTAGTTATCATCACCCCGTATCCCCTATAGGCACGAACGTCTCCCTGTGGCAAAGAACAGATGAATCAGATGAAAGGCAGTGATGAAAGTATGGTCAGATGAAAGGTCGTACAATCTGATCAGGCAATAATAAAAGTACAATCAGATGAAAGGCAGTACAATCAGATCAGGCAGTGATGAAAAAGTATAGTCAGATAAAAGGCAATGCAAGAAATGCAATGAAAAAAAAGGCAGAAATGCATGAAAACAGAGTTCATACCTCAGTAGCACTCGATGAAATGTGGGAGGCCGGCTCCCTCAACAGGAGATCCTCTGGTACACCGTGAGCAAAGTCGCTGAAGTGCCTAATGCCTCCGAGTGGTAATATGTGCGTGCAGGGATGATATCTTGCCAGATCAAAAGGTCGTACTCTCAATGGTAGCGGCTCTGGCTCAAACTCAAGCTCAAACTTCGCCTCGAGGTCGGCCTCAATACCCTGAGCCGCCTCGGCAACTACCAGCCCTTCTACCTCGGGAACGAGTAGGAATGCAGGTGGAACCTCTGGAGGAGTCCTGTCATGTGGTATATCATCTGCCTGGAAAATGGGTGAAAAGTAGGTGAAGAGTGAAGAAAAATGAGGAAAAGAGGGTAAACTTGGAAAAGTCAACCCTAGGAAAGAGAAAATGGGAGAAAAAGTCAAGGCCCGAAAAAGTTCACAAAACCTGAGAGAAACTTGGGAAAACAAGCTCGGAGGGGTGAAAATGAGGAAAAAAAGCGTCGAAAACAAATTTTGATCTGTTCAAAATGTTAAGAATCAAGAGGGTTTAACGAATAAAGTGTGCGTGGGGCGTTGGAAAACGCGTGTAAAGCTCGAATCTAAAGAGGAAAAGTGTCTGGAGAGAGAGAAGATTTTCAGACCTAGGGTTGTGAGGAAATGAAGCCTTGAGGCTTGTATTTAAAGACCCGTGAGCAAAAGGACCAAAAAGCCCTAATCTGCCATCAGTGGCCGGCAAGTTGTTTTGATGGCCGACAAGTGGCTAGCACTCTCCTCTTGTGGCCAGCGAGTGGCCAGTGGCCTTTCTCTGTGTCCTGATGATGTTTTGTGTCTTTGTTTCCCAAGAAGTGTAGGGAAGGTTCACTGTTGGGTTTAGATAGTTTCTAAAAGAGCTTAAAATTGTGTTTTGGTGCACGATGTTCCTCACTTGTCAACATGAACGAGGTGTATCCTTTTGAACGTGTTGTAACTCCTTCGAGAAGTAAATTGGAGGTGCCGCCGAGTATCGTTTTATTCGATTTACGCTTTTGTTCTTTTCTGTTGCATAGAATGTGCATCACACATATGCACATTGCATGTGTGTCTTGCATCATTTATATTTCATGCATAGAATATACATTTGTTTATTGCATGGAATATGCATTTGTTTATTGCATAGAATATGCTCTTGCTCTTATTTCATGCGTAGAATATGCGTTTGTTTATTGCATAGAACATGCCCTCAATTAACATCATACGTCGGTTGTCTATCTCGCATGGAATATGCTTTGTGCCTCTATTACACTAGTTCATTTTGTGCATCTATCGCACTTGTTCACTTTGGGCATCAATTGCACACCTCTCTATTTTATCTCGGGACGCGTGAAGCGCGAGCTCGAATGGTTTTCTTGTATCTCAAGACACGTGACGCACGACCTTGGGCGTGTTTTATCTCAGGACGCGTTAAATGCGAGCTCGGGCGATTTTCTTACGCATGTTTTATCTCGAGACGTGTGAAGCATGAGCTCAAATGGTTTTCTTGTATCTCAAGATGCGTGATGCGTGACCCTGGGAATGTTTTATCTCGGGATGGGTGAAGCGCAAGCTCGAGTGGTTTTCTTCTATCTCAGAATGCATGACACGCGGCCCTAGGCGTGTTTTATCTCGGACGCGTGAAACGCAAGCCTGAGCGGTTTTCTTGTATCTCAGGGCGCGTAACGCGTGGCCCTGGGTGTGTTTTATCTCAGGGACACGTGAAGCACGAACTCGAGCGGTTTTCTTGTATCTCAAGATACGTAACGCGTAACCCTGGGCCTGTTTTATCTCAGGACACCTGAAGCACGAGCTCGAGCAGTTTTCTTGTATCTTAGGATGCGTGACATGCGGCCCTTGCCGTGTTTTATCTCGGGACACATGAAATGCGAGCCTGAGCGATTTTCTTGTATCTCAGGACGCATGACATACGGCTCTGGGTATGTTTTATCTCGGGACGCATGAAGCACGAGCTTGAGCGGGTTCTCTTGTATCTTGGGACACGCAAAGCGTGAGCCCGAGCAATTTTTCTTCTATCTCGGGATACGTGAAGTGCGAGCTAAAGCATTTTTCTTGTATCTCAAGACGCGTGAAACGTGAGCCAAAGCGGGTTTTTTTCTTATATCTCGGGACACGTGAAGTGCAATCCTGAGCAGTTTTTCATATTTCTTGGGATGTATGGAATATGACCCCGAGTGGTTTTCATTCCTCTGGTTCTCGGGATGCATGAAACATGACCTCGAGCGGTTTTCGTTCTTCAGTTTCTCGGGACGTGTGAAACACAACCCCAAGCGGTTTTTGTTCTCAGTTTCTCAAGATGCGTGAGGCACAACCCAGCGGTGTTTTCTTTCCTCGTCTCGTGTTTTGGCGTGGTCAGAGTATGTTGTATATCTTTTCGTAGGAAACCTGTGTTGCTTTTAAGCTTAAAGCTGCTCATTCATATGTTGCTATCTCGTTATCTTGCTTATTACATCTGTTATTGCTTATTGCATCATCTTGATGATTATGAGTTTTCAAAATAGTCAGCTTCGCGAAGCGTGTGAGTCCAGCTTTCAAAGTTTTTGTACATATCATTTACATCTTGCCCCAAAACTACGCTGGTCTGATTCCTTGCAAAAGGATACGTAGGCAGCCTGCAGGCTCAATCATTTATTTCTATCTTGATTGTTTGTCCAAGTCTTATGGCCTTGTCAAAATGGGTCATCTTCGGGCTTTGACATTCACTCACGTCATTTCATGACTCTGAGTTCTGTCAAAGAGGGACAACTGTAGACACTCCATTTTTGACGGCCCTTACGACTTGGACGTCATCGCTTGCACACCCAATGATGAGTCTATATGCTTGTCAAGTGCTCGAAGTCCTCAGCGGAATGCCACAGCTTCGAGCCTTTCAAACCTTGCACCCCTGTTGCCTTTATTTTGGACCAAACCTAGTGGTCTTCAAGTCTGTAACCTCTGGTGGCCAGTAGGGGCTATCGGCCATCACTCTTGGTTGCCCACCAGTGATGGCCGAGCGGCCACCAATGTGTTTTGCAGATATTTTGTGACAGCTGTGCCAGCTGTTTGCACAGATGCTTGCATCTGCTCCCACATGTATGGCTAGATGTTCTTGAGGGAAATTCATGTTTTCTATATATAAAGGACCTCCTTCTCATGTTTTAAGGTTAGAAAAATTTTGAAGCAAAATTTTTCGTCTCTACAATTCTCTCTCTCTCTCTCTCTCTCTCTTGCAAATTTCTACACTCTTGCCTACATATCCTTAACCTTTGCCTATACACTCTAAACTAAACCTTCTCATCTTTGAACTGAGGTGTCTTTGAGCTTTGTTGGAGCTCTTGAGGATGTGTTTGCTTGGTTTTATTGCTTGGAATTGATTTCCTCTTCAATAGGTATAAGGCTTTGCCTCTTTACTTGCTTTAGCTACTCTTTTTCTTGCAATTTTCCAAGTGTTTTGGCGCTATAAAAACTCTGTATTTTTTGGCTAAAACTTGGGTTTTAAGGCCATTAAAGGTTGAGGGGTGGTTCACCCTTCTTTGCACCTTATTTTGAAGGCCTTTCCCCTTGTGTTTCCCATCCTTTTACCATCTGATTTTGATCTTTTAAACACTATGTTTCAGAGTTATTTTAGTGGCCAAAATCATATTTTGAAGTCCAAATTTGGAGGGGTTAGCCTCCCCTCTTTGTGTTTTCCTTACTAGCCTAGCTTGTGCTATGTTTTAGCTTATTTATCTACCTATTTTTATCTTAATTCCAGCATGTTTTAGGACTGTTTTAGCGCCATTTTTGGTTGATAGTTGCATTTGAGCTTTGGTTTGCATGCTTGTAATGTAATTGTCCTCATGAGTTTGGTGTTTTAGGCCTTAGACACCATCTTATTTGAGTTGATTACATTTATTTATGGCTTTCCATACTTGTGATCACTCTTAATCATCTCTGCAACCTCCCTTCTTTCTTGGCTTTTATTTTGCTTTAAAAGTGGTTCAAACTACTTGTTTGTTTAAGCATGAGATTGAGATCTCATACTTAATGGTTTAATCCCTTTGAGGGTTTATTACCAACGGTATAATGTCTTTTTCATGCCCAATGAAACTCTTAGTTTGAGCCCTCTTTCCATTAGAGGACCTTAAACTCACCTTTGGACTCAATGAATTAAAGGATGGTTGGTAATTAAAAGGAAGTAATTAAAATGGGACTAAAATGGTGCAAGATAAGAATTTGTTTTGTGTTCAATCGGACGTTAATTGAACACGTGGAAGCTTGCGGCATTTCATACTCATTAGTGATAAAATGGTTCAAGTTTCCAAGGTCACCACTTCCCTTGATCAATTCATGAAAGGGAGGAGGTTAGAGTCTTATTTTGTTGCATTTATTGAACTTGCACACTTTGGTTCATAAGCCATCATGCAATGAAATTGCTTGAGTTGATGGTTTGTGGACCAAGTTTACTACTCCTTTGATTTGTTCATGATAAGAATGGGTGAATTGTGCAAACAAACCCTTGAATACCCTGTGCATGCTCTGTTTGTTCTCTGTTGTAGAAAGATAAATTGTGTATCAGTGGCCGGCAGGCCACTTTCAATGGCCGGTAGGCCACCTTTGGTGGCCGGCAAGCCCTCACTCCTGGCCGGCGGCCAGCCACTAATGCAAAATCCAGCAGTGTGTTTTTTAGCATAGCAGAGCTATTCTGGAAGTGGACAAAGGTGTAAGTGTTCTACTGTGCAACAAAGACCTTCTAGAAACAAAACAGTGGCTTTTTCGAGTGGAAACTGAGCACGTGCATTAGCATTCCTTGCATACTGAGCATATTTAAATTTAAATATTTAGTTTAGATATTTGTCGTAATTAATTAGTTGTAGCTAGTTAATTTTGTAAAATGTTGTAATTAATTAGTTAGTTAACCAGTTGTTCGATTTCGTCTTGTAATTATTTTAGTTAACTACAATAGTTAATTCATTTGTTGTAATAATTAGTTAAGTAGTTTAGGTAATTTACTTTGTGTTGTAATAATTAGCTTAGCCTTAGCTAGTTAGCTACTTAGTTCATTCATAGGTACATTAACCAACATTCATTAAGGAATAATAGCAAGATTCCAACCTTTACACCATTTATCAATAAGGTTTGTACAAAAGTTCCACATGCGAATTATACATTCAAAAGTATATTAAAATATATATATATGAATCTATAGCATGTAGAACATCAAATCCCAAAAATAATAAAATGCCCTCATGGGCTTACAATTTCCAAGGCTTAAGCCCGGTTACACAAAAATGGTTTCACGAACTCATACATTTAAAGCCATTGGCTAGCAAATAAATCACAACAAAAATAGAGTCATTTACTCTTTACAAAAATATGTCCACGGCCTCAACTCGGCGGGACCACCACATCTTTTCCTGCACCAAAATCCCATAGGGGTGAGCATAAAGCCCAATAAAGAGTCCTCAACAAAATATATACAGTTATGCAAGATTTCCAATATTAAATGCAAATGCCATGCAATGCCAATTAGAGAGGAATTCATTTACACACCTTTTTAAAAGTCACCATGTTCGACAATAGCTTGAATTCTCAACAATTCTGAAATTTACAATTTTATTTAATGGGGCGGTAAATACGACTCAGGTAATCTCTAGGTTGGTGTCTACAAGTAGGCTTATCAAACACTACCAAAAACCCCACTTTACCAGTTGCTAACCAGAAGGGAAGTGGTACCTCCTCCGCGCGTGTTTTCGGTCTTTCACTCCAGACACTCAGGCCAACTTAACCACTTACATCTACACCTCATATCCGGACTTACCAACGTATTTACCCCTTAAACATTTCCATGATTTCATTTCACCATATTTCATTTTCAATGAAAGTTCCAATTCTCAATCAAATATTCATGACATGCAAGGTTTTAGAGAAACCAATGCAACAATTATCTATACTACATCATGTTTCTCCACTTTCAACATACTTCAACAAATGTTCTATAATGATCAAAATATCCGTTTTCTCTTTTCAATGCCATTCCAACAAATAACCAAAAGTTTGCTACTATTTATCAATACGCGTCCACAATTCGTGCACTTTCCATCATTTTAAAACTATAGCAAAAATTTGAACAATAACTTCCAATCTCAATAAGTCTCATATGTCAAGAACCCATCATCAATACATATGCATTTGTAATAAAACAAGAAATTCTCCACTTTTTTTACTTATCATGGCACAAAACTATGTATATATATATATAATGTCAACCATAAACCCTCATCTTCTTTTATTTAAGGAAACCCCCAAATTTTTTAAGTTTTCCTCTTTACAACAACACACACACTCTAAACACTTGATAGGAACCCCAAAGAACACACCATTTTCTTGCCCAAGATGATTTCAACCCTCAAGATACTATCTTAGAAAGATTTGAGATTTTTAAAACCCACTTTTGAAAATCTCTACATTTTGAACCACAAAATCAAAACCAATATAATACTTCAAGAAAACCCTTAAAACACATCAACATTGCAAAACATGTATATATAACTCAAAGAAGTCCCTACCTTAAGCTCTAAAGAGAAAAGAAGATGAAACCCTAGAATTTGATGGTGCCAAAATCCAATCTCCACCATACACAATATAGTTCTAGAGGAGCTTTTCCACTTTGATGAAGGAACTTGGGTTAGAAATGCAATAGATCCTAAGAGATCAAGAATTCTAAGTGTTTTGGTGTATAGAATGCAGAGAGAAGGGAGAGGAGATGATTTTTAGAGAGAGAGAGATGAGCTAAAATACACATAGCCAAATAGAGAAAAAAAAATAGAGATGCGAACTGCCAACGTCCTGCACGTGCGAAGCCTGCTTCCCGCACATGCGGCCTTCATCCCCGCACATGCAGCCATCTCCTTCCCGCACCTGCTGTTTCTTGTGGTTTTATTGCAGTGAGTGCCCAGGTCTTTCCTTGCATTCTGCACATGCGGCCTAACGTCCTGCACGTGCGACCCCTCTCCCGCATGTGCGGTCCAAGGCCCCCGCACGTGCGGCTCAGCCATCCGGCCTAGAAAGTTTTCCAGCTCCAATTCAAACCCCCCACCCCCCCCCCCCCCCCCCCCCCCCGGGATTCAGCTGCGTACCCTCTGAAATACAAGAAACTTGACACCGAAACCAAATAAAAGTAACGACTTGAGAATAAGCCTCCAAACACAACAAACTTGACGAAGACAATAAGTGAAAAGACGTGTACCAAAACCGGCCATCACATCTTTCTCCCTTTTATTTACTAGCTTATGATGATTAGTTTAGGGACATCATGTTTTGTTTAGCATACTTCATGCTTACATCCATTTGTATTGCATGCACCGAGACTTGGTTCATCATTCTAACTTGCATTGTTAGTTTAATACTTCTTTCAATACGTGCTTAGACCACATGCTATCAACTCGATTCATATTCCATATTAGTCGCCGAGCCTAGTAATTGTATATCGCATGTGTTGCATTAGTTAGAGCATGCATTTTTCTAACTCTTTTCTTTTGCCTTGCCTTGGAGTACTAAGTGAGCATTTTTTGCTTTAGCATAATTGCACGAATGTGATTGTTGCCATGTCTAGCATGCTTGCCATGAGGCTAAATGCTTAAGTGCTATAAATTGCTTGAATGCAAGTGGATGAAGGCTAGTTGCTTGAATTGGAATAATTTGAGTAATGTTTATATGCGATCACTTTTTCAAGTGGTACATTTTCGAAACAATTTTCAAAACAAATATGAATCAAGTGTTCCAATTCTTGCAAGTTAGTCTATACTTGTGTGTGTGCATCACATAGTAATGCTAGCCTAATAAACCGGCACAAGAGCATATAATGTACATAAGATTCGTATCATGATTAGTAGAGACCGATCTTTGATCGGGTGAGTGGGGGTGCTCAATTCATGACCTTCCCCTCTCGTACCTAAGTTCCCGAGCTGAGACAATCTTGGTGATGACAAACACGTGGCCTTTGGCACGAATCATAGGTTTCCTAAATTTCCCAAAAAAAATACTTAGGTAGTGACTCTGTATCTGGCAAAGCAGTCCATTTTTAGCAATTTGATTCAAAATCGATTTTTCAAAAGATTTGCCAAATTGGGACACTTTGGTGTTTATCTATTTCACATTGCAGAACCGCGAGAGTCCGATATTGTAGGGCTTATTTGTCTCCCGAAAGAAGGCGCGAAAAAGTCAAGCTACAACAGGCATTCAAAATAGGTATAACAGTTAAGCACTTAGCCTCATGGTATTTATGCTTGACATGGCGACAATCACACAAATGTGATATGCTAAAGCAATACCTAGTACTTCAAGGCAAGCTAAAAGAAACAAAAGAGTTAGGAAAAATGCATGATCTAACCATACAAGATGGCTAATGTAACACATAAAAAAATGCAGCTAGTAGGTTCGGTTGTCGAATATGTCATGTGAATCACTTTGATAGCATGCGGTGAAGCACGTATTCAAGGAAGTAATAAATGACAATGCTGTTAGAATGATGAACTGGACCTTATGCATGCAAGACAAATGGATGCAAATCATGGAAAATGCTAAAAGAAACATGATACTCTATGTTATTCATCATAAGAGGATAAATAAAAGGGAGAAAGAAATGGGGGTTGGAAGACATACACATTATTACAATTTGCCCTGACACAGGAGGGTCTGAATGAATGTCCTAGCTAATTAAGCTAATTATTACAACACCACAAATTAATTAACTATTCTAGCTAATTAATTAAGTACAACACAAGAATTAACTAGCTATCCTAAGTAATTAATTAATTACAACATAAAAATTAACTAGCTATTATAACTAATTAAATACAAATTAGATTTAACTAACGAAATATTTACAATACGTAATTAATTAACTAAGTAATTAATTGTTATAAGTCCACTACTTTAAGTACAACATATTACTATTAATCATAATTCTAACGGGGCCCCCGAGAAGTAAGGAATAGCTCATGCATGAATGCGAATTTCCAACCGAAAATGCCTCTGTTCTGCTGCCAGAATGGTTTTGTTGTGCAGTCAGAAAATTGAATTGTTTTCTCCCATCCTCTGCTCTACTTTGCAAGGGAAAACACGCTGCTGATCTAAAATGTGGTGGCCGGCCGGCCAGAAAAAGTGGTCGACCATACAGTAAGGTAGCCAGTCGGCCACTAGTTTTTGTTACGGTCCTGCTGCAACAGACAAGAAACAGAGCACAAACAGAGTATTTTCAGGGGATGTTTGTCTACCCTACCTCTTCTTATCATCAGAAAAATCAAAGAAATGGTAGGCTTGATTTGCAAACCATCAATCGACACAAGTTCATTGCGTGATGATCTAACTATCTCAATAAATGATAATGAAAGACCTGCAAAACCTTCTCCCTATCATGGACTTTATCAAGGGAAATGGTAGACCTTGAATCTTGAACCATTATCATCACTAAAGAGTATAAAATGCTTCAAGACTCAATGGGTTCAATTAACGTCGATTGAACCCAAAACTTGATTTTATTCTCTTATTACCACTTTTACTCCAATTTTATTGCCTCTTTTAATTACCTCTCCATTCCTTAGTCATTTTAGTCCAAAAATGATAATTGAGTCCACTAAATGGAGAGAAGTGTCAAACAAGAAGTTGTTTTGGGCATGAAAGAGATGTCATGCCTTGGTAATGAACCTCCAAAGAGATTAAACCGTTAAGCATGGAAGGGTCTCTTTCTCAAAGGTTAAACAACACTCGGTTAAAGCAACTCTCAAAAAAATAAAAAAAATAAAAAAGCCAAGATATGAGGGAGGTTGTAGAGATGATTATGTATGAACACAAGTATGAAAAGCATGAAATAAATGCTATCAACTCAAATAGGTTGGTAGCTAAGGCCTAAATGACCAAAGCATGCTATACAAAGCATAAATGAAATGGACAACCTAAAATAGTCCTAAAATAGATAAAAACAATGCTGAAATTCCCATGGAAAAGCTTGAAAAAGTTAGCTACAACAATAAGGAAATGAAGCTAGTAAACAAGCATAAGGAGGGGTGGCTAACCCCTTCATTTTTGGAACCTCAAAACAATATTTTCAGCCTCTGAAAACCTCTGAAAATCAATTGTAAAAAGTTGGAAAAAGTTGAGAAAGAAACGGAAAACTCAAGGGCAAAAGTTTAGAAAACAAGGTTCAAAGAAGGGTGGTTAACCCCTCCACCTTTGATGGCTTTAAGCCACAAGTTTCAGCCCATAAAACAGTGTAAAAACAATACAAAAACAACAAGAAAATAGAGAAAATGAGTAGTGTAGAGATACTCAAAATTATACCTCTTGAAGAAAGGTAACTCCTTTGTTGACGAACCAACAAGTTCTCACTCTCAAGGGCTGAGATTTGAGCTCAAGAAAAGCTAAATTTTTGGTTTAGGAAGTGTAGGGAGAGAGTGTGTAGGTTGCAAGAGAGAGAGAGAGAGAGTGCTATGCAAGTATTGGGGCTTTAGGAATTTTTTCTAACCTAAAACCAAGGGGAAGGTCCCCTATATATAGAAAAACATGTTACTATATCAGAAATATCAGTATAGAGACAGCTAGTGTAGTGCATGCACCTGTGGAGACAGCTATCACAACTAGCAGAAAATATATGTTCTGCCGTCATTACTGGCCAGCTGGCCACTAAAGGGGACAGCCATACCTCATTTATGGCCTACCGGCCACTAGTTGGCATGTAGGCCTCTGAGTGGTCAAGCTTGGAAAAATACTGTTTTGGTCCATGTGCAAGGTTTGTAGGCTTCTGAGACTCAAAACTAAGGCTTCCTGCTGAGGAAATCGAGCATTTGTCCAATGTATAACTTCATCATTGGATGAGCAATCGGAGGTGCCCAAGTCTTAACAGTGGTCAAAAATGGGGTGTCTACACTCTATGAACTTAATGGATTAATGAATATTCCGTTGTTTGGCCCTATATATATATTCTAGTCCATTGTGATTTGTTAAGACAAGCCTTTGGTAATCAGGGATTACTAGTCGATCACCACTCTAGCCTATATGATCGAGTTGGGGTCTTAAGAAAGAGTCTCAACCCAAAGGCTTCATCCTAAAGGCTTCATCAGTGACATTTTGGAATTTCATTGTAGAACAGGTTGTTGAAAACTCACTAAGATGCTTGTAAGGATCCTCATTACTAAGCATATGGAAGGATGGAAGCATTTGAATGATGGTAAGCCTAATCTCATAATGGGTCACGCCAATAGTTGGCAATTGAATACAAGATGTTGACATATCAACAGTAGGTGTTGTGACGCCCTAAAATCTACACTAAAGGTTGTAGCCAAGGGAAAGTCACTAGTAAGTTCTATGGCCAATGACCAAGTAAGATCTTAGATTGCCGAAGGAGTCAAATTAGTCTCCCTTCTAAGTCCAGCTTTCTTTGATTGCAAGGCTAGCCTTTTGACAAATCTTAAAAGGTATTGACACAAGGTCTCATAAGCAATGTGGGGAACTATATTGGTTTTAAAAAAGACAAGCATATAATAATAAGATAATAGATACAAAATATCTTTAGTTACAAAAGATAATTCCATCGATATTACACCCCAAAACTAAAATTTCAAATTGACTTTACAAAAAAAAAAAAATTCTAGCTTCTCTAGGACAACAAAAAGTCTTCGACAGTTTTCGGCTCGTTGTTTTCTACTTTAAAATCCTCTTCAGTACCTGGCATGAAATGTCATAAGCTTGGAATGCCTAGTAAACACACACACACTCCATCCCTTTTTCCTAATCTAATACACAATTGTAATTACAACATGTAACGACCCCAAAATGGTATCAGAAGTTACCTTTATGTAATTATGGGTTAATGTGCTTTAATTTAATTATATCTATTTGAATTGAAGAATTATCTGTTGAGGTACAACTTTAAAACTGCAATTGACGACCTTTATGGGTTCAGGAATCGAAATTGAGTACATAGATATGTTAATGGGAATTTTTAGAGCCATTTGGAAAAATTAATTGGAAATTTATTTTGTCTGATTCGTTAAGGTGTGTTTAGGTGGTTAACTTTGCGCTGTAAATTGAAGACCTTAGAGGCTTCAGAAACCAAAACGGAGTACATAGTTATGATCAGCATAATTTTTAGAGTCATCTGGGAAGTTTAATTGGAATTTGATTTCATATGATTCGTAAGGGCGTGTTTGGCTCTCCCTACTTGTGATAAGCTTTTATGTATATATATATATATGATATGAGTTATTGATATATGAGTTGTTGAACTCATCAATTGGAGTCCAAAAATATCTAAAGGAGAGGGAGAGAACCGTGTGTGTGTGTGTGTGAGAGAGAGAGAGAGAGAGAGAGAGAGAAGGAGCGGCAAAGCTTCTCTAAGAGAGAGAGAGAGAGAGCTCAATATTCATGGGGGTTTGAAGATAATCGAAGAGATTAAGGAGAAAGGAAGAAGATCAACCATGGAAGCTTGGGAAAAATTGAAGAGATTTAAGGGAAAAGCAAAGATTGAACTAAGGTATGGAAATCTATCTTGAATGCTTTTGATTAACGCATCAATTTCATGAAATCATAATGATATTGGAAGATTTGAAACCCATTTGGCTTAGGGTTTTGTGTATGTATTTAATTAAGCTCAATTTAAGAAATTAGAACTTGGGTCCTATGATTTTGTTTATGATTGGAGCTCAACCTTATGAATACCATATGAAATGAATTCTAGATTGTCCATAGAACAAGGATATGCAAGAATCAAGTATGTTTGTGGGTTGTGTTTTGAGAACTTTAAAGATTATGAAAGATAAAGCATTGATCTTGAACTTGAGGCAAAGATTGATTTGTTTGAAAGGGAATTACACTTGAATGATGTTAGTTTATCGTGTTGTGGGGTAATTTTACATGTTTTTGGGTGATTAGAGTTGAAACCAAGCTTAGAAATGGAAAGAACAAGTGTAAGAGCTAACAAACATTTCGAACAGCAGAATTTTCCCAGAGCCGCACGTGCGGCGGGGCTTTCCGCACGTGTGGCAGTCCATTATAGCACCCAAAAATGATTATGAAATAAAAGCACCTTGTCATGCACGTGCGGCCCTGTTTCCTGCAGGTGCGAGACAACCCTGTTTCAGCCAACTTCAAATAAGCATAGCTCTTGCATCCAGACTCTGTTTTAAGTGATTCTTGAGCCTAAACTCAAGCCCTGGAAGTCTAGTTTCCAATGGTGATAGTCTCACTCCCAAATTATAAGTACACAAATAGATATGCTAAAATTAGTGAAGGTTGTTCACTTTTTGTCCAACCATTTCATGCCATTTTCTCATCTAACCCAATCTCCTTTCATTTCTTCCTATCTTTGTTGACGTGAATTATGATTCATTGAAGACCTATGAGTTTAAAACCAACATAACTAATTGATCAAAGAGAACAAGTAAGGGATCAGTTATATCCTCATATTATGCTATATGCATTGTGTTTGCAAGTCAAGACGAGGACATCGTCCCATCGCTACTAGAAGCCCATCATTGTGAGTAATAGTAGTGTAACGAAATGTTTTACTTACTTTCTATGATTATAATTTATATATTGTTGTTTGTGAATGGCATATACTATTGACATTGTGCTTTGATTGAATTAATGGACATAATTGAATGATGGCATTGATATGGAGCTAAGGTCTTTTTGTTCCTATTAATAAAAGTGGGCCCGAGGCCATTATGATGTGAATTGTTTATGACTCATAGCCCTAAGGCCGAGGGAGATGGAGACATGCCGATATTCCATCTACCTATAATGATATGAACTGTATATGACTAATGGTTTTACGCCAAGGGAGATGAAGACATGCTGATGTTCCATCTTCCCTATATTACTCTGGACAGCCGTTGTAATGTTGGGCCTAAGGCCGTTTCGTATCATACATGGGCCCGAGGCCGTTCTGTATTACATATGGGCCTGAGGCCGTTTTGACATATGGTTACGGATAAGACCTGTATACGATTAACTATATGTAGATTTGTATTCTCCAAGGCCATGCTCATTCATCTAACCTCCTTACATTGCTATTATTCACTGAACTTTGCTCACTCCGTTTTTATGTAATTTATGTAGGTGAGCCGTCGGGGACCAACACTAGAGCTATATTGAGGTCCACCTCTCTGTCAAACCGCCCAGATTACGCCTCCGCGTCGAGGCTTTAGTTTTGTATTGGAGAATTATGTCTTTTATTAAGTCTTACGTATTCGTGTGTGAGATCTATATAAGTTCTGTGATTGTATGTGTAAATATGGAAGTATATTTAAATGCTTAAATTAATCTAAGCCTTCATATATGCACAATCTCAATGGGCGTTGTCTTTATATTGTTATTTGATTCCTCTTAAGGCGCCGTATTCGAATAAATATTCGTGAAATTTTGTTTTGAGGCCTATGTACAAGCCAGTCATGGACCAAACTTTTAGGGGCGGGTTTAGGTCGTGACACAACAATAGGGGTAAGAAACATGATATTCAAGTAAATAACAAGGGTTATAATGTTAGTTGTTAGTAGTCTAGAAATCCACCAAAGAGATTTCATCCTCACAACCACAAGAATCGGACACGGATTATTCAGTATACCCCCTCTTTTGCTACTTTGCAGACCTTATTTCGAATGTCTACCAACGGTTACATACCACGTAGTGCCAACTGAGGACCTCAAAAGAGACTGTAAAATAAGGGCCTTTCTCATTCCCTCCTCACACCAAAACCACCTAGGGTATGAATATAACTGCTCCATTAAAGGGTTCTGAAACAACTTGTACATGACTTTAGCTTTCAAAAAGGAACACGTCCCGCTAACCAATTCAATTTAAACATAACCTTATCTAATAGTAATACTTACGAGACCTAGAAAAGTCCTCTCACATGGATTGTTGAAGAGATCCAATGAAGAGATGAGCTTAACCCCTGTAGATCTGCAAAGATGAACATAGTCTGCGCCATCCAACCGAGGTTGCTGACCGGGAACACTCTGATGGTGAAGTTAGTCACTTGAATGAAAGAAAGAATGTATAGAAATTAAGAGATGTCTACTATTCCAGAGAGAGATAAGGCATCCATAGATTCATGAGGTGCCCTCATTTTATAGATGGGGGATGTGATATTTGTCCCATGGGCTTCCTTGTTTGGGCTGGGCCCATTGTCAGGCCTTGTTTGGGTTAGCCCAATAAGTTGATTTTTTTTTTTTTTTTTGGCTCCCACAATTGCCCCAAAACTTTCATTTTCTTCGGTAGGAGGAATGTGAGTTTTTATTGCCAAGCTACACTGTTCAAATAGATGTTAGGTTTCTTAATAAAGAACACTTTTGATAAATAAATAAAATGAATGAATGTATGAATACATGTATGCTTGAATCTATGTATAAATGTATGTCTTGCTTCGAATTCGGAGGCTTTTGCTGATGGCACTCTGTGCCGGGCAGGAAGAGTGCTCTGAATTCGAAGGCTTTGGTGATAGCTCTCCACACTGAGCATGAAGAACGCTCTGATTGGAGGGTTAGGTGATGGCTCTTCGTGCTGAGCACAACGAGTGCTCCATATTCGGAAGCTTTGGTGATGGCTCTCTGTGTCGAGCACAAAGAGCGCTCCGAATTTGCAGGCTTATTTGTGCATAAGCATCATATTTTGTTTTTCATCAAATCCATGCTTTGCATCCATGTTTCATGCATCTTGATTCGACTAAGTTTTCATTTGTGAATTTAATCAATTCCTATATGATTATGTGCGCTACTTCATGTTCTTGAGATGATTCACATGTTACATATTAGAAGCCGAATCTTTAGTTGCATCTCATGAGTGAATTGCATTAAAATTTTATATATAAGATCATGCATATTTTGCTAACTTTGTTTTGTAACTGTTCGCGGGATGTTAGTAAACATTTAAGTTTTTATGCTTTAGCATCCCGCTTGTGTGTGTTTTTCTTACTATGTTTAGCATTCTACCATGAGGCTACCTGCTTACTTGATATAACTATATGAATGCCGGTGGATGGAGGTTATGTCGCTTAATTTGGAATGATGTTGATATTTATGTTTGTAAACTCAATTTCTTTGAGTTATACATCTTCAAAACTTTTTCAAACTACATGAAATCAAATTGTTCCAAAGTGGGTGGCATAGTCTATACTTGTATGCTTCACATAATTTAGTGATGTAGTCCATTTTTGGCAAAGATTTTGTATTAAAACGGATTTTCCATAAAAGTTGTCAAATCTGGACTCTCATCTATGTTTCATATTGCATTCGTGAGACTAGATCGAAGAAGTCGAGAATCCGAACTGTTTAATGCGCAGGGGTACCCCCCGAGCATGTTACAGTTTTTGGCGACTTCACTAGGGATTATATGTTTAATTATATGTTCGAACTCCATGATATGAGTTTTATTTTCAATTATATGTTCATTGCATTGCATGCGATGGTGCACTTAAAGTCCATGTGTTGCCTAGATACTAGTGGGAGCACAGACAAACTTTTTGTGACACTATACCTATCTCTATATTTCTTTTGAGGCCTTGTGTTATAACCTTTTGAGATCTGTCAAAAAAGTGGCTCTGCTATCTAAGGTTCTCAGACTTCAAAGAGAGGCCATATTGACTCTTCTAACTTCTTAGGATCTTCATTGGTTATTACCCTAAGGACTCTTTGGTAACGTTACCTTGACTTCAACCATTAGGGTAAAGCTAACCTTGTACATAGTAAGCTATAGTACCTTCCAAAATTAGGACAGGATACTCTCCCATATTTAAAATATAATACCACTTGTTTGAATAGTGAAGCCCTAGATCATTTCAAAGCTAGGACAGGGTAATCCTACCCATCATAAGGGTGTCTGTTTTATTTCCTACTATGTGCTATGTGCAATGTACAGGATCTATACAGGGATTCTCAAATTCAGATAAGTGGTTTAGGCATTTTATTTTGTGGGGTTGAGTTCAGTTTTAGCAATGATCAGTTGAGCTAGAATGCTACTAAAATTTTGATTGGGAGTTCCCTTTTTTGTTTTGCTATGAAGTCATAGCACTATAGCTTCAAACCGGTCTAATATCCCCTCAAGTTTTATGGACTCATGTTGGCAAACAGATTTGATTCAAGGACAGCCAGTGTTAGTTTCTTTGCCGCCAATTATAAGGAGAAAGGTTAAAACCTCACTGTCAGTACTTCTCTAGTCAGAATTTCTAAAATCTGTGATGGATCCACCTCCAATGGTGATAGATGACCAACCTCCAATAGATATAGAAAACTTATTTTTATCCCTTCAACGAAGCATGGATACACTTTCCAATAGGGTTACTGGCAACAGTGAGGCTCTTGCCGGATTACAATGCCCATCTGGGGTGTCTACATCTCATCCACCTCCAGTGGTTCATCTAGTTCTGGAACCACCTCCACCAGTTGAGAAACTTCATGAACCTAATCTACAAATGGAAGGACTTTTCCTCACGAATTTTAATGAAGTTGACCCAGCTATGCCGAAAATATCCAACTTGGAGAAAATGTTCAAGAAATTACAAGGGATTAACTTTGTTCCAAACATGGAGGATGGGTTTATGGAAACAACTATGAGGTTGCTCGAGTGGTTCAAGATGCCACACATAGATAGATTTGATGAGGCTAATTATCCTATGGTTCATATTCGCCTCTTCTCAGACATTTTGAAGCCCAAGGGCTTATTTAGAGCTCAAAAGCTTTGCTTGGTGGGAAGAACCATCTCAGGAGTGGTTGCTATTTGGTACGCCAAGTTAGATGATTTGATCAAGCAAAACTGGAAGGAGTTAGCTGAAACATTTGTCACACAATACTCTCATAACACACAGATTGAGGTAACCACCCGGGAACTGGAGGCAACCCGACAAGAGCCCAACGAGAGCTTCATGGCATTTATCACCAAATTGAGGGCAAAGACAGCCATGATGACAAACTGACCCTTGGAAAAAGATCGAGTCCATATGCTTGTCAAAAATTTGCTTAGAAGATTACTGCAGAAGATGATAGTTCTCCCACTCTTTAACTTCAAAGACCTCCATGAGATTCGGGTTCGAATTGAGGATGCCATCAGAAAGGAAATCATTATAGAAAGGAAGTGAGACTGTGAGAAAGACATTTACTCGCAGTTCCAATGCTACTCCCAGTAGTAGTACAGCTAGCAATGTTATGCCTTCAGAAGTCAACGCAGTCATTGCTATCACTACCAACATAGCCCATTGTAACTGGTTTTTCATGCTCCTCAAAGGGGTTCAGTCTCGTCAGGTATGATTCCATACAATTCGGACTCCCATGATTCTGAATCTAGCTTCACAAGTGCAATGTGAAACAGAAAAAAATGAATAAGAGTTAGAAAAATCCATTAATCACAAAAGATGCTAAAAACGGACTGCATTGCCAGATTTTAGAGTCGCCACCTAATATTTTTCAAAAAATTAGGAAACCTGTGACTTGTGCCAAAAGCCACTTGTCCATCATAACCAAAGTGTCTCAGTTCGAGAACTTAGGTATGAAAGGGGAATGTCATGAATTGAGCACCTCACTCACTCGATCTAAGATCGGCCTCTACTAAGTCATGATGTGAATCTTATAGACATTATATGTTCATATTCTGATTTATTAGCAATGCCAACATTATTATGTGAAATAAACAAGTATAGACTACGTCACTTACTTTGGAATGCTTTGATCTTATGCGATTTTGAAAGAGTTTTGAGTATGTACAACTCAAAGAAAAAACTGAGCTCATATATACAACAATCAAAGTTATTCCAACTTAAGCAAAATAGCCTCCATCCACAGGCATTCATAGAGTTATTTCAAGTAAGCGAATGGCCTCATAGTAGTAAACTCGACATGGTAACACAAACACACACATGTGATATATGCTAAAGCAAAAAAAGCTCACCTAGCACTCATCCGTAGCAAGCCGAAGAAAACATAATTAGAAAAATGCATGATCCTAAAAATGCACATGACTAATGCAACATATACAAAATGCAACTACTAGATTCGGCTATTAACATGAGATGTAAATCAACTTAAAGCATGAGGTAGTGCACATAATCAAGTAGGAAATGATAACAACATTAAGTATGATAAGCCGAACCTTAATAGATGCAAAAAATGATACAACACATGGAAATGATAAAGGAAAACATGATGTTATAAATAGCGATGATAAGCATGTAAATAAAAGAGAGAAAGAAATGGGGATTATAAGACATACATCAAGTGTTACAAATTTGCTCTCTTACAAGAGAGTCTGAATGGCCTAGTTAACTAATTATTACATCCCCAAATGAATTAATTAATTATTACATAGACAAATTTTAGAGCGGCTAATCTAAAGAAGTTGAATAAAGGGCGGGAAATCGTGCGTGAGCAAACGGGAACATCCGCCGAAAATAGCTCTACCTGTTGCCATAAATTACTCTGTTCGTAGGTAGAAAACAGTTCTGTTTTAACCTCGAGATCTACTCTGCTAAGTTGAATAAACACACTGGCCTTACAAATGAGTTAGTCGGCCGTACACTTGACTTGGTCGACCGGCTGGCTAAAGGAATTGGTCGGCCGTACACTTGACTGACCGACCGTAAAACCATGCTAGAAAACTTGCTGCAATAGAACTGGAACAGAGCAAACAGAGGGTTTACAAAAGATGTTCATCCTTCCTACTCCCTCCTATCACTACTAGAGAACATACCTTTTGAGTCGGCAGGTTGCTGTCGCAAAAACCATAATTGCCGTCGCAAAAAGTTTTTGCGACGGCCTTTCGACGGCATGGTGAGGGACGAGAGTACGCGGGTCGCTAAAACTTTTTGAGTCGGCAACTGTGCCGTCACAGAATATTTGCGACGGCAAATGTATTAATTGAGACGGTGGCCTGCCGTCGCAAAAAGCCAAAAAATCTCTGATACTATTATTTATGTGGGAGATTACCGTCGCTATAGGTTTTTTTGTGTCTGCAATGTGCCGACTCTAATAAAATTCACATGTACATTACATATGTTTTTGAGACTGTTAGTTGCCGTCACAAAAAAAAAAAAAATCATAGAAAGGATATTTCTTTTTTGTAATTTATACCTGTATTATGTTCATTGAAATCTAATAAAAAAAAATGCATTCATTCATTCATTCAAAAACCAAAAATATTTATATAAATTCAATCATCATCTTAGCTTCATTGACATCAAAATATTAACAAAAAATTTGTTACATCAATACAAATAGTATGGTAGCAATATGTTATAAATATTAACTACAAAAAGCTTGACATCTCAAACCATAATATAATACGTCCAAAAATAAAATTAGCTTCCATGCCATCATTAATTCATCCATCATCTTCATGCAAAACCTGAAAACAAAAACAAATTAAACCAAATATTAGGTTATATAATATATATATATAGCTTCACCAAAAATAATATTAACTACAAAAAGGTTGACATCTCAAACCATAATATAATATGTCCAAAAATAAAATTAGCTTCCATGCCACCATTAATTCATCCATCAGTCTTCATGCAAAACCTGAAAACAAAAACCAAAACAAAAACAAATTAAATCAAATATTAGGTTACATAATATATATATATATAGCTTCACCAAAAATAATATTAACTACAAAAAGGTTGACATCTCAAACCATAATATAGTATGTCCAAAAATAAAATTAGCTTCCATGCCACCATTAATTCATCCATCAGTCTTCATGCAAAACTTGAAAACAAAAACCAAAACAAAAAAAAATTAAATCAAATATTAGGTTATATAATATATATATAGCTTCAGCAAAAATAATATTAACTACAAAAAGCTTGCCATCTCAAACCATAATATAATATGTCCAAAAATAAAATTAGCTTCCATGCCACCATTAATTCATCCATCAATCTTCATGAACCTGAAAACAAAAACCAAAACAAAAACAAATTAAATCGAATATTAGGTTATATAATATATATATATATATAACTTCACCAAGTCATAAACTCAATTTTAGCAGAACACTCCCTAGCTAGTACTATTAGGCCTCACTGAATATAATCAAATTGTCTAGATTATAATCAAATTGTCTAGCTCAATGCTGGACAGTGAAGGCAATTGGGACATTGAAGTGCTGGAAAACTAGGTGTGCTCTTGAACCATACTAGAAATTTTCAAAATAAAATAGGCCCAGATTTATGACCTTTACAAATGCTCCTTTTTAGGTTGGTTCCACTAGTGGTAAGTTCACTGCTGCTAACTATAAATTGCTAATCAGGACATGAGCAGTGGGGATTGGAATTGGATCTATAATTTCATCTAGCTTATTCTTAAGGGAAGGTTGCTCATATGATACTCATACGGAATATGGCCTCAATTGACTTGTGCTCCAGATGTGGATTAGCTAGTAAAGACATGAATCATCTCCTCAGAGAGTGCAACTCCTCTAAATACATTTGGGTTCAAATAAAGGACACTAATTAAGGTGGGAGGATGGATGTGGTCAGCCACTTTCTGAATGGGTTGCTGAGAATTTGAAAAATAAAACTGAGTTTTTTGGTGAAAAATGATATACTATTTTCATTGTTACCCTTTGGCAGTTATGGACATAATTTCTCAAAATGAATCCCTCTCATCCTAGACTAATCAAATGGTTTTGTACACCTGTAGGAAAGCTGAAATTAAATGTTGATGGCTGCTCAAAAGGAATGCAAAATAGGTTCAACACTATTAAGAAATGCAAAATAGGTTCAACACTAATCAGTCTTACTTTAGGTTCAACATTAGGAAAATAGGTTCAGCAGCAACAATAACACTAAATCGGGTTTTCAGTAGGCTAACCCTTAACCTCAATTGCATGTGATTGTGAATATTACATTATGTAATAGAGATACCTGCACAGGAGAACCCAACAACTCATCATCTTGACTATCATGATCTCCTACAGACTTCCTGACTTGTTGACGTCCACTAGAGGCATTTGGAAGCTATAACCAACACCAATACCATTTTATTAAATGTGATACATAGAAATAAAAGAAAAGAAAAGAAAAGAAAAGAAAAACAAACAAATTGCCCAAGTTATTCAGTTAGTCATTTTTACTCCACCTGTATACCACTTAGGCCACCTTGGGACCTTATGAAGTCCATCCAAGCTCTAACTTGCTCGAACTCTACCTTCAACTTCTCATGACCCTTTGCTCAATCTCAACCGTCAGCCTTTGCTCGATCTCTTCAGTAACTGTTTGGCGTACTTGTTGAGTGATCTCCTCAACAGTCGATGATGAGGATGCTTGTGATGGACTGACATCTTTTTTGTACACTGCACTTCGAGGCACACCTATCCCATAAGTCTTGCAATATCCGTGTCCATCCTTTCCTACTAGGTTATGGAAAATCTTATCTTGTACCTCTTCTGTCCTGAGGGGCTCGTCTATCATTGAGAGTTGCTCATTATACTCATCCTAAAATTTAAAGATATTAGTATACAAATAGCACAGTTAAAAAAAATATTAAACCAATATGCAAAGGCCCATACCAAAAATAATTTCACATCTGGATCAGTTATCATGCGTGTCTTCATGAAGACACTCATTTTGTTAGTGCTCTCTCCATCAGTCATCATCTAAAATTGCCAAACAAATAAGAGTTAGCATTTAGTTAATTTTGATATAATTGTTAATACAAATCATTACCTTATGTCGTACATCGGCAAAGGGTGTTCTCCCGGTCCTATGCACTGGACCACGTAACTCTCGATTTTTAGAATTACGGTTAGCAATCTTCTGTAAAAGTAAATCATTCACATTTTACAAAACTATTAATTAAATGTCATACAAGAGATACATGAATCTATTTGTATACCATTGCATCTTTACTACTCCAATACTCCACATCACCCTCCATTGTTCTGGCAAAATGTCCAAAGGCACTTTTTCATTGATATTTGGGTCATCTTTAAAAGGGTTGTAGTGATTGGTCTTAGTCTTATGTTTGTGATCCTTCCATAATTTGTTACATGAGTCTATGACCACTTGCTTCAACACTTCTAGAGCATATAACAAGTTATCCTACACAACACAAGGTAATGGAAATAAGATTAGCAAACATTATAATTAATACAGTGGAAATAAAATAGCAAACATTATAAATGTATAAGACATTTGAAATAAAATTATTAAGCATTATAAACAAGACAAATGGAATGTACAAACAAATAAATTAATACCTGAACCTCCTTCCAAATGCCTTCCACAATATCTTCAGGTACTGAGCCCCAACTAAGATAAGTTAGAGGAACTCGGTGTGGATTGCGCACAATCTGACCCAACTGCCCCTTAAATGACCGTCCTAGTTTATTAAGTGGCTGAAACATGGCATTGAACTCTACATTTAGCTTTGCTCCTGTACCCCATTCCTTGATTCCCTTAGCACGACCACGACCATGCCTCGCGAAGGACCTGAAATAAAAAATTTATTTAAAAAAAAAATTAATACAAAACATATCATAAGACAAAAAATATATACGGAGTCACGTGACTCTAATACAACAGTGGGCACTAGTGATGGTTGACTTCTTTGCGGTTGTAGCTCCAATGATGGTGTCACATCTCTTGGTCGACACATAGACGTATGTGATGATTGAGAGGTTTCAATGCCATCTGAATCATATTCATGCATCTGTAACAATGCATCACCCATAGTAGCAGCAACATATTTTCTTTTTCCCATAAGTACCTGAAATTATATATTTTTGTTCGGTAAGTAAGTTATAAAATGAGACAAGAAAATATATAGATGTACAAAAGGCATACCTTAGGAAACCTAACAAACTAGAAAACAAATAAAAGCAAAACAGCACCTGTAATGGAAAAACAACACAGCAAAACCAACATAGCTATAGTAGTCCACCTAGCGAACCAGAACTCATATATTGATAATACAATATACAAGTACATATAAAGAAACATAAACTAATAGATTCTCAAGTTGTAATGCATTACTAATTGGATTGATAATAGAAATAATTAATACAAAAAAAGAGTACTTTCAGATCATCATACAACTACAAATATTCATTACACATCAAATGTCTCTCCTTCTGTTCCTTCCCTCACCCAGCCCACTTCTTCATCCCGAAGCATAACATTTTCTTCCAATTGTTGATCCATATAAGGCTCAGCTTGAGGATCATTACATTGCATACCAAATAATCCTCTTTGAGACATCTTCACAACAACATTCCAATCCTCTTTGAGACATCTTCACAACAACATACCAAATAAACCATTAGAAGTTATGCATAAGACTCTGCCAAGGACAAAAAAATAAATCGTGAAATTAATTGGGAAATTCCTTCAGCACCATCCTTGGCACCTTCAACACAGAAAAATAAATTTTCTCTTTGCCGATAAAAAAGTATATTTGCAACAAATATAGACTATATTCTATTGGAAATTAAAGATGAATCCTGTACATAGCTATGGAATTATATAGGGTTCCACTTTATCGAACTAGCCATGAGAAGAAACTAGAAAGAAATTTCTCCCAAACTCTCTCTCTCTCTCTCTCTCTCTCTCTCTCTCTGAGGACAGTGCAAGAACAAGGCAAGGTCGGAGTTTCTGGTTAGTATATGCATATATATATTTTGTAGAGCCATTTCTTGGTTTTGAACTGATTCATATATAGTATATGGATAATCAATGAATAATGTTTCAGAGTTCATGAATGAGTTTGAGATTATCACTTGTTTTTGCTTGCTGCATCATCCAAGTTTGCCATATATGCTCTCATACCTTTGTGATCTATACGGGCTTCCCTATTAGTGCCTATGTTTTGTTTAAGCTTAGCAATTTTTTTTTTTTTTTTTGATTTAATGATAAGGGATGTCCAAAAAATTTTATGCAAATCTTAACTAATCCCCTCTCTAGTTCAGTCAAAGATAGATGATCCACGCTAGAATTAGGAAATTCATGAAAAACTTCTTCCTCGCAAATTGGCATAAGAGTTGAATTCTAAACAATTGTATAAATAGCATACTTACCAACCATTGAGGACAATTATTAAGATTTGAGCTTAAAGTGGAGCTCATGTTTTGTTTGTGTGCACACGAGCACATGCACACGTATTCTAGGGCCACAAATAAATATTAAATATAATAGTAATATCATGTGATTGTATCATCAGTCAATAAAAAAATTTAATAATATGGTAATTAGAACTACATAATCAAGTTACTAGGAGGCAAGTTATGTCTCTTCAAGGTGTGAAGATCTTCATAACTATATATATATATATATATATTTTTCTTTGTATTTTTTGTTTTTCTTTCTTTCTTATTAATTAAAATTCATGAGGTTGAGGAGGTGATTGTGTAAATGCGAGCAGTAATAGTAAGGGTAGATTATACTTTCCGAATCCTTGTCGATACATTTCATCTTCTTGTACTTTTAATTTAATATCTTTAATGAAATTTTTATTTTGCTGTAAAAAAAGAAGTTATGTCTATTCAATTCGATTGGTTATTCATTAATAACACTATATAAGATGATATCAATATTATACTAAATATTTGTTCAAGCCCACATATCTATACTATGTATATATATATATATATATTTATGTCAAATGTCTCATTTCTCTAAGTAATAAAATAAAATAAAAAGGCTTCCCTTAATGTCTGAGGGTATGAGGATTAAAATTTAAGACCTTAAGTCTAAGGAATAATATTTTTATCATTTGAATGGCACACAGTAGATAATAAATTATTTATTTATTTAAATAGCATACGCAAATATGTATATATATATGGAGAGAGAGAGGAGAGAGAGAGAGAGAGAGAGAGAGAGAGAGAGAGAGAGAGAGTATGCGTTTAACACTAGTAGGATAGGAAGTTACATTCAAGAGAGTGAGAGTGACAGAGTAGTAATTGTTTAACACTAGTAGCAAGTTATTTTCTTTGAATAAATATCTACTCACGAAGTTGAGTTCTAAGGGTTGGTGTGAAAACATTTTCCACCAGCATGAGCAATGGAGTGGACTGCACTCAAAGGAACATACATATTCATATATTAAGCATGCTTGTGTCTATGTAAGTCAATCTTTTCGGCTATGTTCAATAAACTTGCCTATAAGTACTTTCAATGAGGCAAATGGCCATGTTTAGGCCATATAATATGTCTTGTTTGGTGGGTACCCTAGTTGGTCTGCCATTTCTTCAATGACAACCACAGTTGAATCACACATATAGGACCATTTGATGGGTACAGATCATCATGACCTGATGTTCAACAATGTACATCACTATTCATGATCATCGTATACAAAACAAACATGTCTTGCCTTCCAAAGTCTCTTGTGGTGTTAGGGTAAAAAAAACTCAAGGATGAGCTGATCTAAAATAAAAAAATAAAAAAATAAATTTAAAAAAAATCACAAGGATGAATTTGTTAATTATTATGATGAGACATTAGCAATGAAAACAAAAATTATATTCTTACAATTTGTTTATATAAATTCTTCACCTTATGTTCTTACAATTTTTTTATATAAATTCTGCACCAGAATGATATATCATATATATGATGGTGATAGTTTTATTATTAAAGTAGTCATTTATTTTAAAATGATCAAGTTTAAATTTAACTGCATATATATATATATATATATATATTTTCTTCTGTATGTGTAACATATATATATATATATATATATTTTTCTCTCTCTCACTAATATATTTGTCTTTATATTTTAGTAGAAAAATCAATGGAGATGGAATCATGTGTCCCTCCTGGCTTTAGATTTCACCCAACGGAGGAAGAACTCATGGGATATTATCTCAAGCGAAAGATTAACTCATTGAAAATTGATTTAGATGTCATTGTCGACATTGATCTCTACAGAATTGAACCATGGGACATCCAAGGTAAATTGGCTTTCTTTTCAAATTTTTTCCTATTACTTAGACCAATTGACCAACCAAAATTACCATGTAGTACTTAGGTTTGATTAAATTACGATGATGTGAAATACAGATAGGTGTAGATTGGGATATGAAGAACAAAGTGAGTGGTATTTCTTCGGTCACAAGGACAAGAAGTATCCAACGGGAATGAGGACTAACAGAGCCATTGCTGCTGGATTCTGGAAGGCAACAGGGAGAGACAAGGCTGTGCTTTCAAAGAATAGAATAATAGGGATGAGAAAGACCCTAGTGTTCTACAAGGGCCACACACCCAATGGAAGGAAATCTGATTGGATCATGCATGAATATCGACTCCAAACATCTGAACAGGCAAGTTCAATCAATGACTTGCAACTACAACAAATGTTTTCAAGTTTTTTTTTGATAAAAATTACTTCTAAACTAAATGGGAAACAATGTCAAGAACATAAATGGAAAACTAACTTCTATAATTTCTTATTGAGGACAACACAATATTACCCAATTAAAATTCTACTAGTAGATTACAAAAGTATACACCATTAATCCCTCATATATAGAAAGCTCAAAAACAGAGAACATTTTTTGGGTACATATCAAGCCAAACCCATTCGGTGAAAGAACAGGGCCGAAAGATTACAAATGCATACACAAATCGAACACAAATCGAGGGGTGAAAGAATTAACGAGGGGTGAAAGAACACAAATCGAACCCTCAAATCATCTACTATTTCAATTCTTAGAGAGACTGATATATATATATATACATATATATATATATATATATATAGAGAGAGAGAGAGAGCACTTACCCGCAAGAGGACAGTCGGCGGTGTTGGTGGAGGGGAGGAGAGTCGGCGGTGCCAGTGGAGATGGAGAATCGGCGGTTCTGGTGGAGAGGAGAATCGGTGGTGCCGGTGGAGAGGAGAATCGGTGGTGTCAATGAAGAGTTTGTGTTTAGTGATGAACCAAGATTGAATTTAGGGCAAAAAGAGAAAAGAATAAAAAATGAAGAGGCAGAGTATATATATCATGTTCTAAAAACTATGTCGTTTTAATTTTTTCAATTACTTTTTGTGACGGCACATGATACAGACGCAAAAGTGGCTTGAAATGGCGCGAAAAAAAGGCGCGGGATGCAATTTTTGGAGCCAAAAAAGTGAAAAAATAAATAAATAAATTTTTTTGAGACGGTAAATATTTGGCCAACGCAAATAAATTTTTTTTGTGACGGCATAGTCTGCCGACTCAAATAATAACACTAAGTAATTTTTTTTGAGACGGTCCTACTTTGCCGACACTAATAATACATTTTTGAGTCAGCAAATGTTTCTGTCACAAATAATGGGACTCAAATAGCTCATTTTCTTGTAGTGTATCTTGAAGATATTCAAGGAAGAAATTGGTTTGCTTCACAAACCATCAAACATCCCAAGGGTATTACATGATGATTAGTGAAGCAACGAGATGAAAGATCTAATGAGTACGAAGCTGAAAAAAAAAAAAGAATCATTCAATGAATTGGTTGGAACCTACTATCTCATAGTGAATAAAAGTAAATGAGTACTCAAATTTGGAGAGAATAGGTTAAAGAAAACCATCTTTGAAAAAAGAAGCTTATAAATAAGAGGTTACCTCATTGAAGAAAGAAATTATAGACTCCTTCCCCTACCATTGGAACATAGATTGACATCCATTTCCATGCTTTAAAATGAAACTAGAAGAGAGTTTCTAATACTTTCGATGAAGAGCTCTATATGAACAATAATGGGAATAAGGGAGAAAATAAAAAAAAAAAATAAAAAATAAAAAAAAGGAGGAAGAAGTTAACTATCAAAGCTTAAACACAACTCGTCAAAATTGTTGACGACTCCTCTTTTATTCATAGAATAAGGTTAAGGCATCTATTTTCATGTTCCGAAAATGATTAAGAAGAGAGTTTTTGAACACTTTTAATACGAAAGCTATCATCTAGTTTCAAGGTAAACAATAATATCATGAAAGCAAAAGATTTACAGCTAGTTAATCAAACATGTGGTGGAGTAGCTAAGCTCTAAACCTCCCATCACTACAACTGCAAGATTCAAAACAAAACAAAAGAAACAAGATATACATGATATGTAAATCAAAAGTTTTAAAATCACAAGTTTTGACACAAACTCATTCAACCACTCACTTCCGAATATCCAAATAAAATACAAATACACCCATCATACGGGTTCAATTAGGATTCACGACCCCGGGATGTCAGATGCCTAGATCCCCCATCTACAGTCTCTGCCCTCCTTTCCTATTCTTTTTTTTTTTTGATCGGCAAAGAAAAATTTCATTTAACAGCATGAAATTAAAAGTACAGGAAGATGAGATGCATTGAGAGAGATTCGGAAGTATAAAAATACCCCTACTACTGCTACTCGCATCTATACAACCAACCCCTAAGCCTCTCAATTTTTAAAATAAAAAGTTAAGAAGAACTTAACTAGAAAAATAAAATACATGAATCCCCACATAATAACCCACAAAGACACCCAAAAACAAACTACACAAGACCACAACACTGCTGCACCTGATTACAACGCCTGCACAACAAGACCCACGCCTGCTAATTTTAAACTAAAACTTTACCACCCACTATCTAATTTTGAAGCTAAAATAATCACTTCTTCAACTCCCAACATCTATGCTGCTTCAAATCTTGACAGCCCACCTGTTGCGCACCCACGTCTGTCAACTCCCAAAGCCCAACGCCCGCCTGCTTTACACCACGCTCCTCTGCACCACACTTCTCTGGCCGGAAAACTCCAAAGCCAACATCACCATGGCTGGAAGAAAACTCCCATGCCCGACTTCTCCATGCTGCTATACTCTCATGCCTGACATCTCCAAGACCCACATGCTGCATACACTCCCACTGCCTCTCCAAGGCCCACACCGATCAACACATTAATACTTCAGTTGCAGAAGCCCTTTCTTTAGGATCAGCCCATAGCATCTTCTTTAACAACATCCCCGCAAAACAGCATCAAATATACTTTGTTCATTTTCTCCCCAAAATGGTGGGACCCCACTGAGTAATATATATAACATCACCCCAGCACTCCATTTATCAGCCTCAGCTCCATAATTTCGACGCAATACTTCCCTACTACTGCAGATCATCGCCCAAGGTCCAGCTGCTGCTAATGCAGATCCTCACCTCCCGAACCCACTGCCACGGCTAAGAAGACCCCAAAGATCCACAGCACCACCCCATGCTGCTGCTAATCCTACCAACCACACACTCGCATCTGTTGCAGTTGTTTCCAGCTCATCTTCCATGGCAATAACTTCAATTCTATGGGTCTCCACAGCAGCAATGCCAAGGGGAAACTCTGTTTGAATCAACGACTGCTTACAAACCTCATCTTGGTTTTGCTTCACCTCACTGCTATTAACTTCTGGTCTTGCACCACTTGCCTTCTTCCTTGGTATGAAGGTTATGGGAAGATGAGATGATACCTCCCCTGACTGTGACCCAGACTCTTTGGGCTTTGACATTTTTACCAGCTTAAGAAGGTCCTCACCTCCCGAAACCACTACCACTGCTGATCATCACCTCCACAGCCACCACTGGGACATCACCCACTGCCGATCCAAACACCAACCAGCAGTTCTACTTCCAATGCCAGATCTACTTCTTACACCCCTCAAACTCTCACACCAAGAGGAACGCTCGAATGAAAACCAGACAGATCTGAATCAACTCCGACACCCAAGTTTCCGCCCAAACCAAGCATCGAAACTTCACCAAAAACTGAACCAGAGATCACCCCTCAAGCTCCTACTCGTAAAAGAGCGCTCGAGTGAAAAAACAGCTAGCACGGCTCAGAATCACCAACACAAACACACACACCGCTGCACACTAAACACACCTAGGTGGGAAAATAATGGGGGACTCAAGTTTATTAACGGAAAAACAACGATAAAAAACGGGAGAAGCTAGCCCAGCCGACCGCCATAGCCAAAGGCGGCGGCCGGCCGGCCCAACGAGAGGCTCGGGGAGGGAGGTTTTTTAGAAAGAGGTGGGAGAACTAGAAAGAGGTATATCACCATCTACCTAACTACAAGTTCAACCCTCCTTTCCTATTCTTAGCCAATCTATATGTGTTGCACCCCTTTTTACCCTTCAAATTCATAGAATCGAGAGAAATTAAAGAGAAGTAAGATGGAGAAAGAGAAGGATTTATGGAATGAAGATATCAAGTTCATAATCGAAATAAATTTAGAATATTAGGAGTACAAACAGATTAATTTAAAATTTATATTTTTTAAATGAATATAAGGAGAAAATTTCTGTAATTTTTTTTTTTTGTTTAAATAGAAGTTATTTTTATTTTTAATAATTTAATTTTTTTATTCAAACATAATCAAAACATGTAAAGCCACATGGCATTCCCCAGGTTAGAAAATTAGAAACATAATCAATACATCACATTCCTAAAGAAAATCCCTAGGCATGAATTAGTTCTCTACTGCTAACAGTATCTCCCAGATTTGCTGAGAAACGAGTTAATTGATTGTAAAATATTTATAATATTAAAATTATCTCTTAAAATATAATGAAAGAAAAATAAATCTTACTTGTATCTTTCTCTCATATATTTTATTTTTTTACCATCCAAACATAATAATAAGAAAATATAATTATTTTTTTTTCTGCGTTTATGACCCAAACAAAGAGTTTTTTCTTTTTTTTTTTTTTGAATATTCTAAAAAAAGAAAAACAATTTAGAGAATTGATTTACTTTTCAAATTATTTGGGAAACTAACCTATTTTTTGAAATCGCATTTTGAAAATGTGATTTTGAAATTGAAATTGCATTTTCAACATGTAATTTCATATTGAAATCGCCAGATAAAATCTCATGTTGAAAATGCAATATATCTTAATGGAGTCCATGTCATCATAAATTGCATTTTCAACATGCGATTTCTATTTAAAATTGTATTTTCAAAATACAAATTTAAAAAACAAGTTAATTTTCCAAATAGTATGAAAAGTGGGTCAATTTCCTAAATTATTTTATTTTTTAGAATCACTACAAGAAAAAACACTTTCCGTGACCAACATTTTGGTCGCGAAAAGTACCATATTTGGTCGCTAAAACCTTTTCACGACCAAAATATGTTGGTCGCGAGTTGGTCGCTAAAGCCTCGTCACAGATAGTTTTCTGCAGCCAAAAAAGCATTTGGTCGCTAAAAGTGACCATTCGCGATCAACTTTTTTGGTCGCGGAAAGTCCAATTCATATTAGCCAAAAGTAAACTTTTAGCGACCAAAGATAAGTTGGTCGCCAAAAGTCAGCCTTGACCCAAAAAAAATAATTCTTTTGTGCTGCTTGGGACTTGAACTCCTAACCAAGGACTCACCATGCACCCAATCCACTCTGCCAATAACATGCTTCTTGTTCATATTTGGCAAAAAATATATATAATCCATAAAAATTGGGTTATATATTATTTTATAAAACTTTTAATGCCTAAACAGAAAAATAGCATGTAATTACAGTAGTACCATTTTTTTAAAAAATTATCCCGCCATAACTTTCCGCGACCAACTTTTTTTTTTTGTCGCCAAAGGGTAATCTTCTGCGACCAAAAAAGCCTTTGGTCGCCAATAGTATACTTTCCGCGACTAACTTTTTTTTTTTGGTGGCCAAAGGATATACTTTCTGTGACCAACTTTTTTTTTGGTCGCCAAAAGGTGATTTTTCGCGACCAAAAAATTGTGGTCACCAAAAGTTAAATTTTAGTCGCAGAAAGTGAACTATTTGCGACCAAAAAAAATAGGTGGTCGCCAAAAGTGTTTTTTCTTGTAGTGAATATTTTAAGGAAAAAAAACTCCCCTAACAAAGTGTCACTGTGATTTATTGTAAATTATAATTAAAAGAAATGATGTTGATGATACTATATGACTAATAAAGTAAGATTCTGATCTGGTATAATTAAAATGCAATGGAAATTAGGTCGAGTTTAGAATCCATACCCGATTGGGTTGTTCATGGTGACATGATCCATGACCCATTGAAAGATTCTGCTAGGAGAGATTTATTTTGAATCAACTTGTCCTGTAGATAGGTGCATATAACTCGGTATCTCATGTCTTAAGGAGATAAAGTTGTGAGTGGTTATAACTCTCTCACATAATATACTTATAGATTATCAGTATCTTCTTTCTCTATCTCCTAAACTCTCTTCTTTCTCTCTTCATAGAAACATATAATAGCCTTTGTACTGTGAATAATGTGAATAGTTCTCTAATAGTTCTATCCCACCGCTAGGAATTGATCGAAGAAATCAATGAAGGCACGTGATTTACCTACATGATGTATAGATTCGGTTTGAATATAAAAGGTATGTCCGAATCTGTTTATTTTCGCTGTGTATTATTTATTATTTTTTCCAACAAAATGAAAATTGGAATTGATATTATTAAAAGTGCGAGTGAAAAATTGCTATTGTTTCCCCTTTGTTTGGGAGAATTATACAATGATCTTGGAATAAATCTATGTGGTGACGCATGTTGTGTTTTATTTGTTGTATAGTGAGTCCTGTTACTTTTATGTTGACTTTTGAGGAAAAAAGAAGTCAAGTGTCCCATTGCAAATGATGTGAAGTAATGCAAATAATCTCTCATTTGTTAGGCAAGTCGATGGAAGTAGTCTGAAGATTTGATTTGTTATCAAGTTAAAAAGATATAATTTAACAGTGATGATAGAGATCTCTACAAAACACAATTTTCATAACTCTCAAAATAATCTAGACCATTCATGTCATTGTCAAAGATAGAAAAAAAAAAAATCAAACACATCAATGGTCAATATATCAGTGGGTTCGTGAGGATTCTCCTTTGTGGAGGTCCCAAACATTTTTCACGATTTAATTTTAAAAATTAAATATATAGTGTTTAATTTGTTAAAAGCATTAAATTTTAGGATAAATTATATTGAACTCGCTTAAACTTTAGAGAAAATAGAGTTACAATTTTGATATAATTATACTGACTTTTCTCTTTGTAAGGTTAAAGAAACAAAACTAATGCAAATGGTATGAAAATATAAAGATTTACAAGATAAAATATATATTTTAATGTTAAAAAGATGATATCATCAATTTTTTTTTTCCCAATTCATACAACTAATAAATTTCTAATTAAAAATAGGTCAAGTATTATATGAATTAAAAATTTAAGAGAGTTTAATACAATTATGTCAAACTTGTGATTCTTATTATTATTTTGTTAAACCTCAAAGGATGTCAATGTAATTTATTCTAAATTAAGGCAGTTTTTGTATTTTCTATATTTTTTTTAATCTCACAATTTAGGGTGTGTGTGGTGTGATTCGGGTGGTTTGACAATAAAATTATAAACCAAATCGTGAATGACGGATTGGCAAATAAATGCACCACGGTTTGGACAATTTTAATTTGCTAGTTGATTAAAGAATATTCTTAAATAATTATTAACCATTTACATAATATATAACACTATTTTTTTTTTTCCAAGATTATATGATGTTAGTTTGTTAATAAAGTTAGATTTCGACTAAAGAGGTCGCCGATTCTCCATCATCTCGAATCCCTAATTTTCCCCTCACCACTGCAAGATCACTAGGCCAATCACATGATCTATATAACAGTAATTTGCTTAATATTTTCTATATATACGACACAAACTAAGGCCTCGTTTGGCAAGAGTTAACTCACTAAATAAGCACAAAATGATAAAATAACTTAATTTAGTTAATAAGACAAAATATCGCATCAAATCATAATTATTTTACTTTTTCTCTTACAATTATTACATCCAAACTAAAAAAGATAAAATAAAATAAAACAAAACAAAACAAAACAAAACAAAAGTTCTTCCCCAACGAATTAATTGAACCAAGCTAAATTAATCAAAAAATTAAAAAGTTAGGCTAAATTATTTCTTCCCAAACGAAGGCTAATTTGACATAATCATATATATAACTGCTAATTTACAATAAATTTCACAATTTTAATCTCTTTCATACTCATTTTTATTTTGATATTTTATTAGAAATTAAAAATTATATATGTATTAATTATAGTGAAATGAGATAATTTTTAAAATGAATTATAAATTTTAAAATTTAATTCACAATTAACAAAGCAAACTTGTTAGCGGCGGTGGCGGTGCTAATTTGCGGCATACGGGGACCGGCAGTGTTGAATTGCGGCGTACGGGGACCAATGGTGCTGAGGATGCGCGGTCATGAGGTTTGATTGCTGTGAGGTTTGTTGATTTGCAGTGGTGAGGCTTGCTCTGAGAGAGGTTCTGAGGTTGTGGTGTATACACAGATAGGGTAAAAGTGTGAGACAAAGGTGCGAATCTGAAATTATTACCTCAATAAAATTTTGAGCTTCCACGACTAAATGATTTATTTGTCGAGAAATGTATATAAGGAGTAAATAATTTCATGCCATTTGGCGACTAAATATTATTTTGGTCGCTAAAAAGGGTGCGAAAAAGTCTAACTAAATATTATTTTAGCCTAAATTATATACTATCACCAACTAAAATTTTTTTAGTATCATATTTAGCGACAAAAATATTTTTTGATTGCCAATTCGTTGAAAAGAATGTTTTGCCGACTAAATGTTTGGCTAGCAAACATGAAAAGTAATTTTTTATTTTTCATTCGGCGACTAAATAATTTTAGTAGCCAAAAGTAACTACACAACGACTAAATTGTTTTTGTCGCTAATTGTGGAATATTTAGCGACTAAAAATTGTTTGTCGCCAATTGTGGCATTTTTACCGACTAAATTATTTTTATTCACCAATAATCAATATACTCTGACTAAAAAAATTAGTAATTAAATCTTGTACTTTTGTTGACTAATATAATTTTTGATCGCCAATTCTACAATTTTTGATGACTAAATTTTTTTTAGTCGCCAAATTTAGTCACCAAAAGTATAATTTCCTGTAATGAAATGAATTGTTACGCATTAGTAAGGATTGGATGATTTTAGTGTTGGTTTTAGATATTCTAAATAAGTATACTTTTTAATTTTTTTATAAAAAAATATATAAAAAAATAAAAAAAAGATATTAATTGATATAACCTAAATAAATGTACTTATATAAAAAAAAATACATTTATATAATTTAAACCAAACAAAGCTTCAGTATAGTATAGTCTTAACTCACACTGTATTTTAATTTTGTAACAAATAAAAATGCCTCTGTAACATTGCCGTCAACTCACTGTCATTGCATGCAGGAAAACACTGCCCGAGGCAAAAAAAAAATACAGAGGGGTAATCAAAATTCGTAATTCGATTTGATCTTACACAACTAGGTTGGTGGGATGAGAAAGCATAGCCCCCACCTAATGGAAAAGACAAAGAAAAAGATGAAAGTGTAGAGTATACACCCCACCAATCCACCACACCAGTTCCCAAGTTTCAATCTGCAATGGAAAATGTTGCATTGCTCTCGTTTAAGAGTTTTAAAAAAATGGTTTGGTTATGGTGTGTAACTTACACTTTACATCTTATATTTTATATTTATATTTTATATTTATATTTTTTGTGAAAAATTAAATTTTACACTTACATTTTTTTTGAGTTTGCACACCATATGTAACCCACTTACACCTTACACTTTACACTTACACCTTATACTTATACTTACACCTTACACTTACACTTTTTGTGTAAGTGGCACATGGTGTGCAATTGCACACTTAAGAAAAGTCCTTAAAAAAATATTAATGATGTAAAATTTTTAAAAAAAAATAAGATTAAAATATTACATCATATGAGATTTACATATCAATTAAAGTTATTAAAACATTTTTAATAGAACTCTTAAATTCCATCTTTACTTATTTTAAGGGATTAGTGGCTCCCTATACCCTTTTATTAGAGCCCTTAAATACTTCTTTAAAATAGGAATTGCTACAGTGACTCTCTATTTGTAGGGAGTCACTGTAGTTCTCTTATAATTTTATTTTATTTTTTGCTTTGTTTTGTTTAGAGACTGCAATACACATTTATGATTTTTATTTTTTTAAAATTTATAATTAAAAATTATATTTTAATAAAATAAAGAAAAAATATGGAGTTGGTTAATAAAATAGGGAAATAATAGGGAGTCTGTTAGGGGAAATAAATAAAAAATGATTATTAAAATAGGAAATGAATTTTTTAATAATATTTTAGGGTAAAATTTAGGTAATCTGATAGGGATGCTCTTAAAACTCTTAATTTAGAACTCTCAATTTTTTTCAATGTTATGGGTCAAAATTAATCTAGGGTAAATTACAAACATACTACTTGAGATTTACTTCAATTACAAATTATTTTCTGTAATTCTAGAAATTATATTATGTCCCTTAAAGTTTATAATTTCAAAACAAATAAGTCATTTTATTAATAAATCATCAACTTAATTAATAGTTTTTAATAATGTTAAAATTTTATTTCAATTAATAATTCAAATAATTTTATTATTGTATAGGTGGACAGTTAGACATTTCATTTTTTAAAATAATTATGTTAAATAAAAAATTCTGACAGGGAGGTATTTGTAATTTTTCGAATTACATAGGGCAATTCATACTTCAAACAAATCTCAAGAGATATATTTATAATTTAATCAATAATCTATTAAATTTTTTATCACATTTTTATAGAATATGAGACTCACAAATTTATATATATCTTTAAATTTTATACTCATATAAAAAATTTAATAAATTATTTAGCTCTTAACATAACTCATCTGCAAAATCTGTCACTTGCCTTGCTTTGGCCAGACCCATAATTAGGGTGATGTAGAATACCGTCTAATATTTAAAAACATTTTAATTTGTACTGATTCTTTTGTCAATTACGTATTTGTTTGAATTACAACTTAAATTTGTAATTTTTCTTTAGAATAGTCTCATTTCATCACAATTAACGCGCGCACATATATATATATATTTAATAAAATATCAAAATAAAAAGTCAATAAAATCAATATAAAAAAGATTTAAGATATAAAATTTGATACAAATTAGTGCTATATATATAATAAATATGATATAAAATCAATTAGTGTTATATATTGAGAGGGTAATTTGTAAACAAGTTGGGCCGAGCTATGGAACCTATCTACGAGACCGAGCTACGGGACCTAACTACGAGACCGAGCTACAAGACCTAGCTACGGGGCCAAGCTATTGGACCTAGCTACAGGACCTAGTGGCGGTCAACGCTATGGCCGAGTTACCAAGCAAGGTAGTCAAACAGAGAGAAGAGCCGAAGTAACTTGGTTGACCGCAATGTTAGCCGAGGTAAAGATATCAGCCGAGGTAAAGGGGTCAGTCGAGGTAAAGATGTCGGCCGCGGTAAAAAGGGCTTAGCAAGTGGATCGCAAGTGTTAGCTCGGTCCAAGTGTAGTGACGGTCACCACGGTCGGAGTGAAGATGGTTAGTTCGGTCATAGTATTTTGAGCCGAGGTATGATGGCTTCTCATGGTGGACCTCGGTTTGGTTAGCACGGTCGTAGCGCGCCATAGTTACTTCGGTCCAGGTATGAAAAGGGATTGACAAGTGTTACCACGGTCCAAATATGATTATGGTCACCAGACGGAGTAAAGGTAGTTATCTCGGTCGTGGTATTCAGAACCAAGGTATTTGGGCTTCTTGTGGTGGACCTAGCTATAGATTAGCTCGGTCGGGGGTTTACTACGGTTAGCACGGGAGTAAGTAAACACCACAGTTGGAGTATGTCAAACCGAGGTACACGCAGTGAAAGTAAGAACCGAACTAGTGGTAGCTCGGTCTAGTCTGCGGCTTTAGCATGGTCATGTTATTTCGGTCGTATTGACATCCAACCGTGGTAAAACCATCTCACTTGGTTTAAGCAGTGAGGGGGGTGTTGAAGGATAAGCGTTATCCTTCAGGAGTATGAATCCTAGGAGGACTCTACGCAAGGAGGAGTAATCCTAGAAGGACTCTACATGGAGGAGTAAGAGTCCTACCAGGATTGTGCTACGCGAAACCTATATAAGCTCACCAATATCACCTTTGGAGAGGTAACACAACTTTTGCTCCCTGATTACATTGAGCTTTTGCCTACTTGTCTTGCTTTCTGACTTAGGCATCGGAGAGGTTTCCGGCACACACCCGCCGGCCAGCTCACGTTTGTGTTTTCAGGTGACAAAGCGACGTCGTACGGAGGAACGCAGACTTGATCAACAGGATTATACGAGAAGGTATATTTCTTTCCCGTACAATTGGCGCCGTCTGTGGGAACTCAGACAAGAACAACCTCTTGGTCAAGCTTTCTCTCGAAGATCAATGGCGAACAACGAAGAACTTCCTCACTCCACCATTGACGGACTAACCCCAGAAGGGGGTGCAAGGCGCGAAGGCCTACCCTTGGTCGCTCCCATGGCGAGTCTGGAACCACAAGGACAAAATTCCAGAAGGGATGCGAGGGGACGAAGACGGAATAACAGCCCTCATCCCTCTCGCTCGCAAAGCCCAGAAAGACAAAGGCGCAGGATTGATCCTCAAACTCTAGAGGATCGCGTCAGGGAACAAGATGAATTAATTCGCAAGATGGCGGCGACATGGAGTCACTCAAACGCCAGGTGAAAGGAAGAGAAGTGGCGACAGGAGAGGGGCGCAACAACAAGACACCCCCTCGCCACTCGGAAGGGCGTAGTAGGAATTCTACACCCTCCCATGCAGAGAACAGAAGCCTCAGGACAGGCGATACACTATCCGGATCTTCCAGAACTCGTCGCTCCAGGTCTGAGAGGACGAGATCCGAAAGGTCGAACACGGAAGGAAGCACATATTGGCCCTCGCATACGCACCAAACAAGGTCCAGACAGACGGAGTTGCCCAGATCGTCCGACCTACGAACCGTGTTCAAAGAGAAGGCACGATGGAAGGAGGACGCCAGGGCGCGCGATCCACACAGAGTTTCTGCATTACAGCGGTTGGCTCCTCGGACGCATGGAAGCGTCGAGGTTGGAATGCCACTACCGCGCCCTGCCTACGAACCGACGGACAAGGCATTAGCGAGGCTGCAGACCTCACCGTTCGTTCCGGCGATTGAAAACGCACCCCTACCATCAGGCTTCCTTCAGCCCAAATTCACTACATATGAGGGGAAGACGGACCCTTACTCACACTTGAGCCACTTTCGCCAGGTCATGGCTGTATACCGGCGAAACGAGGCTCTGATGTGCATCCTCTTCCCATCTAGCCTTGGCGACCTAGGCTTGACTTGGTTCGAAAAACTCCCAGAAGGCAGCATAGCCTCCTGGGCGCAATTGGCGGAGGCTTTCGTAACAAGGTTCAGAACAAACACTAAAACCCCGGTGGAGATCGACCAGTTACTCTCCATCGACATGGGTGACAAGGAGACCCTAAGATCCTACAATAGTCGCTACTGGGAGACCTTCAACCAGATTGGGGACTGTCCCACCAATCTCGCCATCGCACAGTACAATAGAGGTCTTCCAGTCGGAAACAGGTTGAGGGACTCAATTACCATGACGCCACCCCTCACGATGGAAGCCTTGATGGAAAGAGTACACCAACATATTCGCGTGGAGGAAGATAGCGCCCGCGCTAAAACAAAATCTGGCACAACCGCAATACCAGATAAAATGACCACGGCGAAGGTCAACACGGTAGAACGTCCAAGTAGAAACGGGCAAGGCAGGCGGGACAACGGAGAGGACCAAGGCAAAAGAAGGTTGAGAGTCCACACTGCCATGACCACGGTGTTCAAAAAACCAATCTACCGAATTCTCAGCGAGATACGCGATGAACCTTTCGTCCGATGGCCTGCTAAGCTGGGAGAAGCGCAAAAAGACTACGACGAGAAATCGCGGTGCACCTTCCATGATGAACAGGGGCACCGCACTGAAAATTGCACGCCATTAAAGCAGCATTTGGAAGAGTTAGTGGCAGCTGGGCACTTGGACCAATACATAAAAGGAAGAACTTGAGAGCAAGGAGCTGTTCGCAGATGTTAGCGAGGTAGCTGAACAGAAGGTAGTGGGAGACTTGGTACAGGAAAAGATAGATGTAAAGAACCCAGAGAAGGAAAGCTAGGGCCCAATTGGGATGGACCATACAAAGTGGTTGGTTTAGCTGAAAAGGGGCATATCACTTGGAAGATAGAGCCATCAAGGCTATCCCCAGACCATGGAACACTGCCAATCTCGAGCTATTTTTTCGATAGGGTACTTGTAATTTACATTTCCTCAATAAAACAAGTAGTTCCCTTTTCAGCATAGAATATTTTCTTCTGTAAAAGTTGTTTTGGTAAGCTAGAGGCATTGAAAGCAGAGTTGGATGGAAAAACCAACACTTACCTCTCCTAAGCCGAGGTAAGGACTTAGGCTAAAGGTGGTTGGCAGGTTTGACCAACAAAAAACTTTTTGCACCCTTTAGCCGAGGTAAGGACCTAGGCTAAAGGTGGTTGGTTTGACCAACAAAAAACTTTTTTGCACCCTTTAGCCGAGGTAAGGACCTAGGCTAAAGGTGGTTGGCAGGTTTGACCAACAAAAAACTTTTTTGCACCCTTTAGCCGAGGTAAGGACCTAGGCTAAAGGTGGTTGGCAGGTTTTACCAACAAAAAACTTTTTTGCACCCTTTAGCCGAGGTAAGGACCTAGGCTAAAGGTGGTTGGCAGGTATGACCAACAAAACTTTTTTGCACCCTTTAAGCCGAGGTAAGGACCTAGGCTAAAGGAGGTTGGCAGGTATGACCAACAAAACTTTTTTGCACCCTTTAAGCCAGGTAAGGACCTAGGCTAAAGGTGGTTGGCAGGTTTGACCAACATTTTTTACTCTTCGGCCGAGATAAGGATTAAAAAGTGGTTGGCTGGAAAAACCAACACTTGGTACTCTTCAGCCGAGATAAGGATCAAGGCTGAAGAGTGGTTGGCAGGTATGACAAGATAGATTGCAAGGTTAAGACCGAGATGAGTATATCGGCCAGAGAATGTCATACTTCATTCAAAACATAGCGGAAAATAAATGCAAGCATGGAGCAAGCCGAACAAGCAGTTGAGAGAACTGAAGATTTCATTCCAAAAGTGCATTACAAAAGGAGGGGCCGTAGCCAGGTTACAAACTCCTTTGGTAAACAGAAGAAAAATCATGCATAGAGGTCATTTAAATCGACATCCGAATCAACCCTGGCTTCACCTAAAGATAGCTTGGTCATGACAAGCACACTTTGGTTGAGCTCGGTCGAAAGCACCGCATCACACAGCAGGCAAAGGTGGGATGGAGACCACAGGAGTTGGAGAGTTGGACTGGCGACCGAGCTGGGCGTTATTATCAGGCTTTTGGGATACATCCCCTTCCTCAGTATTGGAGAATTTTTTTGAATGGCATTTGCATACTCCACCATGGAGTTCGGTATACAATATGGAGGAGGGTTTAGAAGACCTCGGTCTCTTGGCTATGACCGAGTTGCGCCACAGCTGCTTTCCACCCACACTTGAAGAAGAGGTCTTTGGCAGCCTCACATTGCAGGATATAGTATCTCGGTTAAGCGTGCAAAGGCGTGTCCGGCCAACCTAGTCAGTCTGCAAAGTGAAAAGGAAAAGTATTAAGTACAGATCGTTGGACCGTGCTAAAAGAAACAAAGGCGAAATAAATTGAGTCCTCGCTCGGCCAAGTAAAACGAGGGATTCGCAGCCCGGTTGAAGTTTATGGTGCAGCATTCTTAGCTCGGCAGAGTGGGGCGTTCTTAGCTCGGCTGGAGGAAAAATAATCCCAATCATGCTATGCAGATGGAATTAAGGGGCAATTGAGAGGGTAATTTGTAAACAAGTTGGGCCGAGCTATGGAACCTATCTACGAGACCGAGCTACGGGACCTAACTACGAGACCGAGCTACAAGACCTAGCTACGGGGCCAAGCTATTGGACCTAGCTACAGGACCTAGTGGCGGTCAACGCTATGGCCGAGTTACCAAGCAAGGTAGTCAAACAGAGAGAAGAGCCGAAGTAACTTGGTTGACCGCAATGTTAGCCGAGGTAAAGATATCAGCCGAGGTAAAGGGGTCAGTCGAGGTAAAGATGTCGGCCGCGGTAAAAAGGGCTTAGCAAATGGATCGCAAGTGTTAGCTCGGTCCAAGTGTAGTGACGGTCACCACGGTCGGAGTGAAGATGGTTAGTTCGGTCATAGTATTTTGAGCCGAGGTATGATGGCTTCTCATGGTGGACCTCGGTTTGGTTAGCACGGTCGTAGCGCGCCATAGTTACTTCGGTCCAGGTATGAAAAGGGATTGACAAGTGTTACCACGGTCCAAATATGATTATGGTCACCAGACGGAGTAAAGGTAGTTATCTCGGTCGTGGTATTCAGAACCAAGGTATTTGGGCTTCTTGTGGTGGACCTAGCTATAGATTAGCTCGGTTGGGGGTTTACTACGGTTAGCACGGGAGTAAGTAAACACCACAGTTGGAGTATGTCAAACCGAGGTACACGCAGTGAAAGTAAGAACCGAACTAGTGGTAGCTCGGTCTAGTCTGCGGCTTTAGCATGGTCATGTTATTTCGGTCGTATTGACATCCAACCGTGGTAAAACCATCTCACTTGGTTTAAGCAGTGAGGGGGGTGTTGAAGGATAAGCGTTATCCTTCAGGAGTATGAATCCTAGGAGGACTCTACGCAAGGAGGAGTAATCCTAGAAGGACTCTACATGGAGGAGTAAGAGTCCTACCAGGATTGTGCTACGCGAAACCTATATAAGCTCACCAATATCACCTTTGGAGAGGTAACACAACTTTTGCTCCCTGATTACATTGAGCTTTTGCCTACTTGTCTTGCTTTCTGACTTAGGCATCGGAGAGGTTTCCGGCACACACCCGCCGGCCAGCTCACGTTTGTGTTTTCAGGTGACAAAGCGACGTCGTACGGAGGAACGCAGACTTGATCAACAGGATTATACGAGAAGGTATATTTCTTTCCCGTACATATATATATTGATTTTGTAAATTAATATTATATATTATGTAAATATCTGATAATTGTTTTAGATTATTCTTCAATCAATTAATAAGTTAAAATTGCTAAACTTATCCAAACTGCAATTTGGTTAGAACATATTCAATGGTTTGTCATTGGAACTGCCAAAACAATAATATAGCAGTTGTGTGTGAAAAGTGGTCACTTCAATGGTTGAATATGACAACTGTCAAATTTGACAAATGCCAAATGTACCAACTCAGCCAAAACCAACCATTTCCTTCCCTCCCTCCCTCATTCTTTCCAGCAAAACAAATAATTTTTTGCAAAACCAAATTCACAATTTTTTTTTTTTAAATAGAATTCACCAAAATTTTTAACCGATAAATTTTTTTTAGACAAAATTCAACATTTTGTTTTGTTTTGTTTTGTTTTGTTTTGTTTGTTTTGTTTGTTTGTTTTTCTTTTTTTTTTTCTTTTTTTTTGTTTTAAATACAAAATCAATCAACAACAATCAAGTAATTTCAAACACATTTGAAGCAATTTCAACAAATCTCAAGCAATAAATCTCACACAATATGAAGAAAACTTTAAGTAATAAATACATGGATTTGTCATTTTTTATTCATATTTCAGACGATTTCAGCAATTATCTTCTTTGTCTTCATCTTCATCTATTAGAAAGCTAATTTGAAGGAGTGATTCCGAGGATTTGGGGTTAGTGTTTCAAAATCAAAGATAAATATTTGATTTAGGGTTTCAAACTCTTTCTCTCTATTCATCCCTTATTGTTTGTCTACGATCTTGGTGGAGAAGAGTTTAGGGCTTTATGATCTGTGAGTAAGAGAAAGGTTTAGGTTAAGAGAGAAAAGGGGATTGGTTGTGACGTCCCCAAAATCTAGAACATCAATGAATGTATTATCAAGTAAATACAGGTTTTTCAGGGGTTACAAATCCAAAAATAAATAATGATACATTAGAGTTAAATGTGTTATAGACAGCATTGCTCTAATTTAATAAATTATAAGTCAAAATAAAATTTCAATAGCGAGCTAAAAAAATCCAACGTCAATCCACACCTGCTACAATTTCCCATGTTTTTATTATAACATCTTCTTCGCTGGTGATGTGGTACCCCAAAATCTACACTAAGGGTCGTAGTCAAGGGAAAGTCACTAGTGAGTCCTATGGTCAATGACCAAGTAAGATCCCAGATCACTAAATGAGTTAAATTAGCCTCCCTTCTAAGTCCAACTTTCTTAGGTAGCAAGGCTACCCTTTTGACAGATCTTAAGAGCTTCTCTAGAACAACCAAAAGTCTTCGAAAGTTTCCGACTCGTCGTTCTCTACTGCAAAATCCTCTTCGGTACCTGGCATGAAACACCATAAGTTTTGAATGCCCAATAAACGCGCAGACACCTCATTCCTTTATCCCAATCTAATACACAATAGCAATTACAACAATAGGGGAAAGAAACATGATATTCAAGTAAATAACAAGGGTTACTTAGCTGTTAGTAGTCTAGAAATCTCCCAAAAAGATTTCATCCTCCCAACCACAAGAATCGAACACAGATTATTCAGTATACCCCATCTTTTGCTGCATTGCTGACCTTACCCCAGATGCCTAACAACGGTTATATACTATGTAGCATCAATTGAGGACCTCAAAAGATACGGTAAAATAGGGCCTTGCCCGTTCCGTCCTCACAGTAAACCACTAAGGGTCCAAATACAACCGCTTGATTCAAGGGTTCCGAAACAACCACTTACGCAAGATTTTAACTTTCAAAAGGGAACATGTCACGCTAACCAATGCAATTTAAACATAGCCTTATCTCATAGCAATACTCATGTGATTGAAACCCCATTAGCCACCCCATCAAGTTTTCCGTTTAAATTAATGTTTTAAGTTAGTTAGCATAAGCAATTGAAATAAAATTTTCGGAGATATAAGCATCATCAAAGGACTAAATAAAAGGTATATTACCATAACACATGCAACATCATATCAAGACATGATCATATACTAATAATCATATTCATGAAGACAAAAGCATAGAACACCAATGCAAAACTAAATTTCCAAATTCAGTACCATTTAAAGATTAAAATCAATAGGACCATTTCAGATTTTTCCCGAGCCTGGCCTTCCAATGGTTCGTAAAGAATTTTATCTAGTTTTCAGAAAAAAAAAATTTGGAAATGGAATAGTTTTTCTAGATTTTTAGTTATTTAAGAAACACTCCAGTATTGTACAGATTTATCGACCGTTACGAAAATTGGATTTTATTTCAAACCACTCACTCTTTTTCAATGAAACCAATTTTCCTTGAAAGATAACTCTTTAAGGAAGTTTTTGACAAAAAAAACTGAGGTCCAAGAGATTTTCTGACATTTTTCTAGAATTTTCGAAAGTTGGCTATAAAAATTGGTTTTTCAACCATAATACTAAAAATAAGAAGATTTGTGAGAAAAGAGGCCAACTAAGGGAAATTCTTCACTTCTTTTGTGATGAAAACATACTAAATAATGTATCAATAATTAGATTTTTAGAGTGATAGCATTATCCCATCTCAATTGAAAAAGTAAATACTTTTTCAGGAAGAAATCTAGTTCTGCTTCGGTATTGCTCTTGTATTGTTTTTTCTTTTTACGGTTTTTCATGTTTGATTCTGAATAATCTTCTTCAATATCTTTTTGTTCGGTTGAGGGAACAGATACAAGATTTACTTGGTTTTGTGCATTTGATCTAAGATCTCTTTGGCCTGCAGATTCTTTTTTATTTTTATTCTTTAATTCCATTTTTTTTTTCATTCGTTTGGAAATAATGGCAGATATGGAAAGAGAAAGGTAGTTTTGCATCTATTAAGAGAAAATATGAGTAGAAGAAGGATCAAAGTTCAACTCATCAACTCTGAACATATGAACACCATTACAACACATCTGAAAATATGATTTTAAACTTCTAATAACATGTATTTGAAAAAGTAAATAGAATGAGAGATGGTGATGTGACTTACTTGAGGCTTTGTTGAATTGCTAACAAAACCTTCTATTTCTCTCATTTCCTTCACCAAGCTCAATTTCTTTCCCTCTCTTTCCTCTCAACTGAATATGTAATTGTGTCAGTGTGTTTTGTGCTCAAAAGTGTATAGAGAATTGGTGTATTTTATAGAAAAATTGGTGTGGAAAGTCCAAATTGCCCTTTGGTTGGAAATGAATTGGATATTTTGGATTTAGTTTGAATTCAATGGAATGTAGGATGATTATGAAGCCTAATTGTGTACCAAAAGATGGTCTGGTTAGGGTTAGGGCCTAAGTAAACTAACTTAGTTACAAGTACAAGACAAATACATAATGCATTTGTACCTTGGTCAAATATTCTTCCTAAAATCAAGCAATTTGTCTCCAAAGTACATATATCTATCTAGGGGGTGGCCGACCCATATGGGGTGGATTTGAAGGGATTTTTATTTTTATTTTGTGTACAATTTGTATACTATTTGTAGATATTTTTGTGTACAAAAGATTTAAATAAGTTTAAAGGTGCAATATGTATATATTTATATATAATAGTACTAACTTGGAGCTAATAAAAATGTGAGGCCTTTGGCTTTAATTTATAAATTGGAATATTTATTAAATTAAATTAGGGTTAGAGAATCTAATTCGGTTTAGATTTCATGTTTCAAATAAAAAAGCTATCAATTGACGAACATGATGAAAACTGGAAAAATCTAGTGTTTCAAGTGGTAAATCCATATTTAGGGAGTCATTTAATCAGTATTAGGGTATTAGAAATGATTCCTAGGTTACCAAAATTGATTTGGGTTTGCGAGTATTCACTTATAGGGTTAAAGTTGAAATTATTTAGGAAATAAACAAGGGTCTTCATTACAATATTCCAAAAGTAAGGGACTTTCAAGAAAATAAAATTTTTAAGGGCCTCACAACTTATCCTCCTTAAAATAGTTTCATTCTAAAAATTTAACTATACAATGATTTCAAACAATTGGGGGTAGTTTGCCTTCATCAAATCTTTGCGTTCCCATGTAGACTCTTCATTCCCTTGATGATGCCAAAGCACTTTTACTAAATGAACCGTCTTGCCCCTAAGTTTCTTCTCTCGATTATCTTGTATTGCTACAGGTCCTTCTTCAAAGGTAACATCCTTGTCGAGACTGATTCCTTCCCAATTGACGACGTGTGAATGATCTGCGAGGCATTTCCGCAACATAGATACATGAAAGACATTGTGTATCCTTGCTAACTACAGGGGTAGAGCTAGTCGATATGCAACTCCGCCCACCTTCTCCAGTATTTCGAATGGTCCTATATACCATGGTGATAGCTTCCTTTTCCTTCCAAAATGTACGATCTCATGCCTAGGTTGCACCTCTAGGAACACGTGGTCACCTACTTCGAACATCAGTGATCTTCTCCGCCTATCCGCATAATTCTTTTAATAGTCTTGAGTAGTCTTTAACCATTGTCGGATCAGTTTCACTTTCTCAGTAGTCTATAGGACAAGTTCGGTACCTATTATATTTGCTTCACCTACTTCAGTCCAACAAATTGGCGATCTACAAGGTTGCCCATATAATGCTCCAAAAGGCGCCACACCAATGCTGGCTTGAAAACTGTTGTTATAGGAGAATTCAATTAAAGGTATGTGTCGCTCCCAACTTCCTTGAAAATCCATTACACATGTTCTTAGCATATCTTCGAGTGTCTGGATGGTGTGCTCAAATTGTCCATTTGTCTGTGGATGAAAAGTAGTGCTAAAACATAACTCGGTACCCAAAACTTCTTACAGACTTCCCCAAAAATGAAAGGTGAATCGTGGATCGCGATTCGATACAATGGATACCGGAATTCCATGTAGTCAAATGTTTTTTCCAATACAGAGTTTGCACATGGACTCTAAAGTGTCAGTTATCTTATAGGGTATATGAAATGTGCTGACTTTGTGAAGTGATCCACTATTACGCATATAGCATTACACCCTGTGGGTTCCTGGGCAACTCGGTCACAAAGTCCATCATCATGTGCTCCCATTTCCATTCAACTATTGGCAGGGGCTGCAACATTCCTCCTAGTTTCTGATGTTCTACCTTCACTGGCTGGCACATTAGGCATCTTACTTCAAATTTAGCCACATCCTTCTTCATTCTGCTCCACCAATACTACCTTTTCAAATCTTGGTATATTTTAGTCCCTCCTAGATGTATCGCAAATACAGAGTGATGACATTCCGTAAGTACATTTCTCTAAGCAACTCGTCATTTGGTACAAACAATCTACTTTGATATCTTAAACTCCCACTAGGGTGAATTGCCCAATCGAGCATTGGTTCTCCTGATTCCAAACGTGCCTTAGCATAGGCTATTTCTTGATCATGCTTCTGGGCCTCCGTGATCTCACTTATTAACTTAGGCATCACATTTTGTGCACCAAGGCATACCTTCGTGTCTTAAGTCTTTACTTGAGTGTCTTAATCATATCCCATTCTTTTACGGCTAATTTTGCTATCATTTCCCTACTCTTGCGACTCAATGCTTCGGTCACTACATTAGATTTACCGGGATGATATGAAAGAGTGAACTGGAAATCCTCAAGGTACTCCATCCACCGTCTCTGTCTCAAGTTAAGGTCCTTCTGTGTAAATAGATACTTTAAGCTCTTGTGATCTGTGAAAATCTCAAATTGTTCCCCATACAGGTAATGTCGCCATTGCTTTAGAGCAAAAACTACGGCTGCCAATTCCAAGTCATGCATTGGACAGTTTCGCTCATGTGGTTTTAACTACTTGGAAACATGCGACTACCTTTCCATTTTGCATGAGCACGCAACCTAACCCTTCCTTAGATGCATTGCAATACACAGTGTACTCTATTTCTTATTCCAAGATGATCAAAATTGGTGCACTAGTTAATCTTGTCTTTAGCTGTTGGAAGGATTTTTCATAGGCTTCGTCCCATTCATATTTTACTCCATTTTACGTCAAACGAGTCATTAGTCTGGCTAGTTTGGAGAAATCTTGAATGAACCTTTGGTAGTAACCAGCCAATCCTAAGAAACTGTAAATTTTTGACACAGTTTTCGGTTGTCTCCAATCTAAGACTGCTTTTACCTTGGTTGGATCCACCGCAATCCAATTCTCAGACACTACATGTCCTAAGAATTTCACTTCTTTAAACCAGAAATCACATTTTCTTGCCTTGGTATACAGCTGATTGTCTCTAAGAACTTGAAGAACAATCCTTAAATGTTACTAAAGCTCTTCCTCAGACCTTGAATATACCAAAATATCATCAATGAACATCACTACAAATTGGTCAAGATATGGTGTGAAGATTTTGTTCATTAGGCTCATAAATACTGTCAGCGTGTTGGTTAGTCAAGGGCATTACTACAAACTCGTAGTGACCATATCTAGTTCGAAAGGCAATCTTTGATATATCCTCATCCTTGACTCGTAGTTGATGGTAACCCGACCTGAGATCGATCTTTGAATAATACTTTAAGCCTCTAAAAGTTGATCAAAAATATCATCAATCCTTGGGAGCGGGTATTGATTCTTGATCGTGACTTGGTTGAGTTGATGATAATCGATGCATAGTCTCAACGACCCATCCTTCGTTTTAGCAAACAGAGCAGTTGTTCCCCACGGTGAAGTACTTGGCCTAATAAATCATTTTTCGATCAACTCCTACAGTTGTGTCTTTAATTCTCATAGTTCTACCGGTGCCATATGATATGGGGCCATAGATATTGGAGTAGTTCTAGGTTGTAGCTCAATACTAAGGTCTACCTCCCGGGTTGGTGGCAATCCCGGTAATTCCTCAGGAAATACATCTACATATTCACATACTACTCGGGTGAGTTCTAATTCTACTTGGTCATTCTCATTTAAAATCAAACTTGCCACCCTTCCCACAAGTTGATCATGCCACTATGTCCTACATTTCATTGAAGTCAGGGAATCTTGCCTATCCCCCTTAAATTGGAAGCGTGTTCCGTCAGACGTGTGAGCCACTACCTTCTTTTGATGGCAATCGATCACCACTCGATGGGTGGACAACCAGTCCATGCCTAAAATGATATCGAAGTCTGACATCTCCATGACACGAAGGACACAAGTCAGGCGTACGTCCAAGACTTCTATCTCACAATCCTTACACATCAACCCTATCCGAACACGCCCTTCCATTGGTGATATTACACTTAAGGCAGTTTCTAAGGGTTCACATACAAGTTCTAATGACTTAACACAAGCAAAGGATGTGAGGCCCCTGAAAATTTTATTTTCTTAAAAGTCTCTTACTTTTGGAATATTGTAATGAAGACCCTTGATTTCCTAAATAATTTCAACTTTAACCCTAGAAGCAAAAACTCACAAACCCTAATCGACTTCGATAAGTTAGGAATTATTTCTAATATCCTATTACTGATTAATTAACTCCCTAAATATGAAATTACCACTTAAAACCCTAGACTTTTTAGGTTTTTCACATGTTTGTTGGTTGATAGCCTTTTTATTCGAAACAAGAAATCTAAACCGAATTAGATTCTCTAGCCCTAATTTAGTTTAATTCTACATTTAAATAAATGTTCCAATTCGTAAATTAAACCCAAAGCCTTCACATTTTTATTAAATTACTAATTGACCCCAAATTAGTACTATTATATATATACATACTTATACCTTTAAACCTATTTTATACACTATATTTTGAAATTTCCACCAATTGTACGCAAAAAAATATAAATAAATAATCCCCTCAAATCCACCCCATATGGCCGGCCACCCTAGGGAAGGTAAATGTATAGAACCTTTTCAAACATAATCCATGGATTCATGGAAAAGTTCGCTAGTACACCCAAAACAAGGAACTTTGTTTCCACCCCAAGTTCCATCCTAACCAAAGCCTAAATAGATCATGATTAATTGCATAATTAAGGCCTCTAATCATTCAATATTCCATTAAGTTCCAAGTAAATCCAAAATATCCAATCCATTTCCAACCAATGGGCAATTTGGACCTTTTGCACTAATTTTAGTATAAATAAAACCCCTCCCATAGCATTTTGCACACAAAAACACACACACAAACACCCTATTCAGATGAGAGGAAGAGAGAGGGCAAGGGAGTGACCTTGGTGGAGGAAAGGAGAGAGAGAATGTTTTGTTAGCAAACCAACCAAGCCTCAAGTAAACCACATCACCATCTCTCATTTTCTTTCCTTTTTCAAATACATGTTATTAGAGATTTAAAATCATATTTTCAGATGTGTTGTAATGGTGTTCATGTGTTCAAAGTTGATGAATTGGGATTTGATCCTTTTTCTACTCATATTTCTTCTTAATAGATGCAAAACTACATTTTTCTTCCCATATCTCACATTATTTCCAAAGGCATACTATCACTCTGAAAATTTGAGTTATTAATATATTATTTAGTATGTTTTCATCACAAAAGAAGTGAAAATTTTCCCTTAGTTGGCCTCTTTTCTCACCAATCTTCTTATTTTGAGTATTGTGCATGAAAAACCAGTTTTACAGCCAACTTTTGAAAATTCTAGAAAAATGTAGAAAAATCTCCTGGACCTCAGTTTTATGTCAAAAACTTCCTTAAAGAGTTAGCTTTCAAGGAAAATTGGTTTCATTGAAAAACGTTAGCGGTTTGCAAGAAAATCCTATTGTCGTAACGGTTAATGAATCTGGACAGCGCTGCAATGTTTCTTAAATAACTAAAAATCTAGAAAAGCTATTCCATTTCTGAAAAATGTTCTGAAAACTAGATGAAATTCTCTACGAACCATAGAAAGTCTAGGCTCAAGAAAAATCTGAAATGGTCCTTTCAACTTTAATCTTTAAATGATACTGAATCTGGAAATTTAGTTTAGCATTGGTATTTATGCTCTTGTCTTCATGAACATGCTTATTAGTATATGATCATGCCTTAGTATGATATTGCTTGCCTTATGGTAATATACCTTTTATTTTGGTCCTTTGATGATGCTCATACGTGTGCAAATTTATTCTTTTGTTATTTGCTGGTGCTAACTAACTTAAGACATTAATCTAAACGGAAAACTTAATAATGGGGTTTTGATCACATGAGTATTGTTATGAGATAAAGTTATGTTCAAATTGAATTGGTTAGCGGGACGTGTTCCCTTTTGAAAGTAAAAGTCTTGCGTAAGTGGTTGTTTCGGAACCCTTGAATGGAGCGATTGTATTTGGACCTTAGGTGGTTTGGTATGAGGAGGGAATGGGCAAGGCCCTATTTTACCGTATCTTTTGAGGTCATTAGTTGACGCTACACAGTATATAAACGTTGGTAGGCATCTAGGGTAAGGTCAGCAAAGCAGCAAAAGATGGGGTATACTAAATAATCCGCATCTGATTTTTGTGGTTGGGAGGATGAAATCTCTTTAGGGGATTTCTAGACTACTAATAACTAACATTGTAACCTTTGTTATTTACTTCAATGTCGTGTTCCTCTCCCTTATTGTTGTAATTGCTATTGTGTATTACATTGGGAAAAAGGGACGGGGTGTGTGTGTATTTACTGGGCATTCAAAGCTCAACATATCATGCCAGGTGCCAAAGAGGATCTTGTAACAGTAAACGACGAGCCAGAAACTTTCGAAGGCTTTTGGTTGTCCAAGAGAAGCTAAAATGTTTATTGTTTTGTAAAGTCCGTTTGGAATTTTATTTTTGGATATAATATTGATGGAACTAACTTTTGTAACTAAGGATGTTTTGTATCTATTCTCTTATTATTATATGCTTGTATTTTTTTTTTTTAAACCAATATAGTTCCCTCACATTGCTTGTGAGACCTTGCGTCAATGCCTTTTAACCTAAGAAAGCTAAACTTAGAAGGGAGGCTAATTTGACTCCTCCGGCACTCTAGGATCTTACTTGGTCATTGACCATAGGACTCATTAGTGACTTTCCCTTGACTACAACCCTTAGTGTAGATTTTAAGGCGTCATAGAGTCTATAAAAGAATATGATGCACCAGTATCAAATAAAACATGCACCCAAGAATTATATAGTACTAAATTACCCTCAATTACAGACGGGTCCCCCTCATCTTCTTGCAAGTCAAAGACTCTGCTGATTGCCTTCTGGTTGCCACTGGTCCTATCATTCTGAGTTCCTTCACTCTTCTGGTATTGTTGCCCGTTAGATCCTGTCTTGTTTAACCAGGGCTTTTGTCCACTTACTGCTCGAGCATTTGCTCCGGAACCTCCTCTATAGTATCCTAATGGAGGGAGTTGAGGACATTCACTCTTTTTATGCCCCAACTACTGACAATGAAAGCATTGGATTTATTCTAGTTCTTCCAGAATTTGATGTCCAAGATTATTAGGGATATTGGCTTCCACGGGTATGGGTCCATGTTGATTTCCGAAACAGTTTTGGGCATTGTTACTAGTCTCTGAGTAGTCATTATCTCGCGTATCCACCATTCTGTTCATGGTACAGGATAAGTTGGTTTCTAGATTTCTAGCTAGAGGTAATCTTTCTACTAGACTTGAAATTAAGGTTTAGTTTTCTTAGGGTGTGGAAAAATATTAAAGCAAGTAACAGTCAATAGATATAGATCAAATTATCACTTCATATATTTATAATAGGCATTAATACAAAAGGTTTTAGATTAGAGTTTCATTCAGAAGGTACTACACACATCATAGTCACAAAGTCACTACATATATCTTAAGGATCCCTACTATAAGTGGATCTTACAAAAGCCTAGCTTACTATCCTTAGATTAACTCTTAGCCCTAGACCAGTCAAAATCTTCTTCAAGATCCTCATCTGTTGAGTCGGTTGCTTGGCCAGGAGAGCTAGGTGTATACATTAGTGAATGAGGAATGTGCTCAGATGATACTTCAATTGGAAATGCTAGGGTTGTTCCTAGCTGCACCGGTTGTTGCTCCACCTCCATTGGCTGACTATTGTCCTGCCCATGGTAGTAAGATTCGCCACTCTCAACTTACACTAGGTGTCGGTGTGGTGCTTCCTTTGCCAAGGCTCGGCGTATCAGGGCGTCCATCTTCTAGTTATCCTATTCCTTATGGATTGCGCTCTTTGTTGCGCGACTTAGGTATTGCAGGCAGTGTCAAACCAGAGATCTCTTTTCTCCTTCATATAGTAAGAGTAGTCTGTCTCCACTTTTTGTATCTCCCAGATGATCATCTTTTCAGCGGCAAATTCACATCGTCTACGGCTATAGTAGGTATTGAAGGACAGGGCCCTCCTAGGTTGTTTGATGGCTTTCCATTGACATCCTATGGTGGAGGGAAAAGTTTTTAATTGTTAGTATCTTTTAAATAGATATAATAATATGATAGTAAAAATACACTAGTTAGTTTACAGGGGTAAAGGATTCTAGAGTTGCGTATCGGATTGTGCAGGCTAAGGGTTGAACCTAGGCTCTGATACCAAGTTTTGACACCCCAAAATCTACACTAAGGGTTGTAGTCAAGAGAAAGTCACTAATGAGTCATATGGTCACTGACCAAGTAAAATCACAGATCGCTGGAGGAGTCAAACTACCCTCCCTTCTAAGTCCAGCTTTCTTAGGTGCCAAGGCTACCCTTTTGACAGATCTTAAGAGCCATTGACGCAAGGTTTCATAAGCAACATGGGGAACTATATTGGTTTTTAAAAAAAACAAGCATATAATAATATAAGAGAATAGATACAAAATATCCCTAGTTACAAAAGATAGTTCCACTAATATTACACCCCAAAAATAAAATTTCAGATTGACTTTACAAAAGAAAAAAAATTCTAGCTAGCTTCTATAGGACAACCAAAAGTCTTCGAAAGTTTCCGACTAGTCGTTTTCTGCTGCAAAATCCTCTTCGGTACCTGGCATGAAATGCCATGAGTTTTGAATGCCTAGTAAATGCACACACACCCCGTCTTAGTTTCCCAATCTAATACACAATATCAATTACAAAAATAGGGGAAAGAAACATGATATTCAAGTAAATAACAAGGGTTACAAGTTAGTTGTTAGTAGTCTAGAAAAACCGCAAAGAGATTTTATCCTCCCAACCACAAGAATCGAACATGGGTTATTCGATATGCCCCCTCTTTTGCTGTTTTGCAGACCTTACCCCGGATGCCTACCAACAGTTACATATTGTGTACGCCAACCGAGGACCTCAAAAGAGACGATAAAATAAGGGCCTTGCCCATTTCTTCCTCACACCAAAACCACCTAGGGTCCGAATACAACCGCTCCATTCAAGGGTTCTGAAACAACCACTTGTACAAGACTTTATATTTCAAAAGGGAACACGTCCAACTAACCAATTCAATTTAAACATAACCTTATCTCATAGAAATACTCATGTGATCGAAACCCCACTAGCCACTCCTTCAAGTTTTCCGTTTAAATTAATGTTTGAAGTTAGTTAGCACAAGCAATTAAAATAAAATTTTCATAGATATAAGCATCATCAAAGGAATAAATAAAAGATATATTACCATAACATATGAAACATCATACCAAGATATGATCATATACTAATAAGCATATTCATGAAGACAAGAGCATAGAACACCAATGCAAAACTAAATTTCTAGATTCAGTACCACTTAAAGATTAAAATCAAAAGGACCATTTCAGATTTTTCCTGAGCATGGCCTTCTTATAGTTGGTAGAGAATTTTATTTAATTTTCAGAATATTTTTCATAAATGGAATAGCTTTTCTAGATTTTTAGTTATTTAAGAAACACTCTAGCGCTGTCGAGATTCGTCGACCGCTACAAAAATTGGATTTTCTTTCAAACTGTTCACTCTTTTTCAATGAAACCAATTTTTCTTGAAAGATAACTCTTTAAGGAAGTTTTTGACATAAAACTGAGGTCTAGGAGATTTTTCTACATGTTTCTAGAAATTTTGAAAGTTGGCCGTAAAAATTGATTTTTCATACATAATACTCAAAGTAAGAAGATTGGTGAGAAAAAAGACCAACTAAGGGAAATTATTCAATTCTTTTCTGATCAAAACATACTAAATAATATATCAACAACTAATATTTTTAAAGTGATGGTGTGTCTTTGGAAATAATGGGAGATATGGAAAGAAAAAGGTAGTTTTGCATCTACTAAGAGAAAATATGAATAGAAGAAGGATCAAAGCTCAACTCATCAACTTTGAACATATGAACACCATTACAACACATCTGAAAATATGATTTTAAACTTTTAATAACATGTATTTGAAAAAGGAAATAGAAGGAGAGATGGTGATGTGACTTACTTGAGGCTTGGTTGAATTGCTAACAAAACCTTCTTTTTCTCTCCTTTCCTTCACCAAGCTCACTCTCTTGTCCTCTCTTTCCTGTGAGCTGAATATGTAAGTGTGTGAGTGTGTTTTGTGCTTAAAAGTGTATAGAGAATTGGTGTATTTTATAGAAAAATTGGTGTGAAAAGTCCAAATTTCCCTTTGGTTGGAAATGAATTGGATATTTTGGATTTAGTTTGAATTCAATAGAATGTAGGATGATTATGAAGCCTAATTGTGTACCAAAACATGATTTGGTTAGGGTTAGGGCCTAAGTAAACTAACTTGGTTACAAGTACAAGACAAATACATAATGCATTTGTACCTTGGTCAAATATTATTCCTAAAATCAAGCAATTTGTCTCAAAAGTACATATATATATCTTCAAGGGGGTGGCCGACCCATGTGGGGTGGATTTGAGGGGATTTTTATTTTTATTTTGTATACAATTTGTATACTATTTGTAGATATTTTTGTGTACAAAAGATTTAAATAAGTTTAAAGGTACAACATGTATATATTTATATATAATAGTACTAACTTGGGGCTAATAAAAATGTGAGGCATTTGGCTTTAATTTATAAATTGGAACATTTATTAAATTAAATTAGGGTCAGAGAATCTAATTAAGTTTAGCTTTTCTATTTCGAATAAAAAGGCTATCAATCGACGAACATGATGAAAATTGGGAAAATCTTGGGTTTCAAGTTGTAAATCGATATTGAGGGAGTCATTTAATCAGTATTAGGGTATTAGAAATGATTCCTAAGTTACCGAAATTGATTTGGGTTTGGGAGTTTTAGTTTATGGGTTAAAGTTGAAATTATTTAGGAAATCAAGGGTTTTCATTACAATATTCCAAAAGTAAGGGACTTTTAAGAAAATAAAATTTTCAAGGGCCTCACATGTGAATTCTTTCAAAATCTGGCATTAATGTCAGGGCAACGAAAGTAACCATAAGTTATGACGCCCAGTAAAAACACACACACACACCCCCAACTTGTTTTTATAACCCCGAATAATACAAACAAGTATAGACAGTATGAATAAGTAGAAATACAACACAATTTTTGTGTAAATAAAAAATGGTAGAGAATTACGAACAGTTACATCAATCCACAATCATAAACAACAGCTAGAAATAATAGTGATAAGTCATAGTTAGTCAATAACACTTAACAATTAGTAGAAATAATGAGATCAAGGCCACTAGAGTCCCCCAAAGAGAACCATCCTCCCAACATCTAGAATTGGGCATCAACTATTCAGAACTTCCCGTTTTGTTACTTTACAGACCTTATCACAGATGCCTACAACGATTATATACTGTGCAATGCCATTGCTAGACCTCAAAAGAGATGGCGAAAGAAAGAAGTTTTTATCATCCTAAACCCAACCTTATCCTTCCAAAACAAAAATGTTTTATCCTCTTAAATGTCCCATGTGGACCCATCCTTATCTCACTAAATCAAACTACCACATAGAGTCTGAATATGTTCGTTCCATCTTAGCGTACCGTGACACACCACACTCTAAGCTTGGCTATAAGCAAACCGGTACCCTTCCTAGTCACAACCCGTCGACCACAAGAATTCTCATTTGTGTTTCGATCTACCACAGGAATTCTCATCTGTGCCACAAGAATTCTCATTTGTGTTCTGCAAGACCTCAGCACGGCTAATGTAAAGGATCATGTTTTGAACCTAGACCAACTTGATTGCCATGAACGACTTGAGCAAGACTTAACTCAAAGAGAACACATCCCACCATATCTCATTACCGTGACAATACTTACAAATTACAATTATCTTTCCAATTTATTACCAGTGAACGTAAATCCATTTACTATACTACTTAAATTTCCCCTTCTTAAATTTATTATGTTTTCAGTTATAACAATAAATAATCACAATAGAGTTAACCAAAGTTAAACATGACACAATCAAGGCATGATAAAAATAAGTTCACAAAATAAACATATATGATATCATAAAACTAAAACACACAAGAGATATGGCATAGATATGATAATCCATAATTTCACCAATGATTTTAAATGCTTTCTTAAGAATTACTTGGACTATTACAACACATCTTTTTAGACTTTATCAAAAATCACACATGCTATACGTACACCAAATAATGTCTTGTTTAAACAAATTTTGATTTCATAATTATTTGTTAGTTTAACAATTTCAGAAATAGTAGGGACAACTTACCGAATAAATAAGAAATCATATTATAATCACCAATCTCATGCATTATATCATTATACTATCTAACCAATATATAATATCACATATATCATCATCCACATAATAGAGTAAAAGAAAAAACACAAGATAGAACAAAAATAGTAGAAAGGAAAGGTTCAAAGGAGTTCTTACGATAATTAGGTTGTGCGACTTCAATTTATGATTCTGACCATTGGATATGTCCATCCTAACTTCATGATCATCCTATCAAAATTTCACATCAATCGAATACGATCTCACCGTAGATCTTCCATTTGATTCTTCTAAGTTATTCAGTTTTTTATCTCTATCTTGGACTTGGAATTTGCAAAATTTGACTGCGAAAAATGGATTTTACACGTCAAAAAACCTTAGAGTAGTCACTTATGAAGTCATTGGACCACCCGATTAATCTGAATGCACCGTAACACCAATGGCCGAAAAGCATTGGATAAAAGCCAGCTTCATTTTCTCCAACCGGATGCACTCATGAACAGAGACCTAAAAATTTCAGATTCAAATTCACTATTTCAAATACTTATATCTACTTCATCATAATTTCGTTTTGTCTCATTTTTACGTCATTGGATTTGTCTGACGACGTGATTTTTGTAAGATCATAGATGCGTCACGTTCCCCCGCTTTTTTCTTGCCGTCAGAGCTCTAAAATTTGATCAAAAATAAGACTTTTCTTTCTATTTCGGACTTTTTTTCAAGCCATCTATTGGAGTTCATAATTTTCTCAATTTTTAACTATAATATTCCCAACATTTCATCTAGAGCCAAACACAATCCTATGTTAAACTCCATTTAGGATATCTAAACCCAACTCCAAACTTGATAGTAGGTGTGACCAAACACTTCATTTCAACACACAAAAAAGAAAAAAAAAAAAAAAAGAAGAAGTGCAGATTTTTTACTTCATTGTCTTCATTCTTCCCTCTTTAACTTCTCTCTACATTCTCTCTCATTTTCCTTTACTTTCTTGGTGGCCAAACACCACACCTTTGCTCCACCCTTACACCACCACCTTAACCCACCATCTCCACCACCGCCGGCCACCTTATCTCGCCGGAAAAAGGGTCCGGTCGGCCACTCCTTCACTCCATCCGAAAATAGCAGAATAGAAGTACCAACTCTAGATTTTTCTTAATCTTTTGAAGAATCAAAGCTTAGGGTTTATTTTCTTGATGGATTAGAGGCTTGTAATTGGTAAGAATCTTTCTCTAAAAGTTTAGTTTAAGGTTTTACATATTTTGAGTTAGAGATGATGAAATTTTTTCTATTTTAGATCTATTATGATTTGGGGTTTGATTGTTGAGTTTTATACTCTCAATTAGTTTCTATGAATGTTTTACATGTAGAAAAATGATCAATTTGATGGTTGTTTTGGAGATTAAGATTTGGGTTAATCTAGGGTTTGAATGTGATGTAAAAATTGGGGATTTTGGTGTTAGGAAATTTATATGTTGAAATTGATTTGATAAATGGTGGATTGGGTATCTCTATGTTCTATGGAGGAATTTTATAAATGATTGAAGTGGTTTTACTTAAGTTGTTGAGTTTATGAAAAATGTTGATTTTTGACTTTTGTAGTTAATTGATGGTGGTATTGTGCATATAAATTGATTGGATATTTAAAAAGTTACTAACTCAAAAATGTACAAAGGATGGGTGTTGTGGAGATTGGATAAGTTATTTGTTTGGGTGACTTGAAGTTGGAGGAGTTCTTTAGCTTGTCATTCCATAGCATAACCTATTTAGGATCATTTTTGTAGATGTTGTAATTTTCATTGAAAGCTTTTTCCTAATTTTAGATCCTATTTACTAATTGTTAGGATTGGAGGAAGGCATCTCTACACCTCTTAGGAATTAATTTGTAGAGTTTCAAATCTACACTTTTGCTATTTTTTGGAGGTGAGTATACTTACCATGGAAATTACTTTACCTCTATCTTCATTACAAAGTTTGAAAATAATTTTGAATTAAAGGAAGTGAATGATACATTTCATCATGATATACGTATAAAAAGACAATCTATAAATTTATTGAGGCCAAGGGTTGAGTTTAAATAAATATATGATTTCATTTGTATAATGAAGCATTAATTTTTTTATGAGAATTTATTTAAGTTGAGTCCTTCAAATTTTATGATGATGATGATTGAATGACAATGAAACATTATGCGAGGGTATTTATTTTATTGATCATATAACTGAATATAGCCTTTAGGGCCACAAGGGCCAAAATGCTTTGGGGTCCTGGGGATCGAAATGTTTTAAGGACCATAAGGGTCGTTGTATGTATAAGGGGTCCCGGGGACCGAAACATTGAAATGAGAATTGAAGTACTACGATGACATGAGTTATATTCCTATGGTTATGTTTTGAGTAACGGTACCGTCACCACCTAAGTCGCGAGGTAACGCGACCCTAAGGCTATGTAGCGGTTCGTATCATGGACATGAAATCTTAATGTATTGAAAAGTTGTATTTTTGTTTACTTTCATTTTTTTTTTTTTTTTGGTATAAATTTCAGTCCATTTAAGCTCTTATGTTTATTATCTTTATTTTGAACCCAATTGGGAAGGAGCAAGTTTTATAACTCCATGGTATTGGTATACTTATTGGGCTTTAGCTCATTCTTTTTAAATAAATTTTTTTTTTCAGATTCATAGACTTTTGTGTGGCTCGCCTCAACTTGGAAGACTAGAATTTTTTGAAGGATCAAAGGTGGGCATCTTGTAGTTGAGGTTTTGCTTAGGGTCATTCTAGGATGTAAGTTTACCCTTTATTTTTTTATGAAAGAGGTTGATTGTAAATATTTGCTTATGAAGTTGGATGTATTGATGGATTCATGAATAGTATGTTTTATTTTTTGGGGAAGTGATGCTTGGGAACTATCTTGTAGCATGATGATATTTTTTATCTTTGAATAGATCATCTCATATATGTTGGACAATTGAAAGGTCTTATGCACTTGTGGTGATGTGATGTAAGAATTATACAGGAATTGTTGTGTAAAGGTGCTATAGCGTTTGAGGTGCACCCTCTTGGCAGGGTTTTGCCTTGCCAAGATTGGGTCATTACATTAACGGTTTTACTCCGTTCTTTTGCTAATATCTTCATCTTGCTTTTTACTTCATTCTATGTGACCTCGTTTTCTCACTTCTTCCCGAAAATGGGTGATTTTAGTATGCCAAATTAGCCTGAAAATCAACTTCAAACATTTCAAGAATTTTCATGTTTTGTTTCTTCCTCCTTCATCCTCATTATTATTCTTATTTACACTTATAGTACTCTGTGGACAATGGTTCACGATGGTAACAGAGTTAGGCATTGGTGGTGGTGGCGGTCCGATAGTGGCGACGGTGGTGGAGAAGCTTGCAGCTAATGGACGTGATATTAATAGAGGTGGTAATGATTATGGTGATGGTAATAGTGTGAGTTAAAGGTGGTGGCTATAGAGGTTGGAAGGCACTGGGTTCACGGTCACGGTGGCTCTTGAGGGAGAGGAGGAATAAGAGAGAGAGAGATGAAGCGAGAGAGAGAGAGATAGCTTTGAGACATGGAGATGGCATGTATTTATAGATTTACATGTATGTATAAACATAAATAGATAGATAGCTATGTAGATATTATAGTGAGAGGGTGAGAGGGCAGAGAGGTGAGAGAGAAGTAAGGGGATGGCGTGGGGCTCCAAACAAGAGCCGTGGGCTGCAAATTGAGTTTTTGACACAGAAAATGTTATATTTTAGTGTAATTTGGTCAAAAAAATATAGAGAAAAATATAATAAAAATATTATAAAATATTATTGAATAATAATATAAAGTTAAAAATATTTTTTAATAAATTTTTAGTATAAAAATATACAAACTATAAAACTCAAAATAATATGAATAATTATATAAAAATATTAGACTATATATATATATTTGGTATAAAAATACAAAATTTCGCATCGGTGATGAAGGATGAAGATGGAGAGAGAGGAGCAACTTGGGAAGCTAGCTAAAAGTTAGTTTTTAACTTTTAACCCATTTTGGGTCACTTTACCTCTTACATTTTTTACACACAAAAGGATAAAAAAAGTTTTAAAAAAAAATTAAAAAATTAACTTTTAACTAACTTCTCAAATCACCCAAGAGAGACGATTGGTTTCCTAATGAAGAATAGAGATGGTGTGAGAGAGAGTAATTTTAGAGAAGAGAGAGAGGTTTCAGAGAAGAGAGAAAGAGGAGGGGTTTGGTAAAATGAGAGAGTGATGAGATAAAGGTTGGTTTGGGAAGTTGGTTATTTTAGTTTTTAGTTATTTTAGTAGGCTAAAATATTTATATTTGGGAAGATAGTTGGATTTTTTTTTTTATAGTTGGATGTGAAGTTTGTGAGAGAAAAAATGAAATAATTATGGATTTGATGTAACATTTTATCTTGTTAATTATTTTAACCTAAAAAGCAAAAAAAAAAAAAAAAAAAAAAATCATTTCCCAAACACCCCCCATAGTGTGGTTTTTTTTTTTAAAAAAAAAAATTATGAAATATTTTTGAGGCATTGATGTGATTCAACGGCTATAAAATGGGTGGTTGTGAATGTGAATTATATTTATATATAATTTTTAATTTTTTTAATTTTTTTAATTTTTATATTTGTTTAATGGGATATAATGTAAATATTTAATTTTTTTTAAGTTTTAAAAAATTCATAAAAGAAAAAAAAAATAAAGAACCAAAAAATAAAATAAAATAAAAAAATACTCAAAAACTTATATCTAAACATCACCTACAAAATTAAAAGGAAAGTTAGTTGAGATTTGCTAAAATAATTTTGTACCACTGGAGCACTATTGCTATAATTTGACAATTTACTATTATACCAAGCCAAATTATAGCTTTGGTAATGCTATAATAGCATAAACCATTGGAGATGCTCTTACACATAGCAAATTTATCAACTTACCATTCACAATTTGATTTTAATTTTTTTCTCAAATCACATTAAATCACACCGTGCATGCCCCTATCTAACATAATTACAAAAATGTTAAAAATAAATTTTAATGTTATTATAGTGTTAAAAAATTTTATGAAATTATTTTGAGTGATATAATAGGGTGCTCGGGCGATAAACCAATTTTGGATTTTCTTTGACTAAAGGTCCAAGTGTTGAAAAACTTTATCTACAAGGGTAAGCTATATATAGATATATATATATTATTTTCCAAACCAAACCCTAATCAAACCATTCTCTCTTTTTCTCTCCAATGTCTCTCTCTCCCTCTGTCTCCTTCTCTCTCACTCTCTCACCACCACTTCTCTTTACCCTCCGTGACTCCACCACCACTATTGCCTTCACCACATCCACCACCTCACCTGTGCTGTGATATGAATTGTCACTACCGCCGCCGTCCGTTGTCCTCTGCCACTTCACCGTCTGTGTCGCGCGATCTCACCATTGCCATCACCATTACCATCCCTCCTACGATTGCTACCACAGACGGCAGTTGAAGTTGAGGACAACCGGAAACTCGCTAAAAATCATCCCCTGTAGCTCAGCGATGGTGGACTGCGATGGTTGTAGATCTAGATTCTCCTCGACTGCGATGGTGGTGCAAGGGTTTCTCAACATCACAAATCTGCCCAATCACGAACTCAACGAGATCGCTGGAGATTGGTCGTCGTTGTGGGTCATATTTGGCACATATGAATGATGGTGGTGAGTCAGATAAGGGTTTTGGATCCAATACCATTATACAAGCTTCCATTATTGTTTGCTTGCATGCTCTCTCTTTTTCTCTCAGATTGATCTACATCTGTCAATATATATATATTAGTAGATATTGTTGTTGTGTTGATTCTAGATCTAGCGGTGATGAACAGATCTGCTGTTTTTTTTTTTTTTTTTTTGATTAAGATTATGATTATGTGGACAGAGAGATAGAGAGAAAAAAAAAATTGTTTGAACAGATAGAGAGAAATGGGTTTGCGGAAAGAGTTTGAACAGAGAGGTTCAAAAAAATGCAACAAATTAAAAAATGATTTCAACATATAGGAATTTTGAACAGATAATTTTCACATATAGAAATTTTGAACAGACAGGGCCTGATTGAAGATTATTTGTTAGAAAAGTCCGTTGATAAATTTAAACAGATAAGGAAAAAATTGAACAAATAATATAATTTAGACAGATATTTGAACAGATAGATATAATTTGAACAAATAATAAATAATTTGAACAGATAGTCAAAAAAGTCAACAAATAAATTAGGGGATAAAATTAGAAACAAAATATTCTTCAAAACAAATAAACGGATGTCTCACCAAATTATTTCACAAAGAGTGATTTCTTACCAACAAAAAATATTTACTAGACATCATCTTATACCCTCTATTGGACCATTTTAATATCTTTTATTTATTTATTTTTATATTTTGTTCATGAATTTTCTTTCATCTTGTTCATAAATCTCATCATGTTCATGAATGGAGATTCATTGCTTTGGTAACCTTTTGTCTTATTCATGAATGGAGATTAATTAGATTTCATGAACTTGGTGGTGAGTTAATATTTGGATACACTCTCAATTTTCTCTTGGTTCATGGTCATTATTATTTTTTGATGTATTTTATAAGTCCTAGTGGCCTATAAATAGTTTCTCTCATCTACTCTTTTCTACACCAACACACCAACTATTTTCTATACAAGAGAGATTACTAGCAAAGAAGGGTGTTTTTCTTGGTGGAGCTTTGGGTTCACCATCTTGTGCAAAGTTGGCCTAAATCATACGACAAGTGGTCGGGCTGTTGTATCCTGGAGGGGACAAGTCATAGTTTTGTGACTGCTGCATCGGTATTTGGGTTCTTCCTACTACAGTGGGCTTGATCTCCTTAAAGAAAACGAGATATCCGTGCCTTAACCTGATCTATTTGTATCTCATTTTCTTTGCATTATTTATCAATAAAATATATCTTTTTTGGTATTTTCGCCAACAATTTTAAGGAGATTAAACCATGGATCAAGTATAAAAAAAAGCCAATGATGGAATTGGAGATCTCACCAAACCTTTCAAGTTCAAGGGAGTTCATTTTAAGAGGTGGAAAGGAAAAGTTCTTTTTTACCTTAGTCTTTTGAAAGTTGCATATGTTCTTACCGAGAAGAACCCAAACAAAATCCCAACCGAGGAGATGAATGATGAGGACGACGAGGCACATGAAGCAAAAGTGACCTTCTACAATACATATGAGTATAAATGTTGTTTTTATCTCTTAAATTTCTTTGCTGATTAATTTTATGATTGTTACTATTACACCACTTACACTTTGCCTTCTATTAATTTTTGGCATGCTCCCTTGTGTCATATTAACAGTAAATATGTGGGAATCATGACTAATTTAGGGTTAATTCCTAAAGTGACAAAATTTTTTGAGAAATGTAAAGTTTGCAGTAAAGCGAAAATTACTAAGATGTCTCATAAAAGTGTTGAAAAAAATACTGAATTGCTAGAATTATTTCATACTGATTTGTGTGAGTTTGAAGGAATTTTAACTCGGGGTGATAACCGATATTTTATCACTTTTATTGATGATTTTTCAAAATACACAAATGTATATTTATTAAAAAATAAAAGTGATGCTTTTGAGAAATTTAAAAAATTTCTTCTTGAAGTGGAAAATCAATTCAGTAAAAAGATTAAGAGAATTAGAAGTGATAGAGGCCGAGAGTATGAATCTCTTGGATTCAACTCTTTTGTTCAATCATTGAGAATTATTCATGAGACTATTCCACCATATTCACCTTCATCTAATGGCGTAGCTTAAAGAAAAAAATATAATGGTAATTGACTTGACGAATGCTATGTTTATCGATTCGGTGCTTCCTCAAATCTTTGGGGCGAGGCTGTTTTGACAATTTGCCATGTGATAAATAGAGTGCCACACAAAAAAACTAAAATTGTACCTTATGAGTTGTGGCAGGGGCATAAACCAAATCTAAGTTATTTGAGGATTTAAGGTTGTTTAGCTTTTGTGAGGCTTGTAGATCCTAAACGACCTAAATTGGGTAAACGAGCTACCACCTGTGCTTTTCTTGGGTATGCGTTGCATGGTACATCTTATAGATTTTTTGATATGGAAAATAATATTATTTTTGAATCAGGTGATGCTATTTTTCATGAAAATAAATTTCCTTTCAAATCTAGAAATAGTGGAGGTCAAAAAATTTCTGAAAATATTTTATCCGTGTTTAGCTCTTCTACTCCATCTCAAGTTTTTCAAGAACAAGAAAATTCTCAAATTCAACCAAGGAGGAGTAAACGAGCTAGAGTTGAAAAAGATTTTGGCCATGACTATTATCTTTACAATGTAGAAGAAATTCCTCTTACGGTGCAAGAAGTTTTATTATCACCTGATGCTATTTTTTGGAAAGAGGCTATAAATAATGAGATAGATTCACTACTTTCAAATAAAATATGGAAGCTAGTGGATTTACCTCCAGGTTGTAAAACTATTGGGTGTAAATGGGTCCTTCGTAAAAAACTTAAACCAGATGGAACTATAGATAAATATAAAGCATGGCTTGTCGCTAAAGGTTTTAAGCAACAAGTTGATATTGATTTCTTTGATACTTTTTCTCCGGTTACTAGAGTTACATCCATTAGACTGTTGATAGCAGTGGCTGCAATTCATGATTTAAAAATTCATCAAATGGATGTGAAAACAACATTTTTAAATGGAGATCTAGATGAGGAAATTTACGTGGACCAACCCGAAGGCTTTGTGGAGTCTGGCCAAGAAAGCAAGGTTTACTAGCAAGCCATGTCAAGATCATTGGCTAGCCATGGGAAGAATTATGAGATATTTATCTGGTACCAAAAATTATGATTTGTTTTATAACAAGTACTGCGGTACTTGAGGGATATAGTGATGTCGATTGGAACACTTTGTCAAGTGATTCTCTCTCTACCTCGGGTTTATTTTTACCTTGGGTGGTGGTGCTATATGTTGGAAGTCTAAAAAACATACTATAATTGCTAATTCTACTATGGAAGTTGAACTTATAGCGTTAGCTTCAGCATGTGAGGAAGTGAATTAGTTGAGAGATTTGTTACATAAAATTCCTTTTTGGGAAAAACCAATTCCTCCTGTGTTAATTCGTTGTGATAGCACTATTGCTATTGGTAGAGTGAATAACCATTTTTATAATGGTAAATCCAGGCCTATTTGAAGGAAACACAGTAATGTGAGATTTTATTTGAGTAATGGCATCATAACTGTAAATTATGTAAGATCTTGTGATAATCTTGCGGATCCGTTAACCAAGGCCTTGGCGAGAGATAGGGTTTGGAATACATCCAGAGGGATGGGTTTGAAGCATATAAAATCATAAATCATGTATGAGGATACCCAACTTAGGGACCAGAGATCCTGTAACTAGGTTCAATGGGAAGAACGAATCATATGGTGGTTGTAAAAAATGCACTCTTTAATATTTTGTTATCCATCCCTATGATGTAAGTGCATTTGTCTTGTAACGTTGGAGGGTTGAGTTTTTATACTCTTAATGAAATTCTGTAACTCTTGTTGAGTGGGGTTTGTAAATTACAGGAACGTCCTTGATAGATTTCACCTATGTGAGCATGAAAGTGAGGCCGTTTTCTATGAGAACAAGACTTATTCTCAAATATGCTCATGAAAACTGTGATAAGCACACGGTCGTAATGTGTTGGCTATTAAAAGCTCATGTCAACACCTGGATTATTATGTGTGAGTAGTAATACTTTATTTTCCCTAAGTAGTCATAGTTCAAGTCTGAGACCACTACTGACTCTAGAGTAGAGGTTGTTGTTTCACTAATAAAGGTTTAATGCAGAGCACACCTTCATGATGTATACTAGTCTATCTTTGTTTGGTAATCTCTCTTATCCTTGTTGATATTAAATTGAGTGGGGGATTGTTGGACCATTTTAATATCTTTTATTTATTTATTTATATATTTTGTTCATGAATTATCTTTCATCTTGTTCATGAATCTCATCTTGTTCATGAATGGAGATTCATTGCTTTAGTGACCTTTTGTCTTGTTCATGAATGGAGATTAATTAGATTTCATGAACTTGGTGGTAAGTTAATATTTGGATACACTCTCTATTTTCTCTAGGCTTATGGTCATTATATTTTTTTGATGTATTTTGTAAGTCCTAGTGGCCTATAAATAGTTTTCTCATCTACTCTTTTCTACACCAACACACCAAACTATTTCTATACAAGAGAGATTACTAGCAAAGAAGGGTGTTTTTTCTTGGTAGACTTTGAGTTCACCATCTTGTGCAGAGTTGGCCTGAACCATACGATAAGTGGTGGGGCTATTGTATCCTTGAGGGGACAAGTCATAGTTTTGTGACTGCTGCATCGGTATTTGGGTTCTTCCTACCGCAGTGGGCTTGATCTCCTTAAAGAAAACGAGATATCCGTGCCTCAGCCTGATCTATTTGTATCTCATTTTCTTTGCATTATTTATCAATAAAATATATTTTTTCTGGTATTTTCACCAAAACTTTTCTACAATTTTCTCTATATATTAAGTATTTTGGCCTTTTATTATTGTTATTAACTGCCCTTGAAGCCATGAGCAGAACCCTTAATTATTAGGGTTAACTTTCATAATTAGGATTATCAATTTTTGATTTACAAATGGTAAGTCAAGCATGAGACTTGTTCTAATTGTAAGTCTAATTTTAAATTAAACCATCTCACATATTAAAACATCAAATTCAAAATCAGTTGATTTTAGCCTTTTGTTCTTGTTATTAACAGCCCTTGAAGCCATGAGCAGAACCCTTAATAATTAGGGTTAACTTTCATAATTAGGATTATCAATTTTTGATTTACAAATGGTAAGTGAAGCATGACTGGTTCTAATTGTAAGTCTAATTTTAAATTAAACCATCTCACATGTTAAAACATCAAATTCAAAATTAGTTAATTTTAGTAGAAAGACCAAGTATACTAATCAAACTTAACCTGGTTTGGCTATCATTTTGGGGCTAAAAATGTACAAAATGACAAAATAAGCTAAATAAGTTAATAAGACAAAATATCACATCTAACCAATAATCATTACAATTTTTCTCTTACAAAAGTCAAAAAAATTAAAAAAATCCAAACTAAATGAGGTTAAAAAAGCTAGGCTAAAAAAGTTTGAACACAAAAAAATTGACTATATTAACCAATGCCAAACGAAACTTTAAGCAATTGTCTATCACAATGTACATAAGATTTACATTTTAACCAATGGTTCGCGAGTAAGATGCACATTTTATTCTTGTTCGCGACCCATGGGATTGAAAAAAATACAAATTTGGAAGTACTCAAATTAATTACTGTCAAAGGGTTCAAAATTGGATGAGATAAATATTATAAAGTCATAGCTATATTACAGTCGTTAAAAAAATATATATATAAATAAAAAATAAAAAAAATTATATTTTTTTTAAAAGACACACACATGGCACACATTTCTAGAGAATAAGGCCATGTGTGCCATGTCTTTTTAAAAAAATATAATTTATTTTTTATTTTGTGTAAAAAAAGAAATTAATTTAAAAAAAAATATGCAAAAAGATATTTTTAAATTTAAAAATATCTATATTTTTTTGACTTCCCAAAAGCTAAAAATATATAAAAAAGTGTTTTGATTTTTTTTTTTAATTTTAGTTTTTTTAAAGAAAAAATTCTAAAATAAATATCTTAAAATGAAACCAAATATGGCTCGAGTGTTCGGAATCAATTAATGAAGTTTAGTTTTCACCAATAGCGTATGAAAGACAAAAATAAATAAATATATAAATAAAGAAAAAGGAGGGGAGTCTTGAGAAAGGAAAGAAGGAATGCAAACAAGCATTTGATTCCTAAACCACTACTGAACATAACATTTAGCAATAATAATAGTAAAAAGCTTGGAGAAAGCTAAACAAAAGAAAGAAAACTTCCTGTAACCAAAAAAAAAGAAAGAAAACTTAGCTCTCTCTACATTCCTAACCCAACATTAAAGCAACGAATAATGTCTTCTCAAAACACAATTATAGAAAGTACATACGTACGATGCGTGTCTCTGTTTTTCTAAACAGAATCCAAATCTAAATCCAAACCCAAATCCTTCGGCTTTTGGTTTTGTTTTTTCAGCCCCGTTGCCACTGCAGAACAGTTGCAGTAGACATAGGCTAAGCTAAGACCTCCCTTGGAAGATTGTAATAGTGGGCATGGGGGGTATTCTCTCAATAGTATAAAAGAAGTAGAATAGCAGTGGTGGTGACTTTCCACCAATTGGGGCTTGGTTTTTTATACTTCAACATTGAAGGTGCCGACGATCCAACAGACCTGTTGCAAGATACTACATACATAAATACTACCATTGAGTTGATTAAGAAAAGCAAAACAGTAAAAGAAAATTTAAAAACTTGGTTAGTTTAACTATGTCAACACCATTCACTTACTCTGATGAGGCATAAACACACTTCCCATAACCTGTAATCCGACAATAAGGATCAATTAGAATCAATAGTGACTTTTGTATAAACAGCTACCTCCACCCCGCACAAAGACACGAAGTGAAAGGCCCAACAGAGCTATACCCAGCCCTTTGTGGGGGTACGGGGGCATTGGCCCCGGCCAAAGATTTGGTGATAAATATTGTTATTTTCGGGAAGGGTTTTAGAGTGCAACAGCAGAATAAGAAAGAGAACTGCAAAGTTCTTGTAATTCTTATTGAGTATAGTGGATTTTGATTGTTTCTTTGTCGTGGACGAAGGCATCTTGCCAAACCACGTATGTTTTGTGTTTTTCTATATGCGCTTGTTCTCTGTTATTATTTATTATTTCTTGTTTTGACAAGTATGTTAAAAACTGTTTTTTTTACTTGTTTAATTTTATTTTTTTTAAATATGTAAAAAAGTAAGGAGGTAATGTGACTTCAAAAAGTCAAAAAACTAACTTTTAGCCGAATTCCCAAAATAGGCTAATGTGATTGAAACTACGTTCTTGCATAACAAAATCATTAAAAACAAATAAATAGATTGCAATCAATCATTTCATATTGCCACAAATTTCTCTCAACTTCGTATTGAAACATGATACATCTTCTTCCTTAATAGAAGACACTTTGTTTTTGCTTATAATCTAATCCAACTGTGACACAGTAATTTTGTTTTGATGGGTGTGTTGGGAAGCAAAGCCATAAGTTTAAAGATGGAGGACTTACTTGGGTTAGATTTTGTTAAAGTAGCAGTGCCACCAAAATTGCAAGCAATATCAGAATTGCCATTCTGTTGATAATAATAGTTGAAAGCATAAGAGGCATGCGATAAAAGCGTATCCGGTTCAAAGCATGCACCCCCAGATTGAATAGGACCGCAATCTGCCATTCCCAATCCACATGCCCAGTCCAGGGCATTCTGCAAATCAACTTGAGGCACCCCCGCAAGTGCCACGCACCAATTTGTGCCATCAAGGAAGGTTGTATTCCCTTCTGGGGGTGATAAGGTTGTCATCGGAATTGACGCCTCCGCCTTTTCTTGCATCATCGCCTGCACCCCTGCAAAAACTAAACTAAACTAAATTAAACAAATCATTGTAATGTATTTGTATTGTATGCATAAAAAGAACATGGTGGAAAAGAGTGATTGATATCTTCACTAATCTATCTAGTCATTTACAGAATGAGACAACGGTCTTTAACTACCAAAACTTTTACACTAAAAGAGGATTAAAAATGATAGCTCAAGAGGCTACCCTCTAATGTAGGGGTTGCAACGGAGAATATAAATCATGCAATATTGACCAAGCACCACTAATATGGTGATGAACAACTCAAGATTTTAACTCAAGCGATGCTCATGACAGTAGTTAAGATCACAATAGATTTAAGCAGGTGGCATTTATATATTTTGGCTCATAACCGCCACAATTTTTGGTTATAACTAAGATGATAAACATGGTTTTGGAAAAATCGTTGAAAAGATTGAAAAGAGCCCCAAAAGGTGACTTTTCATAAATTATATGGTCCAAAGCAATCAGCCCATACAATGCTCTACTGGCATGGTTCACCTAACACACACAACATTACCATTTCTATGAAGCTGTTACTAGCCTCAAAATATTGTCATAATAATAATAATAATAATAACTCTACAAGATAACACTTTTGACCATGGATGTCCTGCTTTAGAAATCTAGGTGATCCCTAAGATAGAACACCAGCATAACTGGTTTTGGAATCTAGCATAATATTTGAAGTGGACAAGGAAGAAAAGTGTGTTTCTTCTTTTTTCGATTATGTATTGTATTTTTTATTTTAGCAAACTTACACTACAAGAATCACTTTTTAACCGCAAATTTTATTTATTTATTTTTTAATACATACAATGCTAGTTTGATTGCCTCTCTGAGATAGATCATTTGGTTGGGAAAGTATTTTATTTGGGAGTTTCTTAGAGTAGATGGAAGATGTGAAAGGATAAAACCATGGCATCATCAATGAAAGGAAGGCCAAGAGAGATCAAAATACTGTATAGTGTTTGAATCCAAATCCTCTCAATGACAATTTACATAGAGGTATATGTAAATAGGAATCCCACAATTGGCACTAGACCATGATACTCATGGTTTCTGGAGTGGATATAAACATAAATCACAAACATAGGATTGTCCCATTCCCAGTCCCAGATATGAATGAATCAACCAAGCTTAACTCTGTTCTGTTATGTTGTTAACTGGGATTATCTTCCACCTGGACTCAGATCTGATCTGAGACCTGATTTATGAATTTTCCAACCTTTTTCAAATAGAGCGAGAGAAAGAATATTCACAAAGCTATATATAATGACAACAGGGGTTGGCCAAACTGATTAATTAACACAAAACATTCATATTCTATATAAGAATTAAATAATAATGATAACAGTAAAACTGTGTGGCCTTTCGTTATTTGTTCTTTGTTCTTTGGTTTGAGAAAAAAAAAAAAAAACAAAAACAAAAAAAAGAAAAAAAGAAAAAGTAGAACAAGAAGTAACATGAGCATGCCTTTACGTCTAAATAATTCATTTATCCTTTTTTTTTTTAATCTCCCTAAACCTCCCAAAGGAAACAATAATATACAATATTTACATCTATAGAAAAAACAAAAACAGAAAATCTTGTTTTGGGATTAAGTTTGAAATGTTCCGAATTTTGAGACCAACTACAAGTGTGATTCAATCATCTAAACTGTTCAATTTTTTTAAAATAAAAAAAAATATATATATTCATTTTATAGAATTATCCGTGTATACAACCATGAAAAAATTAAATCAACCCAGTAATCATAATCTTTTCATAGATTTGTCATTGAAAAAAATATACTGGATTTGTAAAAATAAACCATCAATTTTTTTTTAGAAAATTACAATAAAATAAATATATTACAATTATGAGAAATGTTAAAAACAAAAAATTTAAACCCCAAATTCATGTAGTAAGGGAATTAAACTCCATATAATTAAAGAGAAATGCTAGGTTTCATGAAAACTTTTAAGGAAAACCATCATGAAAACTGTCTGCACCGTTAGATCAGATATGATCTCATGATCCAACGGTGCAGATGAATTTCATGATAATTTTCATGAAACCTAGCATGACCCATAATTAAATGTGTATTAAATAACAAAAAAATTAGCCTGTCATATTCAATTTGGTAGACTTTTTAGGTGTCAAACATTTTCTAAATGGAAATTGTGGCTTTACTTAGCCTTTTTGCCATCTCAATCTTGGGTTAAAATAGTCATAAAATAATAAAATGATAAAATAAGTTAAAAAATTAATCAGATAAATATTACATTTAAATTATAATTATTTAATTTTTTTCTTACAAAAACCAAAACTAACTCATTTCAAACGAGATTTTTTAACACAAATTAAAAATAATAAAAAATCAAAAAAAAAAAAAAAAACATGTTACTTGTGAGATTACAAAATAAATTTATTTATTTGTTTTTTTATTTAAGACTTTACTTTTTATCTCCCATTCCATTTCTAGACACAGAAGATCGGACTTGGTAGCTAAAGACTAGCCGCAAAGGCTACAACCAATTAGTTTTTGTTTTTATTTTTTAAAAATATGTAAAATACTTTTTTAGCCATTTTAAATAAAGTGGCAGGTTTGTATGGAAGAGCAAGCAACTGGCTGAGCATGAATGTTTAAATGAAGAAAATGAAAAAATATATATACATATATTGAAAGAAAGAAGGAAGAGTCATTAACAAAAAATAAATTTAAAAAAAAAATGAAAAAAAAAATGTATCTATATTATTATATATATAGTCCGAGTGAGTACAAAAACCAACAAAGGCAGAGGAAGAAGAGGAGAACAGAGAAACATACCCAGATAGTATTCCACCATTACTACTACTATCACACTCTGCAAAATCCATATTCCCTTTCTCATGCTCATCCCGCTTCAACCTCACCACCCACTCTAACCAACCACTATATGTCTTCTTCACTCCGCGCGCTCTCTCTCTCTCTCTCTTTCTCTCTCTCTGTGTGTGTATTTTATATATATATATATATTATATCTCTTATAAGTTGGAGAGACAGGGACGAGTAATGATGGCTCTTTTAAATCAGGAGTCTTTAGTATTTGAAGAATCGGCCGTTTCTTCAAACAAAATTTACTTCCTTTTGTATCCCGCCCCTTGTCCCTCTCTCTCTCTCTCTCTCTCTCTCTCTCTATATATATATATTTGTGTGTCTTTTGTCTTTATTGTCGTGTGATAGCTATGAAATCAACTGAGGAAGCTAGTATTTTGAAAGACTGAAAGCACTTTAATCAAAGGAAAATATTTAAGATTACAAAAAAATAAAACTAAATAAAAAAAACACTTCAACAATACTACCCATATGTATAATTTTATATTTGTCAATTTTTTATTTGTTACCTACGTAAAGGTTGTTTGAAATATTCTAAATAAATATATTTTTTAATTTTTTATGAAATATGGGTTGGGTTTTGATAATACAGTTCGTTCCCGATGGATGGACTGGACCAATCCAAGCTCCTCGAATCCACGTCCGAGTGGCGAAGCCCACCAGATGACCTGCAAATAAGTCCAATGGGGAACGGGGTAGTCCCCCAGCGAACCCTCCGACGAGCAAGTTAGCAAATGGGGATGAAGTATGTAGAGAGAGATTAGAGATAGAAAAGCTAACCTTCTTCTTGTCTTCCATGCTTGCTTATATCTTTGGTAATCATTTCACTGTCCTTCCGACGTGCCCTTCACGCCGAAAGTCTGTGTTGTAGCTTGTCTTGCACAGGTAAGGTGGCGTGTTCCGAAGGGAGGTGTTGTCGTAATAAATGCTGTGATGGGCTGCATTAATGGTGATGTATTGTGGCATAAATTTTGCAGATTTTGTCTGCTGACGTGGCTGTTCTGCACCTGCCATGTGTCCGAGTATCATTGGCCTTCCCTGCTCAGTTGGCTCCAATTGTCCTGGGTTTTGGCTACCCGGGTTATGCAATGGGGTCTAAATGGTGGGTTGGGTTTGTTCATTGTGGGTTGTGACCTTTATGGGCCTGGCTATGTCAGGTTTAAAGTGATCTGGTAGAAAGATGATATAACTTAAATAAGATAATGTGACTTAAATAGGATAGTGACTTTTTAACTTTTTTAGGGGATGTCAAACCTAACCTTAATAGACTTAGCTCTCTTACCATGGGGTGTTTTTGGCAACACCAAAAAGCCAATAGCCAATTTTTAATCCATTTTAGATCATATCACTTCACATGAAACTATAAAATAAAAAAAAGTCATATTAATCATCTTCCAAAAACACTCTCATATCATTGTAGTGAATTTTTTATATATAAAAGCGTAAGTCTCCAATATCACTCAATCAAATTCAACTATTGTATATGAAAATTATTTTGAGGTATAAAGTAACTACGTAACCATGCTTCTTATCAATCATAATACACTTCGCTATATGTGGCCATAATCTAGAACGACCAAATAACTTCTACTTGTATATATATATACTTAGAGATAACATATGTTTAAAGGCACTCTCAAAAATTTTATTTTATTTTTTTGATACCACACGCTCCACACAAATCAATTAAAATAAATTAATTCAAAATGAAACAATTCCACTTCACAAAACTCAATTATAATAAATCAATTCAAAATAATAACAACTTTACTGTAATATAAAACTTCTCACATAATATATCATTTAGCAAACTTCAGAATTAAAGTTTTAAAAGTAAATTTTAGAAATAAAATATTACTATGTTCAGCATAAGTGAAAATATCCAAATTAAAATGACACATGTATAGGGACAACCTTTAATATAAGAATATTTCTAAATTAGTATCATAACTGGGTAATCCTTCATTTTATCAAATTTCAATGCATTCAAGAAATGGTAAATGAACATTTTGGTATACAAAAATAATCATCCTAACTTAAAAAAAGAAAAAAAAAAAAAAGGCCTAATCATCCAATTTAGAATAAAAGAGACAACCATCACATACATATAAAGAGAAGCATCATAATCCCAACGTTTCTAATGTAGATCAGTCACATGTAACAAAATCACTCCAACGCTTGAATTCACTTTAAAAAATTAGTTAAAAGAAATTATACATAAAAAATCATATCAAAATACCTATGAGAAATAGGAAACCAATGGTTGTAAGGTTTCATTTGGCTATCCCCGTTAGGACCAAAAAAAATACAAAAGATAAAATAGGCTAAATAAGTTAATAAGACAAAATATCACATTCAAACTATAATCATTCCACTTTCTCTCACAAAAGTAAAAAATAAATAAATAAATAATAAAGCTAAAAAAATTTGCCAAATGAACTTTTTAGTCCCAAGATTAAAAAAAAAAAAATCTCAACTCCAAAAAGTCAACTAAAAACATTTTTGCCAAACGGTGACTGTTACGTCTCGAATTTACACGGTCCGACCCATGTAAATAAGCCCACAACCAACAAACAAAACGACAATAAGATATGTCAAAGTAACATCTCTCATGTGAATGAATACTATAGAGTCATATAGTAAATGAGTTCTTTCGATTCATACATCCTATATTGGTATGAATGTTCATTATACTAAACATACAACAATGTTAGTCATCAAGTTGAAATGCCCATAGGCTTACATCATATATAGATGGTGTAACCTTACAAGAATGGCACATGGCCTAATAAAGCAAGTAAATGGCCCATGGCCTACAAATATAGGAACCATCCTACACGGTTCCAAACACAACTTCACGTCACAGTCCACATCCACACATGTATACCTGAAAAAAATTTCAGTCATGTAGGGTGAGCATCAAGCCCAATAGAGAATATTTCAAAAACTAAATATGTTCCAATAGCATAAATGATCATGATGCAATACATATATATACAACATGCCAAAAGCATTCTCAAAATCCGTCTGATTTTCCATCAAAACCCTTTTTGTTCCAATCCTCCAAATCATTCGTTTATTCAAAACGTTTTCCAAGTTCAATATCAACCAACAAATACATTTCTAAAGGAATCTAGGTATCTCAATATCAACCAACAAATACATTGCTAAATCAGCTGCGAATACATCGCTAAACAACGACAACTACATTGCCAAAACCTTTTTCAAAACATCATTTCAAGCCAAAACAATAAAAAAATAAAATGGGTAAATCTCCAAGGCTAGTGTTCATACGAGTAACTATACAAGTCACAATGTCATTTTTACTGGTGCTAGCCGGAAGGCTCGACACCTACTGCACGGGTTTAAGTCTTTTACCATGGACACTGTGGAGAAATGATTTGGAAATACTCTCTAATCCAGGTCGACACTCTTTGATCCTCTGGAAACTACCTGAAATGAATGAACACTCCGGTCGGGGGTGCTGGAATTAGCACTCCGACGGGCAAGTTAGTATTCTTTCGAGCTTACTTCTATTTCAAGTTATCTTATTCTCTTTTCACATACCTTCCTTCTAACTGATGTTCCTCTTTTATAATACTCTTCTGGGGCCCACCTTCTGATTTATGGAATCCCTGTCCTTATAGCTAGGCCCTCATTTATGCCGTATGATCCGCAACATACTCGGCTATAAAAGTAAGCTTACTCGGCCGAGGCGGGCCACAATTAGTCAGCTGGTAAGAACCGACTTGCAATTGGCTCCAAATTGTAGCTTTTTTATTCGGCCACCACAATTTCCCCCCAAACATCCGAGTATAGATTATGATGATCGGCATGTTTGGTTGACTCTGGCTTTCAAGTCGGACAAATCCTTAAAAGTCGGAAATACGGCGGTTGCACACCTTTTGGTACTGATTCGTTAGAGTAGACGCCATATCGCAATCATTTCAACTTTCCGTCCATTCGCTTTTGACAATCATTTAATGTTCGATTTGAAAACTTTCTTCTGTATATTTTTTAGCTCAAGAGACTTGCAACTTCTTCTGGCATCCTTTTCGTCGACCTTCTTTGCGACCTCTGTGATTCTACTTTCTACTGTTCATCTTCTCCTCCAACCTGTAAGTTCCCCTCTCTCTTTTCTTTCAGTTCTCATTCCAGTCCCTTGCTTGTTTTGTTTTTATTTAGTGTACGTTTGGTTCATATTTCGTCTTCAATAGCGAGATATTTGAAAGCCCTCATCTCAGAGGATCAAGTCTTAGCCTTCCGTCGTCATTTTTCGATTCCAAACGATATACACCTGTCTCTTGTTGCAGACATTGTGTTGGACATGGAATGGGCTGATACAAACATCATTATTTTCCCCCTTTTGTCCATCGCTGAGGGTGGAGTCCGATTTTCCCTCCATCCCTTTCTTAGGTCGGTCCTGCATTACTGGGGTCTTATTCCCTCCCAACCTAACATGAATTTATGCCGCATAATTATGGAAATAATAGAGTTGAATAGGCGGTTAGGACTTAACCTAGGAATCCCAGCTATTCGGCATTGTTACGTCATGGCGAAGTCGTCCAGTCGGCAGGGCCGTTATTTCCTGAGAGCTAAATACATTGATTATCACTTGGTGACCATGTTGGCTAGCTTAGAAAAGAGGGTTGATGATGTCATGGTTGCTGTCAAAGGCAACTGGGAATTCAGCGAAGGAGAGGATCGCCAAGACCTAGTGCCGAGGCAAAAAGGAAAGCCAGGTGGCCAACTAGATTGTTATAATATTATTTTTGTAAACTATGAATTCAGCGTAATTCTTGTTTTGATCTATGGTTGTCATGCAGGTAACGATTTAAAAAGGGCGTTGACATCAGCAGATGAAACCGTCCTTGTGCAAGTGAAGATTGCTCTTAACTAGAAAGGCCGCGCCAACTTCCAAGAGCAAGGGCACGTAACCCATGTTCTACTGAGATATGACCGCACATACTCCACCTTCTCCTGCTGACCATATCCTAGTGTCGAGAGGCGAACAGCATCTGACTGCACTTATATTCCCTAGTTTCAAAAGCCAAAGGGATATTGGAGTTAACGATTCTAACATCGACGAATCTATCGTCGATGACGCACAGTTCGACGATCGTGTAGAACCAGAATTGAATTCAGAAATTGAATTGGCTTTGGAGCGCATCAGCCCGGACAATCAAGCCGACTAATCATCTACCTTTAGCTGAGTGGACCTCTTAGCTCCAGAGGATGACATTTTCATCAGTTTAGAGAATCTTCCTGGGGCTGAATCCGAAGCTGACGAGATGAGCGAAGAGTCCCTTGCTCAATTCGGTAGGAGGAGCAATGCCGAGAAGATGGCGGCAAGAAGGCAGGTCGGCGATTTTGGGATGAGTCAGGTCACTCCAACACGCCAAGTTCCCAGAGAAGAAATGGCCCTCGAAACAATAGTGGCCGAATATGTTTCAAAGGAGCCTCAGTAAATCGTGGAAGTCGATTATACGGGACAGAAACTGCAAGTCGAGATCGTCCCCAATATAATTGAAGCGCCGACAGATAAACGGCAAAGAATTGAGATGCTGTCTTCCACTGATGAGGTGTCTGAGCCATTTGTTATCCAACCACGGATGAAAAATGTGTCGGTTCTCTCCAGTGGATCGGCCATCAAAGATCCTGTTGTGGCCTTGAATGTGGCTTCGGCTCTCTCTCTGCCAGCTGATAGGACCGCCTTTCGCGCTGAACCAAATGTAGTCTCTATTGCGCTTGCAGCATAGTTGGCCATATTGGTAAGTTTCAACCCCTGGATCGTATAAATTATTTCCAGTGCCAACTAATAAAACTTGGTTTATTGTTTTCATCAGGCGGCGAGGAGAATTGCCAAGATCGGCCATCGTCACTATGATGCCGTAGAGAGACTCGGCGTCTTTGAGGGCCAGCTTGAAGCTGAAAAGAGGAAGGTCGTGGCTGCAATTGCCGATTTGGCTGTGGCAACGGCTAAGGCCGAGTTTGAAACCTCTAAGGTGGAGGAAGAGAGGAGGAGGGCCGTTGCTGCGTAGGAAGAAGCTCAACACACCGATTAGTTATGTAGGGATGCTGAAGAGCGAGCGAACTTGCTGGACGGCTTCTTTAAATCGACACAAGAAGAAATCTCTCGACTCAAGGCCGATCTTGAAGCTGAAAACAATGTGAGGGAGCTCGCTGAGGCGAACACGGCCAAAGCCTTTAACGCCGACCATCTGAAGGCCAAGGAGATGTACGCTGATGAAGTCTTGAAGTTCGAAAATCGAGGCTTCAAGCACGGATGGCTAAAAGCTTTGGCGGCCACTAAGGTGCCTCTTGATGAGTCGATTCCTTATGAACAGCTAGAGGTCGAACCGCTAAAATCAGATCCAGAGGAGTTAGACTTTTGATCTGCAGTTTTGTAATGAATGTTCAGTCATTATTGGTTTTTGTTAGCGCTTTATTTTAGATGTAGCTCATTTTCATGTATAAAGTGATTGTACTCAATACAGCTTGTTAATGAAAATGTCCGTTTTGTTAATGAATGAAAATCATTAAGTATTGATAATGAAAATGTCTATTTTGTTAATGAATGAAAATCATTATTGAAAATGAAAATGTCCGTTTTGTTAGTGAATGTTAATCACTAATTATTGGAAAACATGAATGTGCTATATCAATTGAGATCATAAACTTTACATCATAATTCGGCAAAACGCTTGAAGATAAGCCGAATATATTCATAAATCTACCCTTATCCCAGCTAATCAAAGCATGACCACTGAATATACGGACTAAACGTTCATGGGATGAGATGGGACATTATCTTTACTCGGCACAGTGCTTGGAGATAAGCCGAATAGATGCATAAATTTGCCCTTGCCCTAGCTAATCGCTGAACATGACCGCCGAATATACGAACTAAACGTTCATGGGATCGGATAGGACATTATCTTTACTCGGCACAGTGCTTGGAGATAAGCCGAATAGATTCATAAATTTGCCCTTGTCCCAGTTGATTAGAGAGCATGACCACCGAATATACGAACTAAACGTTCATGGGATGAGATGGGACATTATCTTTACTCGGCACAGTGCTTGAAGATAAGCCGAATATATTCATAAAACTGCCCTTGCCCCAGCTGATCGCTGAACATGAACGCCAAATGTACGGACTAAACGTTCATGGGATCGGATAGGACATCATTTTTACTCGGCACAATGCTTGAAGCGGTCGCTTCGTAAACGCTGTATCCGTAATTAATAAGTGGTGGGGGGCCAGGCACGTGTGGGGCCTGTGTTGACGTTAAATATGTTCCGCTCAAATGCAGCAGAGTGGGAGAGGGAAAAGAGCACTACGTCGTCCAGAGTAGATTCACATGCAAGAAAAGTATTCTTTAACAGTAAAGGGGAGGGCAGGATGCTAGCTGAACTAGATTTAGAAATGAACCGAGGAGCTAGTGGCGAACCCATCCGAACAGGTAATAGGATGTCGGAGGAGCATGAGAGGCGTCGCTCCCCCCATAGACGAAGCAGGTCTCCAAGGGAAAAGCAACAATGAGGGAGCTCCAAGACTGGAAGTGCATATGCCCCACCGTGAAACGAAACCAGCAGGTCACCTCGCCCGTTGAGTTTTTCAATTTTTGTTGGGAATAAACCAATGACTAAAGCGGACTTGATTATCCGTGATCCAAACGTGGCAGTAAAGTTCACTCAACAAATTTTTCTGCCCGAAGTCCAACAATCAATGGTTGGTCAGCCTGATTACGAAATTTTTCGAGATGGCGTCCATGGAGCGGTTAAAGGACTTTACACTTCCTATGAGATCGGCATGCGCCTTCGTGCTGAGCGAATAGAGATTGAACAGAAAGATGGTCGCATTCGGGACTTGGAGCGCCGCACAGAGAAGGCAGAGAGTGAGCTGAAAAAGGCAAGGCAACTGAGTCTCAATCGGCGGGTCAAACGAACCTAGTTATGATGGACATAGTAAATCAGCGCTTGCTTGATCATGCCATAGCCGATCGAGATAAAGCAAGCATGTTCGCACAACAGGCGATAAGAATGCGGGCCTATAACCAAGGCTTTTTTGACGGCAAAAAGATCGGTATCCAAAAGACTAGGGAAAAGTTAGCGGATGATGTCTATCGATGCAAGAATTGTGGTTTCAAGCACGGATGGATCAAGGCTCTGCAAGCCACGGGCGTCGATTCGGCGTCACCACTATTCCATAATTACAAGTTTCCCTTTGAAGCTTACAACGCTGAAAAAATCGACGACGAAGAGGGTGCCGAGTCGGAGAAGACTTAGTTATCAAGAAACTTGTTATTGTACTTTTTAATCTATTGAAAGCCATGTATTTTTACCTTTTTGATGAAATAAATAAATATTTGTCATATTGGTTTGTTTAATGCCTGTATCTACTTGTGTGATGATTGCATATTTGTTGGCCCACGCTGCTGTATTGCCAAATACAAAGGGCGCTTCGAATTCAGAGGATTACTCGGCCGTTTGTGGTCATGCACGAAGGGCGCTCCGAGTTCGGAGTCTTGTTGGCCAATCGTGACATCCACGAAGGGCGTTCCGAATTCGGAGGCTTATTTGGCCTAAGCATGAACATGTACCAAGGGCACTCCGAATTCAGACGATTATTCGGCCATCCATGGTCATACATAAAGGGCGCTCTGAGTTCGGAGTCTTATGGGTCAATCGTGAATAAGCACGAAGGGCACTCCGAATTCGGAGGCTTTTGTATTTTCCGATCGTGATACAATTCGTAGGCTTTTTCGGTCCAAACGTGAATATGCATGAAGGGTGCTCTGAATTTAGAGGCTTTTTTGGCCCAAACGTGAATGTGTACGGAGGGTGCTCCGAATTTGGAGGCTTTTTTGGCCCAAACGTGAATGTGCACGGAGGGCGCTCCGAATTTGGAGGCTTTTTATATTGGCTAATTGTGATATCCAGTAAAGGCGCTCCGAATTCGGAGGCTTATTCGGCCCAAACATGAGCATGCACGAAGGGCGCTCCAAATTCGGAGGCTTTTGTATTGGTCAATCGTGATATCCACGAAGGGCGCTCCGAATTCAGAGGCTTTTTGTATTGGCCAATCGTGATATCCACGAAGGGCACTTCGAATTCGGAGGCTTTTTGTATTGGCCAATCGTGATATCTATGAAGGGCGCTCCGAATTCGGAGTCTTATTTGGCTTAGACGTGAGCATGCACAAAGGGCGCTCCGAATTCAAAGGCTTTTTGTATTGGCCAATCGTGATATCCACGAAGGGCGCTCCAAATTCAGAGACTTTTTGTATTGGCTAATCGTGATATCCACGAAGGGCGCTCTGAATTCGGAGGCTTTTTGTATTGGCCAATCGTGATTTCACAAAGGGCGCTCCGAATTCGGAGGCTTTTTGTATTGGCCAATCGTGATATCCATGAAGGGCACTTCGAATTCGGAGGCTTTTTCATTATTCAACCATGATTAATGAGACGGCGATAAAAAAAGGCACTACATTACGAAATTCGTAGATGTTTACATGCTAGCATAACAGCAAAAATTAGAAACTAACATGCCACCGTACAAGTTTGCTTAATGATAAAATTTATGCAAATGTGTGGAATTTCAGGGGCGTCGCAAACTTCTGCCAACCATGTCTGAAAGCCGATACACCCCTGTTCCGGCAATCGAATCAATTTGATAAGGACCGTCCCAGTTGGGGCCTAATTTACCGTCTGCCAATTCTTAGTAGCATGAAGCACTTTCTTGAAGACCAGTTCTCCAGGTGTATAACGACGCAACTGTACGTGCTGGTTATATGATTTGACGAGCTGCTGCTGATACCGTGCCATAGACGCAAGAGCATGATCTCGGCGTTCTTCAATCAAAGTCAGATCTAAGGCCAACATCATGTCATTACAGCCCATGTCAAAAACCTTGGACTTCAGTGTAGGTAGGCCGATTTCAAGAGGGATAATAGCCTGTGTCCCAAAGCATAAAGCGAACGGCGTTTCTCCAGTGGATCTCCTTGGAGTGGTGCGATGAGCCCACAACACACTAGGCAATTCTTCAACCCACCTGCCTTTGGCCTTTTCCAATCGTTTCTTGATGCCAATTAGGATCACTTTATTGGAGGCCTCAGCCTAACCGTTGCTTTGTAGGTATGTCGGCAAGGAAAAGTAGGGCCGGATACCATATGTGTTGCATAACTCCCGATAGATGCCACAATCGAATTGCATGCCGTTGTCAGAGACAAGTGCCCTCGGTATGCCAAATCGTGTTATAATGTTTTTCCATACAAAACGTTTAACATCGACATCTCGAATATGTATTAATGCCTCTGCTTCGACCCACTTTGTAAAATAATCTATTGCGACGATCAGGAATCGCTTGTTCCCTGGAACCAACGATAATGGTCTAACGATATCAAGTCTCCATTGAGCGAACTACCAAGGACTAGTAATGGAATTTAATTCTTCGGTAGGCAGATGAGTTAGTGGGGAAAATTTTTGGCATTGTTCGCACTTCTTTACGTAGCTCTCGGCATTTATCCGTATAGTCGGCCAATAATACCCCTGCGTTACGGCTCGGTGGGCCAATAAGCGTCCTCCAGAGTGGGCACCACAGCTACCTTCATGTATTTCAGCCAAGAGTTCTTCAACTCTGTCTGGGTGAACACATTCCAGGTATGGCCCAGAGAGAGATTTTTTGTAAAGCTTTCCTTACAAATCCAGGTAATATCACAGGGCTTTATTTTGCAGCTTGTGGGCCTTTTTCTTATCCGTTGGAAGCTGTTCTAAGGAAAGAAATGCAGCGATAGGGTCCATCCAACTTGGTCCTGGTTCAATGATGTTAATCTGAACTGGTTCAGTAGTGATGCTTGGCTCTGGGATGTATCCTACTTCGATTGTTCGTTTGACTTCTGAGTTAATGGCGGAGGCTAGGCAAGTAAGGGCATCCGCATGTGTGTTCTGATCCCGGGTTATTTGATTTAACTCATGGTGGTCGAATTTTGTGAGCAAGGAATTCGCCATTTTCATGTAGGCTGCCATGCGGTCATTTTTAGCCTCATATTTCCCTTTCAATTGGTTGATGACTAACTTTGAGTCACATAAAACAAGTAACTGCCGTGCACCAAGGTGAAGTGTGTTACGAAGGCCGGTTAGCAATGCTTCGTATTCGACTTCGTTATTTGATGCATCAAAGCCCAGTTTGACTGTCTACTCGATTATTGCCCCTTCGGGAGTCATGATTACTACGCCTGCCCTGCTTCCATGTTGATTGGATGATCAGTCACAGTACATCTGCCAAATGTCTCCAACATATATTCGCCAGTTGGGTTTAGGTTGCACTTGATTGGACTTGAAGTCGGCATGGCATCCCATGAATTCGACTACAAAGTCGGCGAGCATTTGCCCCTTGATGGCAGTTCTAGGAAAAAAATGGATATCATACTGGCTGAGTTCCAAAGCCCATTTCGAAACTCGCCTTGATGCTTCCGCGTTACAGAGCGCTGACCGGAGGGGATAGTCCATTAGTACCCCTATGGTGTGAACCTGAAAATAATGCATTAACTTTCTTGCAGCCATCACGAGAGCAAGGATGAGCTTTTCCAGTGGTAGATATCGTGTTTCAGCGTCAACCATTGCCTTGCTTATATAGTAAATTGGTCGTTGCTCCCCGAGTTCTTCTCTTAATAGTATGGCGCTGACCGCTCGGTCGGATACCGCCAGATACAAAATGAGCGGATCACCTGCGGAAAGGGTTACCAAGAGTGGTACTGATCAGAGATAAGTTTTCAAGCTGTCCAGCGCGGCCTGGCACTCGGGGGTCCATTCAAATGCTTTTCCTTGCCGAAGTGTGTGAAAGAATTGTCAGCAACGATCTGAGGAACGGTTGATAAACCTATTGAGGGTGGCGGCTATTCCTATCAACTTCTGAACTTTTTTGACCGACTGAAGGGAGCCGAGTTCTAGAATTGCTGTGATCTTCCTCGGGTTGGCCTCTATTTCGCGATAGTTCACAATATAGCCGAGAAACTTGCCGGATCCAATGCCAAACGCACATTTCGAGGTGTTCAGTTTTATCTTGTACTTTCGTAGAATGCCGAAGGCCTCTGTTAAATCGGCTAGATGGGCATGCTTTTCCTTGGATTTCACCACCATGTCATCGATGTATACATCCATGGTGCGGCTGAGCTGTTCTTTGAACATAGCGGTAACCAGTCTCTGGTAAGTTACCCCCGCATTCTTCAGCCCGAAGGGCATGACCTTGTAGCAATAGGTTCCCTTTGGGGTGAGGAATGCGGTCTTTTCTTGATCCTCCAAATGCATGGCAATTTGGTGATAACCTTTGTAGGCGTCCAAGAAGCTCATGTGTTGATGATGTGCTGTTGCGTCTACGAGTTGGTCGATTTTGGAAAGAGGAAAACAATCCTTAGGACAAGCCCTATTCAAATCCATGAAATCCACACAAACGCGCCAAGATCCATTCTTCTTCTTTACAACCATGGTATTGGACAACCATGTGGGGTAAGTTACTTCATGAATTGCCCTGGCATCAAGCAATCTGTCAACTTCTTCAACAACGGCCGAAGCATGCTCCGTGGCTGACCGTCGACTTTTTTGAATGATTGGTTTGAATTTTGGATCAACTTTTAAACGGTGTTGGGCCACAACTGGATCCACCTCCGGCATCTCGTATGGTGTCCATGCAAACACGTCAAGGTTGCTGAGTAAGAAGGGTACCAGCTCGCATCTATCAACTTCGCTTGGGGAGGTGCCGATCATGAAGAATTTGTCAGGACTCCCATTGATTTTGATCCGATCAAGGTCTTCAGTTGCCTTTTCACTGGGGATTTTCCCAATGTCCTCGAGGCTCTCCTAATCCGGTACTTTAATCGAGTTCACTTCCAGTTCCTTGGGCCTTTTTGCAGCAGTAATAAGATAGTATGCCTGTGCTGATTTCTAAGAACCCCGAATTTGTTCGATGCCATACTTAGTTGAAAAGCAGAGTAGTTGATGGTAGGTGCTCGGCACAGCCCGCATAGTATGTAACGAAGTCGTTCCCATGATGAGATTGTATAGGAACGAGAGTTTGACGACTAGAAATTCTACGTCTACTGATCTGGTGCCCGCTCGTACTGCTAGTGTGATCTTACCCAAGGGATACTCGGGATTGGCGTTGAAGCCGAGCAATGGGTAATTGGCCGGCAACAAATTCGAATCAGTAAAGTCGAGTTTACTCCATCTAGGTCGGTGTCATTGAAGCTAATCCTCCCAATTTCATGGGGCCGTTTGGCTGATGTGATTGGCTTGGGTAGGCTAGGTTGCAACTGAATTGTATGTACCTCGGCTGATGACAGTAGGTTGTATATCATATGAATTACACCAAGTGGAGGTGAATCCGGCCGTAGGGCTACCGTGTTCAATGGACTGTTCTTTCGGACGTGTTGTGCCAGCCGGCCATCTTATACCAATTCCTCAAAGTGGTTCTTTAGTGCATAGCAGTTGTCAGTATCGTGGCCATGGTACTTATGATATTCGCACCGCTTATCCCTTCTCCTTGTCTTAGGAGGCCCCATCATCTTGGATGGCCATTTAAAGAACGGAAGATGTTGGACTTTGGACAGGATCTTACTAATCGGCTTTGCCAATTCCGTGTATTTCTTTTCTGAACGTCTTGTGCGCCTACTATAAACTTGATATTGTTCATTTAAACGATGCGAACACTGATCGCTTGAACAATGCGAATCACGCATTTTATCTCGTTTAGCTTGAGTCTGAGGTTCGGGGCTCCTTGATGGCACGACGCTTATCGGCTGAACTAGACCAGATAGAGCTGACTTAACGATTTTCTGTCTGGGCTTGACGTTCAGGGCATCGTCTTCCACTTTACAGTATTCTTCAACTTTCTTCATTAGCGCCCAAACTATTTTGGGAGGCCGTCTGGTCAATGAACTGCAGAGAAGACTATCAGGATGTAATCCCATCTTAAAGGCAGTAATGGCCATAGAATCATTGTAGGCATCATCCACCAGGTTGAAACATTCCCAATAGCGTGCCGAATACTCACGGAGGGTCTCTTCTAGTTTAATTTGCATTTCCCAAAGAGAGTCAGCTTGCTTTGGCTAAACTTCGTTGGTGATGAATCTTGCCCTGAAGGATTTTTGGAGTTGATGAAAGCTTCTTATTGACGCCGGCTTTACTTTATAGTACCATCTGACGGCCAACGGTCCTAGGTTACTTGGAAACATTCGACACATAAGGGCTTCATCATCAGCATGCAATGTTATTGCTTGTTTATAATGACGAATATGGTCAGTGGGATCTGATTTTCCGTCATATAGGCTGAACGTCGCTGCTTCGAACTTTTTAAGCAGTACGGCCCTTGCAATGTGTTGTATGAAGGGTCGTGCCTATCTTTTTCATCCGAATCATCACTGCCTTTCCCTTACCTATGCTGTACATATGGACTTCTTTCGAATGAGCTGGATACATCGACTCGTCCCTTCTTTCTAGGTTCTTGGGATGGTGAGTCAAAATCACTGCCATTATCATGTTTTCGAAGTCGACGTCGTCGATCATCCTTCTTTTCTGGAGATCGACCCCGGTCATGGCGTGCGGCCCATTGGGATTTGGCTAGCTCCAAGGCCAATTCCTTACGCAAGCGCTCGTTCTCAGCCATCATATCTTCCAGACGCTGTTCATTTTGTTTTGGCTTGATCTATGATCGTCTGTACAGTCTTTTGCACAAAAGTTGAGGGTGAGGTTTGAGCTACTGGGTTGAAGTTCAGGGCCCGTCGTGCGGTGATATTCTCTGGTCCAAGCATGTTTCTTGAAGTGATATCATCTCTTGGCATAACATCATCAGCAACTACCGAAGGATCATCTGTTACACTTGCCATGGATGCACTTGAGTATTCCCACAGACAGCGCCAATTGTGGAGAAGTGGTTTGGAAATACTCTCTAATCCTGGTAGATATTCTTTGACCCTTTGGAAGCTTCCTGAAAGGAATGAACACTCGACGGGCAAGTTAGTATTCTCTCAAGCTTACTTCTATTTTAAGTTGTCTTATTCTCTTTTCCTATACCTTCCTTCTGGCTGATGTTCCTCCTTTTATAATATTCGTCTGGGGCCCACCTTCTGATTTATGGAATCCCTACCCTTACAGCTAGGCCCTCATTTACTCTGTATGATCCGCAACATACTCAGCTATAAAAGTAAGCTTACGCGGCCGAGGCGGGCCACAATTAGTCGGCTGGTAAGAGCCGACTTGCAATTGGCTCCAAATTGTAGCTTTTTTATTCGGCCACCACTGACACACATGCCCACTTAATTCTGCTTTAACACCCCCTTATAGCTTTACCACTTTATTTACATTTTTCCAATAGCACAATACTTGTGATTCAAAATATTGTTTTTCCAAAACAATGCAAATGTTCCAAAACAAAATACGAGAATTTCCAAAACCTCCTTCCACACAAACGGTTTCAAATCTAAAAAAAAAATCCATTACAAGTTCCATGATATGAATGAATTCAAATTGTGTAATCCACATACAATTTCTAACACACGGTAATGCTATCCTCCACCGATAGGCAAAACCGTTATCTCTAAAGTAATAAATAAAAAACAACAATTCATATACACAATCCAAAAATCTTAAAATCACAAATCCCAAAACATTTCCAAAAAAAAAAAACCAAAAATCAAATCTCATAATACTTTTCCAATCAAAACTTCTTTCCCGAAATCCAACCAATTCCCAATAATTTATCATTTGGGGTTTTTCTCAAATTGGGGCCTTTTTCACCTTTATAAAACTCATATGCACTTTTGCATATGGAAAATAGATTTAGTAGCTAAACCATAGCTCAACAACCCATTTAGAACGAACCAAAACAAATTTCCAAACTCAACCCAATATCAACAAGATCTATATATCGAAATATATCACAAATACACTACCGAATTCATACTGAGTTTGAGAAATAGACCCTACCTCTTAAAGCGAAGAAGAGAACTCACAAAAACTCAAAATTGATGAACCACGAAACTCTTGGATCAAAAGAAAGCCCTTGACGAAATCTACAACCTTTCTCAAATGACCAAGGTGAAAAGATGTCTCTAACCAAGTAGATCTAGAGATCTATGTAAGAAAAGTTGAGTTTCTAAGAGAGAGAGAGAGAGAGATTCACAGTTTAAAGAGGGGAGAGAGAGAGAGAGAGAGAGAAAAGAAAAAAAGTGAGTGGGAAAAGTGTGTTTCCAGTCTATTTATAGTGGTGGAATAATACCTAAAGTCAAAGAAAAGAATAAGTCAAAACTCCCAAAAAGTAGGGCTTAAAACCGAGCGCAAAAATTTGGAAATAACTTACAGGGGTCGACCTCCCAAGCAGTGGTATCGACCCTCAAGAAGAAAATGCTGAGACACTAATGTGTGCAACAGACATTAATGTGTGCAGCAGACCTCCCAAGCAGTGGTGTCGACCCTAGGAACCCCTGGTGTCGATCCTATAAACCAGTAACAAAACCCAGGACACAGCAGCAAACAATGGTCGACCCTAGAACCTATGGTGTCGATCTATAAACTAGCAAGACACCAAGAGTAAGGCAATAAGATGGTGTCGACCCCTAGGAAGGCTAGTGTCGACACCAGAACAGAATTTCCAAGTTCCCAAAGAACTTTTCATTGAAAACAAGCGCGAACGAATAATCCCAGCAAGTCTAAATCGAATTGTACTCCTTCAAAACTAAGATACAACAACTTCAAAGACTCCCAAAATGAAAATGAAGGAATTAAATACACCCTCCAAAAGCTTAAATGATACAAGCGTTACAACCTCCCCACCTTAGGAAATTTCATCCCCGAAATTGGAGAAACGCAAAAAACCAAAAAGGCCACCCAACGATATAGGTAAACACAACATCACCTCACGCTTAGATCCATTGGGATAAGTTCCTGAATCCCGATCCAACACCTCGGGGCCCCAAAGACACCCGAACACCAAGGATGGTAAGAAAACCTCACGGATGCCTCTTTGATCCACATAACTCACTGTGGTCTATGAGACAATAAACAACAACCAACACCACCATAACCACAACAACAACTCCTCAGACCCTAAGACGTCATCTACGTCTCAACCACCGACAATACCCAAATTGCTACCGAGTGCTCAACACTCGGATATGGAGAATAAGAAAACTACTCATACACAAAGCTCCCAATCAATCCTCTCGTAGCATAAGAACATAAAATAGAATACAATTAACCTATTAACGTTACAGCACACCAATGCTCGACAATTCCAAGCCCATGCAAAAATAAACATACAACATGTAACTAGCAACTCAGGCAAGGTCAAAACACGACTCCCAATACAAGATATAAGAGACCCCATTCAGGTTAAAGAAAATTCCTTATTTTCCCCATTTGTTTCAAAACACTTTGCTTTCCCAAAAGGTATTCAAACTCGCACCGTCACAACCCAAATACATTTTCAACCGTCCACAACAAAACTCAGGGATTTCCAAACTGTTTTTTTGAAACCACAAGTGTTGCTGATAACACCAAAATCAGTTTCATTTATTTATTTATTTTGATTTGTTGGATTCAGCTTTTTATTAAACTAAAAACTTACATTTCAAACCAAAACCGTTTTAGTTCAAGAAAACTACTGAAGGCCACAACACCAAAAGAAATTTTTTTGTTTTCCTCAAAATCATTTCCTTAGCGTTCCTCCGGTGAATCACAACATAGTCACCAATAAAATCCATCACACCTGTGGCAACGCCACAAAATCAACCCCAATTTCCACGATAAGAATCCCTGGAAAAATTCTGAAATGACAGCAACACAATAACACAAGAAAAAGAAATTTCACACCCACCAATCACATAATGACGCAAAAGCACAGCATAAGACCAAAGTTCCCAACAATAACCCCAAACCAGTTACATAAACTCAAAACAACTTCCCAACTGTCCATACAGGACTTACATGCCACACCAAGATGTTCAATTACATAACCCTCAATTCCAACCTATTTCCAAGGTGATTATATGCCAACTAACCCAAATACTACCTAATCAACTATCCAACACCACTATCCCACACCACTCTCCAAACACCGACATACCACTTAACTTCATATAACCCAACATCAACACTAACATACCACTTAACTTCACATAACCCAACATCAACACCAACACCTTGTCCAACCTCACTAACTCCGAAATGGAGTTTCATACACAACCTCACATGTTCATTGAATCACTCCAGATTCCTCAAAGTTAACCTACAGTACTATGGTTCTCAATTCACCCATCATACATATGCCTATGTGGCATGCACATATTCACTTCATATTTGAGTCCAAAATAGACTTCTAAAGTTAAAATACAACACACCCCCTCAAGTCAACGCATACACCAACATTTCACACTATGTACACTAGGACCGATATGGTCAAAACAACTCTGATGAAGCGCACCAATCACTCCACACAATCTTACTACTTCTTTCTCCCAAGTTGCTTCCATGGCATAGTGTTCCTTGCATTCTGCAATTGTTTCACTTGTCGGTTAATAATCTGAATCGATTTCTCCTCATACTTCATATTCTCATCGAGAGCTATTCGGTTATAATCAATAACATGGAATGGAAGAAAGCCCCTCAAGATCGATACGTGAAACACATTATGTATTTGTTCCATCCCTGGAGGTAGAGCAACTCGGTACGCAACCAGACCAAGCCTTTCCAGAATCTAAAACGACCCAATATATTGAGGTGATAATTTGCCTTTCTTGCAAAATCTCAATCGACCCTTCATCGGAATCACACGAATGAAAACATGATCGCCAACTTCATACTCAAGAGCCCTTCTTCTATGATCCACATTTTGTGCTATTTTGAGCCTTTGCTGGATGACTTTAATCTTTTCGGTAGTTGTTTGCACAATTTTGGGACCAAGTAAAACCCTATGCCCAACTTCAGTCCAACAAATTGGAGATATACATTTTCTTCCATACAAGGCTTCCCACGGTGCCATGCCAATACTAGAATGGAAACTGTTGTTGTCCACAAATTCCACCAATGGTAAGTAGGTTGCCCAACTTTCCTGAAAATCTAAAGCACACATTTGGAGCATATCCTCTAAGGTTTGAATAGTTCTTTCTGATTGTCCATCGGTTTGCGGATTGAATATGGCACTAAACCTCAATTCCATTCCCATTGCTCTTTGAAGACTTTTCCAAAATCTAGACACAAATTTTGAATCTCTATCTGAAACAATAGATACCGGTACTCCATATAAACAAACAATTTCATCAATGTAAATTGTAGCCAATCTATAAGCACCATAACTAGTCCTTACATGTAGAAAATGTGTAGATTTAGTTAACCTATCCACAATAACCCAGATAGAATTCATACCTCTCAGTGTCCGAGGTAGACCAATAACGAAGTCCATGATTATGTGCTCCCGCTTCCATTTTGGAATAGGGAGGGGTTGAAGTAGCCTTGCCAATTTTTGATGTTCAACTTTGAGTTGTTGACATTGAAGGCATTTAGATACATACTCTGCAATTTCCTTTTTCATATTAGGTCACCAAAAACTTTGTTTCAAGTCCCGATACATTTTATTCTTGCCCGAATGCATTGCAAACTTTGACTTGTGAGCCTCTTCTAAGATTTTCTTCTTCAAATCAAAAACATTCGAAATGCACAATCTCCCTTGAAACTTCAATGCTTCATCCTCAACATTGAACCTGGGTTTCGGATTCGATTCAGATTCATCAATCGCTGTCATGAGGAATTCATCCTACCTTTGCTTTTGCTTAATCTCATCAATGATTGTCAGTTGAGATGAAATGGCGGCTATCATTTCGCCTTGTTCGTGAAACACCACTTCAATCTCAAATTTCTCTAAATCTTTCAGTAACTCCATCTGTTCGGTGATCAAACATGCCAAATTTCCCGTTGAATTTCTACTCAAAGCATTGGCCATGGTGTTAGCTTGACCTGAATGATATTAAATCTGGAGATCATAGTCTTTAATTAATTTTAACCATCTCCTCTGTTGCATATTTAGTTCTTTTTTGAGTGAAAAAGTAATTCAGACTCTTGTGGTCGGTATGGACTTCACACTTTGCTCCATACAAATAGTGATGCCAAATCTTTAATCTTCAAAGCAAACACAACAGTGGCCAATTCCAAGTTGTGAGTTGGGTAATCTTTCTCATGAGAATTCAATTGTCGAGAAGCATAAGCTATTACTCTTCCATTCAAATACAACCCAAACCTTTATACGAAGCATCACTATATATCACAAAATTCTCCAGACCTGAGGGTAGGGTTAAAACTGGTGCTGCAGTCAGCCTTGTTTTCAGTTCATGAAACGCACACTCTTTTTCATTGGTCCATTCAAACAGTCGTCCCTTTTGAGTAAGTTGGGTAAGTGGTACAGCTATCCTTGAAAAATCTTTTACAAACCTCCTATAATACCCAGCAATCCCATGAAGCTTCGGACTTTTGTCACATTTGTTGGTGTAGGCCAGTTCACAATTACCTCAATCTTTTGCGGGTCCAATGAAATTTCATCCCTGTTGATCACATGTCTTAGAAACACAACTTCATCTAACCAAAATTCACATTTCTTCAATTTTGCATATAATTTCTTCTCCCTAAATGTTTGCAAAATTGTTCTCAATGATGTTCGCGTTCTCTTCTATTTCTCCAATAAATTAAGATATCATCAATAAAAACAACTACAAATTCGTCATAGTAGGATTTAAAATTCGGTTCATAAGGTCCATAAATGTTGCAGGTGCATTTGTAACCCCAAATGGCATAACCAGAAATTCATAATGCCCATACCTTGTTCGAAATGCAGTTTTCTCAACATCTTTAGCTTTCACTTTCAATTGATGGTACCCGAATCTCAAATCGATCTTTGAAAACACATGTGAACCCTAAACTGATCAAACAAGTCATCAATACGAGCCAAAGGGTATTTATTCTTGATCGTTACCTTATTTAACTCCTGGTAATTGATACACAAGCATAAGGTTCCATCTTTCTTCTTCACAAATAAAACTGGCGCACCCCAAGGTAAAGTACTCGGTTGGATAAAACCCTTGTCAAGCAAATCCTATAACTGCTCTATCAATTCTTTCATCTCAATAGTTGACATTCTATATGGAGTCTTCGAAATGGGTTGAGTACCCGACATGATTTCAATAGTAAACTCAATTTCCCTGTCAACTAATTCTCCTGGCAATTCCTTTGGAAATACATCCAGAAATTCTCTAATGATAGGAATGTTATCTAACATAACATTCATGGATTGATTAGTCAAAATAATACACAAATAACCTTGGCATCCCTTCTTAAGTAACTTCCATGCTTTCATTACTGAAATTAAGTAATTCGGGGGTACTACACCATTACCCACAAATACAAATACAAATTCATCATGTCTCGAAGGTCTAAACAAAGCCCGTTCATTACACAGTCAATGGTAGCATAATATTTAGATAACCAGCCCATTTCCAAAATCACATCAAAATGTCTAATGTCAAGAGGTAGCAAATCTACAAATAATGTAGCATTTCCAACACGTATTTCACAAGCATGATATACAAATGAACACAAAACAAATTCCCTGGATGGAGCAGATACACACAACAGATATGGTAATGATTCCATGGGTCTATTCAGTCTAGATGCAAATGCAACAGATACAAAGGAATGTGTCTAACCCAAATCAATTAGCACAAAAGTATCTTGGTTGCAAATAGAAAGGCTACTTGAGACAACGACTTCGGTATTTTGTGTATCACTTTGGACGAGTGAAAAAACTCTTCATTGCCTTAGTGCGTCTCTCGTAGCAGCAGGCCTTGTGGTGTTTCTTGGCATTGGAACAGACCCAGTCGAACTAGTAGCTGGCCTTCCACTTCTTTGATCATTTTGGGGACAATCTCTGACCATATGTCATGTCCTACCACATCGGAAACACGTCCCGAAAGTACGATAGCAAACATCCCAATGTTTTTTGCCACACTCATTATGGATTGGTGCAGAATCTCTTATTGAATTGGAGGCACTAGATGTTCTCAGATTTTGCTTCTTCGAAAATGATGATTCTTTATTTGAATAAGAACCATGCCTCTTTCCTCTCCATTTAAATGGTCGGTTATGGGATGCCAAATTTGCCTTAGACATTAAAGCCCTATTAAGAACATCCACATACTTTGGTGATTTTAGAACATTTACTTTCTCCAAAATCACATTCCGAAGTCTTCCCTCAAACTTTCTTGCCTTTTCATAATCAGTATCATCCATGTACGGTGCAAATCTAGCCAACTCTATGAACTTTGCTTCATACTCGACTACTGTCATGTTACCTTGTTTGAGTTCCTCAAACTCGGACACTTTTCGATCACGGCTGCAAAAAATATTTCCCATAGTTCAAGAAATCGTGCCTAATTAATCACCTTATTTTCTTCTCGGATTAACATCCATCATCTTCTTGCCTCATCCTCTAGAGTGAATGCGACCAACTGAACCTATTATGCCTCGGCACATAGAAATACCTCAAATAATTTATCGATTCCAAGGACCCAAGCTTCAGCTTTTAGTGGGTCTACTCCTCCATGGAACAACGGTGGTTTCATTTTCTTAAATTCTTTAGTAAGGGCAATTGTATGGTCATCAACATGAGGATCTTATATAGGCGGTACTAGCATTGGCAGAGATGGGAGTGGTTGTTGTTGTTGTTGCCTTAATGCTTCAGACATATCATGGATCATTGTTTCCATTTTGTCTAGTCGAGCGGTAGTCGCCTCTTCTATCTCATCAGCCCTTATTCTCACCATTATCTTTGCATTATAATAAACATAGGAATTGGACATATACACATAGGCACAACAATTCATATTCAATATATTCATATGTTCTCAATGCACACAAATAGATACCTATCAGATGTATGTACCTTTAGTACTTTCTAGACACCTTATTGCTCACTTGGACAAGTGTGTGAGTTATTAAATCGTGCTTTGATACAACATTGTCACGACCTGAACTCATCTCTAGAGGTTTGAATCATAACCAGCCAGTAATCATAAGATTACCTACGGCCTCAGACAGAATACAAAAGCGGAAGCAAACAAACAAATTTTGTCCAATGAGCTCAGCATATATAGCATATCATGTACATCTCATTTAGTTAATAACTCACATCCAGCTATATACAAAAGATATTACAAGTCCAAGACCATTCACAAGATCATTTTCATACAACTCAAAACTTAAATACAACCATGACCGTACACGGCCAACAAAAGAAAACAAGAGCCTCGCTCTAGAGGCTCTCCTTGACAGACTCCACAAAAGTTCAGTAAACACTGAATTTCACTAAGGTTGGGCATCCCACTGCTTATATACATACATCTAAATAATGGAGTGAGCTAACACCCAGTGAATAACATTAGAGTAGAGAGCTTCTTTGAATGAGTTCAAATATTAAACAAAATCATTCTCGTAATAGTTTCGTATCATAATAGAACGACCTTGGGTCCAATTTATGAGGGAACGACCTCAGATCCAATATGACAGAACGACCTCAGGTCCAACATATGACAAAACGACCTCAGGTCCAATCATTTACAGTTGCATAATAACCATTCGGTCAACTCATAACGGATAATCAGACGTATAAGATATTCAAAAAAACCTTGGGTCCATCTTGTCAAATATATGGAATGACCTTGGGTCCAAATCAGATATATAGAATGACCTTAGGTCCATCATACACATTCGTGTCACATTAATCACATTTACAGATATCATGTTGATAGGATAGATAGAAACTCATTCACACTTGCAAAATCATAAGTTCGGAAAACTCACCACATTAGGATATTCAGAAAATAGAGTATATAAGAAAATATCTTTATTAAGATATTACTCACAATGATTCGGTTGTTGACACATCCTTGCAGATGGTCCTACACAATTCATAAACATACACACATTGAATTACATTGCTTAATTAGATTGTTCATTAACTTATTCAATTCTTTTAAGTCTCATTTTAACACATAGATTCATTTAGGAGGCTCAATTCATGCATAATAATGTTTAGAAAGGGATGAAAATGTCAAAATGGGTAAGACATGACTTTCTAAATATGCTAAAACAAGACACTTCGCTCGAGCATAACATTGGTCGCATGAGCTCGAACGGACCACATGGTCTACAAAAGTATTGGATGGTCCGAATCTAGGCTGGATGGTCGATCGAGATAAGGTGCAAAATAAAAGGCAGTTGCTCGAGCAATGACTTGGTCGCTCGAGCCAACTGCAAATGTCTGCAAAAATACTCGATGCATGAAATGTGCGCTCAAGTGACAGATTGTTCGCTCGAGTAGTGAGGCAAAATTCTGAAATTTTTGGAACAGAGTTTGAACTTCAAATCATTTGTTTAAAGTGCAAAAGCTTGCATGTTGGGATCAAACCTTTGAAAATGCATGGAAGTACATATGTATGAGCTTAATTTGAAACCATGAGCTCAAAAGTATCATGAATTGCCAAATTTGAAACCAAAACTTCCGTGCATGTATAAAATTGTTTCCGAATTCTTCAAAACTTGAAATTCAACTCCAAAAATTCTATGAATTAAGGATGCATGTCTAATTCAACCTTTAATTCCAAACATGGATGACAAACATGTACTCAAAATGATAAAACATCTCATGTTGATGCATGCATGTTTAATTAGCTCATTTCTTGTAGTTAATCATATAATCCTATTGAATTCACATCTTTGATGATTCAATTTCACAAATTAAGGTTCAAAAGCTTACCTAGAGCCTTGAATTAGACTTGTTCTAGCAAAATCTTGAGTTCTTCTTCTTAATTCCTCAATCTCCTAGCAATTTTCAAAGCCTTCTTGCCTCTCTCTCTCTCTCTCTCTAGAACTATACTTCGGCAGAATTTGAGCTCACCCCATGTGTTTAGCCATTAACTTAACATATATATACATGTGAATTAGATTTGAAAGCTAATTAATGTTTAAGCACTAATCAAGACTTAAGTTTGTTTAATTAGAACTTAATTTTTCTGAACTGAATCAAATTTTAAACAAATCTCTCACAAGGCTCTAAAAATTATTCCATTCACAATAAATTAATCAATTCTGATTTCTAACGCCATTAAGGCTTTCAATTTCAAATTATAACAGAAATCTCAACAGATATTCCTACGGCTGACAGATATGAATCTAAAATCACATTAAACATATAACTAGCATTCAAATTCACATTAAGCACATAAGCACATGAAAAATTAAAGGGTTAAAGACATAATACGTGACAGGGTTATCACACAATGATACCGCAATGAACTCATATTTCTCAGATCATGAATAATCCAAAAATATCTAACTCATATTTCTCAGATCATGAATAATCCAAAAATATCTAACTCATGCACCATCAACCTAAGACATAACGAAACTAGGATGGTCAAAATGATAAAAAAGTGTAGCATAACCATATTCACATACAAACTAGATACCAAGCATATATCCCATTAACCAAGCTTGAGTGCAAATATATGGCAACTATAGACATCCTATTTTGACCGACATTAAGACTTGGGCGCTTTCTTCCAAACTCCTGATGATGAAAGTTAGAATGTGCTACCTTACGAATTCTTTAGCAAGAGAGTCAGGTTCAAGCTTTAATCCCAATCTCATACCCGTTTTGGCCAAACTACTTTAGACCTATTCAAAACCCTTTTCTAAAATGCTTTGGTTGTGTAGTTCCAAACATCTCTACATTATTCTGAAGCTCGCATTTCAAATTTGAAGTGTTAAACCTTTTTTAGTAAATTGAGAAAGGACAGAGTGGAGGCGAGTGGAAATTAGGGTAATTCTCTAGAAAAACCATACTTTCTTTTTAAAATAGTATGGTCATACAAAATTTGGTCTGGCCATACACTTTCTCATTTGGCCGTACATAAAATCTACAGCCAGATGAAAAGTGGTTGGCTAGATGAAATATGTGTCAGTAGACTATTTTGTCCGGGAAACAGAGTATTTTCGGGAAAGTCTGCCCCAATGCATGTGTAAAGGGCCATCTGTTCACCTTTTCAGGTATTTTTTTCCAAACCTCTATAAATACCACCTCTTGGATTCATTTGCAAGGAGGAGAGTTGTTTTTGAGAAGCTAAAGCTCCATATCACTTGTCTTGGCGATCACACCACTTCAACAAAGAGCCTTTCACCTTTTCCAGCTCTCTCTTGATTCATACACAGCTCAAACACCATTAAAGCTTGATATTGAAGCATGTTGCTAAGGGTTCAAGGCACCTCTAAGAACCTTGAGGGTGTTAGGAATGGAGTTTGATAATCAAAAGCTATTCCTTCCTTTGAAAGGTAAACTTTGAAGCTTTTCTCATCTTTTTATCTTTCATTTCTCTTCTTTTCTATAGTTTTTGTTGCTCTAGCATGTGATTTTCCTTGGGATATGGAGGGCTTTGACACCCACCCAAAGATTTGTAGTGTAATCTCTCTTTTTTACTTCCATAGAACTCTTCTTTCATGTAATTCTCTTAGCTTTGCGATGTGGAGGGCTTTGCCATCCATCCATAGAATGGTAGTATAACTTCTCTTTACTTTCATGCAATTGTCTCATATTTTTTCATCATCCAAGTGTTTTGGTTCATGTGATTCAATCCTAATGGGTATTTGTGGTTGTTTCATGGAATCCCTCAAGTGATCATTTGCTATCTTTCTCTTTTTTTGTTGTTGTGACAACCCCATCTTGCATATCATCATTGCATTTATTTGATTATATGATTTTGAATGTGATTTGCATAATATGTGTCTAAATTGTTTGATTTGTATTTGATACATTGTTAGGATTTAGAAAATCGTGATTATTGAATTAGAAATGGAAAGCTTAAATGATTTGGGAAACTAAAATTGACGAGCTTAATTAGCTTAATTTAATATTTAGAACCTTAAGGGAATTTAATTAAAAATTTGAGTCAGATTAAAAGTAATTAGAAATAATCAATTAGGCAAATTATGATTAATTAGACAAAAGTGTGATTAATTGGCTTTAAGCTTGCTTAATTAACCTAATCTAATCTAATCTAATCTAATCTATATATATATATATATATATAACTTAAGAAAAAGAGATTGAGCTCATTTTCTTTTCAACTATTGTGCTGAGATTTAGAGAGAGAGAGAGAGAGGGGAAAGCAAACTCTAGAGAGAGAGAGAGAGAGAGATTGTAGAATTGAGTAGGAAGAAGAGGAATTAAGGGAATTTAGCTAGCAAATCATCAATTCAAGTTCAAGGTAAGCAATTGACCTCTAATTCTTGTAATTAATTCACTTAAGAGTTGAATTCATAACGTAGTTAGAAAGATTTACATGAAATTTGCAAGGAATTATGAAAGAAGATGATGAATAGTAAGCTAGGTGCATGTTCATGGAAGATTATGCTTTGTTTCATCATTTTTGGTTTTGGTTTTGGTTTTGAAATCCTCACAAGCGTAAGAGTTTTAACTTAGCATATTTTTTAGAAAATTTCCATGAAGCTTGTTTTCCATTGCATGATCATGTTCTTTAAGGTGAGAGGTGTTAAAAATTCCACATCCATGAAGGTGAAAAACTCATGTTTTTAAGTTAATGGTTTCAAAATTGGTCAAAATTGGTCTTTTGAGTTAATGGTTTCAAAATTGGTCAAGAACTCATGTTTTTCAAAGTGTTTTTATGTTTTTGAATAAGCCATACAAGCCCTCAAGTCTTGAAAATGTGTTCATGTAGACACCCCATTTTTGACCGCCCTTAAGACTTGGGCATCTCAGGTTGATCACTCGATGATGAAAGTTATGTTGTACAAATGTTCGATTTCTTCAACAAGAAGAGCTTCTAAATCCCAACCTTATGCCCCATTTTGGACCAAAACTATTTTAGACCTTAAAACCCTCTTTTTCAAAATATTTTTGAAAATATTTCTACGATGTTCTGAGGCTCGCATTTCTTTAAAAATTACACTTTTCGATAAACCGAGTAAGGACAAAGTGGAAATAAACGGAAAGGAGGTGAAATCTTTGAAAAATATTTAAAAACATCTTCTTTATAGGTTTGGAGTTAAAGAAACTAGGAGGGGATAGAAGAAAACTAGTTGGGGAAGAAGTTGGGCATTAATCCGTTAAGACAGAAATGAGTAACCTTCACTAAAATAGGCATATCTCTTTACACACTTAGAATTTAGATGTGAAGTCACCACCATTGGAAAGTAGACTTATGGGGCTTCAATTTAGACTCAAGAATGACCTAAAACTGAGTTTGGATGAGGGAGATATTCCCATTTGAAGTCGGGACTGGAAGCAGATTTTTGCCTGCCAGCCACTTGTGTAAAAAGCCAGATTTTTGCAGATATTTGTTGCTAGCTGTTCCCACACTGCACCAATTGTTCTTATACAGATATTTCCGAGATAGACACATGGTTTTCTATATATAAAGGACCTCCCTCATTGGTTTCAAGGTTAGAAAAATTTAGGAGTGAGAAAATATTTTTGAAGAGCAAATTTTGGAAAATTCCTCTCTCTCTACAATTCTCTCTCTCTCTCTCTCTCTCACACACACACACACACACACACACACACACACACACTTACAACTTACGTAGCCTTTGCCTAAACACTCTAAACCAAACCTAGAGAGCTTCTTGCTGAGGTGATTTGAGCTTGAATTTGAGCTCTTAAGGCACTTGAGAGTGTGAAATTTGTGATTTGTAACTCAAAGAAGCATTCTTCTTCAAGAGGTATATCTTCTAGTCCTTTTGTACCATCTCTACACTACTTGTTTTCTATCATTTATTGCTGTTTTTGAGCTGTTTATTACCTGTTTTTTGGTTGAAACTTGTGGTTTAAGGCCATTTAAGGTAGAGGGTTTGATAGCACTTCTTTGAACCTCGCTTCTAAGGCCTTTGCTCTTGTGTTTCCCACATTCTCATCAATTTTTTTGAGCTTTTTATCACTGATTTTCAGAGGTTTTTCGGAGGCAAAAATCATGTTTTGATGTCCCAAAAGTGAAGGGGTTAGCCTCCCCTCCTTGTGCTTGTGTGCTAGCATTAATTCCTCAATATTTTAGCTTATTGTTTTAGCTTTTTTTTTGTTTTCATTCCAGCACTTTTTGGGACTATTTTAAGACTGTTTTTAGTTGTTCATTGCATTTATGCTTGTAGTGTAATGGTCCTCATAGGCTTGGTGGTTTAGGCCTTAGTCGCCAACATATTTGAGCTGATAGTGCTTATTTCTTACTTTCCATATTTGTATTCATATCTAATCACCTCTGCAACCTCCCTCATTTCTTGGCTTTTCCTTGTTTTGAAAGTTGTTTCAAACTAATTGCTTGTTTAAGCTTGCGATTGAGGTTGTTGTGCTTAATGGTTTAATCCCTTTAGGGGTTCATTATTAACGACATGACATCTCTCTCATGCCCAAACAACTCTTTGTTTGATGCTCCTTTCCATTAGAGGACTTAAAGCTCACTTTTGGACTTAATGAACTAAGGAATGGATGGTAATTAAAATGAAGTAATAAAATTAGGACTAAAAGTGATGCAAGATAAAATCAACTCGAGTTCAATCAGACGTTAATTGAACCCATTGAGTCTTGAGTCGTTTCATACTCGTTAGTGATATAAACGGTTCAAGAGTCAATGTCAACCACTCCCCTTGATCAATCTATGATAGGGTGGAGGTTTTTGTTGGTCTTTTGTTATGCATTTATTGAATTGTGTCCCTTGGTTCATAAGTCGTCACGCAATGAAATTGCGTTGATTGATGGCTTGCAAACCAAACCTACCCCTCATTTGACCTATTTACTGTTAAGGAGAGGTAGGGTGGATAAACATCCCCTGAGAATACTCTAGTTTATGCTCTATTTGTCCTCTATTGCTGCAGGATAGAACCAACATTAGTGGCCGGCAGCCACTTTTTTCTGGATGGCAACCCACTATTAGTGGCCTGTCGGCCACTACTTCTGGGTTGCGGCCACTTTTTTAAGGCAAACAATGCCCTTTTTCTAGCAGAGTAGAGCAGAAGCTGAGGTGAAAAACAATGCATTTTTCCAACTGAGACTATGAAACAGAGGCATTCTGGTAGTAGAACGGCGAGCATTATCGGGCGGAAATCCGCATCCATGCATGAGCCGTCCCTCGATTCTTGGGATCCGTCAAGATGATGTTGTAATTATGCTTCAAGTAGAGGGCTTGTAATTAATTAGTTAGAATAGCTATGTGTTGTACTTATTTAATTAGCAGAATAGAACATCATGTTTCTTTTAGCATACTCCATGTTTGCATCCACTTGTCTTGCATGCACCAAGGCTCGGTTCATCATTCTAACAATGCATTGTCGTTTAAATACTTTGTTGAATACATTTTTAAACCGCATGCTATCACATTGATTCACATGTCATAATTAGTAGCCGAGCCTATTAATTGCATCTTTGCATGTGTTGCATTAGTTAGGAGCATGCATGTTTTCTAACTCTTTTGTTTCTTTTGGCTCGCCTTGGAGTACTAGGTGAGCATTTTGTGCTTTAGCATATCACATGTGTGTGATCGTTGTCATGTCTAGCATACTTGCCATGAGGCTAATTGCTTAATTGATAAACTGCTTGAATGCCTGTGGATGAAGGCTAATTGCTTGAATTGGAATAATTTGAGTAATGTACATATGCGATCACTTTTTCAAGTGGTACATATTCGAAACAATTTTCAAAACAAACATGGGATTAAGTGTTCCAATTTTTAGAAATTAGTCTATACTTGTGTACGCATCACATAGTAATGCTAGCCTAATAATCGGAACAAGAGTATATAATGTAAATAGGATTCACATCATGATTAGTAGAGGTCAATCTTTGATCGGGCGAGGGGGTGCTCAATTCATGACCTTCCTCGTACCTAAGTTCCCGAGCCGAGACAATCTTGGTGATGAAGGACACGTAGCCTTCGGCACGAGGCTTGGGTTTCCTAAATTTCCCAAAAATATTTAGGTGGCGACTCTGTATTTGGCAAAGCAGTCTATTTTTGGCATTTTGATTCAAAATCGATTTTTTAAAAGATTTGCCGGATTTGGACTCTTTGGTGTTTATCTATTTCATATTGCACTTGTCAGATTAGATTCAAAACCACATGAGTCCGAACTGTAAGGCTAGTCGTCTTCGAAAGGAGCACGAAAAGTCGAGCTACAGTTTGGAAACTCAATTTTAGTTTTAGAACACATAATTTGTGTAGACCATTCGAGCAATGTAGTTACTGCTCGAGCGCACATTTCAATCATCTAGCATTGTTACAGATTTTGCATACTGCCCGTGCCTACATTTATAACATCCAAAATCTCATTTTGTAGACTTAGATACTAAGAGCTAGAACACTCTGTTTTCAGCAAGCTTTGTATAACACTCTCATGTGCTTATTTTTGTTCCCTTCTTCCTAGGCATACATTAAGCCTAATTAAGGAAGTACACTAGCAATAAACATAAGGAAATGGATTAGATTAAAAGTATTTGATTAAATGATGTGTTTCAATGTGTACTGTGTAGGTTGGACACCCGAGGTCTAGTAATCGTTTAGGCCCATTGTGAGTAATATCTCTATAAGGATATGTTTGAAATATATTTTGAAATGTTTCAAGAATAATGTTTATGGAAACTTATTTTGTATATATGAATGAAGATTCTTTTTGTAAATGTATTCGTAGCATCCTTTAGTGAGGCCCTGCCTGGAGGATATAATACCATGGCCCATTGAATGATTGAAATATAGAGATCTCTGATGTTGACCTGAGTGCTCCTATTGTTTGAGCTTAGTGGTCCCATTGTTTGACCTTTATGGTCCCATTGTATTGACCTACATGGTCCCATTGAGTTTGGCCTATTGGTCCCATTGTTACTCTGTTGGATGTTACCACGTATTATGCTTTGATAATGACTTTTGTTTATTGTAATTGTTTTGCTATGAATTCGATACATGATTCGTTTTGGAAATGCAAGATATGTTTTGTAACATGTTTGGACGTCATTCATTAACCCCTTTATATTGATGTTACTCAATGAGTTTTAGCTCATCCCTTTCCCTATACGTATGTAGGTGAGCATTTGGAAGACAAGGCTAAGGTTGCCTTGGGAGTCCACCTTTTGTGAAGCTAACTCTGGAGTGCCTCTGAGATGAGGCGTTAGCTTGGACTTATAAAGAGCCAAGCATTTGTTAAGCTTTGTTTTGTTTTGTTTCGTCTTTTGTTTGGTCTTGTATGTATATAAGAAGAAGTTTAAACATATTGTATGTATTATAAGTTTTGGATGCAATGTTTAATGTTTGTTGAGCTTTATCATGTAAACACATCTCAATGGACAATGTTATTTCTGTTTTTGCTTCCGTTTCAGGCCCCAATATTTAATTAATATTTTGTGTTTGTCTAAGAGGCCGTAGGTAATCTATGATTACTGGCAGGTCATTATCTAAACCTCTAGGGACGGGTTCGGGTCGTGACAGAGTGGTATCAGAGCACGAGTTACTTTCTCACACACTTGTCTATTTGAGGAATAAGGTGTCTAGAAAAGACTTAAGATTTGCATTCATAATGCATTCATGTACAAGTATGAAATAAATAAATGCATTCGTAAATGCGAAATTGTGAATGTAGTTCTTTGTGTTTATTATAATACAAGTTCATATAGATCATGGTGAGAACAAGAGCGGATGAATTTGAGGAGTCTTCCTCTTCTCGGCTTGATAGATTAGAAAGAATGATGGAAGGGATGGTTGAAACTCTAAGACAACAACAACAACTGCCACCACCAACCCAGTGCCTATACCACCACCAGTATAGGATAATTAAGTGGATGATCATACTATTGCTCTCATTAAATAATTCAAGAAAATGAAACCACCGATGCTTTGGGAAGAGTTGATCTGTTGCTAAGGCTTGGATCCTTAGAATCGAAAAGCTTTTTTAGGTTTTTCCATACACTAATGCACAAAAAGTTTTGTTGGTTGCATTCACCTTTGAAGATGAAGCTAGAAGATGGTGGATGTTGATTAGAGATGAAAACATGAGCATCAACTGGGCTTAGTTTTTAGAGATATTCTATAAGAAGTAATTTCCACAATGCATTCGGGATAAGACAGTTTTAGAATTTGAGAGATTAAGGCCACCAAACAAGATAGTGGCGGAATATGAAGCACAATTTACTGAGTTGGCACAACTTGTGTCACACATGATTGACACTGATTACAAGAAGGCTACAAAGTTTGAAGGAGGACTTCATGACTCAATTCAAGAGAAGATCAATGTTCTAAAATTACCGAAGTACGTTGATGTTTTAGAAAGGGCAAGAGATAGAATTTTAATGTAAACAAAAAAGCAACGCCTTCAATGAATAAGAAGGCAAAATCAAAAACTTCTAGCTGTGATAACCCCACCTCGTAACATAATTACATTTATTTAATTTGTGTGAGATTTGAATTTGAATTATATGCTTTGTGTGTAAATTGTGTACATCTATTCATTTGATGAATTATCTATTATGATTTTTGTTCTGAATTTGAAATTGAAAGCCTTAATGACTTCAAAAACTGAAATTGATGAGTTTAACTAGGGTGCTATAATTTTTAGAGTCTTTGGAGAAGTTTGATTAAAATTTGATTCATTTTAGTAAAATTAAGTTTTGTTTAGTTAGCCTAAAGCCTTAATTAATTAGCTTAATCTTTAATTAGTACACTAAGCTAATCAACATGTATATAAGAGTTAAGAGAGGTAAATTGGCTAACCTTAGGAACAAAAATTGGCTAGAGAGAATTTTAGAGAGAGAATGAGTTCATTTTAGAGAGAGAGAGAGAGAAAGAAGCTAGAGGATTGAAGATTGCGAGAAACAAACCAAGATTGTGCAAGAACAATGTGACGACCCAAACCCCCCTATAGGTTTAGACCATAACCGGCCAACAATCCCAAATTACCCAGCCTCAAAGACAGAATTAGCAGAAATATTTAATTATTTACGAGGGCCAGAAGCAGAATCAAACTATAAAATTTTGTCCAATGAGATGTGCATATATGGCATAGCCAGACATCACATATATAGTTAATAACTCACATCCATTCACGAATAGAAAATAGTACTCAGCCAAGACTAATCACAAGATTATCATTATACAAAACTCAAAGGATTATATACATAATACGGTCAACATGACCAACCAAAATAGAAATAGAAGATCAAAAGACAAAAGCCTCCTGCGTGAGGCATCCCTGGCTGACTCTTCAAAACTTGGTAATCTTACATAGGTTCACTAGGGCTGCGATTTGACATCTTGCTGCTTACCTACATACATATATATACAGAGTGAGCTAATGCCCAGTGAATAACATCAGAGTAAAAAGGATATATAAATGAGTTCTATAAGAATAGTAAATCACAAGATAATCTCATTACATAGGAGAACAACCTCAGGTCCATTACATGACAAGAGTAAAGCCATAAAGTAACCTCAGTACATAACAGAATGACCTTGGGTCCGGTCTAATACAACGGCCTCAGGCCCAATATGTTAACGGCCTCAGGCCCAATATGTCAACAGCCTCAGGCCCAATTTATCAATGGCCTCAGGCCTAATATATATCAGAATGGCCTGAAGTCTAATATGCCAACGGCCTCGGGTCCAATATATCAACGGCCTTAGGACCAATTATATAAACGGCCTCAGGCCTAATATATATTAGAACGACCTCAGGCCCCATATGTCAATGGCCTTGGGCCCAATATGTCAACGGCCTCGGGCCCAATATATCAATGACCTTGAGCCCATTATATCAATGGCCTCAAGCCCAATATGTAGCAAAACGGCCTTAGGCCCACATAAATATACATTACAGATAACATATAGAGCGTATAGACAGAAAGCTCAACCATACTTTCAAATCCGTAAGTGCAAAAAAACTTATCACATTGTACAGTCAGAAAATAGAATAGGAGAAAATAACTTTACTAAGATATTACTCAGCTTGAGTAGGTTAACGTTCTTCCATAATGTTCAAACCAACACAATTCACATATACACATATTGGAACACATTGTTCGAACCGAATAATTCATCTTCTCTTTCTAATTCAATCATTCATGTTGCTTCTCACTTATCAGTTCCTTATTGAGTCACAAGTCATGCTTAGAAAAGCTCTAAAGAAGATGATAACGAAGATATGCACACATAAGAGCTTGTCAAAATATGTTGAAATAGGGGTTTTCGCTCAAGTCAACTATTAATCACTCGAGTGATCACAGAGGTCTGCAAAAGTACTAGATGGTCCTAATCTGTGCTCGAGCCAACACTTGGTTGCTCGTGCGGCCTAACAATATACAGAGGTTTGCTCGAGCGCACATATAACGACCCCGGTCTTTTCCCTTTTGATTATTGTATCCGGACTTAGGTTCCGTAGAGTCTATCTTTGTGTAATGGTTGTTGTCGTCTTATATTTTCTTATTTGGAGTTATGGGATGTATTGGGCGGGTTTGGAACAGGTTGGTTGAGCTTAGGAACCAAAACTAGTTGCCCAGATTTTGGCTTGTCCGCTCGAGCGGGAAAAACACCCATCCAGTATTTTCTTGTGCAGGGTTGGACGCTCGAGCGGGAGTTGGACCGCTCGAGCGGGAGTGTGTGAGTGACGCTCGAGCGGGAACTTGGACGCTCGAGCGGGGACCTGGTTGTCGAGATGCTGGGAGTGTGCATCCGCTGCTCGAGCGTGGGATTGTCGCTCGAGCGGGAGTCTGTGAGTGTACGCTCGAGCGGGGTTTTGTCCGTCGAGCGGAACTGCTGAGTATAAAATCGTGATTTCGTGTTTTAAAACAGTTTTTCAGCCCCTTTCAGTTTATAAAACCCTAGGTTACGAGTTTTCTCTCTCCCAACTCATCTTTTCTCCTTGATTTGATCTAGTTAGGGTGGGTTTTTGCCCTAGTTCTTTTACAAATAAGATAGAGGAGAGTGAGGGCTTCCATTTAATCTGAGCAGTTGTCAGTTTGGAGCACTTTGGAGTTTCGAGCATCTTCTTCATCATCATCTTTTCTGGTTCTTGCTTCGAGGTAGGGATTTCCTACTCCATTTATATGTTTTAATCCTAAGTGTTGGTATTTTGGTATGTGGGGGTAGTTTGGTAATTTTGGAAGAAACCTTAGGGTTTTGGTTTAGATTAATCTGTATAATTAATTTAAAGGAATAATGTGGAATTTGGTTTAATTCATGGAATTGGGAAATTTAATGAATTGATGATATATTTGGGGTAGTTTAAATATCTACCTTTGGGATGTTGAATTTACATTCATTGATGTATTTATTTCTTGTTTAGAAATAACTGTTTTGGGCTATCGGTGGAGGATAGCCATTGATTGTTGTAGACCTTGCATGCGGCTTAGGTATAACTGGAATTGAGTCAATTGTTTGACTGTTGAGTTAATACAGAACATTTGTGTATAATTATGTGTTGTATATGGCAATTGGGTGTTTCATTGCATATGCATTGGTTTTGGAGGAGATAGGGGATGAACTCCACGGTTTAGGGGAAGATAGGGGATGGACCTCTAAACCGGATTTATTGGGAGGAGATAGGGGATGGACCCAGTAGCATCACTCTTATGTGTGCTTATTGATTAATAGATATATTTCTATTTATTGTTGACATGATACATCACTAAAATGTGTATCAGTTGGGAAGTATGGAAGTGAATTGGTTATGATTGATACAATACCAACTTGTGTATTTGTTATGGTTAGGTCTAACTTAAATTGTTATTCCTGTTGAATTGGAGGTATTGTTACTAAAAGATGAAACCCTGTTGAGTTATTTGGCCAGGTTCTGAGCCATAAGTGGAAAGTAAAATGAGCCATAGACAATGTGTCATAGGCAATGTAGACATTTGTGTCATGAAAATTGTAACTTGATTGTACAGTGTTAACCATGTATCAGATGCTAATGCTTTAGTTAATTCTTATGCTTGGTTTAGTATTTCTCTACTGGGCTGTGGCTCACCCTATATGGGAACTTTATTTTTCAGGTTCAGGTGGTTCACTCCCTCCAAGGACTTAGCTTGTGAGGAATTGAATTTGAAGACTTGTCTTATTATTTGTTTTATTTGAACAATGTAATCTTTCAAGCCTAGGGCTTATCTGTTTTTGAGTTAGAACTCAGTGAATTGTGTCCAAGTGTTGACTTGGCAAGATGTAAGCCCGTAGGGCATTTATTCTGATGTTTTATTTCATAATACTCTGATGAATGGATTTATATTATTGTTTTAATATAATAATGCATGTTTATATTATTTATTAATGGGTTGAATTCTGAGGGCGTTACAGCACACTTGGTCAGTTGAGCCATCTGTAAAGACTGCAAAAGTACTAGGAGCTCGACAAGTTCGCTCAAGCACCCACTTGGTCGCTCGAGCGATCTGCAAATTTTCTAGGTTTTCCAGATGGCTCTTTGAAGTTCAAAACTACAATTTAAATCCCTGGGTCATGTATGGCTTGTTCAAAAACACACATTAACTTTTGAAAACTTGTATACATGACACCTCAAAACCATTTGCTCAAAATCACTCTAAATCCACCAAAATTGAACCCAAAACTCATGCATGTAAGTTATACAAACTCTTTTCTTAAAAAAAAAAAAAAAACTCATGGATTTAACAATTTGAGCTCAAAGGCTCCATGCATGTACAAAATCCTTTTGCAAAACATGAATTTAAAGGTTAACACATGATGGATGAAACATGCATGTACAAATTAATCCACAATTTCAACATAGATGCTAGAATTTAAACTCAATATGCCAAAACTCACAAAATTCTAGCATGCATGTAGAACTTATTTACTTTCTTGACTTTAATTGACAAAACACATGCAAATTGTCACATACAAACCATGAACTCAACTCTAAATCACATCATCTTCAAGAATTGAAAGGTAATTGCTTACCTAGTGTCACGCCCCCAAACCCTCCCTAAACAGGTTGGTGTGGTGATTGGCCAGTAGACCCTGACTACCAAAGGCCTACTAAACAAAAGCAAGTTGGACTCTTAACATAATTGGGCCAAAATAACTAAGTGAGTGCAGAAGCCTTTAAATTTCTTTTATTGAGTCCATTTAGAACATCCATTCAGAGCAGTGTATATCTATATGAAATGAAAGCCTTCTTGAATTATTAACTGTACTATTACATGACCAAATAATAAAATACATTACTTGTAACATAACTTTACAATATAAAATCAGCTTCTAACTAAACTTTTCCTTGGTGCTTGAACTCTTCAACACCTACATATATATATATATATATATAAGGGAGAGGGGTAAGCCAAAACCCAGTGAATAGAAATATAGTAAAGTGGTTAATAAATGAACACCAAGGAATTTCATTAAAACCAAACACAAGCTCATTTTGAATATAGCATAATTTTCATATGTTAACAAAACATAACTTGCATACATTTACATAGTGATGAACATTCTCAAAACTTGGCAAGTGATCCACAGCAGGTGGCAAGTAGCTCAATTAGTACAAGAGTTATTGGCATGATTCCAATAACTGGTATAATTCAAGATGTCATCGCATTACTTGATACAAAAGCATATGATGTTCATTCATAACAAAACATAATTAACTTTCTAAACATATCATATGTTTGCATTTCGAAACATAGCTTTAAAAACATAAGTTTACTATACTACTACTCACAAATAGCTCCAAGAATGAGGGTGTTACTTCTTCAAAGCTTAACCTACAAAACAAGGGCAAAGCATTGAAATCCCTAACTCATACGTGTACATATAACAAATTGGTTGTCTAATTACTTGGTTAGTTATTTTCTAACTTCTTCTCAAACTTAACCATGGCTGAGTCATAGCTTAGCTTATAAAGTTTCAGATTAATTAAAGCGTTCTAAGTGCCTAATGCTTTCTAATTCATATTCAAGTTATTTAGTGCTAATGTTGTCTACATGTGAATTTGTTTATGACTTATATTAATGTTTCCTAATCTTTCTAAGCTCAATTCAAGTGTTAATCGTGTACTAAATATGCATATTGAAAAGCCTTAAGTATCCTATAACAATTTCATAAGTTTTTCATTGAAAATATCATGTTGACATATTTAAGGTTTAAGGAAATAGCATGAAATGAAAGGAAACTAAGTTAGGAGAGGAATTAGTATGAAACAGTTGGGAGGAAAGTGAGCATCCTTCACTAATTTAAACATATCTTTTTGTATACTTAGACTTTGGATGTGATACCACCACCATTGGAAACTAGACTTCCAGGGCTTGAATTTGGCATAAGAATCGCTTAAAACGGAGTTCGGATGAGGGAGATACACGCCTATTTGATGTTGGGCTGAAACAGGGGGATTCTGCACGCGAGGGACCAAAATTGCACATACGAGACCGGAATTGCACATGCCCTTATTTCAGTATTGAGTTTGGTTTGAGTTAGGTCACTACACGTGCGGGGATGAGTTTTGCACGTGCAGAGGGGAAATTGCACGTGTGGTGCTTCCTGTCGCACGCGTGGAGAGAAGAACATAGTCACATCTGCTGTTCTAGGTGGTTTTCAGCTTGCAAAAACTCATTTTTCACATCCTCAAAACTCAAATCTTGTTCTATGACATCCTAATATGTATATATATGGAAAACTAATAAAAACTCATGAATATGCACTGATTTGAAGATTAAACATGCAAAAGATAGATTAAGTTCAAGTTTTAAATCTTTTTGAACTTTCTTTGTTCTATCATTTCTAATCCTTCAAAATCGAGGTATAAAGCTTCCTATTCATGAATAAGTGATGCTAGTTCATAGTACAACAATTGTTTTGCTCAAATCTTGTGTAAAATTAATTCAAAACATGATTTTTCTAAGAATTCTTCAAACACTTTTCAACTTTCTAAACTTTTCTATTTTCTTCCCATTTCAATCCTCCAAAACTTGTTCCTAACCAATTTTTAGCTAAGTTTTGACATGGGATTATAGAAGAGGGTCAAGTTTCTTACCTTGTAGTGATTTTCTTAGGATTTTTAGGGTTGAATCTCTAGTCCTCTAAATTTTTCTTTCTTTTTCTCTCTTTTTCCTTTTCTTCTCCTTTCCTTCTTCTTTTTCGTTGATTCCACCTTTCTCTAGATTTTTTCCTTCTCTTTGTTGGATATAAGCATAAACTTTTATCGGTAAAGTGGGGCAAAGGTTGCAAACTTCATTCATTGGTTAATTCTCTTCCTTTGGCTTAATTAACGAAGCTTAGTTCTAACTAATTATGTTTAGTCTAAATTTCTATGTTAGTTTAATTAACCAATCTTAGTTATAATTAATCATGGTTATATTCTAAATAATCAAGGTTTAACTTAATCTTGCTTAACTTAATTAATCTCGATTAAGGTTCACTAATCTTGCTTAATTAATACTAATCCCGATTAGCAAAATGACATATGGTATTAAAATGATGAGTAAATTAGTCTAAGATCTTTAAGCTTCTCAGTTAGTGTATAGGCATATCCTAGTATTCACAAATTTAAGCTTAAGGTATTCGCCTATCTCTTAATAATCTTTAACTATTTATTCCTTATGTTTCTAGTAGGGCGCACTTTCATTTCTAAATTTTTATAATTTCATATTTTAATCTAGGGTATTCAATTATGGACAGTGATACAGTTATAAGATGTGGTGTTTTTAGGGTGTCACACCTAGAGCCTTGGAACACACTAGTTCTTGCACAAACTTTGATCAATTCAAGCCAATCCTTCAATCTCTACACTTCCTCTATCTCTAGATGAGAGTTCTCTCTCTCTCTCTACAATGTTATCTCAGATTTTTGCTCAAGAATGAAGAGAAAGATGAGCTCAAATGAGCTTATGGCTCATATATTTAGCTAGAGTGGCTTATTACAATAATTAGAACATTAGACCAATTAAACACAACTTAATTAATTAATCTGAATCAATTTTTTATCAAACTTACCATAAGGTTCTAAAAATTCCAATTAATCTAATCATGTACTTGATTTTGGTTTATGGCGCTATTAGGCCTTCAATTTTAGATTCAGAGTGAAAACCACAACAGATTTTCCTATGATCAATAGATAGTTTCCAAATTGAACAGATATACTCAAATAAATCACATGGCACATATCACAATTAATAAATAACACGTAATTAAATAATTATAATCATGATATGCGTGTTGGGGTTGTTACAAACAAACTTAATTCAAGGCTCTAGGTATGGAATTCAACCTTAAATCATGAAGATAACTTACCTAGCTTATGAATTCAAGAAGAATATGAGATTAATCACAAGAAAATAGCTTAAAGAGAATGAATTTGAAGCTAGACATACATGCATGCGTCAATATGTAAAGTTTTATCATTTTGGACATGATTTTGTTTCAATATTGAATTTGGAAGTTAAATCGTACATGCATCATTGATTTCCAAGGTTTTGAAGGTTGAATTTTATGTATTTAAAAGTTAAAGATCATGTCTTTGAAAAGCAAGAAGAAAAGAGGTTGAAATTCATACATGCATGAAGATTTGAGTTTCAATTTTGAATAATTTATGACATTTTGAACTAAGAGCATGTCATGCAAGAGTTTAGATTTTGAAAATGAGTTTGGAGCCTTTTTCTTCAAGTTGCAGAACCCAGAATTTGACCCCATCGCTCGAGCGATGAAGTTACTGCTCAAGCACACATTGCAAGCATCCAGAAGTTTTATAGAGTTTTGCAAACCGTTCGAGGGACCAAGATCCCGCTCGAGCGATCCTAGTTTTTGTACTTGGCTCGAGCGACCATTGAGCCTAGAATTTGACCATCTAGAACTTTTGCTGACCATATAGTTTGCTCGAGCGACCAATTGTGCGCTCAAGTGAACTGCCCTGTTTTAATTTATAATGGAAGTTGCATCCTATCCTTATTCGCATACTGATTTCTTTCCGAGCATTCTTGGGCATGAATTAGTTTCATGAATGATTTAAAGGTTAGAATTGGACTTAAAGGAATTGATTAAGAAAGGAAAATTTCAATTAAGCATTGTATTTCAATGTGCGTGTTTGTTTGTGTTGTGTAGGTTGATCTACGAAAATGCGACAACAATCTAATCGCTGTGAGTAATATCTTAGTAAAGATATTTTCATATAATCTATTTCTAAATGTTTCATTGTGGCAAGTTTTTATGAACTTATGATTTTGTGAATATGAATGAGCTTTCTATCTGTCCAATTAACATGATATCTGTAAATGGAAATGATAATAAATGTGTATGACGGACCTAAGGTCGTTCTGTATATCTGATAAGATAGGCCCAATGTCGTTCTGCATATCTCATAAGTCTAACATAACTAAAATGAGTTTGACCAAATGGTCATTATATTGATCTGATATAGCTGTAATCAATTGGACCCAAGGTTGTTCTGTTAACTTGTGCTCTGTTCTGTTCTATTTTGTTCTGTTTATCTATCATATCTATTAAATGTTAGACCAGAGGTCATTCTTCCATGTATTGGACCGGAGGTTGTTCTGTCATGTAATGGACATGAGGTCGTTCCATTATGCAATGAATTTGATATAAGAATGATTATATTTAAGTATTAGAACTCATTCATTACCCCCTTTACTTTAATGTTATTCACTGGGCTTTAGCTCACTCTTATGCATATATATAGGCGAGTAGCAGGATGTCCAGCCCTAGTGGTCGTGTGGAAGATTACCTAAGTTTTGTGATGTCATCCGTGAAGTGCCTTTTGGATGAGGCTTTTATCGTTTTGTTTTTGTTGGTCATGTTGACCATGTTTTGTTTATAAGAGAGTTGGGTATTTTGTAAAATGATGACTTGCACTCCATGTATGCTTTTTGTTTATGCAAGTATGTATGTATATGTTTTGGATGTGAGTTATTAACATATGAAATTTTAGTTTATGCCATTTACGCATAGCTCATTGGACAAATTTTATTATTTGCTTCCACTTCTGGCCCTATATATTTAATTACATTTTGAACTTCTGTCTGAGGCCGTAGATAATCTGGCTGGCTATGATCCTAACCTCTAGGGGCGGGTTCGGATCGTGACAGAGTGGTATCAGAGCACTAGTTAATAACTCACACACTTGTCCAAATGAGCATTAAGATATCTAAAAAGACTTAAGGATGCATTCATTTGATAAGTATATGATTTGTGTGCATTGTGAATGTGTGAGTATGTGAATATGTGAGTAAAGTAAAAATGTCCCTATGCGTATATGTGCAAATTTTCTATGTTTATTATAATATGAGTTCATATAGATCATGGTGAGAACAAGGGCTGATGAAATAGAAGAATCTTCTACTGCCCGTTTGAATAGAATGAAAAGAATGATTCAGGATATGGCCGAAACGCTAAGGCAACAACAACAACAACCGCCACCGCCACCGCCACCACCAATGTCGATACCATGTTCGATACAAGATCATCAAGTGGATGACCGAACTATCGCTTTGACGAAAGAATTTAAGAAAATGAATTGTTCTGGGGAGGAGTTGATCCTCTGAAAACCGAAGCTTGGGTACTTGGCATTGAAAAGTTGTTTGAAGTATTTCCATGCATTGATACACAAAAGTTTCTGCTAGTAGAATTTACTTTGGAAGGCGAAGTCCGTAGATGGTGGATGTTAACCAGGATGAGAACAGAGGAATTAGTTAGGCATATTTTCTTGAAGTCTTCTACGAAAAGTACTTCCCACAATGCATCCAGGATCAGAAAATGTCTGAGTTTGAAAGATTGAAACAAGGCAATCAAACAGTAGCTAAATATGAGGTGCAATTCACTGAGTTGGCCAGATTTGCATCGTACATGGTCGACACCGACTATAAGAAGGCGAGGAAATTTGAAGGTGGACTTCAAAGCTCAATTAAAGAGAGGGTGAATATTTTAAAATTGTCAAAGTATGTAGATGTGTTAGACAGAGCTCTAATGTCTGAAACAAATATGGCTTCACACAACTAACCATTTGAATGGAAAGAAAACATGCAAGGCTCTTATTCAAATAAGGGATTGACATCTTTTAAGAAGCAAAATTTGAACATCAAGTACTTCCAATTCTACAAGGGATTCAGCACGAACATGTACTGAATGTGGTAAGAAACATCGAGGGGTCTGTTACCATACTTCAGGGGCTTGTTTTTGGTATGGTAAAACAAGTCATATGGTGAGAGATTGTCCTCAAAATGAGCCAACTGGGGGAAGACCAACAGCTAGTTCAACCGGAACCAGTTCCTATGCCAAGAAATACTACAGGACCTACTGCTACTAGAGACACACTCAGGCAAGGGAGAGTTTTTGCACTTGTCCCAGGGGATACTTAGAATATGAAGGCCGTTGTCTCAAGTACTCTTTCTATTTGCAATCAAGATGCATATGTGTTAATTGACTCGGGTTCAACACATTCCTTTGCTTCTAATTATTTTCTCATAAACTGAATAGGCCTATGGAATCATTGGATTATGTGTCATGTGTATCTGCACCATCGGGGGGATCTGTTTTGTGTACATCCATATATCCTGCTTTTGAAATTCTTATTGGGAATGCTACATTGTATGTGGATTTTCTACCACTTGATATGAGTTATTTTGATGTGATTTTGGGAATGGATTGGTTGTCTAAATATTGTGCTACCATTGATTGTGTAACAAAACGAGTTTTGTTTCGACCTCCGGGACAAGATGAGTTTTTGTTTGAGAGTAATGGTGTAGTACCTTGTAGACACCCCATTTTTGACCGTCCGCAAGAGTTGGGCGCTTTATTCTGAGCACTCGATGATGAAAGTTACATTGTGAAAATGGTTTGAATTCTCAACGAAGGAATTTAAATTCGAGCCCTAAACAATCCCAACCTTCCAAACCCATACTATTTTTACCTCCAAAATCCATTTTTGAGCACTATGCCAACCTACATTGAACCTGAAACTGAAAAATAGGGGAACCAGATTGGTGCCCGGCCGTGCCTCATTTGGGCCCGACCATGTCCATTAGAGCTCGATTGTGCCTTTTGGGCGATAAACACTGTTCTGGGTGGGAATCCGCCAGCTGTCTATTTTTTGAAGATATTTATAGCCTATTTACCTCAAATTCTATAAATACGACCTCAGACCTCTGTTTTGAGGGTTAGAAAAATTTCGAAGAGCTTAAAACACGTTTGAGAGCTCCTTCTTCCTTTGCAAGTCATCTTTGTGTTATTATATCATCTTTGAGCTATCTTTATACACTATACACACCCTTAGAGCTTAAGCTTGGAGCCTTGGTTCAGACTTTAAAACCATAATTCACACTGGAGAGTGCTTTAGGATCAAGTTTGGTTTACAACAAAGGCTTTCTCCTTCAACAAGTATAAGCTTGCCACCTTCTTCCTTGCTTTCATTTCAATCTTTTTCTTGTGTTTTCATACTATTTTGGATCAATTCCAAGTGCTGAAACTTGAGGTTAAAGAGCTACCAAAGGTGGAGGGGCTTATCACCTTTCTTGAACCTTATTCCATAACTCATACCCTTTGTTTTCCCACTCTTTTTTTTGGTTTACATATTGATTTTCAAGGTTTTAAAGGGCTGAAAATATGGTTTAGAAGTCCCAAAAGTGGAGGGTTAGCCACCCCTTCTTAGTTTTGCTTACTAGCTTTGTATCTCCTTGTTTTTAGCTATATTTTGTGCCCTCTTAAGCATGGTTTGGGTACTATTTTTTACATTTTAGGGGTTTTTAGGGGCTGTTTAATTCATTTAAATAGTTTATGCTTTAAATATTATACTTGTTGTGTTGTAAGTCCTCATGGCTTCGATTGTTTAGGCCTTAGACATCGAGTCATTTGAGTTGATAGCTTTCATTACCTAGTTTTCATGTAAAGAGTCCCACTTTTATAATAATCAACTTTGCATAATCATCTCTGCAACCTCCCTTCATTCTTTGTTTTTGTGATCAAAGAGTTGTGTTTAATAAAAGTTGTCATTCAAGTATAAGAAAGAGACCTTCCATGCTTAATGGTTTAATCTCTTCGGAGGTTCATTATCAAGGCATCACATCTCTCTTATGCTAAACACAACCTTTTGTTTTTCATTCCTCTTTATCACTGGTGTATTTGCTTCTAAGGGGCTAGCTTTCTAGTTTGGCCCTTGGAAATCACAAAGGAAGGTCTCATTATAGCTTGTTCTCAAGTTTGGGTTAGAGTCATTATAGCTCATTATGGGTTTGGCTATGTCATTATCGCTCTTTTGAGTTTGACTAATCATTATCGCTCATTTTAGGTTTGATTTAGAATCCATTATCACTTGTAAATGAGTTTGATTCCTCCTTTCTAATTTCCCTGAAGAAAAGGGCTTGAAAGGCTCATTTCTCGGGTTAAGTCGATACTTGTTCATCTTTATTGCTTTTACACTTAGTGGAAGTAACACTCACTTTTGGATAAAATGATTAAGCAATGGAATGGTAAGTTAAAAAAGGCTAATAAAATCGGCTTAAAATTGATCAAACTGACATAAAAAAGATTAATAAAATTGGTTGGATTTAATCGGACGTTATACCAAATCCATTGCTTCTAGAGTCATCACATACTAATTTGTGATGTTTGATGATTCTTGAGGCATGTCTACCTCCCTCCTTGAACTAACTTCATGACAGAAGGAGGGGTGGTGTGTCTCTTATTGCATTCATTAATTTTTTGTCCTATCGTGTTCGAAACCATCAAGCAATCAACTTGTGCCCATCAAGCGATCAATATTTTGTCCTATCGTCCTTTCTCTTCTCTTGAGTATCTCTATGATAGAGAAGAGAAAAAAGGACGAACATGGCTTAGAAATGCTCTATCTGCACTGTTTTCACCTCAGAGCACAAAAACATTTTCCTGAACCAAAATAAGGCACGGCCAGATTTGTTTAGGCCCGGCCGGTCTCATTGGGGGCCGGCCAAGCTCCAGTGTGTGGTACACAGAGCGGTTTTGTGGAATACAAAGCAGTGGCTGAGAGTGAACACAGGGCAGTTTCCCAGTTAGGCAAGCAGACCAGTTTCTGAAGACTGTTTTCATCGGCGTGCCTGTAATCCTTGTGCATTCTTTACATATTATTGTTGTAATAAATTAGATAGTTATTTATTATTCATTCGGATTTGTAACAAGTAATTAGTTCAGACACTTGGACATTCGGACCTTCTTGTGCGAGGGCCAAATATGTAATAAGTTGTATATCTTCCAACCCCCATTTCTTTCTCCTTTTTATTTACCTGCTTATAATGGTAGGATTATGTTTTCCTTAGCATCTTCCATGATTTGCATCCATTTAGTTTGCATGAATACGGGCTCGGCTCATCATACTAACCAATGTCAATTTCAAATTCTTTACTCGAATATGTGATTTATCGCATGCCTTGAATTGACTTACATGCCATGCTAGTAGCCGAGCCTATTATTTGCATATTGTATGTGTTGCATTAGCCATTTGCATCGTTAGGATCATGCATTCTTTCTAACTATTTTTTTCGTTTAGCTTGCCTCGATTGAATACTAGGTGAGTGTTTTCGCTTTAGCATATTGCATGCGTGTAATTGCTGCCATGTCAAGCATGATTACCATGAGGCTAAGTGCTTAGTTGATATATCTCTTGAAATGCCTGTGGATGAAGGCTTTTCTCTTAAATTGGGATAATTTGATTAATGTACATATGAGATCACTTTTTCAAGTGGTACGTATTCAAACACTTTTCAAAACAAACATGAAATCAAAGCATTCCAACTTTTGTGAATTAGTCTATACTTGTGTGCATCACATAGTAAAGATAGCATAATCAATTGGAACAAGAGCATATAATGTACATAAAAATCACATCATGATTAGTAGTGGCCGATCTTTGATCAAGTGAGTGGGATGCTCAAATCATGACCTTCCCCTCTCATACCTAAGTTCCCGGGCCGAGACACTTTGGTGCTGACGGACTAATGGCCTTTGGCACGAGTCATGGGTTGCCTAAATTTCTCAAAAATATTTAGGTGGCGACTCTGAAATCTGGCATTGCAGCCCGTCACTGTGTTTTTTATCTGCTATTCCTAGACGGCTTGTCGGAGGCTTGCCTAAAAAGCTTGCCAAAAGGCTGGCTAATCATGGCTCTGCCATATTGGAAATACAACCATTGGATCTGGATTACTATCGTACCGCTTGATCCACTCTTGATCCACCTTTCACTTCTCATGTTAGGTGTGAGAGGTACATTAGGTAATCTTGCCGAGGTATCCCTTTTGACCATTTGGCCTAGCTGCATATAATGAAACCATAATGACTGTTTCAAATTATTATAGGATGCCACCAATGTACAGGATGTTGTGAAACTATGTGCTTGAAGTAGTATACCCTAGATCATATCAAAATCAAGGACAGGAAACCCTACCCCCCTTCCCATAGGGGTGTTTTGGCTTTCTTTTACATGGCATGTGTTTTTTCAGTGAAACTGTACAAGAACGCATCATATCAGTGGTTAATGTCAGTTTTGGGGGCAGAATTCAGTGAGAAATACAATGCTTCAGTTATGATTATATCTGTTGCAAATTGGGCCAAACTACTATCTATTTTTTTTCTTTTTTGATTATATTTTTTTTTCTTTCTTTTTCTAGGTAGTTTACAATCATAGCTTCAAAAGACCCGATATCCCCCAAGTTTTGTGGACTCGTTCTGGCAGACTTTGCAAAACTCAAGACCTTATTGGTGGTTAGCCAGTATTAGTCTCTCTTCCACCGGTTGCTTGACGAAGAAGGAACATGCAATTATCATCACCAGCACGGATCACTCAGCAATCACCTGTCCGTTCACACCCACTCAGTTCACTGGCATCTAATTCCCCTAGGCCCATAATGGCGCAGAGTGTAGAAGAGGTTGCTGTCATGATGACAGCTTTCCAGAGAACTATGGATACCTTGAACCAAAGGATAGTTGCTCAAGACGAAACTATCGCTAACATGCAACGCATCAGCATCTACTGTGCATCTAGTCCCACCTACCCTGCCAAATCTAACCCACCTCCACCAGTTGAAAATCCCCAGGTCCCGGATCCTTAGGAAATGTTTGCACATGCTCCAACTTATAGGCCCCTGGCACAGCCCCATGGGAACTCCTTCCCTTTGACATCAACGATATTGATCCAGCCATGATCAAAATTGTCAGGCTAGAGAAAGCGCTTAAAAAATCCTAAGGCTTCAATTCCATTTTAGATATTGAAGACGGCTATACCGAAGCCTTGTTCAGATTGCCAGAGAAATTCAAAATGCCTCATATTGATAGATTTGATGGGAGTGGGGTCCCGATTGTTCATGTTGGCCTATTATTAGATGTTCTGAGGCCAATGGGCCTGTCTTGAGCTTAGAAATTGTCCTTGTTCGCAAAAGTTTATCGAACGTGGCGGCTATTTGGTACGCCAAGCTGGAGGATTTTACTAAACGAAATTAGGAGGAGCTGTTTGAGGGATTTGTTAACCAATATTCATATAACACTCAGATAAAGGTAACCATCAATGAGATAGAAGCAACTACCCAGAACCCCAAAGAACCCTTCATCGACTTTGTCGCCAGATGGAGGGCAAAGGCAGCCAAGATGACAAATACCCTCCAAAAGGGAGCAAGTACAGCTGGTGGTCCAGAATCTTGAGTCGGATATGTTGTAAAGGATGATGGTAGCACCACTTTCCACGTTTGCTTCTCTACACGAGTTGGGGGTCTAGATTAGAAGTGCATTCAAGAAAGGCATCATCCATAGAACCAGCGAACCTGCAAGAAACCATTCACCAGGAATACCAATGCTAGCAGTAGCACTATTCCTCGGCCTACAGATGTCAGCATCATCACCGCAGTAGCCAACATGGCCGATCCCTTTGCCGGTACAACTTCACAATCCACCAGCCCAAACTGAAACCAAAGAACCTTTACCTCCCTCTACATGAGCCCAGCCCGTGCTCTGAAATTATTAATGAAAAAGGGACACCTCAAACACCTCGACCTCTCCCTGACCCACTCCCACCTAAAAATGATCTCACCCAGTACTGCATCTTCCATTAGCAGCACGGTCATCCCACCGATCGTTGCTACTACCTACGTCATGAGATCCAAGATCTCATCGACAGTAAAATTATCGCTCCACTCTCAACTCCACCCATAAAACCTAATATAACCACCAACCCACTTTCAACCCACGACCGAGTCCCCCTGCCCAGAAACATTAACCTAATCCATACACTACCACCCACCTTTAACCCCAACGCATATATCACCCCATTCTATCTACCTAAACCAGAGGTCATTATTCCGAAAAGTACGGACAAGTGCATGATGGACATAACACCCAAAACCCAACCAGGGCCTATGGTGGTGGAGATGGAGGAGAAGAAGAATACACTAGAGAAAGGGTTGTCTGACACCCAAGTGATAGAGAAGGGGGCCTCAATCATAAAAGAGTATGACCCCAGCTTGTATATTGTGCCAAAGCTTGTAGTCGCACTGCCAGACTTTCTCAATATCAACACTATCGGGGAAGATGAGCTAAGGAAAAATCAGAATGTTTGGCCTGAACAAGGCTTAATGACTTAGCAAAATTAGAAGAGGACCTGGCGGAACTGGAGGATGATCTGGAGAACCTCTACTTCTTTGAAGAGGAGGATGTGGGCAGTGTATAGATTGGGTGGTGGGATTCGAGCCAACCCGAAATCAACAATGGGTGGTTGAGTGAAGAGGAATCAGATACGGAGGGCAAGCAAAGGAGGTTGTGAACCGAGAGGAAGTTGGTGATAGTAGCAATATTGAGGCCATACCCATGACTGAGGCCATACCTATAACTGACAAAGAACGAGAGTCGAAACAATTCCAACGCAAAAAATAGAGGAAATCCAGAGGAAGATAGCCCTAAGGCAAGGAAAGGGAAAAGAAAAGAAAGGACCGAGACAGCAGTGGACGATGTCCAAACCATGGAGAAACCCGTGTGAAAGGCAGGTGATAAGGGAAAGATGCCAAAGAAACTCCAACAGTACCGGAGGGAAGAGATTGAATTAGCTATAGAGGAGGAGTGGTACGCCAGTGAAAAGAGTGATGTGAACATGATCTGGGTGGAGCCTGATGATGGCCTGGCCATGGCAACGGGAGAGTGGTGGAAAGACAATGATCTGAGCCATGCGTATACAGACGAAGGGTGGAAAGCTGACGCCCCTGATAGACGTAGTATACCGACGAGATCAACCACATGACCCGAAGTGGTCAATATTTCAAACCCCCGACTTTAAATCAACCAGAATTTTCCAGGAGAGATTGAGAAATCAAAGGAGAAAGACGTTGAAGAAGACTTGGTCTTGAAACAACTCAAGAAAATTTAGGAAAACACATCAATTTGGGGGCCACTAATGGCTTCTGAGAGCACAGGTAGGCATTGCTAGAGGCAATGAACAAAACGGAGCTACCTATCGACACCACCATTGACCAACTGGTGTCATTGGTTAAATCAGGGGATGTTAGTTCGGTGCTATATTTTACGAATAAAGAGTTGCCACCTGAGGGTGCTAATCACAATCGTCCCCTGTATGTGACCCTGGAGAGCTGGAAGAAATGGATCTTGATGGCATTGGTGGATATCAACTTAGAGATTAACGTGTGTTCGGCAAGGACCACCTACGCCATAGGTTTGAAGCCAACTGACTTCACGCCCACAACTCAAGCTATTTGAGCCTATAACAACACCAGCCGAGAAGTCATAGGGACCTTTAAGAGCCAGTTATTAATCGGCCCATCTGAACATGAGGTTGAATTCCATGTTATGACGTCCCGATAACTTTCAATCTACTCCTGGGAAGGCCTTGGCTACACCAGATGAAGGCAGTGTCATCACTAGCTGGTAAAGTATCCGTTTAATGGTAGGATTGTACTGTCTACAACAATTCTGCAATCCGTCCTCCCTAGGGAACTACCACGCCTTTGTTAGAAATAATACATAGGGAAGAGGACGTGTTCCTCTCCGGCTTCTCCTTGGCAGAGGCCCGATTGGTCCAATCTATCATAGCGGAAGATGATGGGAACTATGCGAGCACCCAGTCCATTTATATGATGAACAAACAAGGGCATATTCCCGGATCAGGATTGGGTAGAAGTGGTAGGCAAGGAGACACTGTCACTAGAGAAATGAGTCATAACCCCCATGCTTTTGGGCTGGGGTATAAGTCTACTCCCAAAGATTGAAAGAGAAAAAGGGATGAGTTGAGAGGAGAACTGAAAGCGAAAAGGGCTGGAAGGTGATATGAACTAATCCACAAGCCAATTTCAGGGAACCTTGAACGGACGCTTTGTTCGCCAAGGAGAAGATTTGGGTTGACTAGGAAACAAAGACAAGGTACCTGGGATTCGAGATTTTCTTTGGACATCAGTTACCGAAAGATAGGATGAGCAAATTAACCTGAGTATCAGTAGAGAGCAAGGCAAGACTGCAAGCTTGGGCATTGATGAAGAGGAGCTACTAGGGAAGGCACTGGTTGATCTACTAATGGATTCTAATACTGGAGCTGAGTCCCTTAACTTGGGGGGATAGTGTTACTATCTCTATGATCGGAATAAACCAGTTGTAAATTATTCCGGTTATCATGGATGTGTCTAAGGCTCCATACCTAGTCTGGCAATTTGAGAAATGTATCGTTGGTTGTTCTGAACCGGATAATGAGTCCAAATCTGATTCCACCGAGTCTATGGAATCGGGATTAGATACGAGTTCTTCTGAGTCTAAGTCTGGTACTTCTGGGGGTGGTAACCCGAATGCCAAAGTCCTGCCGAGGTCTTCTTTCAGTTTTTCTTTCGAGTCGACTGTAACCAAGGATCCTAACTTTTTGAATGGGAATGCAGTAGATTTCACTTGCTTCTCTGTGCCTTTGGTTTGTTGTACTGTTCTTGATTTTCAAAAATTTGACTTAAACGGAGAGGAGGAAATTCCTCAGGCTTTGAAAATTTTGGTTGACCGAGAGGAGGAAAGGCATGTTAAGCCCTGCACAGACGAAATCATTACAATTAATGTGGGTACTGAGGAGGATCCCTGCTTGGTCCAAATCGGGTCCACGTTGTCTTCGGAGGAACGCAAGCGTTTAATCGCTTTATTAAAAGATTTCAAAGATGTTTTTGCGTGATACTATGAAGACATGCCTGGAATCGATCCTGAGATTGTACAAGCACCGGATCCCTTTGACCCTGAGGCCCGACTAGTTAAGTAGAAACTGCGCAGAGTATGTCCAGACTAGGCGTTAAAAATTAAGGAGGAAGTCACCAAACAGATTGATGTGGGCTTCTTGATGGTATTGAGTACCCGACTTGGCTACCTAATATTGTTCTGGTTCCAAAAAAGAATGGCAGAATCAGAGTCTGCGTCGACTTCCGGGATCTGAACAGAGCTAGTCCAAAAGATGACTTTCTATTGCCACACATCGATGAACTGATAGATTTCACCATAGGTCATGCCTTACTTTCGTTCATGGATGAGTTTTCGGGATAATCACATCTTGATGGCACCAAAGGATAGAGAGATGACTGCTTTCACTACGCCGTAGGGTACCTACTGCTACCAAGTCATGCCTTTTGGGTTGAAAAATGTTAGGGCTACATAGCAGAGAGTTGTAACCACCATCTTGCACGACATGATCCATAAAGAGGTTAAGGTGTATGTGGACGACATGATTGTTAAGTCTAAAGAGCGAGAAGGCCACTACACCGCACTGGAAAAATTCTTTGAATGGATCAGGGAGTACATACTGCTGTTGAACCCATTGAAATGCACCTATGGGATGACTGCAGAAAAAATGCTGGGCTTTCTGATTATGCAGAGGGGAATCGAAGTAGATCCGTCCAAACTCAAGGCCACCTTAGAAATGCCACCACCGAGGACTGAAAAGGAAGTGCGACTTTCTAGGTAAAGTGCAACTCCTAAGATGGTTTATCTCAAAATTAACCTTAACTTGTGAACCACTGTTTGGTCTTTTGAAGGGAAGAAGTTCTAATGGGATGATCGATGTCAATTTACCTTCGAGCAGGTCAAGCGATACTTGCAGAATCCACTGGTATTGTCACCACCAAGCCGAGAAAGCCACTAATCTTGTACCTTTAGGTAACGAATTCGACCATGGGGTCCATGCTAGCACAAGAATCAGAAGCTAAGGTGGAAAAGGCCATATACTATCTGAGCAAGAAGATGCTAGAGTACGAGACCCGCTACACTCCTCTCGAGAAAGCGTGTTTAGCTTTGGTATGGGCAATGAGGAAGTTAAGGCACTACTTGTTGGCTCACTCTGTAATTCTGGTTTCGAGACTAGATCCCATCAAATATCTTTTCGAAAAACTAGTGCTTACAGTAGGCTAGCTCATTGGTTGCTGCTTCTCTCCGAATTTGATCTCAAGTATGTCACGCGCAAATTAGTCCAAGGGAGAGCTGTAGCGGAATTCTTAGCAAACCACCCAGTAGAAGGAGATGAGGCAGTAGAGTACCTATGCCCAGATGAAGACATTCTACAGATAGAACAGCAAACATGGACAATGTACTTTGACAGAGCATCTAATCAATACAGTCATGGAATAGGTGTGTTGCTGATAGCACCGATGATTGCCACATACCTCTAGCATCAAACTCCGGTTCAAAGTGTCTAATAATGAAGCAGAATATGAGGCGTGTATTGCTAGATTGGCGGAACATACTGTATGTCATTGGAGGCAAGTCTAGCCAAGGGCAACGCCGAGCAATATCCACTGTAGCACTACAACGTATCTAGTCATACCACAAGCTCTCTGAAGGAAAGTCCATTGTCTGAGCTCAGGAGAAGTAGTTCCTAGCTGAGTATCGAGCACAGGGGTCCACTACTTTCAATTTATCCATTAACCATACCTGGGGAGGGATGAAAAACAAGAGAGATTAAAGAATATAGAGATGTACATTGAACGGGAAAAGTGAGAAAGGGGTTTCAAGAGAAAAAAAAAAATTGAGTGAAAAAGGTCAGAGTGATATGAGAAATATAAAGTAAGAATGGGTGGGAAAAAGTACCTGAAAAAGTAGTGGACTCCCTGCAAACTAAAAAGTCTCTTCTCTATGGAACCCATCTAAACCCATCAAAGTCTCGGCTAGTGCGAAGCCTATGCAACTTTGACCTCCAGCAATCGTTGCGCCACCTTGATAACTTTAATGCTCATTCTATTGCCACTAGGGGCGAGCAAGAAGTCTGAGAGTAGACACATGCAAAGTGCATATTGATTATGCCCCTACCAAATAGGATCACTCCTATCTCCAATCATGGAAAATATGTGACTCAATCTGAACACGGCCAAACCCTCATTATAAGCTAGGGATCGAGTTTTATTCAAAGATTGACCACACATCCGGGCTAAGGTGTGAGCATGGCCAAAATTGGGCTAACACATGATTTCTTCATCCCAAGAAAGCTCCATTAATGCTTGGAATTCTTCAATAATCAGGCAGAGCTCCTGTATGCCAAAATGGAATACATAGGTAATTGGGTCCCAGCGATGAACCGCCGCCTAAAGGAAAGGAAGATGGAGTGGAGTGTGACTCAAAGGAAAAAGGGCATTCAGGCTGATTCCCACAAAATTCACTTTATCGGCGCCATCCAAAGATGCCATCCAATCTTGGAACCTAGCCATGGTAGGAACCTCCATTTGCAAAAGAAACTCTTCAGTTTTCCATTGCTAGGTGAAAAAGCAATCGCGAGCCATCTTTTAAAGAGATAAGGTTGCATGAGTGCTTGACAGTTGTATTCCACTGTCTGGCAGGAACCTTTGACTGACTGGCCAGGATTGGTTAGGCTGGCCAAATTTGTGACCAAGCGACCTCTAGAATTGCAAAAATAGTGTAGATTTGCAATCTAGGTTATAGATTTTATTTAAAGTCTTGTTTTGAGTCTATTCCATCCTAATAGGTGTAAATAGGTATGTGTAGGATGTTTTTGCTGCGTTATACATTTATCAAGTTATATGTGTTTTGGTCAGTCATGGGCTCAATATGAGATTCAGAATACATCCAGGTACAACCGTTCTCAATTTCAAAATCGAAATAAAACTCATATGTGCTCGAGTGCAGTGCCATACATGCTTAAACATCTAAGATGGTCCAAAAACAAAAGTGTTTTCTTTCATTACTTCCTCGTCAAAAGATTTTACAAAACCTATCTGAAGCTATACATGATGTTCTAAACTACAAAGTAAAAGAAATATACAAAAAACAAAGAAATACAAGAAGAAAAATCAAGGTTGGCTCGTCCTCTTCGTCTCTTTCGCTGGCGGAGCCCCAGCATTGTCTCCGTCAGCACCACTATCCTCAGCCACAATGACTGTCTCGCTCTTGACCTCGGCAACTGCCTCGCCACCAGCCTCATCTCTGCTATCTCCACCAGAGCTGCCACCACTCTCACTGCCACTGGTGTCATCTCTACAGCCATCACTAGAACCACCATCGCTCTCACTGCCCTCATCATCATCATCATCATTGTCGTCGTCGTCATCATCATCATCACTAGTATCGCTGCCCTCGAGTGCTTAATATCAATACTCACGCCTCTCTCGCTATCCTCAGAGGTATCGGCAGTGGCAAGGTCCTCCTCCCGAGAAGTAGTGGGAGTTCTCTCCGAAGAGAAAGAGCTCCCCACTACTTGGTCGCCTTTACCTCTACCTCTACCTCTACCAGGGGCACCCCTGCCACGACCTCTACTAACATCTCTCCCTTGGGCTGGAGAATGTCATATTTCCCCTCCCGACTGCAAGTGGAGGTATCACCGGTACCTCAGCAACTTGAAATGAATGAGTGGCAAGAAAAAAAATGTCAAAAAAGAAGGATGCGGAGATAATAAAAAAAAAAATAGTCTATCAGTGTGTATCAGACAAAAGTTCAAAGACAGACAGTGTAGAGTATGTCACAATGGGATACCTGAATACTAGTTGCGACAAGAGCATGCTCCCTCCTCCGCACTGTGTGAACCAGAGACTTGATCATTTCCAGACATCACTCAGTATAGGCCGTGAGAGGCTGCAAGCGAAAAAAGGGAATATGAGAAAGTAGAGTAAAACCATATAAAGCAAAGTAAGTGGAGTGAAACAGTATAAGGGCATCTGGAAAAGTTATGAGAATAATAAGACATACCATCGCCGGAGCAAGGGTGAGCATCCGATCCTCGGGAAGCTCTAGAGGGACCTCTCTAAGAGTGCCACTCGGCCTCATGTATGTAATTGAGGAAGGAAGCACTGGAAAGCCAGTGGCAAGATTGATGGAAGGAACAACAGCACCTCTAGGGACAGGAGCATCAGCAGGAAAGGGCAAGCAGCCGCAACATCTCCCAATACTCAGGCCACATCAGGAGTAATAAGAAGCATAATGTGGGACTGTAGAAAAGTGGTGTAATCCCTGGGAACATGGAATAGGTTGGCATTCTGTCTATCCAGCATGGCCTTGAGCTCCACCATGTCCATAATTAGATCAACAGTCCTCATACAAACAAACAGAGGAGCTAGAATGTCCGCTTCGACGTGATCTAGAGTCTAGCGAAGGAAGTGCTCTTCCAAGTACCAAGCTCTATTGAATGGGCCCTCAAAGAGTATCCTCGCTCGGGAGGCTACCCACGAGGCATCGTACCGCTTCCTCTCAACCTGGGGCATAGCTACCTAGGGAAGCCAGTCTACCTGCATGATTGAAAGGGTAAGTCATAATCAAAATCATAGAAAATGGAAGCCAATGATAAAATGAATCAGTATGGATTATGGTAGGAGTCACAGTGTCGAAGAAATACCAAAAATGGATAAAGCTAGAGACTGACGGTGGCGTGACCTAAGGGCCTCATCAAAGTATAAAGACTGAGGCACCGCCTAGTCAATCTCTTGTATAAGAACTGGGACAAGCTCAGGAAAGTAGGAATATACCCATATCTGTATTAGAAAGAGGAATGACATCAGATAATAGGCAGAAATAAAGTCACACATGTACAAAATGAAAAATGTACTAAAGCAAACTGGAAGAGGGTCGAAGCTACCTCCCATGCACACTAATACCTCCCAAGCAGTCTCAATTTTTGACGGGAGGAGGAGCTCACATAGTTGTACAATGTGGCGAGGCTAGCGCTTACCCAATCGTAATCTCGTATCTGCAGGATGTCCACCATCATTCTTAGAAAGTATAATCCAATGGTATTCTCCCTGTTTGCAAACAAGGTAGTATCGAGGACATATAGAAGAATTATGTGGGCGTACTGCGCAATGGCCTCTGGAGTGTCAGGATGTATGCCATGGAACCTCTGGTGTAGCCAGCTATATCAAATGATCCTGGGCTATCCTTCAGGGGTATGGCCCTGAGTAGAAAAAGCTGGACGGCATCCCAAGATCCCATATTTGAGTCAAAAGGGATCAGATTACCCCCTACTAGAAGACCGATAATCATGGAAAAGTCATAGGGGGTCATCGTCATCATCTCCCAGTGAAAGAGAAGTAGAAGGAGTTGGTGGTGTCCCACCACCTTTCCATAAGGGCCGCAATGGCCGAACGGGTGGCATCTGTGTGGTCCCAAAACAGAAGGTACCAAAGCAGACCTACTCTACCAAGGCCCAGACTCTAGGTGGGACAACTTGGTATCATCAGAGGAGGAATATGACTATCCTATTGCCCTTCGTTTGGCCGTCATCATCTTGTTGCAAGGAAGTTTGATCAGTACGTGGCAGATGTGAACTAATGCAAATGAACATATGGGTTTGGAATCAAGGCTTACTAGTCAGGCACCATGGAACAAGTACAATTGTCGCTCCTAAAGGAGCACGTCCAGAGCAACCCCTGGCTAAAAGTCAATAAAGGTGAGCATGCTACCATGAATAATCCGGTGAACATCAGGTTGGTAAGTAGCTAGATCAAATAACTTGAGACGTAAAAGTAGGAACTCAGGACCAAATACAAGAGAAAGGATGTCCTCCGATGCCATGTCTAGGTCGTTCTCCTGGACGCCCATGTCCTTAGCAAGCATGTCTATAGCAGCCTCAGGTGCTAGAAGAGGCACGTCAACCTCTGGAAAGATAGAAGGAACATCTCACTGAGGGATATCAGCATCCATTGGGGAAGAGTAGGTGTGGGTGAGCCAAAAACGAGGGAGAGGGAAGAAGAAAACTAAAAGACTCCGCAAAGGCGCCCAAAAATATGAAAAAAACAAATAGATATGTGAGGAACAAAAATGAGTAAGTGAGAGACTAAGACGAAACGTGTGAAGCATGTAATGGAGGGTGGAAGACTCAAACTCAATCGAATCACGAACCAATCAGTTCAAAATGCAGAGGAAAGTGGCAGTTTTGAAGGAAAAAAGGCATGGGATGTTGGGTAATGTGAGGGGCAAAGAAAATCTAGAGAGAGAGAGAGAGTAAAAAAGTCAGTGAAGATGTTTTTAGGTGGTGTAGAGTTCAAACTGTTGGTATGATTTTATAAAACGTTTTGAGAGGTAAAAAGACAAAACTGTCCCTGGAAAACCAGAAACAGTCGGCTGATCCATCGTTGGTTCGGCCGACCAATTTTTCAGCCAGCAGCCTAAATAAGTGGCCAGCAGGGTCCTTTTGTACAGGCAAAGTCATACTTTTGTCCAAATAAGCTGTGTTTGCGTCCGGAAGGAAGAATTGGTACCAATCAGACTTAGTGTGAAGTAAACCTATCAAGTCCATGTACGAAAGACCGAGACATGCAAGCAAAGGAAGATGATTAATGTAGATTTCTATTAAACATGAGATGTTTACAAGAGCTCCTTCAAAAGCCGAAAAGAGAGGTCCTAGTCATTACAAGAGCAATTGTATTTCACAAGGGGAATGTGCAAGGACATGCAAGCCTAAAAGAGGTTTATTCTTATACACCGGGTTCTTTATAAGCATAAAGGTGCAATCCTTATCCTTCAAGGAGAAAAATAAGGAAAGGATGCATCTGGGGGTTGGCTAAGTTGCAAAGAAAAGGCTCCAGTGCTGCAAGGAATATGAAAGGTTTCTCGGTGCATCGCCATAATCACTAGAATCGTCACGATCATTAGAGCTTTCTCCGGCGCTAGAAGCGATTCCCGTGTCATCTTCTTCATTGCTACTCACCACCGGAGAACCTAGAGTAGGTGGTCGAAGTGATTCCAAGTTGTCATCCTAAGGCCAAAAGAACCATGTCATTAGAGGAAGGAGTAAAAAGTAACCATAAGGAATGGAAAATGAATGGCAAGACTAGTGCATCACATCTCCAGGGAGATGGTGAGATAAGGGAATAAAGATCCCATGGACAAAGAGCTTAGGAGTACATGAGGCATTGGGCCAAGTCAATGAAAACGGCCACATGCATGAGTGTAGCTCATAGATCAGCCGATAACCTCGCCGCGGCCGCGAACGTATCTTTCATTGTCAACAGTGGGATCCTCTTGAACCGCCCATAGCTTCTCTCTCTTACGAATAAGCCTTCTTCTACTTCCTTGTCCACTAGAGGAAGTTCTTGAATATATAACTTCCCAGTTCGGAACTACAGCATCATTAGAGCTTGCATCAGGCAAGCCGACAGAGTCCAAGTAGTGAGGAGAACCCATGTATCAGGATACACTGGAAAGAGAGGAGAAAAAGAGGTTGTGGAATCCTTTGAAATGAAAGAATGTGTACAAAGCCACATAAACAACAAACTTCAGGTGGCTGAGAGTTGTTTGCAGCTGAAGTACCACCTTTTTGCACATTGTCAGAAGTGGAAAAGTCAGGAGCTACTCAGAAAGAGCTGAAGTACCACCTTTTCTTTTCTTTTTTTATTTTATAATTGAGACTTTTAAGTCCAAAATATGCAATTCCATCGAGAACCATAGTAATATTTTATGTCTTGCAAGTTTTTTTTTGTCAAGATATTAATATCAATATATTTCAGTTCACTTTTATATATGATTTTTTAATAAAGTTTGTAAATTTTATTTTAATGAATACCACAGATTAATTAAAACATGAATGATTCTGATGTTCTTAGCTTAAGATTAAATTTTGGTTGTAGATGAGCAGCTTGAGCAGACATTCAATCGGCACTGATGATCAAGGCCCCTAATCTAAGTAATCGCAAACAAAAGATTAACGTGTACCAAAAAAAATATAAATTTGCAGTTCACATAAATAAGGTGGCATCGCGTTTGTGTCTCCTTTCCATTCTCTTTCCTAAGACATCAAGGGAAAGCATATTCATCCATTCTGCTACCCTACCAAGCAGATATGAATGAATACATCAAACAAACTATATATATACTACCACATACGTTACCACCATTACTACAGTTTAATACCTCATAATCAAAGTTTAGTGTGGCCCACAGAACCCAAACCTAGTACTTAGAGTAGTAGAGTGTGAGAACAAATGTACCCCACCTAAGGGAATATGTATTGCATTATCATTAAAGGAGTATAGAAACTTACATGTAGTCCTAATGCACCCTTCATTACCATACAACGCAATGCAGCTACAGATGGGTACAAGATAAGTTTTTTTCCAGTGATGGAGCTGGCTATGTCCCTCAGCTGGAGCCTACCGATAGCCATAGACTGTTCAGGGGAGAGGCATTTAAAGACAATCACATCATCCAGTTTCTCAAACAACTCAGGTTTGAAATGTCTTCTTGCCTGTATAATGTGAGACGCACAGAGAATCAGAATAATTTGGTTAAACAACATATACACAATTTAAAATGACATCCTAGATGTGTTCCTGGAAACCAAAAAGCAAAAGAGAACTACTAGAGACTGAGGAAAAAGCAATGTGTGATCGCATTATTTTCGAATCTGGGCCGCATTATTTTTATAGGTGAATTTCCGATAATGAGTTCTGGGTCTGTAGCTTTACTGAAAGCATAAATCTCTCTCTTTGTACTAAACTTACCTCTCTCAAAAGAGCAGGATAGATGCATCGATGTTTCTATTCCCATTGATCACTATACAAGTTGTCTTTCACGGGGCAATCTTGAGACCTCCATATACAGTCACAGCCCCACAATCGGAAGTTACCATCTATAGCATTTGATGTCAAGACAATCAATGTTTTGGTGAAATCAACAAAGTTTCCTTGGTCAACTAATACTCTACCATGACTTAAAATTTCAATCAGAACATCAACAACAGCAGGATGAGCCATATCAACATTGTCAAACAAGATGACGCTGTATGGCCTCCTCCTCACAGCCTCTGTGAGCATTCCTTCCACACCACATTCTTCGTAACTATTGGATCAAAAACCAACATAGAACAATACACAATTAGCAACTAAGAAAAAAATTCAGTAAAAATAACTCAAAGAGAACAGGCTAAAACATGATAAACCTGGAGGGAACACCAATCAGTCGTGAGACGGAATCATAATCCATGTACTCTGACTTGTCAAATTCTGTGAGCAAGTCACTATTATCAAAAATTTGTTTTGCAAGAGCTTTTGCGTGCTCTGTCCTTCCCATACCAGAGCCATATAGGAAGAGAAACGAGCCAACAGGTCGAGGCCCAGATCTTTGCCTCAACAAGGCATTGCTAATCAGAAATCTAACATGATCTTGTCCAATTAACCTCTCAGCTAATCTTGATTCCAGGCCCTGCAAGGAGACTCTGAACATCGAAGGAGCCATGAAACTGGAACCCCAGTCAAGGGGCCTACTACCTGCACCACCAGTCATCAAAAATAGAAGAAAACTATCATCAGACAACAAAATTAACTGCCCAAAGAACAACTCACAGCTCTAAGCATACTAGTTCACACCTCTGCCACTAAACGTGGAGTAACAGTCAGGTTTTCCTTAAGATTTTCATGAGCAGCTAGTAGAAGCTCAGAAATAAGAGAACTAAGAGATTGAGCAACCCCAAAGATGGGTTTCATTTCAGTGTTGTTATTGGGTTCGGCTTCTTGTATGGAAGAAACTAGCCCATGGCGCAGTTGTTCTAACATGTATAGCTCTTCAGCTCTCCTTGTAGACCTTGTCCTCGACATCATTATTGGCTTTGACTTTCTCGTAAACCTATCCCACTTATCCATCAAATCTTCATATTCCTTTTGTACCTGAAGCAGTTAGATAAAAACAATTACAAATATAACACACATTAGCCATCTTCATGTTCTAGCCTTTTTAATGAAAAGACTTACAATGCATTATTATGATCAAAATAGACTAATATCACAATTTAACTAATCAGTTCAGTACTCACACGAGGAATCCAAAAATTTTTCCCATGAACCTTCTCCTTGTTGATTTCTTCCAATTCAACAAGCGCACGACACAACAAGTATTCATCCATACCCAATGCATCCTCCTCTGCATCAGTGTCGAGGACATGCCTCAATCTCACACAGGCTTTCTCCACCAGCTCTGCCGCCTTCTCTCGGAGCAGCACCTCACGATGATCAGAACCCCCTTCTTCATTATCATTAGCCAATAAAACTGTAAAACAATAATAAATACAAATACAGAATCAACCATTATTCAACAACAACAACAACAAGAGGTTTTAATTTCCGAGAATTTAAAATCAATCAATACGGCCCAATAAAAACAACAAACCATTGGAATATCTTAGGGCAATCACACAAGCTAGAAATAGAGCTTCCGGGTGAATTTCAACACCATGAGCCGTCTCCAACTTATCCTTGCACTCAACTTCAACATGCCTCAGAATTTCAGTCATCAATGGCTCCAAATCCATACTAACAAAACCCTTTACATTCAAAAATTAAGTTAGGGCAACAATCACAAAACACCAACCTTCACTTATTACATAAACAAAACATCGAGTTGCTAATGCAATCTTCCATTAATCTGTGTGCGTCTATACAATAATACTAATAATAATAACAACAACAACAATAATGATTGAGACCTTTTGAAGACCCCACAATCCTTTGATCTCAACAGTGATGGTGTGGCCCATACATACATCAACATCAAAAAGATTGTAGGATCTCAAAAAAAAAAAATCCCAAACATTTTTCTAATAATAATAATTCTATAAATGAGTGCGTGTACAAATAATGCATGACGAAAAATAGAGGGCCCCAGCAAATATATATATATGTGCATGTAAATAGAGGGCAAATCAAAATGAAGCTTCAACAAAAATGATAATCAGATCGAACAAAACCCTAACCTATCGCTTGAACTTGAAGATGAATCGATTTCCTACGTTTCGCGCAAGGGACTCTGAGAAAGAGGAAGAGGGAGGAAAACCCCGCGCAGTAAAATCTACTATGATTCCGAGTGTTTTTTTATTTACTAGGATTTAGAGGTGTTTGGGTTTGGTAAGTGTATGATTTTGATTTTATTTATTTAATTTATTAGGATTGAGAGACTGGTTGGATTTGATATGCCTATTTTGAAATTGATTTATGAGATATGAATTATTTATTCTTAGGACTCCAAAATATTTATATAAAAATTAAAATAATTGGATATTAGTAATTATGTATTTGTGTCAAATTTGTGTTATAAAAAATGAAGGGTTATTTTAAAAAGGGAAAATTATTTAGAAGTCCTATTAGGGAGACTTATGCTACATATGGTCCTACTAAAAAACTTATGTTCCCATAAGTCCTGTGAGAAGTTTGTTGACACATTTACCCTCAATATTAGTTGTTAATATCATAAATAATAATAAAACCATATATAGGAAATTGATATAAACGTAACGTAATGTGACACCTACATAAACGTAACGTGACACCTATACGTAACGTGACATATCTACATAAACGTAACGTAACGTGACACCTATATAAACGTAACGTGACATATCTACATAAACGTAATGTAACGTGACACCTACATAAACGTAACGTGACACATATGATCTATGATAACATTCAATTTTTTATATAGGAAATTGATTTTATTTATTTTTTGGATTTTTTTGGGACAGCCAAACAACCAAATTACTGAATTCAAACACAATTAATTAACCAAAAAAATAATTATTCATAAATCACATTTCAGTCCACAGAGAGTTAAACAAACTCTTCGCCCCTCTGCCCTATAGAATTATTAAAACAGCATGAAGAGCAGGCAAATGCCATTTTTTTTCACATTATGATTTACTTTTTTTTCATCCGCAAAGGCAAGATTATGATAAAGAATTCCGAAAATACTTACTTTTGGATAGTTTGTCCTTCCATAGATGTTTTCTTCAACAAGAATGTCAAATCATCTTGTTATTGCTATGATGGCTTAGCTCCAGCAATTCATCAACATTGATGAAGTGTGTCTCATGTTTGAAGACGAGTAAGTAACTTTTCTCCCCCAAACCACCCACCCATGTCCACTCATAGATAAGCGTGATTTGCGAGTGTTGTTTTTCCGATGTGCTTTTGTCCTTTCTATTTTTATTAATTAATTTAGATTTCACATATTATTGATAATTTTTTAAATTTTACAATTAATAATACAAAATAAAAATACATTAAGATTATATATCTATTTCAAAACAAACGGATTAAAAAAATAATAATTTATTAAGTTGCGAAACATAACGTGACACATTACGTTACGTTTATGTAAGTGTCACGTTACGTTTATATAGGTGTCACGTTACGTTACGTTTATGTAAGTGTCACGTTACGTTCATATTGGTGTCACGTTACGTTACGTATATATAAGTGTCACGTTACGTTACGTTTATGTAGGTGTCACGTTACGTTACGTTTATGTAAGTGTCATGTCACGTTAGGATCTTGTGGAATACATTCTTATGAAAATAGGACTTGAGACTTTATAAGAAATTACACAGGATTTAGCCTAGCATAAGGTTCTGAAAAAGGACTTATAAATAAGTCTCCCTTTTAAAAATTATATTTATCGTTTATTTTTTAAAAAATAAATATGACTTAAACATATAGTTACAAATATTTAATTACCTTAATTTTTTTTGCATGAATATTTTATTCAATAAATCCTAAAAAGTCAACAGTTCAAATCACTGAATTCGATTCCAAAATCAACCTACTAAACCCAAACATTCTCTCAAATTGATATGACAATTTGAGAGAACCAAACCTTTGTTATGATAAAAGATTGGAAAGTGTTTTGTGTTTAACTGTATTTATTAGGTAAATCTTTTTTAGAAGTGTAGTGGGACAAAAAATTAAAGGTTAACCTAATTGCTAAGGTCGCCTTGATTAGATGAACAAGTATGATTAAATGAATATGGGTCAAAGACTAAGAGAAATGGGACAACTAGAAGGTCGAACCAAATTCGATCAGGCCCTCAGTAGTGAAAGTACCTAAGGAAACCTGCTGAGGTACTACTTTCCATGAGCCAGTAGTTAAGGTAATCCGCCTCAGCTCTGCCATCTCACTAGAAAGTCATTGCAGCGTCACCTTTGAGACATTTGTCGAGAGAAAAGCAACCTCTGCAATTGCAGTCTTCGTAACTACTTTATGAGGCAAGACCCCCTAAGGTGATAGCAACCTTTGAGGGAGGCCTCCCTATGCAAATACAGATTAATGCTTAGACGCTGAAAACAAACCCTGAAGAGAGAATTTGGGTTTGGTAAATCCATTTTAAGATCGATTTTGGTGATTCAAATCATTCAGTTTTTACGGTTCGTCGAGTAGAATATTCATGCAAAAAATCAAGATGATTGAGGACTATTTTGGGAAGATGGTTATAATCAGCTTTTTGGTGAAAAGCTACTTATAAGCAGCTTTTTGGTGAGAGAGGAAGTGGGTTATAATCTGGGAAGTGGATTATAACCCACTTCCCAAAATAGACCTGAATATCGATAGTTATATGTTTAAATCATATTTATTTTAAAAAAATAGACGACAAATATAATTTCAAGAATAGTCATTCATTTTATAATACAAATGTAATTCAAATATTTAGTTATCGATGTCCGATTATTTTAATTTTTTGCATGAATATTCTTATAGCGATCCCGGTTTCCCTTTTCTTTATTTGTTATATCCGGACTTAGGTTCCGTGGAGCTGATTGTTGAGAGTATGTCGTTTGCATCCTTTACTCCTTATATTGAGTCTTGGGTTGTGTTGGGAAGACTTGGAGCAGGTTGGTTGAGCTTAGGAACCAAGTCTAGTTGTCCAGATTTTGGCTTGTCCGCTCGAGCGGGGGTTTGGGCGCTCGAGCGGGGAATACACCCATCCAGTATTTCATGTATAGTGTTGGACGCTCGAGCGGGGGATTGGCCGCTCGAGCGGGAGGTTGTGAGTGACGCTCGAGCGGGGAGTTGAGAGCTCAAGCGGGGACCTGTCTGCAGAAACTTCTGGGAGTGTGCATCCGCCGCTCGAGCGGGAGTCTGTGAGTGGCGCTCGAGCGGGGGTTTCCACGCTCGAGCGGGGCGACTGTTATATAAATCCGAGATTCGACTTTCTGGATCATTTTTCATCTCCCTTTTGATTCTAAAACCCTAGAACCGTCTTCGCTCTCTCCTTACACACTTTTTCTCTCAGGTTTGATCTACTTAGAGTGTATTTCTACCCTAGGTCCTTTGTTAAAAAGATAGAGTGGGTCGAGGGCTTCCTTTTAATCTGAACAATCTTGGATTTAGAGCACTTTGGATTTCGGGTCATCATCTCTGTTTTCTCCATTTGGGTTATTTACTTCGAGGTAGGGATTTCCTACTCCATATTATAGGTTTTTGTTCTGAGTTCTAGTATTTCGATATGTTGGAGGTATTTTGGTAATTTTGGGAAAACCCTAGTTGTGGTATCAAATCAATTTGTATAATTAATTTAGGGAAAATTAGGGGATTTAGTTGAATTCATGGAATTGGGGAATTATAAGTTTAAATGGCGTAGTTGAATAATTTAATCACTCGCCTATTGAATTGTTGAGATTATAATTGTTGATACATTTATTTCATGTTTAGAAATAACTGTTTTGGGCTATCGGTGGAGGATAGCCGTGATTGTTGTAGAAATTGCATGTGGATTAGGAAAAATTGAAACTAATCACATTGGTTAAGTCATTGATTGTGACTGTTGAATTAATACAGAAAATACATGTATTGATTGAGTATTGTATATGGCAAGTGTTTAATACTTTGTATATGCATTTTGTTTGGGAGGAGATAGGGGATGTACTCCACAGTTTAGGAGGAGATAGGGGATGGACTCCTAAACCGGATGTTATTTGGGAGGAGATAGGGGATGGACTCTATTAGCACCACTAATATGTGTGCTTATTGATTTATGAAAGTGTTTTTTACACGTTATCGATACATCACTAACATGTGTATCAAATTGGAAGTATGGAAGTGTTTTGGTATGAGACTTAGTCTCATTAAATTTGTTGATGTTGGAAGTAATGTTAATGTGGGATGTAGTCTCACTGTTATAGTTGGCCAGGTTCTGAGCCATATTGGTATAAATGAAAAGTTGAACAAATAATGAGAAGAAAAACGTGCCATGGGCATTATAGTTATGAAACAGTATGATGATGAAATGTGTAATTTGTGTTAACCATCTATTGAATGCTATTGCTTTATTCAATGCTTGTATTTGGTTTAGTATATCTCTATTGGGCTGTGGCTCACCCTATACGGGAACATCATTTTCAGGTTCAGGTGATGTGCTACCTCCAAGGAATTAGCTTGGAAAGACTTAGAGTTGAAGACTCATTTTAGATTAGCTGTTATTTGCTTTATTTGATATTACATGTAAGGACTCAAGCCAAGGGCTTAACTTGTAAATGAGTTAGTACTCATATTTTTGTGTCCAAGTACGGGCTTGGAAAGATGTAAGCCTGTGGAGCATTTACTTTCTTTATTACATGTAATGTCTTTTAATAAGTTTACTCTGATGAACGGAATAATACTCTTTGATTTCTTATAATGACGCATGTTAGTATTATATATTATGGGTTTATTTTTTTGAGGGTGTTACAATTCTACTCAATGAATATTAAAAAGTGAACAGTTTAGTTCACCGAAGTGGGTTTCAAAATGCGCCTATCAAACCTAAACGCTCTCTCAAATTGAGATAGTCAACTTTTTTATTTATTTATTTTTTTGTATCCGAGATAGTCAACTTGAAAGAAGGCAAATCATTAATCATATTCAAATTCTTATAACTCATCTAATTCTATATAATTGAAAATGACACAATTATCACCAATTGTATAGATGGTAATTAGGGTAAGTTTAGAAACTAGTTAAAATAATTAAAAAGTTAAAAAAAGCATAACTAAAAAGTTAGTTGTGTTTCGTATAACTAGAATCCTAGTTCCACCCTCATATGTGAAGCCTCTGTTTGGATAGAGTCTTCAAAAACTGATTATAACCTCACATTTCAAAGCACTTTTCATAGCACGTTTGGTAAAGCTCCTCCCAGTCAGTTTTCAAAATTTTTTGGGTCTATCTGGTCGTCCCCCGGACATCCGACTAGTTGAACAGAACAGTTTTTTTTTTTTTTTTTGGGGGGGGGGGAATTGGCACTGTTAACAAAAAACAATATATTTTTTTAATATTTTAAATTAAAAATCATTTTTTTCAATAATTATTTTTTTGAATTGAATTTTAAAAAGAGTTTGGTTACGAGTTTTGAGTAGAATTTTTAATAGAGTTTTGAGTTGTGTGTTTGGTTATGAGTTATAAGTTTTTAAATTAAGTTTTGAAAACTCTTTTCAAAATTCATAACAAAACAACTTTTCTCATTTCATATGTCACATCAAAAATTCAAAACTCTTTTTAAAACTCATAACCAAACAAATTTTCTCGTTTCAAATCATAATTCCAAAACTCACAAACTCAAAATATAACTGTATTCTCAATCATAACTCTAAAACTCTACCAAATAATACCTTAATTTTTTTTCTGCACGTCTTTTCTTAAAAAGTCAACTAAAATAGATAGTTCTTAAAACAAGTAAAAAATATTTTTTATTATCTAAGCCTAATACTATAAAAAATTAAAAATATCAGTTGAAATTAAATAATAGATTTTCTGTTAATATTAAAATAGGAAACGATAATCGATAATCCGTTTGAAAAGCATACCTAATTAAAAGTACAAAACAGTTCAAAAAAAAAAAAAATAGAAGTACAAAATATTAAAAGGTTGCGTTTGGTTTAGTTTTGAAATTGTGATTTTCTTTTTTGAGTTATGATTTGAGTGTGGAATTGTGAGTTGAGTTTTGAAAAAGAAAATTTATTTGGTTATGAGTTTCTAAGAGAGTTTTGAAATGAATTTTTGAATTTTAAATTTTGAAAAGAGCAGATTGGTCTACCTGCTTGTTTGTCCAGACATCCTCCCATTTATCCTCCCAGACATCCTCTCGGACATCGGCCGGTTGATCGGAATAGTGCATTTTTTTTTATTTTGCAACCTATTATTTGAAAAAATATATATACATATTTGTTTTGGATAATTTTTAAATATAGAAATTATTTTTTTAGATTTTTTATAAAAATAATTTAACAATCCTATCACTAACCATCTTCAACACTATATCATCAAAAGAGTTTTGAATTGAGTTTTGAGTTGTGTGTTTGGTTATGAATTTTGAAATTAATTTTTGAATTGAGTTTTGAGTAATTTTGAGTTGTGTGTTTGGTTATGAATTTTGAAAAATGATTTAAAATTCCAAAGGCAAACCAAACACAGCCTAAGTGTTCTCATTTTTTGGGTACCCAACAACATTATAAAATTATATATGAAAAAATTATCAATAATTCTATTTTACTCTTAAGATTGCTATTGATTACTACTGTGATTCATTATTTTTTTGAAATCCAACAACAATATCTATATATATATATATATATAAATATATATTATATAATAAAAAAAATATGTAAATGTTCACACACAAAAAAAAAAATTGAAACTTTTAAAAAGTGTAAATATTCACACGATTATCCCAAATAAGATAGGCAATTCAAGATAGGGTGAATTGAGTTGATAATACTAAACCAAATCATGCCTTAAGTCCTCAAATGAAATCGGTTAACATGAATCATTTTTCTCCACTCAACTCTATTAGATGCCGTTTGGTCAATCAAATTAAGGAGATTCATATATCTATTTATTATACTAGCTCACGTCAATTTAGGTATGTCCCTTCCCCTGACATTTTCTTTTACTCCGTCCCAAAATAATAGTTCTTTTTGGAGAATCTAACTTTTTTTGGTAGTATAATTATTACACTTTAAAGATATTAAATTTCCAAAATTACGCTTTGATAGCACATTTTTTGGGAATATCAATTGTCATAATTGTACTTTTTATGTTGTTAATGAATTTAAAAGAAGGGAAAAATAAGAAATTCATATTATTTTAGTCTTTAATTTTTGAAAATGGACTAATATTTTGGGACGACGAAAAATGAAATAAGGGACTAATATTTTGGGACGGAGGGAGTATAAAATATGAGTAATAACATGTGTAAGCAAATCAAGTGAGAGCAAAACAGAGTAGCAAGTATGAATGTAAAGAGAGATAGAGATAGAGAAGCAAACATAAGGATTTATAGTGGTTCAGCTTCAACCCAAGCCTACGTCCACTCCTCAAGGCCCCACATCGAGTATTTCCACTGTTCTTCAAATAGCTTTACACCAACAAGTTCACCAGGTATTTGCAAAACCTTTACAATAAGAATTTTGTTCCAAAAATCCGCAAAAACAAATCCACCAAAACAGCCCTTGTTTTGGTGTTACAAAAACTCTCAAGTGTTTCTCTCTCAAACACTCACAATAAAGCTCATGGGTATAACAACCCTTTATAGATGATTTGTAAAAGAAAATGCTTAAAGCATTTAGAACAATAAACTCCTAAAGAGTTGGATTTAAATCAATAAAGCTCACAAATGAAATATGAAAATTTAAACACAAATTTCTTGTATTTTTTTTTTCTCTTTTGATCACCTCTTATCCTCTCTACTTGTACATGAGTGTAGATTTTGTATTTATAGTCCCTCATCTTCATATGACCATTGGAGGGCAAATATAGCTGCTGGAATAGAAAACTAGCCATTGGAAACGTTCAAAACACGCTTAGAATTTTGAAATTTTGTCCCAAGGTGCCGACCCTAGCTCCTCTTGGTGTCGATCCTAGCTGATATTCTATTTTTCTCTTTTGAATTTGCCTCATGGTGTCAACCTTAGGTCCTCCTAATGTCGACCCTAGTAGAGGGTGTCACCCTTGTTCTTCCTGGTGTCAACCCTTCATTAAGAAAAACATTTCCAAAGCTTCAATCAAAACACAAGATCAACTCTAAACAACATTAGATAAAGATTATTAGAGCATAAAACAAATATAAATGAATTGTTCTTGGAGTTTTGAATCTTAAATCATTAGAGAGTAAAAGATACACAACTTTTAAACATATAATCTCTTTATCTAATTATATATCAAACATTTGTTAAATCCTTATACAACGTAAGGTCAATATATAGTTAAAATCAAAGGATATTAATAATGCAAAGTGCATGTTTATTATATGCAACATACTAATTTTGTGTCAAATATTGTTAAGCAAATATAACAATAAAACATAATTAATAGATATCATCAAAACCTTGACATAGGACTAACACACGTTTAATAAATTAGAATAATACTCACTCCATTCCATTTTATTGGTCTATTATTTCATTTTTAGTTGTCTCCAAATATATGTTCATTTTGAAAGATGAGTTTTCGTTTATTTTTAGTGATTTTTTTTTTTATATTTTTCAACATTTTTTTTTGTTGTCTTTTTTAGATGTGCCTAATCAAGATGTATCTAAAAAGTAAAACAAATTGACTAAAATATTAAAAAAATACTAAAAATAAATAAAAATTCTAACAAAAATCCTAAAGAGTTTGGATTCTCATTTATTTTTAGTGATTCATATTTAGTTATTTATTTATTTATTACTTTTTAGATAATAAAGTAAAATAAAAAAAATTAACTAACAAAATAAGACTTTAGTAAAGACAACCACAAACGAAAATCCATTTAAAAATATTTTTGAAAATGTAAACCAAACAAATAGAAGTTCAAAATTACCTTTGTAAGTTTATAAATAGAGAAAATTGGTGAAAAGTCCAATTTAAAGAGGGTGTAAGGTATTAAGTTCGCTGAATATTATATCTATATATATATATGTTTTTGTAAGAAGTATACTCTTTGTGAAATATTGTGATCAGAAATATGTTTTATTATTTTAAGGATATTTTATTTTTAATTTTACCATTTTAATTTTTATTAGCAACTATTTGTTGAAATTTTTATTCTATTTGTTGAATTTTTTTATTCCATCTTTTGAAATTTTTTGTTCTATCTATTGGAAATCTATCTGTGTGAAATTCTATCTGTTGAATTCTTGTTCTAATTTTTTCTATCTGTTGAAATTGACCACACTAATTTTTCCTATCTGTGTATTTTCTTATCTATGTAAATTACATACATACATACATATCTATATCTACTCTCGTCTCTTATCTATGCAAATTGCATATACATTCATGCATACATATTTATATCCATCACTAGAAGACTGAGACTGAGAGAGTTAGTAAAAGAGAGAGTAGATCAGTGAAGTTGATCTGTGACTTCGCACAGAGAGAGAAAGAGAGAGATAACATTGCCATTTGTCGAAAAATAAAAAACAAAGAGAATCGTAACTCTATTGTACATTCATTCAATCTCCTCTATATATATATATATATAGAACCCTTATTTTCATCATCATCATCATCATCATCATCATCTTCTTCTTCTTCTTCTTTCTTCTTCTTTTTCTTCTTCTTCATCCCTAACTCAATCCTCATACCCTCCTTATCTACTTCATTGCCCTAGCTACTACAGTCATGTCTTCATCTGCCCTCCTCCACATTTCTTAGCACCATCGCATCTTCTTCCCTTCAACCACCACTGCCCTTCCTAACGGTCTTCGAGTATACCCTCGCCACTAAAATCGCTACCGTAGGGATCTGGATCGATGCCGGAAGTCAGTTTGAGACTGATGAGAGAGAGATAAAGAGATATAAAGAGACAAAGAGATCTAAAGAGAGAGAAAATGATGGTAGTGGTAATGGTAGTGGTGATGGCGAATCGAGATCAAGATCGAAAGATCATCAAATCGTGTTCATGTTCGATGATTTAAGATCGTGCTCAGTGAGATCGCCTAAGAGATCATCAGATCTGGCTTCTCTACCTCATTCTCCTCATCTTTGTTGTTCTCGATTTCAATAGTCGTTGGTGGTAGCGATCACTATCGCCGGTTTGCATAGAGCGATAGAGACAGATAGTGGGAGAGACAGTTGTAGAGATCTGGCAACGGTGATGGTGACGACGGTGTATGTGGTGGCAGCCTCACTATGTTTCTAGATGAAGATGAAGAAGATGAGGAGGTAGAGAGTGATGAGAGAGAATCGAAGTAGAGAAAAAAATGATGGAGTGGGGTTTTACAGAGAGAAAGCCTAGAATTGAGAAGAAGAGAGAGAGAGAGTGTGTGTGTGTGTGTGTGTGTGTGTGTGTGGTGTGTGTGTGTGTGTGTGTGTATGTGTATATGTGGGTTTTGGGGAATTGGTTTTGAACAGATAGTGTTTGTATGTTTTATATGTAGAGTGTGTATTTTGGTCATTTCACGGAAGCTTGTCCTTATGAATTGGATGTTTTAATGCGTGGATCTTTAGACAAAAAAAAATCTAAATTCAGATTTATCACTTGAGTGTCCTTATAAATATATTTTAAAATGAGAATAGAAGGGTATTTTTGAAAGTAATGATTTAAAATTTAAATTCAGCTAATAATTATGGGTAATTTTATTTACATACATTATTTACTCTTTTGCACATTATTTCTTAATGCACATACATTTAAATTTGTTTGTCTTTTGTTTTACTCATTCCATACATCAAATGTTTTAAATATATCTCTAAAATATAATATGTGCACACATCAACACAAAAATCTAACACATTATATACACACACCACACAAAACATAAACTCACACCACACCTCTAAATGTAAACAAAAATTATGCCCTACACATGATATTTTTCAACATTAAGTGACAATTCTCCGACGATTGAAGTTCAACAAATGAAGCATCTGCAACACAACATTCTTTGGCATTCTCTAAAGTATAAGATTCTTGAAATCAACAATTTTAGCTATTATTTTACTATTAATCTACAAAAACTAGGTTATTGTATTACTATTTTTGTTATTATTTCCATATTGGTTGGGGAAGAGAATGAAAACCAATGGAACTGGTTAGTTGAATAAATTTAAAAAATTCAACAATCAATAATCAAATAAAATAATAATTTTTGGATTAATTTTTCTGAATAAAATATAAATTTTCGACATAGAACTACTGAACAAAGGAAAAACATTTGGTTCTATACTTACAAATTAAATTTATATATTTTAATCTATATTTTTGAATCATTTATATAATTTTCGATGCTATAGTTCTGAACTATTTACATATTTTTGGTTATGTATTTCTAAATCTTTTCATCCTCTCTATTTATATATTCTTGATTTGATGTTTGCATTTTTTTAAAAGAAAATGTGTACTAAGATTTTTTTATGTTCAAAAAATGCCTATTGAGAAAATCTAGTTTTAAAGTTTGGTGTTTATTGATGTCCATATTGTTCATTTTTTTTAATGGTAAAATTGTAAAAAATAAAAATAAAAAAAAATCATTAAGGCCCCAGTTTGAGAAGAGGGTTGGAGGCTAAAATATCCAATAAAGATAAAATAGGTTAAAATAGCTAATAAGATAAAAATGTCACATCCAAATCATAATCATTTCACTTTTTTCTCACAACCATCAAATCAACTATTAAAAAAAAAAGTCAATTATCTTCTCAAACATAACTTTTTTAGCCAGGCTAAAATAGCCAAAAACTCAACTAAAATAGTCAAGTTCCCAAACATGGCCTAAGTGTGTGCACAGAGAGTAAATGGTGTGTGGAAATAGAATTATCCATTAATTATATGTCTCCTTAAAAAGTTTAAATTTTCAAAAGGGACTATCAAAATGGCACAAAAGGAGTATTAATTTGGGTTTGGCTTATCTAAAATTGGCCCAACTTGAGAGAGTGTTTGAGTTTGGTAGGCCCATTTTGGAATCGCTTTCGAGGTTCCGAACTGTTCATTTTTTAATACTCGTTAAGTAGAATATTCATGTAAAAAATTAAGATTATCGGACATCAGTAGCTATATGTTTAAATCAAATTTGTATTACAAAAAATGTATAGCTATTCTTAAAATTATATTTATCATTCATTTTTTTTAAAATAAATACGATTTAAACATGTAGTTACCGATGTTCGATTATTTTAATTTTTTGCATGAATATTCTACTCAACGAGTCTTTAAAAGTGAATGATTTGAATCATCGAAATCGATTCTAAAATGCACCTACCAAACCCAAACGCTCTCTCAAATTGAGAGACGCCAAACCTTATTAACTTATAGAAAGTGTGAATATTTTTTAAAACGTGTGAATATTCACGCTAACTTTTGTACTTTTCAAAATTCACATACAATTATACATATCTATAGTATTATATCGTGGGGTGAATGAGCACTACAACAAAATGCACCCTTGGCGACCAAAATTGGCGACTAAAAAAAATTTAGTCGCCAAAAGGTCTGGAATTGGCGACCAAAATTTTTTTTTGTCGGCAAAAGTACAATATTTAGCTACTAATTTTTTTAGTCGGGGTATATTGATTATTGGTTACTAAAAAAAAATTTAGTCGCTAAAAATAAAAGAATTGGCTAGAAAAAAAATATTTTAGTCGCCGTATATTGAGTTTTGGCTACTAAAACAATTTAGTCGCCGAATGTAAAATAAAAAATTATTTTTTATCTTTGGCGATCAAAAAACTAAAATATTTGGAGGGTGACCTTTCAAATTTTGGAGGGATTTATAAAATTAATTGGCGACTAAAAATATTTAGTCGCTAATGGTGTAATATATATATATATATATATTTGGTTTCCAAACCCAAACCGGCGCTTGTCTCTCTCTCTCTCTCCCCCCAGTGTCTCTTGCTCTGTCCCCCTCTGCCTCTCCCTTTCTGCTGCTCCTCTCCCCTTCCTTGCGGTCGCGGGCAACCGGAGAACCGATTCACCTCATTGTTGGTCACCGCCGCTTGAGATCCATCACCCAAGGAAGCTCGATTGGCTGCTCCTCCCTCGCAGCTCCTCGCATTGCAAGGTTTTATCTTCCTCTCTCTAATCAAACTGATATATATAATAATAATAATAATAATAATAATAAAATATAATAATAATAATAATAATAATAATAATAATAATAATATAATAATAATAATAATAATCTCTACACGATTATGAGATCAATCATTGTTGCTTAACATATCAATCTGAGCCATTGTTGGTTTTAATTTCTCTGAGAATCGTTCTGATTGCCTATTACATGTTTGCTTATATGCCAAGCTCAAGTTGAAGTTCTCCCTGAAAACTACCCAAACTTCCCACAGATATGATTTTGGACACAATCTAGAGTTGGAGTTGGAGTTGGAGTTGGAGGTTGGTGGGTGGTGGGCTCATCTTCTTCCTACTCTTTGCTTCTTTCAACTTTGAATTTTTTAAATTTATGTTAGGTGTCTAACTAAGTTTCTATAGATTTGACAGTGGTGGAGTTCATTTTTTTTTTACTTTTTTTTTTTATTTATGAATTAGAAAGCAGCCAAGACCAGTTCATTTGATACTGTTTGAACTCTTTCCTAGTTACTTTGTGGATGAGTTTTCTTTATGTAATTGGGTTTGGCTGAAGGTTGGCCACCTATATGAGCTATGTTGCTGGCTTTTCTCTGTGATTTCCATGAATTGGTTCATTAATGGTGAAATCATGGCAACCAAGACTGGTTTTCTTGGTGATGGTACAAAGATTTGGGTGAAATTTTGGGAGATGATCTCAGAAATCACGAGTAAGATCCACCGTCGATACTACCAGTATATTGGGTCCAAGAGAGTGAGAAAAACATGGTGGAAGAACCTTTTGATCACTTGGATTGTTTTATAGACCTTAGCGTCTTTGTCTGTGTTCTGGTACATAGCTCCGAAGCTGTGGAGGAGAGGAAAAAAACCTTTGCAAGCATGTGTGATGAGAGAGCTAGAATGTTACAAGATCAATTTAATGTTAGCATGAATCATGTACAAGCTATGTCCATTGTGATTTCAACTTTCCACCATGGAAAAAGGCTATCTGCTATTGATCAGGTATAGTTTGATCTTCCTTCATTTCTATGAAGTTTATGATACCAAATTGGGGCAAAACTTCGATCAACGAGATCCAATGAATTGGTAAGACTTGTGTTACTTATCTGAAATGCACTAATCTGTGAGCATTTTATTATCCTTCCATAAGTTTCTCTAGCATGTTCTATTATTACATTAAGTTAATTAACTCCATGCTTGCCTTTTGGCGTCAAGATTGCTCTTCAAAATATCCACCACATGCACTGTACATAGATGGAGTCAAACCGAAATATGTTAAATAGGTTTATTGAATGAATGCTAACAAATCTGGTGATTGTTTTGGTTGATTTTGTTGGATGATATGGGTATTAGCTCTTTGCCTTTCCAAGGATATCCACCACTTTATACATCACCGTGAAATCAGATTGCTTCTCATAGGTAAACTAACCTCCATCTTTTGTGTTCCATTTGCATATGTTGTTTAGGATACTGTTGAGATAGCCTCTGTTATCCATGCTATCTACAGTAGTTAATTTGTGATGACCCAGAATTTCTCCTTCCGCTCGAGTGGGTCTCCAGGATGAGTTGTATTTCTGAGGCATGTGGACTCATTTTTGACATCCTATTAGTGTATTTGGAGCGTCTTTATTTTAATTTGGGATTCTAGTTGAGGTGGTAATATGTTGGTAAAGTATGATTGAACCAAAGAATTTAATTCGGATAGTTATTTTACGAATAGCTTCCACTCTTTTTCCCTTTTCTTTTTCCACACTTTGAATTTGGATGTGAGGTTAGAACCATTGGAAAGCTTATTTCCGGGGCTTCAATTTGGACACAAGAATGACCTAAAACGGAGTCCGGATGGGAGAGTTACACCTATTTGAAGTTTTGGAATCTGTGCTGGAACAGGTCCGCTCGAGCGAGCATATGGACGCTCGAGCGAGGTTTTCGGGACAGCAGCTTTAAAATCGAGATTTTTGATCATTTATTGATATTTTCTTTTCCCCTCTCCTTTCCCCTTCTCCTAAGTCCGAAACCCTAGCTCCAAACCCTTGAATTCCTTTACTTTGATCAACAACCCACCATGATTCTTGTATCAAGGATGAAGAACAAGAGGAGATGAACATTTTCAACCGATTGGAATTCGAGATTGCGTAGGATTCTTCTCTAGGTTTGGTTTCTTGCTTGGTTCTTGAGGTAGGGATTCTCCTTGCTTTTTTCAATACTTCATCTATAGATAGACATGTGGTAATTTTTGTATTGCATGAAAACTATATCATGTTGGATTTTTGTATAAATTCATGAGGTTGAACTTTGGGTTGGTTGTTGGTTTTAGATCCATGATTATTAGATGTGTTTTGGGGCTAATTGGGTGTTAATTAGCTAGTTGTTGTTGAAAGGAGAGGAAACCCTAATATTTATTGATTTAATAATTTAATAGAGGGGTTTGATCTTTGGGTAAATACTTGGGTATTCTGGATTAATGGAAGCCATTGTTGGTTATTTTAGATGATTGAGGCCTTTTGTTCAATATTGAGAAAGAGGGAGGAAAACCCTAATTTAATGGTTATGATTTAATTTATATAATTAAATTGGAATGACTTTGAAAAGAATGTGGTTGATAAAAATGAGTTTTGGCTCTATTGCCTTTGGATTTGATTTTGTGGAAACAAAAGGGATGAAGTTGGTTTTGAAAATAAAAGGAAGTGGGATTGGTTTTGTGGAATGGGAAAAGTACTTTGGAATGGGTATGAATGTTGGATTGTTGTATCTTATACTACTATGTTAGTATTAGTGATAAGTTGATAATCTCATGACAATTGAGTATGTTTATAGATGTACAATATACCTGCATCTAGAGGTTTTGTCCTTGGTCATCGGTGGAGGATGACACGGTTGCGTTGAACTGTTGTGTATACATTACACTATTGATTGATTGTGTATATGACGTTGTGTTTATATGCATTACTTGTGTATGGGAGGAGATAGGGGATGTACTCCACGGTTTAGGGGAAGATAGGGGATGTACCTCTAAACCGGTTAATGATTATGGGAAGATAGGGGATGGACCCAGGGTTGCTGCTTATATGCGCGCCTATTGCAGAGATACAGCTCATATGCTTATCTATAGAAGTGTGATACAGCTCATATGCTTGTCCACCGAAGTGTTTGTTTATTTGATATGATATATCGCCAAAATGTGTATCAGTTGGGAAGTATGGAAGTGAGTTTGATTGTGATTGTTACGATACCAACATGTGTATTCGTTATGTTATCATATATGTTTAACTTGATTTGTTATCCCTGTTGAATTTGGAAATATTGTTAATGAGAGATGGAACCCTTGTTGAGTTATTTGGCCAGGTTCTGAGCCATAATTGGAAGGTGAATTGTGCCATAGACTATGTGTCATAGGCAATGTAGACATTCGTGTCATGAAATTGTAATTGGATTATCTTGTGTTAATCATGTATTAGTTGCTACCCCTTTGTCTTTTAGAAGTGTAAAGAGAATCAAACATTTTAGAAATATGTTCTAGAAAGGCACATCTGTTGTATGTGTGGAAATTGGAGAATAGTAGTGGTCTTAGTGAATTTATTTCCTAAGTAGTTGCTTATGTATAAAAGATTGGGAACGGGGTTAATGAAAGGAAAAAAGGAAAGATGAATCGCTTATAGCGTTGAATGAAATAGTTGTTTTTGAGAAAAGTTTATATATATTTATATATATATTTTGTCTAAACTGTCACATTACTATTCTAGTATAAGAATGAGTGTGCATGATCATAGCTATCTGTACTGTTGTTATTGTTAAGGATCAAGTTGAGATCCCTACTGGACTATATGTTCATCCCACGTTGTTGAATCTTTTTCAGGTGTTTAGCAGGTTGAGCTGCAAGATTTGGATCTACTTATTTGTTGGCCACGGGGCCTCTTTCTTGTTGGCGGAACGCCATATGTGTAAAAGGGTTACACCCTTCAGTTGTTTATTTAAAAGTTGTAAGCCTAAGGGCAATTTATTAGTATGTCCATGAAACATTTACTTGTATACGAATGAGAGTACTGATATCCATTGCTATGGGTTGAATGTATGAGTTTATTTCCGCATATTATCTCTGAAATTGAATTAAGCTAATGAACTTGGTAATGACCTCGAGTAATAAAAAGTGGGGCGTGACAACTTGGTATCAGAGCTACCGGGTTTGAATACCTTGAGCTCGTGGGAAGTGATTTTTATCACAGTGGGTTTACTACGTATAGTGAGGACGTTGCATATAGTTAACATGAATATTAGGACTTATGTGTTGCATTTATGTGAGCATGGGATTCAGTCTCCTGGATAGTATTCATAACCGGTGAACTTGCTTTGAGGTCCTTTTGGAAACACGCCTGATCAACGTGGTTTCTGATAGGAATTCCTTGAGAGTTCCGGGATGAGTGGCTATCTTTGTGAACTTGATTCGATTATGTGGTTACATGTTTAGATGTTTATATGCAGTAGAGATGTAAAGTTTGAGGCTAAGTGTGTCTTGTGACTTACCAATGTTAGGGTGTGCCTCGGAGAAGGCTATTGTGTTGACACTAAATGTATTTTAATTGGTGCTTTATAGGATGTCTACACGAGGGAGTAGGGAGTAGAGGTCGGTTGAGTTGTAGGAACGCCTGAAGAGGCACAGCAGTTCCTTTAGTACCTGCCGTTGCAGCATCGGCTGTCGGCGAGGATGTCGCACATGAGATTGTGAGAGCAGTGCAAGACGCCCTAGCTCATACTGAGGGCGGCAGAGGGCATGCTCTCAAGCTTACTAAGGAGTTCTTTCGCTCCGGTCCACCTGAGTTTGTGGGGGAGGCTAAACCGTTGGAAGCAGAGAGTTAGTTAGAGCAGATTACCAAGACTCTTGACATGCTTAGAGTCGAAGATGAGGAGTTGAGGGTTTCTTTGGCGACCTTTCAGTTGAAGAGTGATGTGAGTTATCGGTGGAAGAATGCTAAGAATAATGTGGGTGGCTCGTGGGTTGCTTTTACCGAGGCCTTTTGGGCCAAGTATTTCCCTCCTTCTGCTCGAGAAAGGTTGAGGGAACAGTTTTTGGAGTTGCGTCAGGATGACACTCCTGTGGCACAGTTTGAGATACGGTTTGGTAGTTTGTCGAGGTTTGCTCCAGAGTTGGTGACAACAGAGGAGCGTCGTTGTTTTGAGTTCGAAAAGCGGTTGTGTTCCGATATTCGGGAGAAGGTAGCTGGATCCTTGTGGAAGGATTATTATACTTTAGTTGAGGCAGCGGCCCATGTAGAGGCCTTGATTGCTAGTGGTGATGGGGTTAAGGAGGAGACCATCTCGGTCAGTCATGCGGTTCCTAAGCGCTTTAGGCTCAGTAAGGGTGGGGGCGGAAACATGCTCAGTCGGGAGCTGGTTCCTTTTCTTCGCCAGGGGTTTCGGATCCTTCTGTTGGGGGTTCCGGGGAGGTGCAGGTTTTAGACCAGTCTCGGAGTAGAGGGCCTGGTGGTTGTTTTGTTTGTGGTCAGCTGGGCCATGGTAGACGTTCTTGTCCTTTGCGTGCAAATTCTTCAGGGGTATAGTCAGACTCAGTCGTACCCATCCAGTCGGGGGCGTTATCGGTACCAGAAACAGGCAGGCCAGGCTTCGGGAGCCTCGCGAGGGGCGACTTATTAGTTAGTCCTATAGTGTTACCTTGGCCGGTGGTGTATCATGTTTATTGATTTTGTTATGGACCGGTATACCGTTGGATGCTGAGGCACCATGTTTATGTATTGCATTTATATGCATAGTATTGTTTGTTTAATCCTCATGTATTGGGGAGTATGTATGGAATTTTGAACTCTCTATTTTATGTATCGAGAAGTTGTTAATGGGGTCAATGATCCTAGTGTTGTTGCTTGCTTGGTACTGTATGTTGAGATAATCTTGTGGCGGCCTGTGGGCCCTGTTCACTTTTGAGATTAATTGTTGAGAGCGGGAATCCATGGGTGTATGGGTTAGACGTGATGGTTTCGAGAGTTGTGTGGTATCAGCAAGGTTATGTGAGATTTGTATCTCGGGTTAGCGGGAATGGTACCTGTTTGTTGGTTTGTGTCTTGGGCTTTGCTAGTTAGCGAGTCTGTAGTGACCCCATCGGTTGTATGGGGGTAGTGTTCGTGTTGTGATTGGTTATCAATTGTGGAGTATGGTTTGTGAGTGAATGCTGGCAGCGTTTGTGTTCTAGAATAACGAGAATAACGTTGGTCAAATTGTCCTTCGTGATTGGGTTGGTATGATTAAGGTTGACCTTGTCGATTTTGAGTTGAGGGGATGAGCAGGCTTGTTGTGTGGCCATAGAGGGTGGTGATACCCTTAGGCACAGTGTTGATGCGGTTTAATTTGAGGAGATCCAGTGAGATTCCAAAATTTGGGGATTTATGTAGAGAACTCCGTGTTTGGGGTTAGTAATTTGAGTGGCACATCAGTGTGTGGATTACTGAGTGTGGGGTTTGTTGAGTTGATTAATCAGCTTATTGGTATTGTGTTTTGGGTTGACATTGATCACCTTGAGGATAGTCTTGATTGTTGTAGACCTTGCGAGTGGCTTAGGTATAACTGAAATTAAGTCATTTATGTTGACTGTTGAATTAATACAGAACATTACTTGTATTGATTATGTGTTGTATATGGCAATCGTGTGTTTCATTGCATATGCATGTTGTTTGGAGAAGATAGGGGATGAACTCCATTAGCATTACTTTTATGTGTGCTTATATTTGTTGGGAGGAGATAGGGGATGAACTCCATTAGCATCACTTATGTGTGTGTGCTTATTGATAATAGAAATATTTCTATTTGTTGTTGATATGATACATCACTACAATGTGTGTCTATTGAAAGAATGATATAGCTAATATGCTTATCTGTGGTGAAGGAGGCGGGAGGAAATTGCAAAACCATGAATTTCTTATGCCTTGTGTTTTGATAGCACTGTTGTTATTTCTATTAACTATCATTATAGAAATGTTATGTTTGTGTTGGTTTTGGCATCACCGTATGAGTGATGGATGTTGCTAGTGCTATTTTGGAAAGAAATGGAAAACAAAATTTTTTCATAGTGTTTGGGCCACCTAAGGGCATTGTTGAGAGATTGATTTAATTCAAAGGTTTTGAGGAATTTCAAATGAATGATTTTTGGCAAATGAACGGTGGATGATTATGTGTTTTGGATAACATCGTATTGGTGAAAAATGTTTACAAAACTTTTGAGTTTCGCATGGAAAATGCAAGGTTTATTTCGTAATGTCAACATTGAAAATTTGACTATCTTTGAGAAATGTCTCTTGAGCAAGAAAATGTTTTCGTAATAATTACTCAAAAGATTTGCTTTGGTTGCGTTGTTGAGAATTATGTGGTTGAGTAGTGACTTAGCTTGAATCGCTAGTCAGTTGTTAGTAATTGTTTCAGGGAAGGTTTGAATTTTGTTGAGACGGTCACGTCTAGAGTGTCGTCGTTTGGAACGCGTTCCCTTGGTTAGTCTCTTCCTTGGTAAGAGTGGATTAAAGGTTTGTAGTGAGAGTAGTTTCTTTCCTAGTACTCGGGTGTTGGTGTTGTGTGATCGGTTGGCCTTGTGTTTTGGCGCATCCTCAATTTCGAGGACGAAATTTTTTTTTAGGAGGGGAGGGTGTGATGACCCAGAATTTCTCCTTCCGCTCGAGTGGGTCTCCAGGATGAGTTGTATTTCTGAGGCATGTGGACTCATTTTTGACATCCTATTAGTGTATTTGGAGCGTCTTTATTTTAATTTGGGATTCTAGTTGAGGTGGTAATATGTTGGTAAAGTATGATTGAACCAAAGAATTTAATTCGGATAGTTATTTTACGAATAGCTTCCACTCTTTTTCCCTTTTCTTTTTCCACACTTTGAATTTGGATGTGAGGTTAGAACCATTGGAAAGCTTATTTCCGGGGCTTCAATTTGGACACAAGAATGACCTAAAACGGAGTCCGGATGGGAGAGTTACACCTATTTGAAGTTTTGGAATCTGTGCTGGAACAGGTCCGCTCGAGCGAGCATATGGACGCTCGAGCGAGGTTTTCGGGACAGCAGCTTTAAAATCGAGATTTTTGATCATTTATTGATATTTTCTTTTCCCCTCTCCTTTCCCCTTCTCCTAAGTCCGAAACCCTAGCTCCAAACCCTTGAATTCCTTTACTTTGATCAACAACCCACCATGATTCTTGTATCAAGGATGAAGAACAAGAGGAGATGAACATTTTCAACCGATTGGAATTCGAGATTGCGTAGGATTCTTCTCTAGGTTTGGTTTCTTGCTTGGTTCTTGAGGTAGGGATTCTCCTTGCTTTTTTCAATACTTCATCTATAGATAGACATGTGGTAATTTTTGTATTGCATGAAAACTATATCATGTTGGATTTTTGTATAAATTCATGAGGTTGAACTTTGGGTTGGTTGTTGGTTTTAGATCCATGATTATTAGATGTGTTTTGGGGCTAATTGGGTGTTAATTAGCTAGTTGTTGTTGAAAGGAGAGGAAACCCTAATATTTATTGATTTAATAATTTAATAGAGGGGTTTGATCTTTGGGTAAATACTTGGGTATTCTGGATTAATGGAAGCCATTGTTGGTTATTTTAGATGATTGAGGCCTTTTGTTCAATATTGAGAAAGAGGGAGGAAAACCCTAATTTAATGGTTATGATTTAATTTATATAATTAAATTGGAATGACTTTGAAAAGAATGTGGTTGATAAAAATGAGTTTTGGCTCTATTGCCTTTGGATTTGATTTTGTGGAAACAAAAGGGATGAAGTTGGTTTTGAAAATAAAAGGAAGTGGGATTGGTTTTGTGGAATGGGAAAAGTACTTTGGAATGGGTATGAATGTTGGATTGTTGTATCTTATACTACTATGTTAGTATTAGTGATAAGTTGATAATCTCATGACAATTGAGTATGTTTATAGATGTACAATATACCTGCATCTAGAGGTTTTGTCCTTGGTCATCGGTGGAGGATGACACGGTTGCGTTGAACTGTTGTGTATACATTACACTATTGATTGATTGTGTATATGACGTTGTGTTTATATGCATTACTTGTGTATGGGAGGAGATAGGGGATGTACTCCACGGTTTAGGGGAAGATAGGGGATGTACCTCTAAACCGGTTAATGATTATGGGAAGATAGGGGATGGACCCAGGGTTGCTGCTTATATGCGCGCCTATTGCAGAGATACAGCTCATATGCTTATCTATAGAAGTGTGATACAGCTCATATGCTTGTCCACCGAAGTGTTTGTTTATTTGATATGATATATCGCCAAAATGTGTATCAGTTGGGAAGTATGGAAGTGAGTTTGATTGTGATTGTTACGATACCAACATGTGTATTCGTTATGTTATCATATATGTTTAACTTGATTTGTTATCCCTGTTGAATTTGGAAATATTGTTAATGAGAGATGGAACCCTTGTTGAGTTATTTGGCCAGGTTCTGAGCCATAATTGGAAGGTGAATTGTGCCATAGACTATGTGTCATAGGCAATGTAGACATTCGTGTCATGAAATTGTAATTGGATTATCTTGTGTTAATCATGTATTAGTTGCTACCCCTTTGTCTTTTAGAAGTGTAAAGAGAATCAAACATTTTAGAAATATGTTCTAGAAAGGCACATCTGTTGTATGTGTGGAAATTGGAGAATAGTAGTGGTCTTAGTGAATTTATTTCCTAAGTAGTTGCTTATGTATAAAAGATTGGGAACGGGGTTAATGAAAGGAAAAAAGGAAAGATGAATCGCTTATAGCGTTGAATGAAATAGTTGTTTTTGAGAAAAGTTTATATATATTTATATATATATATTTTGTCTAAACTGTCACATTACTATTCTAGTATAAGAATGAGTGTGCATGATCATAGCTATCTGTACTGTTGTTATTGTTAAGGATCAAGTTGAGATCCCTACTGGACTATATGTTCATCCCACGTTGTTGAATCTTTTTCAGGTGTTTAGCAGGTTGAGCTGCAAGATTTGGATCTACTTATTTGTTGGCCACGGGGCCTCTTTCTTGTTGGCGGAACGCCATATGTGTAAAAGGGTTACACCCTTCAGTTGTTTATTTAAAAGTTGTAAGCCTAAGGGCAATTTATTAGTATGTCCATGAAACATTTACTTGTATACGAATGAGAGTACTGATATCCATTGCTATGGGTTGAATGTATGAGTTTATTTCCGCATATTATCTCTGAAATTGAATTAAGCTAATGAACTTGGTAATGACCTCGAGTAATAAAAAGTGGGGCGTGACATAATTTCTACTAGTTAATTTACATGTTCAATGCAATTATTGGTTGCTTCTTCATGTGGTTGTACTAATTATTTTAATAATTATTTAATGATCATAATGAATATAAAAAATCATAAATCACTCTATTGCAGAGCTTGAGAACACCCAAATAATTAAAGATTTCCAATATGCTGCCACATTTCATGATCTCAACAAAATAGAAGTCCCCTTTTGGCTTGGGCTTAAATAAGCTTTTTTTTTTTCTCCCCCTGTCATTCGTCCCCTCTATAACTGCCCCTTTTAAATGTGGGATGAGACTTCATTTGTTTTCCACCTTTGTTATACCCCACATTTTTTAATTTTTTTATTTTTTTATAAAAGGGTTGTTGATCTTATAGTCCTTTATATTATGAGTTCAAAGTAAGGGTTATTGGATAATAATACCTGCATCATTCATTAACTTTGATTTTGTCTTGCACAATTTTCAATCAAGTTATGAAGAAAAATTATCTTTATGCATATGTTTGTCTGACCTTTACATTTTGAGTAAAGGAAAATAAAATCCAATGTGCTCTATGTTATTTATTGTATATACATAGTCATTTTATGTTGCAGGATCAAGATAGCAATGCTCATATGGCGTATTGGCTATCAAATACTTTTGTGTTGTTGTTTTTGCTTCAAAGGACTTTGAAAGCTACTGGTGCGAAACCACTGACTCCAACTTCATTCTTTGGGAGGATGACTCAAGTAATGAAATTCCTATTTACTCATTTATTTATAATTTTATTATGATTTCCTTTTTATGGGATTGCAGAGAAATGATTGCACTATCACAACAAATGGAGATTTAATTGATAAAATCTTCTATTGCATTATGTAAAGTAATTCAATATTTAGCATTTCTATGAAATTTTTCTGAATACAAATGATGTTGATATTTTCTCAGGGATTTCGATCATCCCTTTCTTCTGCCAACCTTTCTTTCTGCGGGCTTGAATTGTACCAGGTTGAGGCCAAATATCCAGCTTTACTTTTCAAGTAGCAGCTCACTACTTATGTGAAGAAGATATATGGAATAGTTCGAGACAATTCGAAGAAGGACTTGTCCTTGCTTCTTTCTTCCTATATCCAGGTACATTGTCTACCAAAGTTTGATCTTTCAACTGCATGTATCTGGATTCTATTTTTCAGGGTAACCAATCATATGGTTGTTCGAAGGTTAAGCACTTGAACTTGTTCCAAGTTATGAATAATATATTTATTGGTTGTAAATTTTTAGGAAATAAATTGTGTTGTTGAATGGTTTTCAGTCCTTTGAATTCTTGACATTACATTATAGTTTTGGACATCTTTTTCTCTTTTATTCACCAGATGTATTTTTCTATGAGCCTGTCTAGGATTAAAGATAATAGATCCTTTGTCAAAAAATCTGGTGAAGATGTTAGCTAGAATGAAGTAGTAACATTAATTTCAATTTTCTGCTTCAGCTGGTCATGGTTCACATTCTATTACTTGCCATGTAACTAATAATTGTTGTTAATAAATTAGGCTTTGTGAAACCAATTACTACCAATTTGGGGATTTTATCGTTTATGTCTACTGACAGTATAATCTCACATCCCTTGTTGAATCAAATTGCAATTTATCTCTCTTGGGCAAAAGTTTTGTTTTTTACTATTGTTTTTGTTTCAGGATTTTGTTGATTGTTAGGAATTTTAGGTAGCAAGTAAGGAAGCAAGTTTACATTATAAAGCTAAAAGTTGTAGTACATAAAACACCCAGTTTAGAATTACATAGTTTGCCTCTTTTTTTTTTTGGTAAAAGTTTTAGTTTAAAGACACATTGAGTGTGTGGTGTATTGCTCTTGAATCATGAACCTAGGAGGGAGGTCCATTGCTTTGTAACAAATCTTGAAAATCAAGTTTCAATGTTTATGTAGTCTTAGTTTGTTTTAGTTTTTAAATTCAAATGCAGAGGAAGGCGCAAATGTGACGGTTGGCTGAATTTATTTTCTTTTGTTGTATGGGTATGCAGGGATGCTGCAATTCCAAGAGCCAAAGGTATCTTCACTGAAATCTTTTTTTTTTATTTTTTATTTTAAACAATCCATCTCCGCAGTTATTTGTTTACAAAGTTTAGTTTTTTAATTATGTGGTTTAGGGAAACTTGTCCAAGAGGTCACTCCACAGTAATGCAGAGAAGTTTGAATTTTAGGCTGAGGTGCCTCGGCTTATGGACATCATTATCAACTCACTTTATAGCAATAAAGATATCTTCTTTAGAGAATATGTTTGGCATGGTAGTGAATATATTTGTGTACGGAGGACATGTTTTGTTCTGATTCTCTGTTTTGTATGGAATAATATTATTATTTTAGGTTGGAATATACTTAATTTGTATGGAATTTGACATTAAAAGTTATTCTTTTTTGGATGGTTGGAAATGAAATGGATGCAAATTGCGGAATGATTCATAATAGATGTATTGTTTTATTTATATATATATATATATGATGCAGGTTGCATGGAATACATATATGTTGTGGACAAATTAATTAAAAAATAAAATAAAATCATGTTTTTGGCGACTAAATAATTAGTAGCCAAAAATCAAGTAAATATTTTTATCAACTAAATAGTTTAGTAGCTAAAAATAAAATGGAAAAAAACTTTTGGCTACTAAATATTATTTAGTAGCTAAAAATAAAAATAAAATGAAGAAAAAATTTTGGCTACTAAATATTTAGTAGCTAAAATAAAAGCAAACTTTAGGCAACTAAGAATTTAGTAGCTAAAAAAAATAAATGAAAAAATAAAAAAAATAAGATGAAAAAAAAAAAACCTTTTGGCGACTAAAACTTTGGTTGTCGTAGATACTTCAAGTTTTGGCGACCAAAGTTTTAGTAGGAGAAAATAAGATTTTTGGTGACTAAAAATATTAGTCGCTATTTATAGGACTTTTGGCAACTAAATATATTTTAGTCGCCAATACCTTCCCCGACAACCTTCCCGCGACCAATCCGGCAACCAAAATATTTAGTTGGGCAAAATTCTCAGCGACTAAAATCATACTTTTGGCAACTAAAAATTTAGCCGCCAAAAGTGAAATTTCTTATAGTGGAGGTTCAAACCCAAGATATTTGGTCTGAGAAATAATATGTTTACTACTTGAGTTGAGTGACATACAACATACACACTCTTAAGACATAATCGAAATTTATATTTTACAGCACACCCATCTAGAAGGCTTGAGTTGGTATTGATACAATGTGATATTTTGATATCTGAAAATGCCCTTCTAGACTATTTAATACAAAATTATATAGAGTGGTAGACAAGGCCCTTACTATTTGAACAACACAATGTGTGCTTTTAAGTTAAAATCAAAATTTATATTTTTCAGATTTAACAGGACACTCATCTGGTGGACAGACTCCACTAGTACTATTATAAAGAGAAGGCTTGAGATGGTGTTGACACAACAAAATGACACTTCTTTGAATTTTGAAAATGTCTTTCAAGCTTATTTAAAATACAAAATTATATAGAAAGGACCTTCAGTTTGGTGAACAAGACCCTTACCACTTGAGTGACACACAACATGTGTGTGTTTTTAAATCAAAATCAAAAGTTATATTTTTCAAATTTGATAACACACCCATTGGGTGGACAAACACCACTAGTATATATATCATGACAACAAAAGTGTGAAATTATAAAAGTGGACATATTTGACACTTTTAAATAATAATAAAAAAGTGTGGAATTTTTACTTTTTTTTTTTTGGCGTCATTTTACATAATTTTATTTTCATTTTATGATCTGAACTATTTATTTTGTAACACCTTTCGTGTAGATCATATATGAAAAAAATTAGGTCGATTTGATAATCTTAAGTTAACATTTTTATTTTATCGCCTTTGTTGTAGAAAAATGAAGACAAGTTGTTTTTGAAAATAAACCATCTATTTATTTATTTATTTATTTATTTATTTATTTAGAAAAAAAGGATAAAATGAAAAGACTACAATTATTAGATCAACAATTTTTTTTTAATATTTTTAAATTTTTTTTATGTTTTATTTTTTATGAATAATATACAACGAAGATCTTACAAAATGAACAATTTGAAATATCAAAACAGAATCGATAATAAACCCTACAAGACCGAACATGATAGTCAAATTCAAATTTAAATTTAAGATAAGCCGAACCTATTTTATATCACCACTTGCATGAACATTTATGATTAATTTGATTGGTTTCCTTGTTTAGATATAGTCATTAAAGAATTAATCAAAGCACCATGTACTCGGTGATGTAAACTGTTTGATAAAAATCAGGTAATATATAGGAACCGTCAATTTGTTAACCTATGTCTTAACAGATGAAAGGTATACTTACATTGTCAGAAAAAGAAAAAAAAATGGCAAGGTAATTTCAAAAAAACATAGGAAAAGTTTCCATAATTTCAAAACAACTTCAGAGGTAGTTTGTGTAATTTATCTTTTCCTCTTGTTGTAGGTAATACTTAGATGGTATTTGATAATCTAATTCAATATCTAAAACTGAATGTATGAAGTGAATATCAATTAAACCCATTTGCTGACCATATTTAACTGACTCTTAAATTGTTAGTTTTAAGTTCAAAAAAATTAGTAGAAAACTTTTTTAATACTAACACTCCGTTTGTTTTGATGGAAATTTTTTTTTATATTTTTTGATATTTGGTACGATGAAAAATGAAAGTAAACGAAAAATATTTTCTATTGCCAATGAAAAATAAACATATTTGGGTAGAAAATATTTTTTACTTTTAAAAGGCAGAAAATGTTTTTCGGACTAAAGTTTTACTAATTTCACCACATTACCAACACTCACTACAGGAAAAGTAACCTATTGCAACGTTTCTTTTATGGCGTTTATGATAAACGCCTTTATAGATTAGTTAGATACAACGTTTTCAAAACGTTGTCTCTGATCTCAGTAAAACGGCACCGTTTGAGTCAATTCGTTGACACCGTTCAATACTCCGTCCCTTTCAAAACGTCTCTCAGTCTCTCAGTCCCAGTCTCACTCACTCTTCCACAACTCAGACTCTCTCTCTCTCTCGCTCGGAAACCCATTCGATTTGAAGCTCAGAAACCCTCACTCTCGCCGATTTGAAACTCAGAAACCCTCACCCTCACTCGATTTCAAACACTCTCGATCGATTTCAGATCTGTCGATTTCAGAACTTGTTGTAGATTTTGAAGGTCACTAGATTTGTGCTTATCTTCCGATTTTGGTTCTCCTCTCTTTCGATTTTGTGAGTTTCGATTTTGGTCCTTTGGTCAATCTAGATTTTGAAGCTTGTTTAGGCCACCTTTTTTTTTTTTTTCCCTTCAAGATCTGTAAATTTGTTGCTGCTCTGTTTTGTTGCAATTCTCGCTCAATCGGTCGCTTCTTTTTGTTGCAGAACTCAGATCTGTAAGTTTTTATTTTATATGCATTTGTTTTGTATGAACTCAGATCTCTGATTTTTCAAATCTATTGAATATATATATATGTGTGTGTGTGTGTGTGTGTGTGTGTGTGTGTGTGTTCTCATTGTTTTGAGTTCATTATTTTGGATTTGGTGGATGTATCTCACCTCTCTCTCACGCACACACATCAAGCTGCTAAATGTTTCTTTCTAATCTACATATGTGTGTGTGTGTGTTGTGTTCTCATTGTTTTGAGTTCATTGTTTTGGATTTGGTGGATGTATCTCACCTCTCTCTCACGCACACACATCAAGCTGCTAAATGTTTCTTTCTAATCTACTCAATCCTCTTTAAATTTGTTTTTGTTTACATTTCTTCTAATAATTACCCCAATTATAAGTCTAGGTTGTGCTGCTGCCTTATTTTTATCTGGATTCCTAATTGCTATCTTCCATTAACGCTTGATCGTGCCCTAGAATTATATGAACGTTATTAGATTCGTCATTTATTTGTTACATGAATTTTGTGGGGTTCTCTATATTCTTGTTGTTCAAGTTATTTATATTTATATTTTTTATTTTTCTGTGATTTTGTTTTAATACTAATGATAAAGAAACATTTCAAGTGTAGAATTTGGCAATTTTGGATGGACAAAATGTTATTGTTTGATTGTAGTTAAGCACAGAGTGTTTTGCTTTTGGCTCCTTTCATATAAATTGGGCACTTGCTCATAAGATACTTTGTGGAAAATAAGGGCATTATGTGCAAAGTTGTTTTGGGTCATTTGGGGGTTGCTGGAAATTACTCCATTAATATTATCATGCCTGGTTTTGCTGAATTTTGAGTTACCCTGACAATGTTCAAGCTCACCTTCCCTCAATTGAGTTTGCTCTAGCTCAATTTGAGCTTATTCAGCTTGGTTGCAAACTTGCAACAACTTGGTTTCTTTGCTCTTAATATAATGAGCAGGTAGGGTCATTAAAATGAGCGTTATATTTCTCTTTTGAAGTTAACATGGTTCTTCAATTAGCAAGGCCAAGGTTGGCCAGGTGCCCGTATTTTATTTTCAAGAAATAATAATAGGTTTCTTCATCTTGATTTAGTAAATATGTGGGGCTAAATTGTATCTGAAACATTTGTAGTGCATGTATACATGAAAAGGAAACCTATGTTTGATGTCCGGAGAAGATTATTTTAATTGATCTGAAAAGTGTAATAGATATGCTAAGATCTGTATATGAACAGTAATCTTACTGTAATAAATTAGTTATGATGGCAATTTGCACCTTACAATTTTATGGTCTTCTATTTTAGGGCAAATGGACATCTGGATTGTTAGGTTGGCATAATTAATTGCAAATCATTTTTCTTTATTTTTCTGCAGGTGAGTATCATTGCCCTGTACTAAACAAAGTTTTTACTGAATTTATACACATTGTTGCTGTAAAGACTACAGGAAATGTTTTCTGCTATGAGGCTTGTTTATTTATTGATCATCAATATTAGTAGTCTTTCCTTGTAAGTTCTTTATGTGTAATTTCTATTTAAGTGATCTACACGTCTTCCATTTGTCTTTGCTTCATAGGCAATTAAAGAATTAAACATCAAAACCAAGAATTGGAAGGAGCTTCTCACTAATGAAACATTCACTAGGGCAGATCTTATAACAATTCAGGTAATTAGTGGCTTTGGCATGTGGTATCCTAGTTGGCAGCTATGTTTACAGTACTCTTCTAATTTTGTGAAGTACTCATGTTGGACACTCGACACTTGGGAAGGGTATGAGATGTGTTTGATATACTTAGTTGTACATGTTGGACATCCACTCAACAAGTATGTATAAGTAGTTGAATTTACTATATAACTTTGCATGCGATTTCAATTTTATACATGAATTGCTCTATTTTAATTTGTAAACATTATTTTGTCTTTAAAATTAGTATTTAAGAAATATGAAATTGCTTCTGCTTACAGTATTGTAGATGTTGCTTACGCTTCAGTACATGGAAGGAGTGCTGCAGCTGCAAAGGCCGCATCAAGTGAGAAAACTGCTATTCGGATAGCTATGCACATTGCTGGTGAGATCTCTCATGTGCTTTATAAAGATTTTTGTACTAGTTATTACTATAGAAAAATGGTTCACAACAATCTTTATAAAGATAACTAGAGTTTCTTTCTTTCTTTCTGTTCATTGTGTAAAGATTATTTACAAAATCTTTATAAAGATTTATTGTCCATTGTGAAAATCTTTATGTGCTTTATAAAGATTTTCTTTCTTTCTGTTCATTGTGAAAATCTTTATGTGTCTTTATAAAGATTATTTCTCTCTCATTTTCTTGCTGTTCGGATACACTTTTGACCTTGTGTATCCAGAGTTTCTTTCTTTCTTGGTTTATACACTTTTGACCTTTGATTTATTGTCCTCTTTTCCTCTTTTCCCTTGACCCCAGGGAATTACGGGACAGCATCCTCATCTTGGCTGGAATGCTTAGCACATACTTCAATGTCATGGTTTGTATTTGGTTTTATCTTCTTTATCCATTTGGTCATTTTTTCTGATGTACTACTATTCTGTAACATTGCAGGTGCAACTGAATGTTGTTTTCCAATTTGATAAATTGGTGGAAGAATGTGGTTTTATTTATGTTAATTTTTATGGTAATTTATGGTAAAGTTTGTGCCATTTAGATTCATGGCTTCAATTTGGATTTAAATCAGTATGCTTGAAATTAATATTCTGAAAACACTGTTTTGACTCTTCTTAGTTACTAAAATTTGATTATTTCTTTATTGGTTAATTCTCTTGATTTAGCTACCTCAGATATCAAGTATATGTGCTTCAAATTGTGTAGTGGATATATTTATTTGAATTGAAAGTTTTATGTGGCAGGCTTTAAGATGTCTTAAAGAGAGTTATGTTCTTTCAGTGGATATAATCAAATTTCAACAAACATAAGGAATCCAAATTGAACAAAATTCGAAGTTATTATATGGGGTAGCTAATTTTTTCTGACTGCATCATCTAATCAACCTGGCTAATAGTTGAGGGGGAAATTTTTCACAAAAAAGTTATTTAAAAAATATTCAACATCCTCAATGGTTACGATGTTCATTGTGTAATCATTTTTGAGGTTCATATATAAATCTCCAGTTCAGCTACCCTTAAAACAAATACCTAATATGTTATTTTTAGTGCCAATCTGGGTTGGTAATTGGTAGCTGATATAGTTTGTTAGAGTGTTTTTGTTATGAGACTTGAACCATGGGATGCATTTGTTCATAAAAAATACTGTATGCACTTTGCCTTGTTCAATAACCAATTGTGCATTACTATTTGATTTCACCGACATTTTTGATGTAATATACTGTTCCTACGTTTTTGCTGGATATTGGTCTAGATTGAAGTTTACCATACCCTATTTATGCAGGTCATATTGACATCTTTGGTTTACGAGAAGCAACAAAAGCTAAGAATCATGATGAAAATGCATGGGCTTGGCGACGGCCCTTATTGGCAACAAAAGCTAAGAATCTAGCTGGTGATTTTGTTAGGGTTAATATTCTAACTGCGAGTTGATTTATTTTGTTTTTTTTCTCTCTCTATATGGCATTAATTTAGTTATGGATCTGGGTTGCCTTATTTTAGAACACCCCAAATTGACTAGTGAAGTCCCTATCCTGTTATATTATTGATTGTTACTTGTGGCCAGTACAAGTTTAGGTGCTTGTGGGTACCAATTGGTAATTGATTTTTGCTTTTGAATATGCAAGTAAAATAAGAGAGATGCTCTTTTGGTGGACAGGTTCTTTCAATTCTAATTTTATTTATTTTTATTGTTTGTTCAATTTTGGTTTTGGAGCTCTTGGTTGATGGTGTTTTACTACCTCAGGTGAAAAATTTTGGGGTTTAATTTAGAAGTACCCACATCTTTGATCACAAGATCTCTCATCTCTCTCGCTCGAGGAATTTTTTAAATATATTTAGAAGGATCTAAATATTTAATCATAAGATCTCTTCTCTCTCACTCTCTACGCATGTATGCCCCCACATGTGCACAAGCACAACCACACACATGTATTGTACAGATTATGATGGTCCCTCTTGGGTGCTCCTCTTACCACTGCATGGCCGTAGAGGGCTGTATTCTTCTTGCTCCTCACATTTGCTTGCTTAAGCCTTTGGCTAGGTTTTAGATTCAGGTGCCCACTGTTTCTGTTCATTATTGGGTAGGGTGGGGTCTTCCTGTCTTTTTTGTGGTTGTGGGGGTTGCCCAACCACTTACCTTTAATGAAGGTTGTTGATAATTTGCTAGAATGATTGACAACTGTGACATGTTGCTTCCCTTTTTTCATGGTTGTTGGTGTAAAGGACATGCACCATTCAAAATCATTTTGATGATGGTGTGGAATGTTAACCACCAATTTAACATGATGAATGTACTGGTAGACATGTTTTATGCACATGGGACCATTTGACTTCCTCTTTCCAAATAGTTTTGAGAATAATGATATGTATCTTGAAATGAGAGTGGGAGTAGGGGGTGGTTTCATCTACCCTAGTTGCAGCCCAGAGTTTTCTGTCATTTCAGAAACTTCGGGGAAGGTTGTTACAAATTTACTACCTCAGAAGATACTTGGAATTTCCTTCAAAAAATAATTTATTAAATAAATAATTTCTATGTTTCAGCCTTCCGCATAAAGTAGCAGCAGGGTTTCATGAGCCTTAGTAATTGGCTGAATTGAATTAACTGAAGACTGAAATAATTTGAAGTATGAATGTTGCTTGCATTGTCTAAGATTTAACTGTTGAGATAAAAATATTCTGCAACTAGATTAGCTTATGAAATGAGGCCAATTTTTCCAAACAGTTTTGTTTGAGATTCTTTTTTAGTTTCCTGGAAAGAGCATTGATAAAGAAGTAAAGAAATAACGGTTCAAATCATCCACAGGCTAATGCAACTGTATAACTTCATATCTCATTGCTTGTTGCTTCCATCGGCTCTGCAACCATGTATATATCATTTTTTAACCATAACGAAGTTCCCTACTCTGCTTCATTACTTGGATTAGCAAGTATATCATGAAATATTTGTGTTAAGGAATTTTTTTCCCCTTGTGCTTGGAGTTTATGATAATTAGTTAAGATGATGCTGAATTGCTGGAGTTTATGCAGGCCAAGTATGTGGTTTCATCATGTTAGACAAAGTCCAGACAGCAGAGAACGCACTATCGCAGTGAACTATTGTAATTACGAATTTGACGCTTCTTCCTTTTTCTTGCTTTGACTTAAAAAAAGGAGTATAAGAATCTAACGCACATGTTATCTTGCAGGGTATGATATGCAGTTTGATGTAAAATATGCTTACTTCAACTTCTTACAATCAATTCCTCACCCATCATCCCATGGTCTGACACCGCATGAAATGGGATTTGTTGGATCATCCTCAGATACATCTATTTGCTATTTAGGAGATGAACCAGATATCAATGCTATGGAGAGGGTGAATGTGGCTGAAAACAGAGGTGACAGTGATGAAGAATGAATAACGATGTGTTAATGAGGGTGGTTTGATCTTTGAGGAGCTCTTTGGTGAGAAGATGCAGAGTGTAGAATAGAGAAAAAGCAAGAACATCTTCTATGTTTGCATCATTGAACTTTTGAACAGGTTTTGGGGAATTTTGCCTGCTGGTTGAAGATATGATGACAGAACTATCTCTTAGTATTCTCAGTAAGTTGGGTCTCTTCAAATATTTTTTTGTAGAGTTCTTATTGTCAGTGGGAGAGACTGCTGCTAAAGTAGGTTCAATGAACGAGGCTCCCGCTAAAGAATGGTTTGAGAAGAGCAAGATGTTTTGATGTTCTTTGAAGTACCAAAAGTGACAGCAATGTTTTGATTGGAAATTGGTGGTTTTATTTTCACTTTGTGACTTCTATTTTTGTTTATTTATTTTTCTTAAATGAAGAACCAAACAAAAGAAAAAGAGGGAATAATAACAATACCCGTAGATTGCTTGGTCTTAGTAATCACATAACTTTGTAATATCAATTTTCAACAAAATTTATGATCAATGATTGAATCACAATGACCATCACATTATATTTACTCTTTTTTATATATATTTTGAATGGATTTATTTTACCATTCAAAATGGTATTTTATTTCATATTCTTGCATCAGCAGCAGGGAACCCCCCCCCAAAAAAAAAAGAAAAAAAAGAAAAAAGTGGCGTTTTTTCAAAAAATGCGACAAAATGACGTCATTGTAGGGAGTAGCACAAATTAAAAAAAAAAAAACAGTGGTTTTTTTTGAAAAAACGCCACTAAATGACGTCATTGTGACGTCACACGTTAATTTGGGACGGAGGATGAGACGGTCATTAAAGATTTTACGGCATTTTATAAAACGCCGTCTAATATTTTTAGCGACGTTTTTTAAACGTTGGGTAGCTATTGCGACGGCCCTATCAGCGGCGAAAGTTTTACACGTCACTATAAGATATTACGGCGTTTTTCAAGCTTTTCGCGGCGTTTTAAAAACGCCGCTAAAAACGAATTTCCTGTAGTGACTACTCTTACTTCCACCATCACACCACCATCACACAACCACCGCCGCCATCTCCACCTCCACATTTACCTTTACCTTTGCCCACCACCACCACCACCACCACCAAACATAGAAAAATATTGTCTTCAAAAAGCATTTTTTGATATTTTGAATTTTTTTTTGTAGAAAATATCTTTCATTGAAAAATATTTTTTGCTCCAACAAACGGAGCATAACTAAATTAGAATTATTTATGCATAAATATCTATGGAACAAGGTGAAATTATATTCACAGGAAAAAGTGAGATAACGTATCCCTTCCTTAATTCTGCAAGAAAAATCAAAGTCAATGATCACTCCCAACCTAGGTAGTTCGAGAGGACCCTCTAATGATCAATTCAAAATACTGATTGACCATGTATATGATGTAGGTACTAAAATGTATTAAATGAGTTTTTTGAGTTACCTTAGCCTGTCATTTGTGCCTTGCCTGTTTCTCCTTTTATAGTTGCTCTATTTGTATTGTGATCATCCGTTCTTATTTTGATTAGAGGCCTCTGCCCTTTCTAGAGGTCACTTAGGCTAGTTGCTAACTTGCTTTTGGTATTGATCGTCAAATTCATGTTCATAGGATGGTCAAAAGGGCATTAGGTCTTAGTGGCCAAGTTGTGTTGCATGACAATTGTTGGATGGTTTATGATTAGACAACTTCCTCGTTTGCTAGCTTGAGTTTATACCGTAGCCCTTTTGCAATGGGTTTTTCATCTGTTGGATTGGGGCTTGATCTAATGATCCCTGTTACTTCTAGTGATACTTCTTCTAGATGGATATCTTTTATCCCCACGCGCTTGGCTTAAGATTTGTCTTGGGCTATTACTCTCTTAAGATTTGTCTTGGGCTATTACTCTCTTAAGATTACCTTTATACAATACATGGCACACGGCCAAGAAGTAAAGGGCCCCGTTGCCAACAATTAAAAGACTTCGAGTCATGAATAATCCGCCAGCCTTGTACCTGAAAAAGTTTATCAACATGTGGGATGAGCACTAAGTCCAGTAGAGATCCCGAAGATCCTAACCAATCACAACATATAGATAAAAATGATCATGAATGCATCAAGACATACCATATAAGTAATGTGACATTTAATATCCAAGATATACTCATATAACTGTGTTTTTCTCAAAACATTCCTCATGACACAATTTAGTATAAAATGATTTCCTCTCTTTCACATTCCCATCATTACTTCCAAAGAAAATATTTTAAAACCTCATTGTGTCTTTGATAAAACTTCTCACATTGACATAAAGGAATCTCACTTAAATAACCGTTTTGAAAATATAACCCCACATGCAAATCATAATCCCCATCCTACCTCTCAATACACCATAAGCGTATACATCCCAATATATATGTATATATATCTACAACCTTCCTTGACCATAGGCCCAAGGATTTAAAAGGTGACCGGTATGGAACCGTTAACACATATATATACATTCAGCCAAGATAATCGAAGTAATATATGCTACCAATCTCATCTCCACAATATGAAAACCGACAACACGTATATATATATCCACAACGAGATAGCTGAAGTAATACATACTACCAAACTCATCTCCACAATATGAAAACCGACAACACGTGTATATATATCCACAATAAGATAACTGAAGTAATACATACTACCAAACTCATCTCCACAATATGAAAACTGACAACACGTATATATATATATATATATCCACAACGAGATAACTGAAGTAATACATACTACCAAACTCATTTTCACCAACCTACAACACGGATGGCAATCCAACAATACTAATACCACATAACACTTTACCGGCCTCACCCGGAAGGAGGTGCTCCTCGGGTCATACTTTACCAGGTGCAAACCGGAAAGGAACGAAGAACCTATCACAAGGCACCACACTTTGCCGGCTATGATACGGTGGGAAACGGACCCCTTTTCACACTTTACCAGGCGCAAACCAGAAGGGACGAGGAAACCGGCTCAACACGGCAGGTAACGACCCCCAAAGAACATCACATCAAAAGCATAACAAACTAACCAACATCAATAATACACAGGTGTAATACATACACCTAGTCTAACCATCACAATCCTAACTATCAACAGTTAAATACATTATCCCATTTCTATCAAAACGTGCTCCTCGCACTGCCGTTCAACAACAGGTTTTCTTTCATTATTAAAGTGTTTCCAAACACAACCCGAATTACTAAACATCAAAATCATACTATCGACAACTGTCTCACAATACAAATACATTTATAAGCGTTGTAGTTATCTCTTTAACAACATAAAATGTTCACTTACAACCAACATGTATATCATCTCATATCATATAATCCATCCTACAATAATACACATGGCATATATCTAACAACAATAAATACCATCTTCCACCGATGGCCAAGGAAAAGCTTATACGCCAATTACATAAGCTTGAAATAATAGATACACCCTTAGGTAATTCCACACTCCCGTTCATCACAAACTCTCAAGTTTTATAAAAAAAAAAAGGTTTTTAGTTCCATTTTGTTTTGAAAACAAAACCTTACTACTCCAAATCCTAACAAACACCACAGTGGCCATGTCCACCAACATTAAACCAAAACCCCAATTATTTATAACAACCTGTAGCTCGCCTTTTCTCGCCCCCTTTCGGAAGGTTTAAAACAAACCCTACAGTTTCGGACCCTCGCGGTTCTGAATCTAATCTCACAAGTGCAATGTGAAACTGACAAACACCAAAGAGTCCAAATCCGGCAAATCTTTTGAAAAATTGATTTTAGGATAAAAAAATGCAAAAAATGGACTGCTTTGCCAGATACAGAGTCGCCACCTAAATATTTTATTTTTTGAGAAAATTTAGGAAACCCATGACTCGTGTCAAAGGCTACGTGTCCATCATCACCAAAGTTGCCTCGGCTCGGGAACTTAGGTACGAAGGGGGAAGGTCATGAATTGAGCACCCCCGCTCGCCCGATCAAAGATCGACCTCTACTAATCATGATATGATTTTTTATAAACATTATGTGTTCTTGTTCAGTTATTAAACTAGCTTTACTATGTGATGCGCACAAGCAAGTATAGACTAGTTTGCAAGACTTGGAACAATTCAACTCATGTTTGTTTGCGAAAATGGTTTGAATTTGCCACCTCAAGTGGGCTTAAAGTTTGCAGATTTGCCACCAAACATAGTGGGCTTAAAACATGATTTGCCACTCAACAAAGGGGCTTAAAACATACATTTGTTGAATTGTTCCAATTCAAACAACAAGCCTTTATCCACAGGCATTCATGCAGTTTAACATTTAAGCACATAGCCTCATTGCAAGCATGCTAGACATGGCAACATTCACATTTATGCAAATATGCTAAAGCGTAAAAACTCACCTAGTACTCCAAGCTAGGAAAACATGAGTTAGTGAAATATGCATGATTCCTAACTATGTTAAGTGTCTAATGCAACACATGCAATATGCAATTAATAGGCTCGGCTGCTAATATTACATATGGATCGATTTTATAACATGAGGTTTAAATACGTATTCAAATAAGGTATTGAAATGACAATGCAATTTGAATGATGCGCCGAGCCTCGATGCATGCGATACGAATGAATGGATGCAAGCATAAGGCATGCTAATTTGAAATATGTCTCTAATCTAATCATCAAAAGTGATTAAATAAAAGGGAGAAATACGTGGGGTTGGAAGACATACACACATGCACGCACACTTATTACAACATTACGCCCTCGCAAAGGAGGGTCCGAATGAATAAAAGCTAATCAACTAGCTACACTAATTAAGCTAACTACTTATTACAAAATTTGAATTAATTAACTATTTTAGTTAACTAATTATAAAACGAAATTGAACAACTAGTTAAAATAACTAATTATTTACAACATTTAATTAGCTACAACTAATTAATTACAACACATATTTGATCTATTGCTAATTAAACTAATTAGCTAATCCTGGGAAGTGAGGGAGGTCCATGCATGCTCGGTTTCCACTCGAAAAGCCACTGCCTTGTTGTTGAATGCCTATGTTTGCACATTTGAACACTAACAATTCTGCCCACTTCCAAAACACCTCTGCTCCACCTTACCAACACACTGTGCAAATTTCACTGATGGCCTACAAGGGGCCGGTCGGCTACCAATGGTGGCCGGTCGGCTACCAATGATGGCTGTCGGCCACTGATAGTCCGGACTTCCTTGCATAACAGAGAGCAAACAGAGCAAAACAGTGTATTTTTCAAGGGTTGTTTGCACACTTTGCCTCTCCTTTTCATGAGAAATCAAAGGAGGGACAAAGTTTGGTTCATAAACCATCAATTAAGCAATTTCATTGCTTGATGGCTTGTGAAACCAATTGTGCAAGTTTAATAAATGCAAAATGAGACCAAAATGACCATCACCCTATCACGCATGATCAAGGGCAATGGAGACCTAGGAAAATGGCACATTTCATCACTTTTGAGTATGAAATGTCCCATTTTCCTTGTGTTCAAATTAACGTCCGATTTGAACACATGCAATGCAACACAAAGAGATGTTTATCTTGTCACTTTTACTTGCCAATTTTGTTTATACATTTTAGTTACCAACTCAATCATTAATCAATTTGTCCATTGGTGAGTGTCTTCTAAGATGAAAGAAGTGTCAACCAAAGGATAGTGTAAGGCAAGAGAGAGATCATGCCATTGGTAATGAACCCTCAAAGTGGATTAAACCATTAAGCATAGCCTCAATCTCAAGCTTAAAGGATCTCAAGCTTGAAACAACCCTCAAAAGAAAATGAAAGAGTGAAGCAAAGAGGGAGATTGTAGAGATTATAAGTGCTGAAATTAGGTGGGAAAAGGCACTAAAACATGCAATCAACTCAAACCAATGGTGGTTAAAGCCTTAAAACACCAAGCTAGTGAAAGGACTTACACTACAACTATGCAATACAAGACTCAAAAGGTACCAAACAGCCAAAGTAGTGGCAAAACAGCTCAAAACAGAGTTCAAAACATGCTGGACTTGAACCACAAAATGCTAAAACATTAAGCTAATACATGGGGCTAACTAGGCATGCAAATAAGACACAAGGAGGGGAGGCTAACCCCTCCAAATTTGGACTTCAAAATGAGTTTTTTGCTACTGAAAAACCTCTAAAATTCAGTGGTTAAAAGGCCCAAAAAATTTGGTTTGAAAGTGGTGAACAAAGGTACAACAACTTTACAAACATAGAAGCAAGAAAGAATGAACCACCCCTTAATTGAAAACAGCCTCAAACTAACACTTTTAGGCCACAAAAAAAAAAAAAAAAGAGTTTTTGACAATTCAAAACTAGCCCCAAAACAGTTGAAAAAAGATGGCAAAACAAGTGTGCAAAACAAGTATAAAAGAGAGTGTTATACCTCTTGAAGGGAAGACACAAATGAGGCAATAAATTAAGCCAAGACCACCTTCTAGAGCTCAAAGAGGGTCCCAAGTAACCTCAGCCCAAAAATAAGCAACTTTGGTTAAGGGTTGATAGGCAAACTTGAAGTGTATTATACTTGTATGCACAAAAGTTCAAGAGAGAGAGAGAGAAAGAGAAATGTAGAGAGAGAGACTCCCAAAAATTTTCTAACCTTGAAATATGAGAGATAGGTCATAAATATATAGAAAAATGTGAGCTTTGGTCGAAAATATCATCAAATGGACAGCTGGAACTTGTGCAAACAGCTGGAGGTAAATATCTGCAAAAAAAATTGATTTTTGACACCAGTGGATGGAAAAATTTATCCATGGCTGGAAAACATCATCCATGGCCGGCATGGGGCCGGCAAACTTCACCTATGGCCGGCATGGGGCCGGCAAGCCACATCAGTGGCCAAAAATTGTTTTTTGGGCCCGACTTCAAATGGGCATATCTCCTTCATCCGGACTCCTTTGCAGGTCATTATTGAGTCTAAATTGAAGCCCCAGAAGTCTACTTTCCAATGGTGGCAGCCTCACATCAAAATTACAAGTGTACAAAAAGATATGCCTATTTTAGTGAAGACTGCTCAGTTTTGGTCCTAACCGGATTGATGCCTAACTTCTCCTCAACTAGTTTTCTTCCCTCCTCTCCTATTGTATTCAACTCCAAACCTCTAAATAAGGTGTTTTGAAAGATTTTTCAAAGAGTTCACCTCTCTTTCATTTATTTCCACTTTGTCCTTGCTCGATTTACCGAAAAGTGAAACATTTAACAAAATGCGAGTTTCGAAACATTGTAGAAACTTTTTTCAAAAATATTTGGAAAGAGAGGGTTTTAAGGTCTAAAATAATTTTGGTCATAATAGTTTTGGTCCGAAATGGGGTGTAAGGTTGGGATTTGAAACTCCTCTTGCCGAAGAAATCCAACCTTTGCACAATATAGCCTTTATCCTCAAGCAATCAACTTAAGGCCCCCAAGTCTTAAAGGCGGTCAAAAATGGGGTGTCTATACAACCACATTATAACCCCATTTCAATTCAACATTAAACTTCTCTTTAATATTCCAAACCAATAAACTAAACACGCAACATTTCCAATTCATATCCTACACATGATTCACAACCCACAACCAATTATACACAACCCACGAACTCACCAATATAAACCCAAATCCACCCATATGCTTTTTAACAAAATCAACCACAAACTATGTTTTTAAATGTAGCGATAATACCAAAAGTCTATCTATAAAGAGGTATTGAAAGAAACTTAAGAATCCCTACCTCTTGGAGCGAAGAGGAGAAAAGTCAAAAATCCACCGGCGACGAAAACATGATCCGCTCAGTTCAAAAGGAAGCCCTCGCGACCCTCTACATTTTGATCTAAAGGACTAGGGGTAGAAAATGGGTGTAACTAGATGAAACCCAAGTTTTTCGGTCCAAGAAACCCTAATAATGGCGAAAAGGAAGAAAGAAAGAGCGAGAAGAGAGAGAAAAGCAAAAAGTGAATTTTTTCAGCGCACAATGGCCTTATATAGACGCGTAGTTCGCTCAAGCGCAAGAGTGACACTTGAGCGTCCATACACAAAAAGTGTGACTGCTCAAGCGCAAGAAATGTCGCTCGAGCGTAGAATACAAACTCTTAGAAGTTTTACAGACAAGTGACCACCGCTTGAGCACAAAAAGTACTGCTCGATCAAACACCGCTCGAGTGCAGGAATGGCTGCTCAAGCGAAGAATGACAACTCCCAGTATCTCTACAGACCTGCAAAAGTGCTGGAAGTTCACAATGACCGCTCAAGCGTAGGAAGTGCCGCTCGAGCGCAGAAGCAAAATTTTGGGCAACAATAGCTTGAGAAATAAGTCACCAACATGTTCCCAATGCAACCAAGACACTCCAATAACCAAACCCAATAAACAATGAGCAGAAGCAAGACATGAACAACCAAAAAGGCAATGAAACCTTGATCCAAAACATCAATGGGTCAGATTCAAACCAGGGTCGCTATAATAGAAAAATCAAAAGAGGGGTTTTTCGAATAGTCTCTTGGAAATGGTTTTGATGTTAAAAATAATGTGGAGTTGGGTGCAAATGGTTGATTTTGAATACTTGGGTTTGGTTTTGAAAAGAGTAAGAATTTTTCCCTAAGTGTCTCAAATATTTAGTTTGCATAAATAAATGAAATTGATGTTGGAACAATAAAATTGGATTGGTATTGATGAGGATGGTAGAGTTGGATATGTATTATCACTCACCTCTTGAGATTGGGAAAGTTTACCTTTATGGAATATAAACTATTTGTTTAGAAATATCTGTTTTGGGCTATCGGTGGAGGATAGCTACGATTGTTGTAGAATTTACACGTGAATTAAGAAAATTGAAACTATTTTCTCATTCATTTGCATTGAACATTATTTCATACTTATACATTGAAAATGTTATCGTTTTGAGAAAAAGGGTGAATTCGAAAAACATGAATTGTGTTGTTGAACTAAGTTGGCCTGAGTGTTCTCGGTAAAAGTCTCGAAAATCGCGTGTATACATGGGTGCCGATCTCGCGGACAAAATTTTCATGAAATGGCAATAGTAGTGCTTATATAGCCTACGTTTACATGGGTCCCGGTTTACAGTTTCCTCCGAACGAAATTTTTGGGAAAGGTTCTATTGTTTTGAAATTCTCAAAGTGTGAATCAGCACCCTATTTTCTATTGAGATGGAAATGAATTTTGAATCAAGATATTAACTCGACATTGCATAGTTTTGAAAAGGGATATAAATATGTTTTGGAAAGAACACGGCATATACATTCACCTTATAGCTTTGTTATATTTATACACTGTGTTGGATTATTTCTATTAGGCTTTAGCTCACCCTATGTGGGAAAAAACATTTCAGGTGTGATAATATGCCTCCGCCAAGGTAGTAGCTTGGGAGATTTGGAGCAAGAGTTTCTTTTTATTGTATTTATTTTGTATAGCCAAGGGCTTTAAATGTATTGGACCTAAAGTCCACTTTTGTTGTGACCAAGGACTATCTTGGAGAGTTGTAAGCCGGTAGGGCGTTTCTCATTTGTTTAACTTCTATTCTTTTCTTTTATTTGTAACATATTCTATAGATTCATGGCTAGGCATATTGAATATATACCGCATCTATGTCTCTTTTGTAAATCACGTTGGATTTAATGGAAGATAGCTATGTTAGTATTGTTGTCGTCTATTAATATTGTGGATGGATTATGGTAATTATTTTAGGGCGTTACAACCACCACCACCACCACCACCACCACCACCACTACCACTATTGTTATCATCGCCACAAGTACAACCATCATTTTACTATCTCACCACCACATTACCACCATTATGGTTGCTGCTACTGCCACTACTACTGTAACATATTCCATTTCCACCTCTATCACCACCACTATGATAGTTACCACCATCATTCTATACCACCATTGCCATCGTTGTCGCCACTACATTATCACAATTACCATCACCACCCTCCATCTCTACTACATCACTCTTTCACCATCACCAATGCCATTATCCATCCATCTCTACCACTATCGCCATTGAAACCATAGTCGTCGTAGTTACTTCTACCACTACCACCACCTCATTACTTTATATAAAAATTGGAAAAGAAAAAATTTGGGAGCTTTTTGATAAATCATTTTTCTAAGAGTTTTATTTCATCAAACCCATATTCTTTTTGACTATTCCATTAGATCCTATTTGAGGTAAGAAGACCAAAACACCCTCAATCTGTCCTGCCCCCTATTAATGTTGATTTTTAATGTTGATTGTCATTATGTTTTGGTAGTTTGCATGCATTAGGATGTTGACTGTCATTATATTCCTATTAATTTGAAATGAATTTTTGTCATTGTGTATTCAATTACATGATGTGAATATTCACATCGTGTAATTGAAATGAATATTCACATCATTATATTCATATTAATTTGAAATGAATTTTGTCATTGTGTTGTCAATTACATGATGTGAATATTCATACTGAAACATACTAATATGACGTACACTTCACTACATGTTGTGAATAAGAATGTGTTGTTAATTAAAAATATAATGAACACTATTTTTAATGTAAGAAAGTTCACATGTTGTGAACGTTCACATCACTACATTAGATGGAAGAAAATTTTTTCAAAAAGGTGTTGTGAACATTCACATCAGATGAGAGAGAATGTTCACATTATTTTTAATGTGTTGTCAATTAAAAATATATTCACATTATATTATAATATAAAATAATAATATCAAAGTTATCTAATTTGTGTATGAAATTTCCTATGCCTTGGTCCCTTCCCTTCTCTCTCCTCCCTTTAATATTAAATATCAATATTAAATATAAGGGCATAAGAGTCTAAGAAAATAGTGTAAATCAAGAAAAAATGATTTTATGGAATAAAAGTATAAATACATAAGACTAAGTGGGTTAAAAAATTCTTTCATGTACTTATTTTATTAGAACACTTCTAAATGTGATTTATCAATAAAAATCCCAAAAAATTTAGAATTAATAAATTTAAAATTTTATTTCGTTTATATCAAATCATTTATTTTAGTTCAACATTTAAATTTTTAAATAATTTTTTAGCTTAAAAAAAATTCAACATTCAATTTTTTGTAATTTGGACAAAATTCAATTTGTGATTTGAGGCCGAAACAATTTACCCCCTATGCTTCAAATATAGTTAGAAAGTTTTTATGTGATTTTGGACCAAATTGCAAGAGTTAATCTATTAACTACAAATGTAAAATGATTGTAATACTCTCAAACTCTATACTCTTTTTGTTATTTTCTTTCTTTTTCCACTCTCCTGCACATAATTTATAATTTTTAACATTAATTCAATTAAATCAAAATTAATCATAAATGCTTAATTATTTATTGTAATTATTAATTTATAATTTAATTATATTTTAGATCACAATTATATCTAAATCCTTAATTATTTATTATAATTCTTAACGTCCTAATCTATTTTTAATTTAATTACACTTTTAATTTTATCAAACACCATCTTAGGGGTTGTTTGGGTATGATCTAAATAAATGTACTTGTTTGGGTTATTATCTTGCTATTTTTCTACATATATTTTTTTTTTATATAAAAAGTTAAAAAATACACCAAATAAGCAAATCCCAAACAACCTCTTAGCCCAGAAATTATTCCATGTTACTTGAAAACTGCACGATTGATTTCTTGTATATGGCCCACAAAACTGAACTGAGTCTGAAATAGCCGTGTCTGTGTGTGTGTATATATCAGTACCTGTAAACGGAAAGGCACTCTTGATTTTGAGCCCGCATTTTCGATGGCAAAAAGGTGTTAACACACATATATATACATATATACATGTACACATTTATAGATAGATATATTCAAGGCATCATTGAAGGACTGGTGTTTCATCGTTTCTTTGAATAGATTTCTCTCTTCAAATGTGGTGTATTTTCATTTCGTGGACAAATTTTTCTCTGCTTGTTTTTTTTTTTTTTTTTTTTTTTTTTTTTTGGGGTGTAAAAACCCTTTGTTTGGTTAATGAGAAAATTGGAGGAAAAGCAAGTTAAAAATGGAGAACTTTTTGGACCAAACATTTTCTGTGAGTGGGTTTTCTTGAGTGTCAAGTAATACAAAGTTGGACTAATATATATATATATATATATATTTGTTTTTTTCCCTGGAAACCAAGCAGTGTCTAAATCTCATTTTATTGAAAACATCTCATTTTATTGAAACATCAGTGCCACTAGTACAATAAATGACTTGTTTTTCTTTTTTAATATTAGAAGAAAGTTGTGGGTTTTGATGTTTGGATGAAATTTTGTTTCCTGGTTATGCACAGGTCTGGTTCAAGAATTGCTCAAGATTTCTTTTTCACAGTCATCTCTCTGATAAGGTATATTAATATTTTCTTTTGCTTCTTGTTTTGTTTTGTTTTTATTTTTTTCCAGGATTAATTTGAGGTTGTAAGTGTGACAAATTATTTCTTTTATAATGGAATTTCTTTTTAATACTTAATATGTTTCCTCATTATATGATTTTTTCCCAGACTTTGGTTAGATATTAGCCTGGTAAATATGCATAGGATTTGACTCATGTCAAATAAGATATTCTTAAACTATTACTATCTACAAAGTTTGCTTTACATATATAATTCCTAAAATTATATAATAAAATTTACTTACATATATCAAGACATGAAAAAAAAATTATTATTATAAGAACCAAAAAATCCAAAAAAATAAAAATAAAGATTAGTTTTCTCTTTGCATGCATTATTAATTCCCCTTTAAATTTAGGGAAAATCAAGCACATTCTTGAATCAAGTCACCTGCACTATTGGTAAAAAATGTTAAAGATTGTTGCAATTCAAACATACGGAACCAAACTGAATTTGGATGGAAGTTTAAGGCTGCAATGTGTAATTTGCGAAGTTCCTAATGACCTCTTGTAGTTCAAAGGGAAGACTGCTTACATGGATTCCGAACTTGATGAAGTGCGTGTGGAGTGGATTAACTTCATCCTAGAACATGTGATTATCTTCTATATGTAAAGGAAGGGAAAAGTGAAACGCTTTAGCTTCTATTTAACTTTATTAATGGCTTTTGTATTTCATTGTTATTAATGACTTCTATTTAGTTGGAACCTTGACATGCCACTTCTCAAGAATGAGCTTACTGTTTCATACCCCTTTTTTCTTTTTGATAAAGCTCCAAGTGAATATGTACTCCAAGAATGCTAGTGTCTTCCGTATGATCCCATCATATATGTGAGTTTTGTTTAGATAATATTAATTTTTCTTGTCTTCTTCTTCTTCATCATATTTATTCTTATTATTTTTAAATGGTAGGTTTTGAACATCATTTTTGTCCTTTGTTATGGGTTTGATTTTCCAATTTGTCCATACTAGCATAATCCACTCTATGTCATTGGATATGTTGACTACTAGCACTTGGCAGGCATTTTGGAGGACTAGTCGGAAGGCTTTCGTTTTGGTATATGCCACATATCCTATTTGAACAGTCTCTCATAGTGTTTAATAATTGGAAAAAAAATATTGGCATTTTGTTTTCTTTTTAGTTTTTTAGTTTTTTTTTTTTAATTTTTAATTTTTTATATAGTTGTGCTTGTGAATATGAGTACATGAACATATGGACTAATTGAGTGTTTATTTTATTTTATTTTTTTTATGCATTCTCTATTATCTTAATTTAGACCTTGCTGCTGTCTACAACCATATCATGGTCATATTGATGCTTACAAACAAATCAGTTTTAGATTTTATGAAGGTTTTTATTTTTCATTTCAAAAAGGTTTGTTGATCTACAGATAAATGTGGTATATAGTTATCAAGTGTCCCTTTTTCTCTGTCTTTTTAAACCTTTGAGAATCTTAAGGCTAGTTCTCAGAAATTCCTAAGTTTTGCAACCTCAGTCTGATGCTATTTTGATCAGCAAAATAAAACACTCTATTGATGAAACTAATATGAAATACATGACAGAATACATCAATAAAGAAGGCCAATGAGCAACACATCATAGTAACCCATCCTAATCCCAATTAGGTTGGCACCAAGAGGACCACACAATCATCTGCAAGCTCAAGACCAAGTTGGTAAGGTACCAACAACAACAAACAAAACAAAGAAACACAAAGACCCAAACAGACAAACCATAGCTCCTAACAACACAACCACCCCTGCCCAGCACAGCAAAAACACCAAAGTAGCCAACAGATTTCTTAACCCCCCCTCCCTAATACATACTTGAACCTGGTTAAGGCTATAAATAAAATCACTGATCGTGTACTGCCACGCCTTTGATAATGATATCAACCAAATAGCACTTTGATGATGATAGCAACCAAATAGCCACCCTAGTTTTAATCAAGTTAGAGAGTTCCCAAACATCAGCTTTAGCCTCATTGAAGGCACAATCATTTCTTAGCTTCCATATAGACCACAAGGCAACGAGAGGGACAATCCTCAAAATCTTCCTCTCTTGCTTCTTTAGCTTACCACTCTCACACCAATTCAGTAAACCAACAACTGTACCAAGAATGACCCATTTTCCTCTCTTGCTTCTTCAGCTTACCACCCTCACACCAATTCAGTAAACCAACAACTGTACCAAGAATGAACCATTATAGCCCTCACCACTTTAATAAGGAAGACCAAACATTTCACACAAAGGAGCAATGTAGCAGTATATGAAACACTGATTCCTCCTCATTTTTACAAAAGTAACACAAGGTGGATATGCCTCCCGTAAGAACCCCAATCCGTTGTAGGAACATCGAAGTTTTAATCTTATGCTTCTACGCGAGCCAACCAAAGAATTGCACTTTGGGAGAAAGAACATTATTCCAAATCAAATTAATAGATCCGGAAATAAAGCCTACCTTTACAGTACTAAAGCTGTACAAAGAAGACACTGACAACATACCTATGGAATTGGCTGCCCATCGTGGGTGATCCACTATTCCCCTGCTAACTACAGGGCCAAATTCAAGGACGGAGGCTAACCGTAGCATTTTCAATCTTTCCCATTAAAAAAACTCCCTTATAGGTAGCATATGCCACACCCCTGTTGTTTCCTCTAGATTAGAAAAACATACTGAGTGAGCCTCTCTTCTCTCTTGATAGGCTAAACAATTTTGGAAAATCTTCTTTCAAACAATAGGAACCACACCCCTTATCTTCCCAAAACCTTACCCTACTGTCATTCCCCACTATTATTTTAACATTAACCTAAAACCTCTCTAATAGATCCAGATTGAAATTGGGCACTGAGATTATATCGGACCATAATCTTGATAGTTTATTACTAGTAGCACTAGAAGGCAGCCAACTGCACTCCTCCTGATTATACTTACTACAAATCACTCTCCTCCACAATGTCATTGTCTCACCTGCAAACCTCCACCACCATTTAAATAATAAGCAAGAGTTAGTGTAGACGTCCCCGAACGCATCCCGGGCGAAAGGAGTGCGAGTCCCCCTCCCCCCCCCCCCCCGAGTTCTGGTTCGATATTGGGTCATTACAGTTCGAAGGACTCAAATGTCACGGTTCTCAATCTTGAACCAAAGAGTCCAAATCCGGCAAATCGTTTTGAAAACAGATTTTTGAAAGAAGTGCCAAACATGGACTGCTTTGCCAGATACAGAGTCGCCACCTAAATATTTTATTTTTGGGAAATTAGGAAAACCCTGACTCGGTGCCAAAGGCCACGTGTCCGTCATCACCAAAGTTGCCTTGGCTCGGGAACTTGGGTACGATTGGGGAAGGTCACTTCGTGAGCACCCCGCTCGCCGGTCCAAAGACCGGCCTCTACTAACTATGATATCTATTTTTGAAAACATTGTTTCTTATTCGGTTATTAGCCTAGGTTACTATGTGATGCGCACAGCATACAAGTATAGACTGAGCGCCTGAATTGGAACAAAACATTTCATGTGTTGTTTGAAAATGGTTTGATGGTGCTACCCGCAGGTAGGCTAAGACGTGGATTTGCCACCCTCGGGTGGGCTTTAGAAAACATGTTTGCCACTATCTAGTGGGCTTAAAACAAACATTTGATGAATTGTCCCAATTCAAGTACCCAACCTCCACCCACAGGCATTCAAGGCAGTTTATATCACATAAGCAGTTAGCCTCATGGTAAGCATACTATTCATGGCAACACTCACACGCATGCAAGGATGCTAAAGCAAAAAACTCACCGAGTACTCCAAGCCAAAACAGAAACTCATTAGAAATCCATGCATGATCCTAGATACACAGAATTGCCTAATGCACACATGCAAAAATGCAAACTATAACAGGCTCGCTATTCTAAACATGGCATTGGAATGCTACAACTAACACGTATTCAATTTGGAATTGAAATACAATGCATTAGTATGATGCGCCGAGCCCGGTGCGTGCAAAAAATGAATGATGCAAACATGCTGTCATACTGTATGCTATTGAAATATGCCCTAATCTAACCATCATAAGCAGGTAAATAAAAGGGAAGAAAACGTGGGGTTGGAAGACATGCATCACACACACGCACACTTATTACAATTATGCCCTCGCGCAGAGGGTCCGAATAAATAATACAGTCCCGAATAAAAGAATATTACAGTCCAAATAATATACAAATCCCTAATTAATTAACAAATTAACTAAGAAAAATAAAACTGGCATGCAAGCCAGGACTGCCTTGATTCTGCTCCGGATGATAGAATGATGCATGTTTGGCTGCTTTGCGCGGAAATCCACGGCGATGCCCCAATTAGCCTCTGTTTTGCAATGTTTCTTGAAAAGCGCGCCAAGCCTCGGAAGATGCTGATTCTTGATATGCTGGCAACAGAGAGCAGGAAAGGGGCATAGCAATGTATTTTCACAGATATATGCATGCCTCGATCCTTATGCCACCAATCACGCATCTCGATGCATGATGGCTGAGGAGCCGAATTGCACAACTCAATATAGAATGAATGCATATGAATACTATAACAAAACCTAACTCCATCATGGATAATCCGGAGTGTCGGTGACTCGGGAATTGAGACACGTTCCGTCACTCGGAGTACGGAACGTACCTCGTTTCCCGTGCCCGGGCTAACTCTTATCCCGAACACGATGCAATATGCATGACATGCATGAAATGCGACTAAGATACAATCCTAACATACACAATGTCATGGAATGGCATACACGCTATACGAGGTAATACACAACCGGACATACACAATGCTATGGATGAAATGGCATACGCAATGCAGTAATGGGCTTATACCAACATGAGAGAGCCTCAGCCACACTCACACAGGAGGCCATCAGATGAAAACAAGACAACTCGATTTGCGTGCCCGCGTGCACGCAAATCGAGGACGGACCCTCGGGCACCGAAATGCACTCTAATGAGACATGGCAAAGACATGGAATATGGTATGCAAATATGCAAAAATCAGTGGCAAAATGAGGGGCAAAACAGCCCCGAAATACGGCGAAATGAAACCCGATGTACGGAATCTCTCCCAAAATGCAAAACTAGGTACATGAAATGGCCTATAGCTATGCAATGCATGCATGATTGGTACATGGAGTGTGAAGACAGAAGCTAGGCAGCCCCAAAACAAGCATTTGTACAGTTTGAAGCATGGCCAAACAGTGGGTACAAATAGGGAAAAATTAGCATGCAAAAATGGGGGGGCCAAGAGAGGTAATGAAGCAAGTGGTAGATGCAAAGCTCAAACAGAAAAATACCCTTCTACAATACTGAAGAGGGACCAAAAATATGGCTATTTACAGTTTATGACAGCCTCCAAATCAGTATGAAAACATGCTCAAAATGCAATGCAAGATTAAGGCCATAAGAGGGTATAACATGAAATGCACAAAACATTCATCAAATAGCCAAAGACCCTTAATGAAACATGACAAGGGGGTCAAAATATGGCCACTTTAAGTTCTGATCATGGCCGAAAACAGAAGCTAAAATGAGCTAACAAAGCATGCAAAAATGGAGACCAAAGAGGGGTATAATGGTAAGTACTACATGGAGGTCCCCAACAGTGTTGAGCCCTTCTTCAATGTTGAAGAGGGGCTCAAAATAGGCCTATTTCCAGTTTACATCAGGCCCCAAAAACAGATCACACATAGGCTAGAAATACCATGCAAAATAATGGCATACAAAGAGGTATTGAAGCAAGTACCAAATGGGGGGCTCAAACAGGGTTGAGCCCTTAAACAAACATGAAGAATGGCTCAAAAAAATGACCCTTTCAGTTAGGGTCGGAGCCCAAAACAGCAAGAAAAGAGGACTAAGAAATAGGACAAAAAAGTGCTACAAAAGAGGGAAAGATGAACTTACCCTTGAAGACCAAACTTTTGCTTCCTTTTGGCTTGAGAAATGGTGCCTCTTAGCTGCTGGAAAGTCCTCCAAACTGCTGGAAATGGAGTGGTGGTGGTGGTGCTTGGTGGTAGTGAAGAAATGGAGCCAAAACTTGAGAAAATGAGAGAGAAATGAAGAGATATGTATCTATATGCTCAAACCAAGTTTTCCAACCCTTGAGGGAGAGCTAGAGCTGCTATGTATATGCAAGGATGGAGGAGCAATGGAGGGAAAGTGTGTAGGGTTATGGGATTAAGTTCCCTTCTCTACCAAAAGTCCCCCGAAATCAGATATTTTGGGGGAAAAAGCTATACAGCTGCAAGGCACACCTCTCAAGGATCATGGCCGGCCTGCTGTTTTGTTGCAGGTGGCCGGCCGGCCAAGGGCAAAATGGTCCAAAACAATTTCTGGCCGGCCACCAGATATTGGTGTCCTCCCAGGTCTCCTCAACACAACCCTGTGGTTCAAAAATTGGAAACTGTAAAACAGGAGAGAGAATAGGCCACTTTAGGAGGGGTCAAAAGGTTCAAGTTGAGTTACTGGCCGGCCATGTATATTAGGGTCCTCCCATGTGTGTACAACACAAATACGTGGTTTGGGCTTGAAGAAAATGCTCATAGGGTGGTCAACATTGGCTCGGAAGTGAGAAAAACGGGCGTCGGAGGGCGCCGGAGGAATATAACTGGTTGTTGAGACAATTGCTGGCCTCCCACCCTTCAGTGACCTTCCTGGTGATAAAACAGAGGTACCTTCCAAAATTGAACGAAAAACCGGTGCAAAACGAATGCTCGGGGGCCAAAACATGCAGTTCGGGGTCCCGAAAACAGGCCATTAAGTACCGAAAATGGCGTTCGACCACGAAGTGGGTCTCTCAGACCTCAGTGTCCCTCAAAAGGGAGCAAACAAGATGCATGCCAAAAACCGGAGCAATCGGAGATGGTTAGGTGGTCCCGAACCGAGGCACACGGCCTGACGGCTCCGAAATGGGCAAAATGGCCTACGACCACGAAATGTAGCCCACGGCCACTGAGAGATGGTCTACGGGACCTCTCCCTCCCCTCAGGAAAAGAAACAGAGAAAAATCGAGTCTGGTTCGCAAACCGAGGCCAGGCATAGAAGAGGGTTCGGAAGTCCGGAGGCAAGGCTCACGGCCGAGACTCTGAGACTTCTGAACGAGCACAATATGCAACATCACCAAGTGCTCAATCGGTGACGTCTGAGTCTTAAGGTCGGTCAAAAATGGGGTGTCTACAGTTAGTTACCCTAATCTTTCTGATGCCTAAGCCTCCTTGACCAATACTTGTAGTAACCTCCTCTCACTTGACTAAGTGCATTTCCTCTTAAGATCCGAACCTCCCCATAAAAAAGCTGCTTGAATTCTCTCAAATTCCTTAGCCACACCCTTAGGCATTCTAAACAGAGACAAGTAGTACACATGTAATCAAGATAAAACTGACTTAACCAAAGTCAATCTTCCTGTGAATGACAACATCATTCTTTTCCAACCAGCCAGTCTACCTTTAACTTTGTCTAAAAATGGTTTCCACGTTTTCCTCCTCCCAGGATTAGCCCCCAACGGAAGACCAAGATAGGTTAACGGTAACAAGCCAACCTTACAGTTCAATTTATGAGTGAAATTTGCCAAGAGATTTTCCTTCACCCACCCCACAAACCACACTTTTGTGATAGTTTATCTTCAAGCTGGACACGAGTTCAAAACATCTTAGAATCCTCTTTATATTAACCACTTCCACACTTTATGCCTCACAAAATAACATGGAATAATCCGCAAACTATTGATGGGACAAAGGAACACCATTAACCTTGACCCTTAGCCCCTTTATTACCTCTATCTCCAATGCTCTAGACAGTAACACATATTAAGTCCCTCAACCACTATAATAAACAGGAAAGAGAGAGAGGATCTCCTTGCCTAAGACCTCTTTGGGGACTAAATTCATCCGTTGGAGAACCATTCACTAAATTGATAATCTGGCTAAGGAGACGCAATCCCTGATCCATGAGACCCATTTTTGACCAAAACCAAATCTCGCCAACATTGAAAAAAGAAATTCCCAATTGATTGAGTCATAGGCCTTTTTGAAGTCAATTTTTAAAATCATCCCCTTCTCTTAGCCTTTTTCACCCATCAACCACCTCATTTGCTATTAGAACTCCATCCAAAATATTCATGCCAGCTAAAAAAGCAATTGAGCCTCACTAATGATTTTTGGCAGACCTGTTTTAATTATTTGACAACTCTTTTGATAAAACCTTATAAATTGAGCCTACAAGGCTAATTGGTCGAAAATTAGACAAACCAACAACATTTTCTTTTTTAGGGATCAATGTTATAAATGAACTATTATTAATCCCTTCGACCTATCTGCCATGAGAATGGAACTCCTTCATAAATTGTACCAATTCACTTTTCATTATCCTTCAATGCTTCTGAAAACATAATAGATTAAACCCATCCGGGTCAGCTGCCTTATTCCCCTCACAATTTTTTATAGCTGCCCATATCTCTTCCTCTGAAATTTCTACTTTAAGCAACTCAAAATTTTGACTGAGCCTCACTGATCCAAAACTGCCATCAAGAGTAGGTCTATTCTTCCACTTCTCAGCAAAATGGTTCGTAAAATACCTGCATACCTTTTGTTTGACTTCCATTGGATCTTCACAAACCCTGTCCCCAACCATAACAGAGTTTAGCCCATTCCTACTTTGCTTACTAGTAGCCATAATATGGAAACATCTTGTATTTCTGTCACCCTTTAATGTCCAATCAAGCCTAGCTTTTTGAAGCCACATCCACTTAACCCATCTACTTAGTTTCCAAGCCTCACCAACACCTCTCTTCTTCTTGCCTTTTCTGCTTCTACTAGGTCTCTATTTTTAGCTAACAAATCCAACTCATGCAATTCATCTCAGCAGCCTTAAGTTTAGCTGTGACATCCCCAAAGATCTGTGTCTTAGGGCCTCTTAACAACTTGAGTTTACTATGTAATCTGAATCCAGCCCACCCATCAACCATAGCCTCCTGCCAAACTTTCGCCAAAAAAAACTGAGAACTGAGGGTGTGCAAGCCATGCATTGATGAATCGGAATGGCCTAAGTCCCCAATCCCTATCATCCTCCATCAAGATTAATGGACAATGGTCAGAGAGTAGCCTAGGCAAACCCCATAACTTTAGCTTGAACACTTCTAGCCACTCTGGATTAACTATAAATCTATCAATTTTACTCCATTGCCCCCACTCTTGTGCATTATCTGATCTGACTTGTTTTTTGTTGTCATTTATTTATTTATTTATTATTTTTTGCAAAATTCACGAAGGTTGTCCATACAACGATTGAATTGGTGGTGATGGGATTTGTAGGCTTCTTCATGAAATTGATCTTCATCCTTACCAACAACATATTCATCTGAACTGGTTTAGGTAATATTTATCTTCAATCCTATGTCTCATTCGTTTTCAAAGATTAAACTTTGTTTATAGATTGAATGATTGGAATGGCTGAAAAGGCTGAGTTTAGTAATCTGGGAAGATTATTTGAGATTGAGAAATATGAAGAAAGAAAAGGCTGCATGTTCTTGGGAAAAAAGGGCCACTCTTTATCTCAATAGTTTTGGAACTAGCATTAAAATGTTGAAACTTCCTTTTGGCTGCCTAATCCAAGTTACTCAACTTCTTTTAGTGACTAAAAGAAGATTGAGTAGCACAACTTAAGTTATTACGAATTAATGCATAAGAGTTTGAGTGACTGCATAGTATGGGAACTGTAAAACTTGTATATTACTTGCCTAGACTTACATGCTTTGTCATTATATTTTCTTAGAAGATGGATTTGAACAGGCAATCTTATGGTTTAATTCCAACCATTGGTTGACACTAGTTATGAAAATAAGAAATCAAAATATCCAGTTCTTCAAATAGATTTAAGGTTAACAAATTTTTTTATTTTATTTTTCCACTTGAAATGTTTAGTTCTAGTGAAATGTTTGTTAAAGAAGCTAGTCATACAAGCACTTTAGATATGTTGCTAAAACTTGTTCATTTTCAATTATATCTATTTCTGGTGACATATGCTTTAGTTTCTTTGTTTTGCATTTTGTATGTTGATTTCAGACTTGGTGGTGGTTATAGTTTCTGCTGCTATTGGTGGAATTATCATTTCTTGCCTTGGACAACTGGTTTGTATCTATAATGGTTGCTGCGTTCTTTTGCAGTTTTGGTTCTAATAGTTTGTTTCTATTTTTACATTTGGCCACATGCAGTGAGCTGTATATGTACAAATTTGTATTTGTATTTTGCCTTATGCTTCAAATTGTACGTTGAGTTGTGATAAATTCATCTTAGTTTAGTAATAAAATTATACATCCATGCCTTGAGTTCATTGTACCTATCTTTGTTTTGGTAATAAAATTTCTTGCCCCAAAAAATGCTTTCAGTAGAATATCAAATGGTTTACCTAGTTCAAAAAAAAAAAAAAAAAAAAAAAATCAAAAATTTTTTCGGGATTGACATGTTTAGATGGATCTAAAAGTTAATTTTTTAAACTCAAATAATAATAATAATAATAATAATAATAATAATAATAAGGGCAAATTACAAAAAAAATCCCAAGTTTTGCGTGTTTTTCAAATTAAACTCCAATGTTTCAATTGCATCAATTTAAACCCTGAATTTTAAACTTTAACACAATTTAAACCTTCTGTCTATATCAGTTAAACCATTTAACGGAATGTTTTTATATAATACACGTAGCATGTTCTTACTTGATGCTTTAAATTAATATTATTTCTAATTTTAAGTTTGACCAAATCATATCAAAATTCTACTTATCAACATATCAGAACCATCTATTTTCAATATTACCATAGTGTGAACCACACCAGATCAATTCCCTTTATCTTTCATTTCTAGCTCACCATTTCCATGGACACCCAATAATTCTCCAGCCACTTTTCAACATCGCCTATCTTCGTCACAACAATTTTACAGAGCTGACTAGCCCAGTCTCTATCCCAACTCCCCTTTCCATCTCCAATAGTACCCATTTCTGTCTCTCCCTTCCCCAGCGTCACCACCTATCCCCTTTGCCCCCTTCCCTAGCGTTGCCTATTATCTTCATCTCCCTCCTGTACCACTCTCAATATATGTTCTTTTGTTAATTCACGTTTATAGCAGGTTACACTCTCTCTCTCTCTCTCTCTCTCTCTATTTCACCATTGTTGGGAGGGGGTTCTCCATTGTTAGGGCTAGAGGTAGTGGATCTGAAATAGGGTGGCAAATCTAAGATAGTAGTGGCTGGAAAGAGCTGGCGATGGCAGATTTGTGGGATGACAAATGTGATGATAAAAAAAACACAAAACATATTTTTGAATAGATTAAAAACAACTCCGTCATCATCATCACCATAACCTCAAGAAGAAAAGAGAAAAGAGAGCTCTAAATCCATTTTGAAATATCTAGATCTGTCTTCGAAATGTGTAGATCCGAGTTCAGAGAGATCTAAAGAACACATCCTTCTTATAGAGGCTAGGGTTTCAACAGTAGCCTTCCGATGGCGAAGGTTAGGATTTCATCGCTCAGATCTGAAATTGAGGTGGCGATGGTAGAGTGGAGGACAGCGGTGTTGCTTCGAACGATAAGAGTTGAGAGAGAGAGAGAGATGAGGAGAGTGAGAAAGGGAGAGGAAGAGAGGGGGTTCGGATCCAAGAACAGGGGAGTGGCGGCAGACTGCCTTTAACCTTCACGATCTGAGACAGACCTTTGAACCTCTTTGCTTGATCTCTACCGAAGCTTTCATAGCAGGGAAGTTGATGATGAGGAACGATCAATTTCAAAGAGGAACGATGTCGACAAAGGAATGGTTGTGCTTGATGGGAACGTTTCGGACCATGGCGGTGGTGGGGTTGCCATAGTTTTATACAGCAAGTTGTAGTGGTGGTATGGGAATGGGTGTGTTCTCCGGTGGCTGTGAAAGGTTTTAAGGGTGGTGGTGGAAGTGGGGATTTTGTTGAGGTCGCTGGGAAAGGAGGTGGTTGGGAAAGGGGCAGTGTTGGAGAATGAATGGCTGAAAGTGAAGTTTGAGAAATAATAAGGTTTGATCCTCTGTAATATGTTCGTGGTGAAAATAATTTTTATTTTATATTAATTTTGAAATAACAAGTAAGAGAATGACACGTTAAAAAAACAAGTTCTCTGTTAGTTCAGTAGACGGAGATGGACGAGGGACTTACATTGTGTCTCGAAATAAATTTTCAGATTTTAATTGTCAAAATTAAAAATTTGAGATTTAATTTGCAAAACATGTGAAACTTTAAGTTTTTTTAAAATTTTTTTTTTTATATATAATTTGTCCAAATAATAATAAATCACTAAAAACAAAAATGGACTAGCTTATATGGGGATTGAGATCCTCGAAGGGGTTTCATCTTTGAACTAGGGGGTAAACCATCAACGAATCAGGGAGCCATTTTTTAAGCCTCTGTACCAAAACAATCCAAAAACAATTTAAGAGAATTTAAGAAGAGTCATGTTTTGATGACCCGAACAGTTTAATTTGTAAGATTTTTTTATAAAATATCATTCATAAAAAGAATTAAGAACAATTACAAAAAAAAAAAAAAAAAAGGTAAGGTTTGAGCTTTTTAATAAGAAAAATTCTAACTTTTTTGATTTTATCAATTTAAATCTTAATATTTTTATTTATTTTTAATCTAAACCATTTGCCTATTTCTGTTCAGTAAAATCGATGGAAAAATAATTTTTTAGTCATTGAATCAATGTAGGAATATATAAAATGTCTAAAATACCTATTTTCATTGAGTTTATTGACTAAAATTTTATTTTTTTATCAATTTTACTTAACGAAAATAGACAAATGGTTTAGATTGAAAAAAAAATCAAAAGTTTAGTGTTTAAATTGACAAATTTGAAAGTTTAGGATTTATTTTGTTATAAAGGTCAAACACTAGATTTTTTTTTTCTTCAATTTTTCCGAAAAAATAAATTAATTCGATAATTGTAACATTTTTATTTTATTGTGTTCATCTAAGAAAAATGAATTATCTATTTTTAAAATGATATTTGTTGTTCATCTTTTAAGAGCAAATGTGACAAAATGAAAATGTTATAATTATCGAACCAACTTAATTTTTTTCATAAATGATATATATTGAGTGCCCTACAAATTAAGCAATTCAAATCATAGAAACACGAGTCATGATAAGCTCTATTAGCCCCTCAAATTCAAATTTAAACTCGACAAAAATCCAACCCTGTTTGTGGACCTAATGAGACTAGGAACAAAACTAAAAGAATAAGAAAATCAACATATTTGATAACATGATTCAGCTTTTAAAACTGAATTGATTAAGTGATAATCAAATAAGTTCGTTTAATAAGTATAATTGATATCATTTAAAAATTTAAGTGTCTCTTAAAATGTAGGTTAAAATTTAAGAAATTTTAAGTCATATAAAAGTTACTTAATCTGACTGAATTTATAAATACTAAACATAATATCAATAAACACTATTATAAACTCACCACCACTACTACCACTACCACTACCACTACCACTACCACTAACACCACAACCACCACCATCATATCGCCACCACAACTACTGCTACCATTATCACCACTATAACCACCACTATTATGTCACCACCACTATTACCACCACCACCACCACCACCATCACTACTATTACCACCATGCTACTGCCACCACTACCACAAATACTACAGCCACCACCACCATGCCAACGCCGCCGCCACCACCACCACCACTACCATGCCACCACCACCACCACTACCACTACCACCATTACTACAACCACCACCGCCACTACTACCACCACCGCCATCATCACCATTACTACCACCACCATACCGCTACCACCACCACTACCATCGCTACTACCACCCCTACCACCATGCCACCACCACCACCACCACCACCACCACCACCACCACCACCACCACCACTACTATGCCACTACCACCACTACTGTCACAATATAAAAATTAAAATATATAATTCAAAAATAATAAATTTCAAATTTGATTTATATATATCAAATAACTTATTTTTAATTCAGCACTTAAATTTTTATCAAACAATTTTTCAATTTAAAAAATTTAATATTCAATTTTCAATTTTCAACTTTTAGGTTTTAGTTTTATCGAATATCACTTAAGATTGAAACTTTTTCCTTAACATTAATATTCTATTTTTCCTCAACATTGCATTTCTGTTTGTGTGTGACAGACATCACAAATATCATAGAAAGCTCTCATCTATTTGGAATGATCTTTACCACCTTGCATTTAAAAAAAAAAAAAATCCCAATTAGTACACATTAATGTGTGTTTGAGAGGAGAAAGATTTGTTGGTATTTTTTCATAATAATATAAGAAAAATATATACAATAAAATAAATAGAAATGACAAAACAATTTTTTTTTAATTATTATTAAAGAACAAAATACAAAATAAACTACACAACTAAAAAATACATAAATAAATTAGATTATGTCATGGAACATATTACCAGATGGATTCCCATGAACATAAAGAATAATATGCAAGAAATAGTTCAAATCTAAAAATTTGAAGAACAAAAGATAAGAGATGCAAACCGAAGTCTGTGTGATACCACAGTTTCCTTAAAACATGTTCACCGCCTCTCGATAGGTGCTAGAGATACACCGGTGTCTGTCTCCTAGGATACGATGGTCGAAACAAGCTAATGCAGAAGCACTTTTTGAATAGCTTTGGCGAACTTGACAGTGGATGAACTTTCTCTAAGAAGAACCAAAGGAGGGGCTAACAAAAGAAGATAGAAAAATTTTCTTTGATGTAAAAAAAACATCTCCAACTTTTTATCTTAAAACACCATCTCCATTTTCTATAAAAAATCTCTCCAAAAATTATTCTCCCAAGTTGGAGGGGGAATGCCTATTTATACAAGTAGAGGAATCCCTAGCCATGAAGGCTATACATCAATAGGGCCATCAAATGCCATTAACCAAGGCCATCAACTCTAGCCATTAGGGCTAGAGTTAAAAATGTTGAAAACCTATGGCCACTAATATGGTCATCAACTCCATCATCAAAGGATGAGAGTTACAATACTTACATTTCTCACGTGCTTAATATATACAAATAAATATGTATATAATGATGTTTGAACAAACCAATTAGACGGGTCACAAAATGGATACTAATGTTGGGTCACAACCCGATCCAAGCCCAATTCTCTAACACTTGCACATGCTAAGCCCAACACAATATAGCTTAGCCCAAGCTCAAGATTAAGTTCAAGTTCAAGTCCAAGTCCAAGACCAAGACTAAACCCAACACATGCATAAGCACATGCACAAGCACAAGCACAAGCTTAGGCCCAGTCCAAACCAAGATAAAGTCCAAATCTAAGATCAACTTTATTGATGCCTATTTTATGAGACAATTCTCATTCACAAAATGGGAAATGAATTTGAATTTTTGAAATAGGTATTTGTTTCTAAACTACAACTTAGAAATTTGCAATCCATTATATTTTTATAGGTTTGCAGTGACTCTTCCTCTCTCTGGAAGTTTATCCCAAAATACCCACTACGATGACAGCACCGCTTAATCTTTGCCTCCTTTCTCTCTAATCTACACGGCTCCGACGTAGAAGGCTAAATCCTCACTTCTTTCCCCTCTTTTGTTATTGTTCCATCGTATTTTCATGTAAATTATGTTAGGTTTGTTTGTTTTTTTTGGAAGAGAGTTTGAGAATGTAGAGTTTTTATTTGGGTTTTGATATGATAATCTTTGTTTTTATTTGTGTCCAGAAACTATTCTTTGGTAACCATATTCTTTATAATGTAGTTTGTCCTATTTGGTTATTGAAGTTTTGGCTACTACCACTTCTTGGTTATGTTGGAAGGTCTGTTATGATTGTATTTTTATCAAATTTTGTTTTTTTGTTTTTTTTTTTTGGCTACTGTTTTTTTATTGGCCACTTTAAGTCTTATGGGTAGCTTTCTGATAATGAAAAGATGTAGACTGATTAAGGCAATTGACTTGGGTTCTTTGGTATTTTTCTTAATTGACTCAGGTTATTTTTAGGTATTTGGATTGCTCTAAAACACACAAGTTTGTAAGATTTGCTTTATGCTCTGTTTGGTTGGGGAATTTGGAAAAGAAGTGGAAAAAAATGTGTGAAAGTAGGCGAAATGTAAGCATATTTTATTCACATTTCACATACCTTTTTCTTTTTCCTTTCCAAATCCCTTCCCAAATTCCCCAACCAAACACAATGATTCTTAACCACAGAGAATCATTCCCCAATATGTGTTTGTGTTTCTAAGAGTTTGAAATTGCAATTGGATTTCTTTTTTTTTTTGGTTGAGGAAAAGAATTATTTCTCTTAGGTGAATGATTAAAGGTGACCATAGAGGAAAAATGCTCTTTGGTGATCATAAAAGAGATATTATATAGATTTTTCTTTCCTTTCATTGTTTTTTGAAAACCAAACAAAACCCAAAGTAATTGTTACTAACAAGTTTTGATGAAATATATATACCCATTGTTACTATTAGGTTGTTACTGCCAATGATGTCATGAGAATGCTAGCTATTTGGTAGCTTTGTTTGTACCATCTTGATTCAAAGATCTTGACAACAAATTAGTTGATGGTATTCTCTTTTTGCAACCTTGGCCTAATAATCTTGAGGTTATGGGTTCAAGTTACAAGGCAACCACTTTGTGACTATGCTAAAGGTTAGGTGTGTACCCAATCTTTCTCCTCCCAAACACACATTAATGTGTATTAATTGGCCGGTTTTATTTTTTATTTTATTTATTTTTTTATTTTGTGAAGAAATTGTGTCACAAGTTCATTGACAATGATTGAGCCAAGTTTCATTAGAGAACTGTAATCGGTCATGGTTGTTGTGAATTTATAGTAGATTACTGCCTTCGACAAAGTTCAAACTTTTTATTGCTATTTTTTAATAATTTTTGGTGTTATTAATACATTGAGAGCCATGAATTAACCATTAACCATATTGAAGCAAACTTCAAAACTGAGCGCCATGAATTAGCAACCCAATTGTTAATGCAACTTGTGCTATTGTTCCTAAATCGTGGTCCTCCAATTAATGCTTGTGTTTGGTTATATTTGGGTGGTAGTGGACTGCCAAAGGAAAAGCTCTTGCACCTTTTTTCTTTCTCTCTGCTCAAATAAATTGTGCAACAATTTTGGTTTTTTTTTTTTTTGGGCATGGATTCCAATGCTCCAACGGGAGAACACCATTTTAGCTTTCCCTTATTTTGAAGTTTTTTCTTAAATTTCACGTGATCAAGAAAGAAACCCCAACTTATAGCTTATTTATTTTTATGGAATTGAGTCCACTATGTTGGTGTTTTTTTTTTTTTTTTGGAATTGATTATCGCTTGTTTAGAAAAAAATGACTAGATTTTGCATAGGACTTTTTCCCTAAGTAAATTGTATAATCTTATTTGTCATTCTGCAATCCTACTATTTCTTTCATTACTGCATTCAATTTTGTATTGTTGTTATTGTATTCTGAATAGATTTGAAATAGTTGTTAACTAATATAAAAAAATCTTAGTATCTTTGTAGAATTTCCACCAAGGTTGCTCATGAAAATTGCAGGATAAGCCATTTTTTTTTTATATTTTTATTTCTTCGCATCTTGATTGTAACCCATGCAGGGCTATTCTTGTGATTAATAAAAATAGACAATGATTTATGTTGAAAATAAATAAAAATTTAGAACATAAATTCACAAAATAGCAATTTAATAATTTATTTTATTATAAGATTCTCTGATTGCCTCACCGCTTGTCGATTTTGTAAGTTTCTTTTTCTTTGTCTTTGCTCTCTCTCTCTCTCTCTGCTTTCTGCTATGCTATCTTTGCTTTTGGCTCTCTCCCTTTGGTTTTGGCTCTCTATCTCATCCTGTTTCTTTTTAATTTTTTTTTATTGACTTGATTCTATTTATTGTGAAGTCGTGAGAGGTTGAAAATTTCTTATATTTGATGAGCATTTGTGAAAAAATATATATATGTACTAATTTAACTTAAAATATTTGTAAGCTTTTTGGTTAAAATTTTAATGTAGGGTGTTTGGTTAAAAGATAAAAAAAAAAAAATATTTGTAAAAAATATGAAATACAAAAAAGAAAAAAAGAAAAGAAAAAAGTACTGATTTAGCTTAAAATATGAATGTAGGGTGTTTGGTTATATTTGATGAGCATTTGTGAAAAAAATATAAATGTACTGATTACATTTATGGTGGACAAATAGGCAGATATTTTTAAACTCCAATGTTTATGGAGCTTGAAGGCTTCTAAATTGTTGTCTTGAAGCAATGTTCTTGCTATTACCTAACAGAATCTCTAATGATTCAATTCCAAAAAGATGGTTATTGCTATATTTTGGTAATGAATAACGACAAAATATTAGAGTTTAGCAATGTTGCTTCAGTAGTTACTTTGCTATTTTTTAGATTTTTCTCTCAAAATATCAAATAAAAAAAATATTATATATGGTGTTGCTTCAATAGTAACTTTGCTTTTGTTAGATTGCGGCTTCACAGTATTGGTTTTTAAATGATGGTCTACAAATCCTTAGCTGCTATATTTCATAGTTTTTAAAGTAGATTTAATGCCTTTTGTCTTTGGTTCTTCATGATAGTGTTGGGTCCACTGATTTTTGTTGTTCTTCTAAATAAACAAATTCTTTTGGTAGCCCTTCTTACAACTAGGAAGTCACCTCTTTAGGCAAGTAAATTCTTCTCTACTCAGTGAATTAAAGCTTGAATTATGGTTACTATATTTATAACAATTCTTATGTTTTTTAGATTCTTTGTTATCTTAATTAATTGATGTGTAGCGAAATTTGCTGGTACCAAAAGAGTATCGAGCTCCTGATCTTGAAGCTTCCATTCAAGAGGCCTGTCCATGAAATTGCTCAGGACTTCATGATAATTGAATGGTCGCAATAGATAAACATTGTCATATTTATCATAATTGTTTAGGGTTTTTATTTTTTTAATGTTTTTGATTAGTAGTGTATGTTAATGTTAATGTTAATGTTTTTGAATTTTTTATTTTATTTTATTTTATTTTATTTTATTTTTGTGTTGGGTTGTGGATTTGAATAGGTTATATTCTTTGATTGCAGATTGAAATTTTGAATGGTTTGCTATTGTTTTTGTTTTTTTGTTTTCAAATTATTACCTCTTCTACAATTTGTTGGTGATTTACTTGTGTATATGTGTGTGTGTGTGTGTGTGTGTGTCTAGAAAACTTTTATTTATGATGGACATCACTCTTTAGCAAGTTTGGCCTCTCTCTCTCTCTCTCTCTCTCTCTCTCTCTCTCTCTCTCTATGTATGCGTGTATTTTTCTCAGTTTGATCATTGTTGTTGCCTCTATCAGGTTAAGCTTGAATGACTGCAGTGACGGTAGATTAGACAAATGCCTATTTTTTTGAATTAAATTGTTGGTCATAGATTTCAAAGCATTGTTGAGTATGACTTTTCTGTTTTGACTTTTTATTTGCCAATTTTATTTTGGTCAAAGTAGTTTGTGGCCCTTTCAAGAGTTTCATATGACAAATTTGAGTGTGGACTTATTGACAGTGTCCAATAAAGCATCTATCTAATTGTTCCTCTTTGGCACCTATCATTCTCGGTAGAAAATACCAAATGTGATTTAAATAATTTATGATTTTTAGATAACAAGTTTTGTCTTTGAATTTTGCCATTTTAATCTGCTTTGAAATTCTATATTCTTAAAAGGAGTAGTGTACATTAGAGCTATCCTCCATATAATATTCTCTCTAATTTATACGAATTATGGGCAACTTTCTCATGTCCATCATGGATTAAAATTTTTCTTATTGCTAGCTACTTGATTTCTTTATGAAATTTTTGACAATGTTGGTTTACTTGAAATATGCAGGAAAAACCATGGACAAAGTCGTTCAATAGAAAAGAGGCCAATTGCATGCAATAAATCATAACTTCTTGGGCAAGGATGTGAATGACATACGGATGCAGATATGTCTCCTCTCTAGTTTAGTTGAGTCATGCTGTTTAGTCTAGAGGATAAATTATTTATCATCAAAGAAATTTGTGAAATATAATGGCTGGTTTTAAGGCTAACTTGGTGTTGAAACTTGGTGCTAATGAGTTTCTGCTAAAGCAATATAGTGGTTATAGATTGGAGCTTCAGAACATGGTGTTGCATTTGTTTCTTTTTAACTGTAGAAATAGAAATTTTGTTTGAATTTTAAGGTTTGTTAGATGGTGTTTAAAAGACAGATGGCAGAAATTTATAGATTAGAGCTTCTAAGGTATATTTGTTTTTCTAAAAACTTTTTTTGGGGGGTTAATCTATTAATGCCTTCTATTTGGAAAGAAAAAAAAAAGTACTTGTATTGGTTGGTTGGTTCCTAATGTTGTAGGTCATATTGCCCATTTGAATATCACACATATGAATTGCTTCCTTACAGTTATTAATACTTTGTTGGAATAATGAGTGGGTGAGAGAATTTCTTCTTTTCCCTATCTATTCAATTTTATTAAATTGTTCATATAGTTAACTAGGTGAGATTATTGCTGATTTTTTTTTTTTTTTTTGTTCAGTAAGGTAGAAATACAAAATTAGAAACGAAATGAGTTCAGCAAAAAGGAAGTCTTGTTCGATATGGATTTTTGACATCAGCTAGTTCAAGTAATGAATTTTTTTAAGACTTTAACAAGTTTTACACTTGCCTTACCATTTCTATAATTGACTAATTTCACCGAAAAAAATTAGACTACAAGCATGAGAACACACATTCAAGTCGGAGAGAAACTATTTGTCCCTCCCTGTTTCTTTGATCTCTACTAGTATGAATGAACCACTTTGATTATTTTCTTTCCTTTGTTTCGATTGGTAGATTTCTATAAATCAGTTTCTAATATTTCATTTCCTCTTGCCGTAGTTCATGGGTCTTTGCTACAAGTGGTGTCTTGATATGAACTGCATCATGTGGACAACAAACATTAGTGGCATAGTAGATTGTCCACAAATGTTGAGCTCAAAACTTGTATTCTTAGTAGTGAACAAACAATATTGAATTTTAGATGTTAAATTGAGTGGGTTTGTGGCTTGGGATACGTTTGAGGGAGTATTTGAATTCAATAGAGTTAATAATAAATTGTGATTAGTTTGGTTTGGGTTAGATTTTTGCATCTTTTTGTAAGTTGAATAAATGATAATAAATAAAAGCTAAAAATACTTTTGTCCACTTTGAAGATAATTTATTTATTTTCAACTTAATGGATTTATTATTCTGTAATAAGTTGTAAGTAAAACTGCATTACATAGTTGAAACATAAATTAGAAAATAAAGAATAATAAATTGCACCAAATAGTCCTTATATTGAGACGTGCCATTATTAGTTAGGTTTCTATAAATTAGCCTTATATCTTTTTTTCCTTTTCATTTTTTTTTCTTCCAGAACTTAATGCATTTTTGCTTTTGATACCCAATAGTGGTATTACTTTTGGATTGGCCACCTGGCCAAACTTGCATAACCTGAATTAGAGTAAGTCCAATAGTTCTGTCAAATGCCTTGCCAAAGCCAAAAAATTGGCTTCAGTTCACAAAATGCCTTGCCAAAGCGAAAAATCTAGTCGCTGAAAGGTAACAATTGTGACTACCGATTTTAGTCACTGAAATGTGGTCGTTAATGGTATTTCGCAACCAAAAAATCTGGTTTCCCTTTAGTCTTGGTTTTTGGTGACCACAACTTACTTTAGTCGCGGAAAGCTATCATTTAGCAACGACATATTTTGGTTGCAAAAAGTTTATCGCGGAAAGTTATCATTTAGCAACAACATATTTTGGTTGCAAAAAGTCTATCATTGCAGCTATTCCTGGAAGCTTCTCAAAGACCTATTGCGACTAAAATTTTATTAGTTGCAAAAAAATTTTCAATTTTAAAAATCATTTTTGTCAATGTAATGCTAATTTTTTTTTGTAATACCTAAAATACATTTGCAATTAATGCATAATTCATGTCCATCCAATTAATTTCAACATACCAATCCATCAACAATCCAATTAATTGCAAATTCATGTCCATCCAATTAATTTCAACATACCAATCCATCAACAATCCAATCTACAAACAAAAAACCATCAAAAGGAAGTCAAAATAATAATTAATCTATCTAATTACAACCACCTATCAACATGAACATATTAATGTTTGACAAAATAACCATCTATCCATCCATTTAGTTTACAAAATAACCATCCATGCATCCATCCATTTAGTTTACAATGAATTCACCACATCAAAAACATATTTAACAAAACCATCAAAGATTTCAAAAACCATTCATATCCAAGTGCGTGCCATATTTATCTGATGCGAAATATATCAAAAACTCCATGTATAAGCACAACTTAGAATTAATGCACCGGAAAACTCATGTCCACAAACACGCATGACTATACCTCTAGCTATCTGCAATAAAAAAAAAAAAATCAAGAAAGCGTTGTTAATAATAATATTTTTTCTTACATTTTTCTTTAATTTTGTAAAATTCTATGGATCTAATTCCACTCCCAAACTAGCAATCACACAGAGCCTCACTAGAAAGTTCAAAAAAAAAAAAAAAAAAAAACCAAAAGAAAATAGGGAATTAATAGATATGCATAAATAGTACTCAAATACCTTAACTAGAAAATAGGACATTTTTCTGGCACCAACCTTTGGAAATCCAACGATTGAACCAGTTGTCAAAAGTGTTCTCTGCAATGTGCTAGTCCATATCTAGGCCATAGGCAAAAGCACACAAAATGCCTGTAAGAATTTTTGGAAGCAAGCTTGTACAGAAATTTAAGACATTTATATTCATCATTAACATAGCATTTGTGTACTCTAGTATTGTAACTGAGATATACGTTCCTCTTCTAAGAACAAAACTAAGGCATTTGCTTCCAGAAAGCATGTCTAAATGCTATTCCAATGCAAAAAAATTCTAAATGGATCCAACTGCTAGCTGTGACATTTTCATGTTTGATTTTTATTTTTTATTTGGTACAGAGGAAAAGAACTGCGAAAAACAAAACTAAGCAGTCCTATTGTACAGTCTGTTAAAAGTAGAGCACTAATTCCTGGGGGGATACAAACTACGAATCACGTAGGGAGGGTGAAAAATGCAAGCCTTAACACAGGAAATGCGAAAAGGGGGAGGGTGCAAGCCAAATCACACTCGTGTGATAAGGGTGAACAAGCCTAAATTGTATGTAATGCGAAAAGGGTGAATACAAGCCAAATCACACCACCGGATGATAAGGGTGAATTCAATATGATGATATAGGCACGATGCATATGAATGCAATGCAATTGTTGTAGTTGATGCGAAATACAATGCGATGCATGTTCCATGCATCGCAATGGCAAAGAAGAATAAAAAGCAGTGCCTTTGGGAGCACCTCATGGGGGGCAAGTGGCAAGGAACAACTTACCACACTTGCGGACAATGATCCTAAACGCATTTCAGTGTGAAAAGAATAGATGCTACAAGATAATGCATGATGCAAATGGATGCAATGGGTGCGATAGACAATGTGGTACATGTGATAAGCAATATAGTTTGGGCAATGTGATAAAATAGAAAAACAAAAATGGTTGAAACAAACTCATACTCTGAAGAAAACATCTTCATTGTGGAATGGTGTTCAAGGAGAGCACTTTTGATCGCCATTTTGACTTAAAGTAGGCTTGAGCTCGAGGTTGGAGTACATTTATACTCTGAAGAAATTGCGAGACCTGAGAAGGTGCATCCAGAACGTAATTTTGAAACTTTTTGAAGTTGAAACAAACTCAAAAACTCCAATTTTTCCCTCTTCAAGATGAATACAGGACCATCCATGCACAGATTGCGCAAAAATCTAGCCAAAACACACAGTTTCCTAACTTAATTGGTCGGCCAGCCAAAAAGTAAGCTGGCCATGGAAACGATTGGCCGACCGGCCAAACGTATCGATTACGAGGTAGTTTTAGGATTTCACACTCGAGGCTCTTTTAAACACGGTTTTGGCTCTTCATTTCATACACAAACCATCCAAAAGCTTCCTCCCTTTCTTTCTAGGTACTTTTTCTCTCTCTAGATTTTCACTTTATTCGCATTACCCAACGGTTCTTGCGAACTTTTTCTTGAAAACCTCTTTAACCCTTTTACATTTTAAACCGATTGGATTTTGATTTGGTTGAGTTTTGGGTTTCTCATAGTTTTTTTGCTCTTTCTCATCGGTTTTCTTCCATTTTCTCTATTCACTCTTGAGTTTTCACTTTTTTCACTCATTTTCTCTCTCCTAGGGTTTGGTTTTGGTTTTTTTCACCTATTTCCCTCACTTTTCTTACTTTTCTCTCACCACCCATCACCTTTTCCTTAGCCGAAGGCATTCCACAAGGAGATGACCCTCTGTAGACACCCCATTTTGGACCGCCCTTAAGACTTGGGCACTTCAATCTGAACACTCGATGATGAAAGTTACATTATGCAAATTGTTCGAATCTTTAGCAAGAGAAATTGATTTCAAGCTTCAAACCCAAGCCTTCCACCCCATTTGGACGAAAACCTTTTTTTTGGCCTAAACACTCAGTGAGCAGCAGGGCCAAAAACAATTGGCTGGCCAGCCAATTAATGACCAGGCTGGCCAATTAATGAGTAGGCCGTACAAAATATTAGCCGGCCGGCCATGTTTAGCACAACCGATATTTTAACAGCTGCCAACTGTCCCCATGTGCATGCCTTGCACCAGATGTCTTATGACAGATATTTCTAATGTGAGAAGGTGTTTTTCTATAAATACATGACCTCCCGTCATGGTTTGGGGTTAGAAAATATGGGCCAGAAGCTATAACTTGTCCAACACACTTCTCTCTTCTCTTGGAATTTACATACACCATACACACACCTTACAAGCTGGAACTTGGGACCTTTTATTGAGATTTGTGACGATAATTTTAGCCTCTTGAGAGTGTTCAACTTGTGGTTTGTGAACTAGAAGCTCTTCCTCTCTTTAAAGGGGTAATCTTTGAGGCCTGAAATGTGTGATTTTAAGTTACAAAAAAATGAGGGGTTAGCCACCCTTGAAACCCCTTGGCTTTATCCCATTTTTGCTCACTTTTTCCACCTCAAAAACCCGATTTTTAGCATTGTTTTTTAGTGTGTTAAATTATGCTTTGAATATTGTAGATGTGTTGTTGTAAGTCCTCATGGATTGGTGTATAGGCTTTGGCTTCCAATCCATTTGAGTTGATAGTCTTTTCTTGGTTTTTTTTTTTAAATTTATTTACTTATTTATTTATTTATTTTTTTTTATAGCTTTCATATATGTTCACACCATTGTAATCACCTACTTTTCAATAACACTCTGCAATCTCCCTCATTTCTTTGTTTCTTTGATTTAGAGTTATATCAAACAAAGGATTGTTGCTTAAGGCATAAGAAAGAGACCTCTTATACAAAATGGTTTAATCTCTTTAGAGGTTCATTACCAGGGCATTACATCTCTCTTATGCTAAGCACAATCTCTTGTTTAATACCTCTCTTTATCGCCGGTGCATTTACTTCTAAGGGGCTAATTTCCAATTAGACCGTTGGAAATCACAAAGGAAAGGTTCGTTATGACATATTATTAGGTTTGGATTTGGAGTCATGGTTGCTCATTTTGTAGTCATTATCGCTCTTTTCAAGTTTGAGTAGCCATTATCGCTCATTATGGGTTTGACTCCGAATTTATTATCGCTTGTAAATAAGTTGATTCTTCATTTGTAATTTTCCTCGTAGAAAAGGGCTTGAAGAGCTCATTTCTCAGGTTAAGTCAATGCTTGATACTCTTCATTGCTTTTGGACTTAGTGGACATATTCATTACTTTTGGACAAAAATGAGGAAAAGATAAGAAAATGGAAAGGTAATGTAAAAGGGCTAATAAAATTGGAGTAAAAGAGGTCAAAAGATAATAAAACTGGGTTGGATTGGGTTCAATTGGACATTATATTGAACCTATTGCGTCTTGAATAATTGCATACCTTTTAGTGATATTTAGTGATTCACGAAGCAATGTCTACTCCCTCCCTTGAGGTAACTCCATGATAGGGAGGAGGTTTTGCTCGTCTTTTGTTTCATTTTATTGAGCTTTTGTCCTATCGGTCCTAAGATCATCACACAACAAATTTGCGATGATTGATGATTTGTGAAACGAATCTACTCCTCCCTTGATCATCTTCATGGTAAGGAAGGGAAGAGAGGATAAACATCTCCTAGAAATACTCTATTTTTGCTCTGTTTCAACTCTGTGGCAGCAGGGCATTTCCTAAAAGTAGTGGCTGGTCGGCCACCATTCTGTATGGCCGAACATTTTTCAAGGCCAGTTTTGTATAGGTAGTGGCATTTTACAACAGAACTGGGCAGAATATGAGGCCAAAACAGAATAAATTTCTAACTGTGAATAGAGTAGATTATGGCAGCAAATAAAGAGGTTTCCAGGAGGATATTCTCGATTGTGTGCGGGCGTCTCCTCACTTCCCGTTCAAGTCCATTAAATTAGTGCTTTAATAGTAGTATGTGTAATTCACCAGTTAACTTCATTCGAATTTGTAATAGTTAGTTAATTTAGTTAATTCATTTAGTGTTATAATAATTAGTTTAAATTAGGACATTCATTCGGGCCCTCTTGTGCGAGGTCAAATTTGTAACACTTGTAATATATTTTGTATGTCTTCCAATCCCCATTTCTTTCTCCCTTTTATTAATGTGCTTTTCGTGGTAGCATCATATTTTTCATTTCATATCATTGCCATGCTTAATTATCCATTTTTGCATGCATTGGGTTCGGTCTATCATTCTAACATCGTTGTCATTTCCTACTTACTTGAATACATGCGTTACCGCATGCTTTGAGTTCATCCATATAACATGTTAAATAAACCAAACCTAGTAGTTGCATTTTGTATGTGTTGCATTAGTGACTTTGCATACTTAGGAACATGCATTTTTTTTCTTCTAATTATTTTCTTCTTTTTGGCTTGCCTCGGTTGAGTACTAGGTGAGCATTTACGCTTTAGCATATTGCATGTGTGTTTGTGTTGCCATGTCAAGCATATTACCATGAGGCTAAGTGCTCATTTGAAATACCTCTTTGAATGCCTGTGGATGAAGGCTATTTCGCTTAAGTTGGGATGATTTTGATTAATGGACATATGAGCTTGCTTTTCAAAGTAGCACATATTCAAAACTCATTTCAAATAAACATGAAATCAAAGCATTCCAAAATGGGTGACATAGTCTATACTTGCGTGCCTCACATAGTAAAGTTAGCATAATAATCAAAACAAGAGCATATAATGTACATAAAAATCACATTATGATTAGTAGAGACAGATTATTGATTGGGTGAGTGGGGTGCTCAATGCATGACCTTCCCCTCTCATACCTAAGTTCTCATACCGAGACACTTTGGTTATGGAAGACAATTGGCCTTTGGCACGAGTCATGGGTTTCCTAAATTTTTCAAAAAAAAATTTAGGCGGCAACTCTGAAATTTGGCAATGCAGTCCATTTTCAGCATCTCCGATAATAAATGGATTTTCTAAGATTTGTTGTATTTGGACTCTCATTTGTGTTTTTCTGTTTCACATTGCACTTGTGAAACCAGATTCAGAACCATGAGAGTCTAAACTATAGGGCTATCGTATCCGAGGAGACTAAACCCCTCTGAGGAGCACGAGAAACCAGCTATAGTTTCTGGCAACTCTGCGGGGGACTTAGAAAACTTGACTTGAATTTCATGATGTGGCATTTTATTTACATATATATGTTCTTTACATTGCATTTGCATGGTGCTCTTAAGTTATTGTCTTTTCTATTTGCTATTCCTGGACGGCTTACCTAAAAAGCTTGCCAAAAGGCTGACCGGTCGAGGGCTCTGCCATGTTGGAAACACAACCCTTGGATCTGGATTATCGCCGTACCGCTTGATCCTCCTTTCATTTCTTGGTGTTAGGTGTGAGAGATATATTAGGTAATTTTGCTGAGGTACCCTTTTGACCAATCGGCGTAGTGCATATAATAAAAGCTGTAGTGACTGTTCCAAAATAGGACATGAGGCTCACCCTTATTCAGGATGTTGTTATATGACTTGTTTGCATAGTGGAACTCTAGATTATGCCAAAGCTAGGACAGGGAAACCCTATCCATAGAGGTGTTTTGAATGCTTTTGTGCAAGATGTGAAATCTTTCGTAATGTGTGATGCAATCCTTGGAGAGTCTAATCTTGAGGCGATTACTTTCAAAACTTGAGGGTCATATCAGAATCAAAATTTGGGTCAAAATCTAGTGGTTTGTGTTTGATATGGTGGAAAAATATCAGAACTAGAACTAGGGCCAAAAATTGTATCTTGCTTTGTTTTTGACCAGCATACCCAGTACCCTGATCTAATGGGGAATTTGTTTTAATGCTAGGTTTGTTAGAGCCAAATAAAGAGCAGTGCCCAACTCAGTAAAGGCCAAGCCCAATCCAACCCGGAAGAGCTTAACCCATCATAGTCTATCCAATCCTAGAGAAACCCACTCAGCAAAAGTCCAGTCCAGCCAATCCCAGGAAAGCCAACTCAGAAAGGTCCATCTAATCCCAAAAATCCTTTCTGAAAGGCCCAATTCAGTCAAAGTTCAAAATCCTTATCAGTCAACTCTCCGGTTACACCCATCCATTTCCCCAATTGCCAACCTAGCAGACTTGTGATGGTACAAAGTCCGAAAGAAGTTACGGCTATGATGACAACATTCTAACAGGCCATGGATACATTGAACCAAAGGATAACTGTATAAGATCAGACCATTGATGAAATATGACACCCATCTAAGGCATCAACATCTACCACACATCCAGTTCTGACTACCCTGCTGAACCATGATCTACCTCCGCTAGCTGAAAATCTCCAGGCTTCGGATTCCCAAGAGCTGGTACCTCAAGCTCAAGCTTTCAAGCCTCCAACATAGCCTCACGGAGGGCTTCTTCCTTTCGATATCAATGACGTCGATTCTACCATGATAAGCATCACCAAGCTGGAGAAGATACTTAATAAATCTCAAGGGTTCAATTCCATCCCGGACGTTAAAAATGGTTATACTAAGGCTTCTGTAAGATTTCCAAAGAAGTTCAAAATGCCGCACATTGACAGGTTCAATGGAAGTGGAGATCCGATTGTTCACATCTGTCTCTTCTCAAATGTCTTGAAACCAATAGGCTTGATGCGGGCTCAGAAATTGTTGCTATTCAGAAGGACCTTATCAGAAGTGGCAGCCACCTGGTATGCCAAACTAGAAGACTCGAGCAGGCAGAACTGGGAAGAACTATTTGAGGGATTTGTTAATCAGTATTCCTACAATACTCAGATGGAGGTAACGATCAGCGAACTAGAGGCAACCTCTTAAAATCCTAAGGAACCCTTTATCGACTTTGTTGTTAGATGGAGGGCAAAGGTAGCCTGAATGACAAACAGGCCTTCAGAGAGGGAATAGGTTTGATTGGTAGTTCAGAACCTTGAACCACACATATTACAGAGAATGATAGTCGTGCCACTATATACCTTCACTACTTTACATGAATTGGGGGTTCAAATTGAGAGCGCATTTAATAAAGGGATTATTCCTAGAGCAAGTGAACCAACAAGGAGGGTGTTTTCCAGGAGTACCAATGCTAGTAGTAGCACTAATCCTAAACCCACCAAAATCAATACCGTTGCCACTGATCCTAAAATTGCCGACCCATTTGCCAATACCAAACCACAAACAGCCAGCCCAACCTGAGCTCAAGGCAGAATCTTCACCCCCCTCCATATGAGCCTAACCCACGCATTAAAAGTCTTGATGGAAAGTGGGTATGTCAAACCTCTTGATCCTCAAGCTCTTCTTGACCTACTTTCTGCTAGACATAACCCTACCAAATACTGTGCGTACCATCAGCAGCACAGTCATGACACCGATTGTTGTTACCACCTTCGTCATGAGGTTCAGAATCTCATCGACAACTGGACGATAGCTCCACTTTAAGAACCCAATATAACCAATAACCCATTTTCTGTACATGACTACGTACCTCCTCCTCCTCAAAATCTAAACCTTATCCATACACTACCACCTACCTTCAACCCCAGCATATACATCACCCCAGCTTATTTACCTAAGCCTGAGGTGTTCATTCCAGACAGCATAGACTTGTATGATGGATGCACTTGAGCCCCAATTATCTCAAACCCCAAAACTTGAACTCCACAATAGTCCAATTCTAGTCCAGCCTACTCCAAAGAGTCCAACCCAACCAATTTATCAAGAACAAGTCGGTTCAAACACTACATGCACTAATGGATGAACCTGCTACTTCTGAGCTATTGAGCATGATTGAAGGTCGTTAGAGAACTATGGAAGACTTGACCTTTGTGGTATTGGCTCCATCATCGACCACATCATATGCCAAAAAGTTCATGTCAAAAAGCTCCCCAATCTTGGGGTGAGCTGTTGTTGGAAAGGGCCAACCCGAAGCTATCTCAAGTCTGGGTGATGACATATCAATAACAAATGGGCCTCGCTTAAGTTATGGAACTAGCACAGGAATCTCGGTTTGAAAACTAAGTCGAAAAATGCTTTTTTTCCAACACTTCAACTTGAAAATAGGCCATCGGGGGCCAAAATTGTGAAACAACCATGAGAAGGCCTGGAGAACACCTCAAACACCTCAGAAAGGACCATTGTAACTTGTGAAAACTTACAGAACTAGCACGGGACTCCCGGTTTGAAAACTAAGTCAAAACATTCACTTTTCCAACACTTAGGCTTGAAAATAGGCCATCGGGGGCCAAAATTGTGTAACAACCACAAGAAGGCCCAGAGATCACCCTGAACACCTTGGGAGGGACCAATATAAGTTGTGGAAACTTACAGAACTAGCACGAGACTCCTGGATTGAAAAATGCACTTTTTCAACACTTAGGCTTGAAAATAGGCCATTGGGGGCCAAAATTGTGAAACAGCCACGAGAAGGCCCAGGGAACACCCTGAACACCTGGGGAGGGACCAATGTAAGTTATGAAAATTTACAGAACTAGCAAGGGATTCCCGATTTGAAAACTAAGTCGAAAAGTGCACTTTTCCAACACTTAGGCTTGAAAGATATTAAATTGTATATTTGATTGAGAAGATAATAATTGTCTTTGTTTTTTTTTTGTTTTGTTTTGTTTTGTTTTTGTTTTTGTTGTTTTTTTTTTTTGGTTGCAGATTGGAGATTAGATATGGACGTGTTTGGTAATCTGGAGAGTAGAAGTTTGCTCATTTTGTGTTTTTGTTCATATTACCTTACATGTATTTTGGTTGCATTGTAAATTTTATATTTTTGTGGGTATTAGGGGACATGTTTGGTAATCCGCACTTGATATTATATTTTTGTGGATATTAGAGACATGTTTTTTTGTGGATATTAGGAGATGTGTTTAGTAATCTGCAGTTGATATTGTATTTTTGTGGATATTATGAGACATTTCGACTATGGTGTTTATGAAAATGAACAAAATTTTGTATTGATCTGTAATACATATTTTATTGAACAGGTTATTAAAATGCGCGGGGAGTTTTTAGTAAAAAAAAAAATTTGAAAATTGAAAATATTACCCTCATTTTAAATTTTTTAATTATTATTAATGACGAAATAAAAAAACTGTCGCTATTAGTTTTCAAACAACATGACGAATAATTTTGTCACATTTGCTGAATATTTAATCGCTAAATTGAAATATTTGGCGACAAAATGATTTTTGTCATTGAAGAATTTTGTTTTGTGCTCATTTTAGTGATGAATTTTTTTCTCACCTTAATCTATGTCATTGGTGAGAATAAATTTCGTCACTAAAACCTCTATCTTCATATTTGGTGACGAAATATTTCGTGGCCAAAACAATTAAAATAAAATGTTATCTAATTCTAGTGACGAAATTGATGTTATAGAGGACGAAAAATGCAACATTTAGAGATGAAAAATTTTGTCACCAAAAATGAAAAACAGGCGACAAAATGATTTTTCATCACCAGCTACTTTCAGCGACAATGTATAGGGGACAAATGTGGTGACAAAGTTATTTCGTTGTAGATCACTTTGGTGACGAAAATTTGATGTTTGAAGACAAATTGAGTTTGTCACCAAAGACCTTTTTTGTTGTAGTGTTTAGTCATTCTAGAAAGAGGTTTGTGTTACACTGTGTACTGTGATGCTTCTAGAGAAGGTTTGGGTTGTGTTTTGATGCAAGATGGTAAGGCAGTGGCGTATGGTTCGCGCCAATTGAAAACCCATGAAAGAAATTACCCAACTCATGACTTGGGGTTGGCTACAGTTATTGTTTCCTTAAAAATGTGGATACATTATTTGTATGGAGAGAGATTTGAGGTGTTTTCAGATCATAAAGTCTTAAATATATGTTTTCCCAAAAGGATTTGAATTTACGTCAAAGGAGGTGGATGGAATTCTTGGAAGATTATGATTTTGAATTACATTATCATCCCCAAAAAGCCAATGTGGCGGCCGATGCTTTAAGTAGAAAATCTGTGAGTACCATTGCTAATCTTGCAATTAGAGAGTGGTAAATGTTGGGTGATTTAGGTGAATTAGATTTGCATCTTAATGAATCTCTCGAGCATGCCACCTTGTTTTTCGTCCTTGCACAACCAACACTTGTTACTCAGGTTATAGAGGCACAATAGGGTAACTTGGAAGTTAAAGCAATCAAGGAGAAAATTTCACAAGGGAAGGAGAAAAAGTGTTTGAGGGTAGATCCTAATTCTAATGTTCGGTATCTAGATCGCGTCTTTGTATGTAGAGACGAAGTACTTCAGGAATTTCATCACTCCCGCCTTGCGATACATCCAGGAGGTACAAAGATGTACCATGACCTTAGCCAACAGTTTTGGTGGAGGCGTATGAAGCGAGATGTGGTTTCATTTGTGTCTAAGTGTTTAACTTGTCAACAAGTCAAGGTAGAGCATCAATGGCCAGCTAGGTTATTGCAACCCTTGCCTATAGCAGAATAGAAGTCGGAACACATCACTATGGACTTTGTTTTGGGCCTTCCTAGAACACAAAGGAGCAACGACTCAGTTTGGGTTGCTACAGATTGACTAACCAAATCAGCTCAATTCTTAGCTATGTGTATGGGTGACTTGGTTGATTACCTATCGAAACATTATGTTAAAGAGATTGTTTGGTTTCATGGAGTTCCGGTGAGTATCATCTTGGATTGAGATCCTCGTTTTACCTCATGATTGTGGCAAAGTTTACAAACTGTTTTGGGCACTCTGTTAACCTTTAGCACAGCCTACCACCCTCAAACCAATGGATAGTCCGAGCGCACTATCCAAATCTTGGAAGACATGTTGAGAGCTTGTGTATTAGACTTTAAATGTTCTTGGGAGAGACACCTGCCTTTAGCAGAGTTCACCTACAATAATAGTTACCAAGCTAGCATTGAGATGGCACCTTTTGAAGCCTTGTATGGGTAACTATATAGGTCACTGGTGTGTTGGAATGAGGTAGGGAACTCACCTATGCTTGGACCGAAATTGGTTCGTGAGAGCACTAAGAAAATAGAAAAGGTTAATTATAGCTCAAAGGCGACAAAAGAGTTATGCTGACCTCAGGAGGAGACCTCTATCATTTGATGTGGGTGATCACGTATTTATGAAAATCTTGCCTAGAAAAGGTTTAATAAGATTTGGGCGAAGTGGGAAATTGTCACCTAGATTCATTGGCCTTTTTGATATTATAGAACGGGTAGGGGAGGTGGCTTATCACCTTGCATTGCCAACACAATTATCAGGAGTACAGAATGTGTTTTATGTCTTCATGCTTCACAAGTATAAGCTCGATTCTTCCCATGTCTTGGATTAGACAAACTTGGAGGCAGATGAGAACGCTTCATATGAAGAGAGACCGATAAAAATCTTGGACACCCGAGTACAGGTTTAAGAGGTAAAGCCATTCCCTTAGTCAAGGTGTTATGGCACTACCACGGAGTGGAAAAAGCTACTTGGGAACGAGAAGCTGGAGTTCGTGAGAAATACCCAGATTTATTTAATGATATATAAACTTGCTTGTTTGTTATTCTTAGATTATTGTATGGGTGGTTGTAGAAGAAAGCAAATGAAAGAAATCAAAATCCTCATGCAATTGTTTAAATTTAGCTTTGATTTCGCTTTGATTTGTGAAGTTTTGAAGATTGAGGCTATTGTTATTGTGGTATTCATCTTCCTTAGGAATTGTTGGAGTTGTTTTGGCAGGAATTATGAAATTTCGGGGATGAAATTCTTTAAGGGGGGTAGGTTGTAACAGCTAATTTTGGGTGACCGCTCGAGCGGACATTTGGTTGCTCAAGCGTAGATTTGCAGCTCCCAGCATCTCGTATGTTTGCAGGCAAGACCGCTCGAGTGAAGGAAAGGTCACTCAAGCATAAAATCCAAGCTCCCAGTATTTTCACTGTAGCTCTACAAAACTTCTGAGACCATGCGTTTACCGCTCAAGCGGCGGGAAGTTCGCTCGAGCAATCTCTTTGTATTTTGGCACTTCACTTGAGCGATGGAAAGTTCGATCAAGCGGTCTGTTCGCACAACAGAGTTATAATGCGATCCAAACAGTTTTCTAGCCCATTCTTTTCACACTCCTTCTCTCTTTAACAGCCCTTCTTCTAAAACCCCAGCATGAAAACCCTAGATTTCATCTAGTAATAGCAATAATCAATCTTTGGGCCTTCATTAAAGTTGTTACCCTCACCAAGAGCTACGTTTTGAACCGATTAGATCATGATATTTTGGAATTTCGTTGTGTGGATCTTCATCTCTCTTCTTGCAAACCTTGAGGTGCGAATATCTTTACCCTTGTATATTTATATTTTGGTTTAATGGTGTGTGAATCTTAAGGTGTATGTGACTATTGAGATGGATAATGTAGATGTATATATATGTATATATGGATTTTGTGTTGATGATGTGTTTTGTGTGAAATTGCTGATGGGTTGGGTAACCAATTATGGAAAATTGAGTAAATAGACATGAATTAAGGGAAATTAATACTTGGAAGGAAAAGCCCAAAATTTTATTGTGTAACTCTAACAGTTGTTCTTGATTTTGACTTCATGGGTAATTGATAAGTAAAATTGGAGGGTCCTTGTTATGTGTTAAGATGTTATTGTTTTGGAATGTGTTTGAGGTGCCTACTTGCCCGGTTTGTGTGAGGACGGCGAATGTGGGAATGTTATGAGGTGCCCACTTGTCGGATCGTGTGAGGATGACAGAAGTGGAAAGTTGGAGGTGTCCACTTGCCAGATCGTGTGAGAACGACAAAAGTGGAAGGTTTGAGGTGTCCACTGGCCATCCGTGTGAGGACGAAAAAATGTGGAGATTGAATGTTGAATTGTGTGTTATGTTATAAATTTCTAAACAATGTAAATTCATGGCTATGATGGAGGTTATGCATACTTTTAATCAAATATTTATATTCTTGGTTAAATATATTCTCTACTGGGTAATTGCTCATTCTTATTTATTGACATTTTCAAGACATGAAGAGTCACAACCCCCTCTATGAAGAAGAAGAAAACGACTATCTCATTTAAAAATCTAAATTTTTGTGAACTTTGAAATTGTAATGTAACTGTTGAATTTTTTCCATACCTTTATTTTGAATTTCATATCTTTTGTATTAAGTGGCACAATGTAACTATTTTGTAACTTTCTCTAACTTATTAAACTGAGAACTGTATCTTGTACTTTTTATAAATTGACTTTACAATTCAATAAGAAAGAGAAACATTGGAATGGAATTGTGTCGTTTTGATATATGGGACATGTTCTTTTAAATTGTTCAGTGGGTATTATTTATAGAGTGTTACAAGTTCACACGTCAAAGGAGAAGTGATTGATTTGCTCGAGAAATATAATATAGCTTTTCACAAGTCATCAACTTATAGGCCATAGACCAATGGAGTCGTTGAAGCTGTGAACAAGAACATTAAGAATATCCAACGAAAGATGGTGAAGACTTACAAGGATTGGCCAGATAAGTTACCTTTTGCGTTGTCGAGCTATAGGACCTCAATCCGACCATCTACTGGGGCAACTCCCTATTCTCTGGTAAATGGGATGGAGGCGACATTGCTGATTGAGATAGAGATACCTTCGCTAAGGATTATGGTTGAGTGTCAAATAGCAGAAGCCGATTGGGAACAAAATCAATTTGAAGAGATGATGTTGTATGATGAGAGAAGATTGAAGGCATCATACCATGTCCAGGGGTACCAGCACAGAATTGCCCGAGCATTCAAAAAGAAGGTCAAGTCCAGAAATCTGAGGGAGGGGGATCTAGTGTTAAGAGGCAATTACTCCAATTTAAGATCTTAAGAGCAAATTTAAACCCAATCGGACTGGCCCTTACATCATCAAATCAATTTGATCGCAAGAAGCGATTATTCTAATAGATATGGATGGATTGGAGTTTTCACGGCCCATCAACATGGACAAGTTGAAGAAATACTATCCTTGAGAGGCTCACTAGGCTGAAAGCCTGGAAGGCAACCCAGGCAAAAAGTTAGAGCAAGAAAAAAGAAAAATGAAATAAAATAAAACTCACAAGGTTGAAAACCCAAAAGGGTGACTTTGGCAAAAGTTAGGGTGCAAAAGGAGAGTGTTAAAACCCAAGCGAACCCTAACTGTGAACTATGCAAGGCCTAATTCCCGTCTTTGGGATACTTAAGCAACTTTATTTCAAAGTTTGGCCTCAACCATTTTCAACTCGATTGTTCTATCTATGTTCGATCAGTTCATTCTGCTCAAATTTAGATCTGGTTATCTAGACCTTCTTTTTTGTGATAAGTATGGTTGCAAGGTAGATCCAATTGGTGATTTAGTAGTAAGAGACAGTGTAGAGAGTCTTGTCTGAGGAGTTTATTTGAGGTTGTTCATGTTAGGATTTGATTTTAGGTATGTTAGGTTGTGACCGTTCGTGAAAATGTATTTTGATGTTTTTAACAAAATTGACTAATTTTCTAAAAACATTTTTTTTGCAAAATAGATCTTTCATTGGACTTAAGAGGAAGCTTTTCAATACCCACAATCTTCCTTACATGATTTCAAAACGAGAGTGGAGCAAACATGATCGTCCAACTCCTATATTAATTAAAGTATTTTATATCAAAAAACTAAGGTCAAAGCAATCAATTAAGGGCATAGTTGAGTCAAGTCATTTGCCTTCTCCCTGTCGCATCAGAACACTCTGCTAGCAAGGATGCGCCCACATGTGTCTCCTCTTCAAGCGAAAGCAAGCACTCACAGGAAAGAGCATGACTAAGACATCAGCAGGGGCCAAGATCTCACTCATCCTCCAAGGAGTTGCATACCGAGAGAGATGTCTAGCCCAAAAAGGGAAAGAAGTAGGACATTCTATCTCATCAACAGGACAAGTCTGATCATATCTGAACTGTTGCCTGAATAAAAACGGGGAGTAGAAAACTGTAGACACCCCATTTTTGACCGTCCTCAAGACTTGGACATCATCACTTGTGCATTTGATGATTATGTTTGTTTGTGTTTGTTTTGAGTGCCCAAAGTCCATGGCGGAATGCCTTGTCTTTGAGCCTTTAGACCTTGTCCTTTCTGTGCCTTGTTTGGATCAAAACTTGGTGCCTGGAACTTGTGGTGACTTGTCGGCCACCACTATAGGCTATCGGCCATGGTTTGTGCATGTTGGCCATTGGAGTGGCCGATCGGACACCAGTGGTGGCCGACGGCCACCAGTCTCTTTTTCCACATATTTGTTGATATTTGTTGACAGCGTGCCAGGTGTTAGCACAATTAGCTGTATCTCCCTACACTTGTATAGTAGGATGTTTCTAAGCTCAGGGCATGTTTTTCTATAGATAGGGGGGTTACTCCCCCATTTTTGAGGGTTAGACAATTCAGAGTAAATCTCTCTCTCTCTCTCTAGATTTCTCTTTCTTTCTCTCTCTCTCTCTCTCTCTCTCTCTCTCTCTCTTTTACAATTTTGTGCCTAGTTGCTTGTTTTCTCTACACTTTTGCATACACATCCTAAATCAATTCCTCTTACCTTTGAGTTGAGGTTACTTGGGGTCTTCTTGGAGCTCTTGAAGGTGGTCTTAGCTTGGTTTTGTGCCTAGAATTGCCCTTTGCTTCAAGAGGTAGTTTACTTGCCTTGTTTACTTTGTTTTGCAAGCTTGTTTTACCATCTTTTCTTACTATTTTGGGGCTAGTTTCGAACTGAGAAAACTCTGTTTTTGTAGCCTAAAAGTGCTGGTTTGAGCCTTTTTTTTTAGTTAGGGAGTGGTTCCCCTTTCTTGCTTATTAGTTTGTAAAGCTTTTGTGCCTTTATTCATCACTTTCAAATCAACTTTTTTGGGCCTTTTAACCATTGAATTTTAGAGGTTTTTCAGTGGCAAAAAACTTATTTTGAGGTCCAAATTTGGAGGGGCTGGCCTCCCCTCCTTGTGTCTTGTTTGCATGCCTAGTTAGCTTTACATGTTAGCATTTTTTTCTAGCTTAACTTAGCTCAAGTCCAGCATGTTTTCAGAAATTTCATGGGTTTATGTCTTCAATTTTATATTTTGTTCATTAAAGAAAAAGAAGTTTGAAAAACCTTTGCATGCATGAAGTTTTTGTTCAATCTTTGACAAATTGATGAAGTTTTGAGCCAATGGTTTATAAATGATCATGAAATTATATTTTCCGAAGTGTTTTCGTGTTTTTGAGCAAACCATGAAAGACCCCAAAGTTTTGAAAAATGTATTTGGAAGCCATTTTTATTGTATTTTGAAACCCAGGACTTTTCAGACCGCTCGAGCGCACCGTATGAGCTCCCAGAACTTTTATAAACTTTTACAGACCACTCGAGTGACCAAAGGTCCGCTGAAATGAACCTAGTTGTCTTGCATACCGCTCAAGCGACCAAAGGTTCACTTGAGCGAACTCAGTTTTCTTGCACATCGCTCGAGCAAACAACTATTTTTAGCATATTTTGGAAAATTGCACTTTATTCGCATTTTCATCCTCATCTCTTTCCGAGCATTCCTAGGCATGAATTATGACTTATTGAGGATTAATAAGTGAAGAACCAACATAAGTTAATTGGTTAAAGATGCAAAGTACGAATTCGGCTTATTTGAGAAGAAAGAATAAGAGAAGTAAAATTCAATCAAGGAAGTAACATTGTGTTTCGATGTGTATGTTTGTGTGCTTTGTGTAGGTTGGACATCCAAGGCGTAATATTTTTTCAAGCCCACTGTGTATATTATCTCAATAAAGATATATTCGAAAAGTGTTTTGTAAATTGTTATATGAATGATGTTTAGGAAATGTTATTTTGTATCAATGAATGAAGGTCCGTTTTTGAACTATACTCATGGCATCCTTTAGTGAGGCCCTTGACTAGGGGAACACAATACCATAGCCCTTTGATTAGTGGATTATAGAGATCTTTGATGTTAGACCCGAGTGGTCCCTTCGTTAGACTTTTATGGTCCCTTTGCTAGACCTTGATGGTCCCTTTGATTTAGGCCTTTTGGCCTCTTCGTTATTCTGTTGGATGTACCATGTATGATGTTTGATTAATGGATTTCGATTTGGAAAATGTTTGATTTGAATCCGATGTACGATTCATTTGAAAAATGTAAGATATGGATTTTGATATAGCAAGAATTTGATATGATTTGATATATGATCTATTTTGAGAAAATGATATATGGTGTGTGTTAGCAAATGATTCATTTTGAGAATTTAATAAGTTATATATATTTTGCAAATATGTTGGACTTCATTCATTTACCTATTTATTTTGGTATTACTCACTGGGCTCTAGCTCACCCCTCTCCCTTATACATATGTAGGTGAGCAACTAGAAGATCAACATTAGAGATTGTCTCGGAGTCCACCCTTTTTGTCATGCCACCCAAGATGTGCCTCTGTGATGAGGCTTTAGCCTTTGTTTTTGTCAAGCTTGTTAAGCTTTATATTTCGTCAAGTCTTATATGTATGATCCAGGTTGTATAAGATATGCTTTTGTGTATATATATTTGTTAGTAGTGTGTTATGAATGTTTGAAGTATTTCAATTTATCATGTATGCACATCTCAATGGATGATATTATTATTGCTTTGCTTCCCCTTCAAGCCCCGATATTATTTAAATATTTTGAAATTTTTTCTTTGATGCCGTAGGTAATCTATGATTACTGGCTGATCATGACTCTAACCTCTAGGCACAGGTTGGGGTCATGACATGTAAGATGCAAAAATGGGAGACTAGGTAAGTTCTCTTAATCTCCATAGTATATGGGTGTCCTTGTTGCATTGTTCTTCAATAATTCAAGTTATATGCTTTCTATGCAAAATTGGTTGTTTTGAGTGATTTTCATAAATATTGTTTGTTTTGGGTTAAGTTTATAGCCATGAATCAGAAAAAAGAAAAACCTTTCTTCTTGTAAAATCTTTTTTTTTTTTATATAATTTTTATAATTTTATTTTAGATATGGCTTTATTCTTTTAATCCAAAATGAATGATATTTATCTTCTTCAATCATCTAGGTTTAGGTTAGTTAAAGGTTTTAGGTCTAAAATGAATTTCTGTGAATAATTAACCACTAAAATCATAAAATAGAGAGTGAGTATAGGTCAATCTTCCCCTTTTTGTATGTAAGCTCCCGAACTCGAAATGTTTTTGGTCATGAAGGATTAGGCCTTAACTTAGTTTTCATTATTCAAGTTTTCTTAATTCCCCTTTAAAAATTAAGTGGCGACTCTATGTCAATAAAGCAAGTCGGTGTGGGAAGCAATGTCTTAGACTTGAAAAAGGCACGACACCCATAGAACGACATTTGGGCACCTTGATAATATTGTGATAACATCTCCACACTTTTCGACCTCCGAGCACGGAAGGGCAATTGGGCACCTCGAAACAAATCCAACGATATGCCCCGCATTTACCGGTATCAAGCGTGAAAAGGCATTTGGGCACCTCAACACACATGATAGGTTTCAACATAACACACTTTTAATTAATTCGACACTTGATCCAAAACCATGAAGATGCAATGCAATGCAATGGGTTTGCAAATGTTATAATTTGCCTAAAGTTCAAATCATTACTACAAGAATAATTAACATATAACATAATCAAAGCAATCTCAACAATTTCCATAATCATTCAATATAACAACATCATTCTAACATCATGGTGAATACCAACTCAAAACAACTCAAAGTCCACTTTAATACATTATTTAGGTAAATAATCTCTTTTCCATTAAACTCCCAAGCTAAGGTTCCAAAATGATTTAATCTATAATTTCCATCATTTTTTTGGGTGAATGAAAATTTTGGGTGAATAAAAATACACAACTTCCATCATCAACACTAGTTTCATCAAAATATTAGGATTTACCCAATTTCATAATCTCTGTGTGTTCAAATGCCACATCAATGTCAATTTTAACATAAAACCATCAATTAGTTTCAAAATCGCTTTTTACACAACATTCCAAACTTAGGGTTTTAAAGAAAATTGGGGATTTCCCCTATTTCCTCATCAAATTTTTAAATCAATCAATATATTTATCAATATATCAAAATATTCAAAACATTTCAAAAACTTGAGTGGAAACCCCATCTTTCTACATTAATACCCTTTTAATCAAAACATCTATATCATGCATAACTGTAATTTCAAAAATATCACATAATCATACCAATTCATATATCTAGAGAGAGTTAAGAGGACCCCTACATTAAAAATCAGAGCTAATAAAGGAGACTCAAGAACTTTGACGAAATCGTAATCCAATTGGTCAAGTTGTGGATCTTCACTTCTCCTTCACTTTTCTTGCAAGATCTATGGTGGATCCTTACGCTATGTTTGGTTGGGGAATTTGGGGAGGGATTTGGAAAAGGAAAGAGAAAATGTGTGTAAAACTAGGTGAAATGTAAGTATATTTTATTCATATTTCACATACCTTTTCTCGTTCCATTTCCAAATCCCCCAACCAAACACAACATTAGTAAAATGGGGTGAAATCTAAAGTTTGAGGGCTAGGGTTTTCAGACATGAAGGAGTGAGAGAGAGAAAAGAGGGAGAAAATAAGCAAAAAGTTGGTTTTATACTGGCTTAACCGAAAAAGACCGCTCAAGCAATCAACCCACCTCTCAAGCAGTGTGAGAGTAGGGACCACTTGAGCAATTACTCCTTCACTCAAGCAGAAAATTCTCTTTCCAGAATTTCAGACTTGCAGAGAGAGATACTAGCTTTCTCTTTTCACCGCTTGAGCGGTCAATGAACCGCTCAAGCTGTTTCCCTTTTCTTCCAAATATTACATCACAAGAAGCTCAGGGGGTTACACATAAGTTGTGAAAACTTACAAAACATGCACGGGACTCACAGTTTGAAAACTACGCCTAGAATTGTGTTTATCAAACTCTTAAGTTAAAATAGGCCATATGGGGCGAAATGACGAAACAACTACGAAAAGGCTCAGGAAATGTCACGAACACCTCATGGGGAGGGATCAACATAAGTTGTGAAAACTTAGGAAACTAGTATGGGTCTGATGGTTTAAAAACTATGCATATAATTGTCATTTTTGAAATGCTTAAGCTAAAAAATAGTCCATATGTGGTGAAATCTCAAAACAGACACACAAAGGTGCGGTGAATGTCATGAACTCCTCGGAAGGGAGGGGGGGACCAACCTAAGTTCTAGAAATTACAAATCATGTATGGGGCTTGCGGTTTCAAAAGTTCACCTATAATTGTGCTTTTTAAACACTTAAGCTAAAACATAGACCATATGGGGCAAATCATTAAACATCCACAAAAAGGCTTAGACAGTGTCAAGAACACCACGAGGGGGACCAACTTAAGCTGTGGAAAACTAACAAATAATGCACAGGTTTGCTCTTCTATTTGAGAACTACGCCAATAATTGCATTTTTTCTACATGTAGATTAAAAATAAACCATCAAAGGGTGAAATCATGAAAAAGGCACGGAGTGGCTTGGGAACATTTCTGAAACCATGGAGGAAACTACTATATTTTGTGAAAAGATACAAATTTTACACAAGGCCTACGGTTTAAAAACTAGGCCTAAAATTGCATTTTTGCTATGCTTAGGCCATTAGAGCCAAAACTGTGCAACAAACATAGAAAGCTTCGGGGAACGTCATGAACACTTTTGGAATATGTGAGTTGTGGAAAAAAATATATGCATTTCTGCTAATTTGGTTTATAATGTTAAACTATTTATATATGAATTTATATGTAATTGATAATATATTAATATTTTCATTTTTCTAATTTTCAGATTGGTTTTTGAGGACGTTTAGAAGCATTCCTACAAATCAAGATCAAGTGTTATTTATTTATTTATTTTTTTGTGGTCTGACACTTTGCTCATGTTGGAATTTGTCACCCATGTCCAACTTTCAGAGATGAAATGTAATGCCCCAATAATCATACCACAATATTTATTACCAATCCGTTATTATAATCCGATATCAAGACACTCATGTGAACAATAAATAAAAGTGAATAAATTTATAAACTGAAATCGATCACATTCTCATAGATTCCCCTTCAAATTCTTTACAATGATTTACAAACACTGAAATACATATAAGAAAATTTTGATGCATCCAAATTGCCATAAAGGCTTACACTGTTCAAGAACAAGGGTCTTGATTTCAACACATAAAATCCTAACTCAACAAATAAGCTCAAAAGCTGCGGACAAACAACATCAAGAAGCTTCAGTGCTCCATGTTGAACTCCATTCACTTTCCAACAAATTCATAGTTCATCTTCATCACCTGGAGTTTTAGGATATCCAACCCATAAAAAGGGAGTGAGCTTTTATACTTAACATAACCAAATACGATTAATATGCGTATGATCAATATGATTATGCTATGCAATGTCATGCCATGCTAACGACTTAACTCTGTTTGGAAACCAAATTTCAAAATACATGGTTTGCAACCTATATTGACTTAACTCATTTACCATTATCTTAAGCAAGGACTTTCAATTTGTAATAAACTCCATAGAAGATACCTCAAAATACTCCCCACATTTACTGGCCATCAAGCACAGTAGGGCAAGTGGGCACTCTTACTTTTTGAAAACCTCCACATTTACCGGCCACCAAGCACGGAAGGGCAATTGGACACTCGTTTCATTTTAAAAACATCTCTATATTGTCCAGCCATCGAGCATGGAGGGGCAATTGGACACCCATCAATCATTTCAACATTTTCCCCACATTTATTGGCGCTTGGCACGGAAGGGTAATTGGGAACCTTTACTAGAATACCAATGACATCCCCACATTTTCTGGCCACCGAGCACGAAAGGAAAATTGGACACTTCACACACACAACATATTCTGAAACCACACACACGCTTTTAAATAATCCAATATTTAATCCAACACCATGGAAATGCAATGCAATGCATGAGTCTCAAAAACTTCCTCTTTATCCTGAAATTCCTTTTTAATTGTACAAGAGTTCAACAAATAAAATCTAATGAACTATTCTCATTTTCCAGACTCCACGTCTTACTCTTTACCAACCATCAACCTATGCAAAACATTACCTTACACCCTTTCACAATTCCAAGTATTCACACAATTCAACTTATTTAAATCACCAATAAATATTATCATAGATAATAAAGTTATCCAACACACTTATCAACATGAAAAATCACTTTAATTTTCAACATAAGTTACCGATTAACTCAAACCCTCTTTTAATTTAAAAATCCTAGTTCTAGGGTTTTCAATAAAATTGGGGGTTTTCCTCATTTCTTTGTTAAATCCTCAAATCATCATGTGTTAACCATTAATGTACCAAAACATTCTAAATCTTTCAAAAGATTGGGTGAAAACCCCAATTTTGAAATATGAACATATTTTAATCAAAGATTTCAAACTCAAATTAACTCATACTTCCCATAATACATCAAAATTGAACAAAATCATAATTGATTGAGTTAAGAGAACTTCCTACCTCAAGAAGGTGAGCAAACAACGAAGACCCAAGCACGAACTTTGACGAAATTGCAATCCAATCGGTCAAGAAGAAGATCCTCACTCCTTCTTCACTAATCTTGCATGATCTAAGGTGGATCCTTGGTATAATAAGATGAAATCAAAGGTTTTGTGGCTAGGGCTTTCGTACATGAAGAGGGAAGGGAGAGAAATGAGAGAAAATGAGCAAAAAGTGGCTTTTATACTGGCTGATCCCGAACAGACCGCTCGAGTGCACTTTCCTTCACTCGAGCGAAGTACCAAAATACAGAGATACCCGCTCGAGCGGCAAACGCAAGGTCTCAAAAGTTTGTAAAGCTATAGTGAAAATACTGGGAGTTCGCATTCTACGCTCGAGTGACCAATCCTTCGCTCGAGTAGTCTTGCCTGCAAACCTGTGAGAGACTGGGAGCTACAAATCTCTACTCGAGCGACCAAATGACCGCTTGAGCGATCACCCAAAAATAGCCATCACATGAAAGATTTCATCATCTTTACATCTTGTTACGACGAATTATTTCCTTACCAATGATCAAAATGTGTTACAATTTTTTTTTGTCAACAATAGCTATATATATAGTGACAAAATTAATGAATTTTTGCAAGGAAATGTTGTGTAAGTAGTGACAAAATTTTTTGTAACTAAAGTATATTATTGGTGACAAAATCATTTTTCCTTACAGTGATTTTTTGCGGCAAATCTACAGTGATGAAACTAGCGACCAAAATATTTCCACACGAATATCTATAGTGAAGAAACTAGCATTTTGGAGACAGAAAAAAAAAAAAAATCGTAATTGAAAACAAAATTCATTATAGTGATGTTGGTATGTTTATTAATTTAATCACATAATTTAAATCACAAACATAAAATTTAAATCAACCACACACAAAAAAGATTCAGAATTTTTTAAAATTGAAAACCCAATTAGGAGAAATCATGGACCTAGTCTAACCAACCAATTTACTGTAATGAACAAAATAAAACTTGCAATTTACAAACCAACTTTAATTGAATCCATAGTATCGAACCAATGAACAAGCTGGCATGTTCCTAATACTGAATGAATTCATGATCTATGTCTAAAATAGATGGTTGAGTATTGAATCCAAAATACCTACCACAAATTTAACACAACCAACCCATCCACCTTTTTGGAATCGAGAAATGCATTACTAATATACAAACAATAATGGAGAATAAATCAGAGATAAACCAATCAATAATTCAATAGCATATGACTGGTTCAATGTTTTGTAGGCACGCTTTGATCCTCCCTTATAGTTTTATTTATAGTTGATGTGTCCTAAGATGACTTAAAGATCTTTTAAGGTATTTCTATGTTATAAATTGACTTACATTTATCAAAAATAGTACCTCTCACTTGAGCCTACAAAAGCTCGCTTGATCACACTTCAAATTGAGCATAGTGATCATAGTCAGATTTGCCAAGATTTTTGCGAAAATACCAATTACATCCTTTGTCATAATCCGATGCATTATTAACTTGTATTTAACACTTATTTAACTTGTTTTCACTACAAGTTGATACCAAAATATATTTCCATCCAAAATCCATTTGAACTGCACTAACTTAACTCAATTTGGACTTCTAAAAGTAATTACAATTAAAATACGCAATTAGAAATCACATATATTTTGCCTAAGGGTTACCAAACCTAGTTAGAATTGAACTCTTACACTAGATAAATAAAGAAAACAAGCAATCTAATCATCATATTTCTTCTCCATTCTCCAATTACTTGCTCTAATAAGGTCAAGGTCGAAAAGGACTAGAACTTCAAATAAGAGTAAATGCCAATGCCCAATGTTGTATGGTAAAAAAAAAAAAAATCAGTTTGCTAATGCCAATTATACAGGTTGATATAGATGTTTCTTATCCCCATAATTTTCTCATTGGGAATTTTAGGAAAGTGATAATGGATGGACCTTAGTTTTGAAATTCTTACATCTATATGATGAACAAAAGTTGCTGACACCCTTATTACCAAAATAAGCAACACCAGGTTTGATAAATAATAATAATAAAAAAATATTTGGCATAGAGGATCTACACAAAATTGTTCGGCTCATTTTGTTCATATTTTTCTCAAAACATAAAAAAGAAATTATTATTATGTCTTTTAATTACAAAATACTACTACAATATCAATTAAGATGATGTTTTTTTTTTTTATTTAAAGAAGAATAAATCATCTACATTAGCATACTCACATTGCAATGAGAGAATATTGTTTCTTTAAATTTTATTTTTCCCATCACTAACAACAATTAACTCATAAGAGAAAAGTAATATAACCTACAAGAGTAACTCATGATGAAGTGATCACGAATCACATTATTTTATATTAAATATTTTAGTTTGAGTGAGCAAATCAATGTTTCTTGTTAAGCTCTTGCAGAAGGGAAGTAATTGTATCAACAGTCAACGGTTTCACATGACAATCATCCAAACCAGCTGCCATGAATGCAAGCTTCTCCGAGTCTTGATCACGTGAAGTCATCCCAACAATCATGCTATTCACTCCCATGGCACGAAGCTCCCTTGTTGTCTATAAAATACATTTGAAATATGATACAAACAACTAAATTTAGTTGGGGATGGGGATATAGAAATAGATTAAGGTATCTTACTTCATGCAATTATGTTCACTCTATAAATGTCCAGTGTAAAAGAAACTTGTACTTTTATTATTGGATTTCAATTACAGTTAAGACTAGGTTTAGTTGAGGTAAATACAAACTTTATGGTATGTAGTTAAGTGTGAGTGTATAGAAATTAGAAGTTTGTATGTAGTGTACAAAATTCTTGAAATTATAAATGTGCCATTGCTTTTAGATTGACAAAGAAATAGAGTCATACTAAAATAATCAATGGAACAGAATACAACAAGCCAAGGGAACAGTAAATTTAGAGAGTTTGTGCTTATTGTCTAAGTCCAATTAACAATGATTAATTACAATTATTAAATTTGCATAAAACAAACTTTCAAATGCCATTATAAGAACAAAATGTTAAACCATTTGGCTATTTAATTGTTGCATCAACTCACCCATGATGAATCAATCAATATTATGAACTTTTCAACTTTCATTCCCATATTATGTACAATAATTATCTGTAATTGATGTTTGTTTCTTTTATCAACTTCTAGATGACGGGAAGAGCAATGGAATAACAAATCTACATGTAGAAAAATATAATTGAAATGCAATGTATGTGTTGCTTTTCTTTTTCTTTTATTTTGTGAATAATAATTTGTGTAATTAAATCTCGTTCTTATCAAGTGATATGAAAGATCATTTTAAGAATGTTGTTAATGAAATTTTTCCTTGTTCTTTGAAGATGATAAAAGAAATGATTTATTTTTCCTAAAACATCAATACTTCATATATCTACATATATATGTAAGTTGAGGTGAACCGAATTACCATACTTTTACCTTTTTTCTTTGTTAGCAAAACCAAAATAAATATATAAAATTGGAATGTAATAAGTGCATTCCTTTTGATATATCTTCTTATATAACATAGCAAAATATTGTTTAAGTTTGCAGAGAAGAAGAAGAAGAAAAATAAAGAAGAAAGGAAAACAATAATAGTAAAAAGAGAAAACTAACCCTTGGACCATCCATGATTGGCATTTCCATGTCCATAAGGACCAAATGGAATGATGCCCCTGAGCGATACAAATCAACTGCTTCTTTCCCATTTCCCACTACTTGGGTTTCCAATCCAAATCTACTTAATAACACACTGTGGATTCTTTGAATTACAGGGTCATCATCCACAATGAGTACACACAACCTTTTTCCTATTGTGAAGTTACTGTTGGTTCCATCAATCCTTCTATTTCCACTTTTATTCACACTCTTTGAACTGGAATTGCCCATTCTAAAAGCCATCTTTCTCACAAATCACTTTTCTATATGATCATAAATAATAGATATATAATTTAGTTGAAAGATCATAATCATCAATAAGCAACAAATGCTATATCTCAATATAACACATAGTATAATTCTTCATTAAAATTTTAAAAATAAAACATAAAACACTTGTTACAATGAATAACCTCATGCTAGCAAAAAATGTACCAAGAGAATTTTAATGCAATAGTTTATGTTGAGGTTAATCTAAATAATAGATCTATAATATAGTTTAAAGGTCATAATCATGAATAAGCAATAAATGCTATATCTCAATATAACACAAAGTATGATTCCTCATTAAAATTTTAAAAATAAAAAATAAAACACTTGCCACAAGAAATAACCTCATGCTAGCAAAAAATGTACCAAGAGAATTTTGATACAATGCTTTATGTTGAGGTTAATCTAAATAATAGATCTATAATTTAGTTGAAAGATCAAATAAAAGTGGTGAGAAAGAATCTACAAAAATATGCAAGATACAAGTAATGTAATGTAATGGTTTGAACTTTTTCCACTTTACACGATAAAGTGTTTACATAGATGCATGAGATCTACCAGCTTGATCTTTTCCTCTTTATATTAACTTAAAATTGGGAGAAAGAATTTACAAGGATGTGCAAGGTGTGATCTACCAGATTTTTTTCCACTTTAAGAAGGTGAATTGCAGCCTAGAAGATTTTGTTTTCTCATTTATAGTTGTTATCATTCAAAATGTATTAACAATAATTAATTATTTCTAGATTTTTGTGAGTGCAAACAATCCAGTTAGTAAATTTTTACCTTTTTTGTTTTTTGGTAGAGCTTTTAGTTCTCTCAATAGGAAAAAAAATTTCAAAGTCAATTGAATATGTGGCATCTTAGCCTCACAATGTTATTTTCACAACATTTATTTTTTATTTTTTTATTTTTTATTTTTTATTTTTTAAAATTGTTTGTTTCTCATGTTTAAAAGTTATGGTGAAGACAATCTTTCGAGGCAAATCTTATGTATTTATGATTTAAGAAAATAATCTCTCCGTGGATTAAAAAAATTGTATTTATGAAGTATATATATTACCACATTGCCCAAGCATTTTCATTGGTACCCATAGGCCTTTCATGCATCAAATTAGTGATTACCCAAGCACAGATTACCCAAGTACACAGACCAATATATATAACTGAACAACACATGTCACCTATATAGTAAATGTATTAAAATGTACATGTCTTTTTGTGTTGAACCGGGTAAGACATGTAATGATTATTTCACATTTCATATATGTAATTGAAAAAAACAAAAACAAAAACCTCAACTAGTTGCAAGTATAGTTCTATTTTTATCCATGTTTTTATCCTTTTTCTTTTCTTTTGCACCATCTATAATCTAAACTTGATTCGTACATATCTTTCTCTTTCTTTTCTTTTATTTGAAAATTTTCTTTTTTTATAAGATGAATTAGACAAGAAGCCATTAAAAAAATCGACATCACCACCCATTTACTAGCATACACAAACAGTGAAGAAAACTTCTAATCAAAATAATGGTTCCATATGTTATCAAATTCAAAAAAGTTATTACATTTATGAAGTAATTACTAAGCCCAACTCTCCCCATTTAGAAGTTGTATTGATCCCTAATCGACTTATAATATCCTACTTTTTTAAAAAATAATTTAAATACCTAAATTTTAAATATAATTATATCACGTTTTGAATAACAGAAAAACAATTTTCCCTATTTTGTTTCAATCCAATTTATAGTGAAACTTTCACATTAAATTATTGTTTAGTCATGAATTATCAATTTAGGTCGCATAATATTTAAATTTAGTCCAATTATCTAAATTTCATATTATTTTAAATAGGATGAGATGATCACAAATAAAAAAAAAAATATTTGGGCATAGTTGGTCAGCTAAATTAACAAGAACACATACTATTATTTTATTTGTGATTTATTTCAATATCATGTGACTCACCACATCGCCGATCTTATACCTATGACCTCACAAACTCACTCATAACTACACAAAGCCAAGGTGTGGTTGTGTGACAACCCGGGTCTAATCCGACCCTTAAACCATGAATTGATTAGACTTGTAGTGATTAATCATTCAAGAACTTCGAACATTGCCTAATTAATTGAATTAGAAGAGTTGATATTGACTAGAAAAAATATAAAGGAAAGTCAACATTTTCTAGGAGTGTGATTGATCACACCTCTCTAAGCAATCAATCGCTCTGACTGAATAAATTTCATATTTTGAGCAGTAGATTGCCATTGCTAGGCAATTGCCATGTTCTAAAAAAATTATTGGATTTTGGGCAGTGTGTAGCAATCACTAGGCAATCACTAGATTTTGATTTGGACAACTTTTGGATTCTAGGGTTTATCTCCTTCCCCATTTGAGGTAGGAATTTTCTTAGTTTTGTTTAAATATAAACTATATTGTGGATATGTGGTATCATTATTATGAAAAGTGTGGAAAATCTTTGCAAGTCTTGCATGATGTGATGGGTTTTGTTCAAATTGATGAGAAATCATTTATACAATGTTCAAAAACTATGATTCTTGATAAATATAAGGTGTTCAATTACATTGAGTTGAAAAGCCTTAAATTTGGAAGGGAAAAAAAACCTCCTAATTTTTAAAAAGCCCTAAATTGTATGAAATTCTACATATTTGAAGACATTGAAGATAAATGTTGTCTTTGAACCCATTTGGGGATTTTGGCAGTTGAAGCTTAATAAGGAATGATGTTCATTTAAGTATTGAGTTAATTCTCTATATTGTGAAATGTTTAGCTTAATAGAGATTTTTTAGCATATATTGTTGACAACCGGTGAAGGATTGCACGGTGGTGAATTTGAACTATTGTTAATGTAACAGGTTGAATCAAATTCAATTTACATTTTTTTTTTCTTCTTACTTATTTAATAATTTTCTTAGTACATTTGTGAGTTTAGATATTGGTTAGTGTTAGATTGGTGTGAACTTTTAAATTGTTTAATTTCGTTGTCATTACTACTGTAGTTATTGTGTGGTGCACCATTCAATTTAAATTTGTGAAAAACAGATTACATCACCCTTCGAATTTGACTTTTTGAAACCCGCTTGGAAATTTTTTAAGTTTTAATTCCTCTTGATTTTTTTAGTATTAAATTTGCATATAAATTTAATTTTGGGGGTCTTATTTAATTAGCCCAAACTTAATTGTCTTACTTCATATTTAATTATGTTAATGATGGGAATCACCTTGACTCTATTTAAATTATTTCATACTTTAATTTGAGTTAGAGATTTATTCTCGATTATTAAACTTCATTCATTTTAGACCCAAATGATTGAATCATGACTCGTTTGTAACCATCTATTATTATTATTATTATGAGAGAGTTACAAATATTTATAGTGTGTACCATCAAACGAAATATATTTTGTGATAAAGAAACAGTTATATCATTTTATAAATTATGTTACAATATCTCATAATGTTGTTATAGTATACCTTTAATTATATGTATATAGGCATCTACTATTCTTGATAGTGAGGATCGTTGCCATCTGTAGCACTCTGGAAAATTTTCTTTTTCTTTCTAATTGCTGGAGTGATGGAATGATCACTCGAGCAGTCTTGCGAAGCTTCTAGTACTTTTCTAGGTTTGAACTTTTGGGAGCTATTGATGTTTGCTCGAGCGCAAGGTTGGTTCCTCGAGCGTAGGAGTGATCGCTCGAGCGGTCTGTACGGGATCAACATCTTTAAAAGCCATTTTTGGTCCACTTATTCTTCATTCTTTCATATTCTTTCTCTCTCCTCCTCCACCATTCCACCATTTTTGAAGGTTTCAAGCCTTCAAGATTGATTTTCATCTCTTTCTACTCGTTTCTTACCCCATGTTCCTTATATAAAAACGAAGAGCACGCCGAGGTCTTTTTATCCATCCTAGCGGATCGTGTTTTCATCAAAGTTGGCATTTCAGCTTTCATCTCTTCTTGCTATAGGTAGGGATTTCTTTGCTTTTCTTCAATATTTTCTTATAGACAGGTAGGCAGTAGCTTTATATTGTAAAAAAAACTCATCTCAAGGAAATTTTCATAAAAGCATGTCAAGGAAGTTAGGGTTTTTAAATTATGGGGGTTGCACTTATGATTGAAGTGGAATATGAACAAATTAGAGTTAATAGAATGTAGTTTTGTGCCTTCAAGTGAAAAGCCCTAAATTTTGTTAAACCCTAGTTATCGTTTCTTTGTTATGAAGATGAAAGAATGATTAATTGACCCTAAATGATTGAAATTAAGTTTATGCTTGGTTAAGAGGAGTATAAATGATGATAATTAGTTGTGAAATTGGTTATGGTATATGAGAGTTATTTTGGAGAAATTAATATTGGAAATTGAATCAATAAATCTTGGGAAGAGTATGATAACTATGGTGTTGTGTAATTGAGTATAAAGAGTTGATGTTAATGTAGGGAAGTAAAGAATGAAATGGAACACAAATTGAAATTGTTTCTAAAGATAAATTTTTATACTTATGGTGGATATGTTGTCGAGTTAATATGTAATGGACATTAATGAAAGATGTTGTTGGTTTTGTCTATGAGTTGTAATAATGAATAACATGATGAATTGATGGATGGTGATATCAGAATAAGGGTCTATTTCCTTTTGGCTTGTGACCGATAAAATGGGGTGCTTGATAGAGGTTTTGCATTCCTTCCGGAGTAGCGCCTAGAAAACCGTGTGGCTTGTTGAGATATGTAGAGGTTCCGTGATCCTTCTAGCTTGTGACCAGTAAAGCGTGGCGCTTGATAGAGGTTTCGCATTCCTTCTAGAGAAGCGCCCAGAAAAGCGTGTGGTTCGTTGATCTGGCTTGGTAATGGAGCCTGTTGTTGATTGTGAACTTGTGCTAGATAATTCTAAGGGGATTTGTATGTGTAATGGTGATAATTCGAAATGGAGAATAGAATTTTTGTGTAAGTTTGAAAAGATGGAAATGAATTGACTTGTTTTATATGGATTAGTTATCTAATATATGTTGAAATGAGTGTGGATAGGTGTATATATTGATGTCATGCGAAATATGGTGGGGTGATGGCTAATTATGAGTTAAAGAGTGGGTACTATGAGTATTAATATTGCATGGTTCTCAGAGCCAAGATCTTTACGTAACATTGTAAAGGGATTTTTAAGAATGATTGTTCGAAATTTATTCAAGAATGGTAAGAAGACAAGTGGATGAGTTATTCTTTGAAAAGTTAGCAGAGTTTTATGCCAAAGGTATTACCTATGTGTATTTTATTTTTGAGTATAAAAGGCACTTTATTTATTTATCTATCACCCTTTGGCATTTATGATCGCATATATCTATTGACCTTATTGTTGAGAATCATTGTAGATCCCTATTGAACATATTTGTTCATTCCACATTGTTTTTACCATTTTCAGGAACGGAGTCCGAAACACTTGTCTAAAGATTTAAGAAGTCCATTTCCTTTCGTGTGTGTTTGTAATACAAAGTGTAAATGATGTATACATGTAGTGATGAGGGATATATGACTATTTCCTCATGTAATTATTTATTATGAGTATCTTAATGTAACTCTAGGCATGTATAATTGTTGAAGTTCATTCAAGAGAGAACACTTTTTATTTACTCAATTGTAATTATTATTCCAATGCATGTTATGTAACTGGACTTAAATAAAGGTTTTGGTAATGTATCCGGGTAATGAAATTTGGGCCGTGATAACTGGTATCAGAACCAACCGGGTTTGAGACCCTTGAGCTCGTGGGAAGTGGTTTTTACCACAATGGGTTGGCTTCGCTTGGTGAGGACATTTGCATATAGGAAGTATGAGGTATAGGAAATTATGTGTTACATTTGTGTGAGCATGAGTTCAGTTTCAGGGATAGTGCTCGTAGCCGGCTAACTTGCTTTGAGATCTCATTGGAAATGTGTCTAATCAACTTGGTTTCTAGTGCGAGTTCCTTGGAAGTTTCAGGACAAGTAGTCATCCTTGTAGACTTGACTCGATTATGTGGTTTAATGTTTGAGGTTGTTTATGTGTTGTATGATTATATGTTAAGTTGGTTTCATATCTTGGTAGAAAGAGTAAGTGTCTCGAAAAAGGGCTAGAATTTGGTTGATTTGCGCTTGATGTTGTCATTGATAGGATGTCAGGGTGAGCTGGTAGAGATCGTGTTAGGACTAGGAGTGCCAGTAAGGGCACAACAGTTCCATTCGTACCTGCACTTGCAACACCGGCTGTGGGCGAGGAGATTGCATGCGAGATAGTAGGAGCTATAGGAGGGCTTTAGCTTGCAATGAAGGAGACGAGTCTCGTGCCCTCAAGATCACTAAGGAATTCTTTCGTTACAACCCACCGGAGTTTGTAGGAGGACAGAACCGTTAATGGTCACTAAGACTCTTAATATGCTCAGAGTAATGGATGAGGGGTTGAGAGTGGCATTATCGAGTTTTTTTTACTGAAGGAAGATGTTGGGTATTGGTGGAAGTATGTAAGCCCTACCATATGCACCACCTAGGCTACATTCACTGAGGCCTTCTAGGCCAAGTACTTTCCCCCTTCCGCTCGGGAAAGATTGGGAAAACAATTTGTGGAGTTGAGCCAAGGTACTACACCTTTGGCACAGTTTGAGGCGAGGTTTACCAGCTTGCCTAGCTTTTCTCTAGAGTTAGTAGCAACTGAGAACCGTCATTGTATTGAGTTCAAGGAAAGGTTATGCGATGATATCCGATGGAAGATAGTGGGGTGCATGCATAGGAACTATCACACACTAGTGGAAGCGGCGGCTCACATGGAAGCCACCAATCTTGGGGTTTGTAACGCCTGGGAAAACACCTCCCAAATCCTGTTCCCCTATCTCAATCCACATAGATACAAATAGTAGATAAAGAAATAATAATACAATTCCATAACACTTCTTCCCTATTGAACTATTCTCAAGAATTTCAATAGAGTTAGTTTGCATCCATGGTTAAAATGAAACAGTTAAAAAGCTAAGAAGTTATGCAAAATAGAGACATCATGAAGGGACAACACTCTATGTCCATAATTTAAAAATAAAATCCTTCACATTTATACAAAATAACCCCAAGGTTCCAACACAAAACATCAAACAAGTGATCATTCATGCCTCGTCCAAATTGTTTTCCACAGTAAATCATTTAGGTGGCTTGTCAACTTCATTTCCTGAAAATGGTTAGTTTTTCGGGTGAGCGAATGCTCAATAGGAAGTATATTTAACAAATTATATAATTAATTGGAATACACATGATCATGTATGCAGGTATAAAAATTATGTTAAAGTAAATCTTCTTTATAAGTAAAATGACCAAGGAGGATATTAGATAATCATTCTTCTAAAAGCAAGGGTGGTAAATATACTATGACATCCCAAGTAAGAGCCGTAATTCAAAATACATACATAGATATAGATTTTGTATACTGAAAATAGTCCAACATTTTCCGATTCCATAAACGGCAGGGCTATGGGCACCTAAAAACCTTTATCCCTTCTACATTTGCCGACTCCTGAAATGGTAGGGACGTGGACACCCAAAAACCATGTTTTTTCACATTTGCCAACTCCTGAAACGGCGGGCTCGTGGACACCCAAAATCATGTTTTTCCACATTTGCCGACTCTTGAAACGGCGGGTTCGTGGACACCCAAAAAGATTTTCCCACATTCGTCCCGCGATATGTGCAAACAGGGCAATTAGGCACCTTGACTCCCCGTGCGGGTACCAATTACTTTACACAACTCAACCAAACCTGACTCACTATTCGAACTCATAGACTATTTACCCCCTTCTAACTCCTTCAATATGCCAACATTTTAAAAGTCACAATACGAAATGTTAAAAGTTTATGATGCATGAATTATAAAAATCTCAATTTCCTATAATAATTTCAATGCACAACAATTCAATAGTTCACATGTCAACAATGAGAAGATTCTTCAATCCAAAACCATCATCATCTCTAGTTTTGGTGTAAAAGTCTCAAAGTCTAACTTTTCAATATCAAATCAAGTAAATACACACTCTTCCAACCATTCATACACATTAGTATCACATGAAGAATTAAGTAATGTATATGATGCATAAATTTAAAGTTTTCAATTTCCCTTAGGATGATTTCAATTCACAACAATCCAATAATTCATATTTCAATCTCAAAGTCGAATAAACACGCCCAATTTCATATTTTAAAAATCAATTGAGCAAAACCCCTTGTAGACTGCCCGAACTTCCTTTGCGCGCCCCACCTTTCGGAGAGGGCACGAATTGGTCCGGCTACTACAGTTCGGACTCCTGTCACGGTTCTGAATCTAATCTGACAAAGTGCAATGTAAGATTGATAAATCACCAAAGAGTCCAATCCGGCAAATCATTTTTGGAAAATCAGATTTTAAATTAAATTATGCCAAACTGGACTGCTTTGCTAGATTACAGAGTCGCCACCTAAATATTTTGTTTTGAGAAATTTAGGAAACCCTGACTCGTGCCAAAGGCCACGTGTCCGTCATCACCAAAGTTGCCTCGGCTCGGGAACTTGGGTACGAGGGGGAAGGTCATGAAATGAGCACCCCCGCTCACCCGATCAAGGGATCGGCCTCTACGCATGATATGTTGTTTTATAGACACATGCGTTCTTATTCCGATTATTAATCTAACTTTACTATGTGATGTGCACAGCATACAAGTATAGATTGAATCGCGAGAACTAGAACAAAACAACTCATTTTGTTTTTGAGAATGGTTTGAAAGTGCTACTCGGAAGTGGGCTAAAGCGCGGATTTGCCACCCTCGGGTGGGCTTAAAACATGTTGATTTGCCACTTCGCAAAGTGGGCTTAAAACTCATATTTGTCGAATTGTTCCAATTCAACCAACAAAGCCTTCATCTACAGGCATTCATGCAGTTAATCACTTAAGCAAATAACCTTATGGCAAGCATGCTATCATGGCAACACTCACACTCATGCAAGTATGCTAAAGCATAAAACTTACAGTGTACTCTGAGCCAAAACAGAAAACTAGTTAGAAACAATGCATGATCCTAGCTATGTTAAGTGCCTAATGCAACACATGCAATATGCAACTAAATAGGCTTGGCTATCTAAGATGGCATATGAATGCAACTTGATACACGTATTCAAAGAATTATTGAAATACGATGCAGTTTGAATGATGCCAAGCCCGGTGCATGCAAGACAGATGAATGGATGCAAACATGCAAAGCATAAGGTATGCTAATTGAAATATGCCCTAAACTAACCATCAAAAGCGGTTATGTAAAAAGGAGAAAGATGTGGGGTTAGAAGACATGCACACACACACACACACACACACTTATTACAACATTGTGCCCTCTTGAAGGAGGGTTCGAATAAATAAGCTAAGCTATACTAAGCTAAGCTAATTATTACAAACCAACTAATTAACTATGCTAAGCTAATTAATTATTACAAACCGAATTGAAATAAATTAACTAACTACTCTAAACTAGCTAAAATATTACAAAATGAATCGATTGACTAGTTACACAAACTAATCATAAGTAGTGAAATGGCCTCGCAGGCGAGGGAGACATGCATGCTCGGTTGACGTCCGCTCAGAAATCCATTTCTTTGCCATCGATTGCCTTTGTTTGCACTCGCCTTGACCTCCAAATATTGAACCAACATCCACACTGTTTCTGCTCCAAAACAGGATCATTTCTGCACAAAACTAGGCTGGTGGCCGGTCGGCCACAAAAAGTGGCTGCCAGCCACTTTAACTAGCCGGTCAGCTAGTTGAAGTGGCCGGTCAGCTAGTTCAAGTGGCTTGTTAGCCACTTATTTTCCAGGCTCCTGTTTTTGCTGCACCAGAGAACGACAGAGGCACAACAATGTATTTGTAAGGAAATGTGTGTACGGCCACACTCCTCATCATTTCTCAAGCTCAAAAGAGTGCGACACTCGGCTTTCAAGCCACCAACCAAGCATCTCAATGCATGATGGCCCACAAACAAGACTTGTACAAGCTTAGTGCATGCACAAACAATACACAAAGAGCCTCCACCCCATCATGCATGATCAAGGGTGTTGGCGACCAAGAAATGTGACACGTTTCATCACTTCGAGTATGAAATGTCCCACATTTCTTGTGTTTGGATTAACGTCCAATCCAAACACATGCAATGCAACACAAATACTTATCTTGCACGTGTTTTACTTGGTCCATTTCTTGTTTACACATTTTGGCTTACCAATTAGTCCTTTACCCTGTTAAGTCCAATGTGAAAAGTCCTCTAAATGGGAAAGATGGCCTCAGCCACAAGCACCTTGAGCATGAAAGAAGCCTCATGCTTTTGGTTAGTAGAAGCCCTCAAGAGAAGGCTAAAACCATTAGGCATGAGAGCCTCAATTCCATGCTCAAGCTAACAAGGGGCTTAAGATACTTTCAAAGAAAATGAAAGAGTGAAGCATGGAGGAAGATTGCAGCAATTCAGTACTGATATGGCATGAGAAATAAGACTATAACATGAAAACAACTCATGTACAACATGTTAAGAGCCAAAAACATCGAAGCTAGTGAAGTGTATTACACTAGAAGCATGCAATATCAAGCTCAAACCACCAAACCAGCTATGGACAGACCTAAAACATGCCAAATCAGTGGCCTAAACATGTTGAAATTAAGGCACAAAAGAGTAGAAGATCATGTGCACATGTTGGCTTGCAAGTAAGGCATAAGGCACAACTCTCAAAAGCTATGAAAGAGTGGAATATGTGAGAATGTGACAATGATATATGCTTTGAAATCACATGCTAAATGATGCCAAAACATGTAAACAACCCAAGCAAAGCATGCTAGAAGCCTTAAATCACAAAGCTAGTAAAGGCCACTTACACTACAACCATGCAAAGCAAGCCTCAAAGGACCAAGACTACTCAAAACAGAGCTTAATCATGCTAAATTAGTAGCAAAAATGTGCTGGAGTTAAGCTAACACAAGCTAGAATGATAGGCTTAATCATTAGGCATGTCAAGCTAGTAAGCAAGATTACACTACAAGTGTAAGATATAAGCAACAAGTGGCCAAACCAGCCAAAAACAGAGTTAGAGCAGGTCCAAAAAGTCACAAAAACATGCTTGAACTAAGCTTCAAAAAGGTAGAAACAGAAGCTCACTTATTAGGCCATCAACACATGCAAACAAAACACAAGGAGGGGAGGCCACCCCTCCTATTTGGGACCTCAAAACCAACTTTCCACCACTAAAAATCCCTTGGATTTCAGTGGTTAAAAGGCCAAGAAGAGCTTGTTTTAAAAGCTTTAAAAGATGGCACAAAGTTTAGAAATAAGCTACAAAAGAGGGTGGACCACCCTTAACTCCAAAGAGGCCTCAAACCAACATTTTTAACACTCAAAAATAAAGGTTTTTGTAGTTGACAACTAGGCCAAAAACAGCATGCAAAGGTGGCCAAGATAGTGTACAAAAATAAGCTAAAAAGGGGAAGATGCTTACCCTTGAAGAACAGCAGCAAGACAGCAACTTCTGAGCCAAAAACCAACCTCCAACAGCCCAAATAAGACCTTCAAGCACCTCAGCAACAAGGTAGTTTAAGTTGGCTAAGAGGTTGTGTGCAAAAATGCAAAGAAAGTTCACATTTAAGTACAATATAGCACAATATAGAGAGAAAGGGAGAGAATTCTAGAGAGAGAGTGAAATTTTGACTCTAAAATTTCTGAACCTCCAACAAGGGAGAGGGACCTCCCCTTATATAGGAAAATCAAGCAAAAGCTTCCTTGACAAGCTAGAAGCTTGTTTGAATCCATCCTTACACGTGTATGGAAGATACACTCAGTGTGCAATAGTTGGCTCAAAAGATCTGAAAAAAGGATAAAATTGGCCGTCAGCCACTTCAGGTGGCCGGTCGACCACTTTAACTAGCTGACCGGTCACTTCAAGTGGCTGGCAAGGGAAAAAGTGGCTGACAAATGCCAAAAGTGGCCAGCAGGGTCGTCAGCCACTTCAGGTGGTCAGTTGGCTACTTTCACTAGCTGACTGACCACTTCAAGTGGCTGGTAAAGAGAAAAAGTGTTGACAAATGCCAAAAGTGGCCGGCAGGGCCCTTCTCCCCTCCAGGCAAGAGGTACAAAGGTTTGCCCCAAAAACAAGGCCAAAACACAGAGGGTTTAGAGGCTCAAAGACAAGGCACTCAACTGAGAACTTCAGGCACTCAAAATGAGCACAAACATGCGCAATCATCGCGCGCACAAATGATGACGTCTGAGTCTTAAGGTCGGTCAAAAATGGAGTGTCTACACCCCTCTTTATTGAACAAGTTTCAAAATTAGGATTTGTAAAAAATTAGGGATTTTCTCTCTTTCATTAATTAGTGACTAATTTTCATCATCAACAACGATAACCATCAATAATAGACATAATTCCATCCATAATCATGAATTATTGCCCACATCCTTCCAAATCGTTTATTAGCAAACACAATCCATACATATATATATATATATATATCTACAAAGGTGGATATATAATGAAATTACCACATGTGATCTCAAATTAAAGATATAAAAAGTTAAAGATACCCCTACCTCAAGAATGGAAGCTTAAGATGGAAACCCACTTGAAGTTTCAATGAAAATGTGCAACAATCAGTAGATATCTTGAACTAGACTTGTTCTTCAATTTTTTTGAACGATCTAGGGTGGATTTAAGGGAAAAATTTGGAGAAATCAAGTGTTTGGAGCTCTAGGGTTTTTGGGTATGGAGGAGAGGGAGAGAAGAGAGGAAGAAAGAATAAAGATTTTTGACCAAAAAATGACTTTAAAGTGCCAGCATTAGCGCAGACCGTCAAGTGGTCAAAAGTTCGCTCGAGTGCATTTGCTTCCACCACAGGTACCCAAATTTCAAATAGGCATAGCGCCCTCTTCCGGACCCATTTTAGGTCGTTCTTGTGCCTAAATCGAAGCCACAAAATCAAGCTTTCCAATGGTTCTAACCTCATCTCCAAATTCAAATTGTGGAAAAAGAACAATGCAAGAGAGTGAAGACTATTCATCAGACAATTATCCGAATCAATATTTTTGGTTCAATCTTACTTTACCATTATGACACAACCTCAATCGATATTCCAAAATGAACCAAAGAGGCTTCAAGTACAATAATAAGAGTGTCAAGAGCAATCCCACTAATCCAAGAAGTACAAAGTGTTACGAGGTTGGCCAGGATGAAGGAGAAAGGACCATATTGGTGAGTTCTTTGGTTCGAGAGCACACCAGATGTCATGACCCGAACCCACCCCTAGAGGTTAGGATCATAACTGACTAGTAATCATGAGATTACTTATAGCCACAGATAGAAATCAGTCACATTTAATATTAATAGGGGCCAGATGTGGAAGCAGAATTAGAAATTTTGTCCAATGAGTTATGCATATATGGCATTACAAAAACTTTTTACATTATATGAACAACTCACACCAAACAGTCAATATAGATATACATATATCCAAGATCATTCAAAAACAATCTTAACATAAACTAAGTTATATGCTTAGATACAGACTTGGTCCTACGGGACCATAAAAGTAAACAAAAGGATAATGATAAACAAAGTCTCACACGTGAGGCGTCTAAAGTAGACTGCACGGTATCTAATATCCATAGCATGTTCACTAGGGCTGAGGCTGGACATCTCGTTACTCACCTACATACATATAAATAAAGAGTGAGCTAACGCCTAGTGAATAATTCCACAATAAAGGGGTTGAGTGAATGAGCCCCTTTTAACAGATAAACATATCTAATCAATAAGCATAGATAATCAGTAAGCATTTTTCATCAGAATGACCTCGGGTCCAACATGCGATGGAACGACCTTAGGTACAAGAGATAGCAGAATATACGGTACGAGTTCAATCATTTGTCAACAGAACGGCCTTGGGCCCAATAGTGTACAAAATGATCTCAGGTCCAACAGTTAACAGACTCACCGATCAGATTTAGTCATCTCTTATCAGAATGATCTCGGGTCCAATCATTTACTATAGTATAAAGGCCATTCTAAAATTGCAATTGCATATTAGTAATTCAGACTAGTCAGAGATTCAATCATATCATATCAGTCAATCAGTCTTATCAAAGATCCAGAATGACCTTGGGTCCACTTTATCAGATACACAAAACGACCTTAGGCCCAATTCAAATATATCGAGCAACTTCGCTCCATAATATATACAGAATGACCTTAGGTCCACTGTTCATGTTTATGTCATGTCATTCACTTGTACATATAATACTCACATTAATATCACATTGTTATCATATCGTTCAGACAAAAGATGGTAACTCATTTACGCTTATCAAATCATAGGTTCAGAAAAGCATACCACATGTGAACAGTCAGAAAAATAAAGCATAGGTAAAATATTTTTACTAAGATATTACTCACATTGTTCAGTTGGTTGATTCGTCCTCAAAGTTGACCCTACACAATTCATAACACATACAGAAATTGGGTCACAATACCATTCAATCCATTCTTTAAATCGCTTATCTTTCTTAGGCTTCTTATTAATTCTTTAGTTAATTTAGAATGCTCAATGTATGTCTAAGAATGCTTAGAAATGAAAGAGAACATAATTTGGAGCTTAAAACAACTTTTCAAAGTTTCCTAAAACAGGGCACCTCGCTCGAGCACAACATTGGTTGCTCGAGCGAACCCCTCAGTCTACAAAAGTACTGGATGCTCTCATTTTATGCTTGAGCCAACTTCTTGGATTCTCGAGCCAATACTGAAAATAAAGGGTGGTTGCTGGAGCGGTCTTTTGGTTGGTCGAGCCAATTTGTGAGGTTTGCAAAAATAATGGATGCTTGAAATGTGCGCTCGAGCCACCTTTTGGTCGCTCGAGCGGTCTATTGGATTTCTAGAATTTCCAAAATTCTGTTTTGAGTTTCAAACTCATATCCAAAGTTCCAAATTCAAACATGACATACTCTTGACTTCCTATACTCATTAATAAACATAAATATTAGATCAAACTACAAAAATCAAAGCCCAACCATGTGGAATTCACCATGCATGTCCCAGTTTAGTCCAATTTCTTTTCTAAGGCTTTGTATACATGAAATTCAAGTTCATAGCCTCATGAATTATGTATGCATGACCAAAATGACTTTTCTTTTGACTTAGACAACATAGATTATAATCTAAAATGAGATTTAACTGTAATTTGTTTCATGTATGGATGACTTAATCTACAACTCCTCATTCTAGACTCAATTCATGCAATTCGTTTCATTATCTTCTTGAATCCATTTGATTGTGAACTTAAACTCATGAATTGAGGTTCAATCTCTTGCCTTTGAACTTCAATGAGCCTAGGTGTAGCAAATTCTTGTGCCTACCTTCACTATCCTTCAATTTCTTGAGCAATTCTCCAAGTTCTTCTTTTTTCTCCTTTGAATTCTCACTTCTCTCTCTATTGTGCATATTTTCACCCAAATATTGAAGATGAGCTCATGTTATGAGCCTAGGCACTAATTTAACACATATATATAGTGAGTGATCAGCTTAAGCTAACAAACTAAGGGTTAGTCTAATTAATTAAGGCTCATTATTTAATTTAATCTAATTAATTTGGCCCGAATCAATTTTTAATTAAATTTCACCGTAAGCTCTAAAAATTATGCTAATCACCATGGTATAGTCAATTTTGGTTTACGTCGCCTCTACGACCCTAAATTTCAGTTTATCACAGAATACAAGACATTTTTTTTACTACGATGAACATATATGAATTCAAAAACATACATAATCACATGATTAGCATCCAAGATCACATAAAGCATATAATCACAACTATAATTACGACTTAATAGTATAATATGGAATGGGGTTGTTACATTCTTTCCTCTTTTAGGAAGTTTGGTCCTCCAAACTTATGTTACCTTCGTTCAAAAACAAATATGGGTAACGTTGTTGCATCTCATCTTGTTTTTCCCATGTGGCTTCCCTTCTATAATGCTCTTTCCATTTTACTTTCACCATTGAAATGGATTTGTTTCTCAGTTGCTTCACTTGTTGTCAATGGTCTGTTCTGGCTATTCTTCATATTCCATATTCTCATTAAGGGCTATCTAGTGGTAATCAATGACATGGAGCGGATCTCGGAGATAGCCACTTAACATTGATATGTGGAATACATTGTGCATTTGTTCCATACCGGGTGGTAAAGCAACTTTGTATGCAACTTGAGCGAGCCTCTCCAAAATTTGAAACAGCCCAATGTAACGGGGTGACAACTTACCCTTCTTACTGAATCTCGACTACCGTATCATTGGAATTACATGGATGAACACGTGATCACCAACCTCATTTTCAAGCTGCCTTATTCTAACATCCACATAACTCTTTCGTTGGCTCTGAGCTATCTTGAGTCTTTGTGAATAACTTTAATCTTTTCGGTGGTAGTTTGCACAATTTTAGGCCTAAGCAAAACTCTATCCTTGACTTTTGTCCAACAGACCAGTTATAGCATTTTTGGTTTAGACCTAACCCATTGTATGTTTTGGATCCAGGTTTCATTGTCTTATGTAGTTGTTCATGTCTTGGTTTCCCTTATCTCTCTTTGAGTTTGGCCTTTGGGACGTGTTGGTTACATTTGGAACAGATTAGTAGCTTATTTTTCAAGTTGTTGATGCCCAAAATTTTGTTCATACGCTCGAGCGACACTTCTTATACTTGAGTGGTCTTTGTGAACCTCCAGTACTTTTATAGGTTTGTAAAAATACTGGGAGTTTGTATTCTTCACTCGAGCAAGGTACTTGCACTCGAGCGACAGTCTTATGTCTATAAAACTACTAGGAGATTGTATTCTATGCTCGAGCGAAGATTCTTGTGCTTGAGCATAACAAATTATTGTGTCTGGTCGCTCAGGAGACACTTTCTACGCTCGGGCGATATGTGCGTATATTAGTTCGTAAACACCCACTTTTGATTCGCTTTTTCACCTTTTTCTCTCTAAATATTTCAAACCCTAATTTCTCTCACTCTCTCTCTGAAACCCTCCATTTCCCTTGAATACACATAGATCTGCCAATCTTTTCACCTGAGCCCGTTTGTTAAAAAAGTAGAGCGTGACGAAGGCTTCGTTCTAATCAGAGCAAACTTGATTTTTGGTATCTTTGAGTTTCGATTCCTCCTTCAATCATCTTCTAATCTTGAGGTAGGGATATCTCCACTCTTTTTATGAGTTTTAACTTAGTTATTCGTTATTTCTAAACAATATTGAGATTTTGGAAGATTTGGAACAATCTAGGGTTTTGGTAAAAATCCAAAGAGGGATTTTTCAAATAGATCCTTGAAAATGATTTTGATATGGAAAATAATGTTGAGTTGGGAATAAATTGTTGATTTTGAATATCAGGATTGATTTTGGAAAGAAAAGGGATTTTGCCCTAAATGCCTCAAATGTTGATTTGATATAAATTATGAGATTGATATTGGAATTGTAAAATTGGATTGAGGTTGATGAGGATGGAGGAGTTAGATATGTATTATCACTCACCTTTTGTAAATTTGTAGAGTTTATTTTTATTGGTAATTGTTTATCTGTTTAGAAATATCTATTTTGGGCTATAGGTGGAAGATAGCTATGAGTGTTATACAAATTGCATGCGAATTTGGAGAATTGAAACTATTTTCTTATTCATTTTCATTGAGCTTTATCTCACGCTTATACATTGGAAATGTTTATCATTTTGAGAAAAAAGGGTGAATATGAGAAATATGTATTGAAATGTTGAAATAAGTTGGCCTGAGTGTCCATGGTGAAAGTCCTAAAAAATACGTGTATACATGGGTGTCGATCCCGCAGATGAAATTTCTGTGAAATGCTTGTATAGCCTACATTTACATGGGTCTCGATTTACGGTTTCCTCCAGACGAAATTTTCGGGAAAGGTTGTATTGTTTTGAATTCCCAGAGCGTGATTCACTGCCCTATCTTTTATCCCAAAATAAGTGATTTATTATATTATTATGGCATTGCATATGTTTTGGAAAGAAATATCAAAATGTTTTGGCACGAGCATTGCATATGCATTCACCTTATAGCTTTGTTAAGATTTATATACTGTGTTGGATTATTCCGATGATATGCCTCCATCAAGGCAATAGCTTAGGAGGACTTGAAGCGAGAGCTTCTTTTGTGTATTTACTGTATTTACTTTTGTACAAGCCAAGGGCTTTAACTGTATTTGACTTAAGTCCACTTTTGTTTTACCCAAGCATTGTCTTTGAAATATGTAAGCCTTTAGGGCATTTCTTATTTGTCTAACTTTCATTCTGTCTCTTTATTTTATTACTCTTTTGTAAAGCTTAATTGTAAATCAATGGAAGATAACTACTTTGTCATTGTGATCACTTATTGATGTTGAGTATGGGTTTTAGTAATCATTTCAGGGTGTTATAACTTGGTATCAGAGCGTACCGGATTTGAATACTTTGGGTACGTGGGAAGTTGTTCTTGCCACAAAAGGTTTATCTTGCTTGATAGAGATGTTTGTATGTTTGTAATGCTATGTGATAACATGCTTATGTGATTATATAGGTATGTGGTTTAATTCCTAAGATATTGATTGGGTCTACGGGTTTCTAGAAGTCCTATTAGAAGAGCACTTGATCACTGCTGTTTCTAATTGGAACTCTGGCAATGCCGCGGGACGATCATTATCTAGGAAGGAAATTCGTATGTGTTTATGTGATTATGTGCTTATGTGCTTATGTGGAGTGAATTATTATTGTCCATCGCATTAGGACACGAGTGAGTTAGATTCAGCACATTTGTAAATGTGCTAATCTCTTTAGTTGCCTTAATTAGGATGTCAGGACGTGGACGTGGCGGTTGTAAGTGTGGTAGGCCTAGGAGGCATGTGGTGCCATTATCGGATGATATTTTAGCGCAAGAGGGAGGGGTTGGTCAGGCCAATATGGCCAAACCAATTAGTCAACAGGCCATGGGCGCTTTGGCTCGTGAAATGGCCGGAGCTTTGCAGGAATCCATGGACATTCTCAGGGCTGAAAATCAAGTCCAGGCCCAAGTTGCTAAAGCAGGGACATCTTTCTTAAAGTGGGAGTTCTTCCGGTCTAATTCGGATGAGTTTTTGGGTGATCCTAGGAGCCATTGAAGGTAGATGAGTGGCTAGAACTGATGGTAAAACATTCGAGATGCTCGTCATTGAGGACGATGGGCTAAGAGTGACCTTGGCATCTTTCCAACTAAAGGGAGATGTGGGTCAATGGTGGAAGTATGCGTGTGGGTGCATTGAGATGACTTGGAAGGCCTTGTCAATGCCTTCTAGGACAAGTTCTTGCCTCCCATTTCTAGGGAGAAGTTGAGGGATCACGTTTCTGAAGCTCAAGCAACTTAGTTTGCCAGTAACCGAGTTTAAGGTAGCTTTCACTAGCCTCTCTAGATTTGCACCAGAACTCTTGGCGACAGAAGAACGCTGTTGTATAGAGTTCGAGTAGAGGTTGAGGACCGGCCTTCTTTTCAAGGTAGGTGGGTCAATGATTAGGGATTATGGACGCCTTGTGGAGGCGGCGGCTCATCTTGAGACTGTAGTTTAGGTAGATGAGGAACGGATAAAGGGCTCCAGGAGGAGTAATGGGGTTCATAGGGAGAGTCGGGACAGTAAGAAGAAGAGGGGCATAGCCCCATAGCAGTCCCTAGCAGCACAGTCTACATCCACCTTTCCTGTGCCAAGTTCGAGTTCAGCAAAAGGAAATCCGGGGGGCTTCTCTTGTTACAAGTGCGTCCAATTGGGTCAGAATTCTCCAGCTTGCCTATAGAGAGGAGGAGGGCAATAGCCTGCACCGTCTATAGCTCATCCTTAGAGCCAAAGTCAGGGGAGAGAGCAGATGCTTACTTGTTATCAGTGTAGGCAATTAGGGCATATGAAGAGGTTTTGCCCTCAGTTGGGTGGCACGCCTGGTGCGTATTGTTCGAGGCAAACACAGAGTCATTAACCTACCCAGTCAGTATAGGCCTTGAGGGCCAATCAGGAGGCCTCTTCGGCCTAATCAGTATTTCAGGCTTATGCTTCGAGGGATGAGCAGGTGGAGTAGAGACCTATAGGGCATGTGTATGTCGTTACCACGCCAGACTTAGTGCCAGTGCCTTTGGTAGTGCGAGTTAACTTCTTGTTGTGTAATTTTATTGCCAATGTGTTAATTGATATGGGTGCATCCCATTCATTCATCTTGTCTAAATTTGTATCGACATTGGGATTAGAATTGCCGGGTTAGTATCTCCACTCAGTGTAGAGTCACTTGTTAGTGGTGAGATTGTATTGGAATAGGGGTGTCGGGGTTGTGAGATAGAGGTCATCGGTTGCCAACTTCCTTTTGCATTTGTGTTGATTGATATGTCGAGTTTTGATGCTATTTGGGTATGGACTGGTTATCATCATATCGAGCTATCATAGATTGTTATCGTCAGAGGGTTATTGTATGTACCTTGAGTGGCTATTGTTTTTATTTCATGGGAGACAAAGTTGCTAGAGCTTCATTGCTAGTATGTAATCTGCAAGTTCGGAGTGAACTTAGTTGCCTTCTAGCAAACTTCTTGAGTAGAGAGTGTGATGAAGTCTGAGTTGAATTTCCAAGGGTAGTTTATGAATAGCCGAACGTTTTTCCTGAGGATCTCACTAGTTTGCCACCTCACCGTGAGATTCAATTCTCTATCGATTTAGTGTCTGGCATGACACCGATTTCTATGGCACCATATAGATTTTCCCCTACTGAACTGAGTGAGTTGAAGATTCAACTCTAGAAATTGTTAGATAAGGGTTTTATCTGCCTTAGTACTTTGCCTTGGGGAGCATCAGCTCTCTTTGCCAATAAGAAAGATAGTGCATTGCGACTTTGTACAGATTACCAAAAATTGGACTGGGTGACTGTTAAGAACAAATACCTAATGCCTCATATAGATGATTTGTTTGGTCAGCTGAAAGGGTCTTGTTGCTTCTCTAAGATAGACTGAGATCGAGTTACCACCAGTCGGGGGTAATGGAGGAAGATATCCAGAAGAAGACATTTTGTACGTGGTATGGGCATTACTAGTTCCTAGTGATGCCTTTTGGGCTAACCAATGCACCAGCCGTGTTTATGGATTTCATGAATCGGATCTTTCGTGAGTTGCAAGACCATTTTTTAGTTATCTTCGTTGATGACATCTTGATTTACTCACCCTCTGAGGAGGAACACAAGGAACACTTGCAAGTTGTACTTGAGTTTCTTAGAGTGCACAAACTGTATGTTAAGTTTGGGAAGTGTGAATTCAAGTTGAGAGAAGTAAAGTTCATAGGCCATGTGGTATTCGAGGGAGGAGTGGCTATAGATCCATCCAAGATAGAAGCATTACAAGATTGGGAACAACCTAAGAATGCTTTTGAGATTCGTAGTTTCTTGGGGTTGGCTAGGTATTACTGTTGGTTTGTGAAGAATTTCTCTAGATTAGCCTTCCATTAACTAGGCTGAAGAGGAAGGCAATCAAGTTTGTGTGGAGTGAGACTTGTGAGAAGCCATTTCAAGAGCTTAAGATTAGACTTAACCACCACTCCAGTGTTAATTATTCCGGAGAGGGGTTTGGGTTATTCGGTGTATTGTGATGCTTCATGGGAAGGTTTGGGTTGTGTTTTGACGCAAGAGGGAAAGGTAGTAGCCTATGGCTCACGTTAGTTGAAAAACACGAGACGAACTACCCTACCCATGAGTTAGAACTAGCAGCTGTGATCTTTGCCTTGATGATTTGGAGGCATTACCTTTATGGTGAGAAATTTTAGGTGTTTTCTAATCACAAGAGTATGAAGTACCTGTTTTCACAGAAAGATCTGAATTTGAGGCAGAGGAGGTGGATGGAGTTTATGGAAGACTATAATTTTAAGTTGCACTATCATCCAAGAAAGGCCAATGTAGTGGCCGATGCCTTGAGTAGGAAATCCATTAGCAGCGTAGCTTGTATTGCCATTCGAGAATAGGAAATGTTGGGTGCTATTGGTGAGTTTGACTTACATCTTGGAGAGTCCATTGAGTTGGCAGGTTTGTTTTCGGTAGTTGCATAACCTACACTTGTGATCCAAGTTATAGAAGTGCAGAGGGGTGACTTGAGGTAGAAACCCTTCGGCAGAAGATCTCTAGTGGAAAAGTATAGAAGGGCTTGAACGTGTACTCTAACTCGAGTGTTAGATACCTTGATCGTCTTTTCGTGCCAGAGTCTTATCGAGAAGAGGTACTCTGAAAGTTTCACCATTCACGCCTTGCAGTGCATCCATGAGGCATAAAGATGTATCATGACCTTAGTCATCAATTTTGGTGAAAAGGGATGAAGAAGAATATGGGTGTGTTTGTGTCGAGGTGCCTTATCTGTCAACAAGTAAAGGCCGAGCATCAGAGGCCAAGGAGTTTGTTGCAACCCTTGCCTATAGGCGAGTGGATGCGTGAACATGTCATAATTGATTTTGTCGTGGGCCTTCCGAGGACTCAACGGGGTAATGACCCCATTTGGGTGGTGGTTGACCAATTGACCAAGTTAGCGCACTTTGTGCCAATACGCATGAGTGACTTAGTAGACTATCTAGCCGACCTTTATATTAGGGATATAGTTAAACTTCATGGGGTCCTTGTGACAATTGTTTTGGATAGAGATCCGCATTTTGCGGCTTAGTTGTGGCAGAGTCTGCGGAATGCCTTGGGCACTAGGTTGACTTTTAGTATTGCCTATCATCCTTAGACTGACGGGCAGTCAGAGCGTGCTATTCAGATCCTTGAGGATATGCTTCGAGGTTGTGCCCTTGATTTTAAGGGGTCCTGGGAGAGGCACTTGCCCTTAATGGAGTTTGGCTACAACAATAGCTTCCAGTTATGTAATGGTATGGCACCGTCTGAGGCCTTGTATGGCCGACCGTGTAGATCCCCTATGTGTTGGGCCAAAGTGGGTGTAGACGTCCCTGAACGTCCCGAGAAAATCCCTGTTTTGTTCATTTGGGCTTACTACAGTTCGGACTCAAATGTCACAGTTCTTAATCTGATCTCGCAAAGTGCAATGCAAGATTGACAAATCATCAAAGAGTCCAAATCCGGCAAATCGTTTTGGAAAACTGATTTTTAAGAAAGAGATGCCAAACATGGACTGCTTTTCCAGATACAGAGTCACCACCTAAATATTTTATTTTTGGGGAAATTTAGGAAACCCTGACTCGTTGCCTAAGGCCGCGTGTCCGTCATCACCAAAGTTGCCTCGGCTCGGGAACTTGGGTACGATTGGGGAAGGTCAGCTATGAGCACCCCCGCTCGCCCGATCAAAGATCGGCCACTACTAAACATGATATCTCATTTTTTAAAACACATGCGTTCTTATTTCGGTTAATTAGCTAGAATTACTAGGTGATGCGCACAACACACAAGTATAGACCAGATCACCTAATTTGGGACAAAGCATTGCATATCCATTTGTTTGGAAGGCAATTTGAAGCTTGCTACTCGCAAGTAGGCTAAATCACGAATTTCAATGAATTATCCCAATTCAAGCAACCTAACCTTCACCCACAGGCATTCAGGCAGTTATATCGCATAAGCAATTAGCCTCATGGCAAGTATGCTGTCATGTTAACACTTACACACATGCAAGATGCTAAAGCATAAACACTCATAGTGTACTCCGAGCCAAAACAAGAAACTAGTTAGAAATCATGTATGATCCTAGTTCATGTTAAGATGGCTAATGCAACACATGCAAAATGTAACTAGAATAGGCTCGGCTAATCTAAGAATGGCATGTGAAATGCGACAACTCGATACACATAATCAAGTTAGAATTGAAATACTATGAAATTAGTATGATGCGCTGAGCCCGGTGCGTGCAATACGAATGAATGTATGCAAACATGTTGTCATAGTACGCTAATTGAAACATGACCTAAAACTAACCATTAAAAGCAGGCAAGTAAAAGGAAGAAAGACGTGGGGTTGGAAGACATTCACACATGCACGCACACTTATTACAAAATTCGCCCTCTCAACGGAGGGTCCGAATAAATAATACAAACCAAATGATTAAATAACTATCCTAGCTAATTAATTATTACAAACCCTTAATTAATTAACAAATTAATTACAAAAGGAGGCCGCCGCTCCACCTCGGAATGATTGAATGATGCATGCTTGACCGCCTCGCTCGGAAACCCGTTGCCATGCCATATGTTGCCTCTGTTTGAACTGTTTTTCTCCTCTGAAAACTACACAAGTCCCAAGGATGCTTCTGAACCACTCCCTAAGCATTTTGTGATGCCACCGGCCAAGAGATAGGACCACCGGCCATGGAAAGATGGTCATCGACCAAAAGTGGGGCCATCGGCTGGATTTTTGTAGCCGACCGACGCTGAAGATGGCCGACCGGCCATCTATTCCTGCAGAAAACTGTTTTTACTGCAGCAAAGGACAGACAGTGCATGTCAAGGCATTTACAAGACAATGTGTGCACAGCCACTCTCCCTATCATGCTATGAACTCAAGGGAGTATGGCTCTCGACCCTTGGGTCACCAATCACACATTTCAATGCATGGTGGCCAAAGGTGCCAAGTGTGCAAATTAATGTGGAATGAATGCAACAAAACATATGAATGCCTAGAACTCTATCATGCTTGATCAAGAGCGTCGGCGACCGAGGATTGAGGGACGTTTCGTCACTTCAAGTACGAATGTCTCTCGTTCCTCATGTTTGGTTTGACACCCCAAGCCAACAAAATGCAATGCATGCATGCCAAATACAATGCAAAACATGCAACTAATGTAATGCGACATAAGCATGACAAATGCAATATGACTCGAACATACACACGAGGTTAAGGTAGCAAACATGCCAAATGTAATGCAACCTGAGCTAACATGTGACAAGATGCAAACTAACAAACATGTAAGACGCAACCTAGATATACAAACATGTATGGCATGCGAAGGTAGACAAGCATGCAACATTGAACAACATGATGAATGGACTTAAACTAAAGATGGACAGACCTCAGTCATGCCCAAAATTAGTGGCCAATAGTGCCAAGGAATGATGGAATGAGATGCACAATAAGCATGCAAATGTAATGGCCTACCACCTAGGCATAAGGATACAACTCTCAAGCATGAGCGAGAAGGGATGAACATGATAATGTGACAATGCCATGAACTCTGAAATCATGTGAGGAGTGATGCCAAATCATATGCACAAGTGAAGCATAGCATGCCAATAGACCCAATGCTCAAAGCTAGTCAAGGGGCTCACGCCATGGCTATATCAACCAAGCCCCAAAGGGCCAAGGGGACTTAAAACAGTCCTAGGGCAAGCCAAAACAAGGCTAGAACATGCATGTGATAAGGCCAAAACATGCTAAAAAGATGGGCACAAACAAGGGGCATGCAAGGCTACAAAGGGAGCATTACACTACATCTATCACAACCACTCATGGCATGGATTATGAAATGAAAAACAGAGTTATAATATGTCAAAATAAGCCCCGAAACCCAATAAGATGGCATCCCAAAGACCTAACCATGGTGACATGCACAATGACCCAAACATGGAGCATAAGACACCAACTCTTCAAAGCATTGAAAGGATGGCAAATGCAAGCATACAAGCATGAAACATGGACTGAAATAACATGACAAGTGATACCAAATCACTGAATGGCCCAGGTAAAGCATGCTAATGACTCACACACCCAAAGCTAACAAGCTAAAATGCATGGTGGCTATACAAAGCATGGAAAGCATGACCAAGACAACCCCAAACAAAGCTTAAGCATGGTGAAACAAGGCTAAAAACTTCTCAAAGTTAAGTTAAAACATGCAAGCATGATGGTCGAAATGCATGATACATGTTTAAGCAAATGAGAGGATTGCAAGGAAAGTGTGTGATGCATGCAATAGGCCGACAAACCAACTTAAAATAGAGGTATATCATGCCAAGATAACACCAAAAACTTGCTGAAATGGGGCCAAAACATGCTAAGCAAACATGCTACTATGGTGAGCCAACAATGCAAGCAAATGAGACTCAAAGGGAGAGGGGTGTCCCTCCCCTATACAAGACCTCAAAACCACTTCTCTACCATTGAAAATCCTCTGGATTTCAGTGGTGAGAAGGTCAAAACAAAAGGGTTCCAAAGCCCAAAGAGGAATGCACAAAAAGAGGCCAAACAAGGCCTAAGAGGGGCAGACAACCCCCAACCCAAAAGTAACCTTAAACAAACATATTTAGCATACAAAAACAGAACTTTTTTCAGTTGGACACTAAGCTTAAAATAGTATGAAAGTATTGCTAAAGGCGTAAGCAAAAATGGGGAATAAAAGAGTAGTTTCTCGCCCTTGAAGAATACTTCAAGAACACCAACTCCAGCACCTCCTTCTGATCAAAACCAACTCAAAAATTCTGAAATCAACTCCTTAGCACCTCAGTAACCAAGGGATAGTGTACCATTAGGTGCTTTAGTGCAAAAATATGAACAAAAACACCCTTTAGAACACTATTACACACCCAACTGGTGAGAGAGAAGAGATATATATAGAGAGAGAGACGATATATATCTTCTATATCAGTTGGCTGAACCCATGGAAAGGGAGGGGAGGCTCTCCTCTTATAGGAAGTCCAATTCAAAGCTTTCAAGAGAAGCTAAGTGTTGGTTCAAATCCCTCCATACACGTGTATGGAGGGCAGAGTCTGTGCTCACCAGCTGGCACAGCTGGCATGAACAATGCCTGAAAAAAGCAAAGAAAATGCCTCGGCCAAAAAAGTGGCTGATCGACCAAAGAAATGGCCGGCCGACCAACTAAAGTGCCGATCGGTCAACACTCTTAGCCGATAGCAATAAAACAAGGCCGGTGGCCTTAGGCCATGGCTGGTGGGTTAAGGGGACGGCCAACAAGCCACTTCCTACCCTCAGGTGCAAAAACCATAAGTCCTTGGTCCACAACCAAGCACAAAACAGTCAAGTTGAGAGATCCTAAGGCAAGGCGCGCAGCCGAGACCATCGGGAACTCAAAACGAACACGAGCATGGATGATCATCGAGTGTTCAAACGATGACGTCCAAGTCTTAAGGACGGTCAAAAATGGGGTGTCTACAGTTGCTCCTCTTTGACAGAACTCGAAAGTCATAACAATGACGGGAGTGAATGTCAAAGCCTAGAGACGACCCATTTTTGACAAGGCCGAAGACTTAGACAGGCACACAAGACATGAAAGATAAAGATATGCACCCGAAGGCAGGGGCAAAATGCAAATGACATGCACGGTGCCGAACGTAACTTATGATCATGCAAATAAAGCTGTAACGAAGCATAACAAGCAACGGTTTTAAGCAGGCGAACACAAATCTAACTACATTACATGCAGAAAGGATGTAAGAGAATTATACAATTCTCGCTACGTCTGACACGGAGAATACAATACCGTCCGGTTCGTCTGGTCGCGCCAGCCTCAAATGAACCGTACATACAATATCGTGCCTGAAAAAGAAAGAAACTTTAACAGGTACAACATTGTTAGAAACATGCATAGCAATGCAACTGAAAAGTGCATGACAACGCAAGTGAGGAGGTGCACAACAATGCGGGTGGAAGGGGTGCATAACAATGCAAGGAGGGCATGTGTGACAATGCATTTGAAACCTGAACACATGTAAGTAAGCATAAGCGACATGTAAAGTGAAAAGGAGGACGGCATACGCGACAACACATACAATGTGTGTAACAATGCAAGAAGGTGCATAAACACATGTAAGTAAAGCATATGCTACAACGTATACAATGTGTGTAACAATGCGGGAAGGTGCATAAACACATGTAAGTAAAGCATACGCGACAACGCATACAATGTATGTAACAATGCGGAAGGTGCATAAACACATGTAAGTAAAGCATACGCGACAACGCATACAATGTGTGTAACAATGTGGGAAGGGAGAAAGGTGCATAAACACATGTAAGTAAAGCATACGCGACGACGCATACAATGTGTGTAACAATGCGGGAAGGTGCATAAACACATGTAAGTAAAGCATACGCGATGACGCATACAATGTGTGTAACAATGCGGGAAGGTGCATAAACACATGTAAGTAAAGCATACACGACAACGCATACAATGTGTGTAACAATGCGGGAAGGTGCATAAACACATGTAAGTAAAGCATACGCGACAACGCATACAATGTGTGTAACAATGTGGGAAGGGAGAAAGGCACATATTCAACGGAAGCATGGTAAAGGCATGTTATTCGTGATGTTGAGATGTAACTTCAAAACAAGACGAGGCATCGTTCAATGCAAGACGCGTAATGAGCATGCTTATTACAGTCAAAACAAAGCAACGTAATACAACATACTTAAAGTGATTTGCGAAACTCGCAAGATACAAAAGGATACGAGAAAGGATACTCCTTGTGCTCACCGGGCATCGCACACAGAAGACACGGCTCGAGGTCAACACGAAAGCCGGTTAAGGTTCAAAAGTGCATTTTCTTGCACTGTCTTGAGTAATGAAGGTGCCAAACCACATAACTGACCTGAACAAGGGTGTTGGAGGTGCATCGACCGCAAGGGGAGGCCACCAGTATTGATCTAGACATTCTGTTGCTTTTTCTTTTCTTTGCTCTGTTCAGACATTTGGTTGCTTTTCTCCCCTTTTTGCTTTACTTTTCTTTTTACTGGTAGTTTGAGCACATTGTACTGCCTTAGGCAGGTTTTACTTTCTCAAAACTATGTACTTTTTGCAAAAGACATGATGGAAATGAAACAGCTATTTTGTTCAAAAAAAGTGACATTTGTACATTTTATGCATCGCATTGCATTGCATCACATTACATAACAATGTAAATAAGATTTGAACTTTTGTTTGAAAATTAAGCACTTGCATCGTAATAATCAGGTAGTGAACCGAATAACGAAAAAAAAAACAACTCGATAATCAAAACAAAGAACTCGATTGGCTAACCAACTGTAAATACAACTCGATAAGCAAAGCAAAGACTTAAAGAATGTAAAATACAACTCGATATGCAAATGTACAACAACTCGATAAACAAATCGAAGTAACAGGCATGAGTTCGCAAAATCATCATCAGAAGGCATTGGAAGTGGTGCCAGTCACAAATTCTGAGCATGTTCAATATATAAACAGCTCAGGGAACAAGATGGGAGGCCACCGGCCAAAAGGAAAGGTCACCGGCCATAGGAAATGGATATCGGCCAACATTTTTAGCCGATCGGCCAAAAGGAATAGTCAGTCGGCATTATTTTTGGCTGATCGGCCAAAAATGGTAAGCACCTCCAGAATGTCGACACCTGTCTTCCACTCAACACCTTATCTTCTACAAAAGCCCCAGCTTCATAGTTTTCCTCATTTCAACATTGATTTGCACCAAATGGAAGAGTTTCTTACCCAAAATCTCACAACTTGGATTGTCAACTTGGATGGCTCGGAAAAGTTGAATTTCCGAGGCTTCGGCATCAACACACTATTCACTTTGGGTCGCACCCCGCTACGTTTTCCATTCCTCCATGCCGCGACAAGGTTTTGGAATCCGGTGACACACGTCTTTAGCTTTGGCGGCCAAGAGATGTGTCCCACTTTCGAGGACTTCCAAGCTTTAATGGAATCCGAGCGCGATGAAGAAATCTTGCCTCAATTCTGGTTTGGCCATGTCCAAGCGCTAGGAAGGATGTGCGGCCTTACTTTGCATGACGCTCGGTCATTGATTCATGATGGAGAGCTGGACATTTCAAGCTCGGTTTGTCGGTTTTCTAATGTCGGTGATCGCGGCGACCGTCATTGGCAAGGTCATCAGCGACACACGCTTTCTTTATGCATGCTATCTCATTTCTTACTCGCCCCAGGCTCTGGCGGGTTTAGCACTCGTCTGATTGAGGTCACCGAGGGCTTGAAAGAGGGCAAAAGCTGCATCGCCATGACATTGGCCGAGACATTGATGGGCTTGGACGCTTTTCATCGTCGGGAGACGGCTAGGTTTGCGGGGAGTCCACTACTATTGCAGGTATTGTTTCCCACCCCGTCTCACATATATATTGCTCGCATCACTCGGCCCTCAGGCTCGATTTTTTCGCTCAAAACCCTTTTGCTCATTTTTTCTCTTAATGTACACCTCTCTATTCTTTATTCTCTCATTTTTCATCCCTCCCCAGGTGTGGTTGATGGACAAGTTGAGACTTGTGGACTCGTGTCCAGCATATTCAGCTCATAGCTATTTCTCCCGACGACGTCTAGTCGATGCTCCGGATCAAGAATGGTGGTACAACTGGATGTGCAATTTGTCTGCGGATCGCGTTGCTTGGCGCTGCTGTAGACACCCCATTTTTGACCGACCTTAAGACTCAACGTCATTGATTGAGCGCTCGGTGATTGTGCATGTTATGCTCGTTTTGAGGTTTCGGAGTTTCGGCTGAGGTCCTTACCTCCGGACCTCGGGACCCTTTTATGCTTTGCCTCGGTTTGCGGACCAGGTCTTGCTTTCTCTTCCCAGAGGGAGGGAGAGGTCTTGTAGACCATCTCTCAGTGGCCGTAGGCTACTTTTCATGGTCACAGGCCATTGTTCCCGTTTGGAGACCAGTTTTCGATTTTCAGAGCCGTCGGCCGCGCGCCTCGGTTCGGGACTGCTTAACATTCTCCGTTTGGTACAGTTTTTGGCACACACCTTGTTTCCTCTGTCTAGAGGGACACTGTGGCCCGGGAGACCACCTTTGTGGTCGCACGCCACTTTTGGTGCTTCAGCCTATTTTCGGGGCACCCGGCCGCACGTTTTGCCCCCCGAACCCTCGTTTTGCATCGGTGTTGGTTCATTTTTGGCATGAACCTTGTTTTCATTTTTTGGGAAGTGGTACAAGGGTGGGAGACCACCTTTTTCTTGGAGACCACTTCTCTCTCCGCCAGCCGATTTTCTTGTCAAGAAGCTGATTTTCTTGGTCTTTGGGCCACATTTGCTGGTCTCCCACCATACCATTGACTTGCTCTCAGTGTGGAGACCACCTTTTGTGCCTGCCGACCACCTTGTTTTGTGGAAGACCACTTGCCCTGGTCGGCCGACTAGGGAAAGTGGTCGGTCGACCACCTTAACTGGTCAGCCAGATTCCTCTTGTTTTGTCTGTTTGAGTGTGTGCCAGCTGTGCCAGCCGGAAGGCACAGACTGTATCCTCCATACACGTGTATGGAGGATCTTGAACCTTGGTTTTTAGCTTCTTGAAGAAGCTTTGGCCTTGAATCTCTATAAGAGAGGCCCTCATGTTCCTTGGCACAGGTTCAGATTTTTGTTTAAGGCAAAATACATACCTCCCTTCTATATCTCTCTATATTTTGGTTCAAAGTGTATTGTTCTTGACCCTTTTGCACCACACCTCATAGCCTAACACTTCCACCATCAACCTAAGGTTCTTGGAGGTCATTTTCAGAGGTTAAGGAGCTGGGTTTTTGGTCCAGAAGTTGCTGTCTTTGTTGAGCTTCAAAGGTAACTCATTTTCTCCATTTTTAAGCATTATTTTGATCCTTCTCTTAGCCTTATTTGCATGCTTATTTGAGGTTTGTTGTCAACTGAAAAAAGCTTTATTTTTAAGTATTATTCATGTTTGTTTAAGGCCATTTTCTGTTGGAGGTCATCTACCCTCTTGCATGCTTCATTTAGTCTTGTTTTGAGCCATGCCTTAAGGCCTTTGTGTTGACCTTTGCTTGGCCTTTTAGCCACTGAAATCCAATGGATTTTCAGTGGTTGGCATGCTGTTTTGAGGGCCAAAATCAAAGAGGGGTGACCCTCTCTCTTTTGGCCTTGTTTGTTTGCATATTTGGCCTTTCGAAGGAGCCTATATTTTCATACTTCCTAGCCTTGGTTCAGGCCTTTTTTAGTGACTTTTAGGACCTGCCTAGACTCTGTCTAGGGTTGGTTTGGTCACTTCATGTTTGCCTCTTGCATGTGTAGAATAATCCTCTTCATAGCTTATCAAAGGAGCACGTCATTCTTGCATGTATTGGTCATGTTTCAGTGGGTTTTTGGTCATTCTTTGGCATATCATAGCTCTGTCTTTGGCTGGTTTAGTGGCCTCTTGAATGCTTCACATGCTTGTAGTGTAAACCATGCTCACTAGCTTACATTGCATGTTGTTTTGGCCATTGATTCTAGCATATTTTGGCCATACTTCAAACTGATTTTGTTCATATTTTGGGCTTCCTTAGCTCTGTTTTGAGGCCTCTTGGTCGAATGATGCTTGCCATGCATACTTGTAGTGTAATATCTTTGCCTAGCCTTGAGTTTTGAAGCCCCTTGCATGCTTAACTTGAGGTGTTTCCATGTCTTGGCATCATTGAGCATGTTATTTCAGAGCCTATACTTGTGCCATGTTCCCATGTTTTCCACTCTTTAAATGCGTTTGAGAAGTTGTGCTTGTATACCTCATTCATGGGCCATTGCATGAGCTTCATTTTTGTGCATTTCAAGCCATCATCTTAGTCCATTTTGCCACTATTTTGGGCCTTCATAGGGACTGTTTGGGGTTGGTTTGTTCATTTGGGCATTGCTTTGCATACCTCTAGTGTAATGCACATCACTAGTTTCGGTATTTGAGCCATTCAACATGCATAACATGAGTTGTTTGCATGATTCGGGACCATTTTGTATGTCATTTCAGAGCTGGAACATGTGTTGTTGTACCCCATATTTCATCTTTTCCATCCTTTCATACAGTTGTATCTTGTGCCCTAGGCTTTGGGCCCTTGCATCTTGCATGTTTGCATGTGTTTTGTTGCCTCATTTTCATCATGTATGGCCACTAATTTGGGTGTGGCTGAGGCCCATTCATTTTGGTTTAAGTCCATTTTGCATCGAGTATGCCATTGTAGTTCATAGCATTGAGTATGCCGTTTTTGTCGCATGTTTGATCATTGCATTGCACATGCCTTGTTCACTTCATTGTGTGTGATAGTCTTCACATGTGCATTGTGTATGACATATAGTATCATGTGCATTGAGTATGCCATTGTTTGTTCGTAGCATTGCGTATGCTAGTTTTCATGTTTGCACGTCATCCTTTGCATGTTTGCATGACTTGGTTGCATCGCCTTAGGATTGCATGCTTGAGGTCGCATTATGCATGCCATTCTACTTGTTGCATTGTGTTTGGAATAGGAGTTAGTCCAAACACGGGAAACGAGGGACGTTTCATACTCCAAGTGATGAAACGTGCCTCGATTCTCAGTCGCCGACACTCTTGACTAACACATGATGGAGTTTAGGCATTTATGTGTTTATATGTGCATTCATTTCACATTGAGTCGTGCAATCCGACTCCTTGGCCATCATGCATTGAGATGCGTGATTGGTGGCCCGAGGATCAAGGACTACACTCCCTAGAGCTTATGCAATGATGGGGAGAGTGGTCGTGCACACATGTGTTGCAAACACCTTGCTTTCTCTCTCTCTTGCCTTTGTTGCAGAAAATGCAGAAACCAGGAGAAGAAACTGGTCGGCCGACCAGGTTTTCTGGCAGGCCGACCACTTTTTCTGGTTTTCACCACCAAGGGTGGTCGGTAGGTGGTCTCCAATGCCTATAGCTGGTTGGCAGCCTCCCCCTAGATTCCCAGGGTAGAGTTTCATCTCCTTGGAGCTTTGTGCAAGTTTCTGAAATCAATTGCAAACAAAGGCGAGCCGGGGCATCGCGATGGATTTCCCGACAAGGCGACTCGAGCATGCATGCATCCTTTATCATTCAAAGCAGAGCTGAGGCAGCCCATTTTACATAGTTTGCATGCTAGTTTAGTTAATTTGTTAATTAGCTAGTATTGTGTAATAATTAGTTAATTCGATTCTGTATTATTTATTTGGACCCTCCGAGAGAGGGCAATGTTGTAATAAGTGTGCGTGTGTGTGATGTATGTCTTCCAACCCCACGTCTTTCTCCTTTTTATTTACCAGCTTATGATGGTTAGTTTTAGGGCACGTTTCAATTAGCATCCTTATGCTCGTATGTTTGCATCCATTCATTTGTTTTGCGTGCACCGGGCTCGGCGCATCATACTAACTGCATCATATTTCAAATCCAAGTTGAATACATGTTACTTGTAGCATCTCATATGCCATCTTAGAATAGCCGAGCCTATCTTAGTTGCATTCTTGCATGTGTTGCATTAGGCATTTCAGCATAGTTAGGATTCATCCATGTTTTCTAATTAGCTTCTTTCTTTGGCTCGGAGTACTCGGTAAGTGTTTATGCTTTAGCATCCTTGCATGCGTGTGAGTGACTGCCATGATAGCATGCTTACCATGAGGCTATGTGCTTATGTGATATAACTGACTGAATGCCTGTGGGTGAAGGTTGGGTTGCTTGAATTGGAATAATTCGTCGAAACCCGTGTTTTAGCCTACTTGTGAGTAGCAAACTTCAATCCATTTTCAAAACAAATGGATATGTGATGCTTTGTTCCAACTTAGGCAATCTAGTCTATACTTGTATGTTGTGTGCATCACAAAGTAATTCTAGGTTAATAACCGAAATAAGAGCACATGTGTTTTCAAAAACAAGATATCATGCTTAGTAGTGGCCGATCTTTGATCAGGCGAGCGGGGGTGCTCATGAAATGACCTTCCCCAATCGTACCCAAGTTCCCGAGCCGAGGCAACTTTGGTGATGACGGACACGTGGCCTTAGGCACGAGTCAGGGTTTCCTATATTCCCCCAAAATAAAATATTTAGGTGGCGACTTTGTATCTGGCAAAGCAGTCCATGTTTGGCACTTCTTTCTAAAATCAGTTTTTCAAAACGATTTGCTGGATTTGGACTCTTTGGTGATTTATCGATCTTACATTGCACTTTGCGAGATTAGATTTAGAACCGTGACATCGAGTCCGAACTGTAGTGAGCCCAATGAACAAAACGGGATTTTCCCCGGGACGTTCGGGCGCGTCTACAGTTTCTGGCGACTTGCTAGGGAATTAGAGAACTTAACTCGAACTCATGATATCTTGTTTTGATTACACTTATGTGTTTCTTTGCATTGCATTTGTATTGGTGCGCCTAGGACACCGTGTTTGCCATCTGCTATTCCTGAACGGTTTGCCAGAGGCTGCGTGCCATAAGGCTAATCGGTTATGGGCTCTGCCACGATGGGAACACAAACCCCGGTTTTTACCAGGGCACCCTTTTTAACCATTCGACCTAGTGCATATCGGAATCCATAGTGACCATTCCAAACTAGAACAGGTTGCTTACCCGATTATAGGTTGTTTGAAACTGCTGCGTGCGTAGTGAAACCCTAGCTCCTGACAAAATAGGACAGGGAAACCCTATCCTAACATAGGGGTGTTTTGACTCGCATTTACTTGCTATGTGTTTTTAGAGTGTGCCTCTACAGGGAATACATGTTTAGTTTGCAAGTCTGCGTATCGGGCCTGCAGGCATCAGTATTTTGAGAATCAGTTATATCCGTGGGTATCAAATTCAGTTTTGGAGCAGTAATTTGGGGAACAGTGATCAGTGGTTGAATACAATTCTTCAGCTATGTCCATGTCTGTATTGATTGGGCTGAGATGCTGCCTGTTTTCTCTTTCAGTTCAGAGACTCGGTTCGGAGCAACCAGTGTTCTCCTCTGTTGAGGCAAAGCAGAAAAGACTCATCGATTCATTAGATCCGTCAGTCACCAGTTACACCACCTCTGTCCAGTTCAGTAGACTCATGACGACCCAGAATTCAGAGGAAATTATGGTTATGATAGCGGCACTAAACCAAGGAATCATCTTGCAGGATGAGACCGATGTTGAGGTAACACACCCCCCAAGTCACCTGCCGCACATCCGATCTGGGAACCCCAGTTATTTCAAACCCGTGAGCCCACCACCTTTGAGCTGATGGGAATGATTGGCGACCTTCAAAGATTTGTGGCTGATCTAGCCTATGGAATGTCGGCCCCGCTACCAACTGCATCGTATGCCGAGAACTTCATGCCGCAGGAGCCTCCGCTACTGGGGCGAATTGTAATTGAGCTCAGCCAACCTGAAGCTGTCTCAAGCTCTGGCAATGACATGTCGACGACAACGGGGCTTCGCACTGAAGTAGCAACCCAAACCGTCCACCAAGCTGAGGCTAGTGAAAAGAACAAGGTGAAGGTGGACACTCATCCCTATGAACAACTCCAGTAGGCTGTTAAGGTTCTGAAAGCCGGAGGGTTGAATAAGCAACAAGTACTCACAGTTGTGGCTAAAACTGTGGATGGCACTTTCCCCACTCAGACCGAGGGCAGTTCAAGCCAAGAGGAAAATCGAGAGAAGGGTCATCATACCAGAACCGTTCCTTTCAACCCTAACCCTGCACCCAGAAAAGATCAGAAAACCAAGTCAGCACCTGCCGACCCTTTTGCCAGTGCGTCCGGCAAAAATCCACAAACCTCGAAGTATCTACCCCGAGGTCGTAGGGTCTTCCATGCCCTCTACATGCCTTTGTCCAAGGGACTTCAAATCCTTGCTAAAAAGGGGCATCTTAAACCCCTCGAGCCTTGGCCCCTCCCTACTCATCTTCCACCAGGTCATGATACTACCCAGTACTGTGCGTACCATCAATAGACCGGTCACAACACCAACAATTGCTTCCATATTCGCCATGAAGTACAGGATCTGTTTGACAATGGGGTGTAGACACCCCATTTTTGACCGTCCTCAAGACTTGGACGTCACCGCTTGAACACTCGGTGATCATCCATGTTTGTGTTCGTCTTGAGTTCCCGGCGGTCTTGGCTACGCGCCTTGCCTCAGGACCTCTCGACTCGACTGTTTTGTGTCTGGTTTTGCACCAAACACTTTTGATTTGCCTTGGAGGGGCAGGGAATGGCTTGTGAGCCATCCCCACACTCCACCGGCCATGGCTTGAGGCCACCGACTGTGTTTTGTTGCCACCGGCCAAATGTTTGGCCGGCCGGCACTCTAGATGGCCGGCTGGCTATCTTTTTTTGGTCAATTGCATCTTTGGCCGGCCGACTACTGTGCATCTGCTTTTGCAGATATTTTGGTGCAGCTGGCATGCTCTTGGCTCCCCTCCATGCACGTGTATGGAGGGATCTCTCTCTTTAGAAGCTTGTCTTGTAAGCTTACAAGACTAAAAGCTCTATAAAGAGGAGCCTTCTCTCCCTTTTTGAGGGGTTAGACATTTTAGACAACTTGTTTTAGGGTTTGTTCATATCCTACCTCTATATCTCTCTTGTGTGTGTTTTGTCTTACTTTTGCTCACAAACACCCACCATCACACCATCCCTTGGTGCTGAGGACCTTGAGGGTTATTTTTTGGAGGTTTTAGACTGATTTCAACCTAAAGAAGTTGCTGGAGCTCCATTGGTGAAGAGTGTCTTCAAGGGTAAGAAGCTTGTCCTTTTATTCCCCATTTTTGCATTGTATTTTTGCCTACCTTACAACTGTTTTTGGGCTTAGTGTATAACATAAAAAAGTTCTGTTTTTTAGCCCTCTAAGTAGCTGGTTAAGAGTGCTTTGGCATTTGGGGTTGTTTGACCCCTCTCAAGCCTTGAAAGGCCCCATTTTGTGCCATTTTGAGTGAGCTCCGGGACCATTGAGTTTGGGCCTCCTCACCACTGAAATCTTGAGGGATTTCAGAGGTGAGGATGGTGCCTTGAGGTCCTAGGAAGGAGAGGGCCACCCTCTCTCCTTGTTGTCCTTGAAAAGGAACATTTTTTCCTCTTGAGAGAGCACCATGTTTAAGTGTGTGTTGGCCATGCCTTAGCTGATATTCATGCTTATTATGTCATGATATGTCTCTGTTTTTAGTTGGTTTTGGTACACCATGCTTGTTTAGCATACATACCTCGTAATGCCATGATTTGCCTCAATACATGCATAGCATTTAGACTACCATGCTTTTGTTTTTTTTTTGGCCAAGCTTGGAGAAGCTTAAATGCATGTTTTGATGTGCCAAGGGACTGTTTTAAGTCATTTGAGTCATTCATGCCCCACTTTGTATAGCTACCATGCAACCCCCTTTGGCTTGCCTTAAGTTTTGGACCTTGGTTGCATGCCACACTTGTCTTGTTCATTTGATTTGGCATCATATTTAACATGATTTTAGAGCTTAATGTGCATGCTAATTGCCCATGTTTAGTCTCTTTTAAGTGTGCTTAAAAGTTGCTCTTATGTGCTTAAGTGTTGGCCTATTAACATGTGCATGTGTGTGTGTGTGTTGGACCTCACTTCCATAGCACTGGCCACTGTTTTGGGCTTAGTATAGAGCTGTCCAATTAGTGTAAGTCCCTCCTTTGCATGTTCTTGCATGCACTCCTTGTATGTTGTAGTATATCGGTGAGTTGTTGCATGGTTGGACTTGCATGATTGAATGAAGTCACATGTTGGCTTGCATACTTGAACATCCACATTGCATCTTGCCTACTTGTAGGTTGCATCGCTTCATGCCTTTCATGCTTCTTTACTTAGGTTGTGTGCCTAACATGCTTTGCTTGCTCGCATTGTCCATGTTGCATACTAGTTCGCATGCTTAGATCGCATTGCGTTGGCATGCATGCTTGGCCTCTTGAATTGCTTGTGATAGAGGTTAAGCCCCATTGTTTGATTATGTGCATTGCATCCCATATTAAAATGCACACTTGATTCTTTGGGCCATCATGCATGGAAATGCGTGATTGGTGGTCCGAAAATCGAGGCCCGTGTCCCTTTGAGTCATAAACATGATAAGGGATGTGATTGGTGCATACATTGCTTGAAATGCATTGCCATGCCAAGTCTTGCTCTCTGCTGCTGTCAAACACAGATTCTGCAAGAAGATTTGGTCGGCCGGCTATCTTCATTGCCGACCGGCCATCATTGTTGGCCGATGGATCAAATTTGTGGCCGGTGACCATTCTATATGGCCGGTGGTGTTCTCCTTCAGCCGGTGGTGTTCCCTAGTATCCAGAAAGAAAACTCTGAGACTTTGGCAGTCATCAGGGAGCAGAGCAAGGAAAACAGAGGCATCTTGAGCATGGCAGTGGATTTCCGGGCGGAATCGAGCGCGCATGCATTGAGCCCTCTGCTGAGGCTGCTGTTTACTGCTTTCTTAGATTAATTAATTTGCTTAATTAATTTAATGGTCTATAATATTTAATTAGCTAGTTGGTTAGTTAAATTGTGATATTTATTCGGACCCTCCGAGTGAGGGCAAATTTGTAATAAGTGTGGGTGTGTGTGTGCATGTTTTCCAAACCCCACTTCTTTCTCCCTTTTACTTACCTGCTTTGATGGTTAGTATTAGGGCATATTTACTTTAGCATACCTTATGCTATGCATGCGTGCATCATTCATCAGTATTGCATGCACCGGGCTCGGCGCATCATGCTAACTGCATAAAGTATTTCAAATCTAACTTGAATATATGTTACTTGTGCATTTTCACATGTCATTTATAGACTAGCCGAGCCTACTCTAATGACATTCCGTATGCGTTGCATTAGGCATTTAAACATGGACTTGGATCATGCATGATTGCTAACATGTTCTTGTTTTGGCGCGGAGTACTAGGTGAGCTCTTTATGCTTTAGCATCTCACATGGGTGTGGATGATAACATGACATCATGTTTACCATGTGGCTAGATGTTTATATGATATAAACTGCCTGAATGCCTGCGGGTGAAGGTTGGATTGTTTGAATTGGAATAATTCATTGAAATCCGTATTTTAGCCTACTTGTGAGCAGCAAATTCCAAAGTGTTTTCCAAACAAACGGATATGCAATGCTTTGTTCCAAATTAGGTGATCTGGTCTATACTTGTTTTGCTGTGCGCATAACATAGTAATTCTAGGCTAATAACCGGAACAAGAACACATAAAGTTTTCAAAATAGGATATCATGGTTAGTAGAGGCCGATCTTTGATCGGGCGAGAGGGGGTGCTCATAGCTGACCTTCCCCAATCGTACCCAAGTTCCCGAGCCAAGGCAACTTTGGTGATGACGGACACGTGGCCTTTGGCATTGAGTCAGGGTTTCCTAAATTCCCCCAAAATAAATATTTAGGTGGCGACTCTGTATCTGGCAAAGCAGTCCATGTTTGGCACTTCTTTCAAAAATCTGTTTTTTCTCAAAACGATTTGCCGGATTTGGACTCTTTGGTTCAGATTAAGAACCGTGACAATTGAGTCCGAACTGTAACCCATGAGGTCCCTCGCGGACTTGTTACACGGGGTCATCCTCCCGCCGAGCTCAGCAAAGTCCATCGTCACTAGATCAGTGAACCTGGAAGATAATGTGATGTAATCAGGGGTTGAACCACCTGCGGGCGGCGCTCGGTTTACTTCAAATATGGCGTATAGCACGCACTGTTTTGAGCATTTGCAAATGCTAGTTTTTGTGGTTTCTGACTTGGGTATTTAGGTCAGTTCGGTTGTGTTGTTTTGAGTCTGTCTCTTTGTTCTGAGTCAGTCTTTTTGTTAAGGTCTGTCTTGTTGTATCGAGTCAGTCCTGTTGTATAGAAGTCGGGTGATTCCGGGGGTGTTATCTCGGACATCACTATTTTTGTTTTGTGTTTATCCTTTTACTTTCTTTTGAGTCTATTCCTGCCTTGGAGCTAGTTGTGTAGACAGTTCTGAATGAAACAGCAGTGGTTTTTCATGCTTTTGTGCTTGTTCTCGCCTTAAGCCGGTTGTGCCAGAAGTTTGAATGAAACGACAGTGCATTTTCACCTACTTCTTCTGTGCCCTTTAAGTCATTGCATTGACCTAAGTTTTTTCAAAAACGTTTTGAACATTGTGACGAAAACAAAGAGGGGGGAATTCCTCTGGATTTTCAAATTTTTTTTGATCAATTGAGAGAAAGAGAGGCGTGCTATGCCCGTAATGAATGAGATCATGTTTGTTAATGTGAGTACTGAGAAGGATCCTGGCTTGATCCAGATTGGTTCTACACTGTCTTCAGCGCGAGCGATTTGTCGCTTTCTTAAAAGATTTCAAAAAAAATGTTTTGCGCAGTCCTGCGAAGACCTGTGTGGAATCGCTCTTGAGATTGTGCAGCCTAGGATCGCTCTCAGCCTCGAGACTCGACCCCTTTTGCTTTCAAACCTTGAACTTGGATTCAAAATGTTCAAAGGTCAATCATGATGTGAGGCCTGTGCGGCTAGATTCGAGGCAGCCCTCGAACTAGGGACAAGAAAGTCCAACCAAGAAGGTCAGACGTCGTCAAAAGAAGCTTGCAAAGCTAGATCAAAAGCACCCCTCGAACTAGGCGCAAAAAATATCAGACGTGCTCGAAGAGCCGAAGATGGATCATTCTGCAAATCAATGAAGACTGGCAAGAATACCAAATCCCAGAAGGGAGGAAAGAAGAAAGTATTGCTGAAGGACAGCCAAGTTCCTATCGACAACACTAGGGGCAAATTCACCCTCCATTGGATGGACTTCTACATCATCAGCGAATAGCAGCCATTCTCTTGGATTCAGATGGCTCCGACATCTCAAACCTTCAACATGGACAAAGCTAAACTTTTACCCTTGAGAGGCTCGCTGGGCCGAAAACCCGGAAGGGCGACCCAAGCAAAAGTTAGAGCAAGAAAAAGAACAACAAAAAAGAAAAATGCAAAAAAAAAAAAAAAAAAAGAAAAGAAGAAAAATGAAGAAAATGAAAGGAAAAGATGAAAAAGAAAAAGTAGAAAAGAAATGAAAAGAATTGAAAAGAAAAGAAGAACAAAACTCGCAAGGTTGAAAACCCAGAAAGGGCGGCCTTGGCAAAAGTTAGAGCGCAAAAGGAGAGGTTAATACCCGAGTGTACCTTAACCGGAACTACGTAAGGCTTGATTCCCATCTTTGGGATACGTAGGCAACTTCATTCTGAAGTCCAGCCTGTAAAACACTTCAAATTCGACTGTGTCCATGTGATGGTTCTAGTCATCTTTGTCTTCTCTGTATCCGAGAATTTGGTCGTAATTGTCATTGTGAGGACTGGTTGCCATGTGCTGCGGCGCTATTTAGACTAGGGGCAACTTTCCGTTGTCGTGCAGTGCTGCGGTGCTATTCAGACTAGGGGCAACTTTCAGTTGCCATGCAGTGCCGTTCAGACAAGGGGTAATTTTCCATTTGTTTTGGATCTGAGGTTGTGCATCTCAAGAGTAAATTTTGCGTTGGTCGAGCAGTGGCCATTTGCAAAAATAGTTTTTGAGAATTTTTAATGAGGTTGACTAATTCTCTCGAAAATTATTCCATTTTGCTAAAACTGGACCATTTCTTGGACCCAAAAAAGGAAAATTTTCAGTGCTCATAACCTGACTTACATGACTTCAAATCAAAAAATCGAACAAGCGTGTTAATCTAACTCTCATTTTGGTTAAAGTTGTTTTAGCAGAAGCAAAAAACAAAAAAATGGTCAAAATGATGAACTAGGGGCACAGTTGAGTCAGGTTTTCTGTCTTTTCCCCTTTATCAACATACTTGCCGGAAAGGGCACCCTATTCGCCATGAAGGGCACAACGGAAGCTAACATAAGAGGGCTGAAAGCTCTCATATCCTCCGAGCAACGAGGTATCAAGCCAAGTGCGAAGCACGAACTGGAATGGAGTAAGGTATTCCACCTTGCGAGCTCTGACTTTTGCCAAGGCCGCCCTTTGCGGGTTTTCAACCTTGCGAGCTCAGTTTTTATAATTTCAAATTTTTTGTGCTCTAATTTTTGCCTAGGTCGCCTTTTCGGGTTTTCGGCCTAGAGAGCCTCTCAGGGAAAATATTTCTTCAACTTGTCCATGTTGATCGGTTGGGAGAACTCTAGGCCATCTAGGTCCATCAGGACGACAACTCCACCCAACCAGATAGACTTGATGATATAAGGACTAGTCCAATTGGGTCTGAACTTGCCCCTAGGGTCGTGGATGGGAGCTCGGTTGTCTTTGAGCACCAAATCTCCTTCTTTCAAATTCCTGGACTTAACTTTCTTGTTGAAAGCCCTGGCGATTCGTCGTTGATAACCCTGAACATGGTACAGTGCTTTCAGCCTTCTCTCATCAAAAAGCATGAGTTCCTCTGCTGCCAATCTGCCTCAGTTATCTGACACTCAGCCAGTACTCGCAATGACGGAACCTTAATTTCGATAGGTAGAACGACCTCCATCCCATAGACCAATGAATACGGAGTCGCTCCGGTAGAAGTTCTAATTGAAGTCCGATAGCCCCACAGAGCAAATAGCAGCTTATTTGGCCAGTCCCGGTAGGTTTCCACCATCTTCTGCAGAATACGCTTGATGTTCTTTTGGCGGCCTCAACTGCTCCGTTGGTTTGCGGCCGATATGTAGATGACTTATGAAAAGCCACGTTGTATTTCTCCAACAAGTCCATCACTTCCTTCTTGAAGTGGGAACCATTATCTGAAATAATCTCGTTCGGGACCCCATAGCGGCAGATGATGTTGTTCCTGATGAACTTTGCAACGTGCGAAGCCTTTAACACCGCATAAGATTGGGCCTCAACCCACTTTGTGAAATAGTCTATCACGACCAGAATGAACTCATGCCTATTAGACCTCTTCAGAGTGACAGCCCCGATCACATCGATCCCCCAGACTGAAAATGGCCATGGCGAAGTCATGTTGTACAGCTTCGACGGCAGAATGTTCATGCGTTTGCATGGATCTGACATTTGTGGCATCGCCGGACAAAGCCAATACAATCCTCCTCCATGGTGGACCAGTAGTAACCCTGTTTGAGAATTTTCCGGGCTAGCATCACCCCGTTTATGTGCGCTCCGCACTCTCCCCCGTGGATGGCCTCCATCAGGCGCTTCGATTCTCCAACATCAACACACAACTTATGCATCCCGAGCTGACCTCTCTTGTACAGTTTTCCTTCGCAGACGATGAACTGAGGAGCCATTCTTCTAATTGCCCTTTTGTCCTTGGCATCTGCCCCTGGTGGATATGCCTTTTCCAAGAAGTTCCATACATCGTGATACCAGGGATTCTTATCTTGAACCTCATCTATGGCGGCAATCAATTCATAAGCTGGCACAAATTTCTAGTCAATGATGATCGGACGCATCCGGACTCCAAAAGGGATGTCTATCATGGAAGATAGAGTTGCTAGTGAATCTGCAAACCTGTTGTTCTCTCTTAACAGATGAGCGAAGTTCAGCTTCTCAAACCGAGTAATCAACAAGTCCAAGGTCTGATGATAGATTCTCATCTTTTCTTCTTTGACTTTCCAGTCTCCTTTAGCTTGAGATACAACCAGGTTCGAGTCCCAGATGACGTCTAACCGTTTTGCCCCTAGTTCTAGGGCGGCTTCTAAACCAGCAATGCATGCTTCATACTCTGTTTCGTTGTTCGAGACTTTGAATCGGAGTTTAAATGCTAGAGGGATACGGGAATTGTCAGGTGCTATCAGCAACACCCCTATCCCATACCCGTATTGGTTTGACGCTCCGTCAAAGTACATCGTCCAAGTTTCATCTTCGATATGCAAAATAGCCTCGTCTGGGAATAAGTACTCAACTGCTTCATCCCTTCAACTGGGTGATCGGCTAGGAACTCCACTACCGCTCTCCCTTTTACTGACTTGCGAGTCACATACTTCAGATCAAATTCAGAAAGCAGAAGCAACCAACGGGCTAGCCTACCCGTAAGTGTTGGTTTCTCGAAGAGATATTTGATGGGATCTAATCTTGAAACCAACATTATAGAGTGAGCTAACAGGTAGTGCCGCAGCTTCCTGGTAGCCCATACCAAGGCTAAGCAAGCCTTTTCCAGCGGAGTGTAACGGGTCTCATAATCCAGCATCTTCTTGCTCAGGTAGTAGATAGCTTTTTCCACTTTGTCCTCGGACTCCTGTGCGAGCATGCAGCCCATTGTAGTTTCAGTTACTGAAAGGTACAGAATCAGCGGTTTTTCCGGCTCAGGCGATGACAACACGGGTGGGTTCTGTAAGTATTGCTTGATCTGTTCAAAACCAGCTTCGCATCGGCCGTCCCATTGGAACTTCATTCCTTTCTTCAAGAGACCAAAGAGTGGTTCACAAGTCAAGGTTAATTTACCAGTAAACCCTCTTATAAATTGCACTTTACCCAGAAAGCTTCGCACCTCCTTTTCAGTCCTCGGTGGTGGCATTTCTAAGATGGCCTTGATTTTGGAAGGGTCGACTTCGATACCTCTCTGTGTAATCAAGAACCCCAGCATCTTCCCTGCTGTAACACCAAACGTACATTTCTGAGGATTCAGCCGCAACCGAAATTCTCTAATCCTTTGGAAGAACTTTTGCAAGGCAGTGTAGTGGCCCTCTCTTTCTTTGGATTTGACAATCATGTCGTCGATGTACACCTCAACCTCTTTGTGGATCATGTCATGTAATATCGTGGTCGCGGCCCGTTGATATGTAGCTCTAGCATTCTTCAGCCCAAACGACATCACTCTGTAACAGTAGGTCCCCCACGGGGTGGTAAAAACAGTCTTCTCCCAGTCTTCGGGTGCCATTACAATCTGGTTGTAGCCTGAAAAGCCATCCATAAATGAGAGCAATGCATGCCCCACTGTGAGGTCCACTAACTCATCGATATGCGGTAGAGGAAAGTCGTCCTTCGGACTGGCTTTGTTCAAATCTCTGAAATCCACGCATACTCGAATCTTGCCATCCTTCTTCGGTATTGGAACTATATTGGCCAACCAAGTTGGGTAGTCAGATACCAGCAGGAACCTGTAGACGTCCCCGAACGCATCCCGGGGAGGGTGCGACTCCCCCCCGTTCTGGTTCGCTTGCGGGTCTACTATAGTTCGAAGGACTCAAATGTCACGGTTCTTAATCTTGAACCAAAGAGTCCAAATCCGGCAAATCGTTTTGAAAACAGATTTTTTGAAAGAAGTGCCAAACATGGACTGCTTTGCCAGATACAGAGTCGCCACCTAAATATTTTTTTTGGGAAATTTAGGAAACCCTGACTCGGTGCCAAAGGCCACGTGTCCGTCATCACCAAAGTTGCCTCGGCTCGGGAACTTGGGTACGATTGGGGAAGGTCACTTCGTGAGCACCCCCGCTCGCCCGGTCAAAGACCGGCCTCTACTAACCATGATATCATTTTGAAAACATTGTGTTCTTATTCCGGTTATTAGCCTAGTTACTATGTGATGCGCACAGCATACAAGTATAGACTGGAGTCGCCTGAATTGGAACAAAACATTTCATGTTTGTTTGTTTGAAAATGGTTTGATGGTGCTACCCGCAGGTAGGCTTAAAATGCAGATTTTGCCACCCTCAGGTGGGCTTAAAACATTTGATGAATTGTTCCAATCCAAATAACCCAACCTCCACCCACAGGCATTCAAGGCAGTTATATCACATAAGCAATAGCCTCATGGTAAGCATGCTATTCATGGCAGTCACTCACACGCATGCAAGGATGCTAAAGCATAAAAACTCACCGAGTACTCCAAGCCAAAACAGAAGCTCATTAGAAATCATGCATGATCCTAAATATACAAAATGCCTAATGCAACACATGCAAAGAATGCAACTATAGCAGGCTCGGCTATTCTAAACATGGCATATGGAATGCTACCTAACACGTATTCAATTTGGAATTGAAATACAAATGCAGTTAGTATGATGCGCCGAGCCCGGTGCGTGCAAAACAGATGAATGATGCAAACATGCTGTCATACTGTATGCTAATTGAAATATGCCCTAATCTAACCATCATAAGCAGGTAAATAAAAGGGAAGAAAGACGTGGGGTTGGAAGACATACATCACACTCACGCACACTTATTACAATTATGCCCTCGCGCAGAGGGTCCGAATAAATATACAGTCCCGAATGAAAGAATAGTACAGTCCAAATAATACAGTCCAAATAATGTACAAATTCCTAATTAATTTACAAATTAACTAAGAAAATAATAAAACTGGCATGCAAGCCAGGGACTGCCTTGATTCTGCTCCGGATGATGGAATGATGCATGTTTGGGCTGCTTTGCGCGGAAATCCACTGGAATGCCCCAATTAGCCTCTGTTTTGCAATGATTCTTGAAAAGCGCGCCAAGCCTCGGAAGACCGCTGATTCTTGATTTTGTTGCAACAGAGAGCAGGAAAGGGGCATAACAATGTATTTTCACAAATGTATGCATGTCTCGATCCTCGTACCACCAATCACGCATCTCGATGCATGATGGCCGAGGAGCCGAATTGCACAACTCAATATAGAATGAATGCATATGAACACTACAACAAAACCTAACTCCATCATGGATAATCCGGAGTGTCGGTGACTTGGGAATTGAGACACGTTCCGTCACTCGGAGTACGGAACGTACCTCGTTTCCCGTGCCCGGGCTAACTCCTATCCCGAACACGATGCAATATGCATGATATGCGTGAAATGCAACTAAGATACAATCCTAACATACACAATGTTATGGAATGGCATACACGCTACACGAGGTGATACACAACCGAGCATACACAATGCTATGGATGAAATGGCATACGCAATGCAATATGGGCTTACACCAACATGAGAGAGCCTCAGCCACACTCACATAAGAGGCCATCAGATGGAAACAAGACAACTCGAAATGCGTGCATGCGTGCACACGAACCAAGGACGGACCCTCAGGCACCGAAATGCCACTCTAATGAGACATGGCAAAGACATGGAATATGGTATGCAAACATGCAAAAATCAGGCAAAATGAGGGGCAAAACAGCCCCGAAACAAGGCGAAATGACACCCGATGCATGGAATCTCTCCCGAAATGCAAACTAGGCATGAAATGGCCTACAGCTATACTAAACATGCATAATTTGAACATGAAGTGAAAAGAAGAAGCAAGGAAGCCCCAAAATAAGCATTTTTACAGTACAAACATGGCCAAACAGTAAGCACAAGTGGGCTAAATAGCATGCAAAAATGGCTCCGCAAGGGAGGCAATGAAGCAAGTGGTAGATGCAAAGCCCAAACAGAAAAATACCCTTCTACAACACTGAAGAGGGACCAAAAATATGACATTTACAGTATGACAAGCCCCAAACAGTATACAAACATGCTCAAAATGCAATGCAAGATTAAGGCCAAAAGAGGCTATAAACAAAGTATACAAAATATTCAAAAAGCCAAAGACCCTTAATGAAACATGACAAGGGTCAAAATATGGCCACTTTCAGTTCTGATCATGGCCGAAAAACAGAAGCAAGATAAGCTAACAAACATGCAAAAATGGGGACCAAAGAGGGGTATAATGGCAAGTGATACATGGAGGTCCCCAACAGTGTTGAGCCCTTCTTCAATGTTGAAGAGGGCTCAAAAAGCCTATTTACAGTTTACATCATGCCCAAAACAGATCACACACAAGCTAAAAATATCATGCAAGAAAATGGCATTCAAGAGGGTATTGAAGCAAGTGCAAATGGGGGCTCAAACAGTGTTGAGCCCTTAATGAAACAGAAAATGAGCTCAAAAAAATGACCTTTTCAGTTTTGGTCGGAGCTCAAAACAGCAAGCAAAGAGGCTAGAAAAATGTTGCAAAATGAGCTCAAAAGAGGGGAAATGATGCTTACCCTTGAAGACTACCCTTGGCTGCTTCTTGCTTGAGAATGTGCCTCCTAGCTGCTGGAAAGCTCTCCAAGCTGCTGGAAATGGAGTAGTGGTGGTGGTGCTTGGTGGTGATGAAGAATGAGGTGTAGACTTAGGATTTTAAGGAAATGAGAGAGATAGAGGGAGATATGTATGTATGAGCTCAAGCAATTTTCCAACCCCAAGACAGAGCTGGAGGCTCTGTTATGTAGACAAAATGGGGGAGAAATGGAGGGAAAAAGTGGGAAAATGGATCAAGTTTCCCCCAAAAGTTTCCCTCCGGATACAGTTTTTGGGGGAAAACAGATATACAGCTGTAATGTACACATGCAAGGATCATGGCCGGCCAACTTTCAGAGTTGCAGGTGGCCGGCCGGCCACCCCCATGGCCGGCCGGCCAAGGGTCAAAATGGTCAAAAGATTTTCTGGCCGGCCACCACAAATTGGTGTCCTCCAGTGCCCTCAACACAACCCTGTGGTTCAAAATTGGCAACTGTAAAACAGGAGAGAGAATAGCCACTTTTAGGGGTTCAAAAGGCAGTGGAATTACTGGCCGGCCACCAACTTTTGGTCCTCCCATGTGTGTACAACACAAATATGGGTTGGATTGAAGAAAGTGGCCCTAGGGTGGTCAACATTGGCTTGGAAGTGAGAAAAACGGGCGTCGGAGGGCGCCGAAGGAATATAACTGGTTGCTGAACAATTGCTGGCCTCCCACCCTTCTACGGACCTTCCTGGTGATAAAACAGAGGTACCTGCCAAAATGAACGAAAACCGATGCAAAACGAATGTTCGGGGGCCAACGCGCAGTTCGGGGCCCCGAAAATACCTGTTAAGCACCGAAAGTGGCATTCGACCACGAAGTGGGTCTCTCAGACCTCAGTGTCCCTCAAAAGGGAGTAAATAAGATGCATGCCAAAAACCGGAGCAATCGGAGATAGTTAGGCGGTCCCGAACCGAGGCACACGGCCTGACGGCTCCGAAAACCGGGAACCGGGCTCCGAAATGGGCAAAATGGCCTACAGCCACAAAATGTAGCCCACGGCCACTGAGAGATGGTCTACGGGACCTCTCCTCCCTCAGGAAAGAAACAGAGAAAACCGAGTCTGGTTCGCAAACCGAGGCAAGGCACAGAAGAGGGTTCGGAAGTCCGGAGGCAGGGCTCACGGCCGAGACTCTGAGACTTCTGAACGAGCACAATATGCAACATCAAGCGCTCAATCGGTGACGTCTGAGTCTTAAGGTCGGTCAAAAATGGGGTGTCTACAGTTGCCCCTCTTTGACAGAACTCGGAAGTCACAAGTGACGGGAGTGAATGTCAAAGCCCAGAGACGACCCATTTTTGACAAGGCCGAAGACTTAGACAATCATACAAGATGAACAGAGATATGCCCGCAGGCGTGCCCGCAGGCAAAGGGGGCAAAATGCAAAGCGATATGCACGGAGCCAGATGTAACTTAATGATCATGCAAATGCAGCAAGCTGTAATGAAGCAAGTATTCGCAAATAGATGCAACAGTTTTAAGCAAGAATGCAAAGCAACAACTACATTTCATGCAGTTAAGAATGCGGAGAATTATTCAATTCTCGTCGCGTCTCACACGGAGAAGATACGATACCTGCGCGATTCGTCTGGTCGCACCAGCCTCAAATGAACCGTACATACAATATCGTGCCTGCAAAAGAGAGAAATTCAACAAGCACAATATGCTAACAACATATATTCAATGTGATTCGAAAGTTTGCACACGCGGCGCCGTGGGTGAATGCATCGCAATGCGAGAAAGGAACGTGCGTGACAACGCATGCTCAAGCACAGAGGTATGGCAATATCAAGAAATGTGCATAATACAATGCAAGTATGCTCATGAGAATGCAAGTTATGCGCATGACAATGCAAAACGAGCATAAATCAGGTGCCCGTTTGTTACGAAACAACGAGCAAGGAAACGCGTTTCGGCGAAGGCGACTCGATCGCGGCCTCCGGTTCACTTCCCGGAGAGGTTACAACACATTCAAAAAGGATACATTTTGATTTCGATGAATAATGATGAGACACATGTCAGAACTTGAAGCTGAAGTTCCGGCGGAGCAATTTCGTGACAGAAAGTGCACTTTCTTGAAACTTTTTAGGTCCCGGGAACTCCAATCTCCTCAAAATTGCAGAGGCTAGGTGAGCATGTAGGGGATACCACCGCCAGTTATTTTCCCAAGGGGAGGCCACCGGCCACTTTTCAAAAAGAGAATGGACGGCAGCAGAAAAGGTGGCCGGCTGGCCACTGCCCAAATCCGCGGGCAAATTGGTCTTTTCACCTTCTTTTCTTTATATTCTCTCACCCAAACACTTTGAGCTCATAACCTCACAAAATCTTCTCCTCTTGCTTCCCAAACCATTTTCTCCTTCAGATCTGAGCTCTATATACGCGTTTTCCAACGCCCTACACAAGTTGTTTTCGCGAAAACATTCAGTTTTCAAGCACTTTGAACGATTAAATTTTGATTTCGGTGCTTCTTTTCTCATTTTCACCCCACTTGAGGTAAGTTTGTCTCAATATTTTGGAAGATTTTCTCGGGGGTTGACTTTTGTTGACTTTTTCATTTCCCGAAGTTGACTTTTGTTGACTTTTTCCAATTTGGCTCATTTTGCTCATTTTTTGCTCCTTTTGCAGATTTTCCGAAAATGGCGGGTAATTTTCTCATGGTAGAGACCCTCTGGGTGCGGGGATGATTTTGATGTCATGACTCTGCCTCCGAGGGTTCGACCTTTCATTCCCGAGAGGTACACCCCGCCGGCAAACTTTCTTCGCGGGCCGTTTTTCGTCATTCACGACTTTAATGATCGAGCACCCGGAGATCTGCTTCTGCGGGAGCCAGAGCATCACCTCTCCCACGAGGCACGAGAGGTATTTTAGTTCATTTTCTGCATTTTTCGTGCATTTCGTGCCTTTGCCATGTTTGAACACATAGTTTAGCCTATGACATAGTACTTTTTTTTTGCATCCTGAACATGTGGCTTAAACACTTGAATTTCTGAACACTCGGCTCATTTAATTGATTGTGAACGCACGGCACACATTAGTTAAGAATTGAACACACGGCTCAAACACTGATTTGCCGAACACACGGCCCGAATTTGAAAGTGAACACACGACACACGCTGACTAAGAGTAGAACACACAGCCCAAACTCTGATTTTCTGAACACACAGCTCGGATTGATGGTGAACACACGGCACACACTGATTGGGATTTGAACACACAGCCCAAACATTAATTTTCTGAACACGCAGCCCAAGTTGAAGGTGAACACGCAGCACACACTGATGTAGAGTAGAACACGCAGCCCTAACTCAGATCTTCTGAACACACAGCCCAAATTGAAGGTGAACACGCAGCACACACTGATTGAGAGTAAAACACGCAGCCCTAACTCAGATCTTCTGAACACACAGCCCGAATTGAAGGTGAACACACAGCCCACACTGATAGAACTTAGAACACACAGCTCAGATTGATGGTGAACACACGGCACACACTGATTGGGATTTGAACACACAGCCCAAACATTAATTTTCTGAACACGCAGCCCAAGTTGAAGGTGAACACGCAGCACACACTGATGTAGAGTAGAACACGCAGCCCTAACTCAGATCTTCTGAACACACAGCCCAAATTGAAGGTGAACACGCAGCACACACTGATTGAGAGTAAAACACGCAGCCCTAACTCAGATCTTCTGAACGCACAGCCCGAATTGAAGGTGAACACGTAGCACACACTGATGTAGAGTAGAACACACAGCCCTAACTCAGATCTTCTGAACACACAGCCTGAATTGAAGGAGAACACATAGCCCACACTGATAGAACTTTGAACACACAGCCCAAGTTGAAGGTGAACACACAGCCACACTGATTGGGATTTTGAACACACAGCCCAAACATTAATTTTCTGAACACGCAACCCCAGTTGAAGGTGAACACGCAGCACACACTGATGTAGAGTAGAACATGCAGCCCTAACTCAGATCTTCTGAACACATAGCCCAAATTGAAGGCGAACACGCAGCACGCACTGATTGAGAGTAAAACACGCAGCCTAACTCAGATCTTCTGAACACACAGCCCGAATTGAAGGTGAACACGCAGCACACACTGATGTAGTAGAACACACAGCCCTAACTCAGATCTTCTGAACACAGCCCGAATTGAAGGTGAACACACAGCCACACTGATAGAACTTTGAACACACAGCCCAAGTTGAAGGTGAACACACAGCCCACATGATTGGGATTTTGAACACACAGCCCAAACATTAATTTTCTGAACACGCAGCCCAGTTGAAGGTGAACACGCAGCACACTAATGTAGAGTAGAACACGCAGCCCTAATCAGATCTTCTGAACACACAGCCAAATTGAAGGCGAACACGAAGCACACACTGATTGAGAGTAAACACGCAGCCCTAACTCAGATCTTCTGAACCACAGCCCGAATTGAAGGTGAACACGCAGCACACACTGATGTAGAGTAGAACCACAGCCCTAACTCAGATCTCTGAACACACAGCCGATTGAAGGTGAACACACAGCCCACAATGATTGGGATTTTGAACACACAGCCCAAACATTAATTTTCTGAAACACGCAGCCCCAGTTGAAGGTGAACACGCAGCCCTAACTCAGATCTTCCGAACACACACGCCCAAATTGAAGGCGAACACGCAGCACACACTGATTGAGAGTAAACACCAGCCCTAAACTCAGATCTTCTGAACACACCAGCCCGAATTGAAGTGAACACGCAGCACACACTGATGTAGAGTAGAACACACAGCCCTAACTCAGATCTTCTGAACACACAGCCCGAATGAAGGTGAACCACAGCCCAAACTGATAGAACTTTAACACCAGCCAAGTTGAAGGTGAACACACAGCCCACACTGATTGGGATTTTGAACACACAGCCCAAACATTAATTTTCTGAACACGCAGCCCCAGTTGAAGGTGAACACGCAGCACACACTGATGTAGAGTAGAACACGCAGCCCTAACTCAGATCTTCTGAACACACAGCCCAAATTGAAGGCGAACACGCAGCACACACTGATTGAGAGTAAAACACGCAGCCCTAACTCAGATCTTCTGAACACACAGCCCGAATTGAAGGTGAACACGCAGCACACACTGATGTAGAGTAGAACACACAGCCCTAACTCAGATCTTCTGAACACACAGCCCGAATTGAAGGTGAACACACAGCCCACACTGATAGAACTTTGAACACACAGCCCAAGTTGAAGGTGAACACACAGCCCACACTGATTGGGATTTTGAACACACAGCCCAAACATTAATTTTCTGAACACGCAGCCCCAGTTGAAGGTGAACACGCAGCACACACTGATGTAGAGTAGAACACGCAGCCCTAACTCAGATCTTCTGAACACACAGCCCAAATTGAAAGCGAACACGCAGCACACACTGATTGAGAGTAAAACACGCAGCCCTAACTCAGATCTTCTGAACACATAGCCCGAATTGAAGGTGAACACACAGCCCACACTGATAGAACTTTGAACACACAGCCCAAGTTGAAGGTGAACACACAGCCCACACTGATTGGGATTTTGAACACACAGCCCAAACATTAATTTTCTGAACACGCAGCCCCAGTTGAAGGTGAATATGCAGCACACACTGATGTAGAGTAGAATACGCAGTTTGCTTACTTTACTTCGCACACAGCTTATTCAGTTCATTTGCACACAGCTCATTCATTCTATACTGACACATGTATTCATTCTGAATGCAGGTTGGTTCTCGCACTGTGCGGGGATACGGCTCCACCGCTGCCAGAGATTGGTATGCTGAGCTCCTAGCTGTCCGGGATTTAGTAGATTTGGCGGGTTCGGGTCTTTCTGTATGGGGCTTTCTCACCGTCCCGCCAGGAGGACGCTGATGGCAGCTTTAGTGGAGAGTGGTGGGACACCACCAACTCCTTTCATTTTTCCGCCACTGGGGATTTGACTATGACCCCGCTGGATTTCACTGTATTGACTGGCCTGGACATAGGAGGTTGGCCCATTCCTTACGACGAGGACATGGGCGAATGGGAGGCTGCTTGGATACATTTGCTGGGGGCCCGCCCGCCTGTTGATAGGCTTCAGGGAGAGTCCGATACACCTGGTTCTCTTCCCATTTTCGGAGGGAGGGATGGAGCCCGGGACTCCTGAGGAGGCGAGCAGTATGCCCGTGGTTTTCTTATGTTCCTCTTCGGGACTACTCTGTTCGCCGATAGAGGGAACACGGTCGGGTTGTATCTGTTGAGCGCTCTGGTGGACCTATCACAGGTCGGACGGTACGACTGGGGTGGCGCCGGCTTGGCTACCCTTTACTGCTACATGAGCGCGACCTCCCGCGGGCAAGGAGACTTACTTAGTGGTTACTGGAGAGCCTGGGAGGTACTTTCTGCCCTCTTGATTTTCATTTCTGTTCCTTATTGCTTGTATATTGCATACACAACGCACTTTACACTCTGTATTCTGCCCTCAGCACTTTGTATTTACATTCTGCACTGCTTTCCTCAGTTATGGGTCTACGTATATTTCCCGACGTTAGGCCCAGAGTTGGTGGTGGCAGGGCCTCTCATGACCCGTACTCACTGGTATTCGAGGGCCAGCAGCCGGCCGAGACCCCGAGAGACTCTCTTTTATCTACGGCAGTATTTTGACACTGTGGCGACGAGAGGTATTTCAGAACTCTCAGTCCTTCCGTTTTCATCTTTGATCTGCCCTGTATATTCCCGATTTCTGATTGGTTTATGCACTGGTTATCCGCAGATTACATGGCAGCCTTGGGCGCCCTTGGGTGATGGTCTCCGATTTCAGTATGCCGGAGGATCGGGCACCTCCCAGTACAGGATCCTGCTCGAGGGACCGGTTGGTAGAGCATGGTTTCTGGGGGAACGCTTTTTGCGTCAGGTATGGGGGTACACTTCTCAGGACCCTCCCGCAGCACCTCCAGCCAGTATGCGGACTGCTGATAGGCTCTCTACCCAGGATGTTGTTAGTGCTATGCTGGGCACTGATGCTTTGCTACATCTCGAGGAGGGGGACTATGCCACTTATCGCCACGTATATCTGATGCCTCCCTTGACGGGAGTGCGTACTCCGTCACTGAGGCCCACTGGTGTGCCATCTTCGAGTCAGGCTCGTGCTACAGATATCCCTTCCTCCAGCAGGGCTGGTACGTCTAGAGGTGGGGGTGGGTCGATTCCCCCGATCCCTCCGACTCTTCATCATCCTGGGTGGCCAGACATGCCGACCGAGTTGACGAGTTGGCGATTTGGGACTCCTTACCAGGTCTCGCTGGAGCCTCCTCTTCCTGACCATAGATATGTCAGAGACCCTGATTCACCACCGGTATGTTTTACAGCTTTGATTTATCAGTCGGATACTTGGACATTCATTCCTTTACTGATAGTTTTGCATGTATCTGTAGCCTCCAGTTGAGTACATGGATGAGATGCTTGGAATGCTGGCCACATTTGAGGGCATGATCCTGCGGAGGGAGGCACAGCTGGCCATTATGGGTGTCCAGGTACTGTTCATCTTTCCTGCATTTGTCATATTTCCTGATGACACGCTGGCTTTGAACATTCTACTGCATTGATAGGCTGTTTGTGTAGAACACATCTGATTTCCATATTTGAACTGATGTATTGAACTCTTCACTTTCAGATGCCTCCTGTGTATGCTCCGCCGGGGCCGGGCCACCCGGGCCTTCTCAGGGAGGTCGATCGTCTGGATCTTTTCGAGGTGCTGGGCCATCTGGGCCCTTTCGAGGAGCTGGGCCATCCAGGCCTTTTCAGGGAGCTGGGCCATCCAGGCCTTTCCGAGGAGCTCGAGGAGGGTCCTCTCGCAGACGCAGGGCACATGTTATAGAGGCGGAGCCCGATGAGGAGGAGGAGGAGGAGGTTGCAGACCGTCAGTCAGAGATCTGCTGAGGAGGGGGACTCCGGTCTTGGTTCCGGGAGTGGAGGCGAGGCTGAGGGGGATCCTGAGGATGACAGCTCCGACCCGGATGATGATGGTGGTGCAGAGGTTGTCCCGCAGAAGAGGATGAGGAGGGCCCCTCATTCCCGCTCCGAGGATTTGATGCTGCTGTTTCCTTGCTTTATTTTCCTTTTTGCTAGTAGTTTGTAGCACTTTGCATATTGTTAGGCAGTTTTATTTTCTGTAAAACTTGTACCTTTATTTGTAAAACATGATGGAATGAAACAGCTTTTGAAAAGGTGTTTGTATTTGCTCTTAGCATCGCATCGCATCATTTTGCACAAAAATGAAATTGAAGGAAATGTGCACTTTGTATTTACCAGGTCAGGTAATGAACCGACGCAACAAATCAAACAACTCGACTCACTAAGAAATAACAGAATCTTAACAAGTTTACAACTCGATAAGCAAAATACAACGATGTTAACGACTCGATTAACAAGACTTAACAAAATTACGTAAACACAGAGTAACAACTCAAAACACAAAATACGACAGCTCGACAAAACTTATAACTCGATAAACAAAACGACAACTCGATAAGCAAAAATTACAACCTGATAAACAAAATAAAGTGTACTTCGGACGATCTAGGCGATGGAACGCATCCGAAACTGAGAGAAATAGAGGCCTTCGACATTCCCGATGCATCGAAATGCCTCGAACTTCCTTCCGGAGGGCAAAACAGGACCAATGGCACACATTGGAGCATGGCCGGCTACATTTTGGAGTTGGCCGGCCAGCTTTTTGCATTTTGAAGAGCCATAGGTGGCCGGCCGGCCAGTTTTTGAGTCAAAGGTGGCCGGCCTGCTAGAATAGGTGGCCGGCCGGCCACTTTTCCCTGCAACCCACAGAATTCTGACACTTGTCCTTCGAATAGTGTTTCACCCCCTATAAAAGCTCCAACTTTGGGACTCATTCATTTCATCACTGCTTTACACAAAGAATGGAGGCGTTTCTCGTAGAAAATCTCACATCTTGGATCTCCTCTTTAGATGGCTCGGAAAAGTTAACTTCTGGGTTTCGGCTTGAATGCACTGTTCACGTTGAGCCGGACTCCGCTACACACCTTCCTTTCCTTCATGCCGCGGCGAGGTTTTGGAACCCGGTAACGCATGTCTTTAGCTTCGGAGGGCAAGAGGTATGTCCCACTTTTGAAGATTTTCAAGTTTTGATGGAATCCGAGCGAGGTGAGGAAATCTTGCCCCAACTCAATTTTGGCTATGCCCAAACCTTAGGGCGGATGTGCGGACTCAACACGCATGATGCTCGATCCCTGATTTGTAACGGAATGTTGGATATCCCAAGCCTGATTTACCGGTTCTCCGATGCTAGTGACCGCAGCGACCATCATTGGCAAGGCTTCCGGCGACACGCCCTCTGTTTATGCATGTTATCTCATTTTCTGTTTGCCTCAAGCTTTGGAGGATCCAGCGTCCGTCTGATTGAAGTGGCTCAAGGCTTGAAAGAAGGAAAGAGTTGCATCGCCATGACATTGGCTGAGACACTGATGGGCTTGGATGCTTTCTACCGTCGGGAGACAACCAGGTTCGCAGGGAGTCACACTACTGCTGCAGGTAATTTTCCCACCCAAGCTCACATATGTATTTGCTCACATCACTCGGCCCTCAGGCTCGATTTTTCCACAAAACCCCCTTTACTTTTTCTCTCATCGTACATCTCTCTATTCTTTATTCTGTCATTTTTCATCCCTCTCCAGGTATGATTGATTGATAAATTGCAAGTTTGGACTCTTACCCAGCCTACTCAGCCCGCGGCTACTTCTTTCAACAATGCCTAGTCGACGCCCTTGATGAGGGATGGTGGTTTGAATGGATGTGCAATTTGTCGGCAGATCGCATTGCGTGGCGCTGTCCTTGGCTCAATCTCCCGGCAATGAGTTACAGCATGTCTCGGCAGGTCGGGATTCGATTGATCGGCATGACTCACTGCGTATTCTATTTCCCATTCCGTATTCTGCGCCAGTTTGGCCATGATCAGACTTGCCCACCAGAGGGGATAGAGTATCTGGCTACATTCCCGGTTCGAGGCGCACAGCTGGCTCGGCAGGCCGCAGCGTGGAGAATTAGAGAACTCCTGGCTCCCGCTCCCACTTTTAGTTGCACTTTGTCTGACGAGTGCTGGGATTGGCTTAATGAGGAGGCACAGGTTGGGCCTAGCTTGGCATCGGAGGCTTCGACCAGCTCTGGAAGGGGGCGTAGGGATACCTGACTTGACTATGCCCCGGATTTATTGCTTTACTAGTACTTTCAAGTTTTCTTTAGGAGTGTAATAAAAAGCAATCTCAAATGTATGCAAGAGCAAGAGAACTCTGTTTTGAAATCAACGAAATTGAAGGTTGTAGTACTGAAAATTTTCCGCTTTGGTCCAAAAATGGTCTTAGTTGTGAAAGGATTAATTTGAACAAAGTCAACTTTTATTAAAACTTTTCAAAACTATTTTCGATGTGGATCAGAACTGGATACGCTTGAGATCTGTCACTGAGATGCACAACCCCGGATCCTAGCAACTGGAAAGTTGCCCCTATTCTGAATAGTACCGCGGCACTGTGTGGCAACGGAAAGTTGCCCCTAGTCTGAATAGCACTGTACCGGAGATCGCGATGAATGCTGATGGACAAAGATGACTGAGATGATCAATATGGACAAAGTTGATCGGGGAAAAGGTTGTGGCTGAACTTCAGGGTGAAGTTGCCTACGTATCCCAAAAATGGGAATCAAGCCTTACGTAGTTCAGGGTTAGGTTCGTTCGGGTATTTTCACTCTCCTTTTGCGCTCTAACTTTTGCCAAGGCCGCCCTTTGCGGGTTCTTTGCAAGGTCATTTTTTTAACCTCAGTTTTTATAATTTCAAATTTTTTGTGCTCTGAGTTTTGCCTAGGTCGCCCTTTCGGGTTTTCGGCCTAGCGAGCCTCTCAAGGGTAGTATTTCTTCAACTTGTCCATATTGATCGGCTGTGAGAACTCTAAGCCATCTAGATCCATCAGAACCACAGCTCCACCTGACCAGATTGACTTGATTATGTAGGGACCAGTCCAATTGGGTCTGAACTTGCCCCTTGGGTCGTGGATGGGAGCTCGATTGTCTTTGAGTACCAAATCTCCTTCCTTTAAATTCCTGAACTTAACCTTCTTGTTAAAAGCCCGGGCAATTCTGCGTTGATAGCCTTGAATGTGGTACAGTGCTTTCAGTCTTCTTTCATCGAAAAGCATGAGTTCCTCGAATCTGCTCTGTTGCCAGTCTGCCTCGGCTATTTGACACTCGGCCAATACTCGTAATGACGGAACCTCAATCTCAATAGGTAGAACGGCCTCCATCCCATAAACCAATGAGTACGGAGTCGCCCCAGTAGAAGTTCTGATTGAAGTCCGGTAGCCCCACAGAGCGAACGGCAGCTTATCTGGCCAGTCCCGGTAGGTTTCCACCATCTTCTGCAGTATGTGCTTGATATTCTTGTTGGCGGCCTCAACCGCTCCATTGGTCTGCGGCCGATAGGTAGACGACTTATGAAAAGTCACATTGTATTTCTCCAACAAATCAATCACCTCTTTCTTGAAGTGGGAACCATTGTCTGAAATTATTTCGTTTGGGACCCCGTAGCGACAGATGATGTTATTTCTGATAAATTTGGCGACGTGCGAAGCCTTCAACACCGCATAAGATTGGGCCTCAACCCACTTTGTAAAATAATCTATCGCTACCAAGATGAACTCATGCCCATTCGACCCCTTTGGCGTAACAGCTCCGATTACATCAATTCCCCAGACTGAAAATAGCCATGGCGAAGTCATGTTGTACAGCTTTGACGGCGGAATGTTCATGCGATTTGCATGAATCTGACACTTGTGGCATCGCCGGACGAAACCAATACAATCTTCCTCCATGGTGGACCAGTAATAACCTTGTCTGAGGATCTTCCGTGCCAACATTACCCCATTCATGTGCGCACCACATTCTCCCCCGTGGATGGCTTCCATCAGACGCTTTGACTCTTCGACATCAACGCACAGTTTATGCATTCCCAGATGACCCCTTTTATACAGTTTACCCCCGCAGATGATGAACTGAACTGCCATTCTTTTGATTGCCCTTTTGTCTTTGGCATTTACCCCTGGCGGGTATGCTTCTTTCTCCAAGAAGTTCCAGATGTCGTAATACCAGGGGTTTTCGTCCTGAACTTCATCTATAGCGGCAATCGACTCGTAGGCAGGTGCAAATTTCTGGTCAATGATGACTGAACGCATCCGGACTCCACACGGGATGTCTATCATAGAAGATAGAGTTGCTAAAGAATCTGCGAACCTGTTGTTCTCTCTTAGTAGATGGGTAAAACTTAGCTTCTCAAACTGAGGAATCAGCAAATCCAAGGTCTGGTGATACATCATCATCTTTTCCTCTTTTACTTTCCAGTCTCCTTTAGCTTGAGACACGACAAGGTTCGAGTCCCCAATGACGTCCAACCGTCTTGCCCCTAGTTCCAGGGCCGCTTCTAGACCAGCAATGCATACCTCGTATTCTGCTTCGTTGTTCGAGACTTTGAATCGGAGTTTGAAGGCTAGAGGGATACGGGAATTGTTGGGTGCTATCAGCAACACCCCTATCCCATATCCATATTGATTTGACACTCCGTCAAAGTACATCGTCCAAGCTTCGTCGTCGATGTGCAAAATAGCTTCATCTGGGAATAGGTACTCGACTGCTTCATCCCCTTCCACTGGATGGTCGGCTAAGAACTCTGCCACTGCCCTTCCTTTGACTGACTTGCGTGTTACATACTTTAAATCAAATTCGGAGAGCAACAGCAACCAACGAGCTAGCCTACCTGTAAGTGCTGGTTTCTCGAAAAGATATTTGATGGGATCAAGTCGTGAAACCAACATTACAGAGTGAGCTAACAGGTAGTGCCGCAGCTTCCTGGTAGCCCATACCAAAGCTAAGCAAGCCTTTTCCAGTGGTGTATATCGGGTCTCATACTCAGCATCTTCTTGCTGAGAGATAGTAGATGGCTCTCTTCACCTTGTCTTCTGATTCTTGTGCAAGCATGCAGCCCATCGTGGTCTCAGTCACTGACAGATACAAAATTAACGGTTTTCCTGGTTCTGGTGGCGATAAAACGGGCGGGTTCTGTAGATATTCTTTAATCTGTTCAAATGCAGCTTGACGTCGGCCGTCCCATTGGAATTTCTTGCCTTTCTTCAGGAGACCAAAAAGTGGTTCACAAGTCAAGGTTAATTTTGAAATAAACCGTCTTATGAATTGCACTTTACCTAGAAAGCCTCGCACCTCCTTTTCAGTCCTTGGTAGGGGCATTTCTAGGATGGCCTTGATTTTGGAAGGGTCGACTTCGATGCCTCTCTGTGTGATCAGAAACCCCAGCATTTTTCCCGCTGTAACACCGAAGGTACATTTCTGAGGATTTAGCCGCAACCGGAATTCCCTGATCCTTTGGAAGAACTTTTGCAAGGCGGTGTAGTGGCCCTCTCTTTCCTTGGACTTGACAATCATGTCGTCTACATACACCTCAACCTCTTTGTGGATCATATCGTGTAATATTGTGGTCGCGGCCCGTTGATAAGTAGCTCCAGCGTTCTTCAACCCAAACGGCATTACCCTGTAGCAATACGTCCCCCACGGGGTGGTGAATGCAGTCTTTTCCCGGTCTTCTGGTGCCATCACTATCTGGTTGTAGCCTGAGAAGCCATCCATGAACGAGAGCAAAGCATGCCCTGCTGTGAAATCCACCAACTCATCGATATGCGTAAGGGAAAGTCGTCCTTCGGACTAGCTCTATTCAAATCCCTGAAAGCCACACATACCCGGATCCTGCCATCTTTCTTCGGCACCGGAACAATGTTGGCCAACCAAGTCGGATATTCTGATACCAGCAGGAAGCCTGCGTCGATTTGCTTGGTGACCTCTTCCTTAATTTTGAGAGCCCAGTCCGGGCGGATCCTCCTGAGTTTCTGCTTGATAGGTCAGGCCTCGGGGTCAAGGGGGATCCGATGCTGTACAATCTCAGGATCGATTCCAGGCATGTCTTCGTAGGACCACGTGAAAACATCTTTGAAATCTTTTAACAAAGCGACTAAGCACTCGCGTTCCTCCGAAGACAACGTGGACCCGATCTGGACCAGCCGCCGGTCCTCCTCAGTACCAATGTTCACGGTAGTGATTTCATCCATTAATGGTTTAACAAATCTCTCTTGCTCTTGCTCAATTAAACGTTGCAAAACCGGAGGAACTTCGTCCTCGTCGTTTTCATCAAAGTTTTGAAAGTCTGAATTAATGCAATAAATCAAGGGCACAGAAAAGTACTCGGAAACCACAGATATTTCATTCTCATTAGGCACATCCAAATCGTCCGATTCATTTACAACAGACTCAAATGAAAAGGAAAAAGATGACCTAGACAGGACTGTGGCATCCGGGTGGTCATCCCTAGGATTACCAGACTCAGACTCAGTCGAGTTGGAACCTGATTCCGACTCACAGGACTCGGTGGAATCAGATTCCGGCTCACTACCTGACCCGGTACTGCTGGACAAAAATCCCTCCTCGTATTGCCAAGTGAGAGAGGGTGCGATTGATGCATCCAAGATAGCTGCTGGTAGGCCCACAGCCGTTTCATCCCCAATCATGGAAACCACGAAGTTATCCCCCAAGCACTCATGGTCGATTGGAGGATCAGAGAGTAGACATGCCAGCGCTACCCCCGTTTCAAATTCTGTGCCCTCAAGATCCACTGCCTTGCACTGCTCAATCTCGGCTGATGGGTCTGTCTGCTCTGTGGCAACGTCATCCCCGGATAGTTGCAGGTCGAAGAAGATTTCGAAGCCTGGCACGCGCTTCTTCTCCACGTTTAGCCATGGCTCTGGGAAGTCGCAAAATGGAAAATCCTCCCCCTCCCGGACGAAGCGTCCGTTCAGGGTACCCTAGATGGGCCTGTGCATTAATTCAAAAGGCTTCCCAGCCTGCTTCGCTCTGGCTCTGCCGGCCATTTCCTTTCCTTTCCTCACCCAGTCCTCATCCGTGTGGGCAAGACATAAGTCATCGTCTTCCCACCACATTCCGTTGGCAGCTGACAGGCACCTGTCCGGCTCTGGTATGATCGTACTCGCAGCACCTTCAGTCCTCATGCCCGCAGCATTTTCTGTTCTTGTACACACAGCACTCTCGACCCCCACATGGGCCTTAGCTTTTCTGATTCTTTCGAAATCCTCAAATCTTTGTTGTTCCAACTGCGTCAGTATAGCTGGTGGTTCAATACTCCCTGCATTTACAATCCCCAAGTTTTGAGCGAAATTCTTAGTGCCGGCGCTCTCCGGCGGTAGATTCTGACTCTCGACCCTTCCGGTCATCACTGATACTCTCACCCCTGCCGGGCCTTGTTCTGGTTGATATTCTCCGACGTCTGGTTGATCATCTAACCATCCGGTAACTTCTGCCGACTTCTCATATTCGAACCAGTTGATTGCTATATCCCCTGATTCTTGATCACTGAAGAACTGGAGGTTGGCAAGGTCCTCTCCTACGGCTGTTAGATCATCCGTCCCCCGTTCAAATCTGTCCCCCTGAATCACACATAACTCTGCTTTTTCTGGCAGCCCTATACTCAGCTCAGACTGGCCCACTGACTGGATGTATTCACTTGGATCATAGGCTCCTTCAGCAGGATTCCCAGACTGTTCAATCTCAGACTCAACAACCCCACTTTCTTCTGAAATCTGCCCTGTCCCATCTTCGGTGGTCACCACCACTGGCTTAGATTGGGTTATGGAGGTGTCCAACATGCACAAGTCAGTGCAGTCAGGAAGGATCACCTCCGGCTTAGGTAGGTGGGATGGGGTGATATAGATACTAGGATCGTAAGACACGACCCCAGTTTGGATGAAGTTGATTCTGTTGGGAGGAGGGGCTTGGTTATGTGGTGGGAGAGGATTTGTTGTGACGTTGGGTTTGTCGGGAGGCGCGATCACCTGCTTGTCAATAAGATCTTGGATCTCATGACGCAATCTGAAACAACGGTCGGTGTCATGACCGTGCTGTTGGTGATACGCGCAGTATTTTGCTGGGTCATGAGAAGGAGGGAGTGGATTTGGTAGTGGCCTCGGCTCTAGGGGCGTCAAATGCTTCTTCCTGATTAATACCCCCAGAGCTTTGGACAGGGGCATATAGAGGGGGGTGAAGGTTCTTTGGCCTCTGGGTTGATATTTGGTGTTTTGGGTATTGCTCCCAGATGCGCCAGAGAAAGGCGTGGCTGTCATGGGTTTTGAGGGAGGGGGAGTGGTGGTGACCATGCTCACCTCTGAAGCTCGTGCAGTTGCAGCGCCACTCGGGCCTGCGTTGTTGTTACGATTGAAAGTCCTCCTGGGCTGCTCCCTATCCTAGTCGATCAGACCTTGTTTCATGGCATCCTCGATCTGTACCCCCATCTCGTATAAATCTGAGAAGGTGGGAAAGGGAAGTACGATCATCTTCTGCATCAATTTCGGTTGGAGATTGCGCACAAGCATCCTGATTTGAACTTTGTCTGTAGGCCTCAAAGTCATCATCGATGCCTTTGCCCTCCAACGAGTTACGAAGTCTGAGAAAGTCTCCTTGGGTTCCTGCCTCGTTGTTTCGAGATCACGGGTTGTAATCTCGATCTGTGTATTGTACGAGTACTGTGCAACAAAGGCCTCAGCCATTTCATCCCAGCTTCTTTTTACCTCATCTTCTAACTTCGCGTACCAGATGGTTGCCACACCCGACAAAGTTCGGCCAAACAAGGAAAGCTTTTGTGGTCGGGTTAGGCCCATTGGCCGTAGAATGTCTGAGAATAGCCGAAGATGGACCATGGGATCTCTGGACCCGTCAGAACGGTCAATTTGTGGCATCTTGAATATGTCTGGCAATGTTACGGCTACATCGGTGTACCCATCTTCGATGTTCGGAATGGCTTTTACCCCTTGTGATTTCTTGAAAAGCTTCTCAAGCTTGCTCAGTTTTAGGGCTGTATGGTCAATCTCGAACTCAAAGGGAGAGTCCGGGTGGTTGGGTGTATGAGTCTTGGACAGTTGAGGTGGAAGCGGGGGCGGAGCTAGCCCCGTTGAAAGGTTTGTGTCCTCTTGGATATTCTGGACATTGGGCCCGGTGTTTTGGGGGTTTGGTAGGGTATTCTGAACAGTAGGTGCCTGCTCGGGCAATGGGGGCCCTGGTGGAGGAGGAACCTGATGTGAAGTTGATGCTGCATTCTGCTGTTGCAGCCTAGTAATGAGCTCGGCCTGCTGGGCCATGACTGTAGCCTGTTGCTTAGAAAATTCCGCTTGGCGGATGGCATCCTCCTGCATCTGTCTCATGCCTCTTGCATTTGACGCATCATTTCCTCTATCCCGACCATATTCTGTTGGTCCAACTGACTGACCGGCAAGTGTATCTCTATGGCGGAAACAGAAATCCCAACCTGACTGTTTGCTGCTAAAATGGCCCGCTGCCCCGATAATCCTTGCTCTAACACACTGCGCCCCCTTGGCCTTCTCTTAACAATTGGGGGTAGGGAGTGGAACACTGGATGTCCGTCAACCAGATCCTCAGATCGATTGAGCCGACGACCTCGCGTCCATAGTGCTTGGGGAATATCTTCTGGGTTGGAAGCAATTCTGCAAAAACTGCCCCTAGCAAAAGATAAATAAAGCAAAAAGGAAATAAATGACCAGATAAACGGGCAGCATAACAGCTTAAATTAAATACACAACACACAGTCGGGCATACAACGCACGGTTGGTAAACTGAATACACACTGTCCTCAAACACTGATCAATATCCCTGAATCACTGTTCCCCAAAGATTGAATCTGATACCCGCAGATAACTGATTCTCAAATACTGACTGATGCCCGCAGGCCTGATGCCCAAACTCATACACTGATACATGCATTCCTGTAGAGACGCACTCTAAAGCACATAGCAGATAAGTGAGAGCCAAAACACCCCTATGTTGGGGTAGGGTTTCCCTGTCCTATTTTGTCAGGAGCTAGGGTCTCACTACGCACGCAGCGGTTTCAAACAACCTATAAACGGGTAAGCAACTTGCCCTAGTTTGGAATGGTCACTATGGATCCGAATATGCACTAGGTCGAATGGTCAAAAAAGGGTGCCCCGGTAAAACCGGGGTTTGTGTTCCCATGCTGTCAGAGCCTACAGCCGATCAGCCTTATGGTAATGCCTTGACAAGACAATGTAGACACCCCATTTTTGACCGTCCTCAAGACCTGGACGTCACCATTTGAACACCCGGTGATCATCCATGTTCGTGTTCGTTTGGAGTTCCCGGAGTTCTCGGCTACGCGCCTTGCCTCAGGATCTCCGAACTCGACTGTTTGTGTCTGGTTTTACACCAAACACTTGTGTTTTGCCTTGGAAAGGCAGAGGATGCCTTGTGAGACATCCCCTTGCACCACCGGCAGTGGCTAGAGGCCACCGGCTGGTTTTGTGTTGCCACCGACAATATATATTGCCGGTCAGCACTATTTGTTGCCGGTCGGCACTCTTTTTTGGCAAAATGACATTTTTGCCCAGCCGACTACTGTTCAGTTGCTTTTTGAGATATTTTAAGGCAGCTGTCTTGCATCTTCTTTCCCTCCATACACGTGTATGGAGGGATGAGCTTCTTGGTGGCTTAACTTGTAAGTTTGATAGCCTATAAGAGAACCTTCCTCCTCTTGGCTCAAGGGTTGGAGAGTTAGACATTTTAGAGAGAAAAGACCTCAGAGAAGCTCTGGTTTTAGGGTTTGAGTTCTATATCTATCCTATCTCTCTTTTGCTCTCTTGTTTGTACACTAGGTGCTTTAGTCCACATTATTGCACACAAGCACCTAGTGTTTCACCTTCCCTTGGCTACTGAGGTTCCAAGAGGTTGTTCTTAAAGTTTTTGGCTAGATTAGAGCTAAAGGAAGCAACAACATCATCTTTGGTGAAGAGGTCTACAAGGGTAAGACACTAGTCCTCTTTTTACCCCATTCTTGCACTCCATTTTTACCTATCTTTGAACTGTTTTTGCGCTTGGTGTTTAATACAAAAAGGTTCTATTTTTTAGTCCTCTTGATAGTTTATTAAGGGTGCTTTGTACTTTGGGGAAGTTTGGCCCCTCTTAGGCCTTGAAAGGCCTCTTTTTTTGTGCTATTTTGTTGAGCTCCGAGATTTTGGTGTTTGGGTCTCTTCACCACTGAAATCTTGAGGGATTTCAGTGGTGTAGATGATGCCTTGAAGTCCCAAGAAGGAGAGGACCACCTCCTGTCCTTGTTGTCCTTGAAAAGGACAAGTCTTGGCCTCTTGAGGAAGCCTTTGTTTGAATGTGTGTTGAGCATGTCTAGGCTGCATTTTATGTTTATTATGCCATGATATAACATTGCTAAGAGTTGGTTTTGGTCCCTTATGCATGCTTAGCATAGTTACCATGTAATGCCTTGTGATCCCTTAACATGTCTTAGGTTGTGTGCCTTTGTTTCTAGCATGTTTTAGGCTTACATTTGTGAAGCTTGTATGCTTATTTTGCCATGAATGAGGTCTGTCCATAGTTATTTTGGTCGACCCTAGCTTGCATTGTATAGCCCCTTTGCATGTTTGGCTTGTTGGCCTTAAGTGCATAAATGTGTAGCATGCCTCGTTTGCATTATTTTCAATGGTTTGGAACCATTTAGCATGCAATTTCAGTCCCTTAGACATGCTTGTTTGATTGCCTTGCATGCCTCTTTGAAGCTTTGAATGCATATGTTGTATGCCTCATGCCTTGACCTTTGTGTATGCCTTGCTCTAGAGCCACTTAGATGCCATCTAGGAGGTCCCATTTGTATGGTCTAAGGCTGCCTTAGACCTGTTTCAAGCCTTCTTGGCCTTGTGAGGCTTGGTTGGCTTAGCCATGGTTTAGGTCTCCTTTGGCTTGCCTTGGATGCTTGGGCCATTTGTTGCATGCTAATGTTGTCTCATTTGGGTTGGTTTAGCACCATATTCTAACATGATTTTCAGAGCTTTCTATGTATGCTAATTGTCCATGTTTAGCTTCCTTTAAGTGTGCTTAAAGCTTGCTCACTTGATGCTTAAGTTGGTACCTCAACATGTGCATGTGTGCATGCGTGATTAGCCTTCATTTTTGGGCACTTTGGCCACTGATTTTAGGCCTATTTAGAGTTGCCTAAGTCATGTCTAAGACCATCATTTGCTTGCTTGCAAGCTTGCCTCATGTTTGCCTGTATGCTTTGCATAAGTACATTGCATTGTTCATATTGCATGATAGCTAACATGACTAGGTTGCATTGCATCAACATGCATTCCTTGTCCCTTGATTTGGTGATAGGGATTGGGATTTTGGTTTGTTTGGTTTGCATGCATTTGAGATTGAAAGTGCACATTTGATCCTTTGGGCCATCATGCATGGGAATGCGTGATTGGTGGCCCGAGAATCGAGGCACATGCCCCTTTGAGTCACAAACATGATAAGGAGTGTGTTTGGTGCATAAATGGCTTGAATTGTATTGCCATGCAAGATTTTGCCCTCTGCTGCTGTGAGTTGCAGGTTCTGCAGACATTCAGTGCCGATCGGCAACATTTAGTGCCGGCCGGCATTAAATTATCAGCCGATGAGTTCATTTTGTGCCGGTGGCCACGTACTTCAGCTGGTGGTGTTTCCCCTCAGCCGGTGGTATCCCCCAATGCCTTGAGAAGTAGTTCTGAGACTTTGGCAGTTATCAGAAAGGCAGAGCAGGGAAAACAGAGGCAGTCTAGGCATGGCAGTGCAATTCTGAGCAAGACCCGAGCACGTGCTGCATTTGGCTCTCCTCCCGAGGCGGTTTACTGTTTTTCTTAGTTTAGTTAGTTTGTCAACTAATTGGGCTATTTGTAATATTTAATTAGCTTGCGTAGTTAATTATTTGTATTATTCTTTCGGTCCCTCCGAGCGAGGGCATATCTGTAATAAGTGTGCGTGAGTGGTGTGTATGTCTTCCAACCCCACGTCTTTCTTCCCTTTTATTTACCTACTTATGACGGTACATTAGGGCACGTTTATTTTAGCATACCTTATGCAATGCATGCGTGCATCCATGCATTTGTTAACATGCATCGGGCTCGGTACATCATACAAACGGCATTGTATTTTCAATTCCAAATTGAATACGTGCATCGAATAAAGTGCATTTCACATACCATCTTTAAGGTTAGCCGAGCCTACTCTAAATTGCATCTTTGCCTGTGTTGCATTAGCCATTTAACATGAACTAGGTCATGCATGTTTGCTGACTAGTTTCTTGTTTTGGCACGGAGTACGATGTAAGTATTTATGCTTTAGCATATCGCATGCGTGTGGATGTTAACATAACAGTATGCTTACCATGCGGCTAAGTGCTTATATGAGATAAACTGTTTGAATGCCTGTGGGTGGAGGTTGGATTGCTTGAGTTGGGAAAACTCATTGAAATCCGTGTTTTAGCCTACTTGCGAGTAGCAAATTCCAAAGCATCTTCAAAACGAACGGATATGCAATGTTGTTTCCAAATTAGGTAATCTAGTCTATACTTGTTTGCTGTGCGCATAACATAGTAATTCTAGGCTAATAACCGGAACAAGAACACATAACGTTTTCAAAATCGGATATCATGGTTAGTAGAGGCCGGTCTTCGGACCGGGCGAAAGGGGGTGCTCATAGCTGACCTTCCCCGATCGTACCCAAGCTCCCGAGCCAAGACATTTGGTGATGACGGATACGTGGCCTTTGGCACCGAGTCAGGGTTTCCTAAATTTCCCATTTTAAAAAATATTTAGGTGGCGACTCTGTATCTGGCAAAGCAGTCCATGTTTGGCACTTCTTTTAAAAATCTGTTTTCCTTCAAAACGATTTGCCAGATTTGGACTCCTTGGTTCAGATTTAGAACCGCAACAAAAATCGAGTCCGAACTGTAGCGAGGTCCCCCGCGGGCTTGTTACAGACAAGCCTCCGGCAAATCGTTCGGGAATGGCATATGGCAAACACGGTGTCCTAGGCGCACCAATGCAAATGCAATTCAAAGAAACACACAAGTGTAGTCAAAACCAGATGTCATGAGTTCGAGTCAAGTTCTCTAATTCCCCAGCAGAGTCGCCAGAAACTGTAGACATCCCCGAACGCATCCCGGGGAGGGTGCGACTCCCCCCCGTTCTGGTTCGCTTGCGGGTCTACTACAGTTCGAAGGACTCAAATGTCACGGTTCTTAATCTTGAACCAAAGAGTCCAAATCCGGCAAATCGTTTTGAAAACAGATTTTTTGAAAGAAGTGCCAAACATGGACTGCTTTGCCAAATACAGAGTCGCCACCTAAATATTTTATTTTCGGAAATTTAGGAAACCCTGACTCGGTGCCAAAGGCCACGTGTCCGTCATCACCAAAGTTGCCTCGGCTCGGGAACTTAGGTACGATTGGGGAAGGTCACTTCGTGAGCACCCCCGCTCGCCCGATCAAAGATCAGCCTCTACTAACCATGATATCAAGTTTTGAAAACATTATGTGTTCTTATTCCGGTTATTAGCATAGATTTACTATGTGATGCGCACAGCATACAAGTATAGACTGGATCGCCTGAATTGGAACAAAACATTTCATGTTTGTTTGTTTGAAAATGGTTTGATGGTGCTACCCGCAGGTAGGCTTAAAATGCAGATTTTGCCACCCTCAGGTGGGCTTTAAAACATTTGATGAATTGTTCCAATCCAAATAACCCAACCTCCACCCACAGGCATTCAGGCAGTTATATCACATAAGCAAATAGCCTCATGGCAAGCATGCTATCATGGCAGTCACTCACACGTATGCAAGGATGCTAAAGCATAAAAACTCACCGAGTACTCTAAGCCAAAACAGAAGCTCATTAGAAATCATGCATGATCCTAAATATGCTGAAATGCCTAATGCAACACATGTAGAATGCAACTATAGCAGTCTCGGCTATTCTAAACATGGCATATGGAATGCTACAGCTAACATGTATTCATCTTGTAATTGAAGTACAATGCAGTTAGTATGGTGCGCCGAGCCCGGTGCATGCAAAACAGATGAATGAATGCAAACATGCTATCATACTATATGCTAATTGAAATATGCCCTAATCTAACCATCATAAGCAGGTAAATAAAAGGGAAGAAAGACGTGGGGTTGGAAGACATACATCACACTCACGCACACTTATTACAATTATGCCCTCGCGCAGAGGGTCCGAATAAATATACAGTCCCGAATGAAAGAATAGTACAGTCCAAATAATACAGTCCAAATAATGTACAAATTCCTAATTAATTTACAAATTAACTATGAAAATAATAAAGCTGGCATGCAAGCCAGGGACTGCCTTGATTCTGCTCCGGATGATGGAATGATGCATGTTTGGGCTGCTTTGCGCGGAAATCCACTGGAATGCCCCAATTAGCCTCTGTTTTGCAATGATTCTTAAAAAACGCGCCAAGCCTCGGAAGACCGCTGATTCTTGATATACTGCAACAGAGAGCAGGAAAGGGGCATAGCAATGTATTTTCACAAATGTATGCGTGTCTCGATCCTCGTACCACCAATCACGCATCTCGATGCATGATGGCCGAGGAGCCGAATTGCACAACTCAATATAGAATGAATGCATATGAACACTACAACAAAACCTAACTCCATCATGGGTAATCCGGAGTGTCGGTGACTTGGGAATTGAGACACGTTTCGTCACTCGGAGTACGGAACGTACCTCGTTTCCCGTGCCCAGGCTAACTCCTATCCCGAACACGATGCAATATGCATGATATGCGTGAAATGCAACTAAGATACAATCCTAACATACACAATGTTATGGAATGGCATACACGCTACACGAGGTGATACACAACCGAGCATACACAATGCTATGGATGAAATGGCATATGCAATGCAATATGGGCTTACACCAACATGAGAGAGCCTCAGCCACACTCACATAAGAGGCCATCAAATGGAAACAAGACAACTCGAAATGCGTGCATGCGTGCACACGAACCAAGGACGGACCCTCAGGCACCGAAATGCCACTCTAATGAGACATGGCAAAGACATGGAATATGGTATGCAAACATGAAAAAATCAAGGGCAAAATGAGGGGCAAAACAACCCTGAAACAAGGCGAAATGACACCCGATGCATGGAATCTCTCCCGAAATGCAAAACTAGGCATGCGGAATGGCCTACAGCTATACTAAACATGCATAATTTGAACATGAAGTGTAAAAGAAGAAGCAAGGAAGCCCCAAAATAAGCATTTTTACAGTACAAAGCATGGCCAAACAGTGAGCAAAAGTGGGACTAAATTAGTATGCAAAAATGGCTCCGCAAGGGAGCCAATGAAGCAAGTGGTAGATGCAATGCCCAAACAGAAAAAGACCCTTCTACAACACTGAAGAGGGACCAAAAATATGACCATTTACAGCTTATGGAAGCCCCCAAAACAGTATACAAACATGCTCAAAATGCAATGCAAGATTAAGGCTCAAAAGAGGCTATAACACAAAATATACAAAATATTTACCAAACAGCCAAAGACCCTTAATTAAACATGACAAGGGAGTCAAAAAATGGCCACTTTCAGTTCTGATCATGGCCGAAAAACAGAAGCAAGATAAGCTAACAAATCATGTAAAAATGGGGACCAAAGAGGGGTACAATGGCAAGTGATATATGGAGGTCCCCAACAGTGTTGATCCATTCTTCAATGTTGAAGAGGGGCTCAAAATAGGCCTATTTACAGTTTACATCAGGCCCCAAAATAGATCACACACAAGCTAAAAATATCATGCAAGAAAATGGCATTCAAGAAGGTATTGAAGCAAGTGCAACATGGGGGGCTCAAACAGTGTTGAGCCCTTAATGAAACAAGAAAATGAGCTCAAAAAAATGACCTTTTCAGTTTTGGTCGGAGCTTAAAACTGCAAGCAAAGAGGCTAGAAAAATGTTGCAAAATTGAGCTCAAAAGAGGGGAAATGATGCTTACCCTTGAAGACTACCCCTTGGATGTTTCTTGGCTTGAGAAGTGATGCCTCCTAGCTGCTGGAAAGCTCTCCAAGCTGCTGGAAATGGAGTAGTGGTGGTGGTGCTTGGTGGTGATGAAGGAATGAGGTGTAGGACTTAGGGATTTTTAAGGAAATGAGAGAGATAGAGGGAGATATGTATGTATGAGCTCCAAACAAATTTTCCAACCCCCAAGACAGAGCTGGAGGCTCTGTTATGTAGACAAAAATGGGGGAGAAATGCAGGGAAAAAGTGGGGGGAAAATGGATCAAGTTTCCCTCCAAAAGTTGTCCCTCGGATACAGGTTTTTTGGGGGGAAAACAGATATACAGCTGGAATATACACATTGCAAGGATCATGGCCGGCCAACTTTCAGAGTTGCAGGTGGGCCGGCCACCCCCATGGCCGGCCGGCCAAGGGTCAAAATGGTCAAAAAGATTTTCTGGCCGGCCACAAATTGGTGTCCTCCTAGGTGCCCTCAACACAACCCTGTGGTTCAAAATTGACAACTGTAAAACAGGAGAGAGAATAGGCCATTTTTAGGAGGGGTTCAAAAGGGGCAGGTGGAATTACTGGCCGGCCACCAACTTTTGGTGTCCTCCCATGTGTGTACAACACAAATATGGGGGTTAGGATTGAAGAAAGTGACCCTAGGGTGGTCAACATTGGCTTGGAAGTGAGAAAAAACGGGCGTCGGAGGGCGCCGAAGGAATATAACTGGTTGTTGAAACAATTGCTGGCCTCCCACCCTCCTACGGCCTTCCTGGTGATGAAACAGATGTACCTGCCAAGAATGAACGAAAACCGATGCAAAACGAATGTTCGGGGGCCAGAATGCGCAGTTCGGGGCCCCGAAAACTGCCTGTTAAGCACCGAAAGTGGCATTCGACCACGAAGTGGGTCTCTCAGACCTCAGTGTCCCTCAAAAGGGAGTAAATAAGATGCATGCCAAAAACCGGAGCAATCGGAGATAGTTAGGCGGTCCCGAACGAGGCACACGGCCTGACGGCTCCGAAAATCGGGAACCGGACTCCGAAATGGGCAAAATGGCCTACAGCCACAAAATGTAGCCCGCGGCCACTGAGAGATGGTCTACGGGACCTCTCCTTCCCCTCAGGAAAAGAAATAGAGAAAACCGAGTCTGGTTCGCAAACCGAGGCAAGGCACAGAAGAGGGTTCGGAAGTCCGGAGGCAAGGCTCACGGCCGAGACTCTGAGGCTTCTAAACGAGCACAATATGCAACATCACCAAGCGCTCAATCGGTGACGTCTGAGTCTTAAGGTCGGTCAAAAATGGGGTGTCTACAGAACCCTGCGTCAATTTGCTTGGTGACCTCTTCTCTGATCTTGATGGCCCAGTCGGGGCGGATCCTTCTGAGTTTCTATTTGACAGGTCGGGCCTCAGGGTCAAGAGGGATCCGGTGCTGTACAATCTCAGGATCGATTCCAGGCATATCTTCGTAGGACCACGCGAAAACATCTTTGAAATCTTTTAATAAAGCGACTAAGCGCTCGCGCTCCTCCGAAGACAACGTGGACCCAATCTAGACCAGCCGCGGGTCCTGCTCAGTACCGACGTTAATTTGGATAATTTCATCAACCAAGGGTTTAACAAATCTCTCCTGCTCTTGATCAAGCAAATATTGCAAAACCGGAGGAATTTCTTCCTCGTCGTTTTCATCGAAGTTTTGAAAGTCTGAATTAATGCAATAAATTAAAGGCACAGAAAAATACTCAAAAGCCATAGCCACTTCATTCTCATTAATCACTTCCAAGTCGTCTAATTCCTCTGTTACAACAGACTCAAAGGAAAAAGAAAAAGACAACCTAGACAGGACTGTGGCATCCGGGTTGTCACTCCCAGGAATACCAGACTCAGACTTAGACGAGCTGGAACCTGATTCCGACCCCACAGACTCGGTGGAATCAGATTCCGGCTCACTACCTAACCTGGTGCCGCTCGATAAGAATCCCTCCTCATACTGCCAAACGAAGGAGGGTGCGATGGATGCATCCAAAATGTTCAAAAATGGGCTCGCAGCCGCTCCATTCCCAATCATAGACACTGAGAGATCACCCCCCAGCACTCATGTACGATCGGAGGATCTGATAGTAGACAAGCCAGTGCTACCCCCATTTCAATCTCGATGCTCTCGGAATCCACTTCCTTACACTGCTCAACCTCAGCTGATGGGTCTGTCTGCTCCTTGGCAACATCATCCCTGGTCAATTGTAAGTCAAAGAAGATCTCGAAACCCGGCAGGCGCCTCTTCTCGGCATTCAGCCATGGCTCTGGGAAGTCGTAGAATGGAAAGTCTTCCCTCTCCCGGACGAAACATCCGTTCAGGGTGCCCTGGATAGGCCGATGCATCAAGTCAAAATGCCTCCCGGTCTGCTTGGCCCTGGCTCTCCTAGCCATTTCTTTGCCTTTCCTCACCCAGTCCTCTTTGGTGGGCAAATAGTCTAAACCAAAGGTATGCGGGTTGTGCAGCACTTCGGCCGATATTGCAATGCCCTTCCGGCCACTTTTTCCTAGTCCCATTCCGGGGATATGCTGGAGCTTGTTCATGAGGTATACTGACTGTGCGCTGACATACAACCCCTCATCAACAGCTAAAATGTTCTGAACGACCCGGGCCTCGGCTAGGGTAAATCCTGACAGGAACACATCCTCCGTGCCATGCTCGATTTCCAGAACCGGTGTAGACACTTCTAGCGGCGGATGGATTGACAAATTCCCAAAAACAATAGCCACCCCTTTCCCGTGGGGGTATTTTAACATCTGATGCGGGGTGGAAGAGACCGCCTTTACCTGGTGCAACCACGACCGCCGCAAGAGTAGATTAAAGGTCGCAGGAACATCTAAGACATGAAAATCAATCTCGTGTTGTCCCAGACCAACCTTAGTGTGAATCCTCACGGTCCCTATCACCTCTCTGCTTGTATTGTCATATGCCCGGATCACCTGGCAGTTGGCTCAAAGTCCGCAGGCTTCAACCCGATTGCATAAGCTATCCTCGACGGGCATACGTTAATGGCGGATCCTGTGTTGACAAGAACTACCGGTACCCATTTGTCTCTACACTCCACAGAGATGTAGAGCGGTTTGTTATGGTTTGCGCCCTCGGGCAGCAGTTCCTTGTCAGAAAAGGTCAACGTTGGGGAAGCTCCTCCCAGAAAAACCAATCCTACCAGCTGCTCAGGCGTGGTATCTATTGAGAGTTTGGCTTTGTCCATTGTAGATAAGACAGCTTGTCTATGGACTCGTGAAGCCATAAGCAGTCCCCAGATGGAGATGTCTGCCTGTATCTTCTTAAGCTGTTTTAGCATAGCCTCTTCTTTGAGCAGCTTTTCTTTCTGCTTGTCTGCCTTCCTGTCCTTCCTAGACGCCTTTGGTTGATATAGGTGTGGGGGTTTAAAATACCGCCCGCTCCTACTTATGTGATCGACTTCGCCAATGTACCAGGTATCATCCGGCTGGTTACTTCCCCAGTCCTCATCTGTGTGGGCAAGACATAGATCGTCATCCTCCCACCACATGCCATCGACAACCGATAGACACCTGTCCGGCTCCGTCACAACTATTCTTGTACCCATAGCATCTTCTGTTCCCGTGCCCGCAGCATGCTCTGCTCCTGTGCACACAGTACGTTCTGTCCCCGCAGGGGCCTTGGCCTTTCTGGCCCTCTCAAAATCTTCGATCCTTTCCCGCTCAAACTGTTTCAGCGCAGCTTGCTGTTCAACATCTCCTACATTCAAATTGCCCGGATCCCCAGCGAAATTCTTAACACCGGCGCTGTCCGACGATGCATCCAGATTCCCGTCCCTTCCGGCCACAGTTGATGTCCCTCTCTCTGATGGACCCTGTTCTAGCTGAGGTTGTTCAACAACATCCGGCTGGTCGTCAAGCCACCCAGTAGACTCCGCTGCCCTATCCGAATCAAACCAGTTGACTGTCACGTCTCTCGAGTCTTGTTCGTTGAAGAATTGAAGGTTCGCGATGTCTTCCTCCAGATCTACTAAGTCATCTAGCCCCTGATTGAATCCATCCTCCCGGACTACACAAGCCCCTGCCCCACTGGCAATTCCACATTTAGCCTAGCCTGGCCTACTGATGTAATGTAACCGCTCGGGTTGTACATGAAGTTTGCAGACCTCTCAGGCTCTGTATTCGCATTTTCATCTGCCTCCGCAGTCGGCCCACTTCTATCTTCGACAGCTACCACCACCGTTTCAGGCTGGGTTTAGGAGATGTCCAACATGTACAAGTCAGTGCTGTCAGGAATGAACACCTCCGGCTTGGGTAGGTGAGAAGGGGTGATATATATACTAGGGTCGTATGACTCAACCCCAGTTTGGATCATATTGATGTGTTTGGGTGGTGGAGCTTGGTTATGTGGTGGGAGAGGGTTGGTTGTGACATTCGGTTTCTCCGGAGGTACGATCACCCTGTTGTCGATGAGATCCTGAACTCGTGACGCAATCTACAGCATTGGTCGGTGTCATGACCATACTGTTGGTGAAACGCACAATACTTCACCGGGTTATGGGAGGGGGGAAGTTTTTCTGGCAATGGCCGCGGCTCTAGGGGCTTCAAGTGCCCTTTTCTGATTAAAACCCCCAAAGCTTTGGACATGGGCATATATAGTGGAGTGAAGGTTCTTTGGCCTTTGGGTGCGTATCTGGCTGCTTGCGAGCTACTACCGGACGCACCGGTGAATGGCGTAGCTGCAAGGGCTCTTGGGGTATTGGTGGTGGTAACCATACTCACATCTGAAGATCTAGCAGCTGCAGCACTGCTTGTGCCTGCATTCGTACTGCGGTTGAATGTTCTCTTGGGCTGTTCTCTCTCATTATCAATGGGGCCCTGCTTCATAGCGTCTTCGATCTGCACCCCTATCTCATGTAAATCTGCAAAGGTGGGGAGGGGGAGAACAATCATCTTCTGCATAAGCTTGGGCTGGAGGTTGCGCACAACCATCCGAATCTGATCTTTGTCAACAGGCCTGATGGTCATCATCGAGGCCTTGGCCCTCCACCGGGTCACAAAATCGGAGAAGCTCTCCTTTGGTTCTTGCCTGGTGGTCTCGAGATCACGAGTTGTGACCTCGATTTGTGTATTATAGGAGTATTGAGCTATGAAGGCCTTGGCCATCTCCTCCTAGTTCCTCTTGACGGAATCTTCCAATTTTGCATACCAGATGGCCGCTACACCTGACAAGGTCCAGCCAAACAAAGACAGCTTCTACAACCTGGAGAGGCCCATCGGCCTCAGTATATCCGAAAACAATTGTAAATCCACCATAGGGTCCCCAGACCCGTCAAAACGGTCGATGTGTGGCATTTTAAACCGATCCGGCAGCGTCACGGCTGAGTCGGTGTATCTATCCTCAATATCCGGAATGGACTTTACACCCTGAGATTTCTTGAACAACTTTTCAAGCTTGCTCACTTTTAATGCCGTGGGGTCCACCTCGAACTCAAAGGGAGAATCCGGTAGGTTGGTAGGTGTTTTGGATAGCTGGGGTAGGATTGGGGGCGGAGCCGGCCCTGTCGGAATGTCTGTATCTTCCTGGGCATTTGGTGTCTCCCTGGGTATTGGAACCCTTGGTGGGGGAGGAGCTTGGTGTGAAGCGGATGCCCCAGCTTGCTGCTGTAGTCTGGTGATTAGCTCTGCCTGTTGGGCCATGTTCTCAGCCTGCTATTTGGCAAATTCTGCTTGACGAGCAGCGTCTTGCTGCATGGTTTTCATGCTCTCCTGGAGCTGACGCATCATTTCTTCCATTCCTGCCATACTGCCCTGATCTAGCTGAACTACCGGTATATGTTCCCTCTTTGCGGAAGAAACAGAACTCTGATCCCTACTATACTCAGGTGGAGTAGACAAAGCCCTCTGAACTGACTGCTGAACTGATATCCTCTACCTAACTGCCCTCTGTCTGGTAACTGGGGGTAAAGAATGGAACACTGGTTGTCCGTCTACCAGATCCTCAGATCGATGGAGTCTGCGACCTCTAGTCCAGAGTGCTTGGGGAATATCTGCTTGGTCGGAAGCAATTGTGCTAAACTACCTAGCAAAAAGATAAATAAAGCATAATAAGGAAATAATGAACAGAAAAACGGGCAGCATAACAGCTTAAATAAAGACAACACATAGTTGGCAAATATAAACCGAATGGACTGTTCTCAACCACTGATCACTGTTCCCAAATCACTGCCCCCAAATCTGAATCTGATACTCGCAGATATAACGGATTCTCAAAGTACTGATACTGATGCCCACAGGCCTGATACCCAAACTTGTAGACTGATACGTGGGTACCCTGTAGAGGTCAACTCAAAAAGCACATAACAAGCAAGTAAGAGCCAAAACACCCCTATGTTGGGGTAGGGTTTCCCTGTCCTATTTTATCAGGAGCTAGGGTTTCACTACGCACACAGCGGTTTTCAAACAGCCTGCAATCGGGTAAGCAACCTATCCTAGATTTGGAATAGTCGCTATGGATTCTGAATATGCACTAGGTCGAATGGTCAAAAAGGTGCCCCAGTTAAAACTGAGGTTTGTGTTCCCGTTGTGGCAGACCCCGCAACCGGTCAGCCTTACGGCATGCTTCTCGAAGTGAGCCTCCGACAAACCGTTCAGAATAGCATACGGCAAACACGGTGTTCTTAGGCGCACCAATGCAAATGCAATGCAAAGAGACACATAAGTGTAATCAAAACAAGATATCATGAGTTCGAGTCAAGTTCTCTAACTCCCCAACAGAGTCGCCAGAAACTGTAGACGTCCCCGAACGTCTCGGGAAAATCCCCATTTTGTTCATTTGGGCTTACTACAGTTCGGACTCAAATGTCACGGTTCTTAATATGATCTCGCAAAGTGCAATGCAAGATTGACAAATCATCAAAGAGTCCAAATCCGGCAAATCGTTTTGGAAAACTGATTTTTAAGAAAGAAATGCCAAACATGGACTGCTTTGCCAGATACAGAGTCGCCACCTAAATATTTTATTTTTGGGGAAATTTAGGAAACCCTGACTCGTTGCCTAAGGCCGCGTGTCCGTCATCACCAAAGTTGCCTCAGCTCGGGAACTTGGGTACGATTGGGAAGGTCAGCTATGAGCACCCCCGCTCGCCCGATCAAAGATCGGCCACTACTAAACATGATATCTCGTTTTTGAAAACACATGCGTTCTTATTCCGGTTAATTAGCTAGAATTGCTAGGTGATGCGCACAGCACACAAGTATAGACCAGATCGCCTAATTTGGGACAAAGCATTGCATATCCGTTTGTTTGGAAGGCAATTTGAAGCTTGCTACTCGCAAGTAGGCTAAATCATGAATTTCAATGAATTATCCCAATTCAAGCAACCCAACCTTCACCCACAGGCATTCAGGCAGTTATATCACATAAGCAATTAGCCTCATGGCAAGCATGCCGTCATGTTAACACTTACACACATGCAAGATGTTAAAGCATAAACACTCACAGTGTACTCCGAGCCAAAACAAGAAACTAGTTAGAAATCATGCATGATCCTAGTTCATGTTAAGATGGCTAATGCAACATATGCAAAATGCAACTAGAATAGGCTCGGCTAATCTAAGAATGGCATGTGAAATGCGGCAACTCGATACATATAATCAAGTTAGAATTGAAATACTATGCAATTAGTATGATGCGCCGAGCCTGGTGCGTGCAATACGAATGAATGTATGCAAACATGCTGTCATAAGTATACTAATTGAAACATAACCTAAAACTAACCATTAAAAGCAGGCAAGTAAAAGGGAGAAAGACATGGGGTTGGAAGACATTCACACACGCACGCACACTTATTACAAAATTCGCCCTCTCGACGGAGGGTCCGAATAAATAATACAAACCAAATGATTAAACAACTATCCTAGCTAATTAATTATTACAAACCCTTAATTAATTAACAAATTAATTACAAAAAGAGGTCGCTGCAGCTCCACCTCGGAATGATTGAATGATGCATGCTCGACCGCCTCGCTCGGAATCCCGTTGCCATGCCACATGTTGCCTCTGTTTGCACTGTTTTTCTCCTGTGAAAACTACACAAGTCCCAAGGATGCTTCTGAACCACTCCCTAAGCATTTTGTGATGCCACCGGCCAAGAGATAGGACCACCGGCCATGGAAAGATGGTCATCGACCAAAAGTGGGGCCATTGGCTGGATTTTTGTAGTCGGCCAGCGCAGAAGGTGGCCGACCGGCCATCTATTCCTGCAGAAAACTGTTTTTGCTGCAGCAGAGGACAGACAGTGCATGGCAAGGCATTTACAAGACAATGTGTGCACAACCACTCTCCCTATCATGCTATGAACTCAATGGAGTATGGCTCTCGACCCTCGGGCCACCAATCACGCATTTCGATGCATGATGGCCAAAGGTGCCAAGTGTGCAAATTAATGTGGAATGAATGCAACAAAACATATGAATGCCTAGAACTCTATCATGCTTGATCAAGAGCGTCGGCGACTAAGGATTGAGGGACGTTTCGTCACTTCAAGTATGAACGTCCCTCGTTCCTCATGTTTGGTTTGACACCCCAAACCAAACAAAATGCAATGCATGCATGCCAAATACAATGCAAAACATGCAACTAATGTAATGCGACATAAGCATGCCAAATGCAATATGACTCGAACATACACACGAGGTTAAGGTAGCAAACATGCCAAATGTAATGCAACCTGAGCTAACATGTGACAAGATGCAAACTAACAAACATGTAAGACGCAACCTAGATATACAAACATGTATGCATGCGAAGGTAGACAAGCATGCAACATTGAACAACATGATGAATGGACTTAAACTAAAGATGGATAGACCTCAGTCATGCCCAAAATCAGTGGCCAATAGTGCCAAGGAATGATGGAATGAGATGCACAATAAGCATGCAAATGTAATGGCCTACCACCTAGGCATAAGGATACAACTCTCAAGCATGAGCGAGAAGGGATGAACATGATAATGTGACAATGCCATGAACTCTGAAATCATGTGAGGAGTGATGCCAAATCATATGCACAAGTGAAGCATAGCATGCCAATAGACCAATGCTCAAAGCTAGTCGAGGGGCTTACACCATGGCTATATCAACCAAGCCCCAAAGGGCCAAGGGGACTTAAAACAGTCCTAGGGCAAGCCAAAACAAGGCTAGAACATGCATGTGATAAGGCCAAAACATGCTAAAAACATGGGCACAAACAAGGGGCATGCAAGGCTACAAAGGAAGCATTACACTACATCTATCACAACCACTCATGGCATGGATTATGAAATGAAAAACAGAGTTATAATATGTCAAAATAAGCCCTGAAACCCAATAAGATGGCATCCCAAAGACCTAATCATAGTGACATGCACAATGACCCAAACATGGAGCATAAGACACCAACTCTTCAAAGCATTGAAAGGATGGCAAATGCAAGCATACAAGCATGAAACATGGACTGAAATAACATGACAAGTGATACCAAATCACTGAAATGGCCCAGGTAAAGCATGCTAATGACTCATACACCCAAAGCTAACAAGCTAAAATGCATAGTGGCTATACAAAGCATGGCAAGCATGACCAAGACAACCCCAAATAGAGCTTAAGCATGGTGAAACAAGGCTAAAAACTTCTCAAAGTTAAGTTAAAACATGCAAGCATGATGGTCGAAATACATGATACATGTTTAAGCAAATGAGAGGATTGCAAGGCAAGTGTGTGATGCATGCAATAGGCCGACAAACCAACTTAAAATAGAGGTATATCATGCCAAGATAACACCAAAAACTTGCTGAAATGGGGCCAAAACATGCTAAGCAAACATGCTACTATGGTGAGCCAACAATGCAAGCAAATGAGACACAAAGGGATAGGGTGTCCCTCCCCTATACAAGACCTCAAAACCACTTCTCCACCACTGAAAATCCTCTGGATTTCAGTGGTGAGAAGGTCAAAACAAAAGGGTTCCAAAGCCCAAAGAGGAAGGCACAAAAAGAGGCCAAACAAGGCCTAAGAGGGGGTAACAACCCACAACCCAAAAGTAACCTTAAACAAACATATTTAGCATACAAAAGTAGAACTTTTTTCAGTGGGACACTAAGCTTAAAATAGTATGCAAGTATTGCTAAAGGCTTAAGCAAAAGTGGGGAATAAAAGAGTAGTTTCTCACCCTTGAAGAACACTTCAAGAACACCAACTCCAGCACCTCTTTCTGATCAAAACCAACTCAAAAACTCTGAAATCAACTCCTTAGCACCTCAGTAACCAAGGGATAGTGTACCACTAGGTGCTTTAGTGCAAAAATATGAACAAAAACACCCTTTAGAACACTATTACACACCCAACTGTAGAGAGAGAAGAGATATAGAGAGAGTGACATATATCTTCTATATCAGTTCGTTGAACCCTTGGAAAGGGAGGGGAGGCTCTCCTCTTATAGGAAGTCCAATTCAAAGCTTCCAAGAGAAGCTAAGTGTTGGTTCAAATCCCTCCATACACGTGTATGGAGGGCAGAGTCTGTGCTCACCAACTGGCACAGCTGGCATGCACAATGCCTGAAAAAAGCAAAGAAAATGCCTCGGCCAGAAAAGTGGCCGATCGACCAAAGAAATGGCCGGCCGACCAACTAAAGTGCTGATCGGCCAACACTCTTAGCCGATAGCAATAAAACAAGGCCGTTGGCCTTAGGCCACGGCCGGTGGGTTAAGGGGATGGCCAACAAGCCACTTCCTACCCTCAGGTGGAAAAACCACAAGTCCTTGGTCCACAACCAAGCACAAAACAGTCAAGTTGAGAGATCCTAAGGCAAGGCGCGCAGCCGAGACCATCGGGAACTCAAAACGAACACGAGCATGGATGATCATCGAGTGTTCAAACGATGACGTCCAAGTCTTAAGGACGGTCAAAAATGGGTGTTACTGTGGGTGACGCACCAATGTTGGGTCCAGAGTTAGTCTAGGAAATGATGGAGAAAATTGCACTTATCCGTAAGCGGTTGGTTATAGCTCAGAGTTGTCAGAAGAGTTATGCCAGCCGTAGGAGGACGCTATTATCCTTTGAGGTGAGAGATCACGTCTTTTCGAAGATATCACCTAGACAGGGTTTGAAAAGGTTTGGGAAGACTGGGAAGTTGTCTCCTAGGTTCATTGGGCCTTTTGAGATCCTAGAGCGGATTGGGAAGGTAGCTTATTGTTTGGCCTTGCCATCACAGCTTTCTGGGGCTCATGACGTGTTTCATATCTGTATGCTCCAGAAGTATGTGCCAGATCTTTCACATGTATTGGATTGGACTGAGTTAGAGGTGGATGAGGATACCTCATACGAGGAGAGACCCGTTATAGCCTTGGATACTAGAGACCAAGTCTTGTGAGACAAGACGATTCCTTTGGTGATGGTGTTGTAGCGACACCATAGGGTTGAGAAGGCCACTTGGAGCATGAGGCGGAAGTCCCTGAGAAGTATCCAAACCTATTTATTGATGTTTGAACATGTATTGAAAACTTTTTTATGTTATTAAATTATGAACGTTGCATATGTTTCGGAAATGTGAATTGTATATTCAGTATTGAAAACTCGTTTATCATGTTGATGACAATGGATGATCGATAGATGGGTCATGGTGATAAAGTTGAATGACTATCAGTGTTGTAATTGGTTTAAACTTGGCTTTAATGTTTGGTTTAAATTTTGGGGATGAAATTCCTTAAGGGTGGGGAAGGGGGGAGGTTATAGCATTTTTGGTTTAAACCCGACCCATTGTATGTTATGGATCTGGGTTTCATTGTCTTATGAAGTTGTTCATGTCTTGGTTTCCCTTATCTCTCTTTGAGTTTGGCTTTTGGGACGTGTTGGTTATGTTTGGAACAGGTTGGTAGCTTGTTTTTCAAGTCGTTGATGCCTAGAATTTTGTTCCTACGTTCGAGAGATACTTCTTGCGCTTGAGTGGTGTAGCTTGACTTTTCGTGCCTTCTTTCGGAAGACGAATAAGCCCTACCGTATCGGACTCCCGTAGTTCTGAATCTGATCTCACAAGTGCAATGTGAAATAGATAAACACCAAAGAGTCCAAATCCAGAAAATCTTTTGGAAAATTGATTTTGAATCAAATTGTCAAAAATGGACTGCTTTGCCAAATACAGAGTCGCCACCTAAATGTTTTAGGAAATTTAGGAAACTCATGACTCGTGCCAAAGGCCACATGTCTGTCATCACTAAGATTGTCTCAGCTCGGAAACTTAGGTACGAGAGGGGAAGGTCATGAGTTGAGCACCCCCGCTCGCCCGATCAAAGATTGGCCTCTATTAATCATGATGTGAATCTTAGTTACACTATATGCTCTTGTTTTGATTATTGGACTAACCTTACTATGTGATGTGCACACATACAAGTATAGACTAATTTGGAAAAATTGGAACACTTGATTTCATGTTTGTTTTGAAAATTGTTTGCGAATGTGCCACTTGAAAAAGTGGGCTTAAATATACATGAATTAAACCATCCCCATTCAAGCAACTAGCCTTCATCCATAGACATTCAAGCAGTTTATCATTTAAGCAATTAGCCTCATGGCAAACATGCTAGATATGGCAACAATCACACTTATGCAATATGCTAAAGCACAAAAGATCTCACCTAGTACTCCAAGCCAAAAAAGATGAAAGAGTTAGAAAAGTGCATGATCCTAACTAATGCAATATGACTAATGCAACACATGAAATATGCAATCTAAATAGGCTCGGCTACTTAAAATAACATGTGAATCACTTTGATAGCATACGGTCTAAGCACATTTTCAAATAAGCATTAAACTAACAATGCAGTGAGAATGATGAACAGAGCTTTTATGCATGCAAGACAAGTGGATGCAAGGCATGAGAGATGCTAAACAAAACATGATGCTCCTAAATAACCATCATAAGCAAGTAAATAAAAGGGAGAAAGACGTGGGATTAGAAGACATATACATTATTACAATTGCTTGCCCTCGCGCAGGAGGGTTCAAATAAACTAACTAGCTAAACTAATTAACTAGCTATTACAAAACGAATTAACTAAATATGCTAGCTAGTTATTACAACATCACAACTAATTAACTATTCTAGCTAATTATTTATTACAACAAGTTAAATAGTCTATGTAAGTAACTAATTAATTACACTAATTAACTAATTAACAAATTAGAACTAACTAATGAATTACAAATTAACTAACGAGGAATGCTCATGCATGCATGCGGATTTCCAACCGAAAAAAGCCACTATTCTGCTGCCAGGAAGCCTCTATTGCACAATTAGAACACTTGCACTGTTTTTCACCTCAAAACCAACCTGTTTTGTTTCAAAAGGGCACTACTCAATTTGGAAAAAGTGGCCGGCAGGCTAGAAAGTGGTGGCCTGCCGGCCACAAATGATGCTCTGCCGTCCAGAAATGGTGGCCTGCTAGCCACAAAATCCTGGTTCCTCCTGCTACAACAGAGAGCAAACAGAGCATAGCAAAGGTATTTTCAAGGGTTGTTTGCACAACTTACCCCTCCTTATCATCAAACAGCTCAAAGGAGTAGTAAATTTGATTCACAAACCATCAATCGATGCAATTTCGTTGCATGATGGCCTATGAACCAAAGTATGCAAGTTCAATAAATATAACAAATAAAGACTCTCAAACCCCCTTCCTATCATGAATTGATCAAGGGAAGTGGTTGATAATGACTCTTGAACCGTTTACATCACTAACAAGTATGAAACAATTTAAGACTCAAGGGTTCAATTAACGTCCAACTGAACCCTGACCAAGTTATTATCTTGCATCATTTTTAGTCCTCCTTTTATTACTCCATTTTAATTACCAACCATTCCTTAACAAATTAAGTCTAAAGGTGAGCTTTAAGTCCTCTAATGGAAAGAAGCATCAAACCAAGAGTTGTTTTAGGCATGAGAGAAGTGTCATGCCGTTGGTAATGAACCCCCAAAGGGATTAAACCATTAAGCATAAGACCTCAATCTTATGCTTGAAACAAGTAACTAGTTTGAACCAACTTTCAAAGCAAAGCAAAAGCCAAGAAAGAAGGGAGATTGCAGAAGTGATTAGGGGTGAAAAAAAGTATGGAAAGCCATAAACAAATGCTATCGACTCAAATAGGTTGGTGGCTAAGGCCTAAACAACCAAACCTATCAGGACAATTACACTACATGCATGCAATACAAAGCTTAAATGCAATGAACCCCTAGAAATAGTCCTAAAACAGTGCTAAAATAGTCCTAAAACATGCTGGAATTAAGACAAAAATAGCTAGAACAATAAGCTAAAACATGGAGATGTGTAAGCTAGTAAATAAAGTATAAGGAGGGGAGGCTACCCCCTCCATTTTTGGACATCAAAACAACATTTTAGCCACTGAAAAATCTCTAAAAATCAGTGTTTAAAAGATTAGAAAAAGATAGTGTAAAGGTGGGAAACACAAGGGTAAAGGCTAGAGAAGCAAGGTGGAGAGAAAGGTGAACCACCCCTCCACCTTTTAAGGCCTTAAACCACAAGTTTTAGCCCAAAATTACAGAGTTATACAGTCCAAAAACAGTAGGAAAAATAGAAAACAAAGTGAGGAAACAAATCAAGCTTTATACCTCTTGAAGAGAAGAACACTTCTAAGCAACAATTCGACACATACATACCCTCAAGAGCTCAAAGTAGGCTCAAAAATACCTTAGCTCAAAGATGGAAAGGTTTGGTTTAGAGTGTATAGGCAAAGGTTCAAGAAATTTGTAATATATATATATATATATAGAGAGAGAGAGAGAGAGAGAGAGAATAATTTGCTACAAAATTTTTTGACCTTGAAAACAAGAGGGGAGGTCCTCTATATATAGACAAACATCAAACTCCCTCAAAAATATCAATACATACACGTGTAAGCAAGTGCATGCATTTGTGACAACGGCTGGCAGAAAATATCTGCAAAACACACTTGTGGCCTGTAGGCCACACAAGTGGCCGGTAGCCAAAGGTGGTGGCCGACAGGTTCCAAGGATTTTCATGCTTGAAGAATTAGGGTTGTGGTCCAAAACAAGGCAAGAGGTGTGTAGGTTTTGAAGGCTCAAAGCTGTGGCATTCCGTTGAGGACTTCCGAGCACTTGACAAGCATACACACATTCATCATTGGGTGTACAAGTGGTGACATCCAAGTCATAAGGGCGGTCAAAAATGAGTGTCTATAAGTGGTCTTTGTGAACCTCCAGTACTTTTGCAGGTCTATAAAAATATTGGGACTTTGTATTCTTCGCTCAAGTTATTGTCTTCTGTCTATAAAACTACTGGGAGATCGTATTCTATGCTCGAGCGAAGATTCTTGTACTCAAGCGAAACAACTTATTGTGTCTGGTCACTCGAGCGACATTTCTTGCGCTCGAGTGATATGTGCATATATTAGTTCGTAAACAACCACTTTTGATTCACTTTTTCACCTCTCTCTCTCTCTCTAAACATTTCAAAACCTTAATTTCTCTCACTCTCTCTCTAAAACTTCTCTATTTCCCTTGAATACACATAAATCCGTTGATCGTTTCACCCATGTCCCTTTGTTAAAAATATAAAGCGCGGCGAGGGCTTCGTTCTAATCGAGCAAAGTTGATTTTCAGCATCTTTGAATTTCCATCTCTCATTCAATCATCTTCTAAGCTTGAGGTAGGGATATTTCCACTCTTTTTATGAGTTTTAACTTAGTTATTCGTTATTTCTAAACAATATTGAGATTTTGGAAGATTTGGAATAGTCTAGGGTTTGGGTAAAAATCTGAAGAGGAATTTTTCAAATGGATCCTTGAAAATGATTTTGATATGGAAAGTAATGTTAAGTTGGGAGTAAATTGTTGATTTTGAATATTGGGATTGATTTTGGAAAGAAAAGGGATTTTTCCCTAATTGCCTCAAATGTTTTTTTGATATAAATTATGAGATTGATATTGGAATTGTGAAATTGGGTTGAGGTTGATGAGGATGAAGGAGTCAGATATGTATTAGCACTCACCTTTTGTAAATTTGGAGAGTTTATCTTTATTGGTAATTGTTTATCTGCTTAGAAATATCTGTTTTGGGCTATCGGTAGAGGATAACTATGAGTGTTATAGAAATCACATGTGAATTACAAGAATTGAAACTATTCTCTTATTCATTTGCATTGAGCTTTATCTTACGCTTATACATTGGAAATGTTTATCGTTTTGAGAAAATGAGTGAATCTGGGAAACATATATTGAAATATTGAAATAAGTTGGTTTGAGTGTCCAAGGTGAAAGTCCAAAAAACCGCGCGTATACATGGGTGCCGATCTCGCAGACAAAATTTCCGTGAAATGACAATAGTAGTGCTTGTATAGCCTACATTTACATAGGTCCCGGTTTATGGTTTCCTCCAAACGAAATTTCTGGGAAAGGTTGTATTATTTTGAATTCCCAGAGCGTGATTCATTGCCCTATCTTTTTTATCCCAAAAGAAGTGATTTATGATATTATTATGGCATTGCACATGTTTTGGAAAGAAATATCAAAATGTTTTGGCACAAGCATTGCATATGCATTCACCTTATAGCTTTGTTAAGATTCATACACTGTGTTGGATTATTTCTACTGGGCTTTGGCTCACCATATGTGGGAAAAACATTTCAGGTGCTGATGATATGCATTCGCCAAGGCAATAGCTGGGGATGACTTGGAGCGAGAGCTTCTTTTTTGTGTTTACTGTATTTACTTTTGTAAAAGCTAAGGGCTTTAACTATATTGGACTTAAGTGCCCTTTTGTTGTACCCAAGCATTGTCTTGGAAAGATATAAGCCTTTGTCTAACTTTGATTCTGTCTCTTTATTTTTTCACTCTTTCGTAAAGCTTAATTGTAAATAAGTGGAAGATAATTATTCTATCATTGTCATCACTTATTAATGTTGAGTATGGGTTTTAGTAATCATTTCAGGGCGTTACACCGGTGTGGACACCTCATTTCTGACCGCCCGCAAGGCTCGAGCTCTTTGTCCAGTACACTCGATGATGAAAGTGGTGTTGTGCGTGGTTCGAGGCCTCAATGAAGGGGCAATGTTTAAAGCTCTGAAACAGTACTAAACCTCCCATATTTCCATTGATTATACCCAAGAAATTCTTTTTTACACATTGTGCCACCCTAGGCTGAGTCTGAAGCGGAAAAACAAGGGAACACATTGAGGGCCAAGCGTGCCTCATTGAGGGCCGACCATGCCTATTGAAGGTTGGTCGTGCCTTAGTAGCGAGAAACATTGTTTTGGGCGGGAACCCGCCAACTATCTATTTTTGAAGATATTTATAACCCCTCTTGCTCAAATTCTATAAAAATGACCATATATCTCTGTTTTAAGGGTTGAAGAATTTCTAAAAAGACTCTACACCTTCTTGAGAGCTCCTTCTTCTCCTTCTTCTTGTGCAAGCAACACTTTGAGCAAACCTATCAGCTTGACTCTATATCCATACACCATATACACCTTCACACCTTAGCCTAGGAACCTTGGTTGAGCCTTGAACACCATAATTCAAGCTTGAGAGTGTGTTGAGACTTAGTTTGATTCATAAGCAAAAGCTCACTTCTTTAAGAGGTATAAGCTTGTCATCCTCTCTTTTACTTCTTGTTCTATCTATTGCTATCTAGTCCTTATAGTTTCATGTTGTTTTGATTCTCTTCCAAGTGTTTGAGTTTGGGTTTGGAGAGCTACCAAAAGGGTAGAGAGAGTTTACACTCTTTCTACATCTTTCCCCATAGCTCAAACCCTTACTTTTACACACTTTTACTTTGCTCTCTAAATTGATTTTCAGAGTTAAAAAAGGGCTAGAAATCATGCTTTGAGGTTTCAAAAATAGAGGGATTAGCCACCCCTACTTGTTCTTACTTACAAATCTTGTTTTCTCTCTTTGTTGATTAGCTTTTTAGGCTCTTTTCATGCACTTTGAGAAATTGTTTTTCATCTCTTGAGGGCTGTTTTGGGGCTGTTCTAGGTTGTTTAAATAGTTCATGCTTTGATTAGCTTGGTTGTTGTCTCATAAGTTTGCCTACATAGCTTGGTGTATATTGTTCTTAGCTTTCCTTTAACTAATTTCTATGTTTAAGAACCTCATTTCAATAATCGACTTGCCATTCACTTCTTTCATTTGAGAATTATTTCAATCGGTAGACAGTTATTCAAAACGTAAATTAGCGATTTATGCTTAATGGCTTAATCTCTACAGAGGTTCATTGCCAACGGTGTAGTCTCTTTTTCATGTTGAGAATCACCTCCCGTTTGACATATTTCTCACTTAGTGGAAGTAATCTTTAGTGGATGTAACAATCATCTTGGACTTAATGGATTAAAGGATGGAAAAGACTAAAGAATTTGGCTTAAAATGAACCAACTCACATAAAGAAAATGACTTATATTGCTTGGGTTTCAGCCGAACGTTATACCGAATCAGTTGTGTCAAGGGTTGTCTTAAATCAATTCCTAATGTTTTGATGAATCTTGAAGCATCTCTACCTCCCTCTTTGAGTTCACTCTATGATAGGAGGGAGGGGTGGTTATAGTTCATTGCATTTATTAATTTTTGTCCAAATTGTACTCGTAATCATCAAGCAATCAACTTGCTCATTGATGGTTTTGGAAAGGATTCCAACCTTCTCTCGAGGCTTTCCCATGACAGAGAACTCTGTCTGCACTGTTTCACTTCAGAGCAAGAATTTTGTATAAAATTGATGTATGACCGGCCTTCTTTAGGCCCAGCCGGGCTTCATTGAGGGCCGGCCGGTCATCAATGTTTGGTTAGCAATGTATTTTGCAGAAAACAAAGGGTAGTAACTGAAGGTGAAATAGAGCAAGCCTAGGCAGACAGAGCTGTTCTTGGACATTGTACATGTAACCCTTGTGCATCCTTGCTTACATCATTATTGTCAATTAATGTTCCATGCATTGTTGTAATTAATTAATTTATTATTGTTGTTATCGTTAGGCTTGTTAATTATTAGTGTTGTAATTAGTAGTATTGTTTATTTGTAATTGTTGTGGCTAGTTAGTTTAAATAGTTAGTTTACTTTTCATAATTATCCTTGTTGTAATAGAGTAGTTAGCTAGTTAATTCTCCGCTTATTTATTCATTCGGTTTTGTAATAATTAGTTTAATTTGGACTTTCAGACTTTGATTCGCACCCTCTTGCACGAGGGCAATCATGTAATAAGTTGTATGTCTTCCAACCCCACGTCTTTCTCCCTTTTACTTACTTGCTTACGATGGTTAGTATAGGACATCATTTTTCAAATTAGCATTCTTATGCTTTGCATCTGTTGTCTTGCATACATCCAAGGCTCGGCTCATCATACTAACCCAATATCAATGTTCAAATTCATTACTTGAATACGTGCTCTATCGTATGTCTTGAATGGAATCATATGTTATGCTCATAGCCGAGCCTATAAAATATATAATGTGTGCGTTGCATTAGTCATATTGCATTAATTAGGAACATGCATATTTTTTCTAATTATTTTGCTTTGTTTTGGCTTGGAGTACTAGGTGAGTAATTTTGTGTGAGTGTTTGTGTTACCATGTCAAAGAATGCTTCCATGAGGCTAAGTGCTTAATTGATATAACTATTTGAATGCCCATGATGAAGGCTAGTTACTTGAATTGGGATAGTTTGATTAAATGTCCATTTTAAGGCTACTTTTTCAAGTGGCAAATTCACAAAACTATTTCAAATAAAACACGAAATCAAATGTTTCAATTCTTGTAAAGTAGTCTATACCTTGTGTGCATCACATAGTAAGTTAGCCTAATAATCGGAACTAGAGCATATAATGTGAATAAAAATCACATCATGACTAGTAGAGGCCGATCTTTGATCGGGCGAGTGAAGTGCTCAATTCATGACCTTCCCCTCTCGTACCTAAGTTCCCAAGCCGAGACACTTTGGTGATGACGGACTAATGGCCTTTGGCACAAGTCTCGGGTTTCCTAAATTTCCCAAAAATATGTAGGTGGCGAATCTGAAATCTGGCAAAGCAGTCCATTTTTGGATTTTGATTCAAACATCGATTTTCCAAAAGAATTGTTGGATTTGGACTCTTTTGTGATTGCATTGTTTCACATTGCACTTCTGAAATCAGATTCAGAACCACAGAGTCCGAATTGTAGGGCTATTCGTCTTCTAAAAGGAGAACGAAAAGTCGAGCCACAGTTCTGGCGACTTTGCTGGGGATTTAGTGAACTTGACTTGAAACTCATGATGTGAAGTTTTATCTACACTTATATGTTCTTGGCATTGCATTTGCATGGTTACTTTAAGTCACTGTGTTTTCCATCTGCTATTCCAGGAAGGTTTGTCGGAGGCTTGCCCAAAAGGCTTGCGAAAAGGCTGATCGGTCATGGGCTTTGCCATGTTGGAAACACAACCCTTGGATCTAGATTCCCACTGTACCGCTTGATCCTCCTTTCACTTCTCAGTGTTAGGTGTGAGACACATATTAGGTAATCTTGCCGAGGTACCCTTTCGACCATTTGACCTTGTTACATATAGTGAAGCAATAGTGACTATTAAAACTTAGAGCAGGATGCCACCCATTTGCAGGATGTTGTGAAACTTGCTGTTTGAAATAGTGCAGCCTAGATCATACCAAAAATCTAGGACAAGGTAACCCTACCCCCTCATAGGGGTGTTTTGGCACTTTTACTTGGTATGTGCATTTACAGTGAGACTGTACATGATGGTTCATATCAGTATGAGTTTGAGAACAGAGTTTAGTAGGGATTACAGTTCAGCTTTGTGTTATGACTGTTGTGAATCAAGGCCAAAGTGTTGCCCAGCTTTGATTATGTTTTTCATTCTTTCTTTTTGCTAGGTAGTTTACCATCATAGCTTCAGAAAGACCCGATATTCCCCAAGTTGTGTGGACTCGTTTTGGTAGGTTTTGTAAAGCTCCAGACCATGTTGCTGGTCAACTGTAGACACCCCATTTTTGACCGACCTCAAGACTTAGATGTCATCGTTTGTGCACTCGATGATTGTGGTTGTTTATGCTCATTTTGAGTGCTCAAAGTTCTCGGCGGAATGCCTTGTCTTTGAGCCTCTAAACCCTCTTTGTTTTGTGCTTGTTTTTGGACCAAACCTTAGTGCCTCTTGCCTGGAGGGGGGAAGGGCCTTGTCGGCCATTTGAAGTGGTCAGTCGGCTAGGTGAGGTGGCCGACGGTCATTTTTCTCCTTTTTCAGATATTTTCTTAGCCAGCTGTGCCAGCTGTTGTTCACTGAATGCCATCTCCATACACGTGTATGGAGGGATGAATGAAAGCCTTTGGCTTGGATTTCTATATAATGGGGGGTCTCTCCCCATTTGGGGAGGTTAGATAATTTGTGAGCAAATTTCCTCTCTCTCTCTCTCTCTCTCTCTCTATTTTGTGCTTGAAAGTGAGAATTCTCTATAATTTTGCACTAAGAACCTTAACCAAACATCTTCATCTTGGAGCTGAGGTTCTTTGAGGCTTAGTTTGAGCTTCTAAGGGTGGTTTAAGCTCAGAATTGTGATTGATTTTGTGCTGTGCTTCAAGAGGTAAAGACTTACCTTGTAGGCTTTGTTTTACCCAATTGAATTGCCATCTTTTTTACACTATTTTTGGCCTGGTTTTCAACTATAAAAAACTCTAATTTTTGTGCCTTAACATGTTGGTTTGAGATCATTTTGTGCAAAGGGGGTAGTCCACCCTTCTTGTTGCCTAATTGTGAAACTTTTTGCATAATCTTTTAGCATATTCAAACCAAACCTTTTGGCCCTTTAAATCACTAAAATTCAGAGCTATTTCAGTGGTAAAAAAGTGTGCTTTGAAGTCCAAAAATGGAGGGGGTAGCCTCCCCTCCTTGTGTCTCACTTCCATGCCTAGTTAGCATGCTATGGTAGCATGTTTTTATGGCTTAACCTAGTTTAATTCAGGCATGTTTTAGGCTCTGATTTGGCATGATTTCGCTCTGTTTTGGGCTTCTTTGATCATATGAACCATGTTTTGTATAGTTATAGTGCAAATGCCTTCACTAGTTTAGTGTTTTAGGCCTCTAAACTTGATTTGCTTGAGATGTTTGCATGTTGAAGTGTCATTTAACATGTAATTTCAGTGTTTATAGTTCTGTCACATGCTCATTTATTTCACTCTTTCATTGCTTTTGAGAGTTGTGTTTTGAGTCTTGTTTGCAAGCTAACATGTGAGCATGTTTTTCTAGTCTTTTATGCTTCAATCTTAGCATGTTTTAGCCACTATTTTGGCATGTTTTTGCTCTATTTTGAGCTGGTTTAGTCAGTTGAGCTTGGTATTGCATGCCTCTAGTGTAGTGCTCTTCACTAGTTTAGTGTTTTTGGCTTTTGAACATGTTGTGCATGAGTTGCTTGCATGTTGTAGCATCATTTTTCATGCCATTTCAGCACTGAAATATCTGCAACGTCCCTCATTTCTTCACTTTTCCATTTGTTTTGAGGGTTGGTTAACCTTAAGGTTGTGTTTAAGCTTGAGATAGAGCTTCTGCTCAATGGTTTTAATCCTCTTTTGAGGGTTTCTACTAACCAACGGCATGATCTCTCTCATGTCTTAAGTCATCCTTTGGTTGACCCCTCTCTCATTAGAGGACACTCACCTTGGACTTAACCGGTTAAAGAATGATTTGGTAATGTAAAATGTGGAAACAAAATTTAACAAGTAAAACAGAAACAAGATAAACATGTTGTGTTGCATTGCATGTGTTTGGATCAGGCGTTAATCCAAACACAAGAAATGTGGGACGTTTCATACTCAAAGTGATGAAACGTGTCACGTTTCTTGGTCGCCGTCACCCTTGATCATACATGATAGGGTGGTGGTCCTTTGAGTCTTATTTGTGCATTCATTAAGCTTGTACAAGCTTGACTCTTTGGCCATCATGCATTGAAAATGCTTGGTTGGTGGCTTGAGAGCCAAGTGCTACACTCCTTTGAGTTTGAGAAGTGATAAGGAGGGTGGCAATACACACATTTCTTGAAAAATGCATTGCTTTGCCTCTGTTGCTCTCTGTTGCAGCAAAAGCAGAAGTGCAGAAAATGGGGTGGTCGACCGGCCAGTTAAGGTGGCCGATAGCCGCTTTTTGTAGCCGACTGACCACCAGTGAATTTTTGTGCAAAAGTGTTCCTGTGTTGGAGCAGAGGCAATCTGGAAGTTGGTACAGTTTTCAGAGATCAAATGAGTGCAAACAGAGGCAACCGACGGCAAGGCGATGGCTTTTCAAGAGCAAGCTAATCGAGCATGCACGTCTGCCTCATCTGTGAGGCCACTTAATTGTTTTATTAGCTAGTTATAGCCAATTAATACAAGTGTTGTAATTAATTAGTTTAATCTGTTTTGTAATATTTTAGCTAGCTTAGAATAGTTAGTTAATTTATTTCAATTGTTGTAATGATTATCTAGAATAGTTGATTAATTCATTTTGTAATAATTAGCTTAGCTTAGTGTAGCTTAGCTTATTCATTCGGACCCTCCTTCGAGAGGGCACAATGTTGTAATAAGTGTGCGTGCGTGTGTGCATGTCTTCCAACCCTACGTCTTTCTCCCTTTTATTTATCTGCTTTTGATGGTTAGACTATCGACATTTTTGATTAGCATACCTTATGCTTGCATGCTTGCATCCATTCATTTGTCTTGCATGCACCGAGGCTCGGCGCATCATTCAAACCGCACCGTCATTTCAATACACTTATTTGAAGACATGTTTCAAAGCATGTTATCAAATTGAATCATATGCCATATTAGTAGCCGAGCCTATTAATTTCATATTGCATGTGTTGCATTAGGCATCCTGTATAGTTAGGATCACGCATTCTTTCTAACTAGTTTTTGTTTTGGCTTGGAGTATTCGGTAAGCTTTTATGCTTTAGCATACTTGCATGAGTGTGATTGCCATGTTGCCATGTTTCGCATGTTTGCCATAAGGCTATGTGCTTATTTGCTAAACTGCATGAAATGCCTGTGGATGAAGGCTTGATTGTTTGAATTGGAACAATTCAACAAATGTAAGTTTTAAGCCCACTTTACGAAGTGGCAAATCATGTTTTAAGCCATTTGAGGTGGCAAATCCGTATTTTAGCCCACTTGAGGGTGGCAAGTTCGAACCATTTTTGGAAACAAACATGAGTTGAATTTATTCCAAGTCTTGCGACTTAGTCTATGCTTGCTTTTGTGTGTCACATAGTAAAGTTAGCTAATAATTGGAATAAGAACACATGTGTTTATAAAACAACATATCATGCTCAGTAGAGGCCGATCCTTTGATCGGGTGAGCGGGGATGCTCATTTCAGAACCTTCTTCTCTCGTACCCAAGTTCCCGAGGTGAGGCAACTTTGGTGATGACGGACACATGGCCTTTGGCATGAGTCAGGGTTTGCTAAATTTCCCAAAAATAAAATATTTAGGTGGCGACTTTGTAATCTGGCAAAGCAATCCAGTTTTGGCATTATTTGATTCAAAATCAATTTTTCAAAATGATTTGATGGATTGGACTCTTTGGTGTTTATTAGTTTCACATTGCACTTGTGAAACTAGATTCAGAACCTTTACAGGAGTCCGAACTGTAGGACCAATTCGAGCTCTCTAAAAGGCGACGCGAAGAAAGTCGAGTCTACAGTTTCTGGCGACTCTGCTATGGATTTAGAAAACTTGACTCGAACTCATGATATGTTGTTTTATCTACATTTATGTGTTTCGTTGCATTGCATTTGCATTGGTGCGCCTAAGTCACTGCGTTTGCCATCTGCTATTCCTGAGTGGTTTGCTAGAGGCTTGCTTGGAAAAGCGTGCCGTAAGGCTGACAGGTTGCGGGCTCTGCCACGATGGAAACACAAACCTTGGATCTGGACTACCGCTGTACCGTTTGATCCTCCTTTCACTTGTCGGTGTTAGGAGCGAGAGGTATATTAGGTGCTCTTGCTGAGGCACCCTTTTTGACCAATCGACCTAGTTGCATATCGGAAGCCTTAGAGACTGTTCCAAACTAGGACAAGTTGCTCACCCGAATGTAGGTTTGTTTGAAACTGCTTGCATGCGTGGTGAAACCCTAGCTCTTGACAAAACTAGGACAGGGTAACCCTACCCCCTCATAGGGGTGTTTTGGCTCTCACTTAACTTGTATGTGCTTTACAGTAAAACTGTACAGGGATGTGCATATCAGTCGCCAAGTTGGTATATGTTTTGGAGCATAATTCAGTAAAGGCACAGTCATTCAGCTATGCTCATATCTGTTCTAGTGAAATCAGGCTGAGATGCTGTTTGTTTTCTCTTTTGCAAGGTAGTCCTGGAACCATAGCTTCGGAAGGCTCCAATATCCCCCAGGTACTCTTGACTTGTGTCAATAGACTTTGTCAGGCCAGAGATTCAGTTCAAAAGAGCAACTAGTGTTTCCTTCGCCGGTGGCAGGGCAAAGAAAGGCCAATCAGGGCTCACTGGTTCAACTGATCTGACAGTCACCAGTCACATCACCTTTGTTCAAACTCAGTAGATCTGTGATGGCACATAGTCTGGAAGAAGTTACGGCAATGATAGCAGCATTAAACTAGGGAATCGCCAGACAAGATGATACTAATGCTGAAATGCAACACCCATCTGGGGCACCTGCCACACATCCAGCCTCGGGACACTAGCCGAACTTTGAGCCACTTCCGCCAGGTGAAGATTTGCATGGTCCGGATCCCTGAGAAGGGTTGGCTCAAGCCCGAGTTTTCAGACCCCTGGTGCAGCCTAATGAGAGGCTTTATCCCCTTGATGCTAATGATCTCGATCCGACCGCGGTGAAAATTGTGAACCTTGAGAAGCAATTCAAAAAGGCACAGGGCCTTAACTCCATTCCCGACATTGAGGATGGGTACACTGAGGCTGCCGCACAACTCCCAAACAGATTCAAAATGCCACATATTGACCGTTTCGACGGGTCTGGAGATCCTATGGTACATATCTGGCTTTTCTTGGACGTTTTGAAATCGATGAGTCTGACTAAGCCTCAAAAACTCTCTCTGTATGGAAGAACCCTATTGGGCATAGTAGCTACTTGGTATGCCAAGTTGGAGGATACAGTGAAGCTAAACTGGGAAGAGTTGACTGAGGCCTTTGTCAATCAATACTCTTACAATACCCAAGTTGAAATGACCACCCAAGAGCTTGAAGCAACCCACCAGAATCCTGCAGAGTCTTTTGTGGAATTTGTTGCAAGGTGGAGAGCAAAGGCAACACAGATGATAGATCGCCCTTCTAAGAAGGACCACGTGTAAATAGTGGTGCAGAACCTTGAGCATGATATGTTGCAAAAGTTAATAGTGGCTCCACTGTTCACTTTCAAAAGTTTGCATGAATTGGGGGTTCAGATCGAGAATGCATTTAACAGAGGGATTATCCCCAGAACAAGCGAATCAACAAGGAGGGTGTTTTTCGGGAGTACCAATGCTGGCGGTAGCACTATTCCCAAACCTACTGAAATCAATACAATCACCACAGCCGACCCTTTTGCCAAATGAAGCCTACAAACAGCTGGCCCAACCCGAGCTTAGGGCAGAACTTTCACCCCTCTCTATATAAGCCTAACTAGCGCACTAAAAGTCTTGATGGAAAGAGGGTATCTCAAACCCCTTGATCATCAACCTCTGCCTGACCCACTCCCTGCCAGACATAACCCCACCAAATACTACGTATATCATCAGCAATGCGGTCATGGCACAAATCGTTGCTAATGCCTTCATCATGAGGTCCAGAATCTTATCGACAACCAGACGATAGCTCCACCTCAAAACCCCAAGGACCAAGTACCTCATCGACACCTCAATCTAATCCATATACTGCCATCCACCTACAACCCCAGTATATACATCACCCCGACCCATCTACCCAAGCCTGAGGTTTTTATCTCAGAAAGCATGGACTTGTGTATGATGGATGCACTCGAGCCCCAATCATCTCAAACTCGTGAACCCACTACTTCTGAGCTAATGAAAATGATTGAAGATCTTCAGAGAACAGTGGCAGATTTAGCCTTTGGGGTTTTACCTCCATCATCGACCACATCACGGGCTAAAAATTTCAATCCAAAAGGCTCCTCAATCTTGGGGCGAGCTGCAATTGAAAAGGGCCAACCTAAAGCCATCTCAAATCTGGGTGGTGGCATGTCAACAACAACTGGGCTCCGCTTTGATATAGCAACCCAATCCCTTGGCAAAGTGGAGATGAATGGTAAGAACAAGGTAGGGGCAGGCATTGGTCTCTATGAACATCTTCAGTGGGCTGTTGAGGCTTTGAAGGCTGAAGGACTGAACAAACAGCAAGTGCTTACAGTTGTTGCAAAGACTGTGGATGATGCTTTTGCCACTCAAGTTCAAGGTATTTCGAATCAAGGGGCAAGCCATGAAAAGGGTTGTCGTACTAGAAACGTCCATTTCAGCTCCAATCCTACACTCGGAAGAGATCATCAACCCAGTCAACACCTGCCAACCACTTTGCTGGTACATCCAACATAACTCTACAAAACCCCAACGCACCAACCCCGAGGCCAGAGGGTCTTCACCCCGCTTCACATGTCCTTATCCAAAGCCATGGACGAGTTGATCAAAAAAGGCTATCTCAAACCCTTTAAGCCTCGGCCTCTCCCAGATCTCCTTCCAGTTAAGCATAATCCGGCCAAGTACTGTGCCTTCCATCAACAAACCGGCCATGACACTGACCTTTGTTTTCATCTTCGCCATGAATACAAGATCTGATTGATAAAGAGGTCATCGTCGCACCAGGTCCTGCAAAGTCTATCGGTACTAGATCGATGAACTTAGGGGATAATGGGATTATTTGAACGGGGGATGAACCACTTGCTGATGGCGCTCATTTTTACTCCAGATGTGGTGGATGGCACGCACTGTTTTGAGCAATGTGCAAATGTTGGTTATTTTACTTCCTGACTTGGGTATTGAGTCAGTTTTGTTATGTTGTTTTGAGTCTGTCTTGTTGTGTTAGAGTCTGGTGATTTCGGGGGTGTTACCTCAGGCATCACTATCTTGTTTTGTGTTTGTCTTTTACACTCTTTATTTTGAGTCTGTTTCTGCCATTGAAGCCAGTTGTGCTAGAAGATCTGAATAAAATGGCAGAGATTTTCACCCACTTTTCTGTGCCTTGAAATCATTGCATTGACCTAAGTTTTTCAAAACTTTTCTAACACTATGATGAAAACAAAGAGGAAGGAATTCCTCGGGATTTGCAAAAATTTGATTGATTAAGAGAAAGAGAGGCATGCTAAGCCCTTAATGAATGAGATCATGTTTGTTAATGTGAGTACTGGAAAAGATCTTAGCTTGATCCAAATTGGTTCTGCAATGTCTTCAGCGCGAGCGACTAGTCGCTTTATTAAAAGATTTCAAAAATGTTTTGCGTGGTCCTGCGAAGACATGCATGGAATTGATCTTGAGATTGTGCAGCATAGGATCACTCTCTGCCTCGAGACTCGACCCCTTTTGCTTTCAAACCTTGAACCTTGACTTAGAATGTTCAAGCAAGCAATCACAATATAAGGCTTGTATGGCCGGATTGGAAGCAACCCTTGAACTAGGGGCAAAAAGGTCAGATCAAAAAGGTTAGATGTCATCAAAGGAAGCTTGCAAAGCTAGATCAGAAGTAGCCCATGAACTAGGGGAAAAAATGTCAGATGTGCTGAAAGATTTAAAAAGATGAGTCATTTTGCAAACCAATGAAGATCGGCAAGAAAGCCAAATCCCAGAATCTGAGAGAAGATAAATTATTGCTGAAGGACAATCGAGTTCCTATCCACAACACTAGGGGCAAATTTCGACTTGGTTGGATGGACTCCTACATCGTCAGCGAACAACAGCCATTCTCATGGATTCAGATGGCTTAGATATCCTATGACCAATCGACATGGATAAAGTTAAACTTTTTTATCCTTGAGAGGCTTGCTGGGCCGAAAACCTGGAAGGGCGACCCAGGCAAAAGTTAGAGCAGAGAAAAAGAAAAGAACAAAAATGAAAAAATGAAGAAAAGAAAAAAAGAAAAGAAAAGAAAAGAGAGAAAGAAAAGAAGAAAAAGAAAAGGAAAAGAAATGAAATGAAAAGAAAAGAAAAACATAGCTCGCAAGGTTGAAAACCCAGAAAGGACAGCCTTGATAAAAGTTAGAGCACAAAAGGAAAGTGTCAACACCCGAGTGAACCTCAACCCGGAACTATGTACGGCCTGATTCCCATGTTTGGGATACGTAGGCAGCTTCATCCTAAAGTTCGGCCCCAACCATTTCAAGCCTGCTTGGCCCATCCATGTTGACTGGCTTATCCTTGTTCAGCTCGGCTATCCCATCCATGTGCGAATTGGCTTGTCTTCATTTAGACTCGGTTGTCCTATTCCGTTGGAAGATTCAACTGTAAGATGATTCAAAGTTCAGATCTGAGGTAGTGCATCTCAAGAGTAGATTCTATGTTGGTCGAGCAATGGCCATTTGCAAAAACAGTTTTTGAGAATTTTTAATGAGGTTAACTAATTCTCTCGAAAATTATTCATTTTTTTCCCCAAACTGGACCATTTCTTGGCCCCAAAAAAGGAAAATTTTCAGTGCGCACAACCTAACCTATATGATTTCAAATCAGAAAATCGAACAAGTATGTTAATCTAACTCTCATGTTGGTCAAAATTGTTTTAGTAGAAAGCCAAACCAAAAAAATGGTCAAAATGATGAACTAGGGGCACAGTCGAGTCAGGTTTTCTATCTTTTCCCCCTTGTCAATGTACTTGCTGGAAAGGGCACCATATTTGCTAGAAAGGGCACTATACTTGCCAGAAAGGGCACAGCTGAAGTTAGCAGCAGGGGGCCAAGCGCTCTCTCATCCTCTAAACAATGAGGTACCAAGTCCACGAACTAGAAATGGAGCGTGATATTCGACTCCCTCATCTGGACGGGTCTGATCACGTCTAAACTGGCCAAGGGCATCATCAATCGATGTCAAATGTTGATTTGTTACGCATCTGGTCGCACCACAACCCCTCTGCGGGAGAAGCTCACTAGTTGTGAGCGAAACAAGAAGCATCTAGTAGAATACTAGGGGCAAGAGCCCACAACTTCCTGTTTATCCACCAACCACCCAGGGGAGGGATAAAAAAATAAGAGAAATGGAAGAATAGAGAGATGTGCGTTAAGAGGAAAAAGTGAGAAAAGGGCTTTTTCAGAAAACTAGAGATTGAGTGCCATAATGATGTGAGGATCACAAATGAGAAAGGGTGGGAAACAATACCTGAAGAAACAGACTCCTCATGAACTGAGAGGTCTCCCACTGGTGGTACACATTCGAGTGTTGTCTTTATTGCTTTTGTTTGTCTCGATTCTTGTTTTGAGTCATTTCGAGTGTCAATAGATGTGTTTAGGTTGTTTTACCTTTATTTTCCTTTGTCGAGTCGTTTTGACTATGGTCAGTCGTAGGCTCAATACCCGATCCAGAACTCATTTCTCAATTTCAATTTCAAATTGTTTTGTGCTCAGAGTGCTGTGCCATTCTCCACATTTGTACAAAACAAGATCTTTTCTTTCATGAACTGCAGGGTTCAACCCAGGTCATGTGAGAACAATCGAATCAGGACCTATCTGAAGCTACATAGGTTCCGGACTGCAAAACAAAAGAAAAGAGAGAAAATTTGGAGCATCTTAGTGTGTTTCAACTTCGACAAGTTCCAAGACTGCATTCCAGGTGTACCATCTTAGGCCTCGCCTTTCTTTGGAGTATGAGTGTACCTCGACCCCAAGCTTAAGCCTGCTTCAAGTCAGAATGGCAGTCCAAGCGGCACCCGTGGTTTTCACATGCAGATGTTACCCCTCGCCAATATGGACGGGATGTATCCTTTTTGAGCTGAGCATGTTGCAAAGTCCTTTGAGAGGTAAAATTGGAGGCACCAAAGTACATATTTGATGCCCCTTTATTGCATAGAATGTGCATTTTTACATACACTTCTGTTGCATGCGTGCCGCGCATCGTTATGATTCATGAATAGAATATGTTTGCTTTCAATTCCACATAGAATATGCTTATGTTTCATGCACAAAACATGCTTTCGATCATGCATAGAATATGCTTATGTTTCATGCATAGAACATGCTTTCAATGAACATCCTGCATCGGTTGTTTATCTTGCATGGAACATGCATTGTCAATGTATTGCATTATGAACCAATAATCTCACTCTTTGCATCTATCGCACAATAATCTCACTCTGTGTATTTATCGCACAATAATCTCACTCGGTACATTTATCATACCAATCATTCACTTTGTATCACACTCGCACTATTTTGTGCAATTTACACTCGTGCTTTCTTGCGCATCGCGCTTTCTTGTGCAATTTACACTTGCGCTTTCTTGCGCATCACCCTTTCTTGTGCAATCTTACACTCGCGCTTTCTTGCGCATCGCACTATCTTGTGCATTTCATTACATGCTCTCATCTTGCATAGAAAATGTTTGTTTCTTTTGCATAGAACTTGCATCGCGCTATTTTGCGCACCTTACCTGCACTCTTTAGTGCATTGCTGGCGCTATTTTGCGCACCTTACCTGCACTCTTTAGTGCATTGCTGGCGCTATTTTCTGCAACTTACCTGCACTCGTTTGTGCATTGCTCGCGCTATTTTGCGCCCCTTACCTACACTCGTTAGTGCATTGTATCGTGCTATTTTGCGCACCTTACCTGCACTTGTTTGTGCATTGCATCGCGCTATTTTGCGCACCTTACTTGCACTTGTTTGTGCATTGCATCGCGCTATTTTGCACACCTTACTTGCGCTTGTTTGTGCTTTGTATGGCACTATTTTGTGCATTCACATTGTTCGCACTGTCTTGTACACCTTGCATCGCACTGTCTTGTGCACCATGCATCGCACTATTTTGTGCACCTGCATCGCGCTATCCTGCGCATTCACCTGTGTGGCACTGTCTTGTGCATCCTCTGATGTCTTGTGCACTTGTATAGCATTGTCTTGTGCATTTCACATTACTTGCACTGTCTTGTGCACCTGTATAGCACTGTTTTGTGCATTCCTTTTGCATCGCACTGTTTTGTGCATTCCTTTCGTATCGCACTATTTTGTGCATTTCAAATCACTCGCATTATTCTGTGCATTCACTTTTATTCGTACTATCTTGTGTATATTTGCATCGCACTGTCTTGTGCATACTTGCATTGTACTATTTTGTGCACACATGTATAGCACTGTTTTGTGCATTCACCCTCACTTGCACTGTCCTGTGCACATTGTTTTTTTTTGTATCATTCGTATTGTCTTGTGCATTGCAATTCAATCGCACTGTCTTGTGCACCTGTATAGCACTGTTTTGTGCATTTTCTTTGCATCGCACTATCTTGTGCACTCTCCGATCTAGGAGACCTTAAATCCTCTAAAGGTGCAATTCCTTTGGTGTTTGTCATGCCCGAACGACTTTTGGTGGTCTGGTATAGCCGCCTGCCTGTGTTTGCGGTGAGTTCCAAAGAGATCAACTGAGACGGTGGAAACTAGAGTTTGAATGATGATGCCTAGAACGCAATGGTTTGGGATTTTTGAGACTAAAGTCAGGTTTAAATACCCAGGGGTGTATCCTCGGCTTGAAATCTATATGGCAGCCCCATAGGTTGAGGTAGCATATAAGTGCCTCAATTCTGGATGCTGAACCAACCTAGTCTGTCACCCTGTTGGAGAATAGGGAAAGCTGCGACCATAGTCAGGGAGAAAAGTAGTAGCTGTGGTTCAACCGAGAAGAAGGGGAAGATCCCCATCAGTATGAGGTGAGTCATTGCCAAGGTGAGTAATTGCCAATTGCCCCTGTGAGGTACCTTAACTTCCTAGCTACTACATCATCTATTACTTCTATCGCATTGCATATAACATCTGTCGCATGCATCTACTGCATTATCCATTTTATTGCCTGCATCCTTTCCATGTTAAGCTTAGTCTGGCATGTGCTCACACATTTCCTTCGTTGAAGCATAGTTCTGTGACAATGTGTACGTGCCTATTCCACTAAGAGAATTGTGGTCTGAGGGTGTCGGCACCTTTTCTATGTTAGACATGGTCTATTTTGTGTCCATACCTTTTCTAGGTAAAATGTGGTTTGGCTTACGCCATATTCATTGCATCCATTGTGTAGACACCCAATTTTTTACCAACCTTAAGACTCAGATGTCATCGATTAAGCGCTCGGTGATAGTGCATGTTGTGCTCGTTTCGAGTTTCCAGAGTTTTGGCCAAGTGCCTTGCCTCCGGGCCTCTGAACTCTTTGTGCTTCGGCTCGGTTTGCGGACCAAGCCTTGTTTTCCTTGCCTGAGGGAAGGAGAGGTCTTGTAAACCCCTTTTTGTGGCCGTAGAACACTTTTCGTGGTCGTAGGCCACTTTTTCCCATTTGGAGACAGTTTTCATTTTTCCGAGCCTTCGGCTGCGCGCCTTGTCTCGGGACCGCTTAATGTTCTCCGTTTGGCGGGGTTTTTGAACCACACCTTGTTTCCTTGGCCCAGAGGGCCACTGTGGTTTGGGAGACCACTTTTGTGGTCGTAAACCACTTTTGGTGGTCGTCAGCTAGTTTTCGAGGCTACCGACTGCGTGCCTTGCCACCCGAACTTTCGTCTTGCATCCGCTTTGGTTTGTTTTTGGTACAAACCTTGTTTTCCTTGTTTGGAAGATGGTACAAGGGTGGGAGACCAGTTTCACTCCCTGCAAACCACTTTCCTTCCTGCCAGCTAGTTTTCTGATCTGACAACTGGTTTTCTTGCTCTTTGGACCATCTTTTCTGGTCAACCACCACACCTTTTGCTTGTTTTCATGCTGTTGACCATCTCCCACCATGGCCGACCAGTTGTTTTCTTGGGAGACCACTTAAAGTGGTCGGCCGACCACTTAAAGTAGCAGGCCGACCACTTCAAGTGGTCGGCTGCTTTTTGTCACCTTTTTGGAGATATTTTTGGCCAGCTAGCACAGCTGGAGAGCACAAGAACCATCCTCCATACACGTGTATGGAGGGATGGCCTTGAGCCTTAGCTTCTTGAAGAAGCTTGTGCTTTTGCTCTCTATAAGAGGGAGGCTCCCCCTCCCTCCTCCAGGTTCAATTTTTTGGGTTAGGGAGTGATAGATACACCTTTATCTTTATATCTCTCTCTTTGCTTCATTTTTGTGCCTTAAAGTGTCATTTTGTTTCACTTTTGTACACAAACAAACACTGAAACACCATACTCTTGGAGTTGAGGTCCTTGAAGTTGTTTTTGGAGTTCTTGGACTAGTTTGAGCTTAAAGAAGCTGCTGGAGTTGCAGCTTTGAAGGTGGTCTTCAAGGGTGAGCTTTTAACCTTTTAAAGCCCCATTTTTGCTTAAGCTTTTAGGCCTACTTGCATGCTGTTTTAGGCTTAATTCTTAACTACAAAAAGTTCTGAATTTTGGTGATTAAGATCTTTGTTTAAGGTCACTTTTGTATTTGGGGTTGTTTACCCCCTCTTAGCCTTGTTTGGCCTTGCTTTTGTGCCTTCTTTGTGAGCTTTTGGGACCACCTTGTTTTGGCCTTCTCACCACTGAAATCCAGAGGAATTTCAGTGGTGGGGATGGTGTTTTGAGGTCCCAAAAAGGAGAGGGTCATCCCCTCTCCTTGTGTCTTCAATACTTGTCTTGAATGCCTCATGTGTGAGCATGTTTGTTAAGTTTATGTTGGCCATATCTTAGCTTGTATTTGGGCTTATTTTGCTAAGGCATACCACTGTTTTTACTTGGTTTGGTCACTCCATGCATGGTTTATACACTTGTAGTGTAAATCTCATAAACTAGCTTTGTATGCTTCATGAAGTAGCATGTCATTCTAGGATGCTTTTGGCTTAACTTCAAGAAGCTTTTGTCCATGTTTTAGCATGCTCTAGCTCTGATTTGTGTTGTTTTGGTCATGCATGCCATGCTTTGTATAGCTATAGTGCATTCTAGCTTGTTAGCTTTGTGTGTCAAGTCCATTAGCAAGCTTTGCTTGGACTCTTTGAATGATTTGGCATCATTTCATATGTGATTTCAGCCCATGTTTCATGCTCATGCACTTGCATTTATCACTTATTCAATGCGTTGGAGGGTTTCCCCCTTTATGCCTTAACATGAGTCATTGCGTATGTCTTTATGCCTTAGCTTGCGAGCCATCATTTCATGTGTTTTTGGGATTATTTTTCCATGATATAACCCTGATTTTTGTTGGTTAAGTTATCCCATGCTTGGTCTTAATAGGTGTAGTGTAATCCACCTTATTTGCCTTATATGCATCATGCCTTATGCCCTTCATGCAAGCATATTTTGGCTTCTTCCATGCTTGTTTTAGACTCATCTTGACATGTTCTAGGACTGTTTTAGGTTTCCCTTTCCATATGCTTCATGTTTTGCATAGCTATAGTGTAAGTGCCTATGCTAGCTTCAAGCTTTGGGTACCATAACATGCTTTATTTGTGTTATTTAGATGATTTGGGGTCATTTAATACTTCATTTCAGAGCATGTAGCATGATTATGTTCCCACATCTTTTATGATTTAAGTGCTTAAAAGGGTTGTGCATTATTGCCTTGCTTGTGCCTAGCTTGTATGCTTGCATGCCCCGACCTTTGAGTCCCTAACTTAGCATGTTTTGGTCATTGTCTTGACCTATTTCAGCTCTGTCCATGTTTGGTTCATGCACTTGTGCCATGTATTGCATGCCTCATTTGTAGTCCTCTTTACTAGCTTCATGCTTTAAGGACCTTTGCATGCTATGCTTGCTTTGTTTGAATGATTTGGCATCATTTCTTACTTAATCTCAGTGCATTTAGTGTTGTCACACTTCCGCATTTATCACTCCTTGAGCCTTCTTGAGGGTTGTACGCTTAGGCCTACTTGGTTGGCCAATGCATTGTGCATGCATGCTTTGGATTTTAGTGCCTTTGTTTTGGGTGTTATGGCCACTAATTTGGGCATGGCTGAGGCCTATCCATTTTGATTTAAGTCCATTGAGCATTGTATATGCCATGTAGTTCATCGCATTGTGTATGCCATGTTGTTTCATTACATTTGTGTATACCATGTTCATTGCATTGCATATGCTAGTTGTTGTTCTTAGCATTGTGCATTGTGCATGCCATTAGCCTTGTTAGGTTGTTCATGTTGCATTGCATGTTTGCATGCTTGTCCCTTGTATCTTGTTCACATGCTTGTGCATTGCATGTTTGCATGCTTGAATCGCATTGTGTATGCCATGCTTGTGTTGCATCGTGTTTGGAATAGGTGTTAGTCCGAACACGGGAAATGAGGGACGTTTCATACTTGAAGTGATGAAACGTGCCTCAATTCTCAGTCGCCGACGCTCTTGATCATATGTGATAGAGTTTTAGGCCTTATGTGTTTATGTGTGCATTCATTTTCATATTGAATTGTGCAACTTCGCCTCTCGGCCATCATGCATTGAAATGCGCAATTGGTGGGCCGAGGGTCGAGAACCACACCCCCTTGAGCTTATGAAATGATAGGGAGGGTGGTTGTGCACACATACCTTGCAAATACATTGCCATGCCCTTTCTTGCTCTCTGTTGCCGAAAACTGGAGTTTGGCAGCAACAACTGGTTGGCCAGCCAGTAAAACTAGCTGGCCGGCCAGTAAAACTAGCTGGCCGACCACTTTTTCTGGTTTGTAGTAGCAAAAAGTGGTCGGCAGGTGGCTGCAAACACCAACAACTGGTCGGCCACCCTCCCACAGGTCCCCAAGGTGAGTTAGAAGCGTTTTGGAGCTTGGTGCAAGTTTTTGAGAGCATTTGCAAACAGAGGCAAATCGGGGCATCGCGACGGATTTCCGAACGAGGCGACCGGGCTTGCATGCATTCTTCCCTCTGAGGGCACCTTTGTTTACTGCTTTACTTAGCTAATTTGCTTAGCTAGTTTATGCTTTGGTTATGTAATTTAAGTAGTTAATGCGTTTAGCTGCTTAATTATTTTGTAATAGTTAGTTAACTAGGGTTAGTTAATTAGCTTCGTTGTGATGTAATAATCGGTTTAATTAGCTTAGATTAGCTAGTTAGCTCTTTATTCGGACCCTCCGTCGAGAGGGCCAACTGTTGTAATCAGCGTGTGTGTGTGTGATGCATGTCTTCCAACCCCAATTTCTTTCTCCCTTTTACTTAACCGCTTACGATGGTTAGTTTTAGGGCATATTTCGTTTAGCATAACTTATGCTTGCATGTGTGCATCCATTCATCTGTATTGCTTGCACCGGGCTCAGCGCATCATACAAACCAGCATTGTATTTTTAATACACTTACTTGAATACGTGTTCAAACAGCATGTTATCGAGTTGCATTTCACATGACATTCTAGATAGCCGAGCCTATCTAAGTTGCATTTTCGCATGTGTTGCATTACCCATCTTAACATGAACTAGGGTCATTCATGATTTTCTAACTAGTTCTTTGTTTTGGCTCGGAGTACACTGTGAGTGTTTACACTTTAGCATACTGCATGTGTGTTATTGACTGCCATGTTCAGCATGCTTGCCATCTAACTGCTTATGTGATTAACTGCCTAAATGCCTATGGGTGAAGGTTGGATTGTTTGAATTGGAACAATTCATTAAATCCCAAATTTAGCCTACTTGCGAGTAGCAAACTTCAAACCATTTTCAAACGAATATGCAATGTTTTGTTCCAAATTAGGCGATCTAGTCTATACTTGTATGCTGTGCACATCACGTAGTAAGATTAGCTAATTAACCGGAATAAGAGCACATGTGTTTTGAAAAACAAAATATCATGCTTAGTACAGGCCGATCTTTGATCGGGCGAGCGGGGGTGCTCATTGCATGACCTTCCCCTCTTGTACCCAAGTTCCCGAGCCGAGGCAACTTTGGTGGTGACGGACACGTGGCCTTAGGCACGAGTCAGGGTTTCCTAAATCCCTCCAAAATAAAATATTTAGGTGGCGACTCTGTGTCTGGCAAAGCAGTCCATGTTTGGAACTTCTTTATTAAGATCAGTTTTCCAAAAATGATTTGCCGAATTTGGACTCTTTGGTGATTTATCGGTCTCACATTACAGTTTGCGGGATTAGATTCAGAACCGTGACATTGAGTCCGAAATGTAGTAGCTCAGAACAAAACGAGATTCGCGCCCCTCGCGTCGCGAGCACGGATATCGAGAGTTCCCGGGAGCGCATCTACACATTGCATCGTACTTTGTTTTGTTGCATTCAGTATGCAGGATTATGATCTTTCCTCAGTAGATCATTCCTCACTTATATCATACCACCTAATTACTTGTATTCTTTCTGCGAAACACACAGTTCTGCATGTGCACATGCCTATTCCACTAAGAGAATTGTGGTTTGAGGGTTTCAACACCTTTTTTGTGTTTAATGTAGTTTGATGTTGCATCTCCATCCCTTTATGGTATTTGTGTGGTTTTGCACTGCTTGTGGTTTGATGATTCAATAACACTGTATATCATGTGCATTGTTTCGTTGCATTGCATATCATTTGTATTGTTTTGTTATATTGTGTATCATTTTGCATCCTACCCCTGAACTACGTTGGTTTGATTCCTTGCAAAGGAATACGTAGGCAACCCTCGGGTTCAACCAACTACATTTGTATTTTGTTTATTTGTCCAAGTCTTCGGCCTTGTCAAAAATGGGTCGTCTCTGGGCTTTGACATTCACTCACGTCATTTCATGACTCTGAGCTATATCAAAGAGGGGCAATTGTAGACACCCCATTTTTGACCGACCTCAAGACTTAGATGTCATCATTTGTGCACTCAATGATTATGCTTGTTTGTGCTCGTTTTGAGTGCCCGAAGTTCTCGGCGGAGCGTCTTGTCTTTGAGTCTCTAAACCCTCTTTGTTTTGTGCTTGTTTTTGGACCAAACCTTGGTGCCTTTTGCCTGGAGGGGGCAATGGCCTTGTCGGTTACTTTTTGGCCTTGTCAACCAATTTTCCCCCTTGTCGGCCACTTAGAGTGGACGGTCGGCTAGGTGAGGTGGCCGGCCAGCCACCTAAAGTGGCCGACGGCCATTTTTCTCATTTTTCAGATATTTTCTTAGCCAGCTGTGCCAGCTGTTGTTCACTAAATGCCATCTCCATACACGTGTATGGAGGATGAATGCAAGCCTTTGGCTTGGATTTCTATATAATGGGGGGTCTCTCCCCCATTTGGGGAGGCTAGATAATTTGTGAGCAAATTTCCTCTCTCTCTCTCTCTCTCTCTAGAATTCTCTCTCTCTCTCCCTATTTTGTGCTTGAAAGTGAGAATTCTCTACACTTTTGCACTAAGACCCTTAACCAAACATCTTCATCTTGGAGCTGAGATTCTTTGAGGCTTAGTTTGAGCTTCTAAGGGTGGTTTGAGCTCAGAATTGTGACTGATTTTATGTTGTGCTTCAAGAGGTAAAGACTTACCTTGTAGGCTTTGTTTTAGCCAATTGAATTGCCATTTTTTTTACACTATTTTTGGCCTGGTTTTCAACTATAAAAAACTCTGATTTTTGTGCCTTAACATGTTGGTTTGAGATCATTTTGTGCAAAGGGGTAGTCCACCATTCTTGTTACCTAATTGTCAAGCTTTTTGCATAATCTTTTAGCATATTCAAACCAAACCTTTTGGCCTCTAAACCACTGAAATTCAGAGTTATTTCAGTGGTAAAAAGTGTGTTTTGAAGTCCAAAAATGGAGGGGGTAGCCTCCCCTCCTTGTGTCTCACTTCCATGCCTAGCTAGCATGCTATGGTAGAATGTTTTTATGGCTTAACCTAGTTTAATTCAGGCATGTTTTAGGCTATGCTTTGGCATGATTTAGCTCTGTTTTGGGCTTCTTTGATCATATGAACCATGTTTTGTATAGTTATAGTGCAAATGCCTTCATTAGTTTAGTGTTTTAGGCCTCTAAACTTGATTTGCTGGAGATGTTTGCATGTTGAAGTGTCATTTAACATGTAATTTCAGTGTTTATAGCTCTGTCACATGCTCATTTATTTCACTCTTTCATTGCTTTTGAGAGTTGTGTTTTAAGTCTTGTTTGCAAGCTAACATGTGAGCATGTTTTTCTAGTCTTTTATGCTTCAATCTCAGCACGTTTTGGCCACTGTTTTGGCATGTTTTTGCTTTGTTTTGAGCTGGTTTGGTCAGTTGAGCTTGGTATTGCATGCCTCTAGTGTAGTACTCTTCACTAGTTTAGTGTTTTTTGGCTTTTGAACATGTTGTGCATGAGTTGCTTGAATCTTGTAGTATCATTTTCCATGCCATTTCAGCACTGAAATATCTGCAATCACCCTCATTTCTTCACTTTTCCATTTGTTTTGAGGGTTGGTTAACCTTAAGGTTGTGTTTAAGCTTGAGATAGAGCTTGTGCTCAACGGTTTTAATCCTTTTTTGAGGGTTTCTACTAACCAACGGCATGATCTCTCTCATGTCTTAAGTCATCCTTTGGTTGACCCCTCTCTCATTAGAGGACACTCACATTGGACTTAATCGGTTAAAGAATGATTTGGTAATGTAAAATGTGTGAACAAAATTTGACAAGTAAAACATGAACAAGATAAGCACATTGTGTTGCATTGCATGTGTTTGGATCGGACGTTAATCCAAAAACAAGAAATGTGGGACGTTTTATACTCAAAGTGATGAAACGTGTCACATTTCTTAGTTGCCGTCACCCTTGATCATGCATGATTTGGTGGTGGTCCTATGAGTCTTCTTTGTGCATTCATTAAGCTTGTACAAGCTTGACTCTTTGGCCATCATGCATTGAAAATGCTTGATTGGTGGCTTGAGAGCCAAGTGCTACACTCCTTTGAGCTTGAGAAATGATAAGAAGGGTGGCAGTACACATATTTCTTGAAAAATGCATTGCTTTGCCTCTGTTGCTCTCTGTTGCAGCAAAAGCAGAAGTCCAAAAAATGGGGTGGCCGACCGGCCACTTAAACTAGCCAACCGGCCAGTTAAGGAGGCCGACAGTCACTTTTTGTAGCCGACCGACCACCAGTGAATTTTCATGCAAAAGTGTTCCTGTGTTGGAGCAAAGGCAATCTGGAAGTTGGTACAGTTTTCAGAGATCAAATGAGTGCAAACAGAGGCAACCGACGGCAAGGCGATGGATTTTCGAGAGCAAGCTAACTGAGCATGCATGTCTCCCTCGTCCGCGAGGCCACTTAATTGTTTTATTAGCTAGTTGTAGCCAATTAATACAAGTGTTGTAATGAATTAGTTTAATCTGTTTTGTAATATTTTAGCTAGCTTAGAATAGTTAGTTAATTTTTTTCAATTGTTGTAATGATTAGCTAGAATAGTTGATTAATTCATTTTGTAATAATTAGTTTAGCTTAGTGTAGCTTAGCTTATTCATTCGGACCCTCCTTCGAGAGGGCACAATGTTGTAATAAGTGTGCGTGCGTGTGTGCGTGTGTGCATGTTTTCCAACCCTACGTCTTTCTCCCTTTTATTTATCCGCTTTTGATGGTTAGACTAGGGACATTTTCGATTAGCATACCTTATGCTCGCATGCTTACATCCATTCGTTTGTCTTGCATGCATCGAGGCTCGGCGCATCATTCAAACCGCATCATTATTTCAATACACTTATTTTAATACATGTTTCAAAGCATGTTATCAAATTGAATCATATCCCATATTAGTAGCCGAGCCTATTAATTGCATATTACATGTGTTACATTAGGCACCCTGTATGGTTAGGATCATGCATTCTTTCTAACTAGTTTTTGTTTTGGTTTGGAGTACTCGGTAAGCTTTTACACTTTAGCATACTTGCACGAGTGTGATTACCATGAGGCTATGTGCTTATTTGCTAAACTGCATGAAATGCCTGTGGATGAAGGCTTGATTGTTCAAATTGGAACAGTTCAACAAATATAAGTTTTAATCCCACTTTACGAAGTGGCAAATCATGTTTTACGCCCACTTGAGGTGGCAAATCCGCGTTTTAGCCCACTTGAGGGTGGCAAGTTCAAACCATTTTCGGAAACAAACATGAGTTGAATTCGTTCCAAGTCTTGCGACTTAGTCTATATTTGCTTGTGTGCGTCACATAGTAAAGTTAGCTAATAACTGGAATAAGAACACATGTGTTTATAAAACCACATATCATGCTTAGTAGAGGCCAATTCTTTGATCGGGCGAGTGGGGGTTCTCATTTCGGGACCTTCCCCTCTCGTACCCAAGTTCCTGAGGTGAGGCAACTTTGGTAATGATGGACACATGGCCTTTGGCACGAGTCAGGGTTTCCTAAATTTCTCAAAAACAAAATATTTAGGTGGCGGCTCTGTAAGCTGGCAAAGCAGTCCAGTTTTGGCATTATTTGATTCAAAATCAATTTTCCAAAATGATTTGCCGAATTGGATTCTTTGGTGTTTATCAGTTTCACATTGCACTTGTGAAACTAGATTCAGAACCGTGATAGGAGTCCGAATTGTAGGACCAATTCGAGCTCTCCGAAAGGGGGCTCGAAGAAAGTCAAGTCTAACACCAGAAGGCACAGACATGTGCATGATGGATCTAACACCAGAAACCCAATCCAGGCCCAAGGTAGTAGAAATGGAGAAAGAGAAGAATGTACTGAAGACAAGGTCGTCTGATACCCGTGTCATAAAGAAGGGAGTCTCGCTCGTAGAGGAGTACAATCACAGTTTATACATTGTGGCCATTGATCAACTGAAGCCAATAGTCTTACTGCCAGACTTTCTCAATATTAATGCTATCGGGGAAGGCCAGTTAGGGCAACATCAGAATGATTGACCTGAACAAGGCCTAAATGACTTGGCTGACTTAGAAGAGGATTTGGCTTATCTGGAGGAGGATCTGGAGGATTTGTACTTCTTCGAAAAGGAGGATACAAGCAGTGTTCAGGTGGGTTGGTAGGACCTGAGCCAGCCAGAAACAAGCAATGGATGGTTATGTAAGGAAGAGTCAGATGTGGAGGAACATATAGGAGAGACTGGGACAGAAGAGGAATTTGTTGTTAGGGTAAGGCTGAGGCTGCACCTTTTACTGAGAAGGAACAGGCACTGGAACAATTTCAAAGGGACATGATAGAAGAGATCCAGATGAAGATAGCTCTGGAGCAGGGCAAAGGAAAAGGGAAAGAAAAGCCTAAGACAATGGAGGGTGATGCCCAAACTACTAAAAAGGTCGAATGGGAGCCCAGCGACCGAAAAAGGATGTTGAAGAAGCTCAAAAAATATTGGGATTGAGAAACCAAGATTGTGGTCGAGGAAGAATGGTATGATGATGGGGCGCGTGATGTTAACATGCTCCAGATAGAACCTGATGCAAGCCCGGCCATGACTGTGGGAGAGTGGTGGGAAGACATGCATACACTGACAGAGGTTAGAAAACTGATACCCCAGACGACACTTAGGCCCCGTTTGTTTAGGCGCATCACAGTCCCGAGTGGACTATGATGGATAAACAGTATATATAGCTCATGTTTGTTTTGTGTTGTGGCCTCCAGATTGTTAGTCCGTTGGGACTGGAATGGGCCTTGGGCGAGGGTATTAGCAATCCGGGGTGAGAGATAATATTAGCAAACTAGTCCATTCGGATTGGGTGTTACCGGATGTTCGCCCAGAAGTGCGGCCGGTCAACCGATCAACGTAATTTTTTTTTTTTTTTTGGTTTTAATTTTTGGGCATTTTTTAGTTAACATTAATGTTTAATGTTTTTGTATTTTTTGTTAAGTGAAAATCATAATTTTATTTGTTTTATTATTTTATATTTATTTTATATAAAAATAATTTAACAATTCCCTCACTATCAATTCCCTCACTAACAAAACAAACACAATTTTACTAATCCCCTCACTATGAAAACAAACACAATTTTACTAATCCTCTCACTATCAATCCCCTCACTATTTTAATCCCCTCACTATCAATCCCCTTTCTTCTATCACTAAAAACAAACGGGGCCTTGGTATACTGACGAGATCAATCATATGACCCGGACCGGTCGGTACTTCAATGCCGCAGCATTAGACCAGCCAGAGACCTCTGGAAAGGAGGCTGAGAGATTAAAAGAGAAGGATGTTGAAGAAAAGATGGTCTTGAAACAGCTCAAGAAGATTCACATTGACATATCGATCTGTGGGCTGATAATGGCATCTTGGGAGTATAGGCAAGCACTGTTAGAGGCAATGAATCGGACTAAACTACCGATTGATACCACTGTCGACCAATTGGTATCATTGGTAACATATGGGAACGTTACGCCGGTGATATCTTTTACAGATAAGGAGTTACCACCTTAGGGTGCCAACCATAACTATCCTTTATATGTAACCTTGGAAAGTTAGAAAAAATGGATTTCGGTGGTGTTAGTAGATACCGGATCGGCGATCATTGTGTGTCCAGTGAGGACTGCCTATGCCATCGGTTTGAGGCCGATTGACTTTACACCCACGACCCAAGCTATCCTGCCTTATGACAATACCAGCTGGGATGTTATAGGAACGTTCAGGAGCCATATCCTAATTAACCCGTCCGAACATGAGGTGGAATTCCACGTCATGGACGTTCCGACCACTTTCAACATACTACTAGGAAGGCCCTGCCTACATCAGAAGAGGGTTGTGTCATCAACCGTCCATTAGTTAGTAAAGTACCCCTTCAAAGGCGGGATTGCCACTGTGTACCCCAAATATTGGGATTGAGAAACCAAGATTGTGGTGGATGAAGGCTAGTTGCTTGAATTGTGATAGTTTGATTAAATGTCCATTTTAAGCCCACTTTTTCAAGTGGCAAATTCATAAAACTATTTCAAATAGAACACGAAATCAAATGTTCCAATTCTGGCAAAGTAATCTATACCTTGTGTGCATCACATAGTAAGTTAGCCTAATAATCAGAACAAGAGCATATAATGTAAATAACAATCACATCATAATTAGTAGAGGCCGATCTTTGATCGGGCGAGTGGGGTGCTCAGTTCATGACCTTCCCCTCTCCTACCTAAGATCCCAAGCCGAGACACTTTGGTGATGACAGACTAATGGCCTTTGGCACAAGTCCCAGGTTTCTAAATTTCCCAAAAATATTTAGGTGGCGACTTTTAAATGTTGCAAGGCAATCCATTTTTGGCATTTGATTCAAACATCGATTTTCCAAAAGAATTTCTAGACTTTGACTCTTTTGCGTTTTCACTGTTTCACATTGCACTTTTGAAATCAGATTCAGAACCACAGGAGTCCGAACTGTAGGGCTAATCGTCTTCCGAAAGTAGAATGAAAAGTCGAGCCACAGTTTCTGGCGACTCTACTGGGGATGTAGAGAACTTGACTTGAAACTCATGATGTGTAGTTTTATCTACACTTATATATTCTTTGCATTGCATTTGCATGGTTACTTTAAGTCACCGTGTTTTCCATCTGCTATTCCTAGATGGTTTGCCGGAGGCTTGCCCAAAAGGGTTGCCAAAAGGTTGACCGGTCATGGGCTCTGCCATGTTGGCAACACAACCCTTGGATCTGGATTACAGCTGTACCGCTTGATCCTCCTTTTCACTTCTCGGTGTTAGGTGTGAAAGGTATATTAGGTAATCTTGTCGAGGTACCCTTTCGACCATTTGACCTTGTTACATATAGCGAAGCTATAGTGACTATTCCAACTTAGGACAGGATGCAACCCATTTGTAGGATGTTGTAAAACTCATTGTTTGAGATAGTGCAGCCTAGATCATACCAAAAATCTAGGACAAGGTAACCCAACCCCCTCATAGGGTGTTTTGGTTCTTTTACTTGGTATGTGCTTTTACAGTGGGACTGTATAGGATGGTTCATATCAGTATGAGTTTGAAAACAGGGTTTAGTGGGGATTACAGTTCAGCTATGTGTTATGACTGTTGTGAATCAAGGACGAAGTGTTGCCCGATTTTGATTATGTTTTTCTTTCTTTCTTTTTACTAGGTAGTTTACCATCATATCTTCAGAAAGACCCAATATTTCCCAAGTTGTGTGGACTCGTTTTGGTAGGCTTTGTAAAGCTCAAGACCTTGTTGGTGGTCAGCCCGTGTTAGTCTCGCTTCCGCTAATCACCCGACGAAGAAGAAACAGACAGTCAGTAGCATCAGTACAAAGCACTCTGCAAACACCTGTCCGCTCTTACTCAATCAGTTCACCAACATCTAGTTCACCTAGACTAGCAATGGCACATAATACAACACAGAACGCGGAGGAATTTGCTGGCATTATGGCGGCTTTCCAAAGAACCATGGACACTGTAAACCAGAAGATGGCTGCACAAGATGAAATTATTGCCGAGCTAAGACGTACATCTGGGTCATTCGCATCAACCATGCTCCCGATCCCAGCTGCTCAGCCAAATCCTGATCTACCCCTACCGGTTCAAAATCTGCTAGTCCCAGATCTTCAGGAAATATTTCCCCTAGCTCCGGCTTATCGGCCTCTGGTTTAACCTACTGTAGGAATCTTTCCTTTTCATATCAATGAAATTGATCTGGCCTTAGTCAAGATTGCTAGATTGGAGAAAGCATTGAAGAAATCTCAGGGCTTTAACTCCATTCCAAATATTGAAGACGGGTACACTAAGGCATCGATCAGATTACCAAAGAAATTCAAGATGCCCCACATCGACAGATTCAATAGGAGTGGGGATCCGATTGTGCATGTCCGGTTATTTTCAAACATATTGAGGCCCATGGTTTTGTCTAGGCCACAAAAGCTCTCGTTGTTTGGGAGAACCGTATCTGATGTCGCAGCCATCTGGTACGCTAAATTGGAGGACTCAACAAAGCGGAATTGAGAGGAGCTATCTCGGGCATTTGTCAATTAGTACTCATCTAACTCCTAGATAGAAGTAACCATTAGTGAGTTAGAGGCAACTACCCAGAACCCTAAAGAATCATTCATTGATTTTATCGCCCGGTGGAGAGCCAAGGCAGTCCGAATGACAAATAGGCCTGCCAAAAGAGAACAAGTCCGACTAGTGGTCCAGAACCTTGAGCCAGACATGTTGCAGGGAATGATAGTGGCACCATTGTCCACATTTGCTTCCTTACATGAGCTGGGAGTCCAGATTGATAGTGCATTCAAAAAGGGTATCATCCATAGAACAAGTGAACCTGCAAGAAGGCGATTCTCTCAGAATACCAATGCTAGCAGTAACACTATTCCACGGCTTGCGGATGTCAGTACTATTGTTTCAATGGCCAAGATGGCTGATCCTTTTGCTACTGCCACAACCTCACAACCTTCACAAAGTAGCAGCCCACCCCAGAATCAAAGAGTTTTTACTCCCCTCCATATGAGCCCAACCCATGCCCCTAAGCTATTAATGCAATGCAAAAGGGGCATCTCAAGCCTTTTGATCCTCGTCCACTTCGAGACCATTGCTACACAAACATGACCCTACCTAGTATTGTATCTTCCACCAACAACATGACCATCCCACGGACATGTACTATCGTTTATGCCATGAGATCCAGGATCTCGTTGACAACAAAGTCATTTTCCCATCCGCTAAACCAAACTTAACAACCAACCCACTTCCTGCACACAACCAAATCCTCTTGCCCAGAAACATTAACCACATCCATACACTACTGCCCACCTTCAACCCTAGCACATACATTACCTTATCGCACCTACCAAAACTAGAGGTGGTCATTCCAAAAGGCAAAGACATGTGCATGATGAATCTAACACCACAAACCCAATCCAGGCCCGTGGTAGTAGAAATGGAGAAAGAGAAGAATGCACTGAAGGCAGGGTCGTCTGATACCCGTGTCATAGAAAAGGGAGTCTCGCTCGCAGAGGAGTACGATCCCAGTTTATACATTGTGGCCATCAATCAGCTGAAGCTAGTTGTCATACTGCCAGACTTTTTCAACATTAATGCTATCGGGGAAGGCCAATTAGGACAACATCAGAATGATCGGCCTGAACAAGGCCTAAATGACTTGGCTGACTTAGAAGAGGATTTGGTTGATCTGGAGAAGGATCTGGAGGATTTGTACTTCTTTAAAGAGGAGGATACAAGAAGTGTTCAAGTGGGGTGGTGGGACCTGTGCCAGCCAGAAACAAGCAATGGATGGTTGAGTGAGGAAGAGTCAGATGTGGAGGAATAGATAAGAGAGACTGGGACATAAGAGGAAATTGCTGTTAGGGGCAAGGCCAAGGCTGTACCTTTTACTAAGAAAGAATAGGCACTGGAACAATTTCAAAGGGAAATGATAGAGGAGATCTAGATGAACATAGCTCTGGAGCAAGGCAAAGGAAAAGGAAAAGAAGAACCTAAGACAACGGAGGATGATGCCCAAACTACTAAAAAGGTCGAATGAGAGCCTAGCGATCGGAAAAGGATGTTGAGGAAGCTTAGAAAATATTGGGATTGAGAAACCAAGATTGTGGTGGAGGAAGAATGGTATGATGATGGGGCGCCTGATGTTAACATGCTCCAGATAGAACCTAATGCCAGCCCGGCCATGACTGCGGGAGAGTGATGGGAAGACAACGACCTAAGTCATGCATACACTAACGAAGGTTGGAAAGCTGATACCCCCGATGACACTTGGTATACTGACGAGATCAATCATATGACTCGGAGTGGTTGGTATTTCAAACCCACAACATTAGACTAGCCAGAGACCTCTAGGAAGGAGGCTGAGAGATCAAAAAGAAGGATGTTGAAGAAAACCTGGTCTTGAAACAACTCAAGAAGATTCAGGTTGACATATCGATCTGGGGGCTGATAATTGCATCTCGGGGACTAAACTGCCTATTAATACCACTACCGACCAATTGGTATCATTGGTATCATCTGAGAACATTACAATGGTCATATCTTTTACAGATAAGGAGTCACCACCTGAGGGTGCCAACCACAACTGTCCTTTATATGTAACCCTGGAAAGTTAGAAAAAAATGGATTCCGGTGGTGTTAGTTGATACCGAATCAGTGATCAATGTGTGTCTAGTGAGGACTGCCTATGCCATCGATTTGAGGCCGATTGACTTTATATCCATGACCCAAGCCGTCTAGGCATATGACAATACAAGTCGGGATGTTATGGGAACATTCAAGAGCCATATCCTAATCGACCTGTCCGAACATGAGGCGGAATTCCATGTCATGGACGTTCTGGCCACTTTCAACCTACAACTAGGAAGGCCCTGGCCACATCAGAAGAGGGCTATGTCATCAACAGTCTATTAGTTAGTAAAGTACACTTTCAAAGGCACGATTGCCACTATGTATGGTAATTCTACGATCCATCCTCCCCAGGGAACCACTGCACCATTATTGGAAATCATACATGGGGAAAAAGACGTGTTTTCTAGCATGTCTCTAGCAGAAACCTGGTTGGTCCAAACCATCATAGCAGATGGCGATGAAGACTACGTGAGTGCGCAATCCATTTACATAATGAACAAACAGGGGGCATATGTCCGGATCGGGACTAGGCTGAAGTGGCAGACAAGGAGGTACTATTTCTAAGGAGATTAGTCACAACCCCTACGCCTTCGGGTTGGGATACAAACCTACTGCTACAGATTGGAAAAGGAAAGGGCAGGTGTTGAGAGAAAGGCTGAAAGCAAAGAGGACTGGAAGGCAGTATAAGTTAGTCTACAAACCAATACAGAGGACCTTGAACAGACGTTTTTTCTGCCAAAGGGAAGACTTCCCCTTTTGTGGATTCCCAAAGCCCTGGTATGATTGGGAAACAAAAACAAGGTATCCATGGTTCGAGATCTTTTTCGGACACCAGCTACCAGAAGAGGAGGATGAACAAGCAGACCTGAGCCCTAGCATAGATCAATGCAGGACTGCAAACCTACACATCGAAGCGGAGGAGCTGTTAGGAAAAGCACTGGCTGACTTACTGACAAGTTCTACTACTGGAGCTACGACCACTAACTTGGGGGATAGTTTTACTATCTCAATGAACGGGGATAACCCATCAGCGGATTTATCCAATCTTATCATGGATGCGTCTGAGGCTCCATGCCTAGTTTAGAAGTTTGAGCAAGGTGTCATCAACAGTTCTGAATTGGATAGTGAGTTCGAATCTGATACCACTGAGTCTATGGAGTTGGAGTCAGATTCAAGTTCCTCTAAGTCTGGTACTTCTGGGAGTGGTAACCTGGATACCAAAGTCTTGTCCAGCCGTCTTTTAGCTTTTCTTTTGAGTCCACTGTAACCAAAGATCCAGAATTTTTGAATGTGAATGCTGTGGACTTTGCCTACTTCTCTGTGCCTTTGGTTTGTTGTACTGATCTTAATTTTCAAAATTTTGATATAAACGAAGAGGAAGAAATTCATCGGGTTTTGAAAATTTTGGTTGATCATGAGGATGAGAGGCATGTTAAGCCCTATAAAGACGAAATTGTATCAATTAACGTGGGTACTGAGCAAGATCCTCGCTTGGTCCAGATCAGGTCCATGCTGTCTTCGGAGGAACGCGAGCATTTAATCACTTTGTTAAAGAATTTCAAAGATGTTTTTGCGTTGTCCTACGAGGACATGCCTAGAATCGATCCTGATATTGTACAGCACTGGATCCCTCTTGACCCTGAGGCCGAGCAAGTTAAGCAAAAGCTGTGCAGAGTTCGCCCATATTAGGCTTTGAAGATCAAAGAAAAATTTACCAAATAGATTGAGGCAAGGTTCTTGTTTGTATTTGAGTATCTGACGTGGTTGGCCAATATTGTTCCAGTCCCAAACAAGGATGGCAGAATCAGAGTCCGTGTCAACTTCAGGGATCTGAATAATTCTGGTCCGAAGGATGATTTTCCACTACCACATATTGATGAGTTGGTAGACTTCACCGTGGGTCATGCATTGCTCTCGTTCATAGATGAGTTTTCCGAGTGTAACCAGATTCTGATGGCACCCAAGGATAGGGAGAAGACCACTTTCACTACTCCGTGGGGCACCTATTGCAACCGAGTCATGCCGTTTGGGTGGAAGAATGCTGGAGCCACTTATCAAAGGGCTGCAACTACTATTCTGCACGATATGATCCACAAAGAGGTTGAGGTGTATGTTGATGATATGATTGCCAAGTCCAACGATCGAGAGGGCCACTACACTGCATTGGAGAAATTCTTTCAACAGATCAGAGAGTATAGATTGAGGTTGAACCCGCAAAAATGTACCTTCGGCGTAACAACGGGAAAAATGCTGGGATTCTTAATCACACAGAGAGGAATTAAGGTAGATCCTTCCAAAATCAAGGCCATCTTAGAAATGCCACCCGCAAGGACTGAAAAGGAGGTGCACAGCTTTCTAGATAAAGTGCAATTCATAAGGCAGCTTATTTCAAAACTAACCTTGACTTGTGAACCACTATTTGGTCTCCTGAAGAAAGGAAAGAAGTTCCAATGGGACAATTGCTATCAGTTCACGGTTGAATAGGTTAAACAGTATCTGCAGAATCCGTCCGTGTTATCACCGTCAGAACTAGGAAAACCACCGATTTTGTACCTGTCGGTGACAAACTCAACCATGGGGTGTATGTTAGCTCAGGAGTCCAAGGCCAAGGGGAAGAAAGCCGTTTACTACTTCAGTAAGAAAATGCTGGATTACAAGGCCTGTTACGCTCCTCTCGAGAAATCTTGTCCAGCCTTGGCATGGGCTACCCGGAAGTTAAGGCACTACCTGTTTGCTCACTTTGTAATCTTGGTTTCGAGATTAGATCCCATGAAATATCCCTTTAAGAAACCGACGCTTATGGGTAGACTAGCCCGTTGGTTGCTTCTTCTCTCCAAATTTGATCTTGCATATGTTATACGCAAGTCGGTTAAAGGGAGAGCTGTAGTGGATTTCCTGGCAGATAACCCAATAGAGGGGGATGAAGTATTGGAGTACTTTTTCCCAAATGAAGATATTCTGCAAATAGAGGAGAAAATGTGGATGATGTACTTTGATGGAGCAGCCAATCAATACGTTTATGGATTGGTGTGTTGCTGATAGCACATGATGACTCCCATATACCCTTAGCCTTCAAACTCCGGTTCAAAGTATCCAACAACGAAGTAGAATATGAGGCGTGTATTGCTAGATTAGAAGCTGCACTGGAACTAGGGGCAAAAAGGTTGGTCATCATCAGGGATTCAAATTTGGTTGTGTCTCAAGCCAACAAAGATTGGCAAGTAAAAGAAGAGAAAATGAAGGTTAACCATCAAGTCTTGGACATGCTAATTCCGAGGTTTGAAAAGTTAACGTTTACCCATCTGCTATGGGAGAACAATTGATTCGCTGATGTACTAGTAACTCTATCTTCTATGGTAGACATTCCATTGGGAGTCAGGATACGTCCAATCATTTTTGAATAGAAGTACACACCGGCCTATGAAAGCAATGTCGCGATAGATGAGGCTTCGGACAAGAACCCTTGGTATTACGATATTTGAAATTTCCTGGAAAAGGAGGTGTATCCGCCAGGAGCAAATGCCAAGGACGAAAGGGGAATATGGCGTCTGGCCGTTCAATTTATCATCTGCGGAGGCAGGTTGTACAAAAGAGGTCATCTAGGAATGCACAAGCTATGTGTTGAGGAAGAGGAATCGAGGCGCCTTATGGAGGCCATCCATAGAGGAGAGTGTGAAGCCCACATGAATGGTGTGATGCTCACCCGAAAAATCCTTGGACAAGGCTACTACTGGTCAACCATGGAAGAGGATTGTATTGGTTTTGTTCGGCACTGTCACAAATGCCAGATTCATGCCAATCGCATGAACATTCCGCTGTCGAAGCTCCACAACATGACTTCACCATGGCCATTCTCTTTTTGGGGGATAGATGTTATCGGCGCAGTGACGCCAAAGGGGTCAAACAGGCATGAGTTCATTCTGGTAGCAATCGACTACTTCACAAAATGGGTGGAGGCCCAATCTTGCTCTGTATTAAAAGCATCGCATGTGGCTAAGTTCATCAAAAACAACATTATCTGCCGGTATGGAGTTCCGAATGAGATTATCTACGATAATGGGTCGCACTTCAAGAAAGAGGTGATAGACTTGCTTGAGAAATATAACATGGCCTCACAAACCAATGGAGCCATCGAGGCTGTGAACAAAAACACCAAGAGAATTCTGCAGAAGATGTTGGAAACCTACAGGGATTGGCCAAATAAATTACCATCTGCGCTCTAGGGCTACAGGACCTCAATCCGAACATCTACAAGGGCGACCCCCTATTCTCTCGTTTACGGGATGAAGGCTGTTTTGTCGATCGAAATTGAAGTGCCCTCGCTACGAGTTATGGCTGAGTGCCCTCGCTAGGCCGAAAACCCGAAAGAGCGACCTGGACAAAAGTTAGAGCATGAAAAATTAGAAATAAGGAAAAACTGAGCTTGGAAAGTTGAAAACCTTAAAGGGCGACTTTGGTAAAAGTTAGAGCGCAAAAGGAGTGTTAATATTCGAGTGAACCAAAACCAAACTACGTAAGGCCTGATTCTCATCTTTGGGATACGTAGGCAACTTCACCCTAAAGTTCGGCCGTAACTATCTCCGATTCAACTGTCCTGTCTGTTCTCTAGTTCAAGTCATCTTTGTTCACCATCTATTAGTTCGGTTGTGGTCTTTATTTCGCGAAGAAAAGCTTATTACAGTGCAGAGTAGCAGTGATATGCAATCAAGGGCAGTTATGATTTCTTTTGATTCGTGACTGTGTATCTTGAGAATCAATTCTATGCGTGTCTGGTGGTGATCGTTTCCGAAAATTGTTTTGAAAAGTTTTAATAAAAGTTGATTTTGTTCAAAATTTTACCCTTTTACAACTTGGACCATTTTTGGGACCGAAAGGAAAATTTTCAGTACTTGTAACTTTAATTTTATTGATTATAACACAAGTACATTCACCAACTCTTTGATTTAGATCAAAGTTGCTTTTACATCTTAAAACATGAAAAGAAAAGACCATAGTAGTAAAACTAGGGGCACAGCTAAGTCAGGTGGCTCTATGCCAAAGAAGCACAACCTCTGCCTCCTTTTCAAGCCAAGCCAAACACTCCTCAGACAGGGTGTAACTGAAACTAATGGCAGGGGCCAGAATCACTCTCGTCCTCCAAGCCACAAGATACCAGGCAGATGCAAGGCATGAACCAGAAATTAAGTTGTGTATTCCACTCTCTCATCTAGACGTTTCTGATCATGCCCGAACTGATGTCGGAACCGGAGAGGAAAATAGAACATGCAATGTGTGAAGCCAACCAACTCTACACTCTTGTGATCCCAATTGAAACACATGTGTGATCGGGTTCCAACATGGAATAGCAGCATGGAGGAATGGAAAACAAAGAGAAGTGCGGCTTAGAGGAAAAAGGGCATTTTGGCTAAAATTGCGAAAATTCACCTTTTCTGAGCCGTCCAAAGTGGCTATCCAGTCTTGGAGCCTATTGTTGCACAATGTCTCCATCTTTGGAGCAAAATATCAAAGTCTTGCTATTCTACCAGAAAAACGGCATGGGAGCACCATTTACAGAGGATGAGGAGAAGCAGTGCATGATAGCTGGGTAGCACTGACCGACCTCACACTCAGGCCTAGCCATGTCTCTGTGAAGCCCGACTGTGCCTATTTAAGCCCGATCAGGTCTAAGTGATCGCCCAGATCAGTGTAGTTGCAGGAAAAACTGGTCTTCGTCCTGACGTACAACAACTTTGTTTTTAAGTCTTGTTTTGTTTGTACCAAGTGTTTTTTTAGTATTTTTGAGTTATTGTTATTTCGTTTCCCTGTTATCGAGTGGTATTTTACATTTTGTCCGGTTATGGGTTGTTATCCGATTCAAGAATGAATACAAGAGCAGATTTTCATTGTTTTAAGTCTTATGCAAAGTTACAATGCAAAGGTCATGCCATTCATCACATGCCATTCGTCACATTATGCAAACTTGTCTTTTATAAATTACCGAGTCCAACATCGATCATTGTTTTACAGAGCAACAAAATAAAAGAAAATCCTTCAAAAAAACAAAAACAAAGCAAAAGGGTCTATCTGAAGCTAGTTTTTAACTACAATGAAAAAAAAAAAAAACAAAACAAAAACAAAAACAAAATCGTCCTCATCATCAGTAACCCTTCCTCGCCCTCTTCCTCCTAGGCTACGGAGGAGGTGCATCACTGTCATCATTGGGGCTACTGGACTGCAAGTCAACCTCCTTTCCCTCGTCCTCGAGGGTCGTAGACCCATCAAAAGACTCCTCAAAAGGTAAGCACTGCCTCACTCGGCCTCTAACTCGATCGGCTCCCCCTCGGCCCCTCACTGGGCCCTGTCTCTGTCTGCTAGCTAGAGGAGGTCCTGCGGGTACTGCTAGCACCGGCTCAAGCTAAAAAGAGTATAGTTATCAGTATGGACTAACATGAATATAAACAGTATGGCAACAACAGCGAACTCCAGACAGAGTACCAAAAACCCATGAGTGACTAAAGCGGTCTGTCTCCTGCGTACCATAAGGAGCAGTTGGTCGATCGTCCGGAGGAGGTCATCAGCATATGCTCGGGGTATCTACAAAAGGAATAGAATTTAAGAAAGGTAGACAGAAGTAATAGAGAACAATGAATAGAAATAGTAGAAAACAAAACAAGATAAAGTGCAGTGAGTAGAAGCATAAAGAAATGTGTACCTGCTCAATGCTAGGAGCGAACGCTAGCCTGCGGTCCCTCTCACTGATATGCTCAAGTGGGATCTGCTTCATCACTCCATCTGGACGCATGTACATGATCTCAATGGGAATCTCGAGAAACCCAGGAATGGGAGCAACGACAGGGGCACCTCCAGCAGGGGCATCGCCAACCGCAGCAGCAACAGCAGCAACCTCCGGAACAAAGTAAACCACGCCTAGGGTAAAATGCACCATCACCCGAGTATGTAAGAACGTGATGGAGTCGCTGGGCTCCTGATGTCAATTGCTAGCCTCTGCCAACATCAAGAGGTTGATCTGAGGACCGTCTTGTAGCTCATCAACTACGCTTATGACTGGAGGAGGAGGATGTGGAATGTCGAGGTCAGTGGCGCCTTGTGTCTGGTGGATGAACCTCTCCCCCAGGTAGTAAGCCCGGCCAAAGGGGCCCTCAAATGGAATCTGCATGGTAGAGGCATCCCATGCAGTGACATAGGTCATCATCGATGCCTGGGGAATGCCCGCCCAAGGATACCAGTCAACCTGTGGAAGTAGACGTCAGATGTCAGAAATCTAAGCAGTATGAGGATGACATTGCAGTATAGAAGCAACAATATGAGAATGACCGGGTAGTATGGGAAACAGTGCAATATGCTTATAGTATATAAAAGTTAAAAGTTGATATTTTGTTACCTGATCCGCAGTGATTGTGTCAAAGAAGCGGCAAAAGTATGGGAAGTCTCAGTCTACGCAGTTGTGGCACTCAAATCGGGAGTTAAAGTACCGGGAGCGGGGTACAGACAACTCAATTGACCTCACCGGGACGGGAGCCAAAGAGGTGAAATATGTGTAAACCTAGAGTTATAAGCAGAAAGACATGGATAAAGTAAATGAGCATTAATAAAGAAGATAAGCAAATGAGCAGAGAAATAGGAAATGCAAAGCAAAGATGAGTAGAAAATGCAAAATTGAACAGAATGTAAAGATGAACAGAAAATGTAAATATGAGGTGTACCTCCCAAACCCTCCGGTAGCTGCCAAGTGAATCCACCTTGCAGCGAGATACAGAGCCCATATAGCAGTATAAGGTGGCCAAGCCAGGGCCACCTCAATCGTGCTCTTTCACATGTGGTAGGTGCACTAGTGCCCCCAGAAGATATAACCCCACGGTATTTTCCTTGTTCGCAAACAGGGTAGTACCGATGAGATACAAGAGCAAGTCGCAGGTGTACTGGGCAACCTCATCTGTAGTAGTGGGCTGGGACTCAGAGAAGTGATCATGAACCAACTATACCTCACCATCCCGTGACTGGTGGCGTCTGGGATCGCCTCGATAAGCTAACGCTCTGCGACTCTCCACTAGGTCATGTCAGGATCACATGGGATCGGGCTGCCAACCCCGACCCGCAGGCCAGTGAGCATTGAAAAATCGTACAGGGTTAGAGTCAGCTCCCCAATCGATGAGAAGTGGAATGAGTCCGTAGTGTCCCACCGTCTCTCTACTAGGGCCGTGTACAATAGCGACTCGGCCCTCATCTCTATGAGCCCTGAGCAGAAGGGCCCAAAATCGGCGGCATCAACCATTGCGCGGACCTCTGCGGGCAATCTCTCATGCTAGCACCGGGGGTAGGATATGGATCTATAGCTGCCAATCCTCCTAGCTATCACTTGTAAATGGGGAATGTATATGGCATTAACTAGCAGTCTACTTGTGAGATTCAACAATGTATCAAAACAAAGGAAAGTTGCTTACCATGGAGGCATCGGCGGACAAGTGCTCCGCGAGCTCTCATAGCAGGATGTCCTCATCTATCCTGGGGATGAGGCCCTCAAATCTCAAGATACCTCCTGGGGGCGAAACATGTGTACATGGCTAGCAAGTGGCCGCATGGAATGGCCTGTCAATGAAGGGAGGCAATGCGTGAGCATCCTCGGCCTCCATATCTGTGCCTAAGTTTATTATGTAAATGCTTAATTTGATTTACTTGGTCTCATTTGTTTAACTCAAAGTTTAAACTCATGAGTTGATTTGTTTTATTTCAAAACTTTTAATTTCTTTTAAATTGTTCCGTTAGGTTGTAAATTGTTTTGCCTCAACCATAGCTCATTCCGTTATTTCGTAAACAAACGATATTGTATGTACGGTTCATTCAGAGGAGTTCTAGATAAATCATTTGTTCCACGATAAAATCATCATCCTTTTTACCATCAAATTGGAAGGCGGTGTGTTGTGTTCAGATTAAAGGCCATTGTTTTAACACATTGGCAAATTAGCTTTCACTTTACTACATCGCTTTGATTGTTTTGATTTTAACGTATCTTTGTGTAGAATGCATGTTTCTAATTCACGCTTATGCGATTTGTTTGTTCTTTTATCAATTTAACCTCTCCTCCTCTCGCGTGCAACGCGTTAGGATTGTTCAAATCGATTAAAAACGGCAGGTGCGCCTGTTCGTTCACACCACCATTTCCTTCTCTTGTGTGCGACTCATTAGGATTGTTTAAATTGATTAAAAATTGTAGGTGCACCTATTCGTTCACACCACCCTTTCCTCTTCTCACGTGTGACGCGTTAGGATTGTTTACCTGGGTTAAAAATGATAGGTGCACCTGTTCATTCACACCACTTTTTCTTCTCTCGCGCGCAACGTATTAGGATTGTTTACCTCGATTAAAAAACGGCAGGTGTGCCTATGCGTTCACACCACCCTTTCCTCCTCTCGCGTATGACGCATTAGGATTGTTCAAATCGGTTAAGCATGGCAGGTGCACCTGTTCGTTCACACCACTCTTTCCTCCTCTCGCGTACGATGCGTTAGGATTGTTTACCTTGGTTAAAAACGACAGGTGCTCCTATTCATTCACACCACCTTTCTTTCTCTCGCATACAACCCGTTAGGATTGTTTACCTTGGTTAAAAATAGCAGGTGGGCTCGTTGTTCACACTATCTTTCCTCATCTCGCATACAACGTGTTAGAATTGTTTACCTCGATTAAAAATGGCAGGTGCGCTTGTTCATTCACACCATCTTCCCTCATCTCGCATGTGACGCGTGAGGATTGTTTACCTTGGTTAGAAACACCAGGTGCACCTGTTTGTTCACACCACCCTTCTTTCTATCGCATAAGATGTGTTAGGATCTCGGTTGAGACCTCAGGTGCGCTCAATGGTTACGTTGCCCTTCACCCTTCCTATGCGAGGCATAGTTAGGTCTGCATTTTCATACATCCTTTCTACATGAGATGTAGGTTAGTTTGTTCTTTCTTTGTCCTTTCCACATGAGACGTGTCTATTTATTCACTTCTTTTTGTGTGAAACACGGCGGGATTTGTCTTGCTTTCATTTATATTTTCGTTTAAACGTTGCTTTCTTGTGTAGATTGTAACGTTGTTTCATTGCTTTATTGGAATTCAAGTGTTTCATTGCATGCTCGTAAGTTATTTGATGCATGTCATTTTGCGCTTTGCCCTTGAGTTCAATCTTTGCATTTATGTCTTGATTCCTTGCCCAAGCCTTGTAGCCTTGTCAAATGGGTCATCCCCGGGCTTTGACATTCACTCATATCACTTTATGACTTCGAGCTTTGTTAAAGAGGGGCAACTGTGGACACCCTATTTTTGACTGCCCGCAAGGCTCGAGCGCTTTGCCCGGTAGACTCGATGATGAAAGCGGTGTTGTGCGTGTTTCAAGGTCTCAACGAAGGGGCCATGTTTAAAGCTTCGAAACAATACCAAGCCTCCCATATTTCCATTGATTATACCCAAGAAATCCATACACATTGTGCCACCCTACGCTGAGTCTGAAGCAGAAAAACAGGGAAACACATTGAGGCCCTATCGTGCCTCATTGAGGGCCGGCCATGGCTATTGAAGGCCAGCTGTGCCGTAGCCGTGAGAAACACTGTTTTGGGTGGGAGCCCGCCAGCTATACATTTTTAAAGATATTTATGACCCCTCTTGCTCAAATTCTATAAAAACGACCGTATATCTCTGTTTTGAGGGTTGAAGAATTTCGAAAAAGCCTCTGCACCTTCTTGAGAGCTCATTCTTCTTGTACAAGGAACACTTTGAGAAAACCAATCACCTTGACTCTATGTCCATGCACCATATACACCTTTACACCTTAGCATAGGAACCTTGGTTGAGCCTTGAACACCATAATTCAAGCTTGAGAGTGTGTTGAGGCTTAGTTTGATTCATAAGCACATGCTCACTTCTTTAAGAGGTATAAGCTAGTCATCCTTTCTTTTACTTCTTGTTCTATCTATTGCTATCTAGGTCTTGTAGTTTCATGTTATTTTGATTCTATTCCAAGTGTTTGAATTTGGGTTTGGAGAGCTATGAAAAGGATAGAGAGAGTTTACACTCTTTCAACACCTTTACCTAGATCTCAAACCCTTACTTTTACACTCTTTTTCTTTGCTCTCGAAATTTATTTTCAAAGTTAAAAAAGGGCTACAAATCATGAATTGAGATTTCAAAAATACAGGGGTTAGCCACCCCTCCTTGTTCTTACTTGCTAGTCTTGTTTTCTCTCTTTGTTGATTAGCTTTTTAGGCTCTTTTCATGCACTTTGAGCCGCTATTTTTCATCTCTTGATGACTGTTTTGGGGCTATTCTAGGTTGTTTAAATAGTTCATGCTTTCATTAGCTTGGTTGTTGTCTCATAAGTTTGCCTACATAGCTTGTTGTATATTGTTCTTAGCTTTTCTTTAACTAATTTCCATGTTTAATTACCTCATTTTAATAATCGAGTTGCCATTCATTTATTTCATTTGAGAATTATTTCAATCGGTTGACAGTTATTCAAAACGTGAACTAGCGATTTATGCTTAATGGCTTAATCTCTATGGAGGTTCATTGCCAATGGTGTAGTCTCTTTTTCATGTTGAGAATCATCTCCCGTTTGACATATTTCTCACTTAATGGAAGTAATCTTTAGTGGATGTAACAATCATCTTGGACTAAATGTATTAAAGGATGGAAAAGACTAATGAATTTGGCTTAAAATGAACCAACTCACATAAAGAAAATGAGTTATATTGCTTGGGGTTCGGCCAGACATTATGCCGAATCTGTTGTCTCAAGGGTTGTCTTACATCAATTCATGATGTTTTGATGAATCTTGAAGCGTCTCTACCTCCATCTTTGACTTCACTCTATGATAGGAGGGAGGGGTGGTTATAGTTCATTGCATTTATTAATTTTTGCCCAAATTGTACCCAAAATCATCAAGCAATCAACTTGCTCATTGATGATTTTGGAAACAATTCCAACCTTCACTCGAGGCTTTCCTATGATAGAGAAGTGTGAGAGGGACAAATAGAGTTCATAACACTCAGTCTGCACTGTTTTCACTTCAGAGCAGAAAATAAAATTTTGCATGAAATTGAGGCACGACTGGCCTTCTTTAGGCCCAGTCGGGCTTCATTGAGGGCTGGCTGGTCATCAATGTTTGGTTAGCAGTGTATTTTGTAGAAAATAAAGGGCAGTAGCTGAAGGTGAAATAGAGTAAGCCTAGGCAGACAGAGTTGTTCTTGGACATTGTGCATGCAACCCTTGTGCATCCTTGCTTACATCATTATTGTCAATTAATGCTTCGTGCATTGTTGTAATTAATTAATTTATTATTGTTGTTATCATTAGTCTTGTTAATTATTAGTGTTGTAATTATTAGTATTGTTTATTTGTAATTGTTATAGCTAGTTAGCTTAAATAGTTAGTTTACTTCTCATAATTATCCTTGTTGTAATAGAATAGTCAGCTAGTTAATTATTTGCCTATTTATTCATTTGGTTTTGTAATAATTAGTTTAATTTGGACTTTCGAACTTTGATTCACACCCTCTTGCATGAGGGCAATCAAGTAATAAGTTGTATGTTTTCCAACCCCACGTCTTTCTTCCTTTTACTTACTTGCTTGCGATGGTTAGTATAGGACATCATTTTTCAAATTAGCATTCTTATGCTTTGCCTCCATTGTCTTGCATACATCCAAGGCTCGGCTCATCATACTAACCCAATATGAATGTTCAAATTCATTACTTGAATACATGTTCTATCGCATGTCTTGAATGGAATCATATGTCATGCTCATAGCCGAGCCTATAAAATACATAATGTGTGCGTTGCATTAGTCATATTGCATTAATTAGGAACATGCATATTTTTTCTAATTATTCTGCTTTGTTTTGGCTCCGAGTACTAGGTGAGTAATTTTATGCTTTAGAATATCGCATAAGTGTTTGTGTTACCATGTCAAAGAATGCTTCCATGAGGCTAAGTGCTTAATTGATATGATTGTTTCAATGCCCGTGGATGAAGGCTAGTTGCTTGAATTGGGATAGTTTGATTAAATGTCCGTTTTAAGCCCACTTTTTCAAGTGGCAAATTCACAAAAATATTTCAAATAAAACATGAAATCAAATGTTCCAATTCTTGCAAGGTAGTGTATACCTTGTGTGCATCACATAGTAAGTTAGCCTAATAATTGGAACAAGAACATATAATGTAAATAAAAATCACATCATGATTAGTAGAGGCCGATCTTTGATCGGGTGAGTGGGGTGCTCAATTCTTGACCTTCCCCTCTCGTACCTAAGTTCCCGAGCCGAGACACTTTGGTGATAACGGACTAATGGCCTTTGGCACGATTCTCGGGTTTCCTAAATTTCCCAAAAATATTTAGGTGGCGACTATGAAATCTGGCAAAGCAATCCATTTTGGCATTTGATTCAAACATCGATTTTCCAAAAGAATTGCTAGATTTGGATTCTTTTGTGTTTTCACTGTTTCACATTGCACTTCTAAAATCAGTTTCAGAACCACAAAAGTCTGAACTGTAGGGCTATTCGTCTTCTGAAAGGAGAATGAAAAGTCGAGCCACAATTTCTGGCGACTCTGCTGGGGATTTAGAGAACTTGACTTGAAACTCATGAATTGCTATATGTTCTTTGCATTGCATTTGCATGGTTACTTTAAGTCACTGTGTTTTCCATCTGCTCTTCATGGATGGTTTGCCAGAGGCTTGCCCAACAGGCTTTCCAAAAGGATGACCGGTCATGGGCTCTGCCATGTTGGAAACACAACCCTTCGATCTGGATTACCATTGTACCGCTTGATCCTCTTTTCACTTCTCGGTGTTAGGTGTGAGAGGTATATTAGGTAATCTTATTGGGGTACCCTTTCGACCGTTTGACCTAGTTACATATAGTGAAGCGATAGTGACTTTCCAACTTAGGACAGGATGCCACCCATTTGCAGGATATTGTGAAACTCATTGTTTGAAAAAGTGCAGCCTAGATCATACCAAAAATCTAGGACAAGGTAACCCTACCCCCTCATAGGGGTGTTTTGGTTCTTTTACTTGCTATGTGCTTTTACAGTGAGACTGTACAGGATGGTTCATATCAGTATGATTTTGAGAACATAGTTTAGTGGGGATTACAGTTCAGTTATGTGTTCTGACTGTTGTAAATCAAGGCTAAAGTGTTGCCCGATTTTGATTATGTTTTTCTTTCTTTCTTTTTGCTAGGTAGTTTACCATCATAGCTTCAGAATGACCCGATATTCCCCAAGTTATGTGGACTCATTTTGGTAGGCTTTGTAAAGCTCAAGACCTTGTTGGTGGTCAGCCCGTGTTACTCTCGCTTCCGCCAGTCACCCAATGAAGAAGGAACAGACAGTTAGTAGCAGTACAAAGCACTCTATAAACACATATCTGCTCTTACTCAATCAGTTCACCAACATCTAGTTCACCTAGACCAGCAATGGCACATAATACAACACAGAACGCGGAGGAATTTACTGCCATTATTGTAGCTTTCCAAAGAACCATGGACACTGTAAACCAGAGGATGGCTGCACAAGATGAAATTGTTGCCGATCTACGACGTACATCTGGGGCATCCGTATCAACCGTGCACCCGATCACAGCTGCTCAGCCAAATCCTGATCCACCCCCACCGATTAAAAATCTAGCAGTCCCAGATCTTCAGGAAATGTTTCCCCCGGCTCCGGCTTATCGGCCTCTGGTTCAACCTCCTGCAAGAATCTTTCCTTTTGATATCAATGAAATTGATCTGGCCTTAGTCGAGATTGCTAGATTAGAGAAAGCATTGAAGAAATCCTAGGGCTTCAACTCCATTCTAGATATCGAAGATGGGTACACTGAGGCTTCGGTCAGATTACCAAAGAAATTTAAGATGCCCCACATCGACAGATTTGATAGGACTGGGAATTCGATTGTGCATGTTCGGTTAATTTCAGACGTATTGAGGCCCATGGGTTTGTCTAGGGCATAGAAGCTCTCGTTGTTTGGGAGAACCCTATTTGATGTGGCAGCCATCTAGTACGCTAAATTGGAGGACTCAACAAAGCGGAATTGGGAGGTGCTATCTGAGGCGTTTGTCAATCATTACTTATATAACACCTAGATAGAAGTAACCATTAGTGAGCTGGAGGTTACTACCCAGAACCCTAAAGAATTATTCATTGATTTTGTTTCATGGTGGAGAGCTAAGGTAGCCCGAATGACAAATACGCTTGCCGAAAGAGAACAAGTCCGACTAGTGGTCGAGAACCTTGAGCCAGATATGCTGCAAAGAATGATAGTGGCACCATTGTCCACATTTGCTTCCTTATGTGAGCTGGGAGTCCAGATTGACAGTGCATTCAAAAACGGTATCATCCAAAAAACAAGTGAACTCGCAGGAAGGCCATTCTCTCAGAATACCAATGCCAGCAGTAGCACTATTCCACGGCCTGTGAATGTCAGTATTGTTATTTCAACAGCCAAGATGGCTGATCCTTTTGCTACTGCCACAACCTCATAACCTTCACAAAGTACCGGCCCACCCCGGAATCGAAGAGTTTTTACTCCCCTCCATATGAGCCCAACGCACGCCCTCAAGCTATTAATACGATGTAAAAGGGGCATCCCAAGCCTCTCGATCGCCGTCCACTTGCAGACCCATTGCCATCCAACATTACCCTACCTAGTATTGTATCTTCCACCAACAACATGGCCATCCCACAACATGTGCTATCGTTTACGTCATGAGATCCAGGATCTCATTGACAACAAAGTCATTGCCCCACCAGCTAAACCAAACGTAACAACCAACCCACTTCCTGCACACAACCAAGTCCCCCCGCCCAGAAACATTAACCACATCCATACACTACTGCCCACCTTCAGCCCTAGCATATACATTACCTCATCCCACCTACCAAAACTAGAGGTGGTCAATCCAGAAGGCACAGACATGTGCATGATGGATCTAACACCACAAACCTAATCTAGGCCCATGGTAGTAGAAATGGAGAAAAAGAAGAATGTATTGAAGATAGGGTCGTCTGATACCTGTGTCATAGAGAAGGGAGTCTCGCTCGCAGAGGAGTACGATCGCAGTTTATACATTGTAGCCATCGATCAACCAAAGCCAGTAGTCATACTGCAGACTTTCTCAACATTAATGCTATCGGGGAAGGCCAGTTAGGGTAACATCAGAATGATCGGCTTGAACAAGGCCTAAATGACTTGGCTGACTTAGAAGAGGATTTGGCTAATCTGGAAGACGATCTAGAGGATTTGTACTTCTTCGAAGAGGAGATACAAACAGTGTTCAGGTGGGATAGTGGGACCTGAGCCAGCCATAAATAAGCAATGGGTGGTTGAGTGAGGAAGAGTCAGATGTGGAGGAATAGACAGGAGAGACTGGGACAGAAGAGGAAATTACTGTTAGGGGCAAGGCTGAGGCTACACCTTTTACTAAGAAAGAACAGGCACTAGAACAATTTCAAAGGGAAAGGATAGAGGAGATCCAGATGAAGATAGGTCGGGAGCAGGGCAAATGAAAAGGGAAAAAAAAAACCCAAGACGACGGAGGATGATGCCCCAAACTACTAAAAAGGTCGAATGGGAGCCCATCGACCAGAAAAGGATGTTGAGGAAGCTAAGAAAATATTGGGATTAAGAAACCAAGATTGTGGTGGAGGAAAAATGGTATGATGATGGGGCGCATGATGTTAACATGCTCTAATAGAACCCGATGCCAGCTCGGCCATGACTGCGGGAGCGTGGTGGGATGACAACAACCTAAGTCATGCATACACTGACGAAGGTTACAAAGCTGATACCCCATATGACACTTGGTATATTAATGAGATCAATCATATGACCCGAAGCGGTCGGTACTTCAAACCCGCGACATTAGACCAGCTAGAGACCTCTGGAAAAGAGGCTGAGAGATCAAAAGAGAAGAATGTTGAAGAAAACCTAGTCTTGAAACAACTCAAGAAGATTCAAGTTGACATATCGATCCGGGGGCTGGTAATGGCATCTCGGGAGTATAGGCAAGCACTGTTAGAGGCAATGAATCAGACTAAACTGCTTATTGATACCACTGCCGACCAATTGGTATCATTGGTAATATCTGGAAACGTTACGCCGGTGATATCTTTTTACAGATAAGGAGTTACCACCTGAGGGTGCCAACCATAACTATCCTTTATATGTAACCTTGGAAAGTTGAAAAAAAATGGATTTCGGTGGTGTTAGTAGATACTGGATTGGCGATCAATGTGTGTCTAGTGAGGACTGCCTATGCCATCAGTTTGAGGCCGATTGACTTTACTCCCACGACCCAAGCAGCCCGGCCTTATGACAATACAAGCCAGGATGTTATGGGAACGTTTAAGAGCCACATCCTAATTGACCCGTCCGAACATGAGGTGGAATTCCATGTCATGGACATTCTGGCCACTTTCAACCTACTACTAGGAAGGCCCTGGCTACATCAGATGAGGGATGTGTCATCGACAGTCCATCAGTTAGTAAAGTACCCCTTCAAAGGCGGGATTGCCATTATGTACGGTAATTCTGCGATCTATCCTCCCCAGGGAACCACTGCACCATTATTAGAAATCATACATGGGGAAGAAGACGTGTTCCATTCTGGCGTCTCTCTGGCAGAAGCTCGGTTGGTCCAAACCATCATGGTACAGGGCGATGGAGACTATGTGAGTGCGTAATCCATTTACATAATGAACAAACAGGGACATATGCCCGGATCAGGACTAAGCCAAAGTGGCAGATAGGGAGGTACTATTTCTAAGGAGATTAGTCACAAGCCCCATGCCTTCGGGCTGGGATAAAAACCATCGCTGCAAATTGGCAAAGGAAAGGGTAGGAGTTGAAAGAAAGGCTGAAAGCAAAGAGGACTGGGAGGCAGTATGAGTTAGTTCACAAACCAATACAGGGGACCTTGAACGGACGTTTTGTCTGCCAAGGGGAAGACTTCCCCTTTTATGGATTCCCAGAGCCCTGGTATGACTAGGAAACATAAACAAGGTATCCGGGTTCGAGATCTTTTTCGGACACCAGCTACCAGAAGAGAGGGATGAACAAGCAGACCTGAGCCCTAGCACAGATCAAGGCAAGATTGCAAACCCAGTCATCGAAGAGGAGGAGCTGTTGGGAAAAGCGCTGGCTGACTTACTGACAAGTTCTACTACTAGAGCTGGAAAAGCGCTGGATAACCCAGTAGCAGATTTCTCCAATCTTATCGTGGATGCGTCTGAGCCTTCACGCCTAGTCTGGAAGTTTGAGCAAGGCGTCATCAACAATTCTGAATCGGATAATGAGTCCGGATCTGATTCCACTGAGTTTGTGGAGTTATAGTCAGATTCGAGTTCTTTTGAGTCTGGTACTTCTGGGAGTGGTAACTCGGATACCATAGTCCTATCCAGGTCGTCTTTTAGCTTTTCTTTTGAGTCCACTATAACCGAAGATATAGACTTTTTGAATGGAATGCTGTGGACTTTGCCTACTTCTCTGTGCCTTTGGTTTGTTGTACTGATCTTAATTTTCAAAATTTTGACATAAACGAAGAGGAAGAAATTCCTCGGGTTTTGAAAAATTTGGTTGATCATGAGGAGGATAGGCATGTTAAGCCCTGTACATATGAAATCATATCAATTAACGTGGGTACTGAGGAAGATCCTCGCTTGGTCCAGATCTGGTCTACGCTGTCTTCGGAGGAACGCGAGCATTTAATCTCTTTATTAAAGAATTTCAAAGATGTTTTTGTGTGGTCCTACGAAGACATGCCTAGAATCGATCTTGAGATTGTACAGCATCGGATCCCTCTTGACCCTGAAGCCCAGCCAATTAAGCAAAAGCTGCACAGAGTTCGCCTAGATTGGGCTTTGAAGATCAAGAAAGAAGTTACCAAATAGATTGAGGCAGGGTCCTTGCTTGCATCTGAGTATCCAACGTGGTTGGCTAATATTGTTCCAGTCCCAAAAAAGGATGGCAGAATCAGAGTCTGTGTCGACTTCAGGGATCTGAATAAGGCTAGTCCGAAGGATGATTTTCCACTACTGCATATTGACGAGTTGGTAGACTTCAACGTGGGTTATGCATTTCTCTCGTTCATGGATGGGTTTTTCGGGTATAACTAGATTTTGATGGCACCCGAAGATAGGGAGAAGACCGCATTCACTACTCCATGGGGCACCTATTGCTATCGAGTCATGTCATTTGGGTTGAAGAATGCTAGGGCCACTTATCAAAGGGCTGCAACTACTATTCTTCACGAATCCACAAAGAAGTTGAGGTGTATGTGGATGATATGATTGTCAAGTCCAAAGATTGAGAGGCCACTACATTGCATTGGAGAAATTCTTTCAACAGATTAGAGAGTATAGATTGAGGTTGAACCTGCAAAAACGTACCTTCAGCGTAACAACGGGAAAAATGCTGGGATTCTTAATCACACAGAGAGGAACTGAGGTAGATCCTTCCAAAATCAAGGCCATCTTAGAAATGCCACCGCCAAGGACTGAAAAGGAGGTGTGCGGCTTTCTGGATAAACTGCAATTCATAGGGTGGTTTATTTCAAAACTAACCTTGACTTGTGAACCACTATTTGGTCTCCTGAAGAATGGGAAGAAGTTCCAATGGGATAATCGCTGTTAGTTCGCTTTTGAACAAGTTAAGCAGTACCTGCAGAATCCACTTGTGTTATCACTGCCAGAACTGGAAATAATCGTTGATTTTGTACCTGTCGGTGAAAGACTCAACAATGGAGTGTATGTTAGCTCAGGAGTCTGAGGCCAAAGTGGAGAAAGCCGTTTACTACTTGAGCAAGAAAAAAGCTGGATTACGAGACCCGTTACACTCCCCTCAAGAAATCTTGTCTAGCCTTGGTATGGGCTACCTAGAAGTTAAGGCACTACCTGTTAGCTCACTCTGTAATCCTAGTTTCAAGATTAGATCCCATCAAATATCTCTTTGAGAAACCAGGGCTTACGGGTAGGCTAGCCTGTTGGTTGCTTCTTCTCTCCGAATTTGATCTTACATATGTTATACGCAAGTCGGTTAAAGGGAGAGCTGTAGCGGAATTCCTGGCAAATCACCTAGTAGAGGGGGATAAAGTGGTGGAGTGCTTTTCCCCAGATGAAGATATTCTGCAAATTGAGGAAAAAACATAGATGATGTACTTTGATAGAGTAGCCAATCAATACGGTTATGGGATCGGTGTGTTACTGATAGCACCTGATGACTCCCATATACCCTTTGCCTTCAAACTCTGCTTCAAAGTATCCAACAATGAAGTAGAATATGAGGCGTGTATTGCTGGATTAGAAGCTGCACTGCAACTAGAGGCAAAAAGGTTGGACATCATCGGGGATTCAAATTTGGTTGTGTCTCAAGCCAACGGAGATTGGCGGGTAAAAGAAGAGAAAATGAAGGTTAACCATTAGGTCTTGGACATGGTAATTCTGAGGTTTCAAAAGTTAACATTTACCCATCTGCTAAGGAAGAATAACCGATTCGCTGATGCACTAGCAACTCTTTCTTCTATGGTAGACATTCCATTGGGAGTCAGGATGTGTCCGATCATTATTGAATAGAAGAACACGCCGGCCGATGAAACCATTGCCGAGATAGATGAGGCTTCAAACAAGAACCCTTGGTATTACGATATTTGGAATTTCCGGGAAAAAGAGGTGTATCCGCCAGGAGCAAATGCCAAGGTCAAAAGGGGAATACAGCATCTGGTCGTTCAATTTATCATTTGCGGAGGCAGGTTGTACAAAAGAGGTCATCTAGGAATGCACAAGCTATGTGTTGAGGAAGAGGAATCAAGTCACCTTATGGAGGCCATCCACAGAGGAGAGTACGGAGCCCACATAAATGTTGTGATGCTCGCCCGAAAAATCCTTAGACAAGGCTACTATTGGTCAACCATGGAAGAGGATTGTATTGGTTTAGTTCAGCGTTGTCAGAAATGCCCGATTCATGCCAATCGCATGAACATTCCATCGTCGAAGCTCTACAACATGACTTCACCATGGCCATTCTCTGTTTGGGGGATAGACGTTATTGGCGCAGTTACGCCAAAGGGGTCAAACGGGCATGAGTTCATTCTGGTAGCAATTGATTACTTCACAAAATGAGTGGAGGCCCAATCTTACTATGTATTGAAAGCATCACATGTGGCTAAGTTCATCAAAAACAACATCATATGCCGGTATGGAGTTTCGAATGAGATTATCTCCGATAATGGGTTGCACTTCAAGAAAGAGGTGATAGACTTGCTTGAGAAATATAATGTGGCTTTCCATAAGTCAGTAACCTACAAGCCACAAACCAATGGAGCTATTGAGGCTGCGAATAAAAACATCAAGTGAATTCTGCAAAAGATGGTGGAAACCTATAGGCATTGGCTAGATAAATTGCCATTTACACTCTGGGGCTACAAGACCTCAATCCGATCATCTATAGGGGCGACCCCCTATTCTCTCATTTATGGGATGGAGGCTGTTTGCCGATCAAAATTGAAGTGCCCTCACTACGAGTTATGGCTGAGTGTCAGATAGTAGAGGCAGATTGATAGCAAAGTAGGTTTCAGGAGTTAATGTTGTTTGATGAGAGAAGTCTAAGAGCATTGTATCATGTCCAGGGCTACCAACGTCGAATTGCCAAGGCTTTTAACTAGAAAGTGAAGTCCATAAATCTTCAAGAAGGGGACATGGTCCTGAAAGACAACCGAGCTCCCATCCATGACCCTATGGGCAAGTTCAAACCCAACTGGACCGGTCCTTACATGATCAAGTCAATCTAGTCAAGAGGGGCAGTTATTCTCATGGACCTAGATGGCCTGGAGTTCTCGTAACCGATCAATATGGACAAGTTGTAGAAGTACTACCCCTGAGAGGCTCGCTAGGCCGAAAACCCGAAAGGGCGACCTAGGCAAAAGTTAGAGCATGAAGAATTAGAAAAAAAGAAAAACTAAGCTCGTAAGGTTGAAAACCCTAAAGGGCGATTTTGGCAAAAGTTAGAGCGCAAAACGAGAGAGTTAATACTCGAGTGAACCTGAACCGAACTACGCAAGGCCTGATTCCCATATTTGGGATACGTAGGCAACTTCACCCTGAAGTTCAGCTGTAACTATCACTAATTCAACTGTCCTGTCCGTTCTCTTGATCAGGTTATATTTGTTCATCATCTATTAGTTCGGTTGTGATCTTTATTTTAGGAAGAAAAGCTGATTACAGTGAAGAGCAATAGTGATATGCAATCAAGGGCAGTTATGATTTCTTTTGATTCGGGATTGTATATCTTGAGAATCAATTCTGTGCGTGTCAGGTGGTGATCGTTTTTGAAAATTGTTTTGAAAAGTTTTAATAAAAATTGATTTTGTTCAAAATCTTACCCTTTTACAACTTGGACCATTTTTGGGATCGAAAGGAAAATTTTCAGTACTTGTAACTTTAATTTTATTGATTACAACACAAGTACATTCACCAACTCTTTGATTTAGATCAAAGTTGCTTTTACATCTTAAAACCTGAAAAGAAAAGATCAAAGCAGTAAAACTAGGGGCACAGCTAAGTTAGGTGGCTCTATGCCAAACAAGGCCCAACCTCTGCCTCCTCTTCAAGCCAAGCCAAACACTCCTCAGACAAGGTCTAATTGAAACTAATGGCAAGGGCCATAATCTCTCTCGTCCTCCAAGCTGCGAGATACCGGGGCAAGTGCGAGGCATGAACAGGAAATGAAGCTGTGTATTCCACTCCCTCATCTAGACGTATCTGATCACGCCCAAATTGACATCGGAACCGGAGAGGAAAATAGAATATGCAATGTGTGAGGCCAACCAACTTTACACATGTGTGATCGGGTTCCAACATCGAACAGTGGCATGGACGAATGGAAAACAAAGAGAAGTGCAACTTAGAGGAAAAAGGGCATATAGGCTAAAACCATGAAAATTCACCTTTTCTGATCCGTCTAAAGTGGCTATCTAGTCTCGGAGCCTATTGTTGCACAATTTCTCCATCTTGGGAGCAAAATATCAAAGTCTTTCTATTCTACCAGAAAACCAGCATGGGAGCACCATTTATAGAGGATGAGGAGAAGCAGTACATGATAGCTGGGTAGCACTGACCGACCTCACACTCGGGCCCGTCTGTGCCTGAGTGAAGCCCGGCTGTGCCTATTTAGGCCCGGCCGGGTCTAAGTGATTGCCTAGATCAGTGCAGTTGCAGGAAAAACTGGTCTTCTTCTTGACGTACCACAACTTTGTTTTAAGTGTTGTTTTGTTTGTACCAAGTGTTTTTTAGTATTTTCGAGTTTTTGTTATTTCGTTTCCCCGTTATCAAGTTGTATTTTACATTTCATCCGGTTATGGGTTGTTATCCAATTCAAGAATGAATGCAAGAGCAGATTTTCATTGGTTTAAGCCTTATGCGAAGTTACCATGCAAAGGTCACGCCATTCATCACATGCCATTCGTCACATTGTGCAAGGAGATCATTCAAAAACTTATCTTTTATAAACTACCAGGTCCAACCCTGATCATTGTTTTACAGAGCAACAAAATAAAAGAAAATCCTTCAAAAAAACAAAAACAAAACAAAAGGGTCTATTTTAAGCTAGTCTTTAACTACAGAGCAAAAAAAAAAAAAAAAAAACAAACAAACAAACAAACAAACAAAAACAAAAACAAAATTGTCATCCTTTATCAGTAACCTATCCTTGCCCTCTTACTCCTCGGCTGCAGATGAGGTGCATCACTGTCATCTCTAGGGCTACTGGACTGCAAGTCAACCTCCTCTCTCCTTGTCCTCGGGGGCCATAGACCCATCAAAGGACTCCTCAGAAGGTGAGCATTGCCCACCTCGGCCTCTAACTCGATCGGCTCCCCCTCGGTCCCTTACTGGCCCCGTCTCCGTCTACTAGCTAGAGGAGGTCCTGCGGGTACTGCTAGCACCGGCTCAAGCTAAAAAGAGTATGTTATCAGTATGGACTAACATGAATATAAACAGTATGGCAACAACAGCGAACTCCAGACAGAGTCCAAAAACCCATGAGTGACTAAAGCGGTCTGTCTCCTGCGTACCATAAGGAGCAGTTGGTCGATCGTCCGGAGGAGGTCATCAGCATGCTCGGGGTATCTACAAAAGGAATAGAATTTAAGAAAGGTAGACAGAAGTAATAGAGAACAATGAATAGAAATAGTAGAAAACAAAACAATATAAAGTGCAGTGAGTAGAAGCATAAAGAAATGTGTACCTGCTCAATGCGAGGAGCGAACGCTAGCCTGCAGTCCCTCTCACTGATATGCTCAATGTGGGATCTGCTTCACTCAAAAACTTATCTTTTATAAACTACCAGGTCCAACCCTGCTCATTGTTTTACAGAGCAACAAAATAAAAGAAAATCCTTCAAAAAAACAAAAACAAAACAAAAGGGTCTATTTTAAGCTAGTCTTTAACTACAGAGCAAATAAAAAAAAAAAAAAAACAAACAAACAAAACAAAACAAAAACAAAATTGTCATCCTTTATCAGTAACCTATCCTTGCCCTTTTCCTCCTCGGCTGCAGATGAGGTGCATCACTGTCATCTCTAGGGCTACTGGACTGCAAGTCAACCTCCTCTCTCTTGTCCTCGGGGGCCATAGACCCATCAAAGGACTCCTCAGAAGGTGAGCGTTACCTCACTCGGCCTCTAACTCGATCGGCTCCCCCTCGGTCCCTTACTGGGCCCCGTCTCCGTCTACTAGCTAGAGGAGGTCCTGCGGGTACTGCTGGCACCGGCTCCAGCTAAAAGGAGTATAGTTATCAATATGGACTAACAGGAATATAAATAGTATGGCAACAACAGTAAACTCCAGACAAAGTACCAAAAACCCATGAGTGACTAAAGCGGTCTAACTCCTCCGTATCATAAGGAGCAGTTGGTCGATCGTCCGGAGGACGTCATCAGCATATGCCTGGGGTATCTGCAAAAGGAATAGAATTTAAGAAAGGTGGACAGAAGTAATTGAGAACAATGAATAGAAATAGTGGAAAACAAAACAAGATAAAGTGTAGTGAATAGAAGCATAAAGAAATGTGTACCTGCTTGATGCCAGGAGCGAACGCTAGCCTGCAGTCCCTCTCCTCGATATGCTCAAGTAGGATCTGCTAGATCACTCCATCTGGACGCATGTACATGATCTCAATGAGAATCACGGGAAACCTAGGAATGGGAGCAACGTCAAGGGCACCTCCAGCAGGGGCATCGCCAACCGCAACAGTAGCAGCAGCAACCTCTGGAACAGCGAGATCCACGCCCAAGGTAAGAAGGCCATCACTCGAGTATATAAGAAGGTGGTGAAGCCGCTGGGCTCGTGATGTCGAACGCCATCCTCTCCCAACATTAGGAGGTCGATTTGGGGACCATCCTGAAGCTCATCAACTACCCTCATGACTGGAGAAAGAGGATGAGGAATGTCGGGGTTAGCGGCACCTCTTGTCTAGCGGATGACCCTCTCCCCCAAGAAGTAAGCCTGGCCAAAGGGGCCCTCAAACAGAATCCGCATGGTAGAGGCATGCCATGTAGTGTCATAGGTCATCATCGATGCCTGGGGAATGCCCGCCCAAGGATGCCAGTTAACCTGTGGAAGCAGACGTCAGATATCAAAAATCTAAGCTGTATGAGGATGACATTGCAATATAGAAGCAATAGTATGAGAATGACCGTGTAGTATGGGGAATAGTGCAGTATGCTTACAGTATATAAAAGTTAAAAGTTGATATTTTATTACTTGATCCGCAATAATCGTGTCAAAGAAGCGGCGAAAGTAAGGGAAGTCTCGGTCTACGCGGCGGCGGCGCTCAAATCGGGAGTTGAAGTACCGGGAGCGGGGTACTGACAACTCAATCGACCTCACCAGGACTGGAGCCAAAGAGGTGAAATATGTGTAAACCCAGAGCTATAAGTAGAAAGACATGGATAAAGTAGATGAGCATGAATAAAGAAGATAAGCAAATGAGCAGACAAACAGGAAATGCAAAGCAAAGATGAGCAGAAAATGCAAAATTGAACAGAATGTAAAGCTGAACAGAAAAAGTAAATATGAGATGTACCTCCCAAACCCTCCAGTAGCTACCAAGTGAATCCACCTTGCGACGAGATACGGAGCTCATATAGTAGTATAAGATGACCAAGCTAGGGCCACCTCAATCGTGCTCTGTCACCTGTAGTAGGTGTACCAGTGCCCCCAGAAGATATAACCCCAAAGTATTTTCCTTGTTCGCAAATAGGGTAGTACCAAGGAGATACATGAGGAAGTCGCAGGTTTACTGGGCGACCTCATCTGTAATAGTGGCCTGGGACTTAGAGAAGTGACCATAGAACCAACTATACCTCACCATCCTGTGACTGGTGGTGTCTGGGATCCCCCCGATAAGCTGACGCTGTGTGGCTCTCCATTGGGTCATGTCAGGATCACATGGGATCGGGCTGCTAACCTCGACTCGCAGGCCAGGGAGCATTGAAAAATCATACGGGGTTAGAGTCAACTCCCCAATCGATGAGAAGTGGAATGAGTCCGTAGTGTCCCACCATCTCTCTACTAGGGCCCCGTACAGCAGCGACTCAGCCCTTATCTTTATGAGCCCTGAGCAGAAGGGCCCAAAACCGGCAGCATCAACTAGTGTGCCGACCTCTGTAGACAGTCTCTCATACCAGCGCCGGGGGCCGGATATGGATCCATAGCTGCCAATCCTCTTCGCTATCATCTATAAATGGGGAATGTATATGGCATTAACTAGTGGTCTACTTGTGAGATTCAACAATATATGAAAACAAAGGAAAGTTGATTACCGTGGAGGTATCGGTGGACAAGTGCTCCGCGGCTTTCGCAGTAGGATGTCCTCATCCATCTCGGGGATGAGGCCCTCAAATCTCAAGATACCGCCTAGGGGCAGAACATGTGTACGTGACTGGTAAGTGGCCGCATCGAATGGCTTGTTAATGAGGGAAGGCAATGTGAGAGCGTTCTCGGCCTCCATATCTATGCCTAAGACGGTCCCAATACCAATGGCGGGGTTCAGTATGGGAACCTCATCACTAGCCATGGAGAAAAGTGGAGGAAATGTAGAAAAAGTGAGGGGATGAGTGAAAATATGTGAAAATCCCAAATTTCAAACCCTAGGAGAGAGAAAGTGAAGAATGTTTTGGAAAATCAAAGGGAATAGAAGGAAAGTGTGGATAAATGTGAGAAATACCAAGGGAAAAGCTCAAACTCCACCAAATCAAGTTTTGTTCGGTTCAAAGTATAGAGGAGGGGAAGGGTTTCAAAGGAAAAAATGGCAAGGGTTGTTGGGTGCTTCAAGAAAAAGGGAAATCTAAAGAGTGAGGGGAGGGAGTTTCGGATGAGAGGGTATGAGAAAATAAGGGTTTGAGTTTGTTATAAACAAATATATTGTGTGGAATGCCCAAAACTGCCCTTGCCGCTATCGAAGCCCAATCGACTGTCGCGATGCCCAGCTGTGCTTCATTGAGGCCCGACTAGCTCTCAGTGTAAACTCAGTTCAATTCTTTTTTTCTTTTCTTTCTTTTATTTTATTTCTTGTATTATGGAGTTTTAATCTAAAAAAGCAAAAAAGAAAGAAGCAAAAAAAAAAATAGTGCAAAAAAATAAAATAAAAAAGAAAACCAAAAAAAGAGAAAAGAAAGAGAAAAAGAAAAACAACGAAAGCAAAAAGAAGAACAAAGGAACAAAGGAAGATAAAAGAAGAAAGAAAAAATGAGCAAGTAAAATATAAAGAGAGGAATTTTGTTCATTCTATTCTATTTTGTTTTATTGTGTAGATGCATAATTTGATTTACTTGGTCTCATTTGTTTAACTCAAAGTTTAAACTCTTGAGTTGATTTGATTTGTTTCAAAACTGTGGAGGAGTGGTTTGGAAATACTCTTAGATCCTGAAGGACGTTCCTGATCCTCTGATTGCCACCTGAAAAAGGGATTAACACTCCGGTCGGAAGTGCCGGAATAAGCACTCTGACAGACAAGTTAGTATATGTGTTTCGTTTGCTTGTGTCTTAAGTTTCTTTAGTCTGTTCTCACATACCTCTCTTTGGTTGATGCTCCTCTCTTTTATACTTGTCCCTAGTCTTGGGGGTCGGGCCCAATTTTAATCCAGCGCGTAACTGCTCACTCGGCCATTTTGTCGTGTGCCTATTCTCACTCGGCTTCTTCTACGTCTGATTCTATGGCCGATTTAACTATTCGGCTTCCGGGTCCCCCAGGATGGAGTCGAATAGTATATATCCTGATTTTCTTTAGTTTCATTTAGTTTTCCTACATATACCGATATTCGGCTCCACAATTGCCCCCCGAACATCCTACTAATGCCAGTTAGTCGGCATGTTTGGTCTTGAATTTGGAGAGTGAAAAATACGGCTGCTTCCCTCATTCCAACACAAGTGTCAGAACGTTTATGCTTTTTAGGAATCATTAAAATTTCTCGCCCCTTCGTACGCTTCATTCATTTATTGCGATCTGAAACCGTGTTGTCCCTTCAAATGTATTTTTGAATACGCAAAGCTTCTTGGTTGCCTGCCAGTTTGCCTCCTTCATTTCACAACCTCTGCAACTTCTTCTCGTTTCTCACTGTCTTCCCTACTTCTTTTAAGTTCTCTTCTCCATTTCAACTCCCGTTTCCTTGTTTGTTTTTTAGTTTAGCGTACTTCCTATACTAGCTAGGATGTTGAAACATCTGAAAGCCCTTCTTTCTGCGGATCGAGTTTTTGGTTTTCGACGCCATTTTTCCATTCCTGACGACGTCCATCTGTTACTCATGGCAGAGAGCGTAATTGGCATGGAGAGGACCGATGAGAGTACAATCATCTTTCCTCTCCTGTCAATCGCTGAGGGCGGAGTCCGTTTCCCCCTTCACCCGTTTTTGAGGGCCGTCCTTCGTCACTAGGGTCTAATCCCTTCTCAGCCTAACGTAAACTTTCACCGAATCGTAATGGGAATTGTAGAATTAAACCAACGCCTTAGGCTCAATCTGGGAATCCCTGCTATTTGGCATTGCTATGCCTTGGCCAAATCCTCTGGCCGGTAGGGGCGCTACTTTCTCATGGCCAAGGACACCGACCATCATTTGGTGACTATGCTTACCAGCTCTGGCAAGTGTGTTGACGATGTCATGGTCATTGTCTGAGGCAACTGGGAATTTGACGAGGGCGAAGATCGCCTAGATCCTGTGCCTAGACAAAAAGGCGAACCAAGTGGTCACATAGTCCTCCATGTGTATATGTTATATATTTACCTAGCTTAGATTTCATGCACTTACCATTTTATTTATGCAGGTAACGATTTGAAGAAAGTTTTGGTCTCGGCCGACGACGCTGTACTTGCACAAATCAAAACCGCGCTCCAGTTCTTCGACTATCCAAACCTCCAAAAGCAAGGGAGGGTGGCCCATATACTTCTGAGATACAAGCCAACTTACGCTACGTTTTCGGCCGTAGATAACATTCTGATTCCAAGAGGTGAGGAATAGCTTACGGTGCTTATTTTCCCGAACTTCAAAAATCTTAGGGAGATTGGTCTTGAAGCCTCAGATTTATAGCCAGCGAACAAACAAATAGCCGAAGAAGTCGCTGAGCAGCCGAATCAGTCCACCTTGGATAGATCCGATAGTCTCAGAGAGGAGGTTGACGTGGCTCTAAATTTGGTTTTTGAAGAAGCCGGCCTCAATCCATCCAACCCTCCATTCACTTCAGGCAGAGTAGACGTCTCCTTTGAAGATATTTTTACCGACTTAGGGGACCTTCCCGGCATATATCCTGAGAACATGGTTGGGGAGTCGCTCACACAGATGGCCAGGAGGAAAAATGTCGAGAGGATGGTCGCCCGGAGGAAAGCCGAAGCCAACCAATCTGAACCTCCACCCGTTGCCAGGGCTGAGTCTTCTCCGCCTGCTCCAGTGGAAGAAATGGCCCAGATTAATACAGTCGAAACGGAGCACATTGTTGATCAACAGGGCAATCAGGAAGCCGAGCATAGGGGAAAAAACCGTCCTACCAAGCACGAAGCCGACTCTGTAGAAAACCTAACCGATAAACGCCGTGCATAAAGGAATCGAACTTGGTTGTGTCGTTTATCGTACAACCAAGGATAAAGAACGTGCTAATTGCTTCTGATGCATCGGCTGTGAAAGACCCTGCTGTGGCCTTGAGCATGGCCTCTTCAATTTCCCTGCCAGTTGACAGAGCGACCTTTCAGGCAGAGCTGGATTTGCTATCAATAGCATTAGCCGCTCAATCAGCCATATTGGTACATGACTGGAGCCTTGTCTACAGTCTTGCGCCTATATTTTTTTTCTTTTTTATTTAATTCTAATTCCTTGTTTTACAGACAGCAGGCAGGATAGCTGGGATTGGTTGCCGTCAACATGATGCTATCGAACAAATCGGCTTTCTCACAGCCGAAGTTGAAAAGGAAAAGAGCAAGGCCATGGAGGCCTCTCTTAGAGCTGAGCCTGAGGCAATGAAAGTGGTGGAAGAACGCGCGAGGGCCAATGCCGAGGCAGAAAAGGCCAAAAGTTTCGACCAACTCAGGTTGGCCGCCGAAGAGAGGGCTAACGTGAGTGATGACATGCTCGAGTTAGCCAATAAGGTGATTGCCAAACTGGAGGTTGATTTGGAAGCATCGAAGAAGGCAAAGGAAATAGCCAACTCCGAGATTTCCAAAGCATTCCAAGCTGGGAAGGACGCTGCCTTAGAAAATTACATGGAAGAAGTACCCAAGTTCGAGAATCGGGGCTTCAAACACGGCTGGCTCAAAGCCCTCGTTAGCGCTAATGTGACATTGACACAGCCGATTCCATACGAGCAGGTGGACGTTGAGCCGCTAGAGTCTGACCCTAAAGATTGACTAGGGAGTAATTTTGATTTTTGTTAGGCATCTTGTGTGCGTAGTTTTTGTAGATTTTTGTTTATTTATTTCGGTTAGAAGTTGAATGTAGGGTAATTTTCATGTGTAAAATGACTACTGTTTGTACTCAATTTATTAATGAAAATCTCCTTTGCCTTTCTCTGTCTCCTACATGTGCTAGTTAATAGCTAAGTAGGATGTAAGATCATGAAATGAGTAAATTAATTAGGCGATAAAATAACTGTGTATCTTTGCGATATAGCTGAATATACTAATGAATCTACCCTTAGCTAATGAATGAACTGCATCGCCGAATATCGGTAGTTCATGGATTGGCTGGGGCATATCCACTTAGCGGTGCAAAGCTTTGAAGTGTAGCCGAATAGATTGATGAATCTGTCCTTGCTCCAGCTAATGAATGAACTGGATCGCCGAATATCGGTAGTGCATGGATTGGTTGAGGCACATCCACTTAGCGGCGCAAAGCTTTGAAATGTAGCTGAATAGATTGATGAATCTGCCCTTGCCCTAGCTAATGAATGAACTGGACTGCCGAATATCGGTAGTTCATAGATTGGCTGGGGCACATCCACTTAGCGGCGCAAAGCTTTGAAATGAAGCTGAATATATTAATGAATCTACCCTTAGCTAATGAATGAACTGGATCGCCGAATATCGGTAGTTCATGGATTGGTTGGGGCACATCCACTTAGCAGCGCAAAGCTTTGAAATGTAGCCGAATAGATTGATGAATCTGCCCTTGCCCGAGCTAATGAATGAACTGGATCGCTGAATATCAGTGGTTCATGGATTGGCTGGGGCACATCTACTTAGCGGCGTAAAGCTTTAAGGTTTTGGCACAGAGTATTGAAGAGATCGCCTGGGGAATGCTGCACCTGAAATTAATAAATTAGATGGGAGCTGCGTGCGCGTGGGTGCCATTTTTGCATTCAAATCCAACAAATTGTGAGAGGGAAAAAAGCATTGTGTCAAACCAAGCTGGATGACTTTGGATGGCAAGAAGACTATTCTTTAATAGCAGAGGAGAGGGTAGGACACTGGCGGAACTAGACACAGAGATGAATCGAGGTAGCGAGCCTACGCGCTTAGGGAGTAGGACGTCAGGGGAGTGTGAGAGGCGTCACTCCCCACGTCGTCGAAGTAGGTCACCCAGGAAGGAGAAGCAGCAACGAGGTAACTCCCCTTGTTCGAGAGGAGAAACCAGTGGGCCATCGCGCCTGTTGAGCTTTTCGGTCTTCGTTGGGAACAAACCGATGATAGAAGCGGATTCGATTATCCGTGACCCAAATGTGGCAGTTGAGTTTGCTCGACAAATTTTTCTGCCAGAAGTCCAACAGTCGATGGTCGACCGAGCTGATTATGAAGTTTTTCGGGAGGGCATCCATGGAGCAGTAAAAGGGTTATATACCTCATATGAAATCGGCATGCGTCTTCGTGCCTCGCAAAGAGAGATAAAGAAAAAGGACGGTCGCATTCGGAGCTTGCAAGCTCACACAGAGAAGGCCGAAAATGAGCTGAAGAAAGCTAGCACCTCTGAAACTCAGTCGGCGAGTCAAGTGAACCCGGTTGTCGCGGAACGAGTAAACCGGGAATTTTGGATCACGCGATTGCCGACCGAAATACAGCGAGCATGTTTGCAATAGAAGTTGTGAAGACCAGGTCCTATGAACAAGGCTTCCATGATGGCCGAAAAATTGGAATAGAGAAGACAAAGGAAAAACTAACCGAGGAAGTCTGTCGATGCGAAAATCATGGATTTAAGCATGGATGGATCAAGGGTCTCCAGGCCGCGAGCGTTGGTCCGGCGTCGCCTTTATATCAGAGTTATACTTTTCTGTTTGAGGCTTTCGATGCCGAGAAGACTGATGACGAAGATGCAGCCGAATAATAATTTTATTTTATTTTATTTTATTTTTTACATAGTTTCGTTTTTATGTAAATCATGTATTCACGATCTATTTAATGAAACGTTTTAGTTTGAATGTCTGTATATTGGTTCAATCAATGTTTGTGAATTTAGTCATGATCTTCACCTATTACTTTGTCAATCGCGCTTGCACTGGCCCATTGTGATATCCACAAAGGGCACTCCGAATTTGGAGGCTTATTCGGCACAAACGTGTCATCTACGGATGGGGCTCCGAATTCGGAGGCTTTTCTTTTTGTTGGCCAATAGTGATATCCATGATGGGTGCTCTGAATTCGGAGGCTTATTCGGCTCAAACGTGTCATTCACGGATGGGGCCCCGAATTCGGAGGCTTTCCTTTTTTGGCCAATCATGATATCCATTAAGGGCGCTTTGAATTTGGAGGCATATTTGGCCCAAACGTGTTATTCATGGATGGGGCTCCAAATTCTGAGGCTTTTCTTTTTGTTGGCCAATCGTGATATCCATGAAGGGCGCTCTGAATTCGGAGTCTTATTCGGCCCAAACGTGTTATTCACAAATGGAGCTCCGAATTTGGAGGCTTTTCTTTTTGTTGGCCAATCGTGATATCCACGAAGGGCGCTCCGAATTCGGAGGCTTATTCGGCCCAAACGTGTCATTGACGGATGGGGCTCCGAATTCAGAGGCTTTTCTTTTTGTTGGCCAATCATGATATCCACGAAGGGCGCTCTTAATTCGGAGGCTTACTTGGCCCAAACGTGTCATTCACGGATAGGGCTCCGAATTCAAAGGCTTTTCTTTTTTGGCCAACTGTGATATTGCGAAGGGCGCTTCGAATTCGAAGGCTTTTCTTTTTCTTGGCCAATCATGATGCCCGCGAAGGGCGCTCCAAATTCGAAGGCTTATTCGGCCCAAACGTGTCATTCACAGATGGGGCTCCGAATTTGGAGGCTTTTCTTTTTGTTGGCCAGTCGTGATATCCATGAAGGGCGCTCTGAATTCGGAGGCTTATTGTTACAATATAACTCACAAGACAAGGAAGAAAAGGCATTGCATTGGAAAAATGAAAGATGTACACGGCGAAAATTCAAAACAAGCTGTCATGATGTACAAGTTTGCTTAATGATAAAATTTGCGCAGGTGTGTGGAATTCCAGGGACGCAGCAAACTTCTCCCATCCATGTCTTTGAGCCGATATGCCCCTGTTCCTGCAATTGAGTCAATCTGATGGGGGCCATCCCAGTTAGGACCTAACTTTCTGTTAGCGGGATTCGTAGTAGCGGGAAGCACTTTCTTGAGGACCAATTCCCCTAGTGTATAATGATGTAGCTGTACACGTTGATTATACGATTTAGCGAGTTGTTGCTGGTATCGTGCCATGGAAACAAGGGCACAGTCTCGGCGTTCTTCAATCAGAGTCAAGTCCAAGGCCAACATCATATCATTTCGGCCCATGTCAAAAACCTTCAATTTCAAAGTTGGAAGGCCGATCTCCAGGGGGATGATTGCCTGGGTTCCGAAGCATAAAGCAAACGGCGTTTCCCTAGTGGACCGCCTTGGAGTAGTGCGATGAGCCCATAGCACGCTGGGTAGCTCTTCGGCCCATCTGCTCTTAGCTTTCTCCAGCCATTTCTTGATGCCGTCCAGAATGACTTTGTTGGTGGCCTGTGCTTGACCGTTGCTTTGTTGGTAAGCCGACGAGGAAAAGTAGGGTCGTATACCATATGTGTTGCACAATTCTCGATACATGCCACACTCGAACTATGTACCGTTGTCGGAAACAAGCACTCTTGGTATGCCAAATCTCGTTATGTTGTTTTTCCATACAAAACTCTTAACATCAGCATCTCGAATATGTTTTAGTGCCTCCGCTTCGACCCATTTTGTAAAATAATCTATTGCGACAATTAAGAATCACTTGTTCCCTAGAGCCCGTGGTAATGGTCCGACGATATCAAGCCCCCATTGAGCAAACGACCAAGGACTAGTGACAGAGTTTAACTCTTCGGTAGGCAGATGAGTTAAGGGGGAAAACTTTTGGCATTGTTCACATTTCTTGACATAACACTCAGCATCAGTTCACATGGTCGGCCAATAGTACCCCTGCGTCATGGCTCGATGAGCCAGAGAACGTCAGCCCGAATGGGCACCACAACTGCCTTCATGTATTTTAGACAAGAGTTCCTCAAGTTTATCCGGGCGAACAAATTCTAAGTACGGCCCAGAGAAAGATTTTTTGTAGAGCTTTCCCTGTGGATCCAAGTAGTATCGGAGGGCTTTGTTTCGCAATTTGTGTGCCTCTTTCTTATCCAAAAAGAGCTGCTCTAAGAATAGGAATGCAGCGATAGGGTCTACCCAACTTGGACCTAGTTCAATAACGTTGATCTGAACTGATTCTAAAGAGGCAATGCTCGGCTCAGGGACGAACCATACTTCGATTGTCTGCTTAATTTCTAAGTTGATGGCAGAGGCTAGGCATGCCAGGGCGTCAACATCCGTGTTCTGATCTCGGGTTATTTGATTCAGTTCGTGGTGATCAAATTTTGCGAGCAAAGAATTCACCATTTTCATATAGGCTGCCATGCGGCCATTTTTGGCTATATATTCCCTTTTCAACTGGTTGATTACTAGCTTTGAGTCACAGAAGACAAGTAGACACCGAGGTGTAGTGCATTCCATAGGCCGGTTAACAATGCTTCGTGTTCGGCCTCATTGTTTGACGCATCGAAGCCCAGTTTGACAGCCTGTTCTATTATCGCCCATTCCGGGGTCATGATTACTACGCCAGCCCCACTACCACATTGGTTGGATGGCCCGTCACAATACATCTGCCAAACGCCTCCAACATACATTCTCCAGTTGGGCTTAGGTTGCACTTGATCAGACTTAAAGTCGGTAAGGGATCCTGTGAATTTGGCTACAAAGTCAGTGAGCACTTGTTCCTTGATGGAAGTTCTAGGTAGAAATTGGATATCATACTGGCCGAGTTCGAGAGCCCATTTCGAAATGCGCCCCAATGCTTTCGCGCTGCGGAGTGCTGACCGGAGGGGATAGTCCGTTAGTACCTGAATGGTATGCCCCTGAAAGTAATGCATCAGTTTTCTTGCAGCCATGACGAGAGCAATGATAAGCTTTTTCAATGGAAGGTAACGTGTTTCGGCGTCGGCCATTACTTTACTCACATAGTAAACTGGTCGTTGCTCCCCAAGTTCTTCCCTTAACAATACGGCGTTAACCGCCCGGTCAGATACCGCCAAATACAAAATGAGCGGGTCGCCTGTCGCAGGTGCTGCCAAGAGTGGTACTTGTAGACACCCCATTTTTGACCGTCCTCAAGACTTGGACGTCACCGTTTGAACACTCGATGATTATCCATGTTTGTGTTCGTTTGGAGTTCCCGGAGTTCTCGGCTACGCGCCTTGCCTCAGGATCCCCGAACTCGACTGTTTTGTGTCTGGTTTTGCACCAAACACTTGTATTCTGCCTTGGAGGGGCAGGGAATGCCTTGTGAGGCATCCCCACACACCACCGGCACTAGCTAGAGGCCACCGGCTGGTTTTTGTTGCCACCGGCAATATATATTGCCGGTCGGCACTATTTGTTGCCGATCGCAGTCATTTTTGTCAAAATGACATTTTTGGGCAGCCGATTACTGTTCAGTTGCTTTTTCAGATATTTTGAGGCAGCTGTATGGCATTGGCTTCTCCTCCATACACGTGTATGGAGGGATGCCTCTCTTGTTTTGCTTAGTGACTAAGCTTACAAGATTGCCTCCTCTATAAGAGGAGGCCTTGTCTCCCTTGCTTTAGGGTTAGAAAAATTGGAGAGGAGAAGGAAGAGCTCTTGTTTTTAGGGTTTGCTTTGGTATATCTAACCTATATCTATATCTCTTCTTCTCTTGCCCTTGTGTGTGTTTGTGTCTCATTATTGCACACAAGCACATAGTATTTCACCTTCCCTTGGCTACTAAGGTCCCAAGAGGTTGTTCTTGCTGTTCTTGACTGGTTTGGAGCTCAAGGAAGCAGCAACATCAACATTTGTGAAGAGGTCAACAAGGGTGAGAAACTTGCCCCTTTTTTACCCCTTTTTTGCATCTTATTTCTCTCTATCTTAGAGCTGTTTTTGTGTTTAGTGTATAACATAAAAAAGTTCTGTTTTTAAGCCCTCTTAATTGTTTGTTAAGGGTGTTTTGTGGTTTGGGTGTGTTTGACCACCCTTAGGCCTTGAAAGGCCTCATTTTGTGCTATTTTGTGTGAGTTTCGAGACTTTGGTGTTTGGGCCTCTTCACCACTGAAATCTTGAGGGATTTCAGTGGTGGAGATGGTGCCTTGAAGTCTCCAAAAGGGGAGGGCCACCCCCTCTCCTTGTTGTCCTTGAAAGGAACCATTTTTGGTCTCTTAAGGAGCCTTTTGTTCAAGTGTGTGTTGACCATGTCTAGGCTGCATTTCATGCTTATTATACCATAATATAATCATGTTGTGTGTTGGTTTTGGTACTCCATGCATGTTTTGCATAGATGCTTTGTAATGCTATGTTTAGGCCTTAAGTTGCTTTGGGTTGTAAACCTTAATTCTAGCATGTTTTAGGCTTAGCCTTGTGAAGGTTTTGTGCTTATTTTGTCATGTTTTAGGTCTGTCCATAGTTGTTTGGGTCGATCTTAGCATGCTTAGTATAGCTCCTTTGTATTGTGGCTTGTATGCTTCAAGTATGTGAAAGTGTAGCATGTGTTGCTTGCATCATTTTGGTGGTTTGGAACCTCCCTACATGTCATTTCAGTCCCTTTGGCATGCTCATATGCTTGCCTTAGTTGCCTCTTTATTGCTTTGAAAGCATGTGTTGTATGCCTCATGTTTTGACCATTGTGCATACCTTTGGATTTGAGCCATTTAGATGCCATCTAGGTGGTCTTTTGGACTTAGTTTTATGTGTTAAAACTCTGTTTTGGTCGCCTAAGTATTGCCATGTGTGGTTGTACTAAGTGTAGTTCATTGCCTCTTTGGTGAGCCTCAAGTACTTGGGCCATTTGCATGCTTTAATTGCTTGAATTAGTTGGTTTGGCACCTCTATTTTGTGCAATTTCAGAGCTTGTGTTGCATGCTAATTGTCTATTGTTTGATCTCTTTAGGTGTGCCTAAGAGTTGCCTTGTTTATGCTTAAGGTGTTGGACCATAATTGCATGCATGTGTGTGTGTATTTTGGCCTTCATTTTCTTGGTTTTGGCCACTTATTTTAGGCCTATTTAGAGTTGCCTAGATCATGTTTAAAACCATCATTTGCTTGGTTTGCATTGCCTCATGTTTGCTTGCATGCTTACATAAGTGTCTTGCCATGATCATGTTGCATATTAGCTACATGCTTAGGTTGCATTGCATCTTGCATGCATGTCTTGTTCCTTGATTTGGTGATAGGAATTGGGCCTTGTTTTGTTTGTTTGCTTTACATTTCATTTGAAATAGAAGTTGCACACTTGATTCTTTAGGCCATCATGCATGGAAATGCATGATTGGTGGCCCGAGAATCAAGGCACATCCTCCTTTGAGTAACAAACATGATAAGGAATGTGCTTGGTGCATACATTGCTTGAATTGAGCTGCCATGCAAGTTTTGCCCTCTGCTGCTGTGAGTTGCAGGTTCTGCAGGAATTCATTGCCGGCCGGCAGTATTTAGTGCCGACCGGCAGTCGATCAATGGCCGGTAGATTCATTTTGTGCCGATGACCACATCCTAGTGCCGGTGGTCATTCCCTCTAGCCGGTGGGATTCTCCAGTGTCCAGAGAGGCATCCTTGAGACTTTGGCAGTTTTCAGAGGAGCAAAGCAAGGAAAACAGAGGCAGGCTAGGCATGGCAGTGCAATTCCGAGCGGAATCCGAGCGCGCATGCATTGAGCCCTCGCCCCGAGGCGGTTTACTGTTTTAATTAGATTAATTAATTTGTTAATTTAATTAATTTGTAATATTTAATTAGCTTGCATAGTTAATTAATCTGTAATATTTATTCGGTCTCTCCGAGTGAGAGCAAATCTGTAATAAGTGTGTGTGAGTGGTGTGTATGCCTTCCCACCCCCCACTTCTTTCTTCCCTTTTATTTACCTGCTTACGATGGTAGATTAGGGCACGTTTATTTTAGCATACCTTATGCAATGCATGCATGCATCCATGCATTTGTTAACATGCACCGGGCTCGGTACATCATTCAAAATGCATCTGTATTTCAATTCCAAATTGAATACGTGATAGTTGTAGCATTTCACATGCCATGTTTAGGGTTAGCCGAGCCTACTCTACTGCATCTCTGTGTGTATTGCATTAGCCACTTGACATGAATTAGGGCATGCATTTTTGCTAACTAGTTTACTGTTTTGGCACGGAGTACGATGTAAGTATTTATGCTTTAGCATATCGCATGCGTGTGAATGTTAACATGACAGCATGATTACCATGTGGCTAAGTGCTTATATGAGATAAACTGTTTGAATGCCTGTGGGTGGAGGTTGGATTGCTTGAGTTGGAAAAACTCGTTGAAATCCATGTTTTAGCCTACTTGCGAGTAGCAAATTCCGAAACGCTTTCAAAACAACGGATATGCAATGATTGTTTCCAAATTAGGCAATCTAGTCTATACTTGTTTGCTGTGCGCATAACATAGTAATTCTAGGCTAATAACCGGAACAAGAACACATAACGTTTTCAAAATTGGATATCATGGTTAGTAGAGGCCGGTCTTCGGACCGGGCGAAAGGGGGTGCTCATAGCTGACCTTCCCCAATCGTACCCAAGCTCCCGAGCCAAGACATTTGGTGATGACGGACACGTGGCCTTCGGCACCGAGTCAGGGTTTCCTAAATTTCCCATTTAAAAAAAAATATTTAGGTGGCGACTCTGTATCTGGCAAAGCAGTCCATGTTTGGCACTTCTTTTTCAAAAATCTGTTTCTCAAAACGATTTGCCAGAGTTGGACTCTTTGGTTCAGATTTAGAACCGCAACAAAAAATCGAGTCCGAGCTATAGCGGAGGTCCCCCGCGGCTTGTTACAGTACTGATCGGAGATAAGACTTCAAGCCGTCCAAAGTGGTCTGGCACTCGAGGGTCCATTCAAATGCTTTGCCTTGCCGAAGTGTGTGAAAGAATTGACGGCAGCGATCTGTGGAAAGGCTAATAAACCTGTTGAGTGCAGCAGCCATTCCCATCAGCTTCTGAACCTCTTTGATTGACCGAGGGGATTCAAGCTCTAGAATTGCCATTATTTTCCTCGGGTTGGCTTCGATTCTGCGGTGGTTAACGATGTAGCCAAGGAATTTTCCGAATTCGATGCCGAATGGACACTTCGAGGCGTTCAATTTCATCTTATACTTTCGAAAGACGTCGAATGTCTCTTCCAAATCGGCTAGATGGGCATGCTTTTCCTTGGATTTCACCACCATATCGTCGATGTATACTTCCATGGTACGACCGAGTTGTTCCCTGAACATGGCAGTCACTAGTCTTTGTTAAGTTGCCCCCCCGCATTCTTCATCCTAAAAGGAATGACCTTATAGCAATAGGTTCCTCTTGGGGTGAGGAATGCGGTTTTTCTTGGTCCTCTGGATGCATGGCGATTTGATGGTAGCCCCTGTAGGCATCCAAGAAGCTCATGCGTTGATGATGTGCCATTGCATCTACGAGTTGGTCTATTCTGGGCAAGGGAAAACAGTCCCTAGGACAAGCCTTGTTTAAGTCCGTGAAATCCACACAAACACGCCAAGAGCCATTTTTCTTCTTTACAACCACAGTATTGGACAACCATGTGGGATAGGTTACTTCACGAATTGCCTCGGCATCAAGTAACCGATCAACTCCTTCAACAACGGCTAAAATATGCTCCGCGGCTGACCACTGACTTCTCTGAATAGTTGGCTTACATTTCGGATCAACGTTTAAGTGGTGCTGGGCCACAAACGGATCCACTCCTGGCATCTCGTATGGTGACCATGCAAACACATCGATATTGCCGAGTAAGAAGGATACTAACTCTTGCCTTTCAACTTTATCTAGGGAAGCGCCGATCATGAAGAACTTGTCAGTATTCCCATCAATTTCGACCCAATCCAGGGCTTCGGTTGCCTTTTCACTTGGGATCTTTCCAATGTCTTCGAGGCTCTCCCTATATAGTACCTCAATTGAATGCACTTCCAGCTTCCATGGTCTCTTTGCAGCAAGATAGCATGCCCATGCCGATTTTTGAGAACCGCAAATTTGTTCAATACCGTACTCCATCGGAAAACGAAGTAGTTGATGGTAGGTGCTTGGCACAACTTGCATTGTATGCAACCAAGTTCTTCCCATGATGAGATTATACGGCGAAGGAAGCTTGACAACCAGAAATTCTACATCTACTGATTTAGTGCCTGCCCGAACTAGTAGCGTGATTTTGCCCAAAGGATACTCCAGGTTAGCATTGAAGCCGAATAACGGGTAATCAGCGGGAGACAAATCCGAGTCATTGAAGCCAAGTTTGACAAAAGTTTTGTAATACATTATTTCTGAAGTGCTGCCCTGGTCAATGAGAACACGCTCAATGGTGAATCTGTTTACGCGTAGCTCGATGACGAGGGGATCAGTGTGGGGGTGAGTTACTCCAACTAAGTCGCTATCATCGAAGCTAATCCTTCCAGTTTCAGGGGGCCGTTTCATTGGCTTGATTGGGCTATGGCGGCTAGACTGCAACTAAATTGTATGCACCTTGGATGACGTCGGCAAACTGTATATCATATGAATTACACCAAGAGGAGGTGAATCCGGCCGTAGAGCTACTGTATTTATTGGATTGTTCTTTTGGGTGACATGTTGCGTAAGACGGCCGTCTTGCACCAACTCCTCTAGGTGATTCTTTAGTGTATAACAACTATCGATGTCGTGACCGTAGTCTTTATGATACTCACACCGTTTATCCCGTCTTCTTGTATCGGGAGGTCCCGTTATCTTGGGCGGCCACTTGAAGAACAAAAGGTGTTGAACTTTCGACAGAATCATACTGATCGGCTCTGTTAACTTCGTGTATTTCTTGCCTGAGCGCCTTGTGCGCCTGCTATCCACTTGATACTGTTCATTAGCTTGATGTGAACATTGATCTTTTGATCAGCGCGAGTCATGCCTTTTGTCTCGTTTAGCTTGATTCCGCGGCTCGGGACTTCGTGATGGCACAACGCTAATCGGCTGAACAATTCCCGACGTGGCCATCTCAATGGCTTTATGTTCGACTTTGACCCATAGGGCATCATCTTCCACTTTGCAATATTCTTCGACCTTCTTCATTAACGTCCAGATTCCTTTGGGGGGCCGTCTGGTTAATGCATTGCGGAGGGGACTATCAGGATGCAATTCCATCTTAAAGGCGGTGATGGCCATGGAGTCATTGCATGCATCATCTACCAGATTGAAGCATTCCCAATAGCGCGCCGAATATTCACGAAAGGTTTCGCTTGTTTTAATTTGAATCGCCCAGAAGGAATTGGCTTGCTTTGGCTGGATTTCGTTAGTGATGAATCTAGCCCTGAAGGACTTCTGGAGCTGATAGAAGCTATTAATCGACACCGGCTCCAATTTATAATACCACCTGACGACCAACGGTCCCAGACTGCTTGGAAATATTCGACACATGAGGGCCTTGTCGTCAGCATGAAGTGTCATTGCTTGCTTATAATGGTGAATGTGATCGGTAGGGTCTGATTTTCTGCTATAGAGGGTAAACGACGGTGCTTTGAACTTTTTGGGTAGTACAGCCCTTGCAAGTCATTGCATAAAGGGTGATGCTTATCTTCCTCATCCGAGTCATCGCTCCTCCCTCGTTTATGCCATACATACGGACTTCCTTCAGATGAGTTGGATACATCAACTCGTCATTTCTTTCTGGGCTCCAGGGATGGTGAGTCAGAATTACTGTCATTATTACGTTTCTGAAGTCAACGTCGTCGACCATCCTTCTTTCCCGAAGGACAACCCGGGTCTTGGCATACGGCTTGTTGGGATTTTGCCACCTCCAAGGCCAAATCCTAGCGCAGGCGCTCGTTCTCAACTATCATGTTTTCCAGCCGCTGTTTGTTTTGCTTTCCTTGATCCATAATAGTTTGCATTGTCTCATGCATTGAAGTTGAGGGTGAGGTCTGAGCTACTGAATCAAAGTTCAAGGCCCGTCATGCGGCGATATTCTCCGGTCCAAGCATGTTTCTTGGAGTGAAGTCGTCTCTTGGCATAGTTTCGTTAGCGACTATCGGAGGATCTTCTGTGACGCCCGCCATGGATATGTTTGAGTATTCCCATAGACGGCGCCAATTGTGGAGGAGTGGTTTGGAAATACTCTTAGATCCTAAAGGACGTTCCTGATCCTCTGATTACCACCTGAAAAAGGGATTAACACTCCGGTCGGGGGTGCCGGGATTAACATTCCGGTCGGGGTTGCCAGAATTAACACTCCGATGGACAAGTTAGTATATGTCTTTTGTTTGCTTGTGTCTTAAGTTTCTTTAGTCTGTTCTCACATACCTCTCTTTGGTTGATGCTCTTCTCTTTTATACTCGTCCCTAGTCTCGAGGGTCGGGCCCACTTTTAATCCAGCGCGTAACTGCTCACTCAGCCATTTTGTCGTGTGCCTATTCTCACTCGGCTTCTTGTATGTCTGATTCTATGGCCGATTTAACTATTCGGCTTCTGGGTCCCCCAAGACGGAGTAGAATAGTATATATCCTGATTTTCTTCAGTTTTATTTAGTTTTCCTAAATATACCGATATTCGGCTCCCACAAAATTTTTTAATTTGTTTTAAACTGTTCCATTAGGTTGTAAATTGTTTTCGCTGAACCGTAGTTCATTCCGTTATTTCGTAAACAAACGATATTGTATGTATGGTTCATTCAGAGGAGTTCCAGATAAAATCATTCATGCCACGGTAAAATCATCATCCTTTTTACCATCAAATTGGAAGGCGGTGTGTTGTGTTCAGATTAAAGCCCATTGTTTTAACACATTGGCAAATTGGCTTTCACTTTACTACATCGCTTTGATTGTTTTGATTTTACGTATCTCTGTGTAGAATCCATGTTTCTAATTCACGCTTATGTGATTTGTTTGTTCTTTTATCAATTCAACCTCTCCTCCTCTCACGTGCGACGCATTAGTATTGTCCAAATTAGTTAAAAATGGCAGGTGCGCCTATTCGTTCACACCACCCTTTCCTTCTCTCACATGCGACTCATTAGGATTGTTCAAATCGGTTAAACGCTTGTTCATTCACACCACTCTTTCCTCTTCTCGTGTGCGACGCGTTAGGATTGTTTACCTCGGTTAAAAACGGCAGGTGCGCCTATTCATTCACACCACATTTTCTTCTCTCGCATGCAATGCATTAGGATTCTTTACTTTGGTTAAAAAATGACGGGTGCACCTGTGCGTTCACACCACCCTTTCCTCCTCTCGTGTGCGACGTGTTAGGATTGTTCAAATCGGATAAAAACGATAGGTGTGCCTGTTCGTTCGCGCCACCCTTTCTTTCCCTTGCGTGCGATGCGATAGGATAGTTTTCCTCGGTTAAAAACGACAGGTGCGCCTGTTCATTCACACCACCTTTCCTTCTCTCGTGCATTAGGATTGTTTACCTCAGTTAAAACAGCGGGGGCGCTCGTTGTTCACACCACCTTTCCTCCTCTCACATGTAACGTGTTAGGATTGTTTACCTTAATTAAAAATGGCATGTGCGCCTGTTCACTCACACCATCTTTCCTCCTCTTATGTGTGACATGTGAGGATTGTGTACCTCGGTTAAAAACATTAGGTGTGCCTATTTGTTCACACCACCCTTCCTTCTATCGCGTGAGATGCGTTAGGATCTCGGTTGAGACCTCGGGTGCGCTCAATGGTTATGTCACCCTTCACCCTTCCTATGCGAGGCATAGTTAGGTCTGCATTTTCTTACATCCTTTCTACATGAGATGTAGGTTGGTTTGTGCTTTCTTTGTCCTTTCCACATGAGACGTGTCTGTTTATTCACTTCTTTCTGTGTGAAACAAGGCGGGATTTGTCTTGCTTTGATTTACGATTTCATTTAAACATTGCTTTCTTGTTTAGATTGTAGCGTTGTTTCATTGCTTTATTGGCATTGCATTGTTTCATTGCATGATCATAAGTTATTTTCTGCATGTCATTTTGCGCTTTGCCCTTGAGTTCAATCTTTGCATTTATGTCTTGATTTCTTGCCCAAGCATTGCGGCCTTGTCAAATGGGTCATCTCCGGGCTTTAACATTCACTCATGTCACTTTATGACTTCGAGCTCTGTCAAAGAGAGGCAACTGTGGACACCCCTTTTTTGACGGCCCGCAAAGCTCGAGCGCTTTGCTCGATACACTCGATGATGAAAGTGGTGTTGTGCGTGGTTCGAGGTCTCAACAAAGGAATCATGTTTAAAGCTCTGAAACAATGCCAAACCTCCTATATTTCCATTGATTATACCCAAGAAATCCGTTTTTACACATTGTGCCACCCTAGGCTGAGTCTGAAGCAGAAAAATAGGAGAACACATTGAGGCCTTACCGTGCCTCATTGAGGACCAACCGTGGCTATTGAAAGCCAGTCGTGCCTTAGTAGCGAGAAACACTGTTCTGGGCAGGAGGCCGCCAGCTATCCATTTTTTAAGATATTTATAACCCCTCTTGCTCAAATTCTATTAAAACGACCATATATCTCTGTTTTGAGGGTTGAAGAATTTCTAAAAGCCTCTACACCTTCTTGAGAGCTCGTTATTCTCCTTATTCTTGTGCAAGCAACACTTCGAGCAAACCTATCACCTTGACTCTATATCCATACACCATATACACCTTCACACCTTAGCCTAGGAACCTTGGTTGAGCCGTGAACACCATATTTCAAGCTTGAGAGTGTGTTGAGACTTAGTTTGATTCATAAGCACAAGCTCACTTCTTTAAGAGGTATAAGCTTGTCATCCTCTCTTTTACTTCTTCTTCTATCCATTGCTATCTAGTTTTTGTAGTTTCATGTTATTTTGATTCTCTTCCAAGTGTTTGAGTTTGGGTTTGGACAGCTACCAAAAGGGTAGAGAGAGTTTAAACTCTTTCTACACCTTTACCAATAGCTCAAACCCTTACTTTTACACTCGTTTTCTTTGCTGTCTAAATTGATTTTTAGAGTTAGAAAAGGGCTAAAAATCATGCTTTGAGGTTTAAAAAATGGAGGGGTTAGCCACCCCTCCTTGTTCTTACTTACTAGTCATGTTTTCTCTCTTTGTTGATTAGCTTTTTAGGCTCTTTTCATGCACTTTGAGCCACTATTTTTCATCTCTTGAGGGCTGTTTTGGAGCTATTCTAGGTAGTTTAAATAGTTCATGCTTTGATTAGCTTGGTTGTTGTCTCATAAGTTTGCCTACATAGCTTGTTTTATATTGTTCTTAGCTTTTCTTTAACTACTTTCCATGTTTAAGAACCTCATTTTAATAATCGACTTGCCATTCATTTCTTTCATTTGAGAATTATTTCAATCGGTTGATAGTTATTCAAAATATGAACTAGCGATTTATGCTTAATGGCTTAATCTCTACGGAGGTTCATTGCCAACAGTGTAGTCTCTTTTTCATGTTGAGAATCACCTCCCGTTTGATATATTTCTCACTTAGTGGAAGTAATCTTTAGTGAAAGTAACAATCATCTTGGACTTATGGATTAAAGGATGGAAAAGACTAATGAATTTGGCTTAAAATGAACCAACTCACATAAAGAAAATGAGTTATATTGCTTGGGGTTCGGCCAGACGTTATGCCAAATCCATTGTTTCAAGGGTTGTCTTATATCAATTCATGATGTTTTGATGAATCTTGAAGCGTCTCTACCTCCCTCTTTGAGTTCACTCTATGATAGGAGGGAGGGGTGGTTATAGTTCATTGCATTTATTAATTTTTGTCCAAATTATACCCAAAATCATCAAGCAATCAACTTGCTCATTGATGGTTTTGGAAACGATTCCAACCTTCTCTCGAGGCTTTCCCATGACAGAGAAGTGTGAGAGGGACAAACAGAGTTCATAACACTCTATCTGCATTGTTTTCACTTCAGAGCACAAAACAAAATTTTGCATGAAATTGAGGCGTAGCCGGCCCTGTTTAGGCCCGGCTGGGCTTCATTGAGGGCTGGCTGGTCTTCAATGTTTGGTTAGTAGTGTATTTTGTAGAAAACAGAGAGCAGTAGCTAAAGGTGAAACAGAGTAAGCCTAGGCAAACAGAGCTATTCTTGGACATTGTGCATGCAACCCTTGTGCATCCTTGCTTACATCATTATTGTCAATTAATGCTACGTACATTGTTGTAATTAATTAATTTATTATTGTTGTTATCATTAGTCTTGTTGATTGTTAATGTTGTAATTATTAGTATTGTTTATTTGTAATTGTTATAGCTAATTAGCTTAAATAGTTAGTTTACTTGTCATAATTATTCTTGTTATAATAGAGTAGTTAGCTAGTTAATTCTTCGCTTATTTATTCATTCGGTTTTGTAATAATTAGTTTAATTTGGACTTTCGGACTTTGATTCGCACCCTCTTGCATGAGGGCAATCATGTAATAAGTTATATGTCTTCCAACCCCACATTTTTCTCCCTTTTACTTTCGTGCTTACGATAGTTAGTATAGGACATCAATTTTCAAATTAGCATTCTTATGCTTTGCATCCATTGTCTTGCATACATCCAAGGCTCGACTCATCATACTAACCCAATATCAATGTTCAAATTCATTACTTGAATACGTGCTCTATCGCATGTCTTGAATGGAATCATATGTCATGCTCATAGCCAAGCCTATAAAATACATAATGTGTGCGTTGCATTAGTCATATTGCATTAATTAGGAACATGCATATTTTTTCTAATTATTTTTCTTTGTTTCGGCTCGGAGTACTAAGTGAGTAATTTTGTGCTTTAGCATATCGCAAGAGTGTTTATGTTACCATGTCAAAGCATGCTTCCATGAGGCTAAGTGCTTAATTGATATAACTATTTGAATGCCCGTGGATGAAGGCTAGTTGCTTGAATTGGGATAGTTTGATTAAATGTCCATTTTTAGCTCACTTTTTCAAGTGGCGAATTCACAAAACTATTTCAAATAAAACACGAAATCAAATGTTTCAATTCTTGCAAAGTAGTCTATACCTTGTGTGCATCACATAGTAAGTTAGCCTAATAATCGGAACAAGAGCATATAATGTAAATAAAAATCACATCATGATTAGTAGAAGCTGATCTTTGATCGGGCGAGTGGGACACTCAATTCATGCCCTTCCCCTCTCGTACCTAAGCTCCCGAGCCGAGACACTTTGGTGATAACGAACTAATGACCTTTGGCATGAGTCTCGGATTTCCTAAATTTCCTAAAAATATTTAGGTGGCGACTCAATCTGGCAAAACAGTCCATTTTTGGCATTTGATTCAAACATTGATTTTCCAAAAGAATTGCCGGATTTCGACTCTTTTTTGTTTTCACTGTTTCACATTGCACTTGTGAAATCAGATTCAAAACCACGGGAGTCCGAACTGTAGGGCTATTCGTCTTCCAAAAGGAGAATGAAAAGTCGAGCCACAACCGGTGATCTACATTTTCTGCCGTATAAGGCTTCATACGGTGCCATGCCAATGCTAAAGTGGAAACTATTATTATACGCAAACTCTACCATTGGTAAGTAATCTTCCTAACTCCCCTAAAAATCTAAGCCACACATTTGAAGCATATCTTTTAGAGTCTGTGTGGTTCATTTTGATTGTCCATCAGTTTGTGGATGGAATGCAGTATTAAATCTCAGTTCTGTTCCCATTGTTCTCTGTAGACTTTTCCAGAATCTAGATACAAATTTTGGATCTCATCCAACACAATAGATACCGACACTCCATGTAAATAGACAATTTCATCAACATATATAGTGGCAAGCCTATAAGCATCATAAGTAGTTCTTACAGGAAAAAAATGTGCAGATTTTGTTAGTCTATCAATTATAACCCAGATAAAATTCATACCTCTTGGGGTTTGAGGCAGACCGACAATAAAGTCCATGGTAATATGCTCTCATTTCCATTCCGGAATAGGGAGAGCTTGAAGTAGTCCTGCCAACTTTTGGTGTTCGGCTTTAACTTGCTGGCATTGAAGGCTTTTAGACACATATTCTGTAATCCCTTTCTTCATGTTAGACCACCAATAGCCTTGTTTCAAGTCTCGACACATTTTGTTGTTGCTCGGATGCATTGCAACCATTGACTTGTGAGCTTCATCTAGAATTCTCTTCCTTAACTCAGGGATGTTTAGAACACACAGTTTGCTCTGAAATTTCAACACTTCATTCTCTACATTGAACCCTAGTCTCAGATTTGATTCAAATTCATCAATTATTTTCTTTAGGGATTCATCTTCCCTCTGCCTTTGCTTAATCTCATCAATAATTACTAGCTGAGCTGTAATAGTGGCTATTAATCCACTTCGTTCATGTAATACTACTTCAATCTCTGATCTCTCAAAGTCTTGCAAGACTTCATTTTGTTCAATGAGTAGACAAGCCAAGTTCCCCGTTGATTTTTTACTCAATGCATCAACAACTATATTGGCTTTCCCTGGGTGATACTGAATCTAGAGATCATAATTTTTTATCAGCTCGAGCCATCTTCTCTGTCGCATATTCAATTCTTTTTAGGTAAAGTACTTTAGACTTTCGTGATCCATATAAACTTCACATTTTGCTCCATATAGGTAATGACGGCAAATTTTCAAAGCAAATACAACTGCAACCAATTCTAGGTCATGTGTTGGATAATTCTTTTCATGTGGTCTCAATTATCGGGAGGCATAATCAATTACCCTTACGTTCTATGTTAACACATAGACCAAGCCCTTGTAAAAGACATCACAAAAAATCACAAAGTTTTCTGTACCTAAAGGCAATGTCAAAACTAGTGCAATAGTCAATCTTGTCTTTAATTCTTGGAAGGCAGATTCCCTCTCGTCATTCCATTCAAACGGTTGCCTCTTGTGAGTGAGTTAAGTGAGTAGTACAGCTATCTCGGAGAAGTCTTTTACAAACTGTCTGTAATACCTAGCTAAGCATATGAAACTGCGGACTTCCGTTACATTCGTCGGTGTAGGCCAGTTCACAATTGCCTCTATCTTCTGTGGGTCTATAGAAATCTTGTCTCTACTGATGACGTGCCCTAAGAAGACAACCTCATCCAACCAAAATTCACATTTCTTTAGTTTAGCAAATAATTTCTTTTCTCTAAGTGTTTGCAAAACAGTTCTCAGATGTTGTTCATGTTCAATTCTACTCTTTGAATATATCAGAATATCATCAATAAAAACCATAACAAACTCATCAAGCTAGGATTTCAAAATTTGGTTCATAAGATCCATAAATACTGTAGGTGCATTAGTTACTCCAAATGGCATAACCAGAAATTCGTAATGTCCACACCTTGCTTTGAATGCGATTTTCTCAATATCTTCTGCTTTTACCTTCAATTGGTGGCATCCGGATCTCAAATCGGTCTTCAAGAATACTTGTGATCCCTACAACTGATCAAACAAGTCATCAATATGGGGCAGAGGGTATTTGTTCTTGATTGTTACCTTATTTAACTCTCGGTAGTCAATACACAAGCGTAAAGTCCCATCCTTTTTTTTCACAAACAATACCGGCGTACCCCAGGGTGAAGTACTTAGTCTATTAAAACCCTTATCAATTAAATCTTGTGACTATTCTTTCAATTCGTTCATTTCAATGGTAGACATTCTATAAGGAGTTTTTGAGATAAGCTGGGTGCCTGGTGCAACATCAATAGTAAACTCTATTTCTCTGTCAACCAATTCTCCTGGCAAAGTCATTTGGGAATACATCCAAAAATTCTCTAACAACAGGAATACTATCTATTTCAACATTCATAGGTTGCTCAATCACTATGCTACACAAGTGACCATGACACCCCTTCCTAAGCAGTTTACATGCTTTCATTGCTGAAATTAGATAAGGTGGAGGCACTACACCTTTACCCACAAACACAAACTCATCATGTCCTGGCAGTCTAAATTAAACCCGTTTTGTTACACAGTCAATAGCAGCATAGTACTTATACAACCAGTCCATTCCTAGAATTACATCAAAGTGCCTAATATCCAAAGGTAACAAGTCTACACATAAGGTAACACTGCCACTATGCATATCACAAACATGGTACACTAATGTCCATAACACAGGCTCCCTAAATGGAGTAGATACACATAATAATGAATCTAGTGGTCTATTCAATCTAGATGCAAATGTAGTACGCAAAATCATCTTGATTACAGATTGAGATAGTACCTAAGACAATGGCTTCAGTATTCCATGTGTCACCTAGGACGAGTACAAAGACTCTTCCTTGCCTCAATGTGTCTCTGGTAGAGGTAGGTCCCACAGTGTTCCCTAGTACAGGGATAGATCCAGTTGAGCTAGAGGATGGCCTTCCACCTCTTTGGTCAGTTTGAGGATAGTCTTTAACCATATGCCCAGTTTTGCCACACCGAAAACATGCCCCAGATGTGTGGTAACAAACTTCCCGGTGTTCCCTACCACAGATGTTACATGTTGGTGCAGAGTCCCTTGAAAAGCTAGAACTCGTTGAACCTGTATTTTGCTTCTTAAACATCTTCTTCTTCGAAAAGAAGCCTTACCTCTTGCCTTTCCATTCAAACGGTTTACTATGATTGACCATATTAGTTTCTGACATTAAAGCCCAATCTAGCACATCAACATAAGTAGGCAATGTCAATACATTCACCCTTTTAAAGATATTGTTACGGAGAACACCCTCAAATTTTCTTGCCTTTTTATAGTCGGTGTCGACCATATGCGATGCAAACCTAGCTAGTTCGGTAAACTTGGCCCCATACTTAGGCACAGTCATATTGCCTTGCTTCAACCCCTCAAATTCAAACACCTTTCAATCACTGATGCATTGTGGAAAATATTTATCATAAAAGAGGTCATGAAACCGTGTCCAGTTTATGCCCTTCTTATCATCTCAAATTACCATCCACCATCTTCTTGCTTCATCTTCTAGTGTAAAGGTGGCCAACTATACTTTTTGTGTTTCAAGGCATGGGAATACTTCAAATAGTTTTTCAATACCAAGGACCCCAGCTTCTGCTTTCAATGGATCCACTCCCTTGTGAAACAATGATGGCTTCATTTTCTTAAACTCTTTGGTGAGAGCTATTGTTCGGTCATCATTTTGTAAGTTGTGTACAGGTGGTAACAAGGGTCGGGGTGGCGGTTGTTGCCACTGTTGTTGCCACTATTGTTGTTGCCTCAGTGTTTATGCCATGTTCTATATGAGTCTTTCCATTCTGTCTAGCTTGGCAGTAGACGATTCTTCTATTTTGTCAGATCTTGCTCTCACCGTTATCTGATGAGATTTGCACTATAGTACATACATAAGTGCACACAATATATACATATACAAAAAGTTTACACATATACAGATAGGCAACAATTCACATATCATATAATCGCACATATATTTTGTCAGATGAATGCAACTTAGATCTTTTCTAGACTCCATATAGCTCATTTGGACAAGTGTGTAAGTTATTACTTGTGCTCTGATACCACTTTGTCATGACCCGATCATAATCGACCAGTAATCATGAAATTACAGGCTTAGACAGAAATCAGTCACATTTAACATTAATAGGGGGCCAGATGTGGAAGTAGAATTAGAATTTTTGTCCAATTAGTTGTGCATATATGGCATTACAACAACTTTTCACATTATATTAATAACCTACACCATACAGCCAATATAGATATACATCAATCCAAGATCATTCAAAAACAATCTTAACAAAAACTAAGTTATATGCTTAGATACAAACTTGGTCCTATGGGACCACAAAAGTAACAAAAGAAAAATCATAAACAAAGCCTCGCATGTGAGGCATCCAAAGCATACTCCACGATATCTAATATCCTTAACGGGTTCACTAAGGCTGAGGATGGACATCTCGCCACTCACATACATACATATAAATAAAGAGTGAGTTAACACCCAATAGGCATATATAATCAGTAAGCATTTTTCATCAGAACGACATTAGATCCAAGAGATAGTAGAATATACAATACGAGTTCAATCATTCCTCAACAGAACGACCTTGGGCCCAATAGTGTACAGAATGACCTCAGGTCCAATAGTTAACAGACTCACCGATCGGATTCAGTCATCTCTTATCAGAACAACCTTTGGTCCAATCATTTATAGTAGTGTAATGGCCATTCAATTATTGCAACTGCATATCAGACATTCAGACAAGTCAGAGATTCGATCATATCATATCAGCCAATTAGTCTTATCAGAGATCCAGAATGACCTTGGGTCCACTTTCTCAGATACACAAAATAGCCTTAGGCCCAATTTAGATATATCGAGCAACTTCACTCCATAATTCAAATATATATAGAATGACCTTAGGTCCACTGTTCATGTTTATGTCATGTCATTCACTTGTACAAATAATACTCTCATTAATATCACATTGTTATCATATCGTTCAGACAGAATATGGTAACTCATTCACACTTATCAAATCATTGGTTCAGAAAAGCTTACCACATGTGAACAGTCAGAAAAATAGAGTATAAGTAAAATATCTTTACTAAGATATTACTCACATTGTTCAGTTGGTTGATTCGTCCTTAGAGTTGACCCTACACAATTCATAGCACGTACAAAAATTGGGCCACAATACCATTCAATTCGTTCTTTAATTCATTTATCTTTCTTAGGCTTTTTATTAACTCTTTAGTTCATTTGGAATGCTCAATGTATGTCTAAGAGTGGTTAGAAATGAAAGAGAACAGAATTTGGAACATAAAACAACTTTTCAAAGTTTCCTGAAATAGGGCACTTCGCTCGAGCGCAACATTGGTCACTCGAATGAACCCCTCAGTCTTCAAAAGTATTGAATGCTCTTATTTGATGCTGGAGACAACTTCTTGGTCACTTGAGCAAAAACTGAAAGTAAAGGGTGGTCGCTCAAGCGGTCTTTTGGTCGCTTGAGCCAACCTTCAATGTTTGTAAAAATACTGGATGCTCGAAATGTGTGCTCGAGCCACCTTTTGGTCGCTAGAGCAGTCTGTTGAATTTCTAGAATTTTCAGAATTCTGCTTTGAGTTTCAAACTCATATCCAAAGTTCCAAATTCAAACATGACATATAGTTGACTTCATATACTCATTAATAAACATAAATATTAGCTCAAACTAAATAAATCAAAGCCTAAATTTGTGGAATTCACCATACATGTCCCAATTTGGTCCAATTTCTTTTCTTAGGCTTTATATATATGTTCATTGGACCAAATTGGACAGAATGTCAATCACAATCCTGGTCTTAGCCTCAATTGAGTTTTATCTCATTGGGTTCGTTTGTCAGGAGATCAAACTAGACTCAAGTTTGCTCAAGTTGGTCATAGAGTAGAAGACTATTGTTTTGTTCTAAGTGTAGGCAGTTGGACCATGTTAGGCATCGTTGCCCTTCGCGTGAACAAAGTTTGTCTCAGTAGATCAGGTAGGGACTTTAGTGATGTCGAGTAATGGTGGAGTTTTTGTGCTTTAGTATCATGATGTCATCTCCCTTTTTGTAGGACTTTGTGCCTACTGACATTGTGTATGTATATATATGTGTTTTCGAAACCCAACAATGTGGATATGTAATTAACCTTGGAACTTGTTGATGTTGGAAGGTGTTATATGAATTTGTAACTTAATTTTGTGGAATAACTGTTCTTATTTCCTGAATGAAGTATGTATTGGCTTATGTGCCTTAAATTGAATTAGAGTGTTGTTGGGAAAGCGAGAGTTGTATAGTCCTAAAGGGGCATAGTTGGGACAAGATGAAACCTTAGGATTGTAAGGGGTCAATTGAGTAACTTAGAAGATTGTGAAAGTGCTTCAAAAGTGCATGAGACTTGTGTCTCCTAATGATAGGGGAAGTGTGTGTGTGTGTGCGTGTGTGTGTGTGATAGTTTGTTGAGAGTTGGTAGTTTTCTGGGGGTGTAAAAGGGTTTGGGTGGTAGGTGAATAAGGAGTGGCATGGTTAAGGATTGCAAAGGTTTTGTGAATGTGAAGGTGATTGAGTGGTGAGATGTATGCTAGGAGTATTCCTTAGGAAGGAAGTGCGGGTTATGTTCTCGGATAATGAGTGTAGCGTTGTTGGAGATTATTTTGTGTGTCTGGGATTGTGTAATTGCCATTGACCTTATCGATCTTGTGTTGAGATGTAAGGATATGCTGTGAGATGGTTAAGGAGTGGCATGGTTAAGGATCGCAAAGGTTTTGTGAATGTGAAGGTGATTGGGTGGTGAGATGTATGCGAGGAGTATTCCTTGGGAAGGAAGTACGGGTTGTGTTCTCGGGTAACGAATGTAGCGTTGTTGGAGATTGTTTTGTGTGTTCAAGATTGTGTAATTGTCATTGACCTTATCGATCTTGTGTTGAGATATAAGGATATGTTGCCATATAGGTAGAAGAGTGGTAAGGAATATGGGAAGCGGTGCTAGTGCAGCGTATATTTAAGGAATCTGGTGAGATTTTAGGAATGTGTGGACTGGTGTATGGAGCTCCATCTCAGAGTAAACAGTTCAGGATAACCTGTAGTTGTTTGAATAACCGGGGCAGAGTTATTAAGTGGTTAGTCAATTGGTTGATATCAGAGTTTAGATGTGAGTAAGATGGCAAGTTGAGAAATGCCTTGGAATGTTGAGTCTCTTGTATGTAGTGGTGAGGCTCGAGTGAAGCTTGTCTTGAGTGGGTGGAAACCCCTTGGGTTGGAGCTGATGTATTGTAGACTTTTTGCCTTGTTTATGCCTCGTGTATTGTGTGAGTAAGAATTGACAATGATGATTATGAGGAGATGGAATTATAATGTACTAAATTATTCTTCATGGCTGCTTATGTTGTAGCATGATTGTTACTTCTCCAAATTTTGACTATAGAAATGTTGTGCATGTATTGTGGCATCACGGGGAGAGTGATGGTTATTGTTGGATGTTGTGTTGGAATTCACCAAGTGAATATTGAGAATGATTTGGAAAAATGAAAATTTATTTTCCTTGTGTTACGGTCTGGGATGGCATGTTTAAACCAAATCTTAAAGATTTTATTTAAGTTGTGTTTTGATTAAGTGAAAATTGTATATTAATGAATCATGAGGGTGTGATTGGTTAAGTGTTCTAAGTAACACTTCCCGTTTCTGGAAAATGTTTATGAAAATTGTGGATTGCAAGAAAATGTGTTTTAGTGGTGAACAGCATAAGTTAGAACACCTTTCGGGAAAGAAGTTTTATACAAATGAATGGTATTTAAAAATTAAAAAAAATGGAATTTGTTTTTTTTTTTTTTTAAACAAGAAGAGATTGTCCACTTTACCTCCATATGGTGGGGTTGTATAAAGATCTGGTAATGTTGCTAAGTGTAATGCAATTTGGGATTGTTGTATTGGGTTATGCATTTTGGTGTGTCTTTTTTCTTTTGCCAGTGGTTGGGTTTTTGTTAGATGGTGGTTTCCTTCCCTCTGTACTCCAGTTTTGATCACTCAGTAATGATTGTGCACATTGTTGTCAGTTGGGGAGTTGTAGTTATCCTTAGGAATGCGAGTTGTTGATGGTGTCCCTTGTCTTTTCGTTGAGTGTGTGGGTCGAAAAGGCATTCATGATCTCTTCCTTGTTATCCTTCTTGTTCAGCAGTCTTTGGGGCCCCAAGATGTTGGACTGAGAACCGGGAATCCATCCCAAGTTGGATCTAGTTTTAAGCTAGGGATTGTGTTTCAGTTCTTGTTTGGATTGCCCTTGTTTCTGTTCTTTCACAATTTTGAGGACAAAATTTCTTAAGGTGGAGAGGTTGTGGCACTCTGGAAAAATTTCTTTTTTTGCTCATCGCTTGAGCGATGAAATGATAGCTCGAGCGATCTTACGAAGTATCTAGTACTTTTGTAGGTCTGAGATTCTGGGAGCTGTTGATGTTCACTCGAGCATAGGGTTGGTCACTCGAGCGGTGTCATGTCTTTGACGCTCGAGCCCAGAAGTGATTGCTCGAGCAGTCTGCTCGGGATCAGCATCTTTAAAAGCCATTTTTGGTCCACTTCTTCTTCATTCTTTCTTTCTATTTCTCTCTTATCTTCCTCCATTCCACCATTTTTGAAGGTTTCAAGCCTTCAAACTTGATTTTCATATGTTTCTACTCATTTTCTACCCTATGTTCTTATATTAAAATGAAGAGCACACCAAGGGTTGTCTATCTATCTGAGTGGATCACATTTTCATCGAAGCTAGAATTTCGGGTTTCTTCTCTTTTTGCTAGAGGTAGGGATTTCTTTGCTTCTCTTCAATATTTTCTTATGGATAGATGGATGGTAGCTTTATATTGCCTAAAAACCTCATCTTGAGGAAATTTTCATAAAAGCATGTAAAGGAAGTTAGCATTTTCAAATTATGTGGGCTGCACTTATGATTGAAGTGGAATATGAATTGGAGTTATTAGAATGTAGTTTTATGCCTTAGAGTAAAAAGCCCTAAATTTTGTTAAACCCTAGCTATGGTTTCTTTGTTATGAAGATGAAAGATTGATTAATTGACCCTAAATTCTTGAAATTAAGTTTGTGATTGGTTAAGAAGAGTATAAATGATGATAATTAGCAAGTTGTTGTGAAAATGGTTATGGTATATGAGGGTTATGTTGGAGAAATTAATATTGGAAATTGAATTAATAAATCTTAGGAAGAGTATGATAACTATTGTGTTATGTAATTGACTATAAAGAGTTGATGTTAATGTGGAGAAGTAAAGAATGAAATGGAACAAAAATTGAAATTGTTTGCAAAGATAAATCATTATGCTTATGGTGGATGTGTTGTTGAGTTAATGTGTAATGGAAATTAATGAAAGATGTTGTTAGTTTTGTCTATGAGTGTAATAATGAATAACATAATGAATTGATGGATGGTGATATCAGAATAAGGGTCTGTTTCCTTCTGACTTGTGACCGGTAAAGCATGGCGTGTGATAGAGGTTCCGCATTCCTTCCGAAATAGCACCTGGGAAAGTGTGTGGTCTGTTGAGAAATGCAAAGGTTCCGTGTTCCTTCTAGCTTGTGATTGGTAAAGCATGGCACTTGATAGAGGTTTTGCATTCCTTCCAGAGTAGAGCTCGGAAAAGCATGTGGTTCGTTGATCTGGCTTGGTAATGAGATGGTTGTTGATTGTGAACTTGTGCTAGATAATTCTTAGGGGATTTGTATGTGTGATTGTGATAATTTGAAATGGAGAATTGAGTTTTTTGTGTAAGTCTGAAAAGATGGAAATAAATTGACTCACTAAAACAAAAAAGGCCTTTGGTGACAGACTGATTTTGTCTCCAAACATCAAATTTTCGTCACTCAAGTGATCTGCGACGAAAAAAATTTGTCACAACGTTCGTGGCCTATACATCGTCGCTGAAAGTACCTGGTGATGAAAAATAGTTTCGTCGCCTATTTTTGATTTTTGGCGACGAATTGTTTCGTCTCCGAATGCTGAATTTTTTGTCCTCTATAACATCAATTTCGTCGCCAAAACTAAATAATATTTTATTTTAATTGTTTTTCGCGACGAAATATTTCGTCACCAAATAGATTTTAGTGACGAAAGTTTTCCTCACCAACGATATGGATTAAGGTGACAAAAAAATTCGTCACTAAAATGAGGAGAAAAGAAAATTCTTCAATGACAAAATACATTGTCACCAAATATTTCAATTTAGCGACGAAATATTTAGCAAATGTGACGAAATTATTTGTTTGGTATTGTATCATTAGTGACAAAATTATTCGTCATGTTTTTTGCAAACTAATAGCGACATTTTTTATTTCATCACTAATAAAAATTAAAAATTTTGAAAATGGGGGTACTATTTTCTTCCAAAATTTTTTGTTTTCAGTAACAATTCCCTGCGCATTTCAATAACCTGTTCAATAAAATATCTATTACAAATCAATATAAAAATCTGTTCATTTTCATAAACATCACATTCGAATTTCAGCACTATCCACAAAAATACAATATGAACTGCATGCGGATTATAAACATGTCTCCTAATATCCACAAAAAAACGTCTACTAATATCCACAAAAATATAATATCAACCGCATGCGGATTACCAAACACATCTCCTACTATCCAACAAAAAACATGTCTACTAATATCAACAAAAATAAAAAATCAAGGGCGGATTACCCAACATGCCCTGTAATACCAACACAAATAGAAAATTTACAACCAACCAAAATACATGTAAGGTAATATGAACAAAAACACAAAATGAGCTACCATCTGCCCTCCAAATTACCAAACATGTCCATATCAAATCTCGAATCTGCAAAAAAATGAAAAACACAAAAAAAAAAAAAAAAAATGCAAGTTAGACAATTATTATCTTATCCATAAAATATCCAATTTAACATGCATTTTTCGAATTAGTTTTCAAATCGGGAGTCCTGTGCTAGTTCTGTAAGTTTTCACAACTCACATTGGTCCCTCCCGAGGTGTTTGAGGTGTTCCCCGGGCCGTCTCATGGCTGTTGCACGATTTTCGCCCCCGAAGGTCTATTTTCAAGCTTAAGTGTGAAAAGTGTCTTTTTGGACTTAGTTTTCAAACTGGGAGTTCTGTGCTAATTCTGTAAGTTTCCACAACTTACATTGGTCCCTCCCGAGGTGTTTGAGGTGTTCCCTAGGCCGTCCCGTGGCTGTTGCACGATTTTGGCCCCTGAATGTCTATTTTCAAGCTTTAGTGTGAGAAAATACATTTTTGGACTTAGTTTTCAAACCGGGAGTCCCGTGCTAGTTTCGTAAGTTTTCACAACTCACATTGGTCCCTCCCGATGTGTTTGAGGTGTTCCCCGGGCCGTCCCATGGCTGTTGCACGATTTTGGCCCCTGGTGGCCTATTTTCAAGCTTAAGTGTAAAAAAGTGCATTTTTGGACATAGTTTTCAAACTGGGAGTACCGTGCTAGTTCTGTAAGCTTCCACAACTCACATTGGTCCCTCCCGAGGTGTTTGAGGTGGTCCCCGGGCCGTCTAGTGGCTGTTGCACGATTTTGGCCCAGGTGGCCTATTTTCAAGCTTAAGTGTGAAAAATTACATTTTTGGACTTAGTTTTCAAACTGGGAGTCCCGTACTAGTTCCGTAAGTTCCCACAACTCACATTGGTCCCTCCCAACGTGTTTGAGGTGTTCCTCAGGCCGTCCCATGGCTGTTGCACGATTTTGGCCCCCGATGGCCTATTTTCAAGCTTAAGTGTGGAAAAGTGCATTTTTGGACTTAGTTTTCAAACCGGGAGTCCCGTGCTAGTTTCGTAAGTTTTCACAACTTACATTGGTCCCTCCCGACGTGTTTGAGGTGTTCCCTAGGCCATCTCGTGGCTGTTGCACAATTTTGGCCCCGGTGGCCTATTTTTAAGCTTATGTGTGAAAAAGTGCATTTTTGGACTTAGTTTTCAAACCGGGAGTCCCGTGCTAGTTCCGTAAGTTTCCATAACTCACATTGGTCCCTCCCGAGGTGTTTGAGATGGTCCCTGGGCCGTCTCGTGGCTGTTGCACGATTTGGCCCCGGTGGCCTATTTTCAAGCTTAAGTGTGAAAAAGTGCATTTTTGGACTTAGTTTTCAAACCGGGAGTCCCGTGCTAGTTCCGTAAGTTTCCACAACTCACATTGGTCCCTCCCGAGGTGTTTGAGGTGGTACCCGGGCCGTCTCATGGCTGTTGCACGATTTTGGCCCCCGGTGGCCTATTTTCAAGCTTAAGTGTGAAAAATTACATTTTTGGACTTAGTTTTCAAACCGGGAGTCCCGTGCTAGTTCCGTAAGTTCCCACAACTCACATTGGTCCCTCCCAAGGTGTTTGAGGTGTTCCCCAGGCCGTCTCATTGCTGTTGCACGATTTTGGCCTCCGGTGGCCTATTTTTCGACTAGTTCCATTCCTACATGTTGGAATAGTTTTCAACTTAGTTCTCAACTTAGTTTCATGCCTACATGTTGGAATAGTGCAAATTTTCAAACAAGTTTCCTAATTGGGAGCCACGTGCATATTTCAGTGTTTGTGATGTTTCTCGGGCTTTTACATGCATAGTTCACTATCTTAGTTGAAGAAAAAATTTCTACTAATATACTGTAATAACCCTCGTTACTGATCACTGATTAATGCCGATTACTGCTAAGTTAATACCGATTATGGAAAGTAAATGAACTGACTGACTTACTAAACTGACCGATTGAAATCTGAAACTGAATCGATTAACTGTATCTGTTTAATTGCCTGCATCTGTTTGAATTGTAACTCTATCTGTTTGACTGTATGATTATCTGTTCAATTTCTGTGTTTAAACTGTTAATTGAAGGTCTTATCGACGGCCGAACCAGAAATTGATTAGTGATTTGTGATCGCCACAATTTATGTGATTTTGTAGTGTAATTATCCGAAAACTGATTTGGTATGATTAAATTAGATTAAAATAAGTTAAATTGCATAGTTTGGCATATTTACCAAATTGCCATGGTGAGTGGGGCCATTGTTTATTATTATTGTAGAGCCTTATTGCACTCAATACAAAACATTTCCTCAGCCTACTTCATTGTTCTTGCCAACTAGGAAGAGAGAGTGAGAGGAAAGTGTGAGTTCATCTTGTCCATCTAGAGAATTGCTTGGAAATTGAAGGATTTGAAGCATAGATTGCATAGTTGAGCTTGTTCATCTTGCATTCAAGACTTAGGTATGATTTTCAACCCCTCATTGTTGTCCTTAAGATTTTCCTTGCATGATTCTTGAGCCTCTAGTGATCTAAGTCATGATTTAGTCTATAAATGTTGTATTGTAGCTCATTTCATGCATGCATGTGTGTATTGATGAATTTTGAGTTGATTTCATGGCAAATTGTCACATGCATGTTCATAATTAAGCTTAAGTCCATGTTTTCAACTTGTTTTGAAGAGAATGAGCTCATTAGAGTATGTTTTGAAGTTTTGAAATGGTTTGAAATCCATGCATGTTTGCATGTTCTTCATGTTCATGAAAATTGGTTTGAAAATGAGTTTAATTGAAACACCCTTGGGCCTTGATTTCTCAAATTGACCTTTGTATCATGTTATCCTATGAGTCTACTCATGTTTTCCAGAAAATTGGCCCAAGAGGATCGAAATTTTAGCATTTGAACTTGATTTTGAGCTTGGGACTCGAATATGGAATTTCTAGATTTTAGTCGTCCGCTCGAGCGGGGGAAGTGCCGCTCGAGGGGGAAAAACAAGCTCCCAGCATCTTGCACTGTACATCAGTCCGCTCGAGCGGAGGAAGTTGCGCTCGAGCGGAGGACTGGGTGACACGCTCGAGCGGGCGTCGAGCGGAGATTTCACCTATCCAGTACTTTTTGGTCCGCTCGAGCGGTGAAGTGGACGCTCGAGCGGGACCTTTGTTTGCTTGTCCGCTCGAGCGGGGAAACCTGCGCTCGAGCGGGACTCTATTTCACTGAAAATTCTGAAAATGTTTTCTGAATACATCTTCGCATCCTCATCCCATCCTAGGCATTCTTAGGCCTAGTTTAAGACATCTTAATGGGGATATAGATGTAGAACACACCAAGGCAAATTAGGGATTAAGTTATGATCTTTCCCAACTGCATAGCTTAGTGTGTGTTCAATCTGTGAACTGTGTAGGGTTGGCGACTGGAGACGCTCTAGCTCACTGTAGCCCAGAACTCTGTGAGTAACAATTGTGTAAAGATATGTTCAAATGATTATCTTTGAATACTGAACTGAACTGTTTACTAAACTGGTATTATTTACTGAATGAATGTATGTCCTTTATTTCTGAACTGTACTATGGCATCCTTAGCACCTGCTGTTTACTGTTACTGTTACAGAGATCTTTGTCGGTTCCCTCGTTGGAACCACTACTGTTTACTGATTGATGGCCATCATTACTGTTCGGTCTTTTAAGACCTACTGTTACTGTTATGCTAATGGATGTACCACATATGACTGTTTACTGTACTGAACAACTGTTATATTGATTGAAATGAACTGTTTTCATTACTGTAAGGACATTCATTCTAAACCTCTTTACGCTTTATGTTATTCACTGGGCTTTAGCTCACTGCTCATATATATATGTAGGTGTACAGGCACCGGACCAATGCTAGAAGCGTCGGGGTAGATTCCCAGTTTTGTCAAGCCAACCAATGTGCCTCACTGCGAGGTTCCAAGCCTGCCAAGCTTAGGCTATGGGGTGTTTTAGTTTCCCCCCCCCCCCTCCTGTACTGTTTTGTTTACTGTATAAACTGTATAGACTGCACTGTACTGGTTAATAGGGACTTGATCCCTGTTCTGAATGTTTGTAAATGTTCTGCATACTGTTTTGTACCGTATATATATATGTGAATGTATGAAAAATCTTTTTGGCATACAGACTGTCACAGCTCATTGGACATTATTTTTATTACTGTATTGGCTTCCGCCAAGCCCCTGTACTCTGTCATACTGTATTACTGTTAAACAGGCCTTCGGTAATCTCGGATTATTGGCCGGTTACGGTGCTAAACCCATAGGGGCGGGTTTGGGTCATGACATATACTAACCAAGAAGCTTGTCCATCAGAATCTGAACTTTCCCCACTCTCAAAATTTCCCGTTTTACCGTTCTGCCTAAAACACTCGATGATACTTTGTATCTTCTTGCTTTGTTTCTTCTCTGACTTTTCAAAGCTTGCAATTTATTCATTTTGTTGTGCTATTTGCAGCTCGAGGCGTTGAACATAGGATCAACCGAAAAAAGAAATGAAAGGTGGGGATCAACCGAAAAAGAAAAAATTGAGACTAACAGCGATGGTGTTCTCCGATTATAGTTATATTTTTAGGGCCATAAAGCCTCACTAGTGGTCCAATAAAAAAAAAAAACCATAGGAATCTACGTAAGAAACAAATCTCTTTTCTCTACCACAATTTAACTGCTTTTAGTAAACTTTTTTTTTTTAAAAAAAAAAAACATTATGATTTCACAATAATCAAGTGGACTATATTTCTTATTTATTGCAAGTTTTTTTAACATATAGTCACCAATGGTGTTTTAATAGGAAGTCGGATTATATTTTGGGGGGGGGGGGGCATTACATGAGTAATCAAATTTTGAAGGGCAACTCTTACACAGAGTGAGCTTTCCAAAAAAATTGGCAGCACTGGAATGAGTTTGAAGGGACCATTACATGGTATAGAAAAAAAATTTGGAGAAATAGCAGTCATTTACAAGTGAATATTTCTGTAACTCATTCCTATTCCTTTTTTTAAATCACTGCTCCTTACAGCAACTGCAAGTTTAGCAGCCCCATTCATAGGAGCACCAAAACTATCATTCACTTAAGAAAAAGAAAAGCATCACAACATCAGCTTGGTGTATGAAACACAACTTGTAGATAACTCCTGACAAAGAGAAGGCTGACACTATTGACATTGGACCACAAGGTCCACTTGTTCCTTTTAATCCATGCTCTTAGAAAATTTCAGACTCTAAACAAAAATATTTTCGTTATTCTAGTCAAGACGATAGACTTTCTCCTTTGGTTGGGAAGTTGATCTCTTAGTTTGAAAGTAAACCCATGTAGTCCATTCACTCCATTAGCCAATCCTCATTTGATCACGGATTAAGGAAAACCTTTATTCACCCCAACATTAGTATTTACTCCAATAGTCCTTTAGTTTTCTATAATGTACAAGTCTTAAAATTTTGTTTGAACACCAAAAAGTTACATAACTATCTACCTGAAGAAATTTATAAAGAGCATATTTTATATGTATACAGAGCATATTTCATATGAATACAGAGCATATACATCAGACAAATACATCAGAGGGAGCATCGAGAGAGAGAGAGAGAGAGAGAGAGAGAGAGAGAGAGAGAGAAAGAGACTAACAGCGGTGGTGTTCTCTGATCGACACAACAGCGGTAGTGAGGAAAGGAGGGGCTAACGGCGGGGGTGAGGGCTGTCGGCGGTGAGGGCTGTCGGAAATGGTAGCAGCGGCGGTGAGGGCCCTGTTTGTGAATGAGTATAACGTGTGTGTGTGTTTGTGTGTGTGTGTGTATGTGTGTGTGTGTGAAATAGGTTTGAACCGAGAAATTATTGTGTGTGTTTGAGAAGAAGAACCGATTGTAACAAAACATTTTTATTTCCCCCCTAAAATATTTAGTGACTAAATTATATTTTGGTGACAAAATTATTTCTTCACCAAAGATAAAAATATTGGCCACAAAAATAGTTTTGTCACTAAATGATATTAAAATATTAAAAATTATTGGTGACAAAAATATATTTGTCATTAATAATTTTATAATTGATGACAAATTTTTTCGTCACCAAAAGTCTATTAATTTTGGCGTCCTTCGAAAATATTAGCAGGAAAATATTTGGTGACAAAAAAAATATAAATAATGACGAAATATAATTTTGTCAAATATTTTTTTTATTATGATTTAGATTGGTGATGAAATTTTATTTTTGTCTCCAAAAATGGTACATTTGGAGACGAAATATGATTTTCATCATTAAAAGATACGTATTTCATGACAAAAAAATTTTTCCTCATTAGTTTTCGTCTCTAAAGGCTATTTTTGTTGTAGTGACTATATGGATTAGTTATCTAATATATGTTGAAATGAGTGTGGATAGGTGTATATATCGACGTCATGCAGAATATAGTGGGGTGATGGCTAGTTGTGAGTTAAAGAGTGGGTCATATGATTATTAATATTTCATGGTTCTTAGAGCCAAGATCTTTATGTAACATTATAAAGGGATTTTGAAGAATGACTCTTCGAAATTTATTCAAGAATGGTAAGAAGATAAAAGAATGAGTTATTCTTTGAAAAGTTGGCAGATTTTCATGCGAAAGGTATTACGTATGTATATTTTATTTTTGAGTATAAAAAGGCACTTCATTTAGTTATGTATCATTCTTCGGCATTCACGATCGCATATATCTATTGATCTTATTGTTGAGAATCATTGTAGATCCCACACTGTTTTTACCATTTTCAGGAATGGAGTCAGAAACACCTATTTGAAGATTTGGGAAGTCCATTTTCTTTCGTGTGTGTTTGTAATACAAAGTATAAATGATATATATATATATATATATATATATATGTAGTGATGAGGGATTTATGAGTATTTCCTCATGTAATTATTTTTTATGAGTATCTCAATGTAACTCTAAGCATGTATAATTGTTGAAGTTTATTCAAGAGAGAACACTTTCTATTTACTCAAGTGTAATTATTATTCTAATGCATATTATGTAACAGGACTCAAATAAAGGTTTTGGTAATGTATCCGGTTAATAAAATTTGGGGCGTGATACCGTCAGTTGATTCAACTATCTTCCATTTCTATTTCACCAGCTGATCAGATGGCTCTTGTTGCTCATTTTGCCCCCTGACCTAAGGCATGAAAGGTTATTTGTCATTACTAGTACTGTGGTGAGCTTGGGCATGTTAAGGACCAGTACTTCAAACTTCATCCTTAGTTGAAGCGCTGTGTTGCTTGGAAGGCTAATCCCCAGACTGCCACTATTGCTGATACTACTAGCTCTTATGTCTCATTTGGAACCCCAGACTTACATCGACTTCAATCTTAAATTAGTCATCTTCACGATCAACTAGGCTCACTCTCTGCACATGCATCTGGTCCATTTGCTTCCACTGCTACTCTGGCCAAATGTACTCATCATGCTTTCCATGTTTGGTCTACTCCTACTTGGATTCTAGATTTTGGAGCCAATGAACATATGACTGGTGAGTTGTCTGTTTTTTTTCTACTTTGGCTCATAGTGTGTCTCAAACTATGTGTTTAGCTGATTGGTCTACTTCTCATGTTCGTCATAAGGGCGATGTGTCCTTGTCTTCTAGTATTACTCTTAATTATGTTCTCCATATTCCTAATTCTACTTATAGTTTATTGTTCGTTATAGGACCTGAGTTCGAAAAGGATTTTTGGTAAGGGTTATGAGCATGATGGACTAAACTACTTTGGTGAGCCACCTTCTTCGTCACTATCTGCTTCTAGTTTGCATGTTTTTCCTGAGTCATTGTCTCTTGTTTTTACTTCACAAACTTTAGAACTATGGCATGCTCACCTAGGACATGTCAATTTTCAATATTTATGTTCACTTTTTACATCTTTAAATAAAGCTTGCAAACATAAGAAATTTTAGTGTGCCACTTGTGAGCTTTCCAAGCATACTCTTTCTAGTTATATTTCTTAGATATCTCATGCCCCTAGCATGTTTGATTTAATTCATTTAGATATTTAGGGTCCATTCCCTGTCACTGATTTTTTTGGTCATCGCTATCATGCTACATTTAATGATGATTATTCTCGTTGCACATTAGTTTATCATCTTAAAAAGAAATCATATGCTTTTCCCTTATTTTCTAAATTTCTTCAAATGATTCTAACTCAATTTCATGAAGTTGTTTAGAATGTTCGCTCTAATAATGGTGGAGAGTACATCTCTAGTGTTTTTTCATCCCACCTTAATTAGCTTGGTATTTTGCAATAACTCACTTGTGCCTACACTATGGTGCAAACTGGGGTTTCTAGGAGAAAGAATCGGCATATCGTCTCTATAGTTTGATGTTAACGTTGTGCTATGCATGTTTCCAAGAATTACAAGCACACTGCATATCACGACCCGAACCTGCCCCGATAGGCTTAGGTCATGACTGGCTAGTAATCCCAGATTACCTTCGGCCTCAATGACAAACACAATCATAATATAATAATAGGGCTTAGTAGAAGCAATAAAGAAATATAATTCAGTCCATTGAGCAGTGCATATATGCCAAAATCATACATATTAAAAACTTTAAACTTCATTCAAACTTATATACAATACACCAAAATTGGACTTCTCATATATCATCATTTATAACAAGTTCCAAAACATAAAAAGAAACAAAACAAAACAACAGATGGGTTAACAAAGCTTGACTCCTCTCGAGTCCAAGCACGCCCCTTCACGGAGGCACTTCATAAACGGCTTCATAGGGGCAGACTCTAAGGGTGACTTAAACTTGACATCCCGCTTGCTTACCTACATTATATAAGGGAGAGGGGTGAGCTAAAACCCAGTGAGTAATATCAATATATAGGTTTTATATGAATGAAATCCAGCATAGTACAGAACATATCTTTTATTTATCGAAACAATCCCTTTTCATAAGCAGAGCAATTTGATTAACAATCATATCAATCCTTTGTAATAACAATAATCATTCGAATCAATATACATGATACATCCAATAGAGTAACAAAGAAATGATGTGCTAAAGCCAATAGGACCAGAAAGGTCAATCTAATGGGACAACAATGGGTCAATCAATAGTTCATAGTTCAATATGGACCATCAAGGTCTAACATTAGAGATCACTATGTTTCAATTAATCCAATGGACCATGGTATTGTTTTCCCCAGGCAAGGGCCTATTAATCAGTAGGCCATGGTATTGTTTCCTCCTAGGCGAGGGCCTCATTAATGGATGCCATGATTACAATTCAAAAGGGACATTCATCCATAGATAACAAAATAGAATTCAAAATACCAATCTTGAACAATTTCAAAATACATTTCAAACATAGCTTTATAAAGACATTACTTATAGTGGGTTATATCGATATTAGACCTCGGGGTGTTCACTTATTTAATACAAATAACAAAGCAAACATTGGAACACAAGTCTCAATCAAACGTTTTATCTTAATTCAATTCCCATTTAATGTGTTTCTAGTTCATTTCCTTATTAAGAATGCCTAAACAATACCCATTGTTGCCTAAAAGTGCAAGGAATGAAAACATGCACATGGGAGTGTATTTCAAAAATACTGAAAACAGGGCAATTCACTCGAGCGCACATTTGGTTGCTCAAGTGGTGTGGCCTGTCTGCAAAAATACTAGATGCCTGAAATGTGCAATCGATGGTCGCTCGAGCCATATGGAATAAAACGGTGAGTTCACTTGAGCGGTAATTAGGTTCCTCAAGTCATGTGCAACTGTAGACACCCCATTTTTGACCGACCTTAAGACTCAGACATCATCATTTGTGCGCGCGATGATTGCGCTTGTTTGTGCTCGTTTTGAGTGCCTGAAGTTCTCGGCTGAGTGCCTTGTCTTTGAGCCTCTAAACCCTCTATGTTTTGGTCTTGTTTTGGGCCAAACCTTGGTACCTCTTGCTTGGAGGGGAGAAAGGCCCTGCCGGCCACTTTTGGCTTTTGTTAGCCACTTTTCTCCTTGCCAGCCAGTTGAAGTGGCCGGTCAGCTAGTTAAGTAGCCGACCGGCCAGTTGAGGTGGTTGGCGGCCAATTTTCTATTTTTTAGATATTTTGTGTGCCAGCCAGCTGTTGCACACTAAGTGTATCCTCTATACACGTTTAAACAAGTTTTTAGCTTGTCAAGCAAGCTTTGGCTTGCATTGTCTATATAAGGGGAGGTCCCTCCCCCCATTTAGAGGTTCAGAATTTTGAGAGACAAAATTTCACTCTCCCTCTATAACTCTCTCTATATATATATATATATTGCTTGAAAATGAGTTTTGTTTGCGTATTTGGCCTACAATCCCTTAGCCAAACATCACTACCTTGTTGATGAGGTTCTTGAAGGCTTTGTTTGGGCTCAAAAAGCTAGTTTTGGCTCAGAAAAGCTGTTGTCTTGCTATTGTCCTTCAAGGGTGAGCATATTCCCCTTTTAAGCTTATTTTTGTACACCATCTTGGCCACCTTTGCATATTGTTTTGGGCCTAGTTGTCAACTACAAAAACCTCTATTTTTGAGTGCTAAAAATGGTTGTTTGAGGTCCTTTTGGAGTTAGAGTGGCCCACTCTCATTTGTAGCTTTATTTGCCAAGTTTGGTGCCATTCTTTAAAGCTTTTCAAACAAACTCGTTTTGGCCTTTTAACCACTGAAATCCAAAGGAATTTCAGTGGTTGAAAGGTGGTTTTGAGGTCCAAAATAGGAGGGGGTGGTCCCCCCTCTTCATCTCTTGTTTACATGTGTTGATGGCCTACAAAGTGAGCATGCTTTTCTACCCTTTTGAAGCTTGGTTTAAGCATGTTTTTGCCACTAATTTGCCATGTTCTAACTCTGTTTTTGGCTGGTTTGGTCACCTCTTGCATACTTCTTTCACTTGTAGTGCAATCATGCTTGTTGCCCTAACATGCTTCATGCTTTAGCCTATCATCCTAGCTTGTGTTAGCTCTATCTCAGCATGTTTTCACTCATGTTTTAATATGTTTTAACTCTGATTTGGATGGTCTTGGTCATATATGCTTTGCTTTGTATGGTTGTAGTATAAGGGGCCTTGACTAGCTTTGAGTTTTGAGGCCTTTAACATGTTGTGTATGTGCTCATTATGTGCTTTGGCATCATTTAGCATATAATTTCAGTGCATATAGTGTAGTCACGCTCTCACATATCTCACTCTTTCATAGCTCTTGAGAGTTGCGTCTTATGCCTTGTTTGTGAGTCAATACATGAGCATGGTTTTCTTGCTTTTCATGTTATCATCTCAGCACATTTCAGCCTCTGATTTGATGTGTTTTAGGTCTGCCCATAGCTGGTCTGGTTGTTTGAGGTTGATATTGCATGCTTCTAGTGTAATGTTGTTTACTAGCTTTGAGTTTTGGGGCCTCTAGCATGCTTAGTTTGAATTGTTTACATGCCATAGCATCATTTTGCATGTAATTTCAGAGCATATACCTCTGTCATACTCTTGCATATATCACTCTTTAATGGCTTTTGAGAGTGATGCCTTTTGCCTTGTCTATGAGCCAACATATGAGCATACTTCTCTTGCCTTTTGTGCCTTAACTTCAGCATGATTAGGCCACTGTTTTGGCATGGTGTAGCTCTATTTTGGGTTGATTTGGTCATTTGAGTTTTGTATTGCATACCTCTAGTGTTATGTCCTTCACTAGTTTCAATGCTCTTGACTCTTAATGTGTTGTGCATGATTGGTTTGCATGATTTTTTAAGTCATTTAGCATGTCATTTCAGTGTTGAAATATATGCCATTGCACTCCATTGTTTCACTTTTTCATTTGCTTTGAAAGTGGTCTCAAGCCCCTTGTTGGCTTGAGCATTGAATTGAGGCTCTCATGCCTAATGGTTCTAGCCTTCTCTTGAGGGTTTCTACTAACCAAAAGCATGAGGCTTCTTTCATGCTCAAGGTGCTTGTGGCTTAGGCCATCTTTCCCATTAGAGGACTTGCACATTGGACTTAACCAATTAAAGAATGGTTTGGTAATGTAAAATGTGTAAACAAGAATTGAGTAAAGTAAAACTTGTGCAAGAGAAGCATATTGTTTGCATTGCATGTGTTTGGATCGGACATTAATCCAAACACGAGAAATGTGGGACGTTTCATACTCAAAGTGATGAAACGTGTCATATTTCTTGGTCGCCAATACCCTTGATCATGCATGATAGGGTGGAGGCTCTTTGTGTGTTGTGCGTGCATTCATTAACATTGTACAAGCTTGGTTTTTGGGCCACCATGCATTGTGATGCTTGGTTGGTGGCTTGAAAGCCAAGCACTGCACTCCTTTGAGCTTGAGACATGATAAAAAGGGTGGTAATGCACACATTTCCTTGCGAATACATTGATGTGCCTCTGTTGTGCTTTGTTGCAGCAAAACCAGCAGCCTGGAAAATAAGTGGCCGACCGGCCACTTGAAGTAGCTGACCGGCCACTCCAACTAGCCGACCGGCCAATTAAAGTGGCTGGCAGCCACTTTTTGTGGTTGACCGGCCACCAGCCCAGTTTTTGTGCAAGAATTATTCTGTTTTGAGGTAGAGGCAGTCTGGAGGATTGGTTCAATGTCCGCAGGTCAAGGCAAGTGTAAACAGAGGCAACCTTTGGCAAAGCGATGGATTTCCGAGCGGACGCCAACCGGGCATAGATGTCTCCCTCGTCCGTCGAGGCCATTTAAATTTCTTTAATTAGCTTAGCATAGTTGATTATTCAATTTGGTATGTGCTAGTTAATTAGCTTAGTGTTAGCTAGTTATTCAATTCGGTTTGTAATTAATTAGCTTAGCATAGTTAATTAGTTGGTCTGTAATAATTAGTTTAATTAGCGTAACTAGTTAGCTTATTTATTCGGACCCTCTTTCATGAGGGTAGTGTTGTAATAAGTGTGTGTGTGTGTGTGTGTGCATGTCTTCCAACCCCACGTCTTTCTCCCTTTTATTTATCCGCTTTCGGTGGTTAGATTAGAGGCATATTTCGATTAGCATACCTTATGCTCGCATGATTGCATCATTCATTTGTATTGCATGCACCGAGCTCGGCATATCATTCAAACTGCATTGTATTTCAATACCTCTTTGAATACATGTATCAAAATTGTTGCATTCATATGCCATCTTAGATAACCGAGCCCATTTAGCTGCATTATTGCATGTGTTGCATTAGGCATCTTGAATAGTTAGGATCATGTATTGATTTCTAACTAGTTCTCTGTTTTGGGTTGGAGTACACTGTGAATGTTTACGCTTTAGCATACTTGCATAAGTGTGAGTGTTGCCATGATAGCATGCTTACCATGAGGCTATGTGCTTAAGTGCTTAACTGCATGAATGCCTGTGGGTGAAGGCTTTATTGCTTGAATTGGGACAATTCGATAATTGTGAGTTTTAAGCCCACTATGCCAAGTGGCAAAATCATATTCTTCTAAGCCCACCCGAGGGTGGGAAATTTGCGCTTTAGACCATTTGCGAGTGGCACTTTCAAACCATTTTCGAAAATAAACATGAATTGTTTTGTTCCAATTCTCACGATTTAGTCTATACTTGTATACTGTGCGCATCACGTAGTAAAGATAGCTAATAACCGGAATAAGAACACATGTGTTTATAAAACAACATATCATGCTTAGTAGAGGCCGATCCTTTGATCGGGCGAGCAGGGGTGCTCATTTCATGACCTTCCCCCCTCGTACCCAAGTTCCCGAGCCGAGGCAACTTTGGTGATGACGGACACGTGGCTTTGGCGCGAGTCAGGGTTTCCTAAATTTTCCAAAATAAAATATTTAGGGGGCGACTCTGTAATCTGGCAAAGCAATCTAGTTTGGCATTATTTGATTTAAAATCTGATTTTTCCAAAACGTTTGTCGGATTGAAGTCTTTGGTGATTTATCAGTCTTACATTGCACTGTGTGAGATTAGATTCAGAACTGTGACCGGAGTTCGAACTGTAGTAGCATGAACCCAATCTGCGCCCTCTCCGAAAAAGGGGGCGCGCGGAGGAAGTTCAGGCGGTCTACAGCAACCTGTCTATAGAAATACTAGATGCATGCAAAGTGCGCTCAAGTGACAACTTCATCGCTCGAGCGAACTGCACAAATTATGAGTTTTCCTAAATTGAATTTGAAGTTCAAAGCACCAATTCAAAGCTTAAAAGCTTGCATAGCTAGAGTAAGAAGATGAAAACTCTTTGAATAATATATAAACATAACCAATTTAAAACCAATTGCTCAAAATCATTGTCAATTCTCAAAATCAAACCCAAAACTCCATACCCTAGCCATGCATGTAATGAATTCAATTCTTTTCTTTTCAAAACATGTTCATATCTGATGTTTAGTGTGAAATCATGAAGAACCTTCAACAATAGCAAGCAAAACATCATACATGTAAGGATTTTGTTGAGAATTAAGCTTGAAAATGATGAATTATGCATGCATGTACCCAGTTAGCTCAAACTCACTAAATCCATGGTGTAACTCTTTCCTTTGAAATTCATGCAAATGGTCCTACAAACTTAGTGAATTCAACTTCTACATGGATAATTTACAAGAATTGTAGGTGATGATCTTACCCAGAGGTTGAATGTAGGTGTTGATAGCTTAGATTCCTCAATCCTTCTTCAAATTCTCTACAATCTCTCCAATCTCTCTCTAGTAGTTGATTTCTCTCACTTTCACTCTAAAATTCAGCCACACTTCATGTATAATATGAGTTCAAAGCATGATGAAGGTAGTTATATAGGTAGATTAAGTTATACCAATCAAACTAGATTAGAGCTAATTAATTAAACTTAATTCTAATCAAGTCTAATTAATTTATTCTAATTATTTTGATTTGACTCAAGTTTTACTTAAATTTTCCATATGGTTCTAAATATTCTAATTAACCTATCAAACTAGTCAATTTCGGTTTCAGAATCCGTTTCAACTTCCAATGTCCAATTCAAAGTAAGTACTTAGATAGATTTTCCATAAACAAACAGATAAGAACAAATTAAACACATAAGTATGCAAATATACTCAACAAAATAATATATTAAAATAATATGCACGTTGAGGGTCGTCACAGTCTCTCTCCCTTAGAAAGTTTGTTCCTCCAAACTTAAGTTATCTCCATTCGGAAACAAGTGTGGGTACCGTTGTTGCATTTGATCCTCTTTTTCCCACATAGCCTCTTTTCCGTAATGTTCTCTCCACTCTACCTTCACCGTTGAGATCGATGTATTCCTTAGTTGCTTACTTGTCAGTCAATGATCTATACCGGCTATTCCTCGTACTTCATATCTTCATCTAAGGCTATTCGGTGGTAGTCAATGACATAGAATGGATCCCTGAGAGACCCACGAAGCATTGACATGTGAAATACATTGTGCATCTATTCTATTCCCGACAGTAAAGCAATATGATAAGCAATAGGGCCAAGTCTTTCTAGAATCTAGAATAGTCGGATGTAACGTGGAGTCAACTTCCCTTTTCTGACAAATCTTGTTTGCCCTTTCATCGGTGTTACTCTGATGAACACGTGATCTCCTACTTCGTATTCCAAATCCCTCATTCTCTGATCAACATAGCTTTTATGTTGGCTCTGAGTAGTCTTGAGCCTCTGTTTGCTGATTATTATCTTTTCAGTTGTTTCTTGCACAAGTTCAGACCCATATAATGCCTTATCACCAACCTCAGTCCAACAAATTAGAGACCTACATTTCCTTCCATACAACGCCTCGTATGGTGCCATACTGGAAACTATTGTTATATGCAAATTCTCAGCATTTGGATAGTCCTCTCGGTCTGCCCATCGATTTGTGTGTGAAAAACGATACTGAATCTCAACTCTATGCCCATTGCATGTTGCAAACTTTTCTAAAATCTAGAAATGAATTTAGGATCTCTTTCCGAAACTATAGACATCGGAACTCCATCCAATCGAATAACTTCATCAACATAGATTATAGCAAGTCTATAAGCGTTGAAGGAAGTTTTCATAGCAAGGAAATGAGCAGACTTGCAATCTATCTACTACAACCAAAATAGCATTCATATCTCTAGATGTTCGAGGTAGACCAACGATGAAGTCTATGGTTATACACTCTGATTTCCATTCTAGAATAGGAAGGGATTGAAGTAAGCCTGTCGGTTTCTAGTGCTCTGCGTTTACTTGTTGGCATTGGAGGCATTTGGAGTTGTAGTTGGCAATTTCTCTTTTCAAGTTTGGCCATCAGTATACTTGTTTTAAGTCTTTGTAGATCTCGTATTTCCTGGATGCATAGCAAACATTGACTTGTGGGCCTTTTCTAAAATTCTTTTCTTCAATTCCACATCATTAGGAACACAAAGCCTTCCCTGAAACTTTTAGTACTTGATCTTCAATTGTAAACCCTGGTCTAGGCTTGGTTTCAAACTCATTACAAATCTCCTTAAAGAAATCATCATTCACTTGCTTCTATTTGACCTCTTCTATGATTGCTGGTTGTGCTGAAATTATAGCTAATAAATGATCTTGCCCATAAGGTATCACTTATAATTCAAGCTTTTCAAATTCTTGCAAGAGCTCACTTTGATCTGTAAGCAAACAAGCCAAATTTTCCACATTCTTTCTACTGAGTGCATCAGCTACAATGTTAGCCTTGCACGAATGATAATGAATTTGCAAATCATAATCCTTGATTAATTCAAGCCATCGTCTCTGTCGTATATTCAACTCTTTCTATGTAAAGAAATATTTCAAACTCTTATGATCTGTATATACTTCACATTTTGCCCCGTAAAGGTAATGGCGCCAGATTTTCCATGCAAAGACAATAGTGGCGAGGTCTAGATCATATGTCGGGTAGTTCTTCTCATGTGGTTTCAACTGCCGGGATGCATAAGCAATCACCTTGCTATTCTACATTAAAACACAACCCAAACCTCTCGAAGAAGCATCACTAAAATTGCAAATCCCTTGGTACCTGATAGTAGAGTAAGGATTGGAGTTGTGGTCAGTCTTGCTTTCAACTCTTGGAATGCATATTCCCTTTGGTTTGTCCACATAAATGGTTCTCCTTTTTGGGTCAATTGTGTCAATGGCACAGCAATCTTTTGAAAAATCTTTGACAAATCTCCGATAGTAACCTGCCAATCCCATAAAACTTTGAACCTCTATTGCGTTAGTTGAAGTAGGCCAATCTATAATCGCTTCAATTTTCTGCAAGTCAACTGAAATGCCATCTTTGGTAATAACATGCCCTAAGAATATAATTTCATCTAACCAGAATTCACACCTTTTAAATTTCCTATACAATGTTTCTCCCGAAGTGTGTGAAGGATTATTCTCAAGTGTTGTTCATGGTCATCTTTACTTTTTGAGTAGATCAAAATGTCATAAAAATCATATTCATTAAATCCATGAAAGCTGCAGGTGCATTAGTGACTCCGAAAGGCATGACAAAAAATTCATAACGTTTATACCTTGTTTAGAAGGCAGTCTTCTCAATATCTTCGGCTTTAACCTTCAACTAATGATATCCCAATCTCAAATCAATCTTTAAAAATACATGAGCCCCTTGTAGCTAAGCAAAAAAATCATCAATCCAAGGCAAAGGATATTTATTTTTAATGGTTACCTTGTTGAGTTCCCAATAATCAATACACAATCGGAGTGTGCCACCTTTCTTCTTTATAAAGAGGACCAGTGCGCCCTGTAGCTTGCTTTTCGTGCTCCTTTCGGATACGATAGCCCTATAGTTCGAACTTCCATGGTTCTGAATCTGATTCCACAAGTGCAATGTGAAATAGATAAACACAAATGAGTCCAAATGCGGCAAATCTTTTGGAAAATCGATTTTGAATCAAAACGCCAAAAATGGACTGCTTTACCAGATTATAGAGTCGCCACCTAAATATTTTTGGGAAATTTAGGAAATCTGAGATTCGTGCCAAAGGCCACTTATCCGTCCTCACCAAAGTGTCTCAGCTCAGGAACTTAGGTACGAGAGGGGAAGGTCAAGAATTGAACACCCCACTCGCCCGATCAAAGATCAGCCTCTACTAATCATGATGTGAATCTTATTTACATTATATTCTCTTGTTCCAATTATTAGACTATGTTGACTATGTGATGCACACAAGTATAGACTAATTTGTAAAAACTGGAACACTTTGATTTCATGTTTGTTTGAAAATTGTTTTGAATACGTGCCACTCGAAAAAGTGGGCTCATATGTACATTACTCAAATTATCCCAATTTAAGCAATTAGCCTTCATCCACAGGCATTCAAACAATTATATCAATTAAGCACTTAGCCTCATGGTAAGCATGCTCAACATGGCAACAATCACACTTATGCAATATGCTAAAGCAATAAGTGCTCACCTCGTATTCCAAGGCAAGCCAAAAGAGAGAAAATAGTTAGAAAAATGCATGATCCTAACTAATGCAATATGCCTAATGCAACACATACAATATGCAATTAATAGGCCGGCTACTAGCAAAGCATATGAATTAATTTGATAGCATGCAGTTCAAGCACATATTCAAGTAAGAAATAATAAATGACAATATATCTTAGAATGATGAATCAAGCCTTATGCATGCAAGACACATGGATGCAAATCATGGAAAATGCTAAACGAAATGTGATGCTCTAAACTATCCATCATAAGCGGGTATATGAAAGGGAGAAAGACGTGGGGTTGGAAGACATACACATTATTACAAGTTGCCCTCGCGCAGGAGGGTCCGAATAAATGAACTAGCTAAGATGCTTTAACTAATTATTACAACACCAAATTTAACTAACTATTCTAGCTAATAAAATAATTATAACACAAAATTGATTAATTAAATCAACTAGCTACTCTAACTAATTAATACATGCTAACCAATTAAACTAACTAATTAGTTACATTAAGGAATTAATTAACTAAGTAATTAATTACAAGTTCACTACTTTAGGTACAACATACTACTATTAACAAGAACAAATTTAACGGGTCTTGAGGAGCAAGGAAATGGCTTATGCATGCACATGAATTTCTCCCCTGAGAATTCCTCTGCATTGCTTTAACACCTCAGCCTCTGCTCTACTCTGTGAAGAAAGTGGTATAATGCCTGGCTGAAAAAGCTGGCCGGCAGGCCAGAAGTGGTGGTCGGCCGCCCACTAATTGTGGCCTGCTGCCCAATAAAGGTGGCATTCTGGCCACTAATATTGGGTTTCTCCTACTGCAGCAGAAAACAAACAGAGCACAAATAGAGCATCCTCAGGGGATGTTTGTCCACCCTACTCCTCCTTGTCATCGAACAGCTCAAAGGAGTGGTAGGCTCAATTCGCAAGCCATCAATCGGCGCAAATTCATTTCGTGATGACGTATGAACCAAGGGATATAATTTTAATAAATGGACAATTAAAAGCTCACGAACCCCCTCCCTATCATGATATCAATCAAGGGAAACGGTTGACATCAACTCTTGAACCGTTTTCATCACTAACAGATATGAAATGACTCAAGACTCAGTGGGTTGAATTAACGTCCGATTGAACCCCAAACCATTTTATTATCTTGCTCCATTTTAAGCCATTGATTACCCCTTTTTAATTACCTTCCCATTCGTTAGTACATTTTGTCTAAAATGAAGATTAAGTCCACTAAAGGAGGGAAGTGTCAAACTAAGGGTTAGTTTAGGCATGAAAGAGATGTCATGCCATCGGTAATGAACTTCTGAAAAGATTAAACCATTAAGCACAACAATCTCTCTCCAAAGCTTAAACAAACAATCGGTTAGAAACAACTCTCAAAGTAAGGAAGAAGCCAAGAAATGAAAGAAAAACAAAGGTAATTAGAGATGAATGCAAGTATGGAAAACTTGAAATAAATGCTATCAACTCAAATAGGTTGGTGTCTAATGCCTAAAGCGCCACGCCTATGAGGACCATTACACTAGAAGCATGCTATACAAAGCATAAGTGAAACTAACACATAAAAGCAATCCTATATTAAGCTAAAACAGTGCTGGAATTGAGGTAAAAATAGCTAAATGGGTAAGCTAAAATAATGGAGAATTTAAGCTAGTAAACAAGCCAAAGGAGGGTAGGCTAACCCCTCCACTTTTGGGACTTCAAAACCACATTTTTAGTCTCTGAAAATCAGTGGTAAAAAGCTGGAAAAAAGTTGAGGAAGAGATGGGAAACACAAGGGTAAAAGCTTGGAAAACAAGGTTCAAAGAAGGGTGATTAACCCCTCTACCTTTAATTGCTTCAAACCACAAATTTCAGCCCATAAAACAAGTAAACAACAGTTCAAAAACAATAGAAAAGAGAAGCAAGAGGTAGTGTGAAGATAGTCAAAGTTATACCTCTTGAAGAGGAGTAACTCCTTTGTTCGCAAACCATAAGCTTACACTCTCAAGGGCTAAGATTTGAGCTCAAGAACCTCAGCAAGAAGAGATAAATTTTTGGTATAGGAAGTGTAGAGAGAGAGTGTGTGTAGATTGCAAGATAGAGAGAGAGAGAGAGAGAGAGAGAGAGAGAGATTTTCAAGAATTTGAGTTTTTGGATTTTTTTGTAACCTTAAAAACATGAGGGAAGGTCAAGTATATATAGAAACATAGGTTGATATCTTGGAAATATCCATATAGAGACAGTTGGAGTGGTGTATGCATCTATGGAGACAGCTGGCAAAATATTTGATTTTTGACACAAGTGGTCGGCTGGCCACTAATAGGGGGCGGTCGTCCACTAATAATGGCCGGCAGGCCACTAGTGGGTTTGTGGGCCTCTGGGGACACTTAGTTGACCGGCCAAGGACTTGTAAAAAGTGGGCGGACGGCCACTAATAGTGGGCAGCTGTCCACAAAAATCTACTTCTAGGCCCGACTTCAAACGGGCATATCTCCCTCATTCGGACTCGGTTTTAGGTGATTCTTGAGTCTAAATTGAAGTCTCAAAAGTATACTTTCCAAGAAGGTGGCCTCACATCTAAATTCTAAGTGTGAAAAGAGATATGCCTATTTTAGTGAAGGTTGCTCATTTCTATTCTAACAGATTGATGCCCAACTTTTTCCCCATCTAGCTTTCTTCCCTCCCCTCCTATTTTCTTCAACTCCAAACCTATAAATAAGAAATTTTTAAATATATTTCAAAGAGTTCACATCCCTTTCATTTATTTTCACTTTGTCCTTACTCGATTTACCGAAAAGTGTAATATTTTAAACAAAATGCGAGCCTCGGAACATCGTAGAAACATTTGAAAAAATATTTTGAAAAAAGAGGGTTTTATGGTCTAAAATAGTTTTGGTCAAAATGGGGTGTAAGGTTGGGATTTAGAAGCTCTTCTTGGTGAAGAAATCGAACATTTGTACAGCGTAACTTTCATCATCGAGTGATCAACCTGAGGCGCCCAAGTCTTAAGGGCAGTCAAAAATGGGGTGTCTACCGTTGCCCCTCTTTGACAGTGCTCAAAGTCATGAAATGATGTGAGTGAATGTCAAAGCCCTAAGACGACCCATTTTGACAAGGCCACAAGACTTGAGCAATCAAACAAAATACAGATGCGGTTGGTTGAACCCGAGGGTTGCCTACGTATCCTGTTGCAAGGAATTAAACCAACGTATTTCAGGGGTAGGATACAAATGATACACAATATAATGAAATAATCAAACCACAAACAGTGCAAAATGCACGAATACCATAAAAGAATGGAGATGCAAATCAAACTACATTTTATATAGAAAAGAAGTAGGCACATCCAAATGACGCCTGACACAGGCTAAGTGCCTACATCCTCAATACCAACCTCAGCGCAGCATGGATGCTTACACATAACAAAACCATGTTTCAATGTGAATGGGGTGCGGGCACATGCAAAACTATGCCTTTCGCAGAAAGCGTACAAGTAATTGGGTGGGATGATATAAGTGAGGAATGATCTGTTGGGGAAAGATAATGATCCTAAATGCTAAATGCAACAAGACAAAGTACAATGCAATGGATGCAGTGAATAAGGTATAGGCCGAATCACATTTTACCTAGAAAGACATGGGCACAAAATAGACCACATCTAACACAAAAAAGGTGTTGACACCCTCAATACTGGCCTCAACGCAACATGGGTACTTACACATGACAAACCATGTTTCAACGAGGGAAAGGTATGAGCACATGCCAAACTAAGCTTAACATGGAAAGGATGCAGGCGATAAAATGGTATGATGTAATAAATGTAATGGATAGTGCAGGAGATGCATGCAATAAATTTTATATGCAATGCAATAGATGTAATAGATGATAGATACGATGTAGCAGCTAGGAAGTGGTGCCTTAGAAAGCACCTCACAGGGGCAATTGTGATGACTCACCTTATGCTGTTGTGGATCTTCCTCTTCTTGTTGGTTTGAAGATTTATTCCTCCATTTTGCTCTTCCAAACCACAGGTACTACTTTTCTTCCTGGCCATGTTTGCAACTTTTCTTATTCTCCAACAGGGTGGCAGACTAGGTTGGTTCGTTATTCAGAATTGAGGTGCATACAAGCTACCTCAACCTATCGGGTTGCCATACAGATTTCAAGCTGAGGATACACCCTTGGGTATTTAAACCAAACTTTAGTCTCAGAAATTCCAAACCTTTTGTGTTCTAGGCCTCGACCATTCGAACTATAGTTTCCACTGTCCCAATTGATCTCCTAGGAACTCACTACAAACACAGTCAGGCGGCTATACCAGACTACCTGAAGCTGTTTGGGCACAACAAACACCAAAGGAATTGCACCTTTAGAGGATTTAAGGTCTCCTAGACCACAGTGAGTGCACAAGACAATACAAGTAAAGTGCACAAGACAATGCTATTAGCTGCACAAGATAGTGCAATGGGGGTGAATGAATACACAAAATAGTGCTATGCAAGGTGCACAAAACAATGCGACACAAGATGAATGCACAAAATAGTGCGATGTAAGGTACACAAAATAGTGCGAACTCATGGTGCACAAAACAATGCAATAAAAAGTGCACAAAATAGTGCAATATGGTTGCACAAGATAGTGCAATACAAGGTGAATGCACAAAATAGTGCGATGCAAGGTGCACAAAATAGTGCGATATGGGTGCACAAGACAATGTGATGTGGGTGCACAAAGCAGTGGGATGCAAGGTGCACAAGACAGTGCGTGGTGGGTGCACAAGACAGTGCGATGCAAATGAATGCACAAGACAGTGCTGTGGAAGGTGCGATGTAGGTTGAATGCAAAAACCAGTGTGATGCAAGTTTGCACAAGACAGTGCGATACTGGTGCATAAAACAGTGCGATACAAAGTGGCATAGGATAGTGCGAAACAGGTTGGATGCACAAAATAGTGTGATACAAGTTCAATGCACAAATTAATGCACGAAATATATGCGAATGCACAAGACAGTGCAATGTGGGGTGCACAAGACAGTGCTATGTAGGTGCACAACATAATACGATGTAAGTTGAATGCACAAAACAGTGTGATACAGGTTCAATGCACAAAACATTGCGATGGAAGATGGAATGCAAAAAACAGTGTGATACAGGTCCACAAGATAGTGCGATATGGGTAGAATGCACAAAACAGTGCGATACAGGTGCAGACGTATGGTATATAGAGGGAAATGAGCAGTACATAGAGTACTGCATCATGTACCTTATGAAATGAGTGTAAGGCAACTTGTCACAACTCATTAAAATGTAATACAAAGGAAGGCAACTCGACAAAACTCTGTTTAAGTACAGAACAAAGTTAAGAGGAAGAGAAACCAATTAGCTAATTCAAATCAACCAGGTTGTATGAGCATGTATACATAATCCAAAACACATGTTTTAATCAAAGGGAAGATGGCAATCCCGAGAGAGTTTTGAAATAGTCGGAGACAACTTTGGAAAACTGAATCATATCAGAATCATCATGGGGGTAAACTACCCAAATTCAGGGGAAAGTGTCCTGTAGACAGCTCTGAGCAGATTAAGAGAAAGGTTGGGTTCATGTCCCTTGTTCAATTGATGACCCTATCAAATGCACTAAAAATTGCCCCTAGTGTCCAGTCATTGGCCACCAGTTGGGTTCATGCCCCTTGTTTGATGAATGGCCCAATCAGATGTATTGAAAATTGCCCCTTGTGTCCAGTCATTGGCCACCTTTTTTTTTTTTTTAACATATGTAGACACGTGTGATAGGGATCATCAAATCCTAGAACGGTTACCAACCAATCAAACTAATGCTTCTCTTCTGCTCCGACATGTTGAGAACTTACTCTGGTCCTCTCCAAAGTAGCGACGGATTCCTCATATACACTTTGCAATGATCACGAATGCGATGCTTCTTGTATGGACACTATCAGTTTGTTTATGAATTCCACACATAGACTTGTTTTTGAATTCAGAGTGAACATGCGTGTATGGAATTTTGGCCATGCCACTCTATTGAACTTTTGAGCGGCAGACTCGCTAGGGTGACTCAATGAAGAGCGCCTTTGAGTGACATACACGTTATGGTGACTCGATGAAGAGCGCTTTTGAGCGATAGATGTGTTATGGTGACTCGATAAAGAGCACGGACTAAGAAAAACACCAAACATGACACAACAGAACTTACAACTGACCCAAAAGCAGAAAAAGACTCAAGGTAATTGATCATTCATAGTGCCCCTAGTATTACTTATGTTCTCTTTAGAAATCAATTTCACAAAACCCGAGGTTAGATTTTCTTTTTCTTTTTTTTTTTTTTTTTTGCTTAAGATAGAGATTCAGCTGATAAGTTCAAGTATTGAAAATTGCTCCACCTGTTGATTCAAGCAAGTTCTTTCTTACCTAGTGCAAGTATATGATATGCACAGCAGTCGGTGTAGCTCATGGATCGATACGAAGCTGACGGCGTGAATTGGGCAAGGTTATTGAGTTAAGATGGATGAGATGAATGGTTGAGACCAAACTTCAGGATGAAGTTGCCTACATATCCCAAGAATTGGAATCAGGTCAACATAGTTCATGGCTAAGGTTCACTCAGGTGTTGACACTCCTTTTACGCTCTAACTTTTGCCAAAGTTGCCCCTTCAGGGTTTTCAACCTTGCAAGTTCTATTTGTATGATTTCTCATTTTTCATGCTCTAACTTTTGCCTAGGCCACCCTTTCAGGTTTTTGGCCTAGCTAGCCTCTCAAGGTTTGTGATGAATTTGATCAATAGTCATCATTGCCCTAACACTAGAAACTGGTTTCACCTTCATTTGAGCTTGGTTCTCCATTCTCTTATGCATGTCTTCTTCCTTTCTTTGGTTCCTTTCATGGTACTTCCTCGCATTGGCTTTCCCGAATTTTGACAAAAGTTCCCTTCCTCCTGCTTGATTGGATTTCATTCTAATGAATACCCCTAGCTTGATGGTTGACTTTTTTTTTTCTTTCTCTTTTTTTTCTTCTTTTTTCCTTCTTTTCTGCCTTTCTTTCTCTTTCTTTTTGGTTTCTTTTCTTCTTTCTTTTCTTTTTTTCTTTTCTAGTTTCTTTCGACCATTTCTTTTGGAAGTAATAAAACATCAGGGGGAGAAATTCTACGATTGTGAGGTCTAAAAGCTGTTTTGTACTTGCAGCTTTGAACGCCGCCTTATGCTTGCCAAAATGATCGCCTAACGGCGAATAGAATCCCCAGGACAATGTAAAATACCATGCACAATTCTAAACCTATGTTTGCAAGTTTTACGAAAGGAACAACTTAAAATTTTTGAAATCATGAACGATTTTGTACTGATAAGGCAGAATTCACTCAAACCATTTAGGGGATCCTTCTCAACACTCAAGCTTATTAACTGAATCTCATTCAAAAAATAAATTCAAAACTTTTTCTATTTTTCAAAGGTCACACATGCATTACTGTAGGCACAATAAAAGGATCAAAAACTTGACTCCCACTTTCTTATAAAGATGAAGACCTGAGGGTACACGAGAGCAACTCAAGGGAAAAGACTCAACTGACGAAACAACTCAAGAAAAGACAAAGAAAATACAATTCACAACAGCTATTTACAAGACACAACTCAAAACAAAATAAGCATTTCTGAGAAAAAAGGAGTTTTCCTTCTCCAAGTCTATCTGCAAAATTTCAAAAACAACTTCAAGTAGCCCATGGGAAGGTCCAGACCTACCTTCAATTCAGCAATACTAACATCCACACCCAGAAGGATTGATTTCTAACTTTCAAATCGAGTCTAACAAATTGAACCTCACAGTTACGTTGTCCCCACACATCTTCTTGACCGAAACAATTGCTTTTTCACACCATGCCCCTAGTTTAAAAGGTCATTTCCAAGTGCTTTCAACAATTTCCCTAGCTAAGAGTGAGGTTTATCATTTCAACCACCAGTGCTGGCATCTGTAGAGAGCCCACTGCTTCATCAAGCTTGAACTCACCAAGATCGAGTAAACTTTCCATCTCTTCAAAGATTTTGTTCTTTTTGCTCATATCAAAATCAGAAGATTCAGGAATAAACACAATAGGTTTGGGCTCACTGGCAGGTATGATGTGTTGGCTAAGGTAATGGTTGGTTGGTGGCAAGCTGTAGGTAGGTTTTATGTTATGGAGTGGCAATCTATTACAGTCAAGGAGAGGGTTATTGACAGTTTTGGGGTTTTCAGGTGGGGTGATGACCTTATTGTCAATCAAGTCTTGAATTTCATGGTGAAGGCGAAAACAATGGTCAGTATGGTGACCGTACTGCTGATGGAGTGTGCAATATTGGGTAGAGTTGTGTTTAGATAGAAGAGGATTAAGGAGAGGTCGAGGATTGAGTTGTTTGTGATGCCCTTTCTCCATCAGTACTTCAATGCATAGGTTAGACTCACATGGAGATGGGCGAAGGTTCGGTTTTGAGAGCAGGCAGCACTTGGTTTAGAAACATTGGCAAATGGGTTGGCGGGTGTTGGCTAGGTATTTCTGAGCTTAGGACTAGACTCAAGAGGGGTGTTTTTGGTAAAGCGTCTCTCCTCATTGTTTGGCCTTCCTTTGTTTGCCAACCTGTGCGTAACCCACATTTAAGCATTGGCGTGTTGAGCAGCAAAAGTTTCATTTACAACCCTTTCAATAATTGGAAGGACTTGCCATTGGTTCAGGCCTTTGGTATTCAGCGCTTCGACAACCCATCGGAGATGTGCACAAGGGTCAATAGTCACCCCAGACTCATTTTTGTTACTCGCTTCAGCCTTGTCACAGAGTTAGACAGCTATATCTAAGCAAGGCTTGTTTGCTTTTGACTGGCCCATTCCACTTTTAGCTTGTCCCAAGATTAGAGAATCCTTTGACAGGGTCGAAACCCTGAAGGTTAAATCGGCCATCGTTCCTTAAAGGTCTTCAATCATTCCTAACATCTCAGCAGTAGTGGGTTCGGTCATTTGGCGCTCTTGGCATACCCGAACCAGATTGGGTACATCCATCACGCATAAATAGGTACTTTCAACAATGAACCTTTGGCTTAGGTAGATAGTCTGGGGTGATGTATATGCTGGGGTTGAAGGTAGGTGGTAGTGTATGAATGAGGTTGAGATGAGAAGGATGTACTTGGTCGTGGATGGGAAGTGGGTTGGTGGTAACATTGGGTTCTTGGGATGGAGCTATCGTCTGGTTGTCGATGAGATTCTAAACCTCATGACGAAGGCGGTAGCAACAATCGGTGCCATGACCGCGCTGCTGATGGTATATATAATATTTGGTGGGGTTATGTCTAACACAAAGTGGGTTAGGAAGTGGTTGGGGATCAAGGGGTTTGAGATACCCTCTTTCCATCAGGAATTTTAGTGCGCTAGTTAGGCTCATATGGAGAGGTGAAAGTTCTGCCTTGAGCTTGGGTTGGGCCAACTGTTTGTGGGTTAGTATTGGCAAATGGGTTGGCAGTTTTGGGATAGACGGCAATGGTATTGATTTCAGTGGGTTTGGGAATAGTGCTACTGCTAGCATTGGTATTCTCGGAAAACACCCTCTTTGTTGGTTCGCTTATTCTAGGAATAATCCCTTTGTTAAATGCACTCTCAATCTGAACACCTAATTCATGCAAATTTTTGAAAGTGAATAGTGGAGAGACTATTAACTTTTGTAACATATCAGGCTCAAGGTTCTGCACCACTATCTGCACTTGGTCCTTCTCAGAAGGTCGATCTATCATTTGTGTTGCCTTTGCTCTCTATCTTACAACAAATTCCACAAAATGTTCTTCAGGATTCTACTGGGTTGCTTCAAGCTCTTGAGTGGTCATTTCAATTTGCGAATTATAAGAATACTGATTGACAAATGCCTCAGCCAAATCTTCCCAGTTCTGCTTCACTTTATCCTCCAACTTGGCGTACCAAGTAGTTGCTACACCCGACAGGGTTTTTTCATACAGAGAGAGTTTCTGAGGCTTAGTCAGACCCATCAGTTTCAGGATGTCCAAGAAAAGCTGGATATGTACCATAGGATCTCTAGACCTGTCGAAACGGTCAATGTGTGGCATTTTGAATCTATCTAGGAGCCTTACGGTAGCCTCAATGTACCCATCCTCAATGTCAGGAATGGAGCTAACTCTCTGTGCCTTTCTGAATTGCTTCTCAATGTTAGCAAGTTTTAACAAGGTCGGGTCGAGATCATCAATATCAAGGGGATAAAGCCCCTCAGTAGGCTCCACCAGAGGTCTGAAAACTCAAGCTTGAGCCAACCCTTCTCGAGGATTTGGACTTTGCAAATCTTCAGTTGGCAGAGGTGGATCAAAGCTCGGCTAGGGGCCCGGGACTGGATGTGTAGTAGATGCCCCAAATGGGCATTGTATTTCAGCATTGGTCTCATCCTACATGGCAATTCTCTAGTTTAGGGCCGTTAACATGGCCACAACTTCTTCTGGACTCTGAGCCATAACGGGTCTGCTGAGTTGACAATCAGGGAAATGGATGGGGGTAAGCTGAGAGATTACTAACAAGGATTTTGACCCGGTTATACTTGATGTATCTAAGCTGGATTAGTCAAAACAGGTTTGACTGGATTGGGCTTTTTAGAATGGGTCTTTCGATAATGGATGGATCTTTTCTGAGTTGGCCTTTTGTGGATCAGATGGACTGGACCTTTGCTGAGTGGGTTTTTTCTAAAATTGGATGGACTGTGATGGGTTAAGACGGGTACTACTCCTTCTCTAGCTCAGAAAAACCTAGCATTAAAAACGAATGCCTCATCAGATCTGGATACCAGAAGGCAAAGCAAGATACAACTTTTGGCCCAAGTTTTGGTCTTGCTGAAAATTCACCCATATCAAACACAAATCCTTGGATTTCGACCCAAATTCTGATTCTGATATGATCCTCAAGTTTTGAAGAGGAATCGCCTCAAGATTAAGACTCTCCCAGGATTGCATCACACATTTCCAAAGATTTCACATTTTGCACAAAAGCATTCAAAACATCCCTACAAGAGGTTAGGGTTTCCCTATATTAGCTTTGGAGTGATCTAGGCTTTACTACTACAAGCAAGCAGTTTCACAAAATCCTGCATATGGGTGAGCATCCTGTTTACAGTTTTGAGTTGCATGCTTAGGCCCTGTTTGTCATCCCGCATCATTGCTTGGATTGGACTGATAGTGAGATTGGAACTTTGAAAGTATATTTGATTGAGGAAATTTGTGAATGGATTATTTGTCTAGCTGGCACTACAAGAAATTACACATTTGCCAACCACTTTTGCCGAGTAAAAAAATTTTGGTCGTAAAAAAATGACATTTGCCGACCAAAAAAAAAATTCGTAGCTAAAAGTTGATACTATTAACGACTAAAGTAATTTTGTTGCAAAAAAGTGATTTTTACGACCAATTTAAAATAGTTGTCGCTAAAAATATAGGCGGAAGGAAAAAAATTATTTTTAAACTTTTTGGTCGCCAAAAATTTATTTTCAGAGACTAAAAAATATTTTATTCACTGTATAATTAGCTTTGGCTACTAAAATTATTTAGTCGCGGAATGAAAAACAGAAAATTATTTTTAATCTTTGGCGACCAAACTTTTGGTCGCCAAAAATTTATTTTCAGCGACTAAAAAATATTTTAGTCGTTGTATAGTTAGTTTGGCTACTAAAATTATTTAGTCGCCGAATGAAAAACAGAAAATTATTTTTTATCTTTGGCGACCTAAAGTTTGGTGGCCAAAAATTTATTTTCAGCGACTAAAAAATATTTTAGTCGCTTTATAGTTAGTTTTCGCTACTAAAATTATTTAGTCGCCGAATGAAAAACAAAAATTTATTTTTTATCTTTGGCGACCAAAAGTTTGGTGACCAAAAATTTATTTTTAGCGACTAAAAAATATTTTAGTCATTGTATAGTTAATTTTGGCTACTAAAATTATTTCGTCGCTATATAAAAAACAAAAAATTATTTTTTATCTTTGGCGACCAAAAGTTTGGTCGCCAAATAACTAAAATATTTGGAGGGAACTTTTTAAATTTTGAAAAGATTTATAAAATTAATTCACGACCAAAATATTTAGTCATGAATGGTGTAAAATGGCCAATATATATTTTGCACGTACATATATGTATTCGCACATGTAGATACACACCATCTGTGTGTGTGTGTGTGTGTGTGTGTGTGTGTGTGTGGAGAGCAACACACAAAGTATCATTGTTTCTTTAATAAACCACACTTACTAGAGTAAAGACACAAATCCAAACCACGCTCAAATCACTTCCTTCACCACTGCCGGAGTATCGACAACACACTACAAGAAATTGCAACGATGCCAATTTTTCATAGCCAAAAGTATATTTTTGGCGACACAGTGATCAATTTATATGAATGTAGTGCTATTCCATATTCAATTATCAAAGTTTTTCATCTCTTTTGAAATCCATTCAATAGTCATTCCAAAGTTCATTTTCTTCCTAAAAGCCAAGACTTTAAACAATGGGGTTAGTAAATACAACTTAGGTAATTCCCCAGGGCTAGTGTCTGCAAGTAGGCATCTCAAGCACTACCAAAATCCTACCTAACCGGCTACTAACCGGAGGGCTTAGGTACCCACGCACATGTGTTTCTGGTCTTACACCAAGGAAAGCCAACTTAATTTCCAATCTACAACGCCTAACTGAAATTACCAAACGTATTTACCCCAAAATGTTTTCATCAATAACAATCATCTTTCTCAAAATCAAGAATTTATATCAAAGTTAAGATTTGCAGGTGAACAAAATTTAAAATAATAAAAATAAGTCAATGAGAATAGACCACACATAATTTATCTCCTTTGTACAACATTGCCAACATCTTTCACATTTGTTCAAGTATAATTTCCACAATTCGAAACCTTCCAAAATCAAGCAAAAATAGAAATCCATGTGACATCTAAGATTCCCACGTATTCATAATCAATATCCATCATTAAATTTCCAAAGTGCCAACATACACATCCCATGTTTCCATGATTGTTCAATCAAAATTTTCATCTCTTTTCATGAGTGCCTCAACAACATAACCTAGAAAGCTTTCTTCAATTTCTCAAAAGAGTTATCATCAATTTTGTAATATTACATCAATTTCACATTTTCCCAAATTTCCCCAAAAGCTAGGGTTTTATCAAAATAGGGTTTTTCCTTTATTTTCAAAGCACTACAAGAAACATCCCTAATTAGTCCATAGTATACCCAAAATAATTTGTCTTGGACCAAGTCATGAGGAAGAATACATTTCTCTAATTTTTTTTTTTTTCTAAATTCAACATCCAAAAATCAATCCACACTAGAAAACATAGTGAAAATGCAAGATATGCTAAAAAATAATATATATAACTCAGAGAACATCCCTACCTTAAGAGCTTGAGGAGAAAGGATGAGAAGTTCCGAAACCAACGGTGTAAAAATCCAATCTCCACCATACACCATGTAGCCCTCGACGAGCTCTCCAAAATTAAAGAAGGCACTAAGGTTGGAATCTCAATAAACAGTGAGGGATCAAGGAATAATTGAAGTTCGTTGGAGGGTTTCTAGAGAGAGATGAGAGAAAAGAAAGTAAAAGTTAATGTAGAGAGAGAGTGTGCAAAGTGAAAAGTGATGGGAAAGTGGGTAAGGCTCAACTTTTGAAGTTATTTGATTCAATTTTTGGAGCTGACAGTCGACAGACCGCTGGAGCATCCAATCATGTGCTTGAGCAAACAACTCAATTTTTGAAAGATCGCTCGAGCAATGAAACTTGCACTCGAGCCAAAAGCACCCACTCTCAGAATCTCCACACCTCTCTGTAAAAGACCGCTCGAGTTATCAATTCTTCGCTCAAGGGAAAAATTCTAGCCAACCTTCCCAGTTTCTCTCCAACACCTAAAGTGCAAGATGACATCTCGGATTACACGAGGATGTATCTAACGGAATGACCACAACAGAGAATGGATAACAACACAAGCTTCAAAAGGTTTAATAATGAAGAAGACACACAAAGGGACATTGATTACCAAAATACACTTAATGGCTTTAGAGAAGTCGGGACATCACAGTGCTATTGGTGAGTTTGACTTGCATCTTGGCGAGTCCGTTGAGTCGGTCGTTTTATTCACTGTAGTTTCACAACTTACACTAGTGAGCTGAGTTATAGAAGCACAGCGGGGTAATCACAAAGTAGAGGCTATCTGAGGGAAGTTATCTAGTGGAAAGGTAAAGAAGGACTTGAACGTATATTCTGACTCGAGTGTGAGGTATTTGGATTGTCTTTTTGTGCCAGAATCTTATAGGGGGAGGTACTCCGAGAGTTTTATCATTCACGCCTTGCAGTACACCTAAGAGGCACAAAGATGTATCACGACTTTAGGGGGATGAAGAGAGACGTAGCCTTATTTGTTTGAAGATGCATTACTTGTCAACAAGTGAAGGTCGAGCATCAACGACTAGCGAGTTTGTTGCAACCCTTACCTATAGCCGAGTGGAAATGGGAGCATTTTATGATGGATTTTGTTGTAGGTCTTCCGAGGACTCAATGGGGTAATGATGCCATATGGGTGATAGTTGACTGGTTAACTAAATTGGTACACTTTGTACCTATGCACACCAGTGACTCGACAGATTATCCTGCCGACCTTTATGTTAGGGACATAGTTCGACTTCATGGGGTCCCTATGACTATCGTTTCGAATAGAGATCCACATTTCATGGCTCCCTTGGGCACTAGATTGATGTTTAGCACCACCTATTATCCTCAGACTGACGGGCAGTCCGAGCGAACCATTCAGATCTTAGAGGGCATGCTTTGGGGTTGTGTTCTTGATTTTAAGAGATCATGGGAGAGGCATTTTATCGCTGGTGGAGTTTGCCTATAATAACAACTTTCAGGCAAGTATCGGTATGGCATCATTTGAGGCTTTGCATGGTCAACCGTATAGATCTCCAGTGTGTTGGGCCAAGGTGGGTAACGCACCTATGTTAGGTCTTGAATTTGTCCAAGAAATGACGGAAAAGGTTGCACTTATTCGTAGGAGGTTGGTTTCGGCTCAGAGTCACCAAAAGATCTATGCCAACCATAGGAGGACACCTTTATCTTTTGAGGCAGGAGATCACGTGTTCCTAAAGATATCATCGAGATGGGCTTTCATGAGATTTGGAAAGAGCGGGAAATTGTCTCCTAGATTTAATAGGCCTTTTGTGATTCTAGAGCGAATTAGACATGTAGCTTATCGTTTGGCCTTGCCACCCTAACTTCATATTTGTATGCTTTGGAACTATGTGCATGATCTTTCACACGTGTTGGATTGGACCGAGTTAGGGAGAGATGAGGATGCCTCATACGATGAGAGATCGGCACGGGTTTTGGATACTTGGGACCAAGTCTTGCGAAGTAAGACTATTCCATTGGTTGAGAGAGTGACTTGGGAGCGTGAGGCAGAAGTCCGTGAGAAGTATCTGGACCTATTTATTGATGCTTGAGACTTGTATTGAAAATCTTATTCATGTTATAATATGTAAACATTCTATATGTTTTGAAAAACTGAACTGTAACATTCCGTATTGATAGACTTTGTGTTATCATTGTTGCTTGTAGAATGGTTACAAGGTTAATCTAAATCCGATGATTGTTGGTTTAAGTTTAATTTCGAGGACGAAATTCCTTAAGGGGGGAGATTATAACGGTTCCGGTTTTGACCCAACCCATTTCATGCTCTTAGATCCAGGAATCTATGTCCTTAACCATTGTTCATTTCATTTTCATCTTATTGCTAGTTGAGATTGACTATTTGGGAGTTATGGTTGTGTTTGAAACAGGTTAGGAGTTGGTTTTTCTAAAGAGTTGTTGTCCATATTTTTGCCTGTTTGCTCGAGCGGTCTTTCTTAGTCTGCAAAACTTCTAAAAGTGGATTGAGCAGTCTTTCTTGCGCTCGAGCGGTCTTTTGCAGGTCTGAACTTCTTGAAGGAGGTCATTGTGCACTCGAGCGGTGTCACTTATTGTGTCTGAAGCTCGACCGGTGTTATGGTCGCTCGAGCAGTCTGCGCGTATATCAGTCCGAGAAAATGGTTTTTTGAGTCACTTTTTCATTTCTCTGTCTCTCTCTAAACATTCCCAAAATCCTAGTTCTTCACTCTCTCACTCTCTCTAGTTCTTGTATTCTAGCTCAAAATAGTCCTAATCTATTGATTTCCTCACCTTAGTCCTTGGAGAAAAAGATAGAGCACGCTGAGAGTTTCATTTTAATCGGAGGAATTATCGTTTTCGGCTCCACGGAACTTCAACCCTTGCTCCCCCTTGTTTTTTAATCTTGAGGTAGGGATTTCATCAACTTTTGGTATGTTTTTTACCTTAGTTATTTGTCTATCGAAAGAATCTAGTGATTTGGGGATTTTGTCTTAAACCTAGGGTTTGGTTTTGCATTGAAAAAGAGGAGGTTTCAAATGGTTTTTTAAGAAAGGTTATGGGGATGTGTTTCTAGTTGAGATATGGTAAAATGGTGAATTTCTTTACTTAAAATTGATTTTGTATGTAAAGAGGGTTTTGTTATAATATTATGGATATTTGGTTTGTGAAAGAAAATAGAAAATGATGTTGGGTTTGGCAAGAATGGAACAAATGTATATATTGATGATGATGGAGGAGTTGGATATGTAATACCACTCCTATTTTGAAAATTATGAGATTATGTCTTTTGTTGGGAATTATCTGTTGTATAGAAATATCTATTTTGGGCTGTCAGAGGAGGATAGTTTTGATTGTTGTAGAAATTGCGTGAGGATTAGGTAAATTGAAACTAATCACTGATACATCTTGCGTTGAGCATTCATCATTAAACATTGAAAATGTTTTGTTTTGAGAAAAAATGGTGAATACCTTGGTGAATCTAGTTAAGGGGTGTGGTTATGGTTATTATGTTGGCCTATGTGCCCTTGGTGAAAGTCCATAAATTAGCGCGGTTAGGTGCCGATCTTTCCAGTTAGTGCTAATAAAATGGCTTTAGTAGTGCTTATATAGCTTACTAGCAAACACGTACCTAGAGATTCCAGTGTTTGGTATCCACTGCCCTGTTTTCTATTATAAAAGGGATTATTTTCATGAATTAATATATAATCTGGCATTGCATTGTGTTGAGATGGAAATGTGAAATGTTTGACAAATCGCATGCATGTGCATTCACCTTATGACTTTGTTAAGATTCATATATTGCGTTAAAGTATCTCTATTGGGCTTTGTCTCACCCTATGTGGAAAACAACTTTTAGGTGTTGATGATATGTCTCCACCAAGGACATAGCTTAAGAGGACTTGAAGCCAAGAGTTTCCTTTGTTTTAGTGGATGTAAATATTTTTGTATAAGCATTGGGCTTTAATTGTATTGAGTTGAACTCATTTTGATGTATCCAAGCATTGACTTGAAAATATGTAGCCATTTAAGGCATACAATTACTTGATTTTTACTTTTATTTTAATTCATATAACCATATCATATGCTATAGATTCAGGATCTAGGATTTGTGAACATATACGCGCATATGTCATCTTTCGTATGATCAACGATTATAAATGGAATATAAGTTATGATGTTATTGAACAATTGTAAGGATTATTATGAGACGGGCTATTGTTATTATTTTGGGACATGACATACGATGTGTCTTGGTCGGGACACATCACTTAAAAAAAAAAAATTATGTTTTAAAATCAGAAAGTCACGAATCATCTTCGCTTAGCACGGACCGTCACCACTAATCTAAACTAAATTACTGTTGATGCACGACCTGTCTTACTAAGTATGACTCGTCTAACAATTTCAATATACAAACGGTGAAAACAATTATATAACATGTATATTCATGACCAGTGAACACATAATTTGATAAAACATTATTTGCACAAAAATCTAAGTTATACAACAGTACCAAAATCAATTAAAGTTCTACAAACTAAATACAAACTACTCCAATCACATGATCAGAGTTTCATCTTAACCCTAAGATATGGAAATTAGTTCCACATACTAATATTACCACCACTTAAAAATATAAACACTCTAAACCTTCCCACTCTTTTCTTTCTTTTCTTTCTTTTCTTTCGCGTTTCTTTTTCAGCCGAAGCTTGGGCTCCTCTCAATTCCTTGAATTGCTTTGCCCTTTATAGGAAAAACATGACCTGCAAATCAACAAAAATAGACAAAAAATAAATAATATAAAAATAAAATATAAACTTATATATATATAACAACTTGAGGCATCGTGGGTGGCATGGGTGCACAGTTAAATACTGTGAACCTTTTTAATATAATAATATTTAAAATATATTATTTATATTAATTTTTGTACAAACACTCAAAATATATAAAAACACATAAAAATATGTAAAATTATAAAATAGTAACAATAAATAGACTAATAAAATATATTTTTGGGGGCTAAAAATGTAATATTTAAGCTCCAATCACACCCCTGAACTTACATTTTTCTAGTCATCAAGCAAAACAAATTAAACAGAAAGAAAAGAAAATAAAATCTATTTATGTCGTTTTCGTAGGGAACACGATTGCATTTAGTATATGCAACTAGCCTTTGAACCCTTAGGTTACCTCTAGTGGACGAGTCGTAGCCTCGTGAGGGTTTGCAGTGAATGTACCCACAAAATTCAAATTTTTTTTCTTTTTTTAAAATTGTTCACTTTTTTTTTTTAGAAACATTTTTTTTCCAAATATATATATATATATATATATTTAAATTTAAGCTCAGAGAATCTCTTCAATCTAAATGCTAGAAGTCTGCAAGATTGTAAATTCCCTACATTAGTAAAATAATTAGTCAGAGTACAAAGCACTAATAATAATTAGGAATACAACATTTATTTCTAAACTCAGTATGCGTGATTTTTTTAATTCACACAGATACGTCCTAAATTTCAAAATGAAACACAGCCGCAAAATTTCTGTCTAAAGCATGCTTTGACTCAATTCTTTCTAGTTTACTGTTAACAAATGAAACACTTTGAAATAGCTGAGCTCACTAGTGTATATATGTGAGAAAAGAAAGTTATGTTTATCAAAATGAAATTTTCTCACATTTAACAATGAAGAATGCTGTATAGAAAAGTAAGTATAGTCTCATGATAGGAAAGCCGAAAATAATGAAATTATGGCACTTTGTCATCTAAAAAATTATGCCAATCCCAAGATCAATTAGGGCTTTATTTTTGGTTGTAATGTTAGGTTAAAGGGAATTATTTACAAAGTTGGGTGAAGGGTAGAAAAACAGGTGTCTAAGAAATAAATTAAGCTAAGTCAGCATATATGAAACACTACTTTACTAACCCATCCTTTTAACTCCTTTTTTTTTTCATGTGATTCACAACTGTAACGATTCTGGTCTAGACCGGACCCGTTTATTGTTTTGGATCTGGGTTTTATTGTCCTTAATAGTTGTCCATATTCTTGTTTATCTTATTCCTTGTTGAGTTGGGTTGTGTGAGCCTTGTGGTTGCCTCTGGAACAGGTTGGGAGTTCATTTTTCAAAGGAGTCCTTGCCCAGAATTTTGTTTGTTCGCTCAAGTAGTTTTTTACAATCTGTAAAACTATTGAAAATTTGATATCTGCGCTCGAACGATAATTCTTGCACTCGAGCAAACTTTTACAGGTCTGAACTACTAGAGAGATGCATTGTGTACTTGACCGACCATTCCTGCGCTCGAGTAGTGTCTTCGTTGTGTCTGGTCGCTTGAGTGACCATTCTTGCGCTCGACTGGTCTACTCATATAGCAGTCCAAGAAAGTCACTTTTTGGATCACTTTTTCACCTCTCTCTCTCTCTCTCTCTATCTATCTATCTATCTATCTATCTCTCTCTAAACACTTCAAAATCTCAGATCTCCTCTCTCTCTAGGAACTATCTTTAAACCTCAAATCCACCTTGATCTAGTGATTTCTCAACCATTGTCCTTTGGGAAAAAGGGTAGAGCTTTCCTAGAGCTTCATTTTGATCGGAGTAAAGTTGATTTTTGGCTACGTCAAAGTTTCTCCACTCTCTCCCTTGTCTTCTAGCTTTGAGGTAGGGATTTCTCCACACTTTGTATGGTTTTTAACTTGGTTATTTGCTTTTCTAAACGATCTTGTGGTTTAAGGATTTTTGGGTAAACCTAGGGTTTTGGTTTTGAAATTAAAAGAGGGGTTTTGAAATTAAAAGAGGGGTTTTTAAAATGGTTGCTTGGAAAATGATTATGGGTTTGTAAATGTGGTTCAGTTGTGATAAATGGTGGAGTGTTTATCCTTGGAATTGGTTTATAAAGAAAAAGGGATTTTTCCCTAAAATGTGAATATTTGATTTTGTAAAAAGGAAATGGAAATAATGTTGGATTTTGTGAAAACTGGAATGACAATGATGATGTTGGATTTTGTGAAAACTGGAATGATGATGATGATGATAATGGTGGAGTTGGATATGTATTATCACTTCCATCTTGAAATTTTGGAAAGTTTGTCTTTATTGGAAATTATCTATCTGTTTAGAGATATCTGTTTTGGGTTATTGATGGAGGATAGCTATGATTGTTGTAGAAATTGCATGAGAATTAGGAAAATTGAAACTAATTTCTCATCCATTTGCCTTGAGCATTGTTGCATACTTGATACGTTGAAAATGGATATTGTTTTGAGAAAATGAGGTGAATACCTTGGTGAATCTGGGTAGGGGTGTGGTTGTGGTATTATTATTGGCCTGTGTATCCTTGGTGAAAGTTCAGAAACCTGCGTAGTTAGGTGCCAAGCCTTCCGATTAGTACTGGTAAAAATGACATTTAATAGTGCTTGTATAGCCTACTTGCAAACACGTACCTAGAGATTTCCAGCATTGTATCCACTGCCCTATTTTCTACTGTAAAGGAAATGATTTCATGAATTGTGATATAATCTGGCATTGCATGGTTTTGGAAAGAGGTATAAAAAGTTTTGACACGAGCATTGCATATGCATTCACCTTATAACCTCGTTAAGATTTATACACTGTGTTAGAGTATCTCTACTGGGTTTTGGCTCACCCTATATGGAAAACCATTTTCAGGTGCTGATGATATGCCTTCGCCAAAGCCGTAGCTTGGGAGGATTTGGAGCCGAGAGCTTCTTGTTTTGTTTTTGTTGTATTGATTTTGTATAACGGCATGTGTTACCTTTTGTACAATGGAATCATATGAATGGAAGGATACTATATTTAGAATTACATCGTGATTTAATAAACTTTTTTTTTCTCTCTTTTTTTTTTTTTTTTTTTTGATAATCTCTTTGTTCCGCTCACAAGATAGCTTCCTCCCAAAATAACAATTAAAATCCATTCTTGAGACACCAGAGGAAATGGCTAAATGAATAAAAAGTTTTTCTATATTTCACGTACAAGAGATAATTGAAATAAGAATTTTTTTTTTTTTTTTTTTTTTTAATCAGGCTCAAACAAAGAAAGATGGCCTAAAATCATCTCTCAAAATATAGCACAATCCATATATTGCAAGGACAAAATGGCATAAAAAAATGATGATTTCAATATTTTTCGACAAATTTGAAAGAATAATGAGACTTAACAATGACATAATGAGCTATCAAAGAAAAATTAAGAATAAATGTTAAATAACCCTCCAAAAATAATGATAAGCTCAAAAACTCACACGGGTTATAGTCTCTGCATTAGACATCATGATTTTCAAACGCTATGGCCCAAAATCACTCAAGTAATCTCTGTATACTGACGTGCACATGATCAAGACTGAGTATGAAATTAATGAGTATTATAATGAGAAATAGTGCAACGAACTACGACAGAATTATAATCCTAAGGTAACAAAATTACATATAAACTTAATTACCTCACGCACCGAATGAAGAAGAAACAATACAATCATCGCCCAAAATTTTTTATTTAATATTTTTTTAAAACAAACAAAAATAGAAAAAAAAAATTATACACAACAAGAAAAACAAGAATTTTTTTTTTTTTTTGTATTTTCTATATTTGTGTTGTATTTGTTTTTTTGTTTTTTTTTTTGTATTTTAATTTTTTTTAATGTAAAATAAAATTCTATTGAATGAAAAATAAAATTTTGTGAAAATTAAAATTGTGTGAAGTGTAAAATAAAACAAAAATAAAAATAAAAATAAACATATACCAAGAAAACAAAAACATTTATTATTATTATTATTTTTTCAAAACCCAACCGAAAAAAAGAATAGAAATAAAAATAAAAGCACAAAAATTGGGTTAGTCAAACTGGGTTAGGGATAGGTAAGAAAATGAGTAAGAATCGGTATCTCATTTTTTAGTGTAAGTGAACAGTCAAAATTATTATTTCATATTTTTTACATTCTATTTCATCAACAATATGTATCAATGTTGACTCATTTTCATGATCTTACTTCTCTTTTTTCTTTTCTTTTTTTATTCCTTTTCTGAATTTTTTTTTCTTCACTATCCTCTTACTTATCAATTCCTCCATTATTTTGCTCCTAAAGATAGTGGAAAATTATCACCAGGGGTTTATTCAATGAAAGGTTTGGCATGTAGGCTCAAATTGTGTAACTCCCTGGAACAATTACAATAAAGCCACCCACAATATTAATAAATAATCATACAATTTTGAATACAATGTCCCTTCCATTCCATATGGTCTCATAGTACAAAAGATAACACATGCAGTTATACATTCATAAGCCCTAACCCTGATTCTGTAGCATGTGTTACATGTTAAAGATATGAAATACAAGTTAAACAATTAAGAAATGCCCTAAAGGCTTACAACTTTCCAAGACTATGCTTGGTTACAACAAAATGGATATTAAATGCAATACAGTGAAAGCCCTAGGCTTGTACCAAATAAATACAACAAAATCAACAAAATGAAGCTCTTGCTTCCAAGTCCTCCCATACTATTACCTTGGCAGAGGCATATCATTAGCACCTGAAAATGGTTTTCTCACATAGGGTGAGCGAAAGTCCAGTAGAAATAATCTAACACAGTTTATGAATCTTAACAAAGACATAAGGTGAATGTCTATGCAATGCTCGTGCCAAAACATTTCCATTTCTCTTTCCAAAACCGTGCAGTGCCAATCATATATCTCAAATCATGATATCATTTCCTTTACAATAGAAAACAAGGCAATGAATACAACACTGGGAATCTTTAGGACGTGTCTGCAAGTAGGCTACAAGCACTACCAAATTGTCATTTTTACCGATATTAACCGGAAGGCTCGACACCTAACCGCGCAGGTTTCTAGACCTTCACCAAAGATACACAAGCCAACTTAATACCACAACTACACTCCTACCAAGATTCACCAAGGTATTCACCCATTTTTCTCGAAACAACAACATTTTCAATTATGTTAAGTATGCAACAATGCTCAATGCAATGGATGAGAAAATAGTTTCAATTCCCCTAATTCCTATGCAATTTTTACAATAATCATAGCTATCTTCCATCGATAACCCAAAACAGATATCTCTAAGTAGATAATTAATTTACGTAAAGATAAACTTTCCAAATTCCAAGATGTGAGTGGCAATAATACCAAATTCCACCATTCTCTTCAATATCAATCCAATTTCACATTTCCAACATCAATTCCATTACTTATACAAGATCAAGATTTGATATATTTAGGGAAAAACCCTCTTTTCTTCCAACATCAATTCCACGTATCAAAACCAACCATTATATCACAACTCTACCTCATTTCTAATCCCACAACCATTTTCAGGAATCCATTTGAAAACTCCTCTTTTGAATTTTAGCCAAAAACCCTAGATTTGTTCAAAACTTTCCCAAATCACAATATTGTTTCAAAACACAAATAGCTAAGTTAAAAATCATAAGAAAGTGTGGCGAAATCCCTACCTCAAAGCTAGAAGACCAAGGAGAGAGAGAGAGAGAGAGAGAGAAGAAACCACAACAAAGCCGAAATCCAACTTTGCTTTGATTAGAACGAAGCTCTCGTTGTGCTCTATCTTTTTATCAAAGGGACACGGATGAGGAGATCAATGGATCTAGGCGTATTTGTAAAGAGAATGTGAGTTTTAGAGAGAGAGAGAGTGAGAGAAAATAGGGTTTTGAAATGTTTAGAGATGAAAAAGTGACTCAAAAATGTGACTTTACAATTTGATATATGCGTAGACCACTCGAGCGTAAGAAGTGTTGCTCGATCTTCCAAACACAAAAACATGGGACCACTTGAGCACAAGAATTACCGCTTGAGAGAAGATTACAATCTCCTAGAAGTTTTATAGACAGAAGACCATCACTCGAGCTCAACAAAGGCCGCTCGAGCCAACATGGCTCGAGCGTAAGAAGTGTTACTCGAGCAAAGAATACCAACTCCCAATATTTCTACAGGCTTGCAAAAGTACTGAGAGTTCACAATTACCGTTCAAGCACAAAAAGTGACGCTCGAGAGAAGAAGCCAAAATTTGGGCAACAACAATTTGGACCAACAAGCTACCAACCTATTCCAAATACAACCAAAACACTCCAACAGCCAAACTTAATGAGGAAGAAGTGAAACTAGACAAGAACAACTATATGAGACAATAAAACCCAGATCCCAAACATCAACAGATCATGTCTAAAGTAGAATTGCTATAACCTCCCCCCTTAAGGAATTTCGTCCCCGAAATTTTAAATCAAACAACAAAACCATGCTTAAGCCAATTACAACTATGATAGTAAATTGAATTCAACACCATGACCCATCCACCGGTCATTCATTCTCATCACCATGATAAACACATGCTCATTACTAAATATACAATTCACATTTTCAAAACATATACAATGTTTATATTAAATCGACATAGCAAAAGTTTCAATACATATTCAAACATCAACAAATAGGTCTGAATATTTCTCACGGACTTCCAATTCATGCTCTCAAAGTTGCTTCCTCAACCCCGTGATGTCTCCATAACACCTTTACCAAAGGAATTGGCTTTCCACGCAAGACTTGGTCTCGAGTGTCTAAGATTCTAACCGGTCTCTCCTTACACGAGGCATTCTCATTAACCTCTTGCTTGGTCCAATCCAACACTGTAGACACCCCATTTTTGACCGTCCTCAAGACTTGGACGTCATCGTCTGAACACTCGATGATCATCCATGCTCGTGTTCATTTTGAGTTCTCGGAGGTCTCGGCTACGCGCCTTGCCTCAAGATCTCTCAACTTGTCTGTTTTGTGCTTAGTTGTAGACCAAACATTTGTGTTTTTGCTTCTAAGGGAAGAGGGTGGCTTGTTTGCCATCCCTTCAACCCACCGGCCATGGCATGATGCCATCGGCCCCTTTTTCTTGCCATCGGCCAAGAGTGTTGGCCGGTCGGCACTATATTTGGTCGGCCGGCACTTATGTTGGTCGATCGGCCATTTTTGGTGGCCGAACCCTGTTCATCTGCTTTATGTAGATATTTTATGCTAGCTGGTGCAGCTAACATCCACAATTCACCCCCTCCATACACGTCTATGGAGGGATTTGCCCTTTGCTTGGCTTCTCTTGGAAGCTTTAGAAGTTGAACTTCTATAAAGAGGGAGCCCCTCCTCCCTCCTTCAGGGTTCAGAAAAATTAGGTTGAGATGGTGAGATATAGTTTTGTATCTATACTCCCTTGTTTGATCCTATTTTGTGCTCAAAAGTGTTCTTTTGCCTTACTATTGTACACAAACACACACTAGAACACCATCCTCTTGGAGCTGAGGTCCCTTGAGGTTGGTTTCAGAGTTATTGGACTGGTTTTGGTCAGAGGAACCTACTGGAGCCTTGTTCTTGAAGAAGTTCTACAAGGGTGAGCAAACTTGCTTCAGATACCTGTAGATGCGCCCTAGGGGCTTTAGTTCTACAGTTCGGACTCAAATGTCACGGTTCTAAATCTAATCCCGCAAAGTGCAATGCGAGACCGATAAATCACCAAAGAGTCCAAATCCGGCAAATCGTTTTGGAAAACTGATTTTTAAGAAAGAAGTGCCAAACATGGACTGTTTTGCCACATACAGAGTTGCCACCTAAATATTTTATTTTTGGGAAATTTAGGAAACCTTGACTCGTGCCTAAGGCCACGTGTCCGTCATCACCAAAGTTGCCTCAGCTCGGGAACTTGGGTACAATTGGGGAAGGTCATCTATGAGCACCCCCGCTCGCCCGATCCGAAGATCAGCCTATACAAAGCATGGTATCGAGTTTTTGAAAAAACGTGTGTTCTTATTCCGGTTAATTAGCTAGAATTACTAGGTGATGCGCATAACACACAAGTATAGACTAGATTGCCTAATTTGGAACAAAGCATGGCATATCCGTTTGTTTGGAAACAGTTTGAGGTTTGCTACTTGCAAGTAGGCTAAAGCACGGATTTCAATGGATTGCCCCAATTCAAGTAATCCAACCTTCACCCACAGGCATTCAGGCAGTTATATCATATAAGCAAATAGCCTCATGACAAGCATGCTTTCATGTTAACACTCACATACATGCAAGGTGCTAAAGCATAAACACTCACAGTATACTCCGAGCCAAAACAAGAAACTAGTTAGAAATCATGCATGATCCTAGTTCATGTTAAGATGACTAATGCAACACATGCGAAATGAAACTAGAATAGGCTCGGCTAATCTAATAATGGCATGTGAAATGCGACAACTCGATACACGTATTCAAGTTGAAATTGAAATACTATGCAGTTAGTATGATGCGCCGAGATCGGTGCATGCAATACAGATGAATGATGCAAACATGCATAACATAAGGATGCTAATTGAAACGTGTCCTAGAACTAACTATCATAAGCGGTTAAGTAAAAGGGAGAAAGAAGTGGGGGTTGGAAGACATGCATCACACACATGCACGCTTATTACACAATTCGCCCTCTCAACGGAGGGACCGAAAGAATAATACAAATCAAATAATTAACTAACTAACGAGCTAACTAATTATTACACAACTCTTAACTAATTAAACAAATTAATTAAGCTATTAAAGCAGTAAAACAGCCTCGGGAAGAGGGATGCATGCGTGCTCAGATGGCTTCGCTCGGAAATCCATCGCCATGTCACATGTTGCCTCTGTTTACACTGCTCTGCACCTCTGAGAACTGTGCAAGTCTCAAGAATGCTTCTAAATCACCTTCTGAGCACTGTGGGATGTCACCAGCTGAAATTCAAGGCCACAGGCCAAGAGGAACTGGTCATCGACCATTTGTGGGGACCTCAGCTAACAATACATAGCCAGCCGGCACTGAGGATGGCCGACCGGCCATCTCTTCTTGTAGAATCTTATTTTGCTGCAGCAGAGGACAGACAGAGCATGCCAATGCATTTTCAAGGCAATGTTTGCACCACCACCCTCCTTATCATGTTTGAGACTCAAAGGAGTATGGTTCTCGACCCTCGGGCCATCAATCACGCATTTCAAAGCATGGTGGCCAAAGGAGCCGAGTGTGCAAATTAATGTACAATGAATGCACATAAACACGAAAGGAGGCCCTAACCTCCATCATGGTTGATCAAGAGGCAAGGGATGCATGCTTAATACTATGAAACCTAGGCATGCAAGCAAGCTAATGCAACATGAGCATGCAAACAAGCAATGTGCGATAGGCATACAACCTAAACAAATAAGCATGCAAGGCATGTAACAACAATGCCAATGACAAACATGCAACAACATGTGAGGCAAACATGTGACAACATGTTAAGCAACTAAAATAGGAGAATGCATGCCAAATGCATTACAACTTAAGCATGCAACAACATGTCATGGACTAAGTACACAACAAGGCACAATTGAACTAGCATGCTACAACATGCAATTTACCAAATATGCAACAAGTATGTGACAACATACAAGGCAAGCATGCAACAACATGCGGGGATGGACTTAAACCGAAATGGACAGCTCTCAAATAGGTCCAAATCAGCGGCCAAAATGCTCTGGAAATGAGGACAAATGCACATACAAACATGCATGCCAATTGGCCTAAAGACTAAGGCATAAAAGGCAACTTTCAAGAACACTTAAAAGGAATGAAAAGCATGTAAATGTGACAACATTACATGCTCTGAAATAATGCTAGGAGTGATGCCAAATCACATAGACAAATCATGATCAAAGCATGCACAAGGCTTAAAGCCTAAGATTAGTGAAGGGACTTGAACCAAAGCTACACAAGACAAAGAGCATATGGCAAGCATAACCTAAAACAGTCCTAAGGCATACCAAAGTAAGCCTAAAACATGCAATGACCAAAGCCAAAACAAGCTAAAACAAGGGGCAAAAACATGAGACATGCAAAGCTACCAAAGAGGTGCTACACTTAAGACAACCAAACATGGCATGATTCAAACAACCAAAATCAGAGATATGACATGCTAAAACGGGCCCAGAAACCCATTTGGATGGCATCCCAAATGCCCAGGCATGGTGGCATATACAATGACACGCTCATGAGGCATAACACACAAACTATCCAAAGCATGGAATAGGTGATAAATGCAAGTATTTGAGCATACTATATGGACTGAAATAACATAACAAGTGATGTCAAACCACTGAAATGGCCCAAGTAATGCATGTCAAAGGATTCAATACTCAAAGCCTACAAGCTAGATTACATGGTGGCTATACAAAGCAAGTCATGGATGACCAAAACAACCAAAATTAGAGCTTTAGCATGTTAAAACAAAGCTAGAAGCTTCATGAAGTTAATCCAAAATCATGCTAAAAAGACATGTTACAACATGGTGCATGTTAAGGCAAATCATGGGATTACAAGACAAGTATACAAAGCATGCATGGTATGTCTAAACCAACTTGAAACAGAGATGTATTAGGGAAAAACAAAGCCTAATACACACTGAAATAAAGCTAAAACATGCTAAGCATACAAGCTACCAACATAAGCCATTTATGTAAGCATTAAAGACAACATGGAGAGAGGATGACCCTCTCCTATTTAAGACACCAAAACCACCTCTCCACCACTGAAAATCCTCTGAATTTCAGTGGTAGAGAGGTCACGCAAAGCTAAGAACAAGCGCCAAAATGGATGGTCTAAAACAAGGCCTAAGAGGGGGGGAACAACCCCAAACCTCAAAGGGACCTTAAACAAAGATCAAAAGCATGCAAAATCAGAACTTTTATCAATTATAAGTTAAGCTCAAAACAACATGCAAGATAGGCTAAAAGCTTGTGCAAAAATGGGGAATAAAGAGGGTAGTTTCTCACCCTTGAAGAACCTCTTCAAGAACAAAGCTCCAGCAGGTTTTCTGAGTTCAAACCCACCCAAGAACACCAAAACCAACCCCTTAGTACCTCAGTAACAAAGAGAAGGTGTATTGCTAGGTGTTTGCGTGCTAAACTAAGACAATACTACACTTTTGAAGCACAAAAATGGAGAAACAAGACAAGATAGATACAAGGCTATATCTATCTTTTCTAAGGCAATTTTCTGAACCCTGGAGGAGGGAGGAGGGGCTCTCTCTTTATAGAAGTTCAACTTCTAAAGCTTCCAAGAGAAGCTAAGCAAAGGGCAAATCCCTCCATACACGTGTATGGAGGGGGTGAATTGTGGTTGCCAGCTGCACCAGCTGGCATAAAATATCTGCATAAAGCAAATGAACAGGGTTCGGCCACCAAAAATGGCCGATCGGCCAACATAAGTGCCGGCCGACCAAATATAGTGCCGACCGGCCAACACTCCTGGCTGATGGCAAGAAAAAGGGGCCGATGGCATCATGCCCTGGCTAGTGGGTTGAGGGGATGGCAAACAAGCCACCCTCTTCCCTTAGAAGCAAAAACACAAGTTTTTGGTCCACAACCAAGCACAAAACAGACAAGTTGAGAGATCTTGAGGCAAGGCGCGTAGCCGAGACCTCTGAGAACTCAAAACGAACCCGAGCATGGATGATCATCGAGTGTTCAAACGATGACGTCCAAGTCTTAAGGACGGTCAAAAATGGGGTGTCTACAATACCCCTTTCTTGTTTAAGCTTTTAACTCTTCTTGCTTATTGTTTTGAGCTTAGTTTATAACTGATAAAAGTTCTGATTTTTTCTTGCTTTAGAGCTTTGTTTAAGGTCTCTTTGAGGTTTGGGGTTGTTTCCCCCCTCTTAGGCTTTGTTAGGCCTTGTTTTAGGCCATCCCTTTTGGCCATTGTTCTTGTCTTTGTATGACCTCTCTACCACTGAAATCCAGAGGATTTTCAGTGGTGGAGAGGTGGTTTTGGTATCCTAAATAGGAGAGGGTCATCCCATCTCCTTGTCATCTTCAATGCTTGCATAAATGGCTTATGTTGGTGGCTTGTATGCCTAGCTTGTTTTAGCTCTATTTCAGTATATATTAGGCTTTCTTTTTCCATGATATAGCACTGTTTTGACTTGGTTTAGACATACCATGCATGCTTTGTATACTTGTCTTGTAATCCCATGATTTGCCTTAACATGCACCATGTTGTAACATGTCTTTTTAGCATGATTTTGGCTTAACTTCATGAAGCTTCTAGCCTTGTTTTAATATGCTTAAGCTCTATTTTTCATTGTTTTGGTCATGCTTGCATTTTTTTGTATAGCTACCATACAATCTAGCTTGTCAACTTTGGGTGCTCAAGTCACTAGCATGCTTTACTTGGGCCATTTCAGTGATTTGGAATCATTTATCATGTTATTTTAGTCCATATTTCATGCTTGTATGCTTGCATTTGTCATCCTTTCAATGTCTTGAAGAGTTGGTGTCTTATGCTCCATGATCGAGTCATCGTGCATACCCCTATTCTTAGGTCATTTAGATGCCATCTAGGTGGGTTTTTGAGTTTGTTTTAACATGCCATAAATCTGATTTTGGTTGTTTAAATCATACCATGTTTGGTTTTAATAGGTGTAGTGTAACAGCCTCTTTGGTAGCCTTGCATGCCTCTTGTTTTTGGCATTGTGTTCTAGCATGTTTTGGCCTCATTCCTTGCATGTTTTAGACTCATTTTGACCTGCCTTGGGACTGTTTTGAGTGCCCTTGGCCCTTTGGGGCTTGCTTCATGCAGCCTTGGTTTGAGTCCCTTGGCTAGTTTCAAGTTTTAGGTTTTATTGCATGCCTTAATTGCATGGTTTTGTTGATTTGGCATCATCCCTTGCATGATTTCAGGGCTTAACATGTTTGCCTAATATCCATGTTTGTCTCCCTTTAAGTGTTCTTAAAAAGTTGCTCTACAATGCTTAAAGTAATGGACCATTAGCATGCATGTTTGTATGTGTATTTCATGCCTTTGTCGCATCATTTTGGCTGCTGATTTGGACATATTTGAGAGCTGTCCATTTTGGTTTAAGACCATCCCCGCATGTTGTTACATGCTTGCCTTGTATGTTGTCACATACTTGTTGCAATTTGGTAAATTGCATGTTGTAGCATGCTAGTTCAATTGTGCCTTGTTGTGTACTTGGTCCATGACATGTTGTTGCAGGCTTAAGTTGTAATGCATTTGGTATGCATTCTCTTTTTTTTAGTTGCTTAACATGTTGTTACATGTTTGCCTCACATGTTGTTATATGCTTGAATGTTGTTACATGCCTTACATATTTGCATGCTTAAGTCGCATTTTGCATGCTTGTTAGCTTGCATTTTGTTATGTGCTTGATATGTTGTCACATATTCTTGCATGTTTGGATGCATGTTAGGTAATGTTGCATTGCATTTGGCATGCTTAGCCTTGTATGGTATTGTCATTAACATGCTGATGTTGCACTAGTTTTGCTTGCATGTTCACATCCCTTGCCTCTTGATAAACCATGATAGAGGTTGGGGTCCTTCATGTGTTTTGTGTGCATTTCATTTGACATTAAAATGCACACTTGGCTCCTTTGGCCATCATGCATTGAAATGTGTAATTGATGACCCAAGGGTCGAGAACCATACTCCTTTGAGTCTCAAACATGATAAGGAGGGTGGTGGTGCAAACATTGCCTTGAAAATGCATTGCCATGCTTTGTATGTTCTCTGTTGCAGCAAAAACAAGATCTTGCAGGAATAGATGGCCGGTCGGCCATCTTCAGTGCCGGCTGGCTATGCATTGTTGGCCGAGAGCCCCATTTTTGGTCGATGACCAGTTCCCTTTGGCCAGTGACCATTCCTCTTAGCCGGTGACCTCCCACAGCACCCAGAAGGTGGTTCAGAAGCATCTTTGGAAATTGTGCAGTTTTCAAAGGTGCAGAGCAGTGCAAACAGAGGCAACATGACATGGCGATGGATTTTCGAGCGGAGCCGAGCATGCATACATGTGTCCCTCTTCCCGAGGCCTCTTTACTGTTTTAGTAGCTTAATTAATTTGTTTAATTAATTAAGTGTTGTGTAATAATTAATTAGCTTGTAGTTAGTTAATTTGTATTATTCTTTTGGTCCCTCCATCGAGAGAGGTGCAATTGTGTAATAAGCGTGCGTGTGTGCGATGCATGTCTTCCAAACCTCCATTTCTTTCTCCCTTTTACTTAACCGCTTACGATGGTTAGTTCTAGGGCACGTTTCAATTAGCATCCTTATGTTATGCATGTTTGCATCATTCATCTGTATTGCATGCACCGGGCTTGGCGCATCATACTAACTACATAGTATTTCAATTTCAACTTGAATACGTGTATCGAGTTGTCGCATTTCACATGCCATTATTAGATTAGCCAAGCCTATTCTAGTTGCATTTCGCATGTGTTGCATTAGTCATCTTAACATGAACTAGGATCATATATGATTTCTAACTAGTTTCTTGTTTTGGCTCGGAGTACACTGTGAGTGTTTATGCTTTAGCACCTTGCATGTATGTGAGTGCTAACATGAAAGCATGCTTGCCATGAGGCTAAGTGCTTATGTGATATAACTGCCTGAATGCCTGTGGGTGAAAGTTGGATTCCTTGAATTGGAATAATTCATCGAAATCCGTGTTTTAGCCTACTTGCGAGTAGCAAAATTCAAACCTATTTCCAAACAAACGGATATGCAATGCTTTGTTCCAAGTTAGGCGATCCAGTCTATACTTGTTTTGCTGTGCGCATCACGTAGTAAAGATTAGCCAATTAACCGGAATAAGAATGCATGTGTTTTCAAAAACTCGATAGCATGCTTAGTACAGGCCGATCTTCGGATCGGGCGAGCGGGGGTGCTCATAGATGACCTTTCCCAATCGTACCCAAGTTGCCGAGCCGAGGCAACTTTGGTGATGACGGACACGTGGCCTTAGGCAATGAGTCAGGGTTTCCTAAATTCCCCCAAAATAAATATTTAGGTAGCGACTCTGTATCTGGCAAAGCAGTCCATGTTTGGCACTTCTTTCTTAAAAATCAGATTTCCAAAACGATTTTCCAGATTTAGACTCTTTGGTGATTTATCAGTCTTTCATTGCACTTTGCGAGATCAGATTAAGAACCGTGACATTTGAGTCTAAACTGTAGTAAGCCCAAATGAACAAAATGGGATTTTTCCCGGGACATTCAGGGACGTCTACAAACATGTGTGATGGATCTGGCTCATACTTCCAGGACATACAGATATGAAACACGTCATGAACCCTAGAAAGCTGTGGCGGCAAGGCCAAACGATAAGCTACCTCCCCAATCCGCTCTAGGATTTCAAAAGGCCTAATAAATCTAGGAGATAACTTCCCGATCTTCCTAAACCTCATCAAACCCCGTCTAGGTAGTATTTTCAAAAAGACGTGATCTCCTATCTCAAAGGACAACGGCCTCCTCCTACAGTCAGCATAGCTCTTTTGGCGACTCTGAGTCGTGATCAACCTCTTACAAATAAGTGCAACCTTCTATGTCGTTTCCCTAACTAACTCAGGACCTATTATAGGTGCATCACCCACATCGGCCTAACACACAGGAGATCTATACGGTCGGCCATACAAGGCCTTAAAAGGTGCCATGCCAATGCTTGCCTGAAAGCTATTGTTATAGGCAAACTCCACTAAGGGTAAGTGCCTCTCCCATGACCCCTTAAAGTCAATAACACAACCCTGAAGCATATCCTTGAGGATCTGAATGGTGCACTCTGACCGCCTGTCAGTCCGAGCATGATAAGCGGTACTAAAAGTCAGTCTAGTGCCCAAAGCATTCTATAGGCTCTGTGACAACTGAGCCGTAAAATACAAATCTCTATCCAAGACGATAGTCACAAGGACCCCATGAAGTCAAATAATGTCCCTAAGATATAGGTCGACAAGATAATCTATCGAGTCACTCGTGCACATAGGTACAAAGTGTGCCGACTTAGTTAACCGATCAACTATCACCCAAACGGCATCGTTACCCCGTTGAGTCCTCGGAAGACCCACAACAAAATCCATCATGACATGCTCCCACTTCCACGTGGCTATAGGCAAGGGTTGCAATAAACCCGTTGGTCTCTGATGCTCAGCCTTCACTTGCTGACAAGTAAGGCACCTTGATACAAACATGGCTATATCTTTCTTCATCCCTTTCCACCAAAACTGACGACTAAGGCCGTGATACACCTTTGTGCCTCATGAGTGCACCACAAGGCGTGAATGGTGAAACTCTCGAAGTACTTCCTCTTTCCAAGACTTCGACATGAAAAGACGGTAAAGGTATGTAACACTCGAGTCAAAATACACATTCATGCCCCTTCTCTACCTTCCCACTAGAGATCTTCTCCCAGAGAGTTTTTACCTCGTGATCACCCATTTGTTCCTCCCATAACTCTGTTCAGCAGTGTAGGTTGTGCAATTACTATAAACAAAGTTGCCGACTCAACGGACTCGCCAAGATGCAAGTCAAATTAGCCAATAGCATCCAACATTTCCCATTCTCAGATGGCAATATTAGCTACACTACTAAAGGATTTCCTACTCAAGGCATCGGCCACCACATTGGCAGTTCCCGGATGATAATGCAACTCAAAATCGTAATCATCCATAAACTCTATCCATCTTCTCTGCCTTAAATTTAAATCTTTCTGTGAAAATAGATACTTCAAACTCTTATGATCGGAAAAAGGTCTCAAATCACTCACCATGCAAGTAATGCCTCCAAATCTTCAAGGCAAAGATTATTGCTACTAGCTCTAAGTCATAAGTAGCGTAATTTCTCTCGTGTGTTTTCAACTAACATAAGTCATAAGCTACTACCTTTCCCTCTTGCATCAAGACACAACCCAAACCTTCCCGAGATGCATCACAATACACAAAATAGCCTAAACCCTTCTCCGGAATAATCAACACTGGAGCTGTGGTAAGTCTGACCTTAAGCTCTTGGAATGACTTCTCACAAGTCTTATTCCATACAAACTTGATTCCCTTCCTTGCCAGTCTAGTCAAAGGTGAGGCTAACTTGCAGAAATCTTTCACAAAACGACGGTAATACCCGGCTAGCCCCAAGAAACTAAGAATCTCAAAGGCATTCGTACGTTGTTCCCAATCTTGTACTGCTTCTATCTTGGAAGAGTCTACAGTTACCCCTTCCCTAGATACCACATGTCCTATGAACTTCATTTCTTTCAACCAGAATTCACACTTCCTGAACTTAACATACAATTTGTGGGCTCTAAGCAAATCAAGCACAACTCACAAGTGTTCATCGTGTTCCTCCTCGGAGGGTGACTAAATCAAGATGTAATCAACGAAGACAACCACAAAACGGTCTAGGAACTCACGAAAAATCTAATTCATCAAATTGATAAACAAGGCCAGTGCGTTGGTTAACCCAAAAGGCATCACTAGGAACTCATAATGGCAATACCACATACATAATGCCATTTTTTGGATGTCCTCATCTTTCACTCTTAATTGGTGATAACACAATCTCAAGTCTATCTTAGAAAAGCAACAAGACCCCTTCAACTAGTCAAACAAATTATCTATACGAGGCATTGGGTACTTGTTCTTAACAATTACCCGGTTCAACTTTCGGTAGTCAATACAAAGTCCCACTGTGCCATCATTCTTCTTGGCAAAGGGAGCCAATGCTCCAAAAGGTGAAGCACTATGGCAGATAAAACCCTTATCTAACAATTCCTGGAGTTGAACCTTCAATTCACTCAACTCAGTGGGTGCGAATTTATACGGTGCCATGAAAATTGGTGTCATACTAGGCACTAAATCAATAGAGAACTGTATCTCATGGTGAGGTGGCAAACTAGTGAGATCCTTGGGAAAGACGTTTGAGTATTCACAAACTAGCCTCGGTAACTCAACTCGGACCATATCACTCTCAACATGCAAAAATGTAGCAAGAATGAGACTAAGCTCACCCTGACCACACGGATCACACACTAGCAACAAGGCTCAATCAACTCGATCTCCCAAGAAATAAAAAACAGTCACCACTCGAGGTAGATATAGTAATCCTCTGATGATAACAGTCTCTAATAACCCGGTAAGATAACAATCAATCCATGCCCAATATAACATCAAAGCTCAACATATCAATCAACACAAATGCAAAAGGAAATCGGCGACAAACAACCTCTATCTCACAGCCCTGACACCCCTGGTCCAATACAACCTCTCCACTAACCGATGACTCTATCCTAAGTGGAGATGCTAACCGAGCCACTTCTAACCCCAATGCCTATGCAAATGCAGATGAGATAAAAAGAATGGGATGCACCCGTATCAATCTGCACATTGGCAATAGAATTACATAACAAGATGTTACCTCTCACTACCGAAGGCGTTGGCACTAAATCTAGCGTGGTAACAGCATACATATGCCCTGTAGGTCTCTGCTCTACCTGCACACCCCTCGGAACATAAGTTTGATACACGGATTGAGCTAAAGAGGCTCCCTAATTGGCCCTTGAGGCCTGAGCTAACTGTGTAGATTGATGGCTCTATGTCTGCCTCTAGCCAAACGGACACTAGATGTGCCACCCAACTGAGGGCAAAACCTCCTCACATGCCTTGATTGCCCACATTGATAACAAGTAGGCAGCTGCCCTCTCCCCTGACTCTGGCTTTGAGAACGAGCCGTCGCCGATGCAGACTGTTGTCCCCCTTTCTTCTGCGGGCAAACCACTGACTTGTGACCTAGCTGACCACACTTGAAAGAAAGGATCCCTCCCTGACCACCTTTTCTTGACCCAGAACTTGGTATAGGAAAAATGGACCTAGACTGTGCTCCTAAGACTGTTGTTGGTTAGAACCCCTCTACCTCTTACTGTCTCATTTCTCTTCCTAAACCTCCTGACACCACTGCTTGGAGCCTCTCATCCTCTCCTCCTCGGTCTGAATCACGATCTCTAAGTGAGCTGCCGCCTCAACAAGACGACTGTAATCCCTGATATGGACACGGTCACCTTGAAAAGTAGTCTGGTCCTCAATCTTTTCTCAAACTCCAAGCAACCTCTAGTACAAACCTCGACAAACTCATGAAGGTAGCCTCAAACTCGGACACTGGTGTGTTCAACTGTTTGAGCTTCAAGAACTGCTCCCTCAATTTCTTCCTAATAGTGGAAGGTAAAAACTTGTCCTGGAAGGCGTTGAAAAAGGCCTCCCAAGTCACTCCGATGCGCCTCCTGACAAACTTCCACCACTGATCCACATCTTCCTTCAGCTGGAAGGATGCCAAGGTCACTCTCAGCCCATCGTCCTCGATGCCAAGCATCTTGAACGTTTTCACCATTTGCTCGAGCCATTCATCCACTTTCAAAGGCTCTTTAGGATCCCCTAAAAACTCGTCTTAATTAGACCGGAAGAACTCCCTCTTCAAGAAAGAGGGCCTTGTCTCAGCAACATGGGCTTGGACTTGATTCTTAGCCTTGAGATTGTTCTTGGATTCCCGCAAAGCTCCAACGATTTCACGGCCCAAAGCGTCCATGGCCTGCCAACCAACCGATTCTGCTACATTGGCCTAACCAACTCCTTCCTCCTATGTTGGAATTTCATTCGGTAATGGTACCTCCTGCCGTCTAGGCCTGCCACCCCTGTAACCACCACGTCCATGTGCTAACATCCTAATGAAGGTAACATTGAAGATTAGCACATTTACAAATGTGCCAAAGCCAATTCACTTGTGTCCAAATGTAGTGGACAACAGATAATTCACTCCACATAAGCACATAATCACATAAACACATACGAACTTCTTTTCTAGATAATGATTGTCCCGTGGCTCTGCCAAAGTTTCAGTTAAAAATAGCAATGATCAAGTGCTCTTCTAACAGAACTTCTAGAAACCCATAAACCCAATCAACATCTTAGAAATTAAATTCCATACCCACTTAGTCATATAAGTACGTTAGTACATAGCATACCATACATTCAATTGTCTTTATCAAGTGAGATAAACCCATTGTAGCAAGAACCACTTCCCACGTACCCAAAGTATTCACACCCGGTATGCTCTGATACCAAGTTGTAATGCCCTGAAATAATTACAATAAAACCATCGACAATATTAATAAATAATCATACCATTCTGAATACAGTGTCCCTTCCTTTCTGTATGGTCTCACAGTACAAAAGATAACACATGCAGTTATATATTCATAAGTCCTAACCCTAAATCTATAGCATGTGTTACATGTTAAAGATATGAAATACAAGTTAAACAATTAAGAAATGCCCTGAAGGCTTACAACTTTCCAAGACTATGCGTGGTTATAACAAAATGGATATTAAATCCAATACAGTTAAAGCCCTAAGCTTGTACAAAAAAAATACAACAAAATCAACAAAATGAAGCTCTTGCTTCCAAATCCTCCCAAGCTATTACCTTGGCAGAGACATATCATTAGTACCTGAAAATGGTTTTCCCACATAGGGTGAGCTAAAGCCCAGTCGAAATAATCCAACACAATTTATGAATCTTAACAAAGACATAAGGTGAATGTATATGCAATGCTCGCGCCAAAACATTTTGATTTCTCTTTCCAAAACTGTGCAATGCCAATCATATATCTCAAATCATGATATCATTTCCTTTACAATAGAAAGCAGGGCAATGAATACAACACTATGAATCTCTAGGACGTGTGTGCAAGTAGGCTACAAGCACTACCAAATTGTCATTTTTACCGGTATTAACCGGAAGGCTCGACACCTAACTGCACTGGTTTCTGGACTTTCACCAAGGACACACATGCCAACTTCATACCATAACTACACTCCTACCCAGATTCACCAAGGTATTCACCCATTTTTCTCAAAACAACAAAATTTTCAATTATGTTAAGTATGCAACAATGCTCGATGGAATGGATGAGAAAATAGTTTCAATTCTCCTAATTCTCAAGCAATTTTTACAACAATTATAGCTATCATACACCGATAGCCCAAAACAGATATCTCTAAACAGATAATTAATTTACGTAAAGTTAAACTTTCCAAATTCCAATAGTGAGTGATAATACATACCCAACTCCACCATCTTCTTCAATATCAATCCAATTTCACATTTCCAACATAAATTCCATTATTTATACAACATCAACATTTGATGTATTTAGGGCAAAACCCCATTTTTCTTCCAACATCAATTCCATGTATCAAAACTAACCATTTTACCACAACTCAACGTCATTTTTAATCCCATAACCATTTTCAAGAATCTATTTGAAAACGCCTCTTTTGAACTTTAGCTAAAAACCCTAAATGTGTTCAAAACATTCCCAAATCACAATATTGTTTCAAAACAAAAATAGCTAAGTTAAAAATCATAAGAAAGTGTGGAGAAATCCCTACTTTAAAGCTAGAAGACCAAGGACAGAGAGAAGAAACCACAACAAAGCCGAAATCCAACTTTGCTCCGATTAGAACGAAGCTCTAGTCATGCTCTATCTTTTTATCAAAGGGACACGAGTGAAGAGATCAATGGATCTAGGTATATTTGTAGAGAGAAGGAAAATTTTAGAGAGAGAGAGTGAGAGAAAATAGGGTTTTGAAATGTTTAGAGATGAAAAAGTGACTAAAAAAGGTGACTTTATGATTTGATATGCACGCAGACTGATCGAGCGCAAGAAGTGTGGCTCGAGCGTCTAGACACAAAAACATGGGACTGCTCGAGCGCATGAATTACTGCTCGAGCGAAGAATACAATCTCCTAGAAGTTTTGCAGATAGAAGACCATGGCTCAAGCTCAACAAATGCCGCTCAAGCCAACACTGCTCGTGCGCAAGAAGTGTCGCTCGAGTGAAGAATGCCAACTCACAGTATCTCTGTTGGCCTGCAAAAGTACTGAGAGTTCACAATTACCGCTCGAGCACAAAAAGTGAAACTCGAGCGAATAAGCCAAAATTTGGGCAACAACAATTTGGACCAACAAGCTACCATCCTATTCCAAACACAACCAAAGCACTCCAACGGCCAAACTCAATGAGGAAGAAGTGAAACCATACAAGAACAACTATATGAGACAATGTAACCCGGATCCGAAACATCAACGGATTTGGTCTAAACCAGAATCATTATAAATTGGTTTCTAAGGATTTTTGAATGCAGAGAAAGAAATGTTAAAGCTCAAAAAATACAAAAATGGCTTCCAAATGAATAGTTAAGAGTAAATGTAAACTCCAAAAAGAATGATAGGCTGGAAATCTCACACTGGTTATAATCTCCACATTAATTATCAAGATGTTTAAGTCTAAATCGAAAAATTAATCAAAGAATATTTAAGCGGCTATGTGCATGTGCAGATCATCTGAATATAAGATAAAAAATATATATATATTTTTAATCAAAAGATAATATAATTAAAATGCTAAGGCAATAAAATTAACAATTAATCGTAAAACTTTTAAAAAAAACCACATGCAACACAATATTTTTTTTATAAAAAAAAAAAACAAAAACAAAACCATACACACCGGCACACACGAAGAATATATATATATTTTTAACACAACCGCACCCAGAAAGAAAAATAAATGTACAAAATAAAAGAAATTGCAATAAAATAAATTTTAGTAGTCAGAAGTTAGTAGTCAGTAGTTATTTGTGCAATAAATGTTTTATTCAAATCATGTTATACAATTGTTTTTACTGTTGGGTATTAAAATTGTTAGACGAGTCATACCTAATAAGACGAGTCGTGCATCAATCATAATTTAGTTTAGTTTAGTTTTATGGTGACAATTCGTGCTAAGTGAAGATGATTCGTGCCTTTTTGGTTTTAATATATAAATCATCTTGATGATATATATCTGATCAATTTACATCATATTATCCAAACTAATAATTTTTTGAAAACTAGTACAATAACTCATGATTATATGGTTAGTGGTAGATTCAAAACCCTGAGATATTTCTTATGTTAATTTATTTATTTTATGTTTTATTAATTTTAGTTTTAATATTTTCAAAATCTATCTTTTTAAATTACTTTAATTATTATTCTTTTTTTTATGAAAACAACTCGATTAGTCCCCGAGGATCGACACATGGTCTTAATCGCTATACTTCGGAGTAGTAGTTATTACTTGGTTTTAAATAGAATATTTTGGTGTGCAAATGACAACATCAAATTTTTGGCACCATTGTCAGGGACTAAAGTTAAGTTGTTTGATTCAGAGGTAATTTTTATTGTAATTCATTTATTTATTTTAATATTGTAGCTTGCTTTTCGTGCTCCTTTCGAATACGATTAGCCCTACAATTCGGACTCCCGTGGTTCTGAATCTGATTTCATAAGTGCAATGTGAAATAGATAAACACAAATGAGTCCAAATCCAGCAAATCTTTTGGAAAATCGATGTTAGAATCAAATGCCAAAAATGGACTACTTTGCCATATTTCAGAGTCGCCACCTAAATATTTTTTTGGAAAATTTAGGAAACATGTGACTCGTGCCAAGGCCACTTATCCGTCATCACCAAAGTGTCTCAGCTCGGGAACTTAGGTATGAGAGAGGAATGTCATGGATTGAGCACCCCACTCACCCGATCAAAGATCAGCCTCTATTAATCATGATGTGATTTTTATTTACATTATATGTTCTTGTTCCGATTATTAAGTTAACATTACTAGGTGTTGCACACAAGTATAGACTAATTTGCAAAAGTTGGAACACTTTGATTTCATGTTTGTTTGAAAATTATTTTGAATACACGTCACTTGAAAAAGTGAGTTTGTATATACATTAGTCACTTTATCCCAATTTTGGCAATTAACTTCCATCCACCGGCATTAAAACAGGTATATCACTTAAGCAATTAGCCTCATAGAAAGCATGTTTGATATGGCAACAATCACACGCAATGCAAGATGCTAAAGAAATAAACGCTCACCTAGTACTTCAAGGCAATCCGACAAAACAAAAGAATTAGAAAGCATGCGTGCCTCTAAACAATGCAATATGACTAACGTGACACATGCAATCATGCAAGTAAATAGGCCCGGCTACTAGCATGGTATATCATCTAATTCAAGACATGTGATAAATCATGTATTCATTTAAGAGAGTTGAATATGACATTGGTTAGTATGATGAGCCGAACCCAAATGCATGTGAGACAAGTGTATGCAAACATGGGAAATGTTAATGAAACATATTTGCTCTATGCTACAATTATAAGCGAGTAAATAAAAGGGAGAAAGAAATGGGGGTTGGAAGACATACACTATTATTACATATTTTTGCCCTCACGCAGGAGGGTCCAAATAAGTGTCCGAGTGTTCAGATTAATAGCTAACTATTATAACATCAAACAAGTGAATTGAGCTAAATCAATTACTCATTACATATTCGAATGAACTCAAAATTAACTAGTTATCTAATTTTATTACAACAAGGGTATTATAACAATACTTAATTCCAACAATAATATTAATACAAGCAAAAATAAGGCACAACGTTCGCATGCACAGTGCCCAGAAGTTGTTTTGTCTACCCAGACTGCTCTGCCTCACCCTCAGCCACTGCCTTCTGTTTCTGCCAAAAGTCACTGTCTACCACACATTGGAGGCCGGTCGGCCCCAAATGAGATCCGGCCGAGTCCAAAAACAGCCGGCCATGCCCTAATTTTATGCCAAAAATGTTTTTGTACTCTAAGGTGAGGACAGTGCAGACAGAGCCTTTCTAGGCCCTGTTTGTCCCTTCTGCTCTTCTTGGTCATGTTAAACTCAAGAGAAGAACAAATTCGAGTCCGAAACGAGCAATAAGCACAAGTTGATGGCTTGATGATCCCGAGCACGTTTGGACAAAATTGAATAAATGTAATGAAAAAAAAAAACACCACCCCTCCCTCCTATCATGAAGGCTCAAAGAGGGAAGTAGATACGCTCTAAGTCTCATCAACGTATCATAGATTGATAAGTGACAATTCTCGGAGCAATGGTCTTGGTATAACATCTAGCCAAATCCAACCATCTAAACATTTTCTTTATGTCAATTTCATGCATTTTAAACAAATTTTATTAATCCTTTCCATTCTTTAATCAATTTGACCAAAGTGATGTTTAAGTCCACTAAATGAGAAGAAATGTCAAATGAGAAGCAATTCTTAGCGTGAAAGAGAGACTACACATTGACGATGAACCTCCGTAGAGATTAAGCCATTCAACATAGGTCTCTTTCTCATACCTTGAATAATAATCAATCGTTTGAAATAACCCTCAAACGAAAGAAAAGAAGAAATGTGGGAGAGCGCAGAAATGATCACGTGAACTTGATTATTAGGATGAGACTCTTGATATGAAAACTAAGTAAAGCAAAGCCTTCAACTCAAATGACTCGGTGTCTAAGGCCTAAACAACTGAAGCCACAAGGACTTACAACACAACAAACTAGATATTCAAAGCATAAACTAATTAAATAAATTAGGACAGCCCTAATCATCCTCTAATATGTGAAAAATAGTGGCTAAAAGTGCACAAAAAGAGAGGAAGAATGAAGAGACACAAAGCTAGTAAACAAGAGCAAGGAGAGGTGGCTAACCTCTCCACTTTTTGAGACTTTTAAACCATGTTTCCAGCCCTTTTAAACTCTGAAAATCAGTTTGAAAGCCAAAGAAAAGAGAGCAAGAACAAGAGGTATGAGCTATGAGTTAAGGCACAAGAAAGGGTGTTAGCCCTCTCTACCTTTGGTAGCTATTCAACCCCAAGTTCCAACACTTGAAATGGATCCAAAACAACACAAAAACACAAGAAATAGATAGAAAGAGATAGAAATAAAAGAAAGGAGAAAGGTGGTAAGCTTCTACCTCTTGAAGAGGACAAGCTTTTGTTGTAAACCAAACTCAATCCAAAGGCCCTCTCAAATGTGAATTGGGATTCACAAGTCTCAACCAAGGCTCTAAGGCTTTGTTCGAAGATTGTATACGGTGTATAGATATGGTGCAAGGATGACAAAATATCTCAAAGCTAGCTTGCACAAGAAGAATGAGCTCACAAGGGTGATTTAGCTTCTTTGAAATTTTTCTAACCCTCAACACAGTGGCTTAGGCTCGTATTTGTAGAATTTGAGCAAAAGAGATCGAAAATATCTTAAAAAATGGACAGCTGGCTGATTCCCGCCTAGAACAGTGTTTCTCGCCAAAGAGACCCGGCCGGCCCCAAATGGCCACGGCCGGCTCCCAGTGGGGCACGGCTGGCTCCTAATGTGCTCCCCCTGTTCCTTTGTTTCAAGCTTAGTGCAAGTCAGCACAAGGTTCAAAAATGAAATTCTGGGTACAAACAGTGTAAATATGAAAGGTCTGGGCTCATCTCGAAGCTTGAACTTAGATCATTCGTTGAGAATTCGAACCACCCTCAATGCAACTTTCATCATTGAGTGCGCAGGACAAAGCGTCCAAGTCTTGCAGGCGGTCAAAAATGGGGTGTCTATAGTTGCCCCTCTTTGACAAAACTCAAAGTCATAGAATGATGTGAGTGAATGTCAAAGCCTAGAGACGACCCATTTGATGAGGCCGTAAGACTTGGGCAAATAAATGAAAATACAATCGGTTGAACCCGAGGGTTGCCTACGTATCCCTTTGCAAGGAATCAAACTTGCATAGTTCAGGGGCAAAATGTGAAATGATATATAAATACATTTTGAAAACTGGACTTATACGCCTCGCAAAGCCGGCTGCTTTTGAAAATTCATGAGCATACAAGACAATACAATAAGCAAAAGCAAAGCAGCAGCACAAATCAAAAGCTCCAAAACAAATCCAATCATGCCTCGCACAAGGAAGGAGTAAGCAATTAACAAGATGGTACAATCGACAACCATGTCTCCTCGTATCGTACACGGAGAGAAAGAGAAAACCTTAACCAAGGAAAATCTGAACTCGAGATACTAGCGCGTCTTACGCGAAAGGAGGAAAGGTGGTGTGAACAACAAGTGCACCTGATGTTTTTTAACCGAGTGAACTCGAGATCCTAGTGCGTCTCACGCGAAAGGAGGAAAGGTAAGGTGATGTGAACAATAGGCATATCTAATGTTTTAACCGAGGTAAACAATCCTAACACGTCTCACACAATAGGAGGAAAGGTGGTGTGAACAACAAGATCACCTGCTATTTTTAACTGAATGGAAACAATCCTAACGCGTCTCACGCGAGGGGGGGAAGGGTGGTGTGAACAATAGGCTCACCTGCTATTTTTAACCGAATGGAAATAATCCTAACGTGTCTCACGTGAGAGGAGAAAGAGTGGTGTGAACAACAGGTACACCTGCTGTTTTTAACCGAGGTAAACAATCCTAACGCATCTCACGCGAAAGGCTAAAACGTTGTGTATACAAACAGGCACACCATCTATTTTTAATCGAGGTAAACAATCCTAACGCGTCTCACGCGAAGGAGGAAATGTGGTGTAAACAAACAGGCGCACTTGCTGTTTTTAACCGAGTGAAATCGAGATCCTAACGCGTCTCACGCGAAAGGAGGAAATTGAACTTGCGAAATAGCAAACAAAATTTCAGAACTTGGCAAAGCGAAATTATCTTGTCCTAGGAAGGCCTTGGAGAATGAAGCCCACAGAGATAACCCATCAAGGGGCCAAGTTTTAACAAATCAAAATAACATACAAATCCAAGCAACGCTCAAATTAGACCATGAATTAATGGAGCGAAATAATAGAACAAATTATGACTTAGGCGAAACAAGCGGAACAATAAATCAACGAAACAATTTACAAAAAAAACTATGAGTCAAGCAAAACGAATTATAAAGTAAACAAAACAAATTATGAATTCAAACCAATTAAGAATTTAAACAAATAAAACAAAACTCTCTTTTCTTTTTCTTTTTTTTTCTTTTTCTTTCTTTTCTACTCTCTTTTTGGTTTATTATTTTTTGATTTTTTTTTTTTTTGTTTCTTCCCCTTTTTTTTTCCTCTTTCTTTTTCTTTTTTCTACTCTTTTTTCCTTCTTTGTTTGCCTAGACCTGAAGCAAGGCTGAACAACACACAACACAAAAAACCTAGATTGCACTTAGGGCCAACAGGTTTCAATGGAGCACGGCCAGGCCCAAAAAGAGCCGGCCGGCTCGCGATGGCGCCTAGGGCAGAATCGGTAAAACACGACTCATGGCTGCTTAAAATATTTTGAGACCTTTATTTCACACACACACCCATATCCGAAAACCTTCTCCCTCTCTTTCTAGGATCCTCCTCTCTGTAGATTTTCCCACCATTTGCATTTCCCAACGGTTCTTGCAAAATTTCTTTTGAAAACCTTCTAATCCTCTACATTTTGGACTGATTAGAATTTGATTTGGTTGAGTTTTGGGTTTCTCCTGGTTTTTTTTTTTTTTTGGTTCATTCTCACGATTTTTCCTGTGATTTCCTCTACCCCCTCTTGATTTTCAACTTTTTCTTCATTTTACCCATTTTTTCACTTCTTACTTTCTTACTTTCCCTCTATTTTCCCTCATGGCTAGGGGTGAACTTTCCATCCCCGACCCCGTTGTTGATATTGGAGCCATCCTAGGTGGGGACATAGAGGTCGAGGACGTCGTCCCTCCCATTCCTGAGCCCGTATTGTCTCCCCTTGCCGATAGGCCTTTCAACGTGGCCACCTACCAGCCACGCACACATGCTCTGACCCCTGGCGACATTCTGCGATTTGAGGGTCTTATCCCTAGGATTGATGAGGACATTTTACTACGAGAGCCTGCGGAGCACTTGTCCGTCGAGGCCTCCACGGTAAGCAATTTCTTCTCCTTGTTTGAACATATTTGAATTCCTTTCAATGTACTGTGGATACTAAGAACATTCCCACACTACAGGTGATACCCAGGAGGATTAGAGGTTACGGGTCTATTTCTGGCCCCAGGCACTGGTACGAGAGGCTCCCTGCGGAGGTCCGCACATTGGTTGACGCGGCCAGCTTCGGGCCTTTCTATTTAGAACTAGTGCAGATGAGGACTGAGCCATTACTACACAAGGCCCTGGTAGAGAGATGGTGGGACACCACAGACTTGTTTCACTTTTCATCGATCGGGGAGCTGACTCTAACCCCGTATGATTTCTCGATGCTCACCGGCCTACGTGTCGGGGTTGGCGGCCCGATCCCTTTTGATCCCGACATGGCGTAGTAGAGAGCTGCACAACTTCACCTCCTTGGAGTGATTCCTGATGTTGCTAGTCCTGGGATGGTGAGGTATAGTTGGGTCCTGGAGCACTTCTCCGCTCTTCAGTCAGCTACTCTAGAAGAGGTCGCCCAGTACACTTACGGGTTTCTCCTGTATCTCGTTGGTACTACCCTGTTTGCAAACAGGAAAAATACCGTGGGGTTGTACATCCTGGAGGCATTGGTGAATCTGTTGCGGGTGGTGCTGGCTTGGCCACCCTGTACTGCTATATAAGCTCGGCCTCCCGCCGAAAGGTGGATTTACTCGGCGGTTACTAGAGAGTTTAGGAGGTACACTTTACACTTCTTTTTCGATTTTACTTTGTATTTCCTATTTATCTCAATTGCTTTACTTACTCACTTGTCTTTCATATTCTTGCAGCTATGGGTTTACATATATTTCACTTCCCTCGCTCTGGTCCCAGTGAGGTCGATTGAGTTGTCAGCACCCTGCTCCTGGTACTACAACTCCCGATTCAAGCGGCGCTGGCATGTGGACCGAGACTTCCCTTATTTTCGCCGCTTCTTCGACACCGTCACCACGGATAGGGTAACAATACTAGCCTTGATCTTTCATTGGTTTTGTCATTCTCACACTGTTGTTTCCATACTGCCCTACCATTCCCATACTGTTCAACGTTATTCATGCTTTGCACCTTCTGTTCAAAGATTGACTGGCACCCTTGGGCGAGTATCCCTCAAGCATCGAGGGTGCTTTATGATGCTGCATGGGAGGCCACCACCACGCGAATTTCTTCGAGAGCCCTTTCGGCAGGGCATACTATTTAGGAGAGCGGTTCCTTTGCTAGACCCGGGGCCAGGCTGATCGTGATGTTCTATATCCTCCTCCTTCTGGCAAGGGGATTGCCGATGATCTCTAGGACGGGCCCCTAATCGATCACCTGATACAGGAGAGGAAGGTGACAGGTACCCCGAGGCCGATGACTTCATTACATTCTTATAAACCTAGGTGATGGCTTCGCTTACCAGGGGTGTGGCCCGCGTACTTCCCAAGGTTGTTGTCGTTGTTGCCGAAGGTGTTCCCGCTACAACTCTTATTCTCGAGCTTCCTGCAATTCCTACCAAGGTCGTGTACATGGGACCAGATGGAGTGATCAAGCAAATCCCTCTTGAGCATATCGAGCAGAGGGACTGTAGGCTGGTGATTGCTTTCAGCATCGAGTAGGTACACGCTTCTTTATACTCCTGCCCGCTGTACTTTCTCATTTTTCCATGGTGCTTTATTGCTTTATCCCACTGTACTTTATTACTTCTGCTCACTGTACTTTATTACTTCTACTCATAGTCTCAAGTCACTTTAATTTTGTAGGTGCTCGCAGAGTATGTTGATGATCTCCTCCAGACAGTTGATCGACTACTTCTGATGGTGCGGAGGAGGCAGACTGCTCTGGTTACTCACGGGATTGAGGTATACTTCGTTTATAGTTCACTTTTGTTTACTGGTTTTGCAATCTTGTCCACCATTTTGTTGATTTTATATTGATATCGGTGCTATTTTCAGCTTGAGCTGGCGTCAGCTGCACCTGCAAGAGCTCCTCTAGCTGGGGGAGAGGGAAACAGGGCCCAATGAGAGGCAAAGGATGGGCCGACTGAGGGAGAGGTAGAGCGAGGCAGCGCTCGCCTTCTGAGGATTCCTTTGACGGGTACATGACCCCCGAGGATGAGGGCGACGAGGTTGACATGTCGTTCAGCAGCCCCAGTGATGACAATGACTCACCTTCTCCGCAGCCGAGAAGAAAGATAGCAAGGATGGGTTGATTTTGTACTTTGCTTTTCTTTTCTTTTGCTCTGTAGGTAAAAATTAGCTTCAGATAGACCCTTGTATTTTATTTTTGAAAACTTTTTCTTTTTTTCTTTTTTTTGTTTTTGTAAAACAATGATCGAGGTTGGACCCTTTTGTTTATGAAAAGACTACTTTGGATGATTTCTCTTGTATTGCATTGCATAGCATGTGATGACTGAATGGCACAACCGTTGCATGATAATCTTGTACAAGGCTTTAGAACTATGAATGCTTTCTTTTGAATTATTCTTGAATCGGATATCAACCTACAACCGAACAATGCAAAATACAACTCGAAAACAAGAAGAAAAAAAATGAAAATAACCTAAAAACACTAAACAACACTTGATACAAACAAGACAAAACTCAAAACACAGCTCCGGTTTGCCAAGGTGAGAACCTGCCTTCTCTATAACTGCTATAGTCTGGGTAGTCATTGAGAGTCAGTCGGGCTCCAATGAGGCACGGCCGGCTCTAAAAGTGATATCGGCCAGTGGGATCCAGCTATCATGCACTACTCCTTCTCAAAGTCTATAAAAGGTAATCCCAAGCTATTTTCCTAGAAGAATAACAAAATTTTGATATTTTGCTCTCAAGATGGAGATTCTTCTCAACAATAGGCTCTGGGACTAGATTGCCACTTTAGATGGCTCAAAAAATATGAATTTTCACGGTTTCAACATAAACGCTCTTTTTTCTTTGAGCCGACACTTCGCTTTGCTTTCCGTTCCTCCATACCGCAACTCGATGTTGGAACCCAATTACACATGTATTTCGCTTCGACTCACAAGAAATGTGTCCGACGCTCGAAAAATTTCAAGCATTGATACGAGGAGATCATGCCTCAACCCAATTTTGGCTATGCACGGGCACTTGGTCAGATGTGTGGGTTGACATTGCACGAGGCTCAGTCTCTGGCTCATGATAGGGAGTTGGATATCCCAAGTTTAGTGCATCGGTTTTCCGCCATTGGAGACAGAAGTGACCTTCTTTGGCAAAGCTACCGACAACATGCTCTATGTTTATGCTTACTTGCGCACTTCCTTCTTGCCCCTAGTTTCGGCAAAGCCAGCATCCAATTAATCGAAGTGGCCCAATATCTGAAAGAGCACAAGAGTTGCATGGGTTTGGCACTAGCTAAGACCTTGATGGGTCTAAATGCTTTCCTTCGGCGAGAGACTAATCGATTGGTAGGGTGTCCACTTCTTCTCTAGGTATTGCTTCCCACCCTCCTTATTTATGATTCTCACATCACTCAACACTCAATCTCTATTTTTTCCTCTCAAAATCTCTTTATTATTTTTCCCTCATTGTACACCTCTCTATTCTTTAATCTCTCTTATTTTCATCGCTCACCAGGTATGGTTGATGGATAAGCTGAAAGTGGTGGACCCTTGCCCCGAGTATTCAGCTGGGGCTTACTTCTTTCACCAATGGCTAGTGGACTTCCCTTTAGAGGGGTTGTGGTGTGACTGGATGTGTAATCGGTCCGCAGCTAACATAGCTTGGCGTTGCCCTAGCTTGATTTGACTGAGATGAGTTACAGCATGTCCCAACAGTCAGTGTAGAGTTAATTGGCCTCACACACTGCGTGTTTTATTTCCCTCTCTGGCTCAGACGCCAGTTTGGGCATGATCAAACTTGTCCAGATGAAGCGGTGGAATACACGGCTTCATTTTCAGTTCATGCCTCACACTTGCCTCGGTATCTTGCTGCTTGGAGGACGAGAGAGGTTCTGGCCCTTGCTGATAGCTTCAGTTACACCCTGTCTAATGAGTGCTTGGCTCGACTCGAAGATAAGACAGAGGTTAGGCCATCTTTAGTTGCAGAATCCTCCACGAGGGCGAGCAGAAGACATAAAGCCACCTGACTTATCTGTACCCCTAGTTTTATTGCTTTGATCTTTTTTCTTTTTCTTTTTCTTTTTCTTTTTTAATGTAAAAGCAACTTTGATTTACTCAAAGAGTTGGAGAACGCACTTGTGTTGAAATCAATGTAATTAAAGTTGCAAGCACTGAAAATTTTCCTTTTTGGTCTAAAATGGTCTAAGTTGTAAAGGTAAAATTTTGAGGAAAATCAATTCATTAAAACTTTTCAAAATGATTTTCGGAACTGATCACCACCTGACAAACACAGAATCAATCCTTAAGATGTAGAACCCCAAATCAGAAGATCATAACTACCCATAATTGCATTCATCGTCGCTGCTTTAACTTTGCAGCTAACCTTTCTGCCAAAATAGAGGTAACACAACCAAGCTAGAAAATGATGGACAAAGATGGCCTAGTTAAACAAATGGATAGGATAGTTGAGTTGGAGATGGTTATGGCCGAACTTCAGGATAAAATTGCCTACGTATCCCAAAGATGGGAATCAGGCCTTACGTAGTTCGGTTCAAGTTCAGTCAAGTATTAACACTCTCCTTTTGTGCTCTAACTTTTGCTAAAGCTGCCATTTCTGGTTTTCGACCTTGCGAGCTCTGTTTTTCTTTGTTTCTAATTTTCCATGCTCTAACTTTTACCTAGGTCGCCCTTTCGAGTTTTCGGCCTAGCAAGGCTCTCAGGGATATTAATTGGCTGTAAAAACTCCAAGCCATCTAGATCCATAACGATAATCGCTTCTCCCGACCAGATAGATTTGATGATGTAAGGACCAGTCCAATTTGGTCTGAACTTGCCCCGAGGATCATGGATGGGGCTCGGTTGTCTGTCAGTACCATATCTCCTTCCTTGAGGTTTTTGGACTTAACTTTCTTGTTAAAAGCCCTAGCAATTCTGCGCTGATAGCCCTGGATGTGATACAATGCCTTTAACCTCCTCTCATCAAACAACATCAATTCTTCGAATCTACTCTATTGCCAATCCACCTCCGCTATCTGACACTCAGTTATAACTCGCGGTGATGGTACTTTAATTTCAATTGGCAGAACAACTTCCATCCCATACACTAGAGAATAAGAAGTAGCCCCTGTGGATGTCCGAATTGACATTCTGAAGCCCCAAAGTGCAAACGGCAGTTTATCTGTCCAATCTTTGTAGTCTCTACCATCTTCCATAGGATATTCTTCACATTCTTATTGGCGGCCTCAACAGCTCTGTTGGTCTATGGTCTATACGTTGATGACTTGTGAAAAGCCACATTATATTTCTCAAGCAAATCCACTACCTCTTTCTTGAAGTGCGAGCCATTGTCTAAGATGATCTCGTTTGGCACCCCGTACTTGCAGATGATGTTGTTCTTGATGAACTTGGCCACATGCGATGCCTTCAACACAGAGTAAGACTGAGCTTCCACCCACTTAGTATAGTAGTCAATCGCCACCAGGATGAACTCATGTTCATTGGACCCTTTTGGCGAGACTGCCCCAATGACTGCAAGTCCCTAGACTAAGAAGGCCATGGTGAAGTCATGTTGTAGAGCTTTGACGGCGGGATATTCATGGGATTAGCATAGACTTGACATTTGTGACATCACCACACAAAACCAATACAATCCTCCTCCATAGTGGACCAATAATAGCCTTGTCTAAGGATTTTCCGAGCTAGCATCACACCATTCATGTGTGCTCCACATTCTCCACCATGGATGGCCTCCATGAGATGCTTTGATTCGTCTTTTTTGATACACAACTTGTGCATTCCTAGATGGCCTCTTTTGTACAGCTTACCCCCGCAAATAATGAACTGGATGGCCAGGCACCGTATTCCCTGTTTATCTTTGGCATTTGCCCCTAGTGGATACGTCTCATTTTCCAGAAAATTCCAAATGTCGTAAAACTAGAGGTTTTTGTCTTGCACCTCTTCTATTACAGTGATGGTCTGATAAGCAGGCGTATATTTCTGTTCGATGATAATCGGACGCATCTTCACCACAGGTGGTATGTCTACCATGGAGGATAGAATTGCCAATGCATCAGCAAACCGGTTGTTCTCTCTCAACAGATGTGTAAATGTCAACTTTTCAAACCTCAGAATCAAAATATCCAAGGCCTGATGATAAGCCTTCATGTTTTCTTCCTTGACCTTCCAATCCCCGTTAGCCTGAGAAACAATCAGGTTCGATTCTCCGATGATGTCCAACCTTATTGCCCCTAGTTCTAGGGTAGTCTCTAAACCCGCAATGCACGCTCATATTCTGCTTCGTTATTGGACACTTTGAATCGGAGTTTGAAAGCTAAGGGTATATGGGAATCATTGGGTGCTATGAGCAGCACACCTATCCCATAACCATACTGATTAGATGCTCCATCAAAGTACATTGTCCATGTTTCCTCTTCTATCTATAGAATGTCTTCATCTAGGGAAAGGTACTCTACCACCTCATCTCCCTCTACTGGGTGGTCTACCAGGAATTCTGCTACAGCTCTCTCTTTAACCGACTTGCATGTGACATATTTCATATCAAATTTAGAGAGAAGAAGAAACCAACAAGCTAGCCTACCCGTAAGCGCTGGTTTCTCGAAGAGATATTTGATGGGATCTAATCTCAAAACCAGGATTATAGAGTGAGCTAACAAGTAGTGCCTCAACTTCATAGTAGCCCATACCAAGGCTAGGCAAGCTTTCTCTAGGGAAGTGTAACAGGTCTCGTAGTCTAGTATCTTATTGCTTAGGTAGTAGATGGCCTTCTCCACATTGGTTTCTGTAGGCACCCCATTTTTTACCGCACTTAAGACTTGGGTGCCTCAGGTTGATCACTCAATAATGAAAGTGATACTGTACAAAAGTTTGATTTCTTCACTAAGAAGAGCTTCTAAATCTCAACCTTACTCCCTATTTTGACCAAAACTATTTTGGACCAAAAATATTTTATACCTTAAAACCATCTTTTTCAAAAAAAACATTTCCAAATGTTTCTACGATATTCCGAGACTCGCATTTCGTTTAAAATATTGCACTTTTCGGTAAACCGAGTAAGGACAAAGTGGAAATAAATAGAAGGGAGGTGAAATCTTTGAAAAATATTTAAAAACATCTTATTTATAGGTTTGGAGTTGAAGAAAATAGGAGAAAAGGGAAGAAAACTAGTTGGGGAAAAGGTTGGGCATCAATCCGTTAAAATAGAAATGAGCAGCCTTCACTAAAATAGGAATATCTTTTTGCAAACTTAGAATTTAGATATGATTATACCTCCATTGGAAAGTATACTTCCAGGGCTTCAATTTAAATGTAAGAATCACCTAAAATCGAGTCTAGATGAGGGAGATATGCCTGTTTGAAGTCGGGGTTGAAAACAGATTTTTGTCTGGCTGGCCACTGAAGTAGCCGGCCAGCCACTAAAAGTGTATGGCCGGCCAGTTGTGAAAAATTAGGCCATTTTGAGTGGATTGGCCAGCCAAGTGTCCCCACAAGTATACGGCTGGCCAGAAGAAGTGTACGACCAACCACTTGTGTCAAAAAATAGATTTTTGTAGATATTTGTTGCCAGCTATTCCTATAGGTGCATGCATTGCACAGCTGTCTATATACAGATATTTCCAACTGAGGCACATGTTTTTCTATCTGTAGATGACCACCCCTCTTGAAATTAGGTTAGAAAAAATTTCGAAAACTCCAATACTTGCATAGCACTCTCTCTCTATATCTTGTAACCTACACACTCTCTCTCTCTACACTTTCTAAACCAAAAATTTAGCTCTTCTTGCTGAGGTTCTTGACCTCAAATCTCAGCCCTTGAGAGTGAGAACTTGCGCGTTTGTTAACAAAAGAGTTACCTTGCTTCAACAAGTATAACTTTGACTATCTTTACACTACTTTTTTTCTATCTTTACATGCTGTTTTTGGGCTATTTTTCAACTATTTTTATATGCTGAAGCTTGTGGTTTAAGGCTATTAAAGGTAGAGGGGTTAATCACTCTTCTTTGTACCTTGTCTCCTAAGCCTTTTCCCCTTGTGTTTCCCATCTCTTCCTCAACTTTTTTCCAACTTTTTACCACTGATTTTCAGAGGTTTTCAGAGGCTAAAAAATTGGTTTTGAAGCCCCATAAATGGAGGGGTTAGCCACCCCTCCTATGTCTTGTTTACTAGCTCAACTTCTCCATTGTTTTAGCTAACTTTTTTTAAGCTTTTCTATGTTATTTTCCAACACTATTTTAGCTTATTTTAGGACTATTTTGTATGTGTTTAGTTCATTTATGCTTTGCATAGTTGGCTTGTAGTGTAATGGTCCTCATAGGTTTGGTATTTTAGGCCTTAGACACCAACCTATTTGATTTGATAGCATTTATTTCTTCCTTTCCATACTTGTGTTCACCTCTAATCACCTCTACACTCCCTCTCTTTTCTTGGCATTTTATTTGTTTTGAGAGTTGCTTCAAAATGAGTGTTGTTTAAGCTTGAGAGGTGACCTTGTGCTTAATGATTTAATCTCTTCGAAGGTTCATTACCAATTGCATGACATCTCTCTCATGCCCAAAATAACCCTTTGTTTGACACTTCTCTCCATTAGTGGATTTAATGCTCATTTTGGACTAAAATCACTAGTGAATGGAAAGGTAATTAAAAGAGGCAATAAAACTTGGACTAAAATGGAACAAGATAAGAAAATGGTTTGGGGTTTCATCTGGCATTAATTGAACCCTTTGAGTTTTGGGCCATTTCATACTCTCTTGTGATGACAATGGTTCAAAATATCAGGTTAACCACTTCCCTTGATCAATTCCATGATAGGAAGAGGTTTTGTTGGTCTTATAGCTTCATTTATTAAGTTATTGTCCCTTGCTTTATTGACCATCATGCAATGAGTTTGCATCGATTGATGGTTTGTAAACCGAGCCTACCCCTGCTTTGATCTATTTGATGATAAGGGGAGACAGGGTGGACAAACATCCCCCGAAAATACTATGTTTGTGCTCTATTTCATGTATGTTGCAGCAGGGCAATACTAAACATTAGTGGCCGACCGACCACCTTTACTGTATGGCCGTCCACTTCTTCTGGCTTGCCAGCCGCCTTTTTCAGCCTGGCAATATTATTCTTCCTGCAGAACAAAGCAGAGACTGAGGTGAACAACAGTGCAATTTTTTGATTGCGCAACAGAAGCATTCTGGCAACAGAACAGAGAACATTTTTGGGTGGAAATCAGCGTGCATGCATAAGTCATCCCTCTTTTCTCGGGGCCCATAATAATTAATTAACTTAATTTCGTATTGTGCTTAATTAGCTTAATTCTAATAGCTAGTTGTAATAGCTAGTATATCTTAATTTGTAATAATTAGCTAGTGTAGTTAATTTATTTCATGGTTTGTAATAGTTAGTTAATTCGTAGTAATTAGCTAGGACATTTATTCGGACCCTTCTGCGCGAAGGCAAATTGTAATAACGTGCATATCTTCTAACCCCTATTTCTTTCTCCCTTTTATTTATCTGCTTATGCTGGATAGTACAGAACATCATGTTTCTTTTAGCATTTTCTATGACTTGCATCCATTTGTAATCTTGTCCACATAGGGGTGATAAATCGGATAAACTCAACAAAATGGTGGACAAGATGATTGCAATAAATACCTTTTAGTATCGGCTAAATACTAAAAGGTACTCAACAAAGAAACATGACGTTCTAGAAAATGGTGGCCAAGATGTCATTAGAGGTGATAAATCGGATAGATTCCAAAGCTAGGACAGGGTAACCCTCCCCTCTCATAGGGGTGTTTTGGCTCTCTTTACTTGGTATGCGCTTTACAGTGAAACTGTACAGGGGTGCTTTATATCAGTGGTACAGTTGGGCTGAGGTGCTATCTATTTTCTCTTTTGCTATGTAGTCCTAGAACCATAGCTTCAAAAGGCTACGATATCCCCCGGGTACTCTAAACTTGTGTCGATAGACTTTGTGCGGTCAGAGATTTAGTTCAAGAGCAGCTAGTGTTTGCTTCATTGTCACTAGTTGCAAGGCGAAGAAGAGTCAGGCAAAGTTCACCTGTTCAGCAATTTCAACAATCACCCCTCAGCTCACCTATACTTAGTCCACCTCAAGCACTGCCATCTACTCTTAGAATGGCTCAGTATCCCTCATCAGATTTGGAAGAATTACAACTCCATCTGCAGTAGTCAGTCAACTCACTCTAGCACAACATGGCCCGCCAAGCCGAGGCCACGAATAGGTTACAACATCAACAATAGCAGTCGGCTGCGGCTTCTACTTCTCATGCACCTAACGTGGCTACTCCTATACCAAGCACTGCTGCCAATACAGCCCAGGATCCGTCGGGTGTTCCTATTTCTCTAGTCTACAGAGATCCAGCCCTGGTTCAAATGTCTAGAGCTCTAGCCAAGGCACCTTTCGAGTTTGAGTTTGACCCGACCTTGCTCAAAGTCAATAAACTTGAAAAATATTCAAGAAAGTGCAGGGGGTTAGCTCCATTTCGGGTATTAAGGATGGATATACTGAATACGCCATTACTTTGCCGAAGCGGTTCAAGATGCCGCATAGTAACCGTTTCGATGGCTCTGGAGATCCAATGATGCATCTGCGTCTATTTTCTAACATCCTGCGACCAATGGATTTGACCCGAGTTTAGAAGTTGTCACTATTCGGCCGAACCATGTCTGGAATAGCTGCCATCCGGTATGCGAAATTAGAGGACTTTGTGAAACAGAGCTGGCAAGAGTTGGTTGAATCCTTCGTTGCTCAATATTCCTACAACACACAGATCGAGGTCACAACTCATGATCTTGAGGTAATGCGTCAGGAACTGAAGGAGGGCTTCTCAAAGTTTGTTATTCAATGGAGGGCAAAGACAGCTATGATAGAAAACAGACCTCTAGAGAAAGAGCAAGTTCATATAATTGTTAGAAATCTGCACGAAAGGCTATTGCAAAAAATGGTAGTCCTCCCACTATTTAACTTTAAGGACTTCCATGAAATTGGGTTTCAAATCGAGGACGCCATCATGCAAGGGATCATTGTGGAAGGTAATAAGTCTATGAGGAAGAATGTTGTTCGCAGTTCCAATGATATTACCAGTGGTAGCGTACAATTGCGAAATGCTTAGAAGTAAACACTGTCACCACTCCCATCAAAAACCATTTTCCTGATAATAGCCAAAAACCAACCACTTCAACTCGGCCCCAAGCCCGAAATTTCCATCCTCCTTACCTGAGTCTTTCTCAAGCCTTGAAAACGCTGCTAAAAAAATGGCACCTAGAGCTCCTAGAACCTCGACCCCTTCTAAATCCTCTTCCACCAAGACATGACCCCGCTAAATACTGTGCTTTTCATCAATAACACGATCATGATACAAACCGTTGCATCCGCCTTCGCCATAAGATTCAAGATCTTATTGACAAAGAGATCATAGCTCCACCAAAAAGACCTTAGGCCACCACTAACCCACCTTCACACCTCAACCTAATCCATACACTACTATCTACCTACAACCCCAGCATATACATCACCCCGGCCTATTTACCCAAGCCTGAGGTGTTCATTCCAGAAAGCACGAACTTGTGTATAATGGATGCACTCGAACCCCAATCATCTCAAATCCATGAACCCACTACTTCTGAGCTAATGTGCATGATTGAAGATCTTCAGAGAACTGTGGAAGATCTAGCCTTTGGGATATTGGCTCCAACATCGACCACATCAAATACCAAAAATTTCACGTCAAAAGGCTCCCCAATCTTGGGACGGACTGCATTTGAAGAAGGCCAACCTCAAAGTCATTTCAAGTCTGGGTGACGACATGTCAACAACAACTAGGTCTCGCCTCAACATAGCCACCCAATCCCTTGGCAAAGCTGAAGCAAGTGGCAAGAACAAGGCTGGGCCAAGTATTCATCCTTATGTACATCTTTGGTGGGCTATAGAGGCTTTCAAGGTCAAAGGGCTGAACAAACAGCGAGTGCTTGCATTTGTTGTAAAAACAGTAGATGATGCTTTTGTCGCTCAGGTTGGGGGCATTTTGGATCAAGGGGTAAGCCAGGAAACACCTGCCGACCCCTCTATCAATCTTGTCAGGACTGGTAACCGCGTCTTCAATCCCCTATTCATGATCATATCCAAAGCTCTCCAAATCCTCATAGGACAAGGCCATCTCAAACCCCTTGACCCTCGGCCTCTCCCTAATCCCCTTCCAGCCAAGCATAATGCTACCAAGTACTGTGCCTTCCATCAACAACCCGGCCATGACACTGACTGTTGTTTTCGTCTTCGCCATGAAGTTCAAGATCTAATTGACAATAAGGTCATCACTCCACCAGGTCCTACAAAGTCTATCGGCGCTGGATAAATGAACTAGGGGGATAATGTGGCTAATTTTGTGATCGGGAGATGAACCACCTACTGATGGCACTCATTTTACTCCGGGCATGGCGGATGGCACACACTGTTTTGTGGCAAATTGAAAATGATGTTTTTATTTTTGAACTGGGTGTTGAGTCAGTCTTGTTGTGTCAAAGTCAAGTCATTTCGGGGGTGTTACCTTGGACATCACTGTCTTGTTTTGTTTGTTTTTTCACTCTTTCTTTTTCGTCTATTTCTATCATTGAGCTAGTTGAGACAGAAGATCTAAATGAAACAGTAGTAATTTTCACCTGTGCCTTTAATCATTGCATTGACCAAAGTTTTTCAAAACTGTTTCTAGAACTATGGTGAAAACAAAAAGGGAGGAATTCCTCGAGATTTGTAAAAATTTGATCAACTAAGAGGAAAAGAGGCGTGCGCCCTTAATAAATGAAATCATGTCTGTTAATGTGAGTACTGAGAAGGATCCTGGCTTGGTCCAGATTGGTTCTACATTGTCTTCAGAGGAGCACGAGTGACTAGTCACTTTATTAAAAGATTTCAAAAAATGTTTTGCATTGTTCTACGAAGACATACCTAGAATTGATCTTGAGATTGTACAGCATAGGATCACTCTCGGCCTCGAGACTCAACCCCTTTGCTTTCAAACCTTGAACCTTTTAGAATGATCAACGATCAACCAAAATATGAGGCTTGCACGGTCAGATTGGAAGCAACCCTTGAACTAGGGGCAAGAAGGTCAGATGTGATCAAAGGAAGCTTGTATAGCTGGATGAGAAACAGCCTTGAACTAGGGGCAAAACATGTCAGATGTGATCGAAGATTCAAAAATGGGTCATTTCTCAAACCAATGAAGACTGGAAAGAAAGCCAAATCCCATAATCGGAGAAAAGAAAATTTATTGTTAAAGGACAATCGGGTTCCTATCCACGACACTAGGGGCAAATTCAGACCCAATTGGATGGGCCTTTACATCATTAAGTCTACATCATCAACGAACAGCAGCCATTCTCCTCGATTCAGATGGCTTAGAGATCTCAAAACCGATCAACATGAACAAGTTAAACTTCCCCATCCTTGAGAGGCTCGTTGGGCCGAAAACCCGAAAGTGCGACCCAGGCAAAAGTAAGCATGAAAAAGAAAAAGAACAAAAATAAAAAATGGAAACAAAGGAAAAGAAAAGAAAAGAAAAATGAAAAGGAAAAAATAAGCTCTCAAGGTTGAAAACCCGAAAGGGCGGCCTTAGCAAAAGTTAGAGCACAAAAGGGGAGTGTTAATACCCGAGTGCACCTTAACCCGGGAACTACGTATGGCTTGATTCCCATCTTTGGGATACGTAGGCAACTTCATCCTGAAGTTTGGCCCCAACCATTTTCAACCTGCTTGTCTCATCCATGTTAGTTAGCTTATCCTTATTCAAACTCAGCCATCCTATCTATGTGCAAATTGGCTCATCTTCGTGCTCATCTTCGTTCAAAATCGATTATCCTATTCCGTTAGAAGATTTAGCTGCAAGACAAATCAAGTTTAGATCTGAGGTTGTGTATCTTAAGAGTTAATTCCTCATTGGTCGGATAGTGGCTATTTGCAAAAACAGTTTTTGAGGATTTTTAGTAAAGCTGACTAATTTTCTCAAAAATTATTCCTTTTTTCCAAAACTAGACCATTTCTTGGACCCAAAAAAGAGAAAATTTTCAGTGCTCACAGCCTGACTTAAATGATTTCAAAGCAGAAAGTCAAACAAGCATGTTAATCTAACTCTCATGTTGGTCAAATTTGTTTTAACAGGAAGCCAAAAAAATAAAAATAAAAAATAGTCAAAATGATGAACTAGGGGCACAGTCAAGTCAGGTTTTCTGTCCTTTCCCCGTTGTCAATGTACTCGCCAAAAAGGGCACAACTGAAGTTAGCAGCAGAGGCCAAAAACTCTCTCATCCTCCAAGCAGTGACGTATCAAACTAAGTGTGAAGCACGAAGTAGAAATAAAGTTGGATATTTGACCCCCCCTCATAAGGTCCACAACTTCCAGTTTATCCATCAACCATACCTGGGAAGGGATAAAAAATAAGAGAGATTAAATAATAGAGAGATGTACGCTGAGAGAAAAAGTAAGGAAAAGGATTTTCAGAGAAAATAGAAATTGAGTGCCAAAGTGATGTGAGAATCACAAATGAGAAAGGGTGGGAAACAATACTTGGAGAAGCAGTGGGCTCCCTGTAAACTGAGAAGTCTCCCACCGGTGGTAAACATCCAAGTGTTGTGTTTGTGGTTTTTGTTTTGAGTCTTGTTTTGAGTCGTTTTGATATCAGTAGGTGTAAATAGACATGTTTAGGTTGTTTTTACTTTGTTTTTCCTTTGTTGAGTCGTGGTGTACTGTGGTCAGTCATAGGCTCAATACGTGGTTAAGAATTCATTCTTGGTTCCAATTTCAAGAAAATAAATTGTTTTGTGCTCAAAGTGTCGTGCCATTCCCACCATGATGTGCAAAACAGGATCCTTTATTTCATCAACTACAGGGTCCAACCTAGATCAAAAGAGAGAGTAACAGAACGAGGACCTATCTGAATCTACATAGGTTCCGGACTGCAAAGCAAAAGAAAATAAGGGAAATTGGAGCATCTGAGCAATTTCCAATTTTCGAGTTTGCATTCTGGATGTGCCTTCTCAAACCTTGTCATTTCTCCGAACTGTGAGTATACCTCGACCTCAAGCACAAATCTTACTTCAAGTCAGAATGGCAATCAAAATGCTCTCCTTGAACACTATTCCCCACCAAAGGCGTCTTGGCTGTGTTTGCAATGAGTTCCTAGGAGACCAACTGCGACGGTGGAAACTAGATTTCGAATGGCGATGCCTAGAACACAAAGGTTTGGAATTTCCGAGACTAAAATCTAGTTTAAATACCCAGGGGTGTATCCCCGACTTAAAATTTGTATGGCAGCCCCATAGGTTAAGGTAATGTGTATGCGCCACAATTTTGGATACAGAACCAACCTAGTCTGTCACCCCGTTAGAGAATAGGAAAAGTTGTGAATATGATTAGGAAGAAAAGCGGCATCCGTGGCTTCTACATGCAGAGGTTACCCCTTGTCAGCATTTGAGGGCCTTTCAACTGTAAGTTGAAGGTAAGAGTTCGAAGAACACAAGAGGGAGATCCCTGTCAGAGTAGAGCGGTTCATCGCCATTCACCCCGTGAGGTGCTTTCTAAAGCACCGCTTTGTTTTTTTATTGCATTCTCTAACATCATTCACTACATTGCTTGTCACAAACATATCATATTATCTATCACACTTATTGCAATCATTTGCATCTTGTATCATTTATCCTTTTACCCTGAGCAGCGTTTAAGATCATTATCCCCTGGGGCTTTTCTCAGGACACATGAGACGTGTTCCTGAGCGGTTTTTTTATCTCAGGGTGTGCGGAGCATGACCCTAATTGGTTTTTCTCTTCTCATGATTTCAGCGTGGTTAGAGTATCTCAAGGCGTGCAGGAATGCAACCCTGAGTTGCTTTCTCCTTCCTCTTCTTACGATTTTAGCGTGGTTAGAGTATCTTAGGTCGCGTGAGACATGACCCTGAGCGGTAAGACCTCTTCTCACGATTTCAGCGTGGTTTGAGTGTTCTTTCCTCACACGATTTCAACGTGTTTGGAATTTGTTCTTCCTCCCCTCACGATTACAGCGTGGTTGGAGTATGTCACCTTATTCATCTACTACATTATCTATTGCATCCATTACATCATATCATTTTATCACCTGCATCTTTCCCATGTTAAGCTTAGTCTGGCATAGGCTCATACCTTTCACTTGTTGAAACATAGTTATGTCAGTGTAAGTACCCATGTTGCGCTGAGGCCAATATTGAGGGTGTCAACACCTTTTCTGTGTTATACATGGTTTATTTTGTGCCCATGCCCTTTCTAGGTAAGACGTAGTTCAGCCTGTGCCCTTATTCACTGCATCCATTGCATCCATTGCATTATACTTTGTCTTGTTGCATTCAACATTTAGGATCCTTATCTTTCCCCAGCAGATCATTCCTTACTTATATCATACCACCCAATTACTTATACCCTCTCTACGAAAAACATAGTTCTGCATGTGCCCATACTCCTTTCACGTTGAAGCATGGTTCTTCTTATGTGTAAGCATCCATGCTACGCTGAGACTAGTATTGAGGATGTAGGCACTTAGCCTATGTTAGGTGTCATTTGGCTGTCCCCACTTCTTTTCTATATAAAACGTAGTTTGATTTGCATCTTCATTCCTTTATGGTATTCGTGTGTTTTGCACTGCTTGTGGTTTGATTATTTCATTACATTGTATATCATTTACATTGTTTTGTTACATTATGCATATCATTTTGCATTCTGCCCCTGAACTACACTGGTTTGATTCCTTGCAACGGGATACGTAGGCAACCCTCAGATTCAACCAACTACATCTGCATTTTGTTTGTTTGCCCAAGTCTTACGGCTTTGTCAAAATGGGTCACCTTTGAGCTTTGACATTCACTCACGTCATTTCATGATTCTGAGCTCTGTCAAAGAGGGGCAACTATAGACACCCCATTTTTTACCACCCTTAAGACTTGGGCACCTCAGGTTGATCACTCAATGATGAAAGTTATGTTATACAAACGTTCATTTTATTCAGCAAGAAGAGCTTCTAAATCCCAACCTTACACCCTATTTTGACCAAAAATATTTTAGACCAAAATTATTTTAGACCTTAAAACCCTCTTTTTCAAAATATTTTTTCAAATGTTTCTACAATGTTCCGAGGCTCGCATTTCGTTTAAAATATTGCACTTTTCGGTAAACCGAGTAAGGACAAAGTGGAAATAAATGGAAGAGAGGTGAACTCTTTGAAAATCTTTAAAAACATCTTGTTTATAGGTTTGGAGTTGAAAAAAATAGGAGGGGAGGGAAGAAAACTAGTTGGGAAAAAGGTTGGGCATCAATCCGTTAAGATAAAAATGAGCAGTCTTCACTAAAATAAGCATATCTCTTTGCACACTTAGAATTTAGATGTGAGGCCACCTCCATTGGAAATTTGATTCTCTTAACTATTTCTACTTTCTTTAATTATTCTATCTTGTCGTTATCAATTATGTAATGCCTCCAACATTTGTTTCTCTAGAAGGACAATAGACTTAATATGTTTCTCTGCTTCAGGCAACAACATTTCTACCCTTGATGATACAGTTACAGAGACAAAAGCTGAAGGAGGGGAGTTTGGATGTAACATTTCCCATTTAGCAAATTATTCTGACATAGCAGAGAAATCAATGGAAAAGTTTGTTTCTATAATATCATCATTCGGGTGCTCCTCATCTGGTTCTCATGCTAGTGGACTCTGTGCCCCTCTAAAAGATGTGCAGAACACATGTACTAGTAGGTAATGTTGTTTGACCTTGATGCTAAAGTTTATTGCCCCTACACAAATCCTTTTATGAGCATCTTAGTAATTTGTATGTGTTTGTTGAAGGTCAAATGTTGGTGTGGATTTAAACAAATTTTCATATGCACCAACTAATCGGAAGGCTTTCTCAGCACAATGCAGATGCTAAGCTTGGATAGATATTTAAACAGAAATTTGTTCTGGCACAACTCATGGTTTTTCAATTCAGTTAAAGCCACACTCTTAAATGTTGTCATTCTTTAGTGTCTGTAAGTCTGGCATTTCCTTTGTTATTTCTTTTATTTATTTATCGTTCCACTTTTATGTTAGTTTAAACTATTTCTGATATCTTTTATGTAGAGCTTACTACAATCAAAGACTCATTTTGGATTTGTCGAGGCCTTAGGTTATGCTGCCACCTGTGTGATTCACAACCTTCGCATCATAAGCTTGTAGGTTGATTTTGTATATTCAATTATCTAGAGCTTATGGATAACTACAATGTAGTACTCTCTCTGTAACTGTTACCATGTATGCATTGTAGCCTCTTGCTTCACTGGGCTCAAACGATTGCAATTTTCTTTAAAAGTATTTTGTTTGTTGTCAAGTTATATTGTCTCTTTCACTCCTAGATTTTAGGGTGTCATTCATGCATGCTAATGGATAACGATCAAGAGCTTGTATTAAATGACATTTTTCTATTTACAAATTTTGTGCATGACTACTATGATAGAACTATTAGAAAGGTTCTTGTTTGAATACTGTGGTATTACTAAATTTTTGTTATTAAACCTTTTTGGGCAAAGACATTTTCCTAGTTTGAGGTAACTTGGTGTGTAATGATATTGTGTTATTGGAAATTAATGGTTGAATTCTCTTTGACCAAATTGTTATTATTTCAGTAAACAAATCACTGCTAAATCTATACCATGAGAAACGTAAATAATGACTTGTCTGTGGACAGGAGTGGAAGGCAATGCCCTGTATACATTGACGTTAATCAAGGTTGGCTTTTGTTTATTTGGGCTCATCCTGTTTAGTTGCTTCCCTAAGAACTTTGGAGGCCCAATTATTTTCCTTTTCAAATCAAACTTAAGAACCCTAGTACAGTTGGATATTATTGTTGAACTTTGGGTTAGGTTGCTTTCTCAGAAAAACCATAAATAAATCTTACACTTTCAACGACTAGCACGACCCAGTTTACTATAAAAGTATATGTATCTATAACAATAATGCTACAAACACCAAAAAGTCAGAAAAGTGCACATAATGCAGTGATTGGTTGTTATTAAGTCCCCAATTGTTTAAACAGCACTGATTCAGTGCTCTAAATTTGCACCACTAATGCCAGCTCTAATGAGTTGGCAATGCAAGAAAGAACCAAAAAAAAAAAAAAAAAAAAAAAAAGGCCAAACTATCACATCAGTGGTGGGTCTACATCAGTGGTCTTCAATTAGTGGTCTAAAGCATTTTTGTTGTTTAAAAGACTTGGGGGTTTTTGGAAATGGGTCTAATAATGCATATTTATGTGCAACCTCGTCTTGCACGCAATGTAAACATCCATACATACAGAAAAGAAAGAATGCAAACGGGGACCAAAAGACCTTCCCCAACTTGAGTTTTGATATCATGTTAAGTTACTAGTTGTCCCAAAAGTTAAAGATTTTAGGAAATCGACCCAATAATATATATCAAGCTCACCAACAATGGCAACAAAGCATTCTTCTTGGTGGAGTGTTGACTTTAGGTCTTACTGGATGTCTTTCGAGTGTTTTTGGAAAAAAAGGAGTTGATTGGCATAGGTCATGGATTAACCATTGTCGAGAGACTTCTAAATCACTCCAATTCATTAGACGAGGTTGGATTATCGTGTCAAATGGTCTTGATTCAAAGATTTCAACGATTTTATTATCGTTTGATCTTGTTTTTGTTTCAAGAAATTTGGTCAATTCGTGAATTGTTTTCCAACGAATAGCCAGATCATGTGAATTAGATTTCATTCCTAATCCTTGTGTTTTAATTCTTATTCTGACTGTGTCTTCAAGATTAGGATCATTTATGGAAATAAAAAAATTTGGTCTAACATTAAACCAAATCACTTCATTAGCCAAATTAGATTGAATTCCTCCAATGATTGCTTTCATTGGGTCGGAAAATCTTTTATCAAAAATTACTGCCAAAATAGGAGTATCTATCCCTTGGCGGACTAAAGCTATTATGGTTACCTGTATTAATCCAATATGAATATATTGAATATCAGGATATTTCTTTTTCCATCTTGCAACCTTTTTCTTATAAAAAAAAAAAAAAAGGAATGTCAATGTTTCCTTCTTTTGACCATTTTGCTTGAGTGTTGCCACTGTATTATTCAAACACTCTTGCTGAAAAGAAGTTGAATTTTGAAAGTTTATAAATTTCTGGCACAGTAACTTCTTGTATTTTTCAAATTTTGATAATTCTTCGTCGGTAAAAGTTTTTTCTTACCCGATTACATCTCCAAGTCGAATTGCTTGTAATTCTTCTTGAGATATACTATCTGTTTCTTGAGATATTTTTTGACTATCTATATTAGTCATCATAAAGATTAGTTCTTCATCTGAACTTTCTTTGTCACTAGAAATTTCGTATAAGATTTTTTCTTCATCAGAAATTTCTTCGCCATATATTATTTCAAAATCTTGTTCTTCAAGAACTTTGATTATTTTCTTTGCACTTTTTTTTCCCTTTTCGGGCATTCGGGTGCATAGTGACCCTCTTCGTTACAAATGTGACATTTACAAGTTTTCTTTTTTGAAATACTTGTTGGTTTCTTTTTTCAAATATACTTTTTCTTTTTTGAAAAAGTTTTGTTCTTTTTCCAAAGTTTCTGTTTATATTTTCTGCGTTTTTTGAAAAATCCTTTTTGCTTGGGAAATGTATTACAACCAATTTTCCAATTTTCTTTCGAAATTTTATCACAACATTTTTTACTATATTGTGAGTTGGAAATTTGATTTTTTATTTGTTTTTTCGCCTTTGCTTCTAAACACCGATCTACTATCAGTCTTAGGTAGTTGGCTTTGATGTGTCAAAGTCGGGTAGTTGGTTTTGATGAGAACTTATCCTATATTAGGTGCTTACTTTTGAGTGGCTACCGAGAGTTTGGTATGCCTTTTGTTGATGCTTGTGGAATTCAATTGTATGTGTACAGTTCGTTCATTGCTAAACTGATCCCTTGAGAGAGCATATTATAATAACAGTTTTAGCTTCAATTGAAGGGTAAGCTCTATAGGAAAACATATATGTGCAAACTAAGAAAGAGTTGGAAGGTTTGTTGGAGATTATTTTGCTTGAGATTGCTTCTAAAAGTCTTTATTGACCATCAAGAGACGAAAAAGATCCGTATAATCGACCTCACTTGATTGAAACGCAAGGTGTAATTTGATTTAGTTTACTTCTAAAAGTCACCCTCACCTTATGCTTCAAAACTTCTTTTTCCTTCTCTTATCTACCAACCAAGAGTTGGGATTGGCATTTTGTGAGACTTTGAGAGTTAGATTTGAAGCTTGAGTTGGCTCAATTCAATTATGGTTGCTACCTGCTTAGAGGCTTTTCATTCAATACGAGTTACCATGTTAACCTCACCCCACTGTCATTTATTGCCAACCCTCCCGTTAGGCAAATTTTATTTTTAGTTTATGTAGCTTGAAATTTAAAATACTTAATAGTTGTATTTTAAAAAGTTAAAAAAGTGGCTGATAAAACTTTCTAAGTTTTCAGCTTATTTGTTCAGCTCAAAAATCAATTTTTTTTCTCCTATATAGAAGTTTTCCAAATACAAAGTATAAACGACTAAAACTTTGTTACAGTGATTAATCATTCATGTGTTTAATTCAAAACATTGTCATTTAGACACTACTCTATAATTTTGTTGAGTTCTTTTGTCCATTTGTTTTGGAAAAAGATAAGAGGCATTACATTTATCACCATATTTAATATACAAATGCTAGACCTTTTTTTTTTTTTTTTTTTTTTTTTGATCAGCAAAGAAAAGGAAATTTATTGATGAAACAGATAACTCTTACATCAATAAAAGAAAGAGAAGGATGGGTGCTAAAAACCTCATCACGAGTTAGTGAGAAACCAACCACAAACACCAAAAACCACCCCACCCAATGAAACACTAACCAAAACTACCAAACAGCAATACAAAGTGAAACAGACAACCAAAACTAGTTGACAACTCAACACATAACAAAACAGCAGTCCAAGTATAGCAGCAGAGTCCACCAAAACTGAGCAAAACTACCAAACATTTCACCATCTTCAGTAGCCCATCTTCACTAGTAGTAGCCCATCTTCCTTTAGTAGTAGCCCATCTTCACCAAAACAGAGCAAAACTACCAAACACTTCACCATCAGCATGCCAGCAATAGTAGTAGCTCCACATTTGATTTGAAACATCATCAGAAGAGCAGCCCAAAAAAAACCAGCAGCAGACCTCTCACTTGAATCAGATCAGCAACAGCCCTAGAAAAATCCTAGACAACATATTAGATTAGCGCAGCAAGACAAACACCACAGCAATTCAGCTCTCCACACTACAACAGTTCAGGCAAACATTACAATTCGGCAACAAAACAGTCCTACAAATCAGAACTCTTAACTCAGTCTATCAGTACCCACCAAAACTTTGCATCCTTCATCCTCCCAAACAACATCAGATGGCTCTACGAACAGAATTAGCACAGATAGGAAATCACTTCAACCAGTAATACCATAACAATAAACATAATATACACTGCCAGCACAACCCAGATCCGACATTAACCTCAGCAACCAAAAGAGTCCACCCAGATCAGAATCTAACCTCAGCAACCTGATGCTAATACACAAATCAGTCATACACACTTCTTCCGAAAATGCACCTTCTCACTTGCCTAAGATTTATCACACAATCCTGAACTGTAAAACTATGGACTAAGTAATATTGTCTCAACCATAGTGCTAGTCTAACTTTTATCACTTCACATAATTCAGCCACATTAGGGATTGAGGCATTAAACACCATATCATTTCTAAGCTTCCACAGGGACCACAACACAACCAGAGTAATACCCCTCCAAATCTTTCGCTCCTTCCTGCTGAGCCTTTCCCTATCCCACCAAAGAAGTAACCCTTCAACAGTTCCAGGTAAGGCCCCTTGAACATCCCACTAATTCAGCATTTCAGCCCACACAGATGACGCAAATAAGCAGGACACCATGACATGGTTCACAGATTTAATCTCAGCTTTGCAAAGTACACATAAAGTTGATGCATTGCTTTGAAGCACACCAATTCTTTGGAGAAAGGCTGACTGTCACGACCCAAACCCGCCCCTAAAAGTTTGGCATCGTAACCGGCCAGTAATCCTAGATTACCACAGGCCTTACCGTACAAACCATAATTAATCGGGGCTCGCGGAAGCGAAATAAGAAACTACAATAGTCCAAAGAGCTGTGCTTTTATATGAACAAATATTACATGCCAAAAATGAGTTAATTACCCACTAACTTTACATCACAAGTACCAAAAATCCATATACAAACACGAAACATGTAGGCACATGCCACAATTACATTACAAAACCAAAACGCACTATACGGCCTTCCAGGCCTAGCCCAGCTCGGGGCACCAACTCAGGTAGGCTTTCAAAACGGCGGCTCGGTACGGACTCCGCCTAGGCTTGGCTCCCCGACTGCTCACCTATAAAAATACAATACATATATACGGGGGTGAGCTAAAGCCCAGCAAGTAACATTAACGTAAAGGGGTTAGAGAACGAATTCCACATATCATATGTCCGTAAAATAAATCAATCTTAATCGTAATCATTTCATAACATAACATAATAATGGCATACCCCACAAAACATAACATAACATAACGTCTTCCGACTAGAGTAATCAGTTCTGGATACTGATTAAACACATATCGTCACAATGAAGTGACTCACGAGATCTCGTAAACTAGTCATGGACCCGCATTTTCATGCCGTCCCCCATGACTTGGGACTCTCTATGGACGCCATACTAGATTCGCAAATAGGACATTCGTTCTCAGAAACATTATCATTTCAGAAATCATAACATAGCATAGCATTTTCAGAACATACTTTATAAGAACATAACTTTACAGAAATATTACTTACAGTGGTTTTCCAGAACCGGTTGTACGGTCTTCACCTCTTGACCTGCAAATCATCAAATCACATAACTCAAGCCATTTCCTTTCTTCTTTACATTAATTCATGCTCATAAGATGCCAAATGATGCCATTAACATGCTAAAAACCATGCAACACATCTCCCCAAACTTTTCCTGAAAAAGGTCCTCCGCTCGAGCGCCACTTTGGCCGCTCGAGCGGCCTGAACAACTGCTCAAACTGCTGGAGGCCGATTTTCCCGCTCGAGCGGGACTCCCTCCGCTCGAGCGGACTAAGCGAAAAATCTGAATTTCTGGAATTCTCAAACTTCAATTTCCTTTGCAAATACCCACTTCAAAATGATGAAACCAAGTCCCAAATCTTCTTGAAAGCTATTTGATTTAACCATTACAACTTCAAAACAAAACCCATATACATCATACACAAGATCAAACCATGAATTGAGTTGAAAAATTATGAACATGCACATAAAAGCTTCATTCCTTTACATCCATGGAGGTTCTCCCTCAAATTTGCCAAATATGACCAAGACTCATCAATTACTACCATATATGCCCAAATGAAACATATTCCCCCTTCAAGCCACTTAATTATCATGAAATATGCATGAATCAACCCTTACTTCAAGAAATTAGAGAGGCAATTCTTACCTTAATTGAAGAAGCTAGCTTGATTTCCCCTTTTTCTTCTTCTTTCCCTTGTTCTCCCCCTTGCTCTCTCTCTCTTTCTCACGAACTCTCTCTTCTCTCTCTCTCCCTTAGATATTTTCTTCTCTTGTTTTTGAGTCAAATGAGTCAACCATCTTATCTCTTAAGTCATATATATCTTAGAAACAAATAAGCCAAACATTTGAGCCAAACAAAGCTTAACGAATCAGACGAAATTCAGTCCTCAATTTATTGTTCCAAATGGTTCTAAAAATTCCCGGTATCACGTAGGCGTGTTCAATTTCAATTTCCGAACCCGTTACAGTCATCAATTTCAGTCCCGAAGTCGTAAGTCCAACAGATATTTTTCTAATTCAAACAGATATTCTTCCATTAATTCACCTAAACATATAATTAATTACCGTTAATTATAACATGCAGTTCGGGGTCATTACACTCTCCCCACCTTAAGAAGTTTGGTCCTCCAAACTTTACTTATCCTTGCAGACTCTCAATCAAAAATCGTAGTCACATGTCATTCAGTAGCTCATAGAAATGTCATCATGTAAAGAGAACAATGCAACGGTTCTATTCAATTACTCAATAGTTCATGTATTAATCTTATAGCAGTCTGACATATAATAAACAGATTTCACACATGCTGAAGTCAACTAACAAGTTCTATAACGTTCAATACAAAGGTAGTTACGTAATTAGAACAGTCCATAGCAAAGGTAATAGCAAAGGGAAGTTATTCCATCATAGTTACATGTTCATATGTTCAGTTTTTCCATCGCATAGGTAACAGTACTAACATCATAACAGATAATTGAAATCATACCTGCATTCGCTTTTCCACTACCCTGTGTCTTATCTGAAATTAAAGTGTAAACTCGTGCTTGTCGCAAAGTATTCCCCTCCGGAGTTGATGTCGTAGTTGTCTTCGGTGCCACGGTTGATGTATTTCCACTAGCAACAGGTCTTTCAGTTCTTGGGTAACCTTGTGGACAAGCTTTGGCTAAATGTCCTTTCTGTCCACATTTGAAACATGCTCCTGATATTCGGCGACAAACGCCCCAATGCTGCTTTCCACATTCCTTACAAATGGGCATACTTACACTTCCTCCACTTTCCTTTTTTGTATTGTCACTAACCCTTGGAGCCAAATTTTCATTCACAGAAGTCATTGATTCACCAACTGTTTCTATTTTCTGTTTCTTACATCTCCTACTCTCTACTTCGGTCATTGTTGACTGGGACATTTTTAAGGCCGCAATATTCGTTTCCGCCATCAAGGCTCTATCAAGGACATCAACATATTTCTCCAATTTCAATACATTTACCCTGTCAAGTACCTCAACATGCAATCTGCCCTCAAACTTTCTTGCCTTTTTGTACTCTGTATCCACCATATGGGGAGCATAGCGGGCTAATTCAGTAAACTTCATTTCGTACTCTGCTACCGACATAACACCTTGCTTCAGCTGTTCGAATTCAGATATTTTTCTGTCTCGCATGCATTGTGGGAAGTATTTTTCATAAAACTTTTCTTTAAATCGGTCCCAAGTCAAATCTCTATCTACCTCTCGAACTAGCATCCACCATCTTCGAGCTTCCTCTGTTAAAGTGAATGTTGCTAACAAAACCTTATATACATCAGTACACGGAAATACTTCGAAAATCTTTTCTGTTTCTAGGACCCATGCCTCCGCTTTTAATGGCTCAATGCCTCCTGCAAATTCTGGTGGTTTCAACTTCTTATATTTCTGAGTCAAACTAATAATATCATCATTATTCATCGTTCCACTTGCACAGGTGGTGGTGGAGGAGGCGGAAAAGGTTGTCTCTGTTGTGGTTGTTGGTTCTGTTCTTGCTGTCTCACTAAAGCTTCTACCATCCTTTCTAACCGATCCAGCCTAGCATTAGAAGGTTCAGTCTCATCTACATTCCTTGCATTAGTCTCCTCCATTCGTCTATAGAACCCATAAAAATACAACATTTCATTCTCAACATAATGTTTCCCCTACTGTCTCTTCATTTACAGTTCTTGCTTCTCATATTCAGAAACACACACACACATGCACATATGCTCATGCCATGCTCTAGTTCTTTTCTAATGTACCCTACAGCTCTTATGGACACGTGTGTGGGTAAGTTAACTCGTGCGCTCTGATACCATTCTGTCACGACCCAAACCCGCCCCTAAAAGTTTGGCATCGTAACCGGCCAGTAATCCTAGATTACCACAGGCCTTACCGTACAAACCATAATTAATCGGGGCTCGCGGAAGCGAAATAAGAAACTACAATAGTCCAAAGAGCTGTGCTTTTATATGAACAAATATTACATGCCAAAATGAGTTAATTACCCACTAACTTACATCACAAGTACCAAAAATCCATATACAAACACGAAACATGTAGGCACATGCCACAATTACATTACAAAACCAAAACTCACTATACGGCCTTCCAGGCCTAGCCCAGCTCGGGGCACCAACTCAGGTAGGCTTTCAAAACGGCGGCTCGGTACGGACTCCGCCTAGGCTTGGCTCCCCGACTGCTCACCTATAAAAAAATACATATATACGGGGGTGAGCTAAAGCCCAGCAAGTAACATTAACGTAAAGGGTTAGAGAACGAATTCCACATATCATATGTCCGTAAAATAAATCATCTTAATCGTAATCATTTCATAACATAACATAATAATGGCATACCCCACAAACATAACATAACAGAACGTCTTCCGACTAGAGTAATCAGTTCCGGATACTGATTAAACACATATCGTCACAATGAAGTGACTCACGAGATCTCGTAAACTAGTCATGGACCCGCATTTTCATGCCGTCCCCCATGACTTGGGACTCTCTATGGACGCCATACTAGATTCGCAAATAGGACATTCGTTCTCAGAAACATTATCATTTCAGAAATCATAACATAGCATAGCATTTTCAGAACATACTTTATAGAACATAACTTTACAGAAATATTACTTACAGTGGTTTTCCAGAACCGGTTGTACGGTCTTCACCTCTTGACCTGCAAATCATCAAATCACATAACTCAAGCCATTTCCTTTCTTCTTTTACATTAATTCATGCTCATAAGTGCCAAATGATGCCATTAACATGCTAAAAACCATGCAAACATCTCCCCAAACTTTTCCTGAAAAAGGTCCTCCGCTCGAGCGCCACTTTGGCCGCTCGAGCGGCCTGAACAACTGCTCAAAACTGCTGGGAGGCCGATTTTCCCGCTCGAGCGGGACTCCCTCCGCTCGAGCGGACTAAGCGAAAAATCTGAATTTCTGGAATTCTCAAACTTCAATCTTCCTTTGCAAATACCCACTCAAAATGATGAAACCAAGTCCCAAATCTTCTTGAAAGCTATTTGATTTAACCATTACAACTTCAAAACAAAACCCATATACATCATACACAAGATCAAACCATGAATTGAGTTGAAAAATTATGAACATGCACATAAAAGCTTCATTCCTTTACATCCATGGAGGTTCTCCCTCAAATTTGCCAAATATGACCAAGACTCATCAATTACTACCATATATGCCCAAATGAAACATATTCCCCCTTCAAGCCACTTAATTATCATGAAATATGCATGAATCAACCCTTACTTCAAGAAATTAGAGAGGCAATTCTTACCTTAATTGAAGAAGCTAGCTTGATTTCCCCTTTTTCTTCTTCTTTCCCTTGTTCTCCCCTTGCTCTCTCTCTCTTTCTCACGAACTCTCTCTTCTCTCTCTCTCCCTTAGATATTTTCTTCTCTTGTTTTTGAGTCAAATGAGTCAACCATCTTATCTCTTAAGTCATATATATCTTAGAAACAAATAAGCCAAACATTTGAGCCAAACAAAGCTTAACGAATCAGACGAAATTCAGTCCTCAATTTATTGTTCCAAATGGTTCTAAAAATTCCCGGTATCACGTAGGCGTGTTCAATTTCATTTCCCGAACCCGTTACAGTCATCAATTTCAGTCCCGAAGTCGTAAGTCCAACAGATATTTTTCTAATTCAAACAGATATTCTTCCATTAATTCACCTAAACATATAATTAATTACCGTTAATTATAACATGCAGTTCGGGGTCATTACACTGACGTCTTTAATCTACTCTGCTATGCAAGCCACCCCAGAAATTGGACTTTGGGAGGCAAGTATTTAACCTACACTAGCTTACAAATACTCAATTGAGGACTTGCAATAACAGAAACCCCATTATACAAAGAGGGCACTGAGAATACCTCTACTGCTACTGCTAACCACAGTGGTCTATCAACCTGATTCACCACCAAAGTCGGTGCAGTACCCAGGAGATTTTAAGCCTTGTGACCTCACAATCTTCCCAACCATATAGTCTTCTTCTAAAGTTAAACACCCAGACCCCTGCAATTTCCTTTCTCTCATACATTGTTCTTAATGAAACCTCCTCATCCAAGGTTAAAGAGAATAGGCCAGGATATTCTTCTCTGAAACAGGTGGTATGACAACATTTATCCAACCAAAACCTAACTCTACTCCCATCCCCAACCTTTAACTGCCAATTATTCAGGTAAAACTGTAGAAATGGGCTATCAGACGTAGCAATATAATTATACCTTTCCATATACTAGAGACACTAGGCCTTATGCAAGAAGTGGGCACCCAATCACTAAAGTCCACCTTATACTTGCTACAGATAACCCCCCTCCATAGTGCATCTTTTTCATATCCAAACCTCCACCACCATTTGATTAGAAGACAGTCATTCATCACTTTTACTCTTCTCAGCCCCAGTCCTCCTTGATCCACACTTTTTGACAAATCAACCCATTTGACCAAGTGTATCCTTCTCCTTACTTCAGACCCCCCCCCCAAAGGAATGAAACTTGCAACCTGTCAATCACTTTCGCTACCCCTTAGGGTAATCTAAGCAAGGATAGATAATATACCGGCAACAATGTAGTTACAGATTTGATTAAAGTTAGCCTCCCTGCATAAGATAAAAGCTTTTCTTTTCCAGCTAGCCAGCCTGCTACGAATCTTGTCCAACACTAGTTTCCAAGTTTGCTTTCTATTAGGATTCGCTCCAAGGGGCAGACCTAGATATTGAATTGGCAGCTTCTTGATTTTGCAATTCAAAATAGATGCAAATCTAGCTAAAGATTCATCTGAAACACCCACTCCACAAACCTGACTCTTATGATAATTAATCCTCAGACCCGACATCACCTTAAAACACCTCAAGATTCTCTTCAAGCTTCTGACCTCCTCCTCTTCAGCCTCACAAAAAAGAATAGAATCATCCGCAAATTGCAGGTGAGACAGCATCACATCATCTGTACCAATTTGCACACCTTTAATAATTTCCATCCGGTATGCTTTGACAGTAACATATTGAGACCTTCAGCCACCAAGTTGAACAGGAAGGGGGACAGTGGGTCACCTTGTCGAAGACCCCTTTGAGGACTAAACTCTTCAGTTGGAGACCCATTTACAAGTACTGAAATTCTAGCCGTGCTAACACACTCCATGATCCATTTCACCTATCTTAATCCAAAACCAAACTTCAGAAGCATAGAGTTTAGAAACCCCAGTTGACTGAATCATACGCTTTCTCAAAATCAAGTTTAATGATCACACCTTTCTTCTTGGATTTTTTCCACCCATCTACCACTTCATTGGCAATCAAACCCCCCCTAGTATGTTCCTCCCTCCTACAAAGGCTGATTAGGTGTCACTAATGATACAGGGTAGTACTTCCTTTAATCTTCTTGACAGGACCTTAGTTAGGACCTTGTAGACTGATCCTACTAAACTTATTGGCCTATATTCTGATAAACCCACAGGGTTTTCCTTTTTAGGAACAAGAGTAATAAATGAGCTATTTAAACCCTTCGCCAATCTGCCATTCCTATAAAATTCCTTCATAAAATTGAAAACTTTCTCCTTTCATCACCTTCCAAAATTTTTGAAAGTATACCATGTTAAAACCATCTGGCCAGGTGCCTTGTTTCCTTCACAATCCTTTACTGCTGCCAGGATTTCTGATTCTGAAAACTCAGTTTCCAACATATCAAAATAAGGACTGTTACTCACTGATGTGAAGAAGCCTCCTAACTTAGGTCTTGACACCCACTCCTCAGAATACTGCTTCTTGAAGTGCTCAAAGACTGCAGATTTCACTAAACTAGGTTCCTCAAGCACTAAACCACCATATGCAATGGATGTTATTTCATTTCTACATTGTCTACCCTTGGCCATCACATGAAAAAATCTGGTATTTCGATCCCCTTTCAAATTCCAATTCAGTCTTGATTTTTGTAACCATGTCCATTCCATCATTCTATGAAATCTCATACCTCTTCACTAGCTGCTCTGCTTCTAGCTTTGTCATGCTAGTCCAGCTCTCTACTTTCTGCTTGAAGATCAAGGTTATGAACTTCCTCCTCTACTGCTTTCAATTTGTTAGGCACCGACCCATACACCTCCTTATTCCATTGCCGAAGAGCTAATTCCAAATCCTTCAATTTTTTCTGTAATATGAATCCAGCCCAACCATTAGTCTCTAACTCCTTCCAAACTTTAACCACAAAAGAGGAGAAATTTTGATGTAGACACCAAACATTTAGAAACCGGAACAGCTTTGGGCCCCAGCCCCTTTCATCTTCCATCAAGAGTAGTGGACTATGATCTGAGATAAGCCTAAGTAATCCCCATAATTTTAATTGAAAACCCTCCAACCATCTTGGATCCACCAACACCCTATCTATCCTACTCCATTTCCCCCCATCCCTGGAATTACACCATGTGAACTTTCTTCCTAATAAAGGTAGATCTTGTACTTCACTATTCTCAATGAACTCATTAAGCTCAGTCATACCCCTCTCTCTTCTGGAACAGCCTTTTCACTCACCAATATGTCTAATTTCATTAAAATCCCCACACAGATACCAAGGTTTAGGAAAACCTTGTTTCAGCTTAAGCAAACTATCCCAAAGCTTTCCTCTACCACCCACATCATTCGATGTATAGATATTCAGTAAAACACACTCAAAATAATTAAATATTGTACCTGATAAGAGTATGAACCTTCTACTACTACAGCAAGCACCAAGCTGAAATACCTCAGGGTCCCATATACATAGCAATCCTCCAACTGTACCTTCAGAATCCACTGACATGAACTCCATTCTAGTCCTTACTCACATTTCTCTGACTACTCTTTCTGTAATAGCAGTTTTTTTTGTTTCTTGAATCAACACTATATCAACATTTTTGTCCTTCACCAACTTCCGTATCTTTCCCCTCTTCTCTTGCCTTCCAATTCCTCTAATATTCCAAATCAGTATCTTCATAAGAAAACATTATAAGGCTCCAATGAAATCCCACCTCCACAAACACCCTATGCAATTGCCCCATTATCCCCCACAAGCTTCTCCTTATCATTCTTTTCCAGTTCCACTATTTTGCTAAGAATTTTCTCTTCTGTTCCATTATACTCTAGACCCAATATTTTACCCAACTGTATTGTTGCTTCAGCTTCATTAATGATTCTTGTTTCTCCATCATTCCCCTTTTTCAATAAATGTCGATAGTGAGGCTTCTATAGCTGTTGCTCTCAGCAGGGCATCTTTTGGAGCTGGTTTACTTGTTGAAGCACCCTTATGTCCATATCTCCTCACAAGATCAAAAAAGCCCCTTCTCTGAGGTTGCTGCCGACAATGGGATTTTTTACTCCATTTCTTCTTCCGTTTCAACTTTGTATTTGCATCACTCTTACTATTATTTATTTGGGCTTTTAATCCACTTAGCTCACTAGGCCCATTTTGTGAAAAAGAAAGCCCACTCCAAGCATTAGGCCCCTGATTCAGATCCAACTGCACTTCTAAGTTCACTCCGGACTGAAGCAAAGCAGACCTACTTAAGCTTTGCATAAAACCAGGCGTGAATACTTGATCATCACAATTCTGACCCTGTTCTGCACAGCTGAAATTTGGCTCACCTACTGCCATCTCGAGCTCTGCCCCACTCTTCTACTAGACTCTGCAACTACTGTTTCACTCCTCTCGTGCACCTCTTGTTCCACCCCAACTCTATTCAGTGGTCCATTTGTTATGTCCCCTGTTGCCATGCCATCATTGCTTCCAAATACCTTTGCTGACTCAGCTGCCCTGTCATCAGAATCGTCTCCGTTCCTGCTTCTTTCCTCCATAGACTTACCTACCAGTTCATTTGCACTGTACACATCATCTAAGTGCATATGCTTCTTACAAACACAGGTCTCTTTGATTGTTTGGACAACTACCCTCTGTTCTTCACACACTCGAACGGGGTAGAGCACTCATTTACACTCCATATTTATCATGTTATTTATTGGCTCCATACATTTAGTGGAGATCTTTATCTTTCCACAGTTGAACAATTGTGGATGGCTTACCTCTTCCTCAGTGCTAAGAATCTCCCCCCATAAATTCCAAATCCTATGTAAATTGGTTCTATTCCACAAGTTTAAAGGGACTCCATAGCAACTTAACCACACACACCGTTCTTGTTGTAGCACTTTCCCTGCATCCCTTGTGACTACCTCTTCACACCAGTCCCCAAACATCTCATTTACATCTTTCATTTTTAATTCCATCTCCTCTTTTGAATTGAAAGACAATATCAGGTCCCGTCCTCCACCCTTCCTCACCATAACTTCCTTCATTCCTCTAGCTTCAAGTTCCATCTTCATGTTAACAGTTGCAAACTTCGATTTCAAACGTAGAATCAAACTCTCATATAGCCATCCATTGCCTATTTCCTCAGCCTTTACTGTAACAGTCCCCATTTCACCAGTATTTCCCCCTTTTACTACCTGCACATACGATTTCTGACCCACATACTGATTCATTCCTTTACCTAAGTCATGCCATTGTGGCCTTTGTACTCCTTGTCTCTTTGCCTGTGGCTGCGTATAGCCTTTCTCTTGCTTCTCCCTACCAAAGTCAGCACTTTTTACAACTAGTACCTTATCATCTACCCACAAACCATTAGCTTTTTGCACTGTGACATTTGCTGCTACTTGACAACTAAATCGCACAAAGCCAAATCTGGAGACAATTATTCTTCTTCTCTTTTATGGAATGAAGACATCATTCACCACTCCAAACTTCTTAAACAGGTTGAACAGGCCCTTAGGATCCATACTTTGCGGCAGGTTATCCACAAACAGTGTGTAAATACCTGGATGATTATCAACTCTCCTTGATCCATGCCCCCCTCTTCGCTTCACAGCGGGGATCCAACCTCCTCGATCCATGAGGCTCAAATCTACAAATGCTAGACCTTAAAGAAATGATAAATTTTTTTACACAATACTTATAGGTGTGAGATTTACATCATATGCGTCAAGCATCATTGATCTGTTTTCTATTTGAAAGGTGTAGATATGGTTCTTAAAACAGTAGGACAAGGTTGGTAGTTTTAATCATTCCTTCTTAAACAAGTGTGGCAATTCTAATCGGCACGTAAATCATCTGTTGACTATCTTTTGATGTTTTACTTTTTGCCCTTTTTGATAGCTCCAACATTAATTCAATGAAAAGGGTCTAAGTGGAACATGTTATTCTTCTGGAACTCTTTCGTTTTGAACCGAGACGCTATTAGTCCTTCTAAAGCAGTGATTGATTGGCAGTCTTTTTATCTTCAATTTCTTTACCAAAAGCAACGAAATGGAAACATTGAAAATAGTAGATTTGTCCTTTTTCAACGAAAAAGTTTTGGATAAATTATCAACACTGTTTAAAGTTTGTTTGAAATATAAGTTGTTTTTGTGATTTTAGAAATTATAAATATCTTTTTATTAGAATTTTTTATTTAATAAAAAAAATAAAATTTTTAATTATTCTTCTATACAGTAACAAAATGATCTAAATTATTAACTGAAATATATTTATGATAACATTAAAAAGTGTTAATTGATTTCATTATTTATTAATAAAGAGGATAATTTATTATGCAATTTAAAACTTAAAGGGAAATGATATAATTTTCAAAACCATAAAGAGCAATCTGTATGCTAAGCAAACTTTAGGGCGGTGTAATTGTAATTTACCAAGAAGTTTATTTTTTTTATTTTTTATTATTTTGGATAAATTACAGATATACTCCCTAAAGTTTGCTTAAAATACGATTTGCCTCCTGTGATTATGAAAATTACATTCAGCCATTTTAAATTTTAAATTTTATAAAAAATGACCAATTTTAGTAATAAATTATTAAGCTAATTAATAATTTTTGATGATGTCATAAATTTATTTCAATTAATATTTGAGCTAATTTTATTATTGTATAGGAGAGCAGCTAGGAATTTTATTTTTTTTAATTAGTTCTGTTAATAAAAAATTCAAATAAGAGAGTATTGTAATTTTGTAAATCACAGGAGACAATCTGTATTTTAAACAAATCTCAAAAAATATTTTTATAATTTAATTTCTTCCTTCTTCTTTTTTTCTTTTATTTTTCCTAAAGAAGGATTGTCAAGTTCTATTTTTAAGGCCCACTACAAGTTATCCATTATTGTCTTCTTATGATTATGCCATATAAAATTGCGGCGTTTTCACTCAAAAGAAGTTGATAAGATTTTGACTTTTTTGCATAAAACCAAAAAATTAAAGGGAAGAAAAAATCAACCACTGATTGTCAAATTTTGTTTCAAATGTTTTCACTGCCTTAAATTATATCTGAATTAGATATTTTATGCCGCACGAGATTTCCTATATAATTTTTGTAAATTATCTTTGGAGATTTTTACATTTTACAATTCGAAATGCATTGGGGACAGGAAGACGGAGGTTTTTGGTATAGTAGATCCATGACCTTCTAGATGTGAAGCATGTGAACTATTTATTTGATTGAACTTTTTATTTTTATTTTTATTTTTAATATTCAATTGAATTAAAAAAAAAAAAAAGCAAATAATTATATCATACTTTATTTAGACACGCATATAACTGTTGTGAAGGATTGGATAATACAGCAAAAATAGGTAGAGATTGAAGTTGGAAAGCAATGCATAAGCCTAATTTTTGCAAATATCAAAGATTAATACCTAAATATCAATGAGATAACTTACCAAATTAATGAAGAATATTCCTATTTATACGCGGGAAAAAAGAATTGGCTTCATATAATTTCTAGTGAAACTAGAGTACTAGCTAGTAATATTAAAAAAACACACACACACACACACAAAAATAGCTAGTAATATTAAATACGTTCCATACTATTAGCATTTCTCGATTGAATAATAATCAATATTTTTCATGCTTTATATATATAGCACAACATATCCATATTTATCTCAAATTCTATTCTTTTGAGGTCGAAAGGATAATAATAATTGAAAAATCATATTATCCCAATGTATCTGTCTATCATCCACCTTACTTATTTGTGTAAGTGTCATTTATTTATTCACCTATTTGTCCATATATTACCTATCTGTTCACCTAATCAACTTATCTATTCATATCATTACCACCGCGTACCGTCATTGGCCCACTTTCGATGATTTTTCTAGTGAACTTTTCGGCAATTTTTTCAGTGATGACAAATTTTCCAGTGACTTGTCGGTGGTGGCGGTTCGACAGTGGTCTAGCAACAGTAGGGTCAAATTTAAAAAAAAAAAAAAATTCAAAACAATAATTTGTTCTTCTCACTAAATAATTTCATTAAACATGTCATTATAACAAAAAAGATTAAACCTTAGACCAAATAACATATGACACATTTGTGTGGATTTTTCACCATCTCTTTATTTATTTTAGCAATACTAGAGATCCCAAAAAAATAAAAAAATAAAGAAAGAAATATCAAATATTCTATAAAATATTCACATAGGTGTGAGACTTACATAACACTCATGTGAATATTATGTAAAATATTTAATAATTTATTTGGGTCTAGCATTTTTTATTTATTTTATAGTCTCCAACTGTGTTCGTATCCATAGTTACACCCTTACGTATGTCACAACAAATATAAAATTTATTTATTATTATGTAAATTTATCTATATCCACGTTACAGTAGTACATATGTCACAACAAAATCTAGATTTCTGTATTCATGGACTGTAAGCTGAATATGCCTACGTTATAAGAGTAGCGTTGTTGAATATGGCATCCATGTATTATTTTATGGGATAAATGCATCCCAGTGGGATTTTTTTTATTATTTTTTTTTTTAAAAAAAAAAAAGAGGGTAAATTAGTCTCACATCTTATGAGATTTTTTTTTAATATAGATTTTCTTATCACATCTAAAAAATTATATTTCCTTCTTGAGATTTGTAAATTTATTACAAATTACCTCCTAAATTACTGATGTCACGTTCTAAAATTTTCTAAATGATCATCTTACTCTCTTTTCTACCATTTCTTCTTTCTATCATCATGATTACATTCTATAACTTTCCATCGTTAAATTTTACCTGAGCATATTCTTATTTTGCGATGATACATAAACATAAATTTTATACAAAATTTTCAAACACGAAACAAAACACCCATAAACATGATTTATATTTACAACAATATCACTATCAAAATATTTTTATGATATTTTTTGTATAAATTTTTATTTATGAATATAATTTTTCATTTTTATTTCCACCATTATATCTAGATTAGATCAATTTCTTTTAGATATATTTAAAAAGTATAAAATTTATACAAAAAAAATTTTAAAAAAATTCATTGAATACAACAAAATAAAAATGTATTGAATTTTTATATTTTTATATATATATATATATATTTTTATTAGGTGAATTTAAAAAAATCACAAAATATTATACTTCTTAAGTATATCTAGATTAGGTGTATTTTAAAAAATAAAAAAAAATTATTTAAAATATTAAAAAAATTCAGTAAAAATAAAAAACTACAAAAAAAAAATAATAAATAAATAAATAAATAAAACTCAATTTTTTGTGCGAGTTAAACCAAAGAAGATGATTGTTACTTCCCTTGAAATGACATGAACAAAATATCTATATTATTTTATTATTTTATATTTATAAAAGCTATGAGATAAGTATGTCATTTTAATCTAATAAGAGGGTAGGTATAACTTTCCAAATATGAGGGGGAGATCTATATTAACCAGAATCTCAGGGGTGTCAATTTCCCTCCAAAAAAATTACAAATTCATGAAAAAATTTACATTTTTAATTATTAATATTTATAATTTTTTTACGCTAATTTATAATTAATTTTAAAAAGTTAGACTGATTTGATATTTTTCCTTATTTTTGTACTATTTGGAATGCTTCTACTTTGGATAAGATCTCTTTTGCTTGAAACCCACCACCACGAACCCCCCCCCCCCCCCAAAAAAAAAAAAAAAAAAAAAAAAAAAAACCAGTTTATTGTGTATTTTTTTTCCCCATAACCAGTTTATTGTGTATTTTTTTTTCCCCATAAATATTACAAATTTTTGTAGCAAATATTAACCAATTTAGTGATAGTGTGATGATAATGTGATATTAGATATTTTTTGTTATAACAATTGTGATACAATTATGTACTTTTATGATAGTATTATTTATTTATTTATTTAATTATTTTTATGAAAATGTTACTCAATCATAATAGATTATATCATATTCCAAATTATTGAGCAATAAAAAAATAAAAAACTAAAAGAAGGTGTAACATTATCTTAAAAATACATCAAAAAAATAAAATAAAATAAATATCATATTAATTTCACTTTAGAAACTGAGATACAAGCATTAAGCAATGGTTAGGATAGCTGCAAATTAGAAGGGGGAATAATTAATGGTTGGTAACAGAAAAGACATAAGAAAAAGAGCAAATAGAGGGTATTTTGGACATTTCATTGCAAAAATTAACAATGTCTAAGGAAAAGTTAACAGAATGGGGCATTTGTATATTATCAGCTAAAGTAAAGGAGGTCAATGCAATTTTTCAAAATTATAAGGGAGGTCTCTGTAATTGTCAGAAATCACAAGGGAGGCAAGTGTAATTTATCCTAAAATTTTCAAATAAAAGAGAATTATAATAGAACTTTTTGTTTTTTTTTTTTTTACCTTGAGTCTCTTTGGAAGTAGCTTTTCAATGGCTTTTGATTAAAATATAAGATGAAAAAATCAACATATTTGTCAATGACTTAAAGAAAAATATATAAAATGCAATGAGGTTTTTTTTTTTTTTTTTTGTTTCCTTCCTAGACTTGCCCCAGACCCGCCATTATAACTGATGAGTTGAATTTTTTTTTTTTTTTTGACATTTTAACTAAAGGGTAACTTACTGATAAGTCTTATACACAAAGTTCAAAATCCATTTAGTCCTAAAACAAAATATTTGCACCAATTAATCTTATATATTTTTAATTGTTACCAAAAAATCTTATTTTAAAAAAAAAAAGACGCTCCTACATCCCATCACCGTCGGACTTCCATCAGACGATTATTGGAGACTCGTTAGAATATTCAAGATCACTGGAAAGTTGTCGAAATATCATCGAAAATTCGCCAGAGTATCGATGGAAAGTTTTGAACGTCACCGGAAGTCGTTGGAATGTCTAGAATATTCACTGAAAATCAAGATATCGCCGGAGACTCATCGGTATGTCTAGAATGTTGCCCAAAAAAGAAGAATAATAAATTGGAAAATTAAAGTGAAAAAACATAACAAAATAAGCTAAATATTGATAAATTGAAAGAAGAAAAGAAACCTAAGAACAATAAACAACAACAGTGAAAAAAACATATGTTATTTTTAATTTTTGTAGGGTTTAAACAAATAATTTCTAATATTGATCAAACTGAAAAGTAAGCTTTGAAACTATAAAATGTTGCAGTTTCAGTTTCAAAGTATGATTCTATTAAGTATTTATCCTTATTAATCAAACTGAAAAAATATGTTATGAAACTGTATAATTTTACAATTCTAAAGAAAGTTATGAAACTACAAAATTTTATAGTTGTAAAGAATGATTCAATTTAACACCAAAAAAATTGAAACTGTAAAATTTTATAGCTTTCACCACCTGTAATTAAAATTTATAAACAACTTGTTCAGAACTTAAAAATTTTCTTTATTATAACATGAAAATAGAAGTATATAGTACAAAAAAAAAAGGTATTAAAGCTGAGAGATCGAAGGAAAGAGACAGATATAAAGAGATGCTTGTACTCCGACAACTATTTTTTCGTTTAGATCTAGCCGGATCTAATGTAGATATACTTAGATCTGATGTATCTACATCAGATTTAAATAGATCTACTCATCTTCTTCGTCGAAAACTCAACCCTTTCGCCATCGGTGAGCATGAAATAAGGAGTTGGTACTCGATGGTTGCCCGTGAACCCCAATTAATGGTGGTTGCTGATCGCCGATAACTGTAAATTAGAAAGAGAAAGAAAGAAATGAAAGTGTGATTGTGGTCGTCGCCGATATAAGAGAGAGAGAGATACAAAGAAGAAGTAAGGTGTAACGAAAGATGAGAAGATAAATGGGTATAGAACTTTTGAATTTATCTAAAAGATTTTAGGATTAAATAGAATACACATTTTTTAAAAAGGACTTATAGATAATTTATCCTTAACTAAAATAGTCATTTGTCAAATAGGCCCATTGTATATAACAAAAGAATCATATTCATCTTGGTGTTTTATAAAAACTGTTACAATAGATGCAAGTAATCATCTCATATATGTTACCAATATTATGATGGGAGTCTATTGGGAGTAAATTTCAAAATTAATATTATAATAATCATATTTGTATTTTAAAAATTATCTGTCATCTCATTTATCATTATTATAGTAGTTTAATTAATTGTAGTTGTCATGTGACTCATATATATTATCAATGCAGTGGTAGCATATAAAATAAAAAAATATTTTTTTACTAAATGACCATCATATATAATAGTAATAAAAATTTATTAAACATAAAATAATTTTTGATAACCACATCTTTCATGAGTATGTGAGAAAAAGTAATTAGGAGATTTCCATTAACCTTACCTTGGGGTGCCATTACTGGGTAATATACATGCAAAGAACAAACAAACTATAAAGAATTGTAGAAAAATACATGTAAGAGATTTTTTTGTGAAGTTTAGGAGGGACCAGGCTCGACTTTGAGATTTTTGAGGCCTAAAGTTGATAATTAACTGATAAATTTCTAAGACCCTTCATATATTTTTTTTTCATTAAATGAAAAAAAAATAAAAATTTGAAGGTAAAAGATAAAAGATTTGTATCAAAATTACAAAAAAATACTTAGTATTACATTACAACAACTAATAAGTATCGTTTGATTCTCGTTCTTCTTACATTTTTAGAAGCAAATAAATCAATCATACTTGCATAATATAGTTTTTTTGCAAAATCATTTTCAATGGATAACAATACCAATTATTTTAAATGGACCTTTCAATTTTTTAATGAGTCAATTTATTTTAAATTAGTTTGAGCCTTCCTTAATTTTTTTTTGGACTTAAAAACATACCTAATATATTACACTAAACTATAATAGGAGGGGCCTTTTTTGGGTCTATTGTCAATGGATAACAATGCTAATTTTTTTGAATGGCCTCTCAATTTTTGAATAGGTCAACTTATTTTAAGTTAGTTTGGGCTTTCTTCAAAATTTTTTTTTTTTTGGACTAAAAACATACCTAATATATTACACTAAATTATAATAGGAGGGGCTCCTTTTTTAGTCTATTTTGAGGGGTCCTAGGCCATGGCCTAATGGGCTCATGCCTAGTGTCATGTCCCGCCAAATTACTTGTAGATATTTATAGATCCTTCTAGATACATATATTCTAGAATAGTTCTAGAATAGTCTACTAAGATGTAGTAGGAGGAAGTGTCTAGAACACTCTCCATCCTTATAGTTCTATAGTATTCTTTGTAGCCTATAAAAGAGGGAGGGCCTCATTTGCCCAAACCATCCAAGTGTAATCCAAAGCATTCAAGCAATACAAGTACTACAAGAGAAAGCACCTTTGGCGACTGAAAAATCACATTTGGTCGCTGAAAGTATAAGTTTTGGCGACTAAAAATGTATTAGTAGCCAAAAGTAAAAATTTTTGGCAACTAAAAAAATTTAGTAGCCAAAAGTATAGGTTTTGGCGACTAAACATCTGTTTGGTCGCCGATATATGGCTTTTACCGACTAAAAAAATTTTAATAGCCAAAAGTAAGGCCTTTTGGCGACTAAAAAAAATTTAATAGCCAAAAGTGAGGCATTCGGAAACTAAAAATCTGTTTGGTCGCCAAAAGTGAGGCTTTTACAGACTAAAAAAATTTTAGTAGCCAAAAGTAAGGCCCTTTGGCGACTAAAAAAAATTAGTAGCCAAAAGTGAGGCTTTTTGGCGACTAAAAAGAAGTTTAGTCGCCAAAAGTGGTAATTTTAGCATGGGAAATTTTTTTTTAAGGACTAAAAAATAATTAGTAGCCAAAAGTATAGAATTGGCGACAAAAATTATGTTTAGTCGCCAAAAGTGGTCTCTTTTTTTTTTTTACTAAATAATTTATTTTTACATAAATTATGTTCAATAAAAAATAATTATGTTTATATATATACTTTTATATTAATACGGGTCTAAGTACTATATAAATAATATATGTTGCATATATAATCATATGGTGTTATGGAGGCGTAGTGGAAAGAGTGTGATGTATAAGATTTATGGTGTGGGAGGTTGATGGTTCAAATCTCCACAAGAGCAGAGTGTAATTTTTTTTTTTCACGAATGAACTTTCGACGTCGCCGATTCCTTCAGTATTGGCAACTAAAACATTAGTCGGTAAATGTATAATTTAAAAAAATATAATTGACTATTGGCGACTAAAAAATTGGTCGGTAAATGTATGTTTTAAAAAATTTATTGACTATTGATGACCAAAGTTTTGGTCGCTAAGCTTTATTTTGGCGACAAAAAATTTTTAGTCGTCATTTTTCTCGATCATCTTCCGCGACCAACCAGCGACTAAAAAATTTAGTCGGGGAAACTAAAAAATCGATTTTGGCGACTAAAATTAACTTTTTGCGAACTAAAAATTTAGTTGCCAAATGTGTTTTTTCTTGTAGGGAAGCAAGCATTCTCCAAGAGCTCTCTCTCTAACTTTCCCTAAGCTTTCTGTTGTGTGTGAATCTTTCCTAGCTCTCTTCTAAGAAGGTTTACTTAGGTGCAAGCAAGGCTTGCATAAGTATCTAAGGCCGCACGGTTGGCTTGAAAAAACCAAGGCCGTGACACTAGGGCCGGCCTAGGAGGGGCCATAGCCCTCCTTGTACCCCCAGTCTGCCAATGGATAATTTTAAAGACAATTGCAGTAAAATAGTATTAACATCAAATATTTATTTATTTTTCATAATTTTATTTGTGAATGATTTTTTTTTTTTTTAAATAAACAAACAAACACACAAATAAATAAAAAAAAACCCTAAATATTTATGACAATCCTACCCTCAAATGTTAACAAGGCACTCCTTTTATTCATGTCGAAATTACCCTTCATATTAGGGTGATCCATTGACCATGGATATTAATGTCTTTTGAGTAAATAATTATACAATGTTGTCATGCCTCAAGCAATGGATATTAATGTCTGTTCAGTAAATAATTATACAATGTTGTCATGCCTCAAGCATATCTCAATCATGATAACGTCTTTTCAGTGAACAATTATTCAATGTCATCACTGAAATTTTCTTTTCAGTGAACAATTATTCAATGTCATCAATGAAATTTTCCTAATCAACATCCTAATCATTCATTCGTATAACATGTATGGCCTTTTTTGGCAAGAAATTAAAAGTAATTTCTTTTAACTTTTTTAATCTCTTTTCGGTTACATTTTCTATCTATTCTCTGACACTTTTTTTTTTTTTAAAAAAGAAAAACTAAAAACAATCAAAATTTTATTTTTTAATCTACTTTCCAAAATAATCCATATATGACATCTTGTTCGTGGGCATGGAGAGACTGTCAAATCTATTAGATATTGTTTCGAGCTCATCTCGTTAATCTAAATCGTTTGTATTGCAAAATTTCATCAAACATATCATTAATGAAGAAAATTAGGTTAATTAGACATATATAATTCTATGATCAAATTCTAACTTTTTAAAATACATTATTAAAATTATTCTAATCATTTTTTCTTTTAAAAACAAATGTGGTCTCATTTTGAAGTTTTTAGTTAATTTGATTTTTTTATAAATAATTTGTTCAACGAACCCTATAATATAAAATTTCAAATCAACAATATAGGCTCAAGATAAGATCCCATGGACCGTCATAAAACCGTGCGGTGCCTATAAGACACAACACGCTTCCAATTCCTTTTTTGGGGAATGGCTAAAGTTAAAACATTAATTCAAAGGCTTGGTTTGGAAACTAAAGTTAAAAGCAAAAACTAAAAAAAAGACATTGAACAATTACAATCACATCACATTTTTCACATAATAAAATAAATAAATGAAAAAAAAGAACTATTAAACTAATTACAATCACATTAAAAAAAAAGAATTATTCAACTAATTATAATCACATTTTTCTCTTTGTGAGTGTTTATACTTATCTAACTTCAATTATAATCAAATTATAATTTTTTATTCGCTAGACAAATCATAAATATTTTTATGCGCTGTCTAACTACAATATTAAAACAGTAAAAAAGAAAAGTCAAAAAGGAGAAAATAAAAAAGACTTACTATTTGCATACGTGGTCACTGAAGTTGAAAGTGTAGAAGTGAGAAGTCAAGAAGAAAAAACAAAAGGAGACTCACTATTTGCAATAGATATGTGAAAAGTTAAAAAGTGTGTGTATTGGAGAAGTTAAAAAACTTGGAAGAATTTAATAAGTGCTAAGTTTTTTTTAAAAAAAATATTTCAAAAAAAATTAAGAAATTCACGGTCAGATATTGGAACTGCCACAAACTTGTGGGTTAGAGATAGATATAAATAAAGATAGATATAGATATAGATATTTATTTTGTTTTAATTTTTTTTAATATAAAAAGATTTGTTTTGTAAATGTACTACAGTATTATGAGAGAAGTCAAAAAGTTTTGTGGATTGAGAGAAGTTAATAAATGCTGAGCTTAATTTTCTTAAAAAAAATTAGAAAATTAGGATTGACATATTGAAACTCCCACAGCCCTTGAGGTTAAAAACCCCTTTTGCTAATATAGATTCAGCCTATCCCGCCCGTGTGTCTAGTGCACAGGATTATAATTATTTATATTTATTTCAGATTTTTTTTTTAATATATAAATATGTTTTTTTAAGATTTTTTATAAAAATAATTTAACAATCTTATCACCTAGCCATAGTGTATGGGAGAAGTTGAAAAGGGTACTACAGTAACTATACACGGATTGTATCTATAATATTTGTATAAGGGGATTTTAAATGCTGATCAGGAAATTTTGACCAAATCAACATATGCAGGCATGTGGAAAGGCATGTGGATTGAAAAAAGTTAATAAATCCTGTTCAGGGGATTTTGACCAAATCAATAAATGCTGAGTTTTTTTTTAAATAAAAATAAAAAATTTAGAAAATTCAAATTGGGATATTGAAACTCCCACAGGCCTTGGGGTTAAAAACCCCATTTGCCTTAATAATAGTATAGATAGCCTATCACCGTGCTATGCACGGGATAATTATAGATATTTATATTTGTTTTAATTTTTTTTAAATATATAATTGATGTTTTTAAGATTTTTTATAAAAATAATTTAACAATCTTATCACTAACCATAGTGTACAGGAGAAATTAAAAAGGCTACTGCAGTAACTATGCACGGGCTGTATCTATAATTATTTGTATGAGGGGATGTTAAATGCTAATCAAAGATTTTGACCAAATCAACAAATGTAGGCATGTGGATTGGAAAAAATTAATAAATGATGATCATGGAATTTTAACCAAATCAATAAATGCTGAGGTTTTTTTTTTTTTTTTTTAATCAAAAATTTAGAAAATTAGGATTGAGAGATTAGAGCTCCCACAAGGCTTGGGGTTTAAAAATCTCATTTTCCTTAATATATTTACAATTAACTATATATGTGAATTGCGATTTTTAAATGTTTTTTTTTTTAAATGTCTTCTTTTTTTCCTTTTTTATATTATATTAAAGTTTAATATTTTGATAATAATCATATGTGTTGAACTTTTCCAAGAATTAAATGTCTTTTTTTTATTATTATATTATATTAAAATTTAATATTTTGATAATAATCATATGTGTTGAATTTTTCAAGAAATTTTTTTTATGCTTGTTCTTAATGCATTAATATTTTGATAATAATCATATGTGTTGGAACTTTTCAAAGAATTCATGTGTTGGATTTCAAAGAATTTTTTTTTATACTTGTTTTTAATGCATTAAAGTATTATTATGAGGATAAGACTTGGGGTTGGAAGAAGTTAATAAATACTAAGTTTTTTTTTTTTTTTTTAAATCAAAAAATCAGGAAATTTAGATTGGGAGATTGGAGCTCCCACAAAGCTTTGGGTTAAATACCCATTTTGCTTAATATATAGTATAGATAGATAGATAATATATAATATAATATATATATATAATATATATAGATTATAAGATAAGAGAATAAAGAGCTATCTTTTATAATGGAGAAGATCTTATAAAAAAAACGTGTTGACATGAATGCCCTCATATTTTATTATGTTTACAATTATCTATATATGTGAATTGTGATTTTTAAATATTTTTTTTTTTTAAATGTCTTCTTTTTTTTCTTTTTATATTATATTAAAGTTTAATATTTTCATAATAATCATATGTGTTGGATTTTTCAATGAATTAAATATCTTTTTTTTATTAGATTATATTAAAGTTTAATATTTTGATAATAATCATATGTGTTAGACTTTTCAAGAATTTTTTTTTATGTTTGTTCTTAATGCATTAAAGTGTTATTATGAGGGATAATAATCATATGTGTTAGGACTTTTTAAGGAATTCATATGTGTTGGATTTCAAAGAATTTTTTTTTATGCTTGTTCTTAATGCATTAAAGTGTTATTATGAGGGTAAGACTTGGGAGATGTTAATAAATGCTAAGATTTTTTTTTTTAAATCAAAAAATTAAGAAATTTAGATTGGGAGATTGGAACTCCCACAAGACTTGGGGTTAAAAACTCCCTTTTACTTAATATATAGTATAGATTAACATCAAATATTTATTTATTTTTCATAATTTTATTTGTGAATGATTTTTTTTTTTTTTAAATAAACAAACAAACACACAAATAAAAAAAAAAAAAAATCCTAAATATTTATGACAATCCTACCCTCAAATGTTAACAAGGCACTCCTTTTATTCATGTCGAAATTACCCTTCATATTAGGGTGATCCATTGACCGTGGATATTAATGTCTATTCAGTAAATAATTATACAATGTTGTCATGCCTCAAGCATATCTCAATCATGATAACGTCTTTTCAGTGAACAATTATTCAATGTCATGAATGAAATTTTCCTAATGAACATCCTAATCATTCATTTGTAGCCTTTTTTTGGCAAGAAATTAAAAGTAACTTCTTTTAACTTTTTTAATCTCTTTTCGGTTACATTTTCTATCTATTCTGACACTTTTTTTTTTTAAAAGAAAAACTAAAATCAATCAAAAATTTATTTTTTAATCTACTTTCCAAAATAATCCATATATGACATCTTGTTTGTGGGCATGGGAGACTGTGAAATCTATTAGATATTGTTTCGAGCTCATCTCGTTAATCTAAATCGTTTGTATTGTAAAATTTCATCAAACATATCATTCATGAAAAAAATTAGGTTAATCAGACATATATAATTGTATGATCAAATTCCAACTTTTTAAAATACATTATTAAAATTATTCTAATCATTTTTTTGTTTTAAAAACAAATGTGGTCTCATTTTGAAGTTTTTAGTTAATTTGATTTTTTATAAATAATTTGTTCGACGAACTCTATAATATAAAATTTCAAATCAACAATATAGGCTCAAGATAAGATCCCATGGGCCATCATAAAACCGTGCGGTGCCTATAAGGCACAACACGCTTCCAATTCCTTTTTTGGAGAATGGCTAAAGTTAAAACATTAATTCAAAGGCTTGGTTTGGAAACTTTGTTTTGGAAACTAAAGTTAAAAGCAAAAACTAAAAAAATAACTTTTAATCCGGTTGTGAAAATAAGCCAAATAGTCAATTTCCAAATCTACCTTGAATATCTACACAAATGAATGATTGACTTGTGATTGTGCCAAATACAATAAGCCCCAAACAATTTTTTGGTTTTTTGCAGGGTAGGGCTTGAATTCTGCAGCACTGCCAAAATTGATGAATCACTGACAAAACTCTCTATCCCTCTCTCAAACCAGGTGTTCATGTTGGGTGCAAAGAAGAAAGACTCCACGATCAGTGTTCTGTTTTCAAGCAGTGGAACAAACAATGTGCGCTCACAAAACCCTAATGCACCACAATAATACAACTATAATCGTTAAACAACAGACCCAAAAAAACAAAAAAACAAAAAAAACAGAGTTAAATTTCGTGTTTTTTCTCTTTCTATAAATTACCAGTTTTCATTTTTTCTGCCACAAATGATCCAGTCAATAAGAATTCAGATATAAGCAGTCACATAAAAAACGATGGAAAGAAAACATGTTCATTTCAAGTTTCCAAGAAACCGGTCATCCTGAAAATTGAATCCCGAACTTGGCTCAAATCCCTTCCCTTGAGAGTCCTCCCCTTTCCACTGCACACCGAGAATGCCATTTTTCCCTCGTAAATCCGCCGACCCAATATCACATGTGGCGGCACAACCTCTCCTCCATCGTCGTCGTCGTCGTCAAAGAAATCCGATTCCACGCGCTGAAACCTTGAATTCCCAGAGACCTTTTCCGGAATATTCACAGGAACATAATTATTTTTCTTCTTCCTCTGCTTGGGCTTTGTATTTCCCGGAACCCGGGAATTCAAATGACCTGAAAAGCCACACTTATTAGTGTCGTCATGGTCATCCCCTTCAACATTTTCCGGGAAAATGACCTCGGATTCCTGGATTTCTTTTTCCATGGAAAAATGGAGTGGGAATTTAGAGGGACGAATGGGTTTGTAGAGTTTAATAGAGGATGAGGAATTGGAAGAAAGGTGAGGAATGGAGTGGGAATTTATAGGGAAGGCTGGGTTTGGTTTTGCCTCTTTTATCCATTCAAAGGAAAATGTAACGTATAGGCTTTAAATTTTCAAATAAGCAAATGATTAAATATTTTAATGAGTATGAGTCTATAAAATTATGAAGCGACACAATACGTTTAATTCTTTGTTTGGTAAAATATTTAACATCTTTAATATTATTCCTTTTCAAAATAAACCATCAAGTACTCTCTCTCTACAACCCCCAAACTCACCCACATCCAGTACTCTCTCTTTGTCTAAAATTCCTAGTTTTCTCTCTCTAAAACCCTCGGCTGCTACTGTCTCGGTTGCTACTGTCTCCTCCACCACCACCGTCCCAAAATCATTGTCATTCGGCTACACCTGGTTCACCGTCGTATCTGGAAGCGCCATCTTCGCGAAGATTTGGACAAGGACGATCGGGTCACTTTCGATTTCGATGACTACATCGACGATGACGACGAGAACAAGGACGAAGAAGAGGAAGACGAGCGTGGGAAAGAGGAGAAGTTGAAGCTGCTACTCAAGCTTCAGAGCAAGACGGTGGTGGTGAGTCCACTCTGAGTCGGACTCAACGCGTGGAACATGAGCCTTCTGTCTCGGCTTCCTCGTCGGACTAAGGCGATGCCGATAATCCACCACCACTTCTGACCCGTGTCTCTCTCTCTCTCTCTCTGTGGATCTGTACCAGTCCACCTTAATGTTTACGATCTAACCTCCATTAATGGCTACGCTTACTGGCTTGGCCTCGGAGTCTACCATTCTCGAATCAGATCTGTAGTTTAAAATCGATTCGATTTTGCTTATTGTTTCATATAAATTTAAGAATTTTTGGTTTAGATCAGTAGTTGTTGGAAACCTAGGAGACGCCAGTGAGACTAAGATCACTCTTTCTCTCTCTGATCTGATTTTTTATTTATTTATTTTAATGTAAGTTTAGATCTGTTGATAATGATGAAGAAACATATTGCAACAGATTAATTTTTTTTTTTTTTTGAACAGATGAGAAGGGGAGAGAGAGAGAGAGAGAGAGAGAGAGATTTGAGCAGATAGATTTTTTTTTTAACAGATAGGGCTTGGTTAGGTATTGCAACAGATAAATCTATCTAGCAATTGCACAGATAACTCTCTAATTTACAGATAGGTACATAGTAGATCAAAAAAAATTAAAATATGATTGTTATTTCAACGGATAAAATTGTTGATTTCGCTTGGTATTTCAACCGATAGAAAAAAATGAAAATAAAATTGTACACATAATAAAATTTGGATAGATATTTGAACATATAGACAATAAATTTGAACATATAGGCAAAAAATTTTGAACAGATAGTCAATGAAAAGTCAACAAATAAAAAAAAAAAAAGTCATAAATTAAAGTAGGGAGCTTTTTTGATAAATCCATTTTCTAAGAGTTTTATTCAATTCAACCCATATTCTTTTTGACTATTCCATTAGGTCCTATTTGAGATAAGAAGACCAAAATACATTTTTCATCTACTTATGTTCCATTTAGCTCACATTATTTTCTTATGCTTCAATAAGTTCTATGGGTGACATAATTACTAAAATACCCTAATGTGAATGTTTTACACCGTCAATGTGAACGTTCATATCGTCAATGTGTAGGGGCCCGGCCCATGTCGATCCTTGTGGGTGCCCGGAAAAATTCGAGTCGGGCCAGGACGAGCCCGGCCTATTGACAATGTGAATATTCACATTGACATGTTAACATTCACATTAATAGGAGTGTAAAATTGGCCCGCGTCCCGTGGCGGTGCGAAACCCGCCCGCGACCTATGGGCGGCCCGGGGCGGGCCCGGTCCGGCCCGTTGACAATGTAAATATTCACATTGACATGTTAACATTCACATTAATAAGAGTATAAAATTGGCCCGCGGCTCATGGGCGACAAAAACCCGCCCGCGACCCGGGGCGGGCCCGGCCCGATTCGACCCGTTGACAATGTGAATATTCACATTGACATATTAACATTCACATTGATAGGAGTGTAAAATTAGCCCGCGCCTCGTAGCTGCCCGAAACCCGCCCACGGCCCTTGGGCGGGCCCGGTCCGGCCTGTTGACAATGTGAATATTCACATTGACATGTTAACATTCACATTAATAAGAGTATAAAATTGGCCAGCGGCCCAGGCTGGCCCGGCCCGTTGACAATGTGAATATTCACATTGACATGTTAACATTCACATTGATAGGAGTGTAAAATTAGCCAGTATCTCGTGGCTGCCCGAAACTCGCCCACGGCCCGTGGGCGGCCCGGGGCGAGCCTGGCCATTTTTTTCTTAATTCTTTTTAATTTTTTTTATCAAAATTTTATTATTTTCCACAAAAAAAGACACTAGGCCTCGGTGCGGGCCGGGTCTCGGACCGAGCCTTGAATGGGCCTTAACCAGGCCGATGGGCCGGGCCGGGTTTCAAAGTGATGGCCTAAGCCCTAGCCTAGGGTCTCAGACTAGGCTCAAGCTTGGGCCCAAACGAGCCTTTCTCGGGCCGGGTCGGGCCGGCCCACGGGCCAAAAAATTAGGCTCAGGCCCTAGCCCTGGCACAAAGGTATTCGGGCTTTGGATGGGCTGATGGATCGAGCCTCGGGTCGGGCCAGTGGGCCTGGGCCTAGCCTCGAGCTTAGGTTGGGCTTGGGCGGGCCTGGCCATTTTTTTTTAATTCTTTTTAATTTTTTCTATCAAAATTTTATTATTTTCCACAAAAAATACATTGCGCCTCGACGCGGGCTGGGTCTCGGATCGAGCCTTAAACGGGCCTTAAACGGGCCGATGGGCCGGGCCAGGCTTCAAAGTGATGACCTAAGCCCTAACCTAGGGTCTCGGACATGCTCGGGCCCGGACCCAAACGAGCCTGCCCCTGGCCGTGGGCGGGCTTCGGGCAGCCCACGGGCCGCAGGCCAATTCCACATTCCTATCAATGTGCATTTTAACATGTCAATGTGAATATTCACATTGTCAACGGGTCGGGCCGGGCCTACCCCGGGCCGCGGGCAAGCTTCGGGCAGCGGACAAATTTTATACTCCTATCAATGTTAATGTTAACATGCCAATGTGAATATTCACATTGTCACGGGTCGGGCCAAGCCCGCCTCGGGCTACGGTCGGGCTTCGGGCGGCCCACGGGTTGCGGGTCAATTTTACATTCCTACCAATGTGAATTTTAAAATATGAATGTTCACATCATAAAATTGCTAACCGTTCAAAAAATATTTATAAGGGTATCAAAATTAAATATAAGGGTATAAGTGTCTAAGCAAATAGTGTAAATCAAGAAAAAGGACTTCATGGAATAAAACTATACATACATGGGACTAAATGGGTTAAAAAATTCCTTCTAGACTTCTTGAGTTAAAACACTTCTAAATATGATTTATCAATAATTTTTCCTAATAATAATAATAATAATAATATGAAGAAAATGAGTTTAGGAATCCATGTTTAATACAGAGATATAAAAAGATAAGAGATATACATAATGTGATTACCTTGGGAGCAATCACAGAGAAGTCCATTGTAGAAACCTTTCAAGCTTTTAGTACTCTTTTTCTTTAGAGCGCAGATGTGACAAACAGAGTTTTAGGCCTCACTTTGAGTGATTACGAGATCGAACACTTAGCTGTATATATATATACAACAATGATTCATCCCCCTTTTCCCCCCACCCCCTTTGACCCCCTCTCTCTCACATTGGTCCCCTTTTCTTTTTCTTTTTCTTTTTTTTCCTTCTCCTCCAATCACCACCCGCCACGTGGCAAAGGGGGTGAGGGGGTGACCCCCAAAAGGGGGTCCCAAGCATTATTCATATATATACATGCTAGCCATCCTTCAAAAATGGAAATAAATCTTGGTTGAGATGTCAAGGACAAATTACGATGTGATTATATTTTATGCCTAATTTGATAAGGTTTGTTTTATTTTATTGTTTTGTAAATGTTAAAAAATACAGGGCAAATTTTATTTTAGGCCATTGTGGTTTGAGCACAAATCACTTTATTTTCCTATGGCTTAAATATAGTAAAAAAAAACTTCCATATGATTTTGGACTGAACTATATTGGTTAATACTATTATTTATAGATGTAAAATAAATTTAATACCATCAAACTCTATACCTTTTTTTATTATTTTCTTTCTTTCTCTTCTCTCATACACATAATTTACAATATCTAACATTAATTCAATTAAATTATAATTAATTATAAATTCTTAATTATTTATTATAATTTTTTTTATGTTTTTATTCTAAGTTTGATTTAATTATATTTTATATCACAATTAATCCTAAATATTTAATTATTTATTGTAATTGCTAACTTTTAATCTAATTTAAATTTAATTATATTTTAGTTCACAATTAATCCTAAATTCTTAGGGTTTGTTTGGCTTCAATTTTTTGGCTAAAAAATCACAAAAGACAAAATAGGTTAACTAAGTCAATAAGACAAAATGTCAAATCCAAATAATAATTATTTCATTTTTTCACCTACAAAAGTCAAAAAATCCAAAAAAAAAAAAAAAAAAAAAATCAAACCAAACAAACTTTTAGTCCTAGGTTAAAATAGTCAAAAAGTAAAAAAAATCAACTAAAAGAGCCTATTGCCAAACAACGACTTAATTATTTATTGTAATTCTTAGCATGTTAATCTAATTTTGATTTAAATATATTTTAGATTAATTCTTAATTATTATTTCTTTTATATTTTATTTAATTATATTTTAAATCAATCTTTAATTATATTTTAATTTATTTTATTTTAATTAACATATTAATCTAATTTTAGGTTTGGAGGAAATGTGGATAAAATTAACTTTTTGTTGTATTAATTTCACTTTATTTTTTAAAAATGCCAAATACACTCTAAAAAATAGTATGTGTGATATGTCTTCCATTAGTTTGAATAAAATACTAACGATTACACTTTTTTACTATAAAATCATATGGGGTCTTTCTAATTATATTAGAACTATAGGGGTAAAGTGCACCACCACCAAATTGCGAGGGATAAAATAAATTTAACCTATATATATATAAAAAAAAATTTGAAAACAAAATCTAAATTTATAGAGGGAAAGTGTATTTTAAAATTACAAGAATATACCTTCGTTTGGACAACTACTAAAAAGATTTGAGAAATATATAGATATCTCTAGTGCCAACTAATAATTCTATAATGCGTTAAATTATTTTTTAGGACAATTAAAAAAAATAAAAAATAAAATCAGAATTTGATCCTCCTTAAAAAATAAATCCTAAATTTTAATTTTATCAATTGAAACTCTAATATTTTGATTTATATATAATCTAAATTATTTGTCTATTTTTATTAAGTAAAACTGAAGGAAAAAAAAGAATATTTTAGTTATTAAACTCAATATAAATATATATAAAATGTCAAAAATATAATTTCCGTTAAGTTTAATAACTAAAACACTTATTTTTCTGTTGATTTTATTTTTAAAAAATAGATAAATAATTTAAATTAAAAACAAATCAAAAATTTAAGATTTAAATTCACAAAATTAAAAACTTAAGATTTGGATTGTTTGGGGTGTCCTAAATAATTACACTTTTTGACTTTTTGGACTAAAAAGTTGAGGAAAAAAATATGATTGTTTGGATTAACTTTTTGACTTTGTATGAAAAAAAATATGTATTAAAAAATTGTATAAATTAGTGTGTAGGAGAAAATTTGTTTTTTGGGTTGTACGGTTGTCCTTCGTGCGCAGGTTGAATAGATGGTAAGAAGTAATTGTCTACTTTTCAGGCATTTCACTGGACAGTGCTTTTCACTGGTGGGGGCCATCACGAGCCCCGTTTTGATAATCTAAACCGTTCAATGTGTAGCACTCGTCGAGTACTATATACCTGTAAAAAATTACGTTGATCGGATATCGATAGCTATTCAATCAGATTTGTTTTTTTTACCCGTTAACTATAACATCATCCTTTTTTTTTATACAAAACTAATTTGATCATGTAGTTATCGATATCCGATCAATGTGATTTTTTCCAGACATATAATACTTGACGAGTTCTACACATTGAACGGTTCAGATTATCAAAACGGGACCCATGATGGGCCCACACGGGCAGAACAACAGTGTGTTAAAATTGCACCCCAACTGTGCAATTTTCCTTTTGAACCGCAGCACAGATCTGACTTATTGTGATTGATGAGTTGTATTTTTGTGTGTAAAATTAATTTTTTAGTATTTTTTTTGGTGAATAGTGATGACTTTTTAATTTTTTGAGTAACTTTTTAACTTTTTATCTTTTTTAAGAGATGCCAAACTTAACCTTATCTTGTTTTAAGGGTCGAACTGGTTTTTTTTTTTTTTTCCCTTTTTTTTTCTTTTTAAAACCCTGGAAACGCCCAACCTAGCCCTAACCTATGTGAGGAGAGCGGAGAAGCATGATGTGACCTACTGACCTAAGAGTAATTTTAATTATATTTTTCATTTTTTATTAGGTAAAATATAAAAAGATAATTTTTTATTTTGTCTAATTCTTTTTTATTTATGTACTCTAATAACTCCCTCCGTCCCAAAATAATAGTCCCTTTTGGGGAATCCAATTTTTTTTTAGTACAATTATTGCATTTGAAAAAAGTTGATTTTCCAAAATGACCATTTTGATAGTACATTTTTTGAGAATATCAATGCATAGTTGTACTTTTTATATTATTTATTAATTTAAAAGAAGGGCAAAATAGGAAATTTATATTATTTTTGTACTTGATTTTAGAAGAGGGACTTGTTAACATATAATAGATTTAGCCGAAAGTGTTCCTTTTCTTTAATCACCGAAAGTTGCATTATCTTAGTGGTTGTATTATTTTATGTCCTCAGGGCCCTTCTTGTCTCTCTTGTAAACCCTAATTTCATTTATAAATAAGGGATGATTTTACATCATACCCTAAGCTGATTATTCAAGCTTCATGGTATCAGAGCCTCTAGGGTTCGAAATTACCTCTGCTTCATCCTTCCGCAGCCTTCGTCGAGCTCCTCCAGCAGTTCATCAGCCCTCATCAGTCGCCTTCCTCAACTCATCGACCTTCCTCCGCTCGTCGAGCTCCTCCAAGGTCGTCAGTCTTCGTCGAGCTCCTCCAGCCTTCGTCTGCCTCCGTCGAGCCTTCGTCAGCCCTCGTCAGCCCTCGTCGCGCCTTCTCTCATCAGTTGGTACCCCTTGTCCTCTATACACAGTACTAATACATATATATATATATATATATAAATGAATACCTAAACATTGTGTTGTATCTATACACAGTACTACTACTAATACATAATATAAATGAATATCTAAAACATTAAATATATTTAAAACAAAAAAACAAAAACAAAAACAAAAACAAAAAAAAAAAAACAAAAAAACAAAAAGAAAAAAAAAACAAAACAAAACAAAAAAAAAAACAAAACAAAACAAAACAAAAACTAAAAAAAAAAAACTTTATGGTTTCTTAAATTTGTTATGCCTTCATAGTGGTCATTGTGCCACCATATTCCGGGTTTGTGATCGTCACTAGTTTTGTTGAGGGTTCTGTAGTATCGTATCCATGGAAGATTCCACCAGTGTGTCCCCTACTTCTCAAACACCGAGGAGTGAGAATCTTATTATACCTACTACCATGACTGAGAACCCCAACCCTAGTTTAAAAATCACCACCTCTCTATTTAATGGTCAGAACTACCTCGCATGGTCTCAAAGTTTGACCCTATTTTTGAAGAGCAGAGGGAAGATGGGGTATGTTGATGGCAGGATACAGGCACCTAGTACCACTGACTCGGGTTATGCCCAATGGAAGATTACCAACTCTTTGATTATGGGTTGGCTTATTCATTCGATGGTTCCTGAACTTGGTGAGGGCTACTTGTCCATGGAGACTGCCCAGGATGTTTGGGATGCTGTGGCTGCCACCTATTCCCGCAAAGGGAATTTCTCACAGGCCTTTGAGTTGCGCCGCTCTATTGAGAGCTCACTTCAGGGGGAGCAGACTGTCCTGCAATATTTCACCTTTCTCACTAACGGCTGGAAACGCCTTGACCACCTGGAAGACTATAAACCCGCGTGCCCTGCGGATTCTGTCGGGTACAAGATGTTCCTTGCACGGCAACGGGTCTTTAAATTTCTGGCTGGCCTAAATGTGGAGTATGATCCAGTTAGGGGTCGAGTTCTGGGTATGGACACTCTTCCTTCACTTCAGGAGGCATTTGCCTATGTACAAAATGAGGAGAGTCGCCGGTCTGTTATGATGTCCCCTGTCTCTACTGACCGCTCAGCATTACTGTCTACTCCTCGAGATGGCCTCAGCCTGACTCCCATCCCTCCGTCTGCTGCTAAGGAGTCTATATTCTGTGATTATTGCAAGAAGCCGCGGCACACTCGTGAGACGTGTTGGAAGCTTCATGGGACTCCATCCGGGGGTCGAGGTGATCGGTCTGGTTCTCGAGGCGGTCGGTCAGGCCAATCTAGAGGACGTGGTTCATATTCCCGGGCTCATCAGACTAGTGTCGTTGATCCACTTGATTCTAATTCTGCTTCTGTTGGCCCAACTTCTGATACTGAGCTGGAGGATGCTTTGCGCCAATTGTTGGACCGTCGGTCTTCTTCTGCTCTCAGTACAGCTTCCTCGTCCTTTGCCCGCTCAGGTAACTTAGCCTCTTCTCCTTGTGCTTTCCTGTGTCATAAGTCTTTGCCTTGGATCATTGATTCTGGTGCCTCAGATCATATGTTTGGCTCCTCTGATCTTTTCTCTGTCTATAAGCCCTCTTCAGGTCAAGACAAAGTTAGGATTGCCGATGGTACTGTTTCTTCCATTTCTGGAAAGGTTTAGTCCACGTCACTCTTACCATACATCTGTCTTCTGTTCTCCATGTTCCCAATTTTTCTGTTAATCTGTTATCCTTGAGTCGTCTCACCCAGGATTTGAATTGTAGTGTGACGTTTTTTTCCTGATCATTGTCTTTTTCAGGACCTTGTCACGAGGAGGACGATTGGCAGTGGTAGTGCAGAAAATGGTCTCTACTTCCTAGATCAACCGGACAAACTTGCTTATTCTTCCACCACATCTTCTACTACCCCAGCTGATTTATGGCTGTGGCATCGGCGTCTTGGGCATCCTTCATTCCATTTACTTAAGCATTTATTTCCTTCTGGTTTCGCCAATCATCATGTGTCTGACTTTCTTTGTGAGTCTTGTCAACTCGGAAAACAGCACAGAGCTTCTTTTGCTCCCAGTTTGAATAAAAGTTTAGTTCCTTTTTCCTTAATACATTCTGATGTTTGGGGTCCCTCTCGTGTCATGTCTGTGAAAGGTCATCGATGGTTTGTTACATTTATTGATGATTTTTCTCGTACTACTTGGGTGTATCTCATGAAAGATAAGAGTGAGGTTTTCTCTGTGTTTCGCACTTTTCATAAGATGATTTGTACTCAGTTTGGGGCCACTGTCAAACTCTTTCGTTCTGATAATGGCGGGGGGGAATACATAGATTCTGGGTTAGGACAATATTTCTCTACTCATTGCATTATCCATCAGACCTCTTGCACCAATACCCCTCAACAAAATGGAGTGGCAGAACGCAAGAATCGGCATCTTCTTGACATGGCTCGGTGCATGTGTTTTTCTATGAATGTGCCTCAGCCCTATTGGGGCGACGCTGTTCTCACCGCTGCCCATCTTATAATCGTCTCCCTACCCAGGTCTTGCAAAAACGGCTCCTCTTCACATCCTCCTCGGTTCTCAGTCCTTGTTTTCTATTCCCCCCAAAATTTTTGGTTGTGTCTGTTTTGTTCATAATCACTCTCCCTCTCGTGGTAAGTTGGACCCTCGCTCCCTTAAGTGTGTTTTCCTTGGTTACTCTCCTACTCAAAAGGGGTATAAATGTTACCACCTTCTTCTCGAAAGTGGTTTGTATCCATGGATGTTACTTTCTTTAAGTCCCAGTCCTATTTTTTGTCTTCTCCGTGTCACACCCCTCATTTCCGGGGGAGCCTGGTGTGAAGTGAGTCCTGTGCTTCCTATGGTGGACCCAATTACTCCTGCACCACCCTCTCTACTGTGCTCCCTATGGTGGAACCAGTTGTTCTTACACCACCCTCTTCTACTGGGACTATAGAACCCACTGCCACCAAGGATACGGTCGGGCATGTTTATGTCCGGGATATAGACAGACAACACTGGATACAAGGGACCACTTCTACTACTCCACTGCCATCTCCTGCTTCTGATGAGAGTCTAGGTAACTTTGAATCTCTTGAATTCATTGATCTTGATGTTCCTATTGCCAAGAGAAAGGGTGTGAGATCTTGTACTCAACATCCTATCTCACAGTTTGTGTCATACTCTCATTTGTCATCCTCATATAGAGCGTTTGTGTCCAATATTTCCTCTGTTAGCATTCCTAACCATTTTCAGGATGCTCTTGCTACCTCTGAGTGGAAACTAGCCATGATTGAGGAAATGAAAGCACTTAGGAAGAATGGCACTTGGGAATTGACTGAGTTACCTACGGGCAAACGACCTGTGGGATGTAAATGGGTATATACTGTGAAACACAAAGCAGATGGGTCTATTGAGCGTTACAAGGCAAGACTTGTGGCAAAAGGGTTTACTCAGACATATGGCATTGATTATCAGGAGACCTTCGCACCCGTGGCTAAGAAGAATTCAGTCAGAGTACTTCTCTCTCTAGCAGCTAATCTTGATTGGCCGCTTTATCAGTTTGATGTCAAGAATGCCTTTCTCCATGGTGACCTCGAAGAAGAGGTATATATGGACATTCCTCTAGTTTTGAGAATCATCAGATAGAAGGCAAAGTATGCAAGCTTCGGAAGTCATTATATGGTCTCAAACAGTCTCCAAGGGCTTGGTTTGAGAGATTCACTCAGGCTATGTTTAAATATGGCTTCAAACAAAGTCAGGCAGATCACACATTGTTTGTGAAACATTCCTCACGTGGTAAGACTACAGCACTTATTGTTTATGTAGATGACATAGTTCTTACAGGCAATGATAATGAGGAAATACCTCTGTTGAAGAAATATTTAGCTAATGAGTTTGAAATCAAAGACTTGGGAAGCTTGAAGTATTTTCTGGGAATTGAAGTTGCTCGCTCTAAGGATGGGATATTTATCTCACAGAGAAAATATGTGCTTGACCTGTTAAAGGAAACTGGGATGCTTGGCTACAAGGCATGTGCCACTCCACTGGAACCTAATCAGAAATTGGGGGATGATGGAGGAGAAGTTGTTGATAGGGGGAGCTATTAGCGATTAGTGGGAAAACTCATTTACCTATCTCACTCTCGTCCTGATATTGCTGTTGCTGTCAGTGTGGTTAGTCAGTTTATGCATGCTCCTCATCAGATTCATCTTGAGGCTGTCATGAGAATCTTGAGGTACTTGAAGTCTGCCCCTGGTAAGGGTCTTTATTTTTCAAAGTATGATCATCTTCGTGTGGAAGCCTATACAGATGCTGACTGGGCTGGATCAGTAATTGATAGGAGATCGACTTCAGGGTATTGCACATTTGTTGGAGGCAACCTAGTTACTTGGAGGAGTAAGAAACAGAATGTGGTTGCCAGGTCAAGCGCAGAAGCTGAGTTTAGAGCTATGGCACAAGGTGTGTGTGAACTTTTATAGATCAAGTTATTGTTGAGTGATCTAGGTATCGATCAGAAGGACTCCATGCGGTTATACTGTGATAATAAGGCCGCCATCAACATCGCTCACAATCCAGTTCAACATGACAGGACAAAACATGTTGAGATTGATCGCCACTTCATTAAGGAGAAACTCACTAGTGGTACCATTTGTACTCCTTTTGTCCAGTCTGGTGAACAACTTGCTGACATTCTCACCAAGGGGGTTGGGAATAAACCATTTCATGACATATTAGGCAAGCTGGGCATAAGAGATATCTTCGCACCAACTTGAGAGGGATTGTTAACATCTAATAGATTTAGCCGAAAGTGTTCCTTTTCTTTAATCACCGAAAGTTGCATTATCTTAGTGGTTGTATTATTTTATGCCCTCAGGGCCCTTCTTGTCTCTTTTGTAAACCCTAATTTCATCTATAAATAAGGGATGATTTTACATCATACCCTAAGCTGATTATTCAAACTTCAATATTTTGGGATAATGAAAAATGGAATAAGGGATTAATATTTTGGGACGGAGAGAGTATTATTCTTTATTTTACCTATTTATATACACAAACTATTTAAAGAGTCTCCCAATACTCTTCAATTATAGCCAGTTTTGAAAAAAAATTGTTAAAAAAATTATTATAATAGTTAGCACTCATTTAAATTATTATAATAGTTAGCACTAGTTTAAAAAATTAGTACAACTTTTGATTTAATTATTGGTTCCACTCAAATATCAAAAACAGAAAAACAAAACAAAATGCTTTATGGAACAACAAAGACCAATAAAGATGACAACTTTCCTCCCTATGATGAAATAAAGACAAATAATTTCAAAGTTTAAAAGTTAACCCAAATTTTTTTTTTTTTATTTTATTTTATTTTTTTTTTGTATATATGCATGTATAGGAACCAGAGGCGGAGATAAAGAAGGACGAGGGGGGTCACGTGCCCCCCTAGTTTTGAGATTTTTTTTTTTTTTGTCATATATAAAATGTATTTTTTTTAATATGTTTTTTGGTTAAAGATTTATTATATTGTTCACAACAAGTAGTTATTTAATATTTTGAAAGCACTATGTGGTATTATTTATGTAATAGTTTAAACCAATAATACAACCAAAAATCTTATAGATTGGATATAATAAACTCATTATTTTCAAGCAGTTGACAGACTATTTAGTGTGATTTGTGATTTCTCGTGTTTTGAGCATCACGTAGGCAATGTTATATGGTATTCTAAGACTGTTTTAACAATTTTCATTCAAAACATATCATTTATAACAATGTCATCTCTTTAATATTTTTCTATCAAATAAAAATTAAATAGATTTTATAATAATTTGTGCTATAAACAATGTGTTTTTATTTTCTAAAATTAAGAATTTTGATTATATCACCATCCCGCACCGAGCTATTTTACACTATTATAGAATTTTAATTTGTTCCTATTAATAATGAATATGTAATTTTTTATGCTTAAATTTAGCTTATAAAATTATTATTACCTTAATGTATCATGATTTTTTTTTTAAAATAAAAAATTATAATTAATAGTGCCCCTCTAACTCAATTTTCTGGCTCCGCCACTGATAGGAACAGATGTATACTGGACTTCTGATATCAGGAAAATATGGCGGTAAACTTTGTTGAAGATATTGCAGTAGATTTTAAATTTTAGAATAAGGATGAAACAGAACAATAAAAGTGTTATTTTTATATTTTTAGCAATAAAATTAAGCATTTAATCATGAATTTTGTTTTCTTTTCTTTTCTTTTCTTTTTTGGACTAAAATTTGTGTCTCGAAAATTAAACCATTTAGGATCAATTATGAGTACATAACGTGGACCAAACTTATTTACCAAAAATTCTATTTCAACTTTCTGTAATAAATTTATCATTGTAACTTATTTTAAAAATATAATTCAACAACTTACACATTTTACATCATATTTAAATAGAGTATTGTTAGGAATTATAAATAAAAAAAAAATTACGAAAATAATATAATACTAGGGATTATGAAAAAAATATCATGAAATGTATCATAAAATTTTTTTATCATTTGATTAGTGTGTAGTGTTTTATTATATGTGTAATTCAAATGTGGAAATCTTTCATGATTATCTCTATGATATTTTTGTCATAATCCCTAACATTACTCAAAATGAATAATACTATGATCATGAAAAAAAATATCATCAAATGCATTATGAAGATTTTTCATCCTTTGATTATTGTGTGATGTTTTATTGTATGCGTAATACAAAGATGGAGAATCTTTTATGATCATCTTCTTGATATTTTTCTCATATTCCCTAACATTACTCGAAATGGATAATACTAGGGATAAAAAATAAAATAAAAAACTCATGAATGCATTATGAAGATTTTTCATCATTTAATCAGTGTGTGGTATTTTATGGTATGTGTAATTTACAGATGGAGAATTTTTCATGATTATCTTCATGATATTATTCTCATAATCCTAGCATTACTCGAAATGAATAATATTATGATCATGAAAAAAATATCATGAAATGCATCATGAAAATTTTTCATCCTTTAATTAGCATGTGGTGTTTTATTGTATGTGTAATCCAAATATGAAGAATCTTTCATAATCATCTTCATGATATTTTTTTTCATAATTCCTAGCATTACTTGAAATGAATAATACTAGGATCATCAAAAAAATATCATGAAATGCATCATGAAGACTTTTCATCATTTGATTAGTGTATGATGTTTTATTGTATGTGTAATCCAAAGGTGAAAAATCTTTCATAATCATCTTCATGATATATTTTTCATAATCCTAGCATTACTCAAAATGAATAATAATAGGGATCATGAAAAAAAAAATATTATGAAATGTGCTATGAAGATTTTTCATTCTTTGATTAGTGTCTAGTGTTTTATTGTATGTGTAATCCAAAGATGGAAAATCTTTTATAATCATCTTCATAATATTTTTTTTTCATAATTCTTAGTATTACTCATTATTCATTTCGATATAAACTACCACAGATAAATTAAAAATAAATCAAAACTCTTCAACAAAAATCAAAATATCCCAATAATTTATCACTTTGATAAATTTATCGTTATTATTACCAGTATTAAATAATTATTCAACAAAATTCAAAATACATCTAAAAATTCTCAAAATTTGGTCCCCATAATTTCTTTCGAGTTTTATTTTGGTTCTTATTGCTTCAATTGCAACACATTTAACCTCAAATTTTTACAATGTATCAATTAAGGACAACCAATCTAATTTTCAAAATGATTTTGAGTTTTCAATTCGTATTTTTTTACTTTTAGTACATTTTTTAATATTTTGGTCAAATTTTTTATTTTTTAAATGCATCTTTGAATTAATCTTAAAAAAAAATTAATAAATACACAGATGCATCTAAAAAATAAAAAATGACCATAATATTAAAAACATTCACTAAAAATAAAAATAAAAATACGAAGTAAATACCCAAAATCTAATTTTAAAAACTAATAATCAAACCAAACCCAATCAAATTAAATCTTAAATCTAATCAAATAAAATCGGCTAACTAATAACAAAACATAGTACAAAAATCCGCATGTCTTGCACATGACCCACTTTCGAGGGAAATCATGTAATTTTGCACCATTTTGCACTTGGCCTATACATTCATGCAAAATAGGAGAAATTAACCCTCACTGGTAATTTAAAAAATTATTACATGTGTATAAAAAAAATTTATAATTTTAATTATTAATATTCATAAAGACACAACATGAGATGATTCTCACTCTATATGATGACTAGAGAATCTATATACCTCAATAAAAAATTTGAGTTTTGACTTGCTTTCCCTCTAATGTAAAAATAAAAATTAAAAAATTTACTTGTGTGAATTGCATATAACCAAATTTTTAAAAATTATAATAATGAGATTTACAATATTACATGTGGATATAATGAAAATAATGAAATCATGCATGTAATAATAATAATAATATGAAGAACAACACTGCTGCATACCCCAGTGGGGGTCGCACCCCCAGTGAGGTGTCGCGCCCCCACTGGCTGAAGCCCAAAAAAAAAAAAAAAAAAGAAAACAGTTTTTTTTGGTCCAATTATGGAGTGCCACCTCACTGGGGGTCGACCCCCAGTGGGTGTATGAGGCATTTTTCTATGAAGAAAATGAGTCTAGGAACCCATGTTTAACACAGAGATATAAAAAGCAACATTGATAGGTGGCCCGAAAAATCATGGCTCGAATGGCTCGAAACATCCAAAACGACGTCGTTTTGATACATTCGAGCCATTCGAACCACAAAAACTCATACGCATACCACCAAACATTTTCCTATAAAAAAATAAGAGATATATGTAATGTGATTACTGTTGGACAATCTTCACTGTATTTAAAAAGATTAAATTATGTTGTGTACTAAACAACAACAAGAATATAAAGAAATAAAGGAAATGAGAGAATTTGTTTGATTACAAAAATCAAACTAGAAATAAATAAATAAATAAATAAATAAAAACATATTTTATTTTGTTACAAAAACAAAATTAAAATCTGATTTAATAAACAAATAAAACAAAATAATAAATTAAACAACTTACTTGATTAATTTCTTCTAATAAATATCTGATCAAGTCCAGTGTTTGACATTGTGTCCTTAAGACAGATTCGTCCTCTCCACGGTGCTTTCAGAATGTGGACGTCTATCTCCCAGGATGAAATGATCAACTACAAACAATAGCAGCACTACAAATTGTTTGCCTAACGAACATATTAAGTGTTTATACTCTTTCTCACAAAAATTAAATGCAGCAAAATGAAAAATAAATTTGCAGAGGTGAAGTACGAATTTTCTGAATGTATTGAACATCAAATGGGGGCTATCCTATTTATAGATGTAGTGGTGGCTGCAGGTTTTGAATTAAACAGGTGCAAACCTGTTTGAACAGGTATGAAACTTGTTTGGTTTTGAATTTAAACAAATTTGAATCTGTTGGGTTCAAAATTCAACCAATTTATTTCTGGAATTAATTTGAATTCTGGATTTTATTTTACCAAAAAATAAAATAAATTCAAATGTTTTTGGCCCAAAAAGATAGTATTGGGCCGAACAAGCCCAACCCAACCACACACCGCCGCCCAAGCCCAGGCAGCCCAGCCCGCCACCGGACGGACGGCGCGGCGCGCGTGTGTGTGGTGATTTTTGGGTCCAATGGGTCTAGCCCATTTTGCCCATAACCTCCCTCTAAAACACTTGGGTACCCCTTGGGCACACCCCAAGTACCAATCCCATGCCTTATAAACCCATTCAAAACTTCCCACCAAATCAATGTGGGACAAGCCTTATTCAAACCTTTAAGGATTTTACCAAAACTCCATTTCCATGGAGCATACTTTGGCTTCAATTTCCCATTCACTCGGTAATGGTTTTGAGCAACCAAATATACCACGTGAATCACAACACGGCATAGAACGCGTTACCACTTTGACCCGCGAAATCAACGGGGCCCACCTAAAAAATAGACCAAACTTAGGAAAAAATTCTGGTTTTACCTAGAATTTTAAACCATTTCCAACAATCCCCCACATGAATGGAATTTGATGACAACGGAAATGCAACAATATGCAGACTTTATCGAAAGAGTATAAGTCGAAAATATCTTGCATCAGGATAGGTAGCTTTCGGCCTTGAACCTTCCCTAGTGATAACCTATCGGACTTACTGGCTAACCAATGGACGCGATGCCTTGAATTGTTCAGCCGTTTGTGTAAGCCAAGACAATAGATTTCACACAAAATATCTTCTAACACATCGTGGTTCTCACTGTTGTGTTCATTTTGGCCTTGAACGCTCCTGGTTTTCATGAGTGTTTCTAGAGAATGTAGCTCTTCATTCTCATAGAACCGGCCCCAGTTCACACTCATATAGGTGATTCTTATTATGAGTATCTCCTTATACTCGTCTTGATTTTATGCCTTAATCAAGATATAAGTAATCATTAAAAGCAAAGCTTATCCTTATACCCCTACATACAACATATATTGCAGATATCACTCTCACCATAGGAATGGGTAAGGAATTTTAATCCCTTGGTGATTTCTGGCGAGCCATACATAACTTAGTTGTCCCTTTGAACTTAGTTCTTGGATCTCCAGTCATATAAGTAGGGTTACCATTATGACGACTCTTATGTAATAGGCTTTAATCCCATCCCCTTCATGAACTATACACTAGCTCTTTTGTCAAACCTTTTGTTAACGGATCCGCAATATTCTCTTTAGATTTTATATAATCTATTGAGATTATTCCATTTGACAACAATTGCCTTACGGTATTATGTCGACGACGAATATGTCGTGACTTACCGTTATACATGTGATTCTGTGCCCTGCCTATTGCAGATTGACTATCACAATGAATGCAAATAGCTGGCACAGGTTTTGGCCACATTGGAATGTCTTCTAAGAAGTGACGAAGCCATTCTGCTTCTTCTCCTGCTTTGTCTAAAGCAATGAACTCGGATTCCATTGTGGATCGTGCGATGCATGTTTGTTTCATGGACTTCCAAGAAACAGCAGCGCCTCCCAGAGTAAAGACATATCCACTAGTGGATTTTGAATCTTTAGTATCCGATATCCAATTGGCATCACAATAACCTTCGAGTACTGCTGGATATCGAGTAAAGTTCAAACCATGATCACGAGAAATCTTAGATATCTAAGAACCCGAATGATCGCCTTCCAATGGTCTTCTCCGGGGTTACTAGTACCTACTCAATTTACTGATAGCATAAGCTATATCAGGACGAGTACAATTCATTAGGTATATTAGGCTTCCAATGATTTGGGAGTATTTTAACTGAGACACCGCATCACCTTTATTTTTCGATAAATAAAGACTAATGTCTACATGTGTTCTAGCTATATTCAAATCATCCTTGATAAATTTACCAAGAACTTTCTCAATATAATGAGATTGAGATAATGCATATCCGTCAGATGTTTTAGTAATTTTCATTCCTAATATAACATCTGCGACCCCCATATCTTTCATATCAAATCTTTTGTTAAGCATTTGCTTAGTTGATTTGATCATGTTTTGACTGCTTCCAATGATAAGCATGTCATCCACATAAAGACAAACTATGACATATCCTTGGTCAGTGTTTTTAACATAGACGCATTTGTCACATTCGTTTATATTAAACCCATTAGTAAGCATTGCATGATCAAATTTTTCATGCCATTGCTTAGGTGCTTGTTTTAATCTATAAAGAGACTTTTTTAAGCCGACAAGCCTTCTTTTCTTGCCCCGACACTACAAACCCTTCGGGTTGCTCCATATAGATCTCTTCATTTAGATCACCGTTTAAGAAAGCTGTCTTAACATCCATTTGATGTATTTCTAAATTAAACAACGCTGCTATAGAAATAAGCATGCGAATGGATGTTATCCTTGTTACAGGGAAATATGTGTCAAACTAATCCAGACCTTCCTTTTGTCTGTAACCTTTAACTACAAGTCTTGCTTTATACTTGTCAATTCAACCATCTGCTTTCATTTTTCTCTTGAATATCCATTTATATCCAAGCGGTTTAGAACCTGGTGGAAGATCCACCAATTCCCAAGTATGATTTTGCATAATGGATTCAATTTCATTATTAACAACCTCTTTCCACAAAGGTGCTTCAAGACCTGTCATTGCTGCCTTAAAGCATTGAGGTTCATTTTCTAACAGGTATGTCAGAAAATCTGGACCAAAGGATTTTGATGTTCTCGCTCTCTTACTTCTTCTTGGTTCATCATCAATTAAATCCTGTTGGTTGAGACCATTACTAGCTTTTTGTGTTTGATTGTCATTAGTCTCTTGACTTTGTGTACAATCATAATTCTTTTCTGTGAACTTAATTCCTGTCCTTTCTTGTAAGGAAAGACATGTTCAAAAAACACAGCATTCCTTGACTCTATAATAGTGTTCACATTTATATCAGGTATTTCTGATTTATAAGTCAGAAACCGATATGCACTACTATTCTGAGCATAACCAATAAACACACAAACTGTTTTTGGTCCAACTTAGTCTTTTTAGGAACAGGAATTTCAACTTTTGCCAAACACCCCCACACTTTTAAGTATTTGTAGGAAGGTGGTCGACCTTTCCACAATTCATAAGGAGTGCTGTTGGTTTTCTTGTGGGGTATTCTGTTAAGAACATAATTAGCAGACAATATTGCTTCCCCCCACAAGTTTGTGGTAAGCCTGAACTTAGTAACATGGCATTCATTATTTCTTTTAGAGTTCTATTCTTCCTTTCAGCAATTTCCATTTTGCTGGAGAATAGGTACTGTAGTTTGGTGAATAATGCCATGTTGTGCACAAAATTCATTTAATGGTGCATCATATTCACCACCCTATCACTTCTAACCATTTTAATGGTTTTACCAAGTTGATTTTAACTTCTGTTTTGTAGAGTTTAAACATTTCTAAGGCTTCATCTTTACTTCTAAGTAAATAAACATAACAATATCTTGTGCAATCATCGATAAATGTTATGAAATACTTTTTGCCTCCTCTAGTTTGAACAAATTTTAGATCACATACATCAGTATGAATTAATTCTAGAGGTTCGGTTTTCCTTTCAACCGATTTAAATGGAGCCTTAGTTAGTTTCGCTTTACACAAACTTCACATTTATGATTAGGATTAATTTCAAACTTTGGTATATAATCCAAACCAATTAATCTCGCAAAGCATCATAATTACATGTCCTAATCTACCATGCCATAAATTCGACTCAAGAATATAAGCAAAAGATGTGTTATTCTTATTCATAGCAACTTTAGGTACAACTGTCATTACATTCAATTTAAAGAGACCATCACTCATGTATCCCTTACCAACATACATACCACTCTTTGTTAATACAAATTTATCAGACTAAAAAACAAGCCTAAAATCATTTTTATTTAACAAAGAACCAGAAACTAAATTCTTCCGGATGTCAAGCACATGTAGTACGTTGTTGAGGGTCAGTTCTTTCCCTGATGTCATCTTCAAGATCACTTTTCCTTGTCCAGCCACAGTAGAAGTAGAAGTAGAAGAATTTTCCATAAAAAGTTGTTCACCATTTGCAGCCTCATTGTAGGTAGTGAACATCTTCTTGTCCGCACATATGTGACGAGTTGCTCCAGTGTCAACCCACCACTCTTTGGGATTTCCAACCAAGTTAGCCTCAGACACCACAGCAGAGAGGTTGATGTCATTTACTCCGTCAGAGATGTAATCTAATTCAGTTACATTGGCTTGATTGGTGGTCTTCTTACTTGTACTTCCATGATCCTTCTTAGGCGGCGGCAGTCAGAAGCTCGATGTCCAGTCTTGCCACAGTTATAGCATTTTCCTTTGAATTCTTGTTGCTATCGCCTTGTTTAGGACCATCTCCAGTAAACTTCCTCTTTTGTTATGTGGTTTATGAACTTGTTCAACCACATTAGCCTTGGACTCAATGGGATTTTCTTATTCCTCTTTTCAGCCTTTGGTTATCTTCTTCAATTCTCAGTCTTACAGTAAGTTCATCCATGGTCATCTCTTTGCGTTTATGTTTGAAATAATTTTTGAAATCTTTCCAAGTCAGTGGTAACTTTTCCACTAAAGCAGCAACTTGGAAAGACTCGCTTAGAGACATACCCTTAGAATGAATATGATGTAAAATTAATTGAAAACTTTGAACTTAAGAAATTACCGTTTGGGTGTCTACCATAACAAAGTCCAAAAATTTACCGACGACAAATTTCTTCGTGCCGGCATCCTCTATCTTGTATTTCTTCTCCAAAGAATCCCACAATTCTTTTGTTTTTCAAAGGACTGTAAACATTATACAACATGTTGTCAAGGCCATTGAGGATGTAGTTTCTGCACAAGAAATCTGAATGTTTCCAAGCATCTACAGCGGCAACAACTTGTCGATCACTTTCACCCTCTTTAAGTGCTGGAGCCTCTTCATGGAGAAACCGGGCCAAATTAAGAGTTGTAAGATAGAACAGCATCTTCTGCTGCCATCTCTTAAACTTAGCATCGTTAAATTTTTCCGATTTTTCTCCATGATTTATTGGTACATAAACATGGTTCTGGATAGGGACCGGTGTTGGTGTAACAATCGGAGTACCACTTCCAGTTGCAGTTTCAGCAGCAGTAGCCATAATCTCTGATTACAAAAATAGAAAAAATTAAAACACAAATTAATTTTCTAGTTACTAAAACCAGAAAATAAATTATTACACAAAATAATTTTATTTTCCTTGTTACTAAAACTAGAAAAATAAAATACACAATAATTTTTGTAACACAAATTAATATTCTGCAATTGTTAATGACACCAGTATATTACTACTAGTTGTCAAAGAAAAGAGACAGTATATTATTACTATCTGTCAAATAGCATAAACCACTATTTGTTTTTCCAACCAGAATATTCTTTATGAAATACAGAAAATTAAATACAATGAAAATACCAAAATGGAATATGTCTTAAGATTGTTGGACAATCTTACTGTATTTAAAAGATTAAATTCTGTTGTGTACTAAACAACAACAAGAATATAAAGAAATAAAGGAAATGAGAGAATTTGTTTGATTACAAAAATCAAACTAGAAATAAATAAATAAATAAAAACAGATTTTATTTTGTTAAAAAACAAAATTAAAATCTGATTTAATAAACAAATAAAACAAAATAATAAATTAAACAACTTACTTGATTAATTTCTTCTAATAAATATCTGATCAAGTCCAGTGTTTGACACTATGTCTTTAAGACAGATTCATCCTCTCTACGGTGCTTTCAGAATGTGGACGTCTATCTCCCAGGATGAAATGATCAACTACAAACAATAGCAGCACTACAAATTGTTTGCCTAACGAACACACTAAGTGTTTATACTCTTTCTCACAAAAATTAAATACAGCAAAATGAAGAATAAATTTGCAGAGGTGAAGTACGAATTTTCTGAATGTATTGAACATCAAATGAGGGCTGTCCTATTTATAGATGTAGTGGTGGCTACAGGTTTTGAATTAAACAGGTGCAAACCTGTTTGAATAGGTATGAAACTTGTTTGGTTTTGAATTTAAACATATTTGAATCTGTTGGGTTTAAAATTCAAACAGATAAAAAACGGAAAGGGCCCTGTTTGGGTATACAGTAAAACCGGACCAGTTTATTTCAGGAATTAATTTGAATTCTGGATTTTTTTACCAAAAATAAAATAAAATTCAAATATTTTTTGTCCAAAAAGATAGGTATTGGGCCGAACAAGCCCAGGCCCAGCCCGCCCGATCGGACGGCGATGCACGTGGTGATTTTCGGGTCCAATGGGTCTAGCCCATTTTGCCCATAACCTCCCTCTCTAAAACACTTGGGTACCCCTTGGGGTATACCCCAAGTTCCAATCACATGCCTTATAAACCCATTTAAAACTTCCCACCAAATCAATGTGGGACAAGCCTTATTCAAACCTTTAAGGATTTTCTACCAAAATTCCATTTACATGGAGCATACTTTGGATTCAATTTCCCATTCACTCGGTAATGGTTTTGAACAACCAAATATACAACGTGAATCACAATGCGGCATAAAACGCGTTACCACTTTGATCCGCGAATATCGACACACGAGGCCCACCTAAAAAATAGACCAAATTTAAGAAAAAATTCTGATTTTGTCCAAAATTTTCCAACCATTTCCAACCATTATCTTGGGAGCAATCACAGAGAAGTCCATTGTAGAAACCTTTCAAGCTTTTAGTACTCTTTTTCTTTAGAGCGCAGATGTGACAATTAGCTGTATATATGTATGGCCCATACAGTATGGGTGGTGATTTTCAAAAATGGAAATAAATCTTGGCTGAGTTGTCAAGAACAAATTACGATGTGATTATATTTTATGCCTAATTTGATAAGGTTTGTTTTTATTTTATTGTTTTGTAAATGTTAAAAAATATAGGGCAAATTTTATTTTAGGCCATTGTGGTTTGAGCACAAATCACTTTATTTTCCTATGGTTTAAATATAGTCAAAAAAAAAACTCCTATATGATTTTGGACTGAACTGTATCCGTTAATACTGTTATTTATAGATGTAAAATAAATTTAATACCATCAAACTCTATACTTTTTTTTTATTATTTTCTTTCTTTCTCTTCTCTCAAACCCATAATTTACAATGTCTAACATTAATTCAATTAAATTATAATTAATTATAAATTCTTAATTATTTATTATAATTTTTTAATCTTTTTATTCTAAGTTTAATTTAATTATATTTTATATCACAATTAATCCTAAATATTTAATTATTTATTGTAATTTCTAACTTTTTAATCTAATTTAAATTTAATTATATTTTAGTTCACAATTAATCCTAAATTCTTAGGGTTTGTTTGGCTTCAACTTTTTGGCAAAAAAAACACAAAAGACAAAATAGGCTAAATAAGTCAATAAAATAAAATGTCACATCCAAATCATAATTATTTCACTTTTTCACTCACAAAAGTCAAAAAAGCTAAAAAAAATCAAACCATACAAACTTTTAGTCCTAGATTAAAATAGTCAAAAAGTAAAAAAAAAAAATCAACTAAAAGAGCCTATTGCCAAACAACGACTTAAATTTATTTTGTAATTCTTAACATGTTAATCTAATTTTGATTTAAAATATTTTAGATTAATTCTTAGTTATTATTTCTTTTATATTTTATTTAATTATATTTTAATTAACATATTGATCTAATTTTAGGTTTGGATGAAATGTGGGTAAAATTAACTTTTTTTTTGTATTAATTTCACTTTATTTTTTAAAATGTCAAATACACTCTAAAAAATAGTATGTGTGATATGCCTTCCATTAATTTGAATAAAAACTAATGACTGCACTTTTTACTACAAAATCATATGGGGTCTTTCTAATTATATTAGAACTATAGGGCTAAAGTGCACCATCACCAAATTACGAGGGACAAAATGAATTTAAAAACAAAATCTAAATTTATAGAAGGAAAGTGTATTTTAAAATTACGAGAATATACCTTTGTTTTGACAACTACTAAGGCCTCGTTTGGGAAGAGGCTAATTTAGTAATTTTTTGGCTATTTGGCTAAAAAGGTAGGTAAAAAAAACTTGTATGTTTGGGATGACTTTTTGGCTAATTACGAAAAGATGTGCAAAAAGTAGAGAGAAAAGAGAATCTTTGACTTTTTGGTATGAGTGGTTGGCTTTTTGGCTAATTTAGTAACTTTTTGACTAATTGACTAATTTAGTCAGTCCCCAAACGGGGCCTAAAAAAGATTTGAGAAATATATAGATATCTCTAGTGCCAACTAATAATTCTATAATGCGTTAAATTATTTTTTAGGACAATTAAAAAAAAGAAAATAATAAAAAATCATAATTTGAGCCTCCTTACAAAATAAATCCTAAATTTTTAATTTTATCAATTGAAACCCTAATATTTTGATTTATATATAATCTAAATCATTTGTTTATTTTTATTAAGTAAAACTGAAGGAAAAAAAGAATATTTTAGCTATTAAATTCAATATAAATATATATAAAATGCCGAAAATATAATTTTCGTTAAGTTTAATAACTAAAATACCTATTTTTCTATTGATTTTATTTTTAAAAAATAGATAAATAATTTAGATTAAAATCAAATCAAAAATTTAAAATTTAAATCCACAAAATTAAAAACTTAAGATTTATCTTGTTTTAAGTGTCACGACCCAAACCCGCCCCTAAAAGTTTGGTTCATGACCGGCCTGTACATAGGCCTCAAAACAAAATTTTAGAATAATATTTAATCACATACGGGGCCTTAAGCGGAAGCAATATCAATAAAAGACAATATCCATTGAGCTTGTGCATACATGATGATTTAATTGGATTTAAGCATTTAAATATATTTCCAAATATACATATACAATCACAAAATTTATATAGATCTCACACACACTTACATAAGACTTAATAATTTATATGACTCCCAACAATAAATTAAGGCCTCCACGTGGAGACATACCTCAGGTGACTTGGCAGACAGGCGAACCTCAGTACAACTCTAGTGTCAATCCCCGATGACTCACCTACAGAAATATACATAAAATAGAATGAGCAAAGCTCAGTGAATAATAGCAATATAAGAAGGTTAATTGAATAAGCAAAACCTTGAATAAAGTAAATAGACAGATACCAACCATATACAGGTCTTATCCATAACTATATTTCAATACGGTCTCAGGCTCACATATAATACAGACTGGCTTCAAGCCCATGCAGAATACGAAACGGCCATAGGCCCAACACATTATGCAGAGCGGCCTCAGGCTCAACAAATTATACAGAACGGCCTCTGGCTTAACAGATTATACAGAACGGCCTCAGGCCCATACATAATATAGAGCGGCTGTAAGCCCAGACATGATACAGATCGGCTGCAAGCCCAGATATAATACAGATCGGTTGTAAGCCCAGATATAATACAGATCGGCTGTAAGCCCAGATATAATACAGAACGGCTTTAAGCCCATATATCAACAAATTGGCCTCGGGTCCATCATTAGCAAAACAGAATGATTCCAGATACACAAAGATATCATTGTTCCATAATACACATGTGTTCCATTTGGTCATCATGAATTCAGATAGTTAATTTGCAGATAACAAAACGTCAGTATTAACTATTAACAGTAAGTAAAACGTACTGCTATAGTACTATTACTCAATAGTACACAAAGATTTTCCCATGGTTTATCACAAGTCGACATAGTTATCTTGCGGATAACAGAACATTAATAATAACTATTAACAGAAGGCAAATATATCACTGCATTAATAGGGACAGAATAATTCACATCATAGCGGCCTCGGGCCCACGTCTATTACTAGCGACAGAATGACCTCAGGTCCATATCAATGCCATTATTCAAGCATAACAATTAATTGAATCAAAACACAACATCAATGGAATAGACCATTCACAAATAACAATACATAAATCATAGTCACAGGAAGTAAGTGAAACGTATTGTTACTGTCACGACCCAAACCCGCCCCTAAAAGTTTGGCATCGTAACCAGCCAGTAATCCTAGATTACCACAGGCCTTACTGTACAAAACATAATTAATCGGGGCTCGCGGAAGCAAAAATAGAAACTACAATAGTCCAAAGAGCTGTGCATATATATGAACAAATATTTACATGCCAAAATGTTAATTTACCCACTACTGTACGAAACATGTATCAAAAATTCATATACAAAATACATAGGCGCATGCCACCAGATACAACTGAAACAAAACTCATACGGCCTTCCAGGCCTAGCCCTAGCTCGGGGGCACCAAAACTCGGGTAGGCTTTCAAAACGGCGGCTCGGTGCAAGACTCCGCCTAGGCTTGACTCCCCGACTGCTCACCTATAAATACATATATACAGGGGTGAGCTAAAGCCCAGCAAGTAACATTAACGTAAAGGGGGTGGTGAACGAACTCCAACATAACATGTATCCGTAAAACAAATCATCATAAACATAATCAATTCGTATCAGAACATAATAATGGCATACTCCACAGAACATAAACATAACAGAACGTCTTCCGACTAGAGTAATCAGTTCCGGATACTGATTAAACACATATCGTCACAATGAAGTGACTCACGAGATCTCGCAAACTAGTCATGGACCCGCATTTTCATGCCGTCCCCCATGACTTGGGACTCTCTATGGATGCCATACTAGTTTCGCAATTAGGACATTCGTTCACGGAAAACATTAACGTTTCAGAAAACATAACTTAACGTAGCATTTTCAGAACATACTTTATAAGAACATAACTTTACAGAAATGTTACTTACAGTGGTTTTCCAGAACCGGTTGTACGGTCTTCACGTTTTGACCTGCAAATATCCACAGTATAGCATGATCCTTTAACACATATCATCATCAAAGCAAGTCCACGTATTCGCTTAATGGTGTTTCAATCTCATAACTTCATTATCATGACTTAATTAAGCCTCAAGAATGCTAAAATGCAATGAGGATGCCAAAATCATGCATTGAAATATTCTGCAAAATTTCAGGGAAAAAAAGGTCCCCGCTCGAGCGGCAAAACCCCCGCTCGAGCGGACTGTGCACTGAGACGAAAAATACTGGATGTGCGAAATCTCCGCTCGAGCGGCCAAACCCCCGCTCGAGCGGACTGTGAAAATTCTGGGTGAAAAACCAGCTTCATTTAGCAAAACCATGGCCTCCATTTTTGTAGAAATCAAGGTCCAAAAGCATAAAATTCAAGGCCAAGCTCACTTGAAAACAACTTGCTTTAAGCTTTAAAACCAAACTCATATGAATCATATAAAAGATTAACCATGAATTGACGTGGAAAGCCATAACTATGCATGATAATATACCATAGATGCTCAAAGATGCATTTTAGATGAAAATACAACATGATTTCCCTTCATTCATTCCATTACTTGCCATAAATCATAGATGATTCAACTTTACTTCTAGAATTTAGAGAAACATCCTTACCTTGAGTGCTTAATTGAAGAGAATTAGTTTGAATCCCCTTTTTCCTTCTCTTCTTCCCTTGTTTCTCCTCTTTGCTCTCTCTCTTCTCACGAATTCTCTCTTCTCTCTCTCTTTCCAGATTTTTCTTTCTTTTATTCTTGAGTCAACACAAGGGTCAACACATCCTTATCTATATCTTTAGTCATATATGCATCAAATAAACCATTATGCCCAAAACACTTAAGCCAAACAAGGCCCTTGTACTTACATCATATATAAACACTTGTGCCAAAACACTTGAGCCAAACGGAGCCTAGCGAATCAGACGAAATTCAGTCCCAAATTAAATTGTCCAAATAGTTCCAAAACTTCCCGGTATCACATAGGCATGTTCAATTTCGTTTTCCGAACCCGTTACGGTCGTCAATTTCAGTCCCGAAGTTGTAGTTCTAACATATATTTTTCTAATTCAAACAGAAAATTCCCAATTAATTCATATTAATGCATAATTAATTACCGATAATTGTGGCGTACATTTCGGGGTCATTACAGTTACACTACTATTACTCACAGTGATCGGCTCCCGGTAGTAATGTGACGATGTCCTCGTCTCAACCTACAAGTACAGTGCACAACACATAATATGAAATTATACTCAAGCCTTTACTTATTCTCTTTGATCATTCAATCAATTAGCCATAGTGGTAACAAAGCTCATTATTCCTTAATAAGTTATAAGCCATGTCTCAGAAAATAGGAGAAATCGATAGGAAATGGTTTAGGTGAATAAATGGTACAAAACTGGTTGATAGAAAGTGAACAATCGTCACTAATTTGGGCATAACTATTTCTGTATTTAGAATTTGGGAGTGAGACTACTGCCATTGGAAACTAGACTTCTGGAGCTTGATTTTAGGCTCAAGAATCACTCAAAACGGAGTCTCGAGGCAAAAGATATGCTTATTCAAAGTTGGCTGAACAGAGCTGCCTCCCACACGTTCGGGAAACAGAGCCGCATGTGCGGCCCTGGGCAGTTTGCAATCCGAAAATGGCTGAAAAATTGGGACTTCTCATTTTCAAAATCAAACCTCAATTTCATGTAATTCAAGGCACAAAACTCTTTAATACATGATAAATTTCACATCCTTAGCTTCCATTCCAATTTATATCTCCAAAATACTACTCAATTTCTCAATCACAAGGACAAGATTATGAATTAGAACACAAAATAAAAGTAGCCATGGTTTGGGGTTTAAAACTCATTTACATGGGGGAACCCTCTTTAACCTCTTTAAGAACCATAAAACCCCTACAAGAAATTAAGTTGTAACATAAATTCATGTTATGGACAAGGATTCAACATCTTATTGCTTGAAGAAACAAAACCCTTACATATAATCATAAATAACCCAAGAACTCATTCTTTAGTCTATAATCTTCAAGTATTGAGAGGGAGGATCTTACCTTAAGCCTTCACCACCACCTACTCTTGTATAACCATGATGAATTCAAGCCAAATCCTTGATTTCTTCATCATCCTCAAGGTTTCTCTTCTTCTCTTGCTTCTCTCTTGCTCTCTCTCTAGATTTTTCTTTCCTTTGATATTTTCTTGGCTCAAAGGTTGAGTTGAACCACTCCTATAGCATACCTATCTATATATATATAAGCTTCCACAAATAGGAAGGGTCAAACACGCCCTTACGAATCGCACAAAATTAAATTTCAATTAAACTTCTCAGATGACTCTAAAAATTGTGCTGATCATAAATATGTCCCCTGTTTTGGTTTCTGAAGCCTCTAAGGCCTTCAATTTGCAGTATAAAGTTAACCACCCAAACGTGTATTAACGAATCAGACAAATTAGATTTCCAATTAATTTCCCAAATAGTTCTTAAAAATTTCCATTAACATACCCAATTACTCAATTTTGATTTCTGAACCCATAAAGGTCGGTATTTCAATTTTAAATCCGTAACTCAACAATATGCTTCAATTCCATCGATATAATTAAATTAAACACATCATCTCATAGTTAAATAAAGATGATTTCTTATACCATTTTGGGGTCATTACATTCTCCCCACCCTAAGAAGTTTGGTTCCTCCAAATTGATTTACCTTACACGAGTTCGGTTCACAAAATTTCGTTTCCTATCATAGTTCAGTCTCGTCTTGGAGGTTCAATATCCCTCAATCATTGAACAGTTCATAATTCCTACACAATTAATTCGCCATTACTGGCTAATCGGTAACCCAATCGATAATAATGCTCAAGTAATCAGAATGAGACTTATCAGTTCGGATCAGATTTCTAACAGACTCCAAATAACAACTCAAATCCCATAACAAGGAATTACATGTTCAGAGTAAATTATTAGTAAAATCAAATACGAATCAAACCTTAATGGTCACAATTCCCAAATTACAGTAAGGTATAATCATTTAAAATCCATGTTTGCTTGGAAGATCTTAAAGTCAACATCATAACATCAAGCACAGAATACATTTACCATAAAGCTATTATATTCTTGTTCCATAACGTTCCTATCATGGACAAAAACATTTTCCAAAAATATGTAATACATAAAGTTCATCAAACCTTTCATAATTAAACACAATACGTTGTTCAGAGACATTACTCAGAAACTTATCAAACCTTTCAAAGATTATCAGATGATAGAATAATTCCCTATAACATTAAACTTATTTAAACTTTGACAAAACAATCTCTGATCCAACTTATAACAGATAAGACAGAATGACGCCAAGTTCAACATAGAGCATTCATCAAGCATGCCATAATAAATTATTAAATGGAAAACTCATTCATGCATAGCAAAATATCTCTTTCAGAAAACTTGTCACATCCTGAACATTCGGAGTTTCGTAGCATATCTAGTCATTTTGGGGAAATCATTCGGAAAGCTTATCATATCATAAACATGTCGAAAGTTCATAGCATTTTTATCATTTCAGAAAATACTTATCATATAAAACATTTCGTAACCAAAATATAGATTCAATTAAACATCGTATAGCATAGCCATTTTCAAAATCATTTACAAAGTATCTTTTACAAAGACATTACTTACTTAGGTCTATAGTCAACTCACACAAGGTCACACATTATTCATCTATGTCGGAAATACCAATTTAATTGATGGTATGACCTCTAAATAACACGGATCACATAAGTTTCATTCAATGATCACTCATTTTCAGATCACAATAAAGGAACAAGCCTTGAATTAATTTCATACAATATTTCATCCTTAATCAATAATGGTGAGTTTATGATAACAATACGTTAGGTTCAGAACAAAAACGCATCAGAACAAAATTATGTCTTTCAGACAAATGGCAGTCCACAAAAGAAATGCAATTTTCCTTTTATTCACATTCATTCACAAGAATATATGTTCAAACTAAAAGGAGGAACAAAACTTCACTTATCATCCCATAAAAAGATTCACAACATGACCTCCTTTTCACCAATGATCCATTTCAATAACCCAAGTAATTTGATTAACAAACATATCATCTCACTACGTTAACAATGCCCATTCGTATTCTTACACGTGGTAAGACAACATAAGCATCACCTCATTCTTACTACCTTTCCCTCAAGCCACTAAATACAAATTAGCTTAATACATAAGGTCATGCCAAGTCATTTAACTCTATGGTTCAAGATTTCAGATAATATTTCCTTCGCCAGCATACACATCTCAATTCCTTCAACATACACTATTTCTACAATGAACGTACTCCATTAAACAGAGCTTTATACACTTGGCAATAAAAAAAATAAACAAACCAAAACATCATATCATATGGGACCCACCACCCCTTAGAACTCCATTAGAGTTCTTATTTTGGAACTCTAAAAGATTTTTCATCTTTTAATTAGTGTGTGGTGTTTTATTGTATGTGTGATTCAAAGATGGAGAATCTTTCATAATCATCTTCATAATATTTTTTTTCCATAATCCCTAATATTACTCATTATTCATTTCGATATAAACTAACACAGATAAATTAAAAATAAATCAAAACTCTTAAACAAAAATCAAAATATCCCAATAATTTATCACTTTGATAAATTTATCGTTATTATTACCAGTATTAAATAATTATTCCACTTAATACAAAATACATCTAAAAATTCTCAAACTACATCTAAAAATTCTCAAAATTTGGTCCCTATAATTTCTTTTGAGTTTCATTTTGATCCTTATTACTTCAATTGCAACACATTTAACCTCAAATTTTTACAATGTATCAATTAAGGACAACCAATCTAATTTTCAAAATCAGATTTTGAGTTTTCAATTCGTATTTCTTTTACTTTTAGTACATATTTTAATAGTTTGGTCAAATTTTTTATTTTTTAAATGCATCTCTGAATTAATCTTTAAAAAAAATTAATAAATACATAGATGCATCTAAAATATAAAAAATAAAAAATCACCATAATATTAAAAACATTCACTAGAAATAAAAATACAAATTAAATACCCAAAAACTAATTTTAAAAACTGAATAATGAAACCAAATCCAATTAAATTAAATCTTAAGTCCTATCAAATAAAATCCACCAACAAATAACCCAACATATTACAAAAATCAGCATGTCTTGCACATGACCCACTTTCGAGGGAAATCATGTAATTTTACACCATTTTGCACTTCGCGTACACGTTTATGCAAAATAGGAGAAATTAACCCTCAGTGGTAATTTAAAAAATTATTAGATATGTATAAAAAAATTATAATTTTAATTATTAATATTCATAATGACACGACATGATATGATTCTCACTCTATATTATGACTAGAGAATCTATACACCTCAATAAAAAATTAGAGTTTTGACTTACTTTCCCTCTAATGTAAAAATAAAAATTAAAAATTTACTTGTGTGAATTGCATATAGCCAAATTTTTAAAAATTATAATAAGGAGATTTACTATATTACATGTGGATATAATGAAAATAATGAAATCATGCATATAATAATAATAATAATAACATGAAGAAAATGAATCTAGGAACCCATGTTAATACAGAGATATAAAAAGATAAGAGATATATGTAATGTGATTACCTTGGGAGCAATCACAGAGAAGTCTATTGTGAAACCTTTTGTACGGGGGTGAATATTCTTTGCTCTCCGTACGCCTTGGACGTCAAGCTTCTGGTAACGGCGTCTATCTCTGCAACACAAAAACGGTGAGCTGCCCGGCGGTGGTGTGCCGGAAAGACCCTCCGACGATCAAGTCAGATTTCGAGAAGAAGACAATGAGGAGAGAATGTTTGTGAGAGTGAGTTCGCATACCTCCAACGCTCGTCTTCCTTCTCTATATCTAAGCTGGCCATGCAGCTCCGAGATCGTGCGCGCACCACCTCTGTTGTCCTTCCCTGGACAGGTGGCAGGACTTGCTTCTCACCACCTTACGCGTGTAAAGGTTTTGTCCTCCTTCCAGTACATGCTGAACTGCCTAACGGTATTGAGGCGTTCGTGGAGCAGTCGTCCTCTCCTTCACACCATTGGCCCAGGTGGCACCCTTGACCGAGGTACCATGACCGGCCTATCGCTTGACGGAAGACGTCCACTACGCGTACTCAACCGGGCTACATTGCACCGACTTGTCCCTTGGGATCGTGTGGTCCAACCTCCTCGGCCGAGCTACTCCAGACCGATTCATGTCGATCAACCGGTCGCGAGGCATGCCGGCCTCCAACCGTTCAATCATTCACCTCGGTCACACGGACACCGCCTTCCTCTTGTGGCCGGTTAAACGCATACCGGCGCTAACCGCGTCTCAAGTCTAGCCCGGGCACCATCTAGCTCGGCACCATCATCTGCAGCCTTGAGTTCCGTTCACCTCGTGCGGGCCGCAGCCCGGCAACGCCAGTTGCTGCCTGACCGGTCGATTTCCCCGACCGTGCGGGTCGGTTTGCTGGCCGCGCCGTCGTGAGGGTTAGCTCGGCGCCGTACACTCCGTCAAGTTTGCCGTCTTCATTGCTCGGCCGTACAGTCCAATGTAAATCTCCCCTCACAATTGCCCCTTAAACCCATCCAAGCTATCGTGATTGGGTTTACCAATGTGTCCGAGCTAAGGTCGAGTTGCGTTCTTGCTAGGCCGAGCTGGATCGGGGGTGTCCGTCATCGCTCCATAGCACAATCGAGGTCACTTCTTTCGCCGTACAATCTCAATTAGGGACACTCCAGTCGCCGAGCTATCTCAATTAGGTGCACTCCAGCCGCCGGGCTATCTCAATCACCAAGCTATCTCAATTAGGGACACATCAGTCGCCGAGCCGTTGCAATCGCCCGGCCATCGACTTCGCAGTCCCATCACAGGTCGTACAGCCGTACTGACAGCCGCGTTTTCAGTGCCACGCGTCGTCACGCCATTGGGTCGTGCAGCCAGCTGTCTCCCACGCCTCGAATTTCAAACGGCTGCGCCGTTTGGGTTGTTCCCTCCATCATTAAACCCCAAACGAAGGGTTTAGACCCTTCACTTTTCATCTCCTTTCTCAACCCTGAACCCAAGCTTCCACATTCCCTGAGATCTTGGGCTCTCTGCTGCTGTGTCTCTTTCTGTTGCATTCGCCATTTTCGTCCCTGCTTGAGCTGTCATCGAGGTCGTGAAGTCGAGCCATCCTCGTCCTGCGATCGTGGTGAGTTTTCTTCCATTCTTCCACTAGACTTTCAGTTTCTCTTTTCGAACCTGTTCTTCATTTTTGTACCTCTGCGCTTCGTGTTTTCTGCTTGTGGCCTTTAAGGCTCTTTCTTTCTAGTCCCAATGACTTTATACCTTAGGAAGACTAAAACTGGTGGAGTGGAAGGGGCCTTCGCCCCTTCGATCCATGAAGTCTCGAAGCAACCCCTTAGAACTTTGTATAAACAGTATGAACAGTCCGAATCTGGACTGAGCCGAGCAAAATGCTCATTTAGATCTTCTGGTAGGAAATAGCCGAGCAAAAAACTGTTTGTGGCTCCTCGCGGAAGCTGCGACCGGGCTGGATGCCCCTTAGATTGGTAAGTAGGACGAACCGAACTAGGAGAATTGGGCACAGCTGTAGTTCAACCGAGCTGGGACTTGCCGATGAAACTAGAGCCCCTTACCGAACTATTTCCAATAGGAGCCGCGCAATATCTGCCTGTGCTAACCCTTGGACTTATTTTTCAACATGCAGAACAAATAGGACCGACCATTCCAGCATTATCATTGGTGGAGCTCAAAGTCCGAGCAACCACTACACAATTTTGACCGAGATACCATATAGCAAATAAAATCGAGATACAATAGATGGGAAAATACCGCTATAAGGTTAGCTCACCCGGTGCGATGGCGCAGTTTAGAGAGGAGTACAACATTCCCGACGACGTGATCTTAGAACTTGCTAAGAAGGGAGATACGCCGTGGGGGGACTTAGACCGGTGCCCCTTCACGGTCGTATCAATTGTTGAAGGAGGGCTGCGTTTCCCCGTGCAACCTTTGATCTGTGAGTTTTTGAGGCAGACAAAGCTTTGCCCGAGCCAAGTCTCCAACAACACTTATAAAATAATAAACGGGGTCGCCGAACTGAACGGAGGCTCGGTCTTAATCTCGGCCTGCTAGATTTTCCACCAATACAGTCTAAGTAGAAAAAAGCGGGCTTTGCTGGTACCTCAAAGTCAAAAAGGGCCGAGCAAAGCTCGTCGAAGGTAACCCGGACAAAGAGACAAACGATGATGACTTCATGTGGGTGTCCGGTCGCTACGAAGACTTAGAGGCACCCATACCGGGCTGGCGTATTAAGAAAAACAGGGGTAGTGCTGGTAAGGAGCCCGGTCGACCGTATTATTTCTTCACTGCATTTCTTTATTGCTATTTTGCACCGGTCTGACACTTGTCTTTTTTCTGCAGATAAAAATCTTGCAGCGGGCTATCCGTACGCCAACCAAGAGGCCATCCGAGCTCTACTTCGACACCCAGCCGAGGAGAGAGAAGCATCGGTGCTACTCGGTTTCGAACAAACATACCATTACCAAGCACCGCGCAAAAGCAAAGTCACTGACTTTCTGCGTGCGCCATCCCCAGAACCCGATCCAACCCTGCCACCGATCAGACTTGTTCCAACAACCGCCGAGCAAGAAATGGCGAAGATAAGGGCGATCAAGGCAATGATTACTGGAGATGGAGGGGAGTCACAGCCTCCAGAGGCGACCGGGGGGACATCTTCCACACCCGCCGGCCAGACGGAAGCCGTGCTGGCCCTCGCCAGCGAACAACAAGCTGGTCGGCCCCAGAAGAGGGCAAGGAAGGAGAAAGCCGGCCAGAGCCTCGTGGACGAAGATTCCACCGAGCTGGCCTCCACCGAGCTCGGCGACCAGGCCGAACAACAAGTCGCCCGAAAATCCAAAGGCAAGGGCCCGGCCACCCCCCCGGTCTGGGCGCCCGAGATTAAGTACCAAGGCCGACCAGTTTCGCCTGATGACTCGGTCTACGCTGATAAGGACTATTCCCTTGGTTTCAATATGACCAAGGGGCTAATCCTTCCAGCCGACATGAAGCATCATGACGAGCTGTCGGACCTCAAGGTCCTCCGCTCGGCTGCCAAGTCCATCGTGTTGGTAAGTTCAACATTTTTTTTTTGGCTCGGCTTTTGGCTCGGCTTCTGGATGCTAATGACCTGTTATGTGTTTGCAGGCCGCACAAAAAAACTATCTGGCACACGAGCGGATGGTTGCTGTTCGGCAGAGCCTTCGAAATGCCATCACTGAAAACAAAGTGCTAACGGTCGAGGTAGATATGCTCAAGGCCGAGCAAGTGGTCGTCAAAGATGAGCGAGACGAACTGCGCCAGAAGCTCGACCGGGCTGAGGAAGATAAAAACAAGGCCGTGAAGAAGGCCAAGGCGCGGTATCTGGCCGAGCTCCGCAAACTGCGCGATGCTCACAAGGCCGAGAAGGAAAAGGCCGTGGAAGACGCGGAAGACCGGGGTTACGCCCAGGGGGAGAAAACATACGAACGTCAAGTCCGGTCCACCAAGGACATCTTTTTCCAGTGCGGCTGGAAATCCGCCGTGGAGAAAGTTGGCCTTGGTCGCGATTCTGACATGTTCAATAACCCTCCTGCCGCGCATATCCCGGACTACATGCAGGCCTACGCCAACGCCGCCCAAAACCGGCTCATTGCAGAGGCGAGGAAGGAGGCTGAGGAAGAAGCTGCCGCCCAGAAGCAAGTCCGAGCAGATTGTCACGAGAACCGACCGAGCAAACTCCATCCGACGCATCCCCAATGCCGAAGATGAAATGATTGATCGGGAGGTTGTCACAGTGGACGGCACTGACGCCGAAGCCGAGGAGAGCCTTCCCGAGCAAACGCCCTTAAACGCCAAGGCGACCGTTGGGGAAACCGAACAAAGCCTTGATCTTGACTGAAGATTTCCCTTTTCAATTTCTTGCCTTGTTTTTGTTTTCTTCTTTTCTTTTGCAATGTAACCGGGCAAGGCCCCTCCTTATTAAACTTTCTCTATCAATGAAAACTTTTTGCTCGTAGATCTGTTATTTCTGTTCGGCTTGCATGTGTGTGAATTTCTTGCTTCAAACTTTATTTAATTGGCAGGTCGGCTGAACCGCACAAACGGTCGCCTTCAAGTAACCTTGCAGTTCCTTGCATTTCAAAAATGATTTTTGTATTTGGCCGAGCAAAGTCCGCTCGGCCTTGATCGGTTGCAGGCCAGCATTTTAATTCGGCCGAGCAAAAACCAGCTCGCCTTTCGAGTTGTTTAATGCGCCAATATTTCCTTTGGCCGAGCAGAATTCAGCTCGGCCTCATAACCATTGGACAGGCACCAATGTTGCCAATTCCACCGAGCAAAACCAGCTCGTTTCCATATTGGAAAAGACACCAATATGCTGAATGGGCCGAGCAAAATCAGCTCGGCTCCTACATTGGGCAAATCACCAATGTTTCAGTTAGGTTGGTCATGCCGCCAACATTCCCACTGGGCGAGCAAAACCAGCTCGGCCCTAATGCGCATTGTTCCATACGCAACTGTTTGTGCGGTCTGCTCCCATTCCAAGGAAAACAGTCCGGTCACATGTAGGCCGGTTCTTGCCCCTGGCATCCATAATTGCCTTTTGTGCCTTGTGATATCATTGGACAAATGTAATACCGAACAAAAGAGACTAATTTTCATTACAAAAACATTGCCATCTCTTACATCACATGCCAAAGGGCTAGAGGTCTAAAAAAGCTAAGCAACATGAACAAATTACAATTCAAAAGTAAAAGACCTTGAGGTTTGCTGCATTCCACGGTCTGGGGATAGCCTTGCCATCTAAGTCTTCCAGATGGTATGCCCCTTGCCAGCAAGCCAACCACCTTGTATGGTCCTTCCCAATTTGCACCGAGCTTGCCTTCGCCAGGGATCACTGTGTTGCCAAGCACCTTCCTGAGGACCCAATCCCCAATCTTGAATAGCCTAGGGTGCACTGCCTTGTTGTATTTTTTGGACAGTTCCTGCTGATAAGCCGCTATATGGATCAATGCGCGCTCTCGTCTTTCTTCAGCAAGGTCCAGTTCTAGTGCCACGGTCTCATTGTTCAAGTCTGGCTGGAAACTTTCTGAGCGGATGGTTGGCATGCCAATCTCTAATGGGATGACGGCCTCCATACCATAAGCCAAAGCAAACGGTGTTTCTCCGGTCGACCGTCTTGGCGTAGTGCGGTATGCCCATAGCACATTAGGAAGCTCTTCAACCCACTTTCCCTTTGCCTTCTCGAGCCGCTTCTTCAGCCCATCCAGGATGGTCTTGTTTGAGGCCTCTGCTTGACCATTCGACTGAGGATAGGCTGGCGTTGAATTGTAGAACTCAATCTTCAACTCTTCGCAAAATCCGCGAAAGAGTTTCCCATCGAATTGAGTGCCATTATCTGAGATGAGCGCCCTGGGATACCGAAGCGAGTGATCACATTTTGCCAAACAAATTTCTTAACGTCCTTTTCCTTAATGGTTGCCAGTGGCTCGGCCTCCACCCACTTGGTGAAATAGTCAGTGGCGGCGATGAAAAACTTGCGATTGCCCGGTGCAACTGGGAGTGGTCCAACAATATCCAATCCCCAAAGTGCGAACGGCCAAGGACTTGTGAGCGAGAGTAACTCCCTTGCTGGCTGGTGGATCTGGTGAGCAAATTTCTGACACTTTTCACATCGGCGACGTATTTCTGCGCGTCTGCCTGCATGCATGGCCACCAGTAACCTTGAGAGATTGCTCGGTACGCCAGAGATCTGCCCCCTGTATGGCTTCCGCAGATGCCCTCATGGATTTCAAAGAGAAAATCCTCCACCCTGGCGGGGTGGACACACTTCAAATACGGCCCGGTGAAGGACTTCTTATATAAGGCTCCGGATGGGGAGAGCCAAAACCGCTCTGATTTTGCTCGGATCTTGTGTGCCGCCTTCTTTTCTTCTGGTAGAACTCTATCTTTCAGGAAGGCAATGATGGGGTCCATCCAAGAGGGACCCAAGTCGGCGCAGTGTATCTCGGTTGCTTCTGGTTCCTCAATGCTTGGCCGAGGCAAAAACTCTATCATCAAGGGGTTAGGAAAAGCTGTCTGAGTGGAGGCGAGCCCAGCCAATTCGTCAGCCGTGTTGTTTGCTTCGCGGTTTATCTGTTCCACTCTTATCGCAGAGAACTTCTTGATCTCTTCTCGCACCAACGCTTGATACTTGGCCATCCTTTCATCCCTTGCCTCATACTCCCCTGAGACCTGATTGACCACCAGCTTGGAGTCGCTGAAAACCATAAGGGCTGTGGCTTTCATTCTCAATGCGCTTCTCAAACCGGCGAGGAGGGCTTCATACTCTGCCTCGTTGTTAGACGCTGGGAAGCCGAGCGTAATTGCTTGCTCAATAATCAGCCCATCTGGCGAAGTCAGCACAATTCCCAGCCCGGCCCCATGCCTGTTGGACGCCCCATCGACAAACAACTTCCACATCTCGCCAAGAAACAGCTTCCAGCAATCAGACGGATTTTGGGAGCTTCTCAATTCCAAGTCTTTGGTAGGCTCAATCTGGTCTCCTTGCACGTCTTTGCTGGGTGCTTCTTTTGTTGAGTCGTCGGCCTTTGCTATTTCAAGCAAGCTCTGCTCTTCTCCCGCTCGCGAGCCATCACATATCTCTGTTGCCAGAATCCTGGGTTGTGCTAATTCCGCACCAACCAAATCAACCGGACAGACTGGATGTGTTCCTGGGGCAAATTCCGCCACAAAATCTGCAAGGGCTTGCGCTTTGATCGCGGTGCGTGGTTGGAACTTAATGTCATACTGGCCCAATTCCACGGCCCATTTCAGAATTCTCCCCGTGAAGTCCGCCTTTTCGAAGAGCACCTTAAGTGGAAATTCGGTCAGCACTACTATTGTATGGGCATGAAAATAGTGCGCCAGTTTTCTTGACGCCATCATTAGGGCCAGTGCCAATTTTTCCAAGGGAAGATATCGTTTCGGCCGGGAGCAGGGTCTTGCTTACATAGAAGATTGGTAGGTGCTGGACGCCCTCAGCACGAACCAATACCGCGCTCACGCGTGTTGAGAAACAGCCACGTAGAGGTACAGCTCTTCACCCGGCTGAGGTGTGACCAGAATCGGGGCCGAGGAGAGATACGCTTTTAAGTCTGCCAGTGCACGGTCGCACTCTTCGTCCCAGAAGAACTTGGACTTCAAAGTTTTGAAGAAGGGCCTGCAACGATCCGAAGACCGGCTGATAAATCTGTTCAGCGCGGCTGCCATCCCGGCAAGATGTTGCACGTCCTTTGTGGAATTCGGGCGCTCCAGCTCTTGTATGCTTTGATTTGGGATGGGTCGGCTTCAATTCCTCGGTTTGTAACCAAAAACCCAGAAACTTTCCAGTGCCAACTCCGAAGGCGCATTTGGAGGCGTTCAGAACGAAGCTTGTGATGCTTTAGTATGGCAAACATTTCTGCTAGGTCGGCGAGATGTTGGGACTTCTCCTTACTCTTCACCACCATATCGTCGATATAGGCTTCCATAGTTCGGCCCAGGAGGGAGCGAACATCTTTGTCACCATACGCTGGAAGGTTGCTCCAGCATTCTTCAATCCGAATGGCATGACCTTGTAGCAGTATAAGCCTCTGGGGGTGGTGAACGACGTGATCTCTCTGTCCGGCTCATACATGGCTATCTGGTGATAGCCGCGTATGCGTCCAAGAAGCTAAACCTCTGATGGCCAGCGGTTAAGTCCACCAACTGGTCAATTCGAGGGAGGGGAAAGCTATCCTTTGGGCAAGCGCGGTTGACAGTCTTGTAGTCAACGCAAACTCGCCATTTGCCGTTCTTCTTAGGAACCACCACCGTGTTAGATATCCACCGAGGGTATTGCACCTCCTCTATGGCCCCGGCCTCCAACAAATTCTTCACTTCTTCCGCAACCACTTCAGCATGGTGTAAGGCGACGGCGCGTTCTTGTATGACGGCCGCATTAGGGAAGACATTCAACTGGTGGCAAATGAAGCTTGGGTCGACGCCAGGCATGTCGTAAGGCGTCCATGCAAAAGCCTCCAAGTTGGAAACCAAGAAGTTGACATAATCTGTCCGCTCGGCACTGGACAAAGATGATCCCAGGAGGAAGAACTTAGTTGGATCGTTTTCGTCAATGCGCACTTCCACCAAATCTTCGACCGATTTTTCCTCGGCCTTCCTTCCCACGTCCTCAAGGACCTCCTTTCCCTCGGGCCCCTCGATCATCTGGACAAACCCTTTGGCTGCTCGGCTGCCATTTACCGCAACGAAGCATTGTTTTGCCATCACCTGGTCTCCCCAAACTTCCTCTATTTGCCCATTCGACGCCGGAAAGCGCATTACTTGGTGGAAGGTTGAAGCAACTGCTTGCATGGCGTGCAGCCAGCCCCTGCCTAAGATTAAGTTGTAGGTGGATGGAACTTTGAGCACCCAGAACTCCACTTGTTTTACTACTGAGCCCGCTTTGACCGGCAAAATGATCTTTCCGATCGGCCATTCGGTTGTGAGTTGAAGCCGACCAAAGGGATGTCGCAGGAGCCAAATCCTGTCTTCTAACTTCATCTGTTTGAATGCGTCATAATACATTATTTCGACCGAACTCCCTGGTCGATCAATATTCTCTTGATATCAAAGTCTTTGACGCGAGAGTCACCACCAAGGCATCGTTGTGCGGCATCTGCACCCTTTCCAAGTCCTTGGTTGAGAACGAAAGGATGTCTCTCTCGTTTTTCCCTTCTTACGGCGGGCTGAACAGAGAGCACTTCCCTCATGTGCTCAGCCTTCTTTATCATCCCTCTAAGTTCGCAAACCCTTGCTGGTTCAATGATGCCGTGGATGACGTTGATCACACCCTGTGGGGGCGCCTCTAGGGCGGCCATCCGTTTGGCTCGGTTTGTCCGGTGGCGCGGCCTTGACTCCCCCATCTATATATTGGTCAAGTGCCCGCCGCCACCAACTCCTCCAAATGCTGTTTGAGCGGCAAGCAATCTTCTGTCCGGTGCCCCCGTTCTTCATGGAAGGTGCAGCGATATTTTGGATTGAAGCCCGCTGCGCACTCCCACTTGGCCGGCCAACGGACAAAGGCTCCCCTCGGATTTCGCTCAATGCGGTAGATGGGAATTTTGAAGACCGTGGTAATCCCGTCCGCGCCTTCAGTTTTCTCTTGGCATCCTCGCTGCGTCGCGGGTGCATCAGCCCGGTCATTTCTGCGACCTTTTTTTGTCATTTTGGCCGGTCCCTCGCGCTGATCTTTTGGTCGGTCACTTGGGCGGTTATCCTCCTGCCCAACCGAGTTAACTTTCCCCGCTGTCCTGCCCACCGCGACCGGATTATTCTTCTCGGTCGCAGAGGCAGCGTCATCTTCCACACGAATGTGTTCGTTGATCCGCTGCATCAAAGATTCCATGGTGGTGGGCTGATGCATCGTGAGCGAATCTCGCAGTCTATGTCCGACTGGGACCCCTCTTGTATTGAGTGATCGCCAGATTGGTAGGGCAGTCGAGGATCTCATTGTAAGTCTCCCATACTTCGCATTGTATGCCTTCAGCGAACTCCCAGACTCCATCTTGACGCCCAGGAGTGGTCGACCTCCTTCGGCGTTCGAGTGTTGGTCTTGAATCTGGTGACGAAGGCTTCCGCTAGTTGTTGCCACCCCTCGATACTCCCCTCCGGGAGCCTTTCGAACCACTTCAAGCCCAGCTCTCCCAAGCTTGCTGGGAATATGAGGCACATCAAGGCATCGTTCCGACGGTGGCCAGCCATACTTGCCGGTAATGACTCACATGCATGTACGGATCCGTCTTGCCGTCGTACAAAGTAAATTTTGGCTGGTGGAATCCGGCAGGGAGTGGGGTGCTCTCAATCTGGGGACAACGGCGTGGCTGTAAGCCTGCCAGCTCTTTGTCCACCAGTGCTGGGGCTGTTCTGGGTGCCGGCATCCACTCTTCACTGCAACGAACTGGGGCACTCTCCTGGAGCGCCGGCACCCTCTGAGCCTCCCGACGGCGCGCTCTCTCCTCCAGCACGTCCCTGAGATCCCTGGAACGGGAGGAGGCAGAGTATGCGACGTTGATGACGGGCGCGAGGGGCGATAGGTGCTGTCGCGAGTGATGGATCTGCCCTCGCTGGTCAAGTCTCCAACCCCATAGTTCCTGGTGATGGAGATTGAATGAGTCCTCCTCTGGCGGCGACTGCTAGAACGAGGGGAGGGGGTGCGCTCACTGAGGTTGCCCTCTCCAGCAACACCCTTCCCCCTCACTTGGCGCTTCAGAAGCTCCATCTCCGCCGCCATCCTACGAATGAGGGCTTCTTGGTCCTTGAGTTTGTGCTCCAGGCGCTCCTCACGGGACTCCCCCCGGCGCCGGCGGCCCTCTGGACTCTGTGAACGATCTGAACTCCTCCCACGCTTGTCGCGCGCTCCCGCGAAGAGGTTTCTAGGCCCGCCATGGTTGGAACATTAGGGGGGCCTTCTCTCCTTCGACATACTCTGGAGTGACACCATCGACGACGGACAGCGGAACTTCGTCGTTGTTGGCCATGGAAATGGTCGAAGAAGCTCGAAGAACAAGGGTTGAAATCAAAATTTCCCACAGACGGCGCCAATTGTACGGGGGCGAAATATTCTTTGCTCTCCGTACGCCTTGAACGTCAAAGCTTCTGGTAACGGCGTCTATCTCTGCAACACAAAAACGGTGAGCTGCCCCGGGGTGTGCCGGAAAGACCCTCCGACGATCAAGTCAGATTTCGGGAAGAAGACAATGAGGAGAATGTTTGTGAGAGTTGAGTTCGCATACCTCCAACGCTTGTCTTCCTTCTCTATATCTAAGCTGGCCATGCAGCTCCGAGATCGTGCGCGCACCACCTCTGTTGTCCTTCCCTGGACAGGTGGCAGGACTTGCTTCTCACCACCTTACGCGTGTAAAGGTTTTGTCCTCCTTCCAGTACATGCTGAACTACCTAACGGTATTGAGGCATTCGTGGAGCAGTCGTCCTCTCCTTCACACCATTGGCCAGGTGGCACCCTTGACCGAGGTACCATGACCGGCCTATCGCTTGACGGAAGACGTCCACTACGCGTACTCAACCGGGCTACATTGCACCGACTTGTCCCTTGGGATCGTGTGGTCCGACCTCCTCGGCCGAGCTACTCAGACCGATTCATGTCGATCAACCGGTCGCGAGGCATGCCGGCCTCCAACCGTTCAATCATTCACCTCGTCACACGGACACCGCCTTCCTCTTGTGCCGGTTAAACGCATACCGGCGCTAACGCGTCTCAAGTCTAGCCCGGGCACCATCTAGCTCGGCACCATCATCTGCAGCCTTGAGTTCCGTTCACTTCGTGCGGGCCGCAGCCCGGCAACGCCAGTTGCTGCCTGACCGGTCGATTTCCCCGACCGTGCGGGTCGGTTTGCTGGCCGCGCCGTCGTGAGGGTTAGCTCGGCGCCGTACACTCCGTCAAGTTTGCCGTCTTCATTGCTCGGCCGTACAGTCCAATGTAAATCTCCCCTCACACCTTTCAAGCTTTTAGTACTCTTTTTCTTTAGAGCGCAAATGTGACGAACTGAGTTTTAGGCCTCGCTTTGAGTGATTACGAGATCGAACGCTTAGCTGTATATATATATATATACATGCTAGCCATCCTTCAAAAATAGAAATAAATCTTGGTTGAGATGTCAAGAACAAATTACCATGTGATTATATTTTATGCCTAATTTGATAAGGTTTGTTTTATTTTATTGTTTTGTAAATGTTAAAAAATATAAGGCAAAATTTATTTTAGGCCATTGTGGTTTGAGCACAAATCACTTTATTTTCCTATGGTTTAAATATAGTAAAAAACAAAACTCTCATATGATTTTGGATTGAACCGTGTCCGTTAACACAGCTATTTATAGATGTAAAATAAATTTAACACTATAAAACCCTATTCCTTTTTTTATTATTTTCTTTCTTTCTCCTCTCTCATACACATTATTTACAATATCTAACATTAATTCAATTAAATCATAATTAATTATAAATTCTTAATTATTTATTATAATTTTTTTTATCTTGGTATTCTAAGTTTAATTTAATTATTATTTATATCACAATTAATTCTAAATATTTAATTATTTATTGTAATTCATAACTTTTTAATCTAATTTAAATTTAATTATATTGTAGTTCACAATCAATCCTAAATTCTTAGGGTTTGTTTGGCTTCAACTTTTTGATTAAAAAAGCCAAAAAAAAAAAAAAAGGCTAAATAAGACAATAAGTCAAAATGTCATATCTAAATCATAATCATTTCACTTTTTCTCTCATAAAAGCCAAAAAACCAAACCAAACAAACTTCCAATCCTAAGCTAAAATAGTCAAAAAGTAAAAAAATCAACTAAAAAAGCCTATTGCTAAACAACTATTTAATTATTTATTTTAATTCTTAACATGTTAATCTAATTTTGATTTAAATATATTTTAGATCAATTCTTAATTATTGTTTCTTTTATATTTTTATTTAATTATATTTTAAATCAATCTTTATTTCATATTTTAGATCAATCTTTAATTATATTTTAATTTATTTTATTTTAATTAACATATTAATTTAATTTTAGGTTTGGAGGAAATGGGGTAAAATTAACTTTTTCTTGTATTAATTCCACTTTATTTTCTTAAAATGCCAAATACATTCTAAAAAATGGTATGTGTAATATACCTTCCATTAGTTTGAATAAAAAACTAACGATTACACTTTTTTACTACAAAATCATATGAGGCCTTTCTAATTATATTAGAACTATAGGGGTAAAGTGCACCATCACCAAATTACGAGGGATAAAATGAATTTAACTTATATATATATATATATGTAAATTTAAAAACAAAATCTAAATTTATAGAACGAAAGTGTATTTTAAAATTACGAGAATATACCTTCGTTTTGACAACTACTAAAAAAGATTTGAAAAATATATAGATATCTCTAGTGCCAACTAATAATTCTATAGTGCATAAAATTATTTTTTAGGACAATTAAAAAAACAAAATAATAAAAAAAAAAACTAGAATTTGAGCCTCCTTACAAAATAAACCTGAAATTTTAAATTTTATCAATTGAAACCTTAATATTTTGATTTATATGTAATTTAAATCACTTGTCTATTTTTGTTAAGTAAAACTAATGAAAAAAGAGTATTTTAATTATTAAACTCAATATAAATATATATAAAATGTCGAAAATATAATTTTCATTAAATTTAATGACTAAAATATCTATTTTTCTATTGATTTTATTTTTAAAAAAATAGATAAATAATTTAAATTAAAATAAATCAAAATTTTATTAATTAAATTCACAAAATTAAGAACTTAAGATTTATTTTGTTTTAAGGGTTGAACTTTAGAGGGTTTTTTTTTTTAATTTTTGTGTAATTTTTACTTCTTTTTTTTTTATTTTTTATTTATTTTTACACTAGAAACACCTAACCTAGCCCAAGCCTAGGGGAGGAGGAGAGCGGAGAAGCATGATGTGACCTACTGACCTAAGAGCAATTTTCCTTTTAATTATATTTTTCATTTTTTATTAGTTAAAATATAAAAAGACAATTTTTTATTTTGTCAAATTCTTTTTTATTTATGTATTTTAACACTATTCTTTATTTTATCTATTTATACACACAAATCGTTTAAAGAGCCTCTCAATGCTCTTTAAATATAGTTAGTTTTGAAAAATTTTGTTAAAATAATTATTATAATAGTTAGCACTCGTTTAAGAGTCCTTGTCTATGCTCTTCGTGCTGGAGTATAGAAGCCCATTACCCACCGGGAAATGATACATCTCCCTAAAAAGAAACCTCTATATACTTGGCAGTAAAAAAAATAAACAAACCAAAATATCGCATCATATGAGACTCACCACCCCTTAAAGCTCCATTAGAGCTCTTATTTTAAAACTATGAAACATTTTTGCTACCTACTCATCCACTATATTTCCATATGTTAAATTAATTAATGATTTAATAATAATAATAAATTAATTTAATTAAAAACAAATAAATTAAATTTTCACTAGCCAAACAAAAGTTATAAGTCAATTAAAGCCATATGGCCAATATTTTAGTTTAATTCTATTTTCACACATCAAATCCCCTCAAGTCACATACTTAGTGAATTTTTTTAAAATCACATTTTTATCCTTTAATCAAAAAACCATTTAGGACAAATTTTTATCTTTCATAATTTCTCAATATACATCCACCAAGCACCCCACCACTACCCGTAGTTGACCAGCGACATCTTCTTCTTCTTGTTCTTTATTCACCACACTCCCCCTCACTATTCTTCTAGTCCGTAACTTTCTCACAATATCCTCTCTTCTTCCAAGTTGATTAAACACATACCCTTCGAACTCTATATCGTTTGGATAACCAATATCGAAAAGATTATCATCGTTCAGATATTAATCGCCAAACTAATAGAGGTTTTTTTAGATATCAACTATTGAACCTATAGAGTTTCCTCAGATATCAACCTTTAAATGGATCTAGGTTTGCAAACGTCGGGTTCACGATGATAGAAAGGTTTGTAGAGGTCCGGGTCAAGGCGGAGAGGCTTGTAAAGGTTAGGGTTTTGAAGGAATAGCGGGCAATGACAATAGATTATGGAGGCTTGGGCTAGAGAAGGAATGTGCTAGAACTGGGGATGGCAGTGGAGGGTTGAAAGTAGCAATGATGGCAATAGTGACGGCAGCGATGACATTGCACATTTTTTGACAAAGGAAAAGATGTGCATTGAGAAAATGTTTATTAAATATGTGCCCTGAGTGGATTTAGTTTGTGAAAATAGAATTACCTATTATTTTATTTATGTTACAGTAATATACTAGTGGCTATGGCATGAAAGTATTCTGCACCCAAAGGGTTTAATTAGAGGATGCCCCATAACTTTTATGATTGGTGGAAAAAGTGAGATCTACAAATTTATCTTGGGTGATGAGAAAACAATATGTGTAGCGTCCCAGCTTTTTAACTCGACTTGAAAAATTGTATGTGGGTATATCGACACCAAGTCTAGACCTTTAATGTGACAGGTTGCACTTTATAATTGTGATTGGGACCATGTTAATTCCTTTTGGCACCTAATGTATTCACTATTTTTGTTTCGAGCGCAAGGATGAAAAACGGAGGCTTAGGAACATTTTTTTGAATAAGTGAGGTTTGGCTGCACGAGCGACTAAATCCACCACATGAGTAGCCAATAGTAGGGTTTCTCTTCTACTGGAGCTCCGCACGAACAAGCAATTCCTTTGTACATGCGGCGAGGCCACTACATGAGCGATCAAAGCCTGTAGGTTACGACGTAGTAGCTTCTCAGGCTAGTATTTTGAACCCTTTTTTCATATTTTTACATATAATTCTTCTCTCTCTTCATTTCTCTCTCTCTCTCTCTCTCTCTCTCTATATATATATATATATATATCTCTTCTCTCTTTTCTCTCTCCACCATTACTACACACCTTCAAGCTTAGATTTAGAGACTTTAAAGTTGGAACCAATCTCCAACTTGAGTTTTACGTCGCAGAGATTGATGAGGGCAATGCTCTCATCCAAACCAAAATTTTGATTTGGGCATTTCAAGGGATTTTGTTTTTCCTGTTCTCTCTAAGAGGTACGGTTTTCTTTTACTTATTTAATATAGATTATAAGATATAGTAGTAGTTTTGGTATATTCCATTGGAAAATTTGTAGAGATATTTGTGAAAACTCATGTTACAAGCTAGGGTTTGAGATTGATTGGGTATTTCTCTATAATTTTTTTTTATCAAACCTATTTTTCTTGTATTAAAGAGCATGTTGGAATTTTAATTTGAGAAATCCCCTATTTTGGTAAACCCTAGTTTGTGAAATGATATGAATATTATAAAAATTGTAACTCTATCTTGAAAGTGGGGATAATTTGCATGTGTATTGTGAAATTGAATAATGTTAAAAATTGCATTGTTGGCCATTGATGTGGCGTTGTTGTAGAGATTGACATCTTAGGATGAACTAAAACCCATTTTATAATTGTGTATGTGAATTGTTGTATTCACCAGATGAAAACCAATTTTTTAACAAAGGTGTGTTGAATACATTTTTAGTGAAATTGAGTAATGACATGAGTTTCCCTCTTTACAATTTCTACATCATGGTTTTAAATTGATTGGTATGGTAAATCCTGGTAATGTATATAGATAATGGTTAATGTGGCGAGAGAGTCCTCAATAAAAGACTGGAAGCCTACGCAGTATAGATACCCACTTGTTCTCCAATTAGTCCCAGTAAAGTAGGGGTTGATTAGATGGTGCTTGGCGATGACCACTAGTAAAGTGTTGCTTATAATAGCTCATTAGTTGGTTAGGTGGTGCTTAGCGATAGTCACTGCCAAATACATGTACCTTGGTAAGATTTATAGGGATAAAATGATGATTTTGTTTATAATATGAATATCTATCCAACTCATAATAATTAGTGATTTTGGAAATGAAACTTGCATTGATTTGATAAATCAATAGAACATCCTACACATGTAGTATCATTATCATGTTCTTATGTAGATGTATATTATTGACTAGAAAAATTATTCTGTTGGATTATATATTTATTTTACATGACTGAAATCTTTTTCAAGTATTAAGGCGAGACATTGATTTGTTAGGCTTTGGGCCCCCTTTTGTGTAGGCTGAATACCATTTTTTGTAAGGCTTATACCTTTTTCTTGATGTAAGCCTAAATGCATTTTAATTACATTTAATATTATTACTTTTGAATTATATAGTGTATATTCACTTAATGTAAATGTTAAATATAAGATGTATATAATTGAAGAATTTCATGTACTAAATAATATCTATATATATACGAGAGGGAATCTTTTGAGTATACTAAATATTGGCATTTATTCATTTTATTTGAGTTTATTTATTGATTTCGGATATTGAAAATCCGAAGTGTGACAACATGGGCGTAATGTCTTGTGATTTGTCTGTGACATAAATCATGTGATGCCTCAAATGCACCGAATGATTTTCCTTTGGGCACATAGAAAAGTCATTGATCGTCTTTCAATTCACATAATGTATATGGCTTATAGTCCATACAATGTATGGATTGGGCTTGGCAAAGTGGATAAAATGTGTGGGTGTACAATAAATAAAAATATATATATATATATATAATATAATGTTTGGATTCATATCTCGGCCGTTGTACATGTCCAGGAGTAAGGATGTAAATCTGGCCCGGCCTGGTCTTGGTCCATGTCGGGTCTTGTAGGTTCTCGTCAAAATTCAAGTCGAGGTAGGCCACAGGCCAAAAAATTAGGCCTAAGCTCAGGAGTATTTGGGCTTTGGGTTTAGGCGGGTCTGACCATTTTTTTTGTTTTTTAAAATTTTTTCTATCAAATTTTTATTATTTTCTACTAAAAAAGACATTGGGCCTCGGGTAAGACCTTGAGTGGGCTTTAAGCAGAATGGGCCACGGGCTGGGCTGAGCTTCAAAATGATGGCCTATCCTGGGCTGCAGGCAGACTTTGAGCCGTCCATAGACCGCGGGCCATTTTTACACTCCTACATGTCCAAGGATTGTGTTTTTAATTATAAACTTTTGGTTACAACCTAAAGTAGAAATTAAAAATAATAATAATAAAAAAGATTGCAACTAATGGAATGCATATATATATATATATATAGAAACATATTAAAATTGAGGGTAATGTTATAGTACACACTCTGAAAAGGTGTGTATTATATGTAAGTGGCAGGAATTGAGTTGTGTGTGAGAATAGAGAGAAAAAGTATATACTTCTTCTGTCTCAAAATATTAGTCTCATATTTTATTTTTCATTATATCAAAATATTAGTCATTTTTCAAAAATTAAGAGCTAAAATAATATGAATTTTCTATTTTACTCTTTTTGTAAATTCATTAACAATACAAAAGATAAATTATGACAATTAATATTTTCAAAAAGATGTACTATCAAAGGATAATTTTGAAAAAATTAATATTTTTAAAGTGCAATAATTGTTCTACCAAAAATAATTAGATTCTCCAAAAAGGATTATTATTTTGGGACGGGGGAGTAAAAAAAAAAAAAAAAAAAGAAGAAAGGGATTACCCATACTTGAAAGGGTGTTTAATCTGTAGGCCTATTTTGAAGTCGATTTCGGTAATCCAAACCGTTGACTCTTTAGTACTCGTTAAGTAAAATACTTATGCAAAAAATTAAAGCTGTGTTTGGTTGTATTTTCTAAATATATTTTTACCCCTTTATTTGCATTTGACGTTTGTTTACGGTTTTCAAAAGTTATGGTTGGTTTGGTATAAACTAAATAATACAAAAAGTTAAAAAGTCACTATTCTATTTAAGTCACATCATCTTCTTTAAATCACATCACCTCTCTAACACATCACATCAAACCCAACCTAAACCCAACCCATATAAGTCAATAAGTCAAAAAGTGCATTTTTTTAGAACATCTCAAACCAACCCTAATTTCACATTCAATTTTGAAAACTCTATCTAAGGCAGAAAAATTTGGGCTAACCGGTCGTTCCACCGGTTAACTGGAACAATAATTTTTATTTTTATTTTTTTTATTTTTTGCATTTGACATATGTTAATTTTTATATATTCAATAAAAAATATTTTTTGAATTTTTTAAAATTTTTATGAATTTTGAATAGAATTTTGAGTTGTGTGTTTGGTTATGAGTTGTAAATTTTTGAATCAAATTTCATATGTCACATCACAAATTTCTCACTTTTTTCAAAACTCATTCACCAAACAAGTTTTTCACACTCAAATCACAATTTCAAAACTCACAAACTCAAAATACAACTCCTATTCTCAAGTCATAATTAGAAAACTCTACCAAACACTACCTAAGTAAGTGTTTGGGAAGAATTAAAAATGTGCATTTTTTTTAAACATACATACACTTATTTGGGTCACATCTATCAATATCTATCAACATCTCGTCTCTACTTTTCTAACAACTTTCTCTACTTTTCTACATATTTTTTTTTATCAAAAATGATCGAGAGCTCGACTCTGTGGCTCGAAACGGGGCTCGAATTCGCGAAGACAGACAGAGAAACGGAGAAAAAGGAAGAGGGAAGAGGGAGAGAAGAGAGGAAGAAGAGAGGAGAAGAGGGCTGCGAGCTCGCCGTCGCAGCTCGTCGCCTCGCCGCCCTCGCGATCGTCGCACCACCGCTTCGCCGATCGTCGCAGCCCCTCCTGTCTAGTTCGTCGCAGCAGCTCGCCCCTCCTCCTCTAGCCGATTTTTATGGCCCCCTCCCCTCCCTTCCTCCTCCTCCTCCGATCTTCTTCTCCACTCTCCCCCTCCTTCTTTTCTCCTTCTCTTCTTCTCCACCTTTCTTCTTCTTCTTCTTCGATCTACAACAACGCAGAAAAAAAAAAAAAAAAAAAACGACACCAAAACAACGTCGTTTTTGGTGTCGAGCCAAACATCGAGCCATGAAATTCGAGCTACGTAGCATGGTCGTTTTTTATTGTTTTGGGTGTCTTAAATAAGTGCACTTTTCTGTCTTTTTGGACTAAAAAATTGAGAAAAAAAATATGGATGTTTGGGTTAACTTTTTGACTTTTTATGAAAAAATGTGTATTAAAAAATTGTATAAATTAGTGTGTAGGGGAAAATTAAGATTGAGAGTTGTGCAGCCGTAATTTTTTACTTTTGGTGAATAGTGATAACTTTTTAACTTTTTGAGTAATTTTTTGACTTTTTGACTTTTTTTCAACTTGCCAAACTTGGCCTTATTTATAAAAAGTCAAAAAATGTACTTATTTAAAATATTCTAAACCACCCCTAAGATTATCGAATATGGATAGTTATATGTTTGAATCACATTTGTATTACAAACATATAACTATCAATATTCAATTGCATGAAAATTTTTTTTGAGTCTTAAAAAGTGAACAGTTCGGATCACTAAAATTAGCTCCAGATTAGGTTCACCAAGCGAGTCCCAACTTTTTTTTTTATATTTGTCCTTAATCCATGAAATTTTCATTGTGATGAAACTTGGAGGGGAAATTTTCAGATTAGTATAAAACTTAAAATTAATTACAAATCAGTGGTCAAATCTACCAATGTTAATAAGTAAAATTATAAAAAATTTCATACATAAAATTTCCTCTGATAGGCAATTTTTCCTTAATTAAATTTGAGAATGGTAATAGAGGAATACTAAACATTATTTTGACTGACAGTAGCAAAAATATTATCGTTAGTGGCGGCTATGTGGCATTTGAGTCCAACTAATTACTAATATAATTTACAACTGTTAGGGGTGTTTGTTTACACGGATTTAAGGGTGGGATTGGACTCCATAATTATGTTTGTTTTGCGGCTTTAGTGATTGGATTGGATTATTATGGTTATGGATCTCACTCACAGTATATATTTGATAGTGAAATGGGAGGGTGGATTAATAATCTAATGGCATGTTTGATTGGGTGGATTAGAGCATGGGATTGAGATTATTAATCCGTGGACCCAATTATCCTATGTTTGTTTTAACATTTTAGTTTAGGATTATTAATCCAATAGATAATTAATCCAACAAATTTGTAAGATTATTAGTAATGGGGTAGGGGTGGGATTATTAATCCCATGGATATTAATCCAATTGGATAGTGAATACCACACTAATTTAATAGGATTATTAATACTTCACTATTAATCTTGTGAATCAAACATGACCTAAGGGGCTTAGTAATCTCTCTCAGTAGGAGGATTAACTTGGCTAGGTTTTAAGTGGAATTAGGAAAATAGTGAGGGAATTGAGTATATTTTATATAAAAATTTTATTTTTTTTATCAAGTGCACTTGTTTGTTTTAATATTTGTTTTAGTTTTTTTAATATAAAATAATTTATTTATTTTATTATAAAAATAATTTAATAATCCCATCACTAACCACGTCTCATGCTATCATAAAAACAAGCATGCTTTTGCTTAATTCCCTCACTAACAATCTCCACATTAACAACTTCTTCACTGACCATCTTCTCACTAACAATCATATCCAACATAATCCGCCAAACAAACATGACTCATGTTCAATATCTCACCTAGTCTGTTGTTTGGCAGCAAAATTGTAGGCCGGACTAATAGTCCAACTAGACTATAGTTCCCCGTATACGAAACTATCATATCTTGAGGGGAGGGGTGGGATACAAAAGTGTTGGACTAGCTCTCCTTAAGATTAACTGGTAAAATAGCAATTTTGCCTTTCAAGTATTTAGGTTATCTTCGGTTTGATTTTTAGAAACTTGTTTCATAGTTTTTTTTTTTATTAAATAAAAAATTAGTTTTGTGAAAAAATAAAATATAGTTTTTAAAATTTTAAAATTTTAAAAATATATTTTGATATTTATTTTTGCTAAATATTATGAGTAATGTTAGAGACAGGCCTGGCCTTGAGGGCAGGCCAAAGAGGCCTGCGCCTTGGGCCCCCAAATTTGGGCTGAAAATAGGGTCCGAAAATATGATTTTGTGTTTTAGATATATATAAAAATAAATAAAATCCAAATACTATAAGCCCAATTGTATATAGGGCCTAAAAATATATATATATATATATATCATGATAGATTAGAGGCCCAACTGACATAGGCTCAAAAACCAGAAACGCATTATAATTTATAATACTCACCCTGAGGCTAAGAACGTGGGTCACTGAAAGAAAAAAACATGGAAAAAAAAACATCTCTCTCTCTCTCTCTCTCTCTCTTTCTCTCTCTCTCGTATTGGACTGATCTCTCTCTCGCATTGGACTATGAAACCTTCAGTCCTCTCTCTCCTCCATATTTGACGGACGCTGAGCATTAACAATTTTGGGCATCAAAACCGTGAGTCTCTCTCTCTCTCTCTCTCTCTTTCTATATATATATATATATATATCACATTTAAATGGATGAAGTTTTTGCCCTAATTTTTCCTCCTAATTTCTTGCCCTATATAATTTGTTCTTTAAATTAGAAAATTACCTAATTTATGTGCTTTAGTGGAAGTCTATAATTTTTGTTATGCTCTAATTCTGAAAGTATATTATTTGCAGAGATCAGTGATTGTGAATTTGTGTGGATTTGTGATTATATAGAGTAGTCATGCCTCCTAGGAAGTATATTTTTGGATGTGAAAAAAGGAAAAAGAAGCAAAAATTAAAAAATTTTATTCAATCTCAATCGGGAGCGCTTGATAAATATTTTGGTAGTAAGAAACAAATAGAAAATTCATGTTTGGTTAATGAAAATTTGGTAATTGAAGAATTTAATCAATCTAATGAGAATGATTATATGTGCAAGTAAATTTTTTTATGGCTACAAACAAATAAAAAAGTTGTTGTAACTTATCGTTTTATCTATCAACATTTTTTTTTCAATGTAAGAAAGGCCCCATTTTTTAAGGTCGCCTTGGGCCCCCTAAATCTCAGGGCTGGCCCTGGTTAGAGACCCACATATTTGACCTATAAATTTACCTACAATGATGTGACAAAAGAATTAAGCCCTCAATAATTGAATACGTAACAAATCAAAAATTAATACTTATTTTAATATATCATTGTAGATAAAATTATAATAAAAAAAAAAAATTTAAGAGTCTCAAACATTTTCTCATTAATAAAAACTGTTATTCTTAATTACATCCATGAGATTTTTGAGATACAACTTTCAAATATCAGAAGATATTCATAATATATTTGAAGTGTAAAATGGATGTGTCTATGTAGTATCCATAATTTGTCCATATCTTATGCAGGTAAATCACGTGGAAGCTAAGCTGTGCTGGGATATTTTAACAAAAATAAATTATGTTTGATAAAAAATTATTATTTTTATTAAAAATTAATGTTGTACATAATTTCTATTTTATAAAAAATCGTTTTAATATTTATGAAAGATAAAATTCATGATTAATTCTATTGATTACGCAACTCCTATATAAACTCATCATCTATGAATGGGCTTTGTTTGACATAGGTGTTTTGAGTTAAATTAATTATAAAAAGATAAAATATGTTAAAAAATTAATAAAATAAAATGTCATATCTAAATCATAATTATTTTATTTTTTCTCTCACAAAATTAAAAAAATTAATCCAAATAAAATTTTTAACTGAAGTTTTTTTTATTAAAAAAAAGAGTAAAAAGTCAACTATAGAAATCACATGCCAAACGGCAGCATATATTTGAGAACATATCTTGGAGTAGTATTTTTGAAGAGAAGAAAAGAGAAGAAAGAGAAGAAAAATGATTTGTTGAGAAACTTCTCTATATTTTATCTATTGTTTATGTTTTGAGAGACTCTGATTGATGACTTGATTCAATCCTTCTTGTGGTTGTGAATACTAAATGTTGGTGATAATTACATAAAATACTAGAAAAATAGAAATTACAATAATTATTGAAAGGGCTAGGCGCAGGAATTCGCTCTCTTTAAGGAGATTCAAGCCCTCTGCGATTAGGCAAAGTCTCACACCGGTGCAGCAGAAAACCCTTGACTTGTCCCCCCCAGGATCAATAAGCCCGACTAAGTCGTAATGGTTCACCAATACTGGCACAAATTGGTTAAATCCAAAACTTTATCACACATACCCTTTTATTTGCCTGATAATCTCACTCAAGACATAACAAAACAACAAACTTCTTCCTCGTGTTCACCCAAGATAGGACATAAGTTCAAATTAATATAAGAGTCTATCTTGGTGACTAAGTAAAGATGGACTTGGAATGATAAGTCTTGGTGGACCAAGACCAAGACTGGCAAAGACTTGGAGATGTCTTGGTAAATAAGAACGGATGACTTGGAGCAGTGTTTTAAAAAGCGCGCTTAGGCGCGCGCCTAAGCTCAAAGCGAGCGAGGCGCAGCCTTTGGGCCTCAGTCATGGTGAGGCAGGCGACACAGGTGAAGCGCTGCCTAGGCGATGAGGTGAGCGCCTTATTACGCCAAGGAGCGCCTTGTGCGCCTCGGCTTTCTTCCACTCCCAGGTCTGCTCTCTTCTCCTCTTCTCTCTTCTTCTCTTCTCTTCTCTTCTTGCTTCTTCTCCTCTCTCTGTTTCTTCTCCTCTCTGCTTCGTTTCTCTGCTTTCGTCTTCTCTTCCCTTCTTTCTGTCTTCTTCGTTTATGTTTCGTTTCTACTTCGTTTCACGATCGCGAGCTCCTCTCTCTCGCCTTCTCTTTTCGCGATCGCGATCGCGAGCTCTCTCTCTCTCTCGTTCATGATCACTCTCTCTCTCTCTTCTGCTATCTATCTCCCCCTTTATCTTTGTATTCATATCTATATATATATAATATTATATAATATACCTATTATAAAATATATAATATACAATACTTATAATATATCAAATATAAAATATAATTGATTATAATATATCAAAATATATTGATTTATATCTCTAATATTATACCACCTATTATATAATATATAATATACTTATAGATAATATGTAAAATAAAATACATTAATTATTTAAAATAAACACATGTATATAAAAATAAAATAAAAAAATAATAAACACATTATTTAAAAATATAATAAATTAAATAATATATATCTTATATTAAAAATTAATTTTTTTTTCTTATTACAAAATTAATAATATACATATTAAATATTTGTTTATATTGAAAATTGTGCTTTATTAATATTTTTACTTAACTTCTATAACTTGCGCCTCGCCTCGCGCCTTGGGCTTAGCTCCAGGTGACCTTGGCGCCTCGATGCGCCTAGGGCTTTTTAAAACACTGACTTGGAGAAGACTTGGATAGCTAAGCACGGTGGACTTGAAAACTTGAGGGAAAGAAAAAACAAAAACCAACGATAACACATTAACACATTATAATATTAAATACCTGCTAACATTCCCCCCCCCACCTATTTTAATATTATAGGTAACAAAAACTGAGATTATTAGGCAAATAAGGATATTATGCATCATGGTAGGTGTGCTCTGCATTGAACCTCCATTAGTGAAACAATAATATCTACTCTAGAGCCAATAGTATGCTCAACATTGAACTATGACTACTTAAGGAAATAAATAATTATTGCACATACATAATATTCCAGGTGTTCACAAAAGCTTTAAAAGCTAGCACATTACGGCCTTGTGCGATCCCAGGATTCATGAGTGTGTTTGAGAATTAGCCCAAATCTCATAGGTAGCGGCCCCACTACCACACTCACATAGGTTGAATTCTGTCAAGGGTGCTCCTGTAACTATGACACCCCACTCAATAAGAACTACAGAATTCATTAGAGTTTTTAAATAACTCAACCTCTACAAAGTTGCAGGATAAATGCACTTACATCATAGGGATGGGTAAAAGTAATTTGGTGCATTTCTCACGCCATCATATGATCGTTTTCTCATTGAACCCAGTTACAGGATCTCTAGTCCCTGGGTTGAGTATCCTCATACATGGTCCTGCTATATTAATGGGCTTCAACCCCATCCCCCTCGATGTATTCCAGACTCTATCTCTTGCTAAGGCCTTAGTTAATAGATCTGCAAGATTATCACCAGATTTATATAATCCACATTTATAATGCCATTATTCATATAAGATCTCACGTACTGTATTTTCTTCTGATAGGTCTGGATTTAACCTTATAATAACGGTTATTAACTCGACCAATTGCTGCGGTGCTATCACAATGAATCAATATAGTGGAATCGGTTTTTCCCAACAAGAGATTTCATTTAACAAATCTCTCAACCAATTTGCTTCTTCACTGGCTGTAGCTAAAGCAATAAGCTCAGCCTCCATTGTTGAACTAGCAATAATGGTTTTTTTTTTTTAATTTCCAACTTATAGCACCCCGCCCAATGTAAATAAGTAACCAGTGTTGATAATGAATTACCTGACAAGGTATTCCAATCAGCATCACTGTAACCTTCAGTACTGCAGGAAACTTATTATAAAAAAGCCATATTTTATGGTACCAGATAAATATTCATAATACGCTCAATGGCTAGCCAGTGATCACTGCCAGGCTTGCTAGTAAACCTGCTAAGTACTCTCCAACTGCATAGGCAATGTCAAGTCTAGTACAGTCAGTCGCATAACGCAAGCTACCAATCATACTAGCATATTCCTTTTGATTAATTACATCCTCATCATTTTCAATAGGAAATAAATGCACATGTGGATCAAAAGGAGTAAGAACATACTTGCAGTTATAAAAATTATTTTTCAAAATTTTCTCAACATAATGCGACTGATCAAGATATATACCATCACATGTTTTGGTAATTTTCATTCTCAAAATATAATTAGCCTCACCAAGATCTTTCATATCAAAATGGCTACTAAGCATATTTTTAGTTTCCACGATAATATGCAAATTAGAGCCAAATATAAGTAAATCATCCACATAGAGGCTAATAATGACATGTGAATTTTCTTCAGATTTATAGTAGATGCATTTATTACATTCATTCGTTTTATAGCCATTCTCAATTATTCAGGAATCAAATTTCTCACGCCACTGTTTAGGGGCCTGTTTTAAGCCATATAGGGATTTAACTAGCTTGCACACTTTGCTTTCCTGACCGGGTTCCACAAAACCCTCAAGTTGATCCATATAGATTTTTTCACCCAGGTCTCCATTTAAAAAGGCTATTTTAACATCCATTTGATGAATTTTTAGATCATGAATTGCAGCCACTGCAATTAATAATCTAATGGATGTAACTCTAGTAACAGGAGAAAATGTATCAAAAAAGTCAAGATCTGCTTGTTGTTTAAAACTTTTTGCAACAAGCCTTGCTTTATATTTATCAATAGTTCCATCCGGTTTAAGTTTTTTTTTCAAAACCCATTAACAGCCAATAGTTTTACAACCTGGTGGTAAATCTACTAATACCCAAATTTTATTGGATAATAATGATTCCATCTCATCATTTACAGTCTCATTCCAAAAAACAGAGTCAGGAGATGCCAAAGCTTCTTGTAAAGTTAATGGAGTTTCCTCCACATTGAAAACATGATAATCAGGGCCAAAATCTTTTTCTAATCTGGCTCTTTTACTCCTTTTAGGTTAAAAAATTATAGGATCTTGGTTTTGTAAAAGAGGAGTAGAGGAACCAGTTTCAGATAAAATATTTTCTTGATAATTTTGATCCCCACCATTTTTAGATTTAAAAGGAAATTTTTCTTCATGAAAAATTGCATCACCTGATTCAAAAATTATTTTGTTTTCAATATATCAAAATCTATAGGCTGTACTATTTGTTGCATATCCAAGAAAAGCACAAGTGGCAGCTTTCACACCTAATTTAGGTCTTTTAGGGTCCACAAGTCTAACAAAAGCTAGACAACCCCAAACCCTCAAATATCTCAAATTTGGCTTATGCCCTTTCCACAACTCAAAAGGTGTAACTTTTGTTTTTTTATGTGGTACTCTATTCATAACATAACATGCAGTTAAAATTGCTTCTCCCCACAAATTTGAAGGAGCACCTGCTTCAATTAGCATAGCATTTGTTAAATCAGTTAAAGTTCTATTTTTCCTTTCTGCTACACCATTAGATGCAGGTGAATATGGTGGAGTAGTTTCATGGATTATTCCCAAAGACTGAGCAAACGAGTTGAATTCAAAAGATTTATACTCCCGGCCTCTATCACTTCTATACCTTTTAATCTTTTTACCGAATTGATTTTCAATTTCAAGAAGGAATTCTTTAAAGTTTTCAAATGCATCACTTTTATTTTTCAACAAGTATACATAAGTGTATTTTGAAAAATCATCAATAAAAGTGATAAAATATCTATTTCCATCACGTGTTAAAATTCCTTCAAATTCACATAAAGCAGTGTGAATTAATTCTAACAATTCAGTATTTCTCATCACACTTTTATGAGACCTTTTAGTTATTTTTGCTTGACTGCAAACTTCACATTTCTGAAACTTATTTGTTAATCTGGGAATTAATCCTAAACTACTCATGACTCTCACATATCGGCTATTAATATGACACAGACGAGAAGAGAATAAACTTCCTCAGTGTTTTTCTGCTACTGTTTCTCTTCTTGATACTGAGCCTACCACTGTTCAAGCTACTCTTCAATCTCCAATGTGGCTTCAAGCTATGAAGGAGGAATATCAAGCTTTTCAACAACAGGGCACTTGGGATCTTGTTGTCCTTCCTCCTCATAAGCTTGCCATTGGGTGCAAATGGGTTTTTCGCATCAAAAGGGATTCCAATGGTACCATTGCCCGTTATAAAGCTAGATTGGTGGCCAAGGGGTTTTTGCAACAAGAAGGCATTGATTTCCATGAGACCTTTAGTCCAATGGCAAAACAACCTACCATTAGAATTTTCTTAAGTGTTGCTCTTCAATCTCAATGGTTTATAAAACAACTTGATATTTCAAATGCATTCCTTCATGGTACTCTTCAAGAAGAAGTGTATATGTTGTAGCCTCCAGGGTTTGAACAGTCTTCTTCTCATGTTTGCAAACTCAAGAAGGCCTTGTACGGTCTTAAGCAAGCCCCTAGGGCTTGGTACTCCATCTTTTCTACTTTCTTGCTTTCTCAAGGATTCACCAACAGCCTGTCTGATGCCTCTCTTTTTATTAGAAAAATTGCTACTAGTATCACTTTGTTGTTGGTGTATGTTGATGACATCTTACTAACTGGAAATGATGCTGCTTTTATTGCCCTGCTCCTTCAGCACATGCACAAGGCATTTTCCATGAAAGAACTTGGTTCTTTATCTTATTTTCTGGGAATTTTCGTACAGTCTGATGAGCATGGTTACTTCTTATCCCAAGCCAAATATGCTGCTGCCTTATTACATAAAGCTGGATTGGCAGACTGCAAGCCCTGTTCATCTCCTATGGTTGTTAAACCTATGTGTTCTGCCACTGATTCACTGCCATTTGCTCAGCCCTCACTATATTGCAGTTTAGTTGGTGGACTGCAATATTTGACTATCACTAGACCAGATATCTCCTATGCTGTTAATCAAGCTTGTCAGTTTATGCATTGTCCCACCAATGCTCATTTTTAGGCTGTTAAAAGGCTCCTTCGATATATCAAAGGAACTCTGCATCATGGTCTTTCTTTCACACCAAGTCCTTGTGATCTTTCTGCCTTCTCAGACTCTAACTGGGCCAGTGATAGTCTTGATCGCAAATCAACCTCTGGCTATTGTGTATATCTTGGTTCAAACTTGATTTCATGGTCAGCTAAAAAGCAAGCAACTGTTGCTAGATCATCCACTGAAGCTGAGTATAGAGCCTTAGCTCATGCCACAACTGAGCTCACTTGGATTCAGCAATTACTTAAGGATTTCTGTGTTTCCTCATATCATATTCTTGTCATCTGGTGTGACAGTTTATCTGCCATGGCCTTAGCATCAAATCCTGTTTTTCATTCTAGGTCCAAATATATAAAAATCGATTGCCATTTTATTCGGGAAAAAGTGGTTGCCAAGCAGATTGAACTTAAGTATATTCCTACTATGGATCAAGTGGCTGATATTTTCACTAAGCCCCTGTCTCCTTCCAGGTTTCATTATCTACGAGACAAGCTGTTAGTGTCTGCTTGCCCTATCAGCTTGAGGGGGGCTGAAGAAGTTCTTACAGCATCTACATCACAGCCTCTTCAGATATCATCTACATCACAGCCTTCAGCATCTGTGCCTGTGCCTTCAGCATTTGTGTCTGTTCTAGATTCTCCATCACAGCTCTGTAAAGCTAGTGTTCCACTGCCATGTTATCAGGGCATTAGTTGTGGCGGTTAGATATTTTGTTATCAAGTTAGTTTGTTAGTTTGTTAAGTTTGTTAAGAGTTAGTTTAGATATTTTGATAGTTAGTTTCAGACTCCCAGTATATAACAAGGTGTAAGCTACAGTTTTCTTTAATGAAAATCAGTTTTCAAGATTCTCAATAGACATAACAAAACAACAAACTTCTTCACTCGTGTTCACCCAAGATAGAACATAAGTTCAAATTATATATAAGAGTCTATCTTGGTGGCTAAGTAAAGATGGACTTGGAATGGATAAGTCTTGGTGGACCAAAACCAAGACTTGGCAAAGACTTGGAGATGTCTTGGTGAATAAGGAACGGATGACTTGGAGAAGACTTGGATAGATAAGCATGGTAGACTTGAAAACTTGGAGGGAAAAAAAAGAAAAGCCAACGATAACGCATTAACACATTATAATATTAAAATACCTGCTAACACTAAATAAAAGAAGTTATGAGTAATTTGAGTTTTATCTTAGAATTATTTCACTTCAATTGAACTTTCACGAAGAGAGGAAAATCAATTTTAAGATAGTGAGAACGCAACTCCCAAAATCTCACAATTATTTTTCTCTGCTCTTATTTTTCTCTCTATATATATATTATTTATTATTATTGTTATGTTAATTATTCATAACGGTTATTTTAGATATGACTTATGAGTTGACTTTTTTTTACTATTATGAGAAGACGTGCAAAAAAGTAGAGAAATAATGTGATTCAAATAAACTAATAAACCAATGAATAACTTATAAATAATTTTAGGTATCCCCCTTTAACTTTCTTGAATTTACCCGAATGAGATTGTATGATTATGATTGAATTTGAATAGTACCCATATATTTGGGGATTGTATGATTGCGATTGAATTTGTATAATACCCATATATAAAATAAATTTGAATTACAAAATTTTAAATACTTTCTAAGTTGATAAGGCCTCGTTTGGGAATAGGCTTTTTTAGTAACTTTTTGACTTTTTTATTAAAATGTGATTTAAAAAAAAAACTAGTATGTTTAGGATGACATTTTGGCTTTTTACGAAAAGATGTGTAAAAAATAGAGAGAAAAAGAAATCTTTGACATTTTGATATGGGTTGTTGACTTTATGATTTTTTTAGTGAATTTTTGACTTCTTCATTAAAAAAGCTACTTGTCAAACGAGGTCCAAGTGATTCGTAATATTACTCATAACTTATTTATGATGCTGCCCCACCAAACTTTAATATTCTGTTAATTGTATTACTAGACTTGTGAGTATTTTGAGAAGTAGATTAAAAATTAATTTTAAAAAAAAAAATTAAAAAATCAAAACCTTTTAACTTTTAACCATTTTCTTAAAGATCTCATATAAGCTGAACTTATTCCGTTTGCATGCCTTCTTGCTCATCCAAGCAGTGATAACGCGCTCAATCACCGGGATATCATATTTGTTTTCGGGGAATCTATTCTGACATCTAACCAGAGCCTCATAAAAATAAAAATAAAAAGTCTATAATGTAGATAAGTTGCTCTATAAATAAATAAAAAATGCGTGGTGATTGAGGAACCTATTGACAATAATGATATAGATTCTATAGAAGATAGAATCCTTCAATATACACGAAGACAATGGGAAAGTCCTTTTAACTTTCTGTCTCTCTATTCACCCAAAAAAAAAAAAAAAACTTCTCTCTCCAATGGATCTCATCTTTCTGATAGTTTGTCCAGTAAAATATTTGGTCCCAACCCCGAGGTAGGCGGCATTTTGGTTAAGGTTTAAGGTTTAAATCTTAAGGTCACAGGTTTAATTTTTCTCTTTTCTGGGCCAATTTCTTAGGTGAAGCACAGTTGGTTAGGAGTTTGGACTTCAAGTTGTCTAATTAGCACTTTGTGTGGGTTCAATACTCCTCCACTGTGCGAGTCCTAATTTAAGTGGAGTTTGTCTTGGGAGGTCGGAGCAAGTTTCCAGGTTATAATCTTCTCGTTCGGAACGGCTAACAGGACACCCTGGTGATCTCTGCAAGGGGCGCTGCCTTGGACCTGCGGAAAGGTAAGAAGGATTTTCCTGTAACAAAAAAAAATATTTGGTCCCAAGGCCCAAATTTAAGTGGTTGGAATTCAGGAGTAATTTGAGAAGTTAGTTGAAAGTTAGGTTGTATTTGGTTATATATTTTAAATATATTTTTATCTATTTATTTAAGAGTGATGTTTATTTTGAGTTTTCAAATTATAATTTCAAATCTATTTTTAAAAATTTCTTTTTAGGTGGGAAAATTTGACCAATCCAGTCGTCTTTTTGGACGTTCGGCCGGTTGATCGGAACAGTATTCGGTTTTTTTCCTTTTTTGGCACCTATTATTTTTATATTGTAAATAAAAAATATTTTCGAAATTTTTTAAATTTTTATATGAGCTTTGAATAGAATTTTAGGTTGTGTGTTTCGTTATAAGTTGTAAATTTTTAAATCAAATAACTTTTCTAATTTCAAAAACTCAAAACTCCTTTCAAAACTCAACTCAAAACTCTTTTTAAAACTAATAACCAAACAAAATTTTCACACTCAAATCATAATTCCAAAACTCATAAACTCAAAATACAATTCTATTTTCAAATCATATTTAGAAAATTTTGCTAATTTTTAACTCATTTTAAATTCTAGGGGGATGCACCAATAAATCCCAAATTAATAACTTATGCACTATTTAGTCCTACAAATTTTCTTATAGACTGAAAGGTCCCATTACAATGTTAATAACATCAGATACAATGTTAATAACATCAGAGTCATGTTACAAACATTAGATTTCAAACATCTAATGTTCATCAAATTTCAATAATGTTTGAAAATTTAGGATGAAAAACATCTAATGTTCATCAGATTTCAATAAATTTTGAAATTATAGAATGAAACATCAGATCATTTACATCATTTACATCATGCTGATGTAAAATGGGACTAAATGAAGCATAAAAAAATTTCCAGGACTAAATGGTTCAACGTTTCAAAAACTAGGACTTATGGGTAAATTTTTCTAAATTCTATTATCTTTCATATTTTTTACACATAAAAAGAAAAATAAATAAATAAAAAATAACTTTTAACCAACTTTTCAAAACACCCATACTGGGTAAAGTTACATCTCATAGGATTACACATGGTATAATTAAGTTCAGGTTGCATTTAAATTATAAATTTAAATAAAAATAATTAATAAAATATAATTATATATATAAATATATATTTGTTTAAAATTTCGATCCAAATTTTTTATTCAAGTACAATTTTAATAAAATCTTAGTTTGACGGAAGATGAATAGTTAGTGTTATAGCAATTAAACATAGTACAATCAGCAGTAAGTAATATATTCAATAGTAATGCCTACTCCGCAACTAAATAAACTTGTAGTTTTGTAGACATGGACGAAATGAGAAATTTTATTTAGAGGAGTTTGAGATAAGCATAGCAAAATAAATAAATTATTGATCATTTTTATTTTTTTTTATGTAAGTGTAATAAAAAAAAAAAAGTAAAAAAGTTAATAAATCTATGTAACGCATTTTTAATAGTTATCGCAATTATTTCATATAATTTTTTGACTATATAATACAATTAGGTTCTTACGGTACAATTTTTCCAAAAAATTTATACTTTGATTATAAGGCATTTTATTGGTAAATATAAGACATATAACAGAAATCTACCTCTATAAATTTTATTATAATATACAATAAATGACTTTTACATATCAAAATTGATGAGTTTTTTTTTTAATATTCCAAAAAAAAGAAACTATTTAGAGAATTGACTCGCTTTTTAAACTATTTAGAAAACTAATATGTTTTTGAAATCGTATTTTGACAATGCGATTTTGAAATTGAAATTACATTTTCAATATGTAATTTCACCATGTCATCATTTTCAACTTGCAATTTTGAGGTAAAATAGCATGTTCAAGATGCAATTTCAATTTCAAAATTGCATTTTGAAAATGCGATTTCAAAAAGTAAGTTAGTTTCCTAAATAGTTTGAAAAATATGTCAATTCTCTAATTAGATTTCAATTGAAATCGCATGTTGAATATGCAATTTCAGCATGTCATCATTTTCTACTTGCAATTTTAGGTGAAATTGCATGTTCAATATACAATTTCAATTTCAAAATCGCATATTGAAAATACGATTTCAAAAAATAAGTTAGTTTCCTAAATAGTTTGAAAAGTAGGTCAATTCTCTAATTAGTTTTTTTTTGGGGGAATATTTTTTAAAAAAAACTCCAAAATTGATAGAATCGATCCTACTAATTACAGTCAATAAAAGAATTTTTAAAATTTTAGAGGAACCATTTTACATACCATGTGAAATACTTCTAAAGAAGTAATAGAACCATTTATAAAGCACTTAGATTGTGTTTTGTTTATGTATTTAGGTAGAGCTTTCAAAAAGAAAAGAAAAAAAAAAAATGTGAAAAGTGTATAAAAATATAGGAAAATTTACCTATAAGTCCTAGTTTTTGAAACGTTGAACCATTTAGTCCTAAAAGTTTTCTTATGCTCCATTTAGTTCTATTTTTACATCAGCATGATGTAAATGATCTGATGTTTCATTCTATAATTTCAAAATTTATTGAAATCTGATGAACATTAGATATTTTTCATTCTATATTTTCAAACATTATTGAAATTTGATGAACATTAGATGTTTGAAATCTAATGTTTGTAACATGACTCTGATGTTATTAACATTGTATCTGATGTTATTAACATTGTAATGGGACCTTTCAGTCTATAAGAAAACTTTTAGGACTAAACAGTACATAAGTTATTAATTTGGGATTTATTGGTGCATCCCCCTAAAATATAAATATATTTTATTTATATTTTACATAAATTTTTTCTTTCCTTTTTTAAATATCTATTCAAATTCATGAGCCAAATAGTATTAGAAGGGACTATGGCTGCCCTTGATCCGCTTTCGTCTATGTTTATAGGTATCATGTATTAAGTCACATATATCACACACACTTAAATACGAATAGATATATAGAAATATGAATAGATATATATATACAATAATGCTTGGGACCCCCTTTTGGGGGTCACCCCTCACCCCCCCTTTGTCACGTGGCGGGTGATGATTGGAGGAGCAGGAAAAAAAAGAAAAAGAAAAAGAAAAGGGGACCAGTGAGAGAGAGAGGGGGTCAAAGGAGGTGGGAGAAAAGGGGGATGAATCATTGTTGATATATATATATATATATATATTAAGAGAATGGTCCAATAGGAACTATATTTGGAGTGCCACGTCACGCCTTAACTAAAAAACGAGTGATATGTTATTTTAGTCCAAAAAGTTAAGATTTATTTTAAATTTCAATGATGTAAAGTCTATTAAAATAATTTACTAAAATACATAAAGTAATTCTTTCTTTCGTGTAATTTTATTTTTAGTTTATCAATTAATCATCTATTTTGTATTTCATTAGATCTCAAAATGGGTTGAAAAAATAGATTTTTATATATTTTTTTGTAAAAAATAAAAATAAAAATATCAAAAAAATGAAAATCCATTTATCATTCATACAATAGTCAAGGTCACTCTCACAACCAATCAAGAGTCATGTGGAGCATGTGGAGAAGAGGAGCATGTGGAGATGCTTTTAGTGTTTCATGGACTTTGGGCAGCAGCAGAACATATTGTTAGAGCATGTGGGGATGCCCTTGTTTGTTTCATCTCACTGAGTTTTGGCAACACATGTAATGTATTGTCATTTTACGACACACGTAGCTAATTTATGATATTTGTGATGTTGATATCACAAATATTATAGTTAAATTATTTTTAATCATAATTAAAATAAATATAGTAGATCATAATAAAATAGGGGATTTTTTTTAGGGTCCCTGGTATTAAGATTTTATAGTATAAAGATATCTAATATTTTCATAATGTCAAAGGTCCCTCAATTTGATCCAGAGAAATTCTGTCCAGAGAAATTTTAACCCAGAGAAATTTGAAATTTCTCTGATTTGTTCAATTTTTTTTGATTTTCTATGTTTTGAAATTTCTCTAGGGTTGAATTTTCTCACAAATAACTCTGTGATTTGCTGCTTTGCTTGCCTTCACTCTTAGTGTCAAGCAAATTATGGGAATTTCTCTAGCCTTTTTAGAGAATTCTCTCCAGAGAAATTCCCGAATTTCTCTAGATGAGAATTTCTCTGGAGAAAATGAGAGATGAAATCGAACAACATCAATTATTCTCCTTTCTGACAAAAGGGTTTCAAAATTTGATTTCACAAACATTGGGTTTTATACAAATTAAGCATTCCAGGTTCCACTTGAAACCAAAGAATTTCTCTGGACCAACCCAGCGAAAATTCAGTTAAAAAATCAGAGAATTTCTCTGGTTTCAATCCAGAGAAATTAGTTCAGGTGATCATGATTTATCATTTCTTTCTGATAATGGATCATCTAAATCAGCTTTGCGGATGCAACCAGAGCCGACCAAAAATATCACAGCCCACGGTTTTTTGCACTATAATATATAAAGATGATTAGCTTTTACCTATCCCAATAAGGCTATCAGCATGCACAGTACCTATATCGAGCAGACAGGTTAAAAAAATCAACTCATCTGCAGGATCTGCACGCCGAACAATTTCACACGGCACCACAAATGTGGTAACTCGCGCCAACGAGCGTGAAGCTCACACTTTTGCACCAGTCTACCTCAAAAACACCGGCGCCGGAGAGACCACCATGGCCAACTGAGCTTAAAAAAATGGCCCTCCTAGACGCCACTCGCTGAAACAAGGTGTGCAATACACGCCGAAACCAACACGCTGCATCTTTCTTCCCCACACACCATGACCACCGATGCAAACCCAGAAACAAGCGCTACCACCGGCGCAAAAAATCGACAGCATCAGAGTATAACCCAGCACCGTCGGAAGCGAACCTGGATCAACGTTGCATAAAAACACATGTCCAGAGCCACGCGACCGCGTTGGTAAACCCACAAGCACCACGGTGAACGGCGAGCCCACCTAGAAACAAACAACCCCACTGGACATGCCACAAACCAGCATAGAAACACAACCCAGAACAAAGAGAATTTCTGGGAACAAACGATCACCATTTCAAAGCAACGTCACCACTGCAAGCTAGGGTTTGGGGTTGATGTAGGAGAGAGAGAGAGAGAGAGAGAGAGAGAGAGAGAGGGAGAAGAGAGAGAGAGAGAGACCAAACTCAGTTTTTGAAGCCCTTTCGTTTCTTCTTAAATTTCTCTGTGATATATAAGTTTGGAGTTGAAGGACTTTAGACATCATAAAATAATATTGTGGATCTCTTCCATTATTAAAAGTGGGAGAGGGACCTTAAACTAATTTTCCCAATGAAATATCACTTAAGGTATAATTAAAATCTTTTCAATTAAAATAAAAATAATAATCACAATAGGTCATAATCAATATTAAATGAATTATAACTAAGTCATTGTGGTGAAATGGATTTAGAAATACTCTTTCATCCAAACAAAACCTCTTAATCCTCTCTCTCTTATTACTTTTTTCTGGTCCCTATTCCTTGAGTATGACTCCTCCTTTTATAATGATTCCTCACGGGGCCATCCATGGGCCCACTGCTTTCTAGGCTTTGATCCTGTCCCTGGGCCTTCTGAATATGAAAGGGTATAGTCGACTCCTACTTCATACATAACTTGTTCGTACTCGGCTTCTCCATTTGCCTGACCCGGCATGGCCGACTTGTATTTGGCTATACGACGAGCACTTGAGTCATAAATAATAATAAAAATAATAATCTATTTATTCAGCCACCACAATTGCCCCCCGAACATCTGATTAAAGTTCGTTTATTCGGCGTGGTCAGTGTCTACTTTTTCTGCTCACAGACTTGATAGACCTCGATAATCGGGAATACGACGCTTGTACACTTTTTACTGCTGATACGTCAGAACAGACGCAATATGATATCATCATTGCTTCCCGCCTTTTCGTGTTTTGACATTCATTTAATGCGATTTAAAATCTATCCCTCCATATGTGTTGAACCTTGGCTCTTTGACATTCCTCATTCTGTTCTTCCTTTTTCACAAGACTTCTACAATTTGCAACTCTTGCTTTCTATCGCTTTTTCGCTCTAACCTGTAAGCCCCTCTCTCTCTCTTTTGTTCGCATTCTAGTCCCTTTTTGTATTTTGTTTATTTGTGTATCTTCCCTTCCGTTTGGGATGGCGACTCATCTGAAAGCTCTTCTCTCTGAAGAGCGAATCGCCACTTTTCGCCGTCGCTTTTCAATTCCAAACGACATCCAACTATCCCTCATTGCAGACAATATGGTTGACATGGAGAGGACAGATGCAAACACCATCATTTTTCCTCTTCTGTCAATCGCTGAGGGTGGGGTCCGTTTCCCCTTACACCCATTCCTCAGGACTGTCTTGCACTACAGGGGTCTCTTGCCTTCTCAACCCAATGTGAACTTCTATCACATAATTATGAGTTTGGTAGAACTAAACCGCTTACTTGGGCTCAACCCGGGGATTCTGACTATTCGGCACTGCTATGTTATGGCAAAGCCAACCGGTCGCCAGGGCCGCTATTTTCTTAGAGCTAGGGATATAGATCACCACTTGGTGACTATGCTTGCCAACTCTAGAAAAAGAGTTGATGATGTTATGGTCGCCGTTTGAGGCAATTGGGAATTCAACGAAAAAGTGGATCGCCAAGACCCTATGCCAAGACGGAAACGCGAGCCAGGTGGCTGATCAGTTGATTTATAATAAGATTTATTCGGCTCAAAAATACGGTGTTGACCCAATTTGTTGTGTGTAGGTAATGACTTAGAAAGAGCCCTCCCTTCGGCAAACAAAGCTGTTCTTAGTCAGGTGAAAACGATCCTTAAATACAAAGGGCATTCAAATCTTCAAGGACAAGGGCGCGCCGCTCATATTCTACTAAAGTACGATCCCACCTATTCAACGTTTTCAGCCGCCGACCATATTCTTGTGCCGAGGAGAGAACAACAATTGACGGCACTTGTTTTCCCTAATTTCAAGAGCTATAGAGATATTAGGTTTGAAGGTTCAAACGCCGAGGAGACTGGACCTGAAGACCGTCTAGAAGAAAGTGCAGACGGTGAAGAGTCTGGACCTGAAGCCCATTTGGAAGACCAAGACTTAAACAGAGAGCTTGAGTTGGCCTTCGAACAGTTCATCCTAGAAGGTAGCAGCCAACCATCTACTTCCGGCCAAGCTGCAGTTACGTCTCTTGAAGACGATATTTCACTGAAGTAGGAGACTAGCCTGGGGTCGATTCTGAAGAGATGAACGGACAGTTGCTAGCCCAATTCGCCAGACAGAGGAATGTTGAAAAAATGATAGCAAGGAGAAGAGCCAGTACTGGGGGTGGCCTGGAAACTCCTCCTCCAGCGGCTGTTCCAGAAGCTGAACAGCTGATTGTGGATGAAGTTGTCGAAGTACCTAGTCGGCAACAAACAAAAACTTCAGCTTCTGAGCAGATTGAGCAAAGAGGCGAAAAACGGCCCACCGGGATCCTTGATGAATCATCAGAAGAACCAATTGACAAACGGCAAAGGATGGAGGCATTTTCTCTAGAGTCGGATGAGCCATTCATCATCCAGCCCAGGATGAAGAGTTCGCCAATTCTAGCCAGTAGATCGGCCATCAAGGATCACGCCGTTGCGTTGAGTGTTGCGTCGGCGCTTTCACTTCCATCTAATAGGTCCACGTTTCATGCCGAGTCAGACATCGTTTCCATTGCTTTGGCGGCACAATCGGCAATATTGGTAAGTCACTTTTGGATTGTGTATCGTTCTTGTGCCGACTACTAACTTTGTTATATCATGTTTTGTAGGCGGCAGGGAGAATCGTAGAAATCAGCCGTTGACACTATGACGCCGTGAAAAGACTTGGCATTCTGGAAGGCGAACTTGTAGAGGAAAAATGCAAGGTCGAAACTGCTATGGCCAACGAGGCATTGATGTTTAAGAATCGTGGCTTCAAGCACAGCTGGCTGAAGGCTCTAGCGGCTGCCAATGTAACGCTTGAGCAGCCAATTCCTTATGAGTAGTTGGAGGTAGAGCCCATGGAGTCCGATCCAGAGGAGTTTGAAGATAATTAATTTAGCTTTGTTTGTTTTTTTGTTTTGTTTTGTACTTTTGTAAGGATGCCGTTTGGATGTCGTTTTTGAAGCTTTTTTTATACCTGTACTTTTGTTTTGTTTATTGTAGAAGTCGATCATTTTCATTGATAAAGTGGCCTATGTTTGAAGTACAGTTTATGAATGAAAATGCCTGTTTTGATGTTTTAATCTTGTTAGTTAAAATGATGAATGTTTTTAATGTTTTAACCTGTTTGGTTAATTCGGCCAAGTTCAGATAATGTAGGGAGTGCCTGATGCACTTAGTACCGAATAATCGCAAGACTAGCAGCTTTAATAGTTGGGGCAGTAGAGAAATTCGACGAATGAAGGAAGTGGCCAACTAAATTCATATATCTGCCCCTACCCCAGTTGAACATGGGTTGCCATCGCTGTTGATGACGCATCTAGTGCCAAATAAAGAAGATAAGTGTTCATATAAGGAAGTGGGGAAATTTAGCGAATGAAGGAAGAGGCCGAATCGATTCTCATATATGTATGGGTTGCCACCGCCGTTGATGACGCATTTAGTGCCGAACAAAGAAGATCAGTGTTCAAGTGGGGGAGTGGGGAAATTCGATGAATGAAAGAAGAGGCCAAATAGATTCACATATCTGCCCCTACCTCAGTTGAACATAGGTTGCCACCGCCGTTGATGACGTATTAAGTGCCGAATAAAGAAGATCAATGTTCAAGTGAGGGAGTGGGGAAATTCGGCGAATAAAGGAAAAGGCCGAATAGATTCACATATCTGCCTCTATCCTAGTTGAACATGGATTGCCACCGCCGTTGATGACACATGTAATGTCAAAGTAGTGGCGAGGCGTGCATTTCGGCGACCGTGGGTGCATCGTAAAAGTTGCAGTATCATTAATGTAGGGGGCATCATTAAATAGACGATGTGCAATCCAAAAAAATGTTGTTCTGTCAAACCACAAAGTGGCTAGCGAACAGAGTGGAGGCAGAAGCCTCGTGCAGCGAATAGTGTATACATATGTCTAGCAGGTTATTCTTTAATAGCAAAGGTGAAGGAAAAAGTTTGGCGGAACTGGAGGCAAAGATGAATCGCGAAGAGGGTGGAGGTGCTGCCAGAATGAGTACGGTAGCTTCAGAGGAGCGGGAGAGACGTCGCTGTGGCTGCTATAAGAACTGGACTAGTGAATTCTGTCTAATCCTCCTTTGTCTTGTAACCGGTGGCAGTGAAGCAAACACTAGTTGCCTCTGAACTAGGTCCCCGACCTTACAAAGTCTATCGACACAAGTCCAGAGTACCTGGGGGATATCAGAGCCTTCTGAAGCTATGGTTCCAGGACTACCCTGCAAAAGAGAAAACAGACACGCCTCAGCCCAATTTCACTAGAATAGATATGATCACAGCTAAATAAATGTACTCTCCACTGCATTTTGCCCCATAAACTAATACCAACTGTACCACTGATATGAAGCACCCCTGTACAGTTTCACTGCAAAGCACATACCAGGTAAAGAGAGCCAAAACACCCCTATTGTAATGACCCCAAAACATGTGTCATATTTATCAGTAATTAATTATGTGTTTATGCGAATTAATGGAAGAATATCTGTTTGAATTGGCAAAAAATATCTGTTGGAACTATAACTTCGGGATTGAAATTGACGACCGTAATGGGTTCGGAAAATGAAATTGAACACGTCTATGTGATACCGGGAATTTTTAGAACCATTTGGGATGATAAATTGAAGATTGAATTTCGTCTGATTCGTTAGGCCATGTTTGGCTCAAAGTTTGGCACAATTGTTTATAAATGATATATAGATAAGTATAAGGGCCTTTGTTGACTCATTGACTCAAAAACAAGAGAAGAAAAATCTAGAAAGAGAGAGAGAGAGAGAAGAATTCGTGGAAGAGAGAACCAAGGGAGGAAGAAGAGTAAAGAAAGGGGAAATCAAGCTATGTTCTTCATTTAAGCAATCAAGGTAAGAATTCCTCTCTAATTTCTTGAAATAAGGTTGATTCATGCATGACCTCATGGTAAATAAGTGGATTGAAGAGGAAATATGTTTAATTTGAGCATGTATGGCATAAATTGATGATTTATGTTTATATTTGGTATTTGAGGGAGAACCTCCATGGATATGAAGAAATGAAGCTTTTATATGCATAGTTATGATTCTTCACCTCAATTCATGGTTTGATCTTGTATATGATGCATGTGTGTTTTGTTGAGAAGTTGTAAGGTCTAAATCAAGTGGTTTTCAAGTGTTTTGGGGCTTGGTTTCCATCATTTTGAAGTTGTTTTTGATAAAGGAAAGGTTAAAGCTTTGGAAAAGTTCAGAATTTCGGATTTTGCATGGTCCGCTCGAGCGGAGGGATTCCCGCTCGAGCGTGAAAATCGCCTCTCAGCAGTTTTGGAAAATTGTACAGGCCGCTCGAGCGGCCAAAGTGGCGCTCGAGCGGGAGACTTATTTCAGGAAAATTTGGGAAATTGTATTACTCGATTTTCACATGTTATATATCATTTAGCATCTCATAAGCATGAAATAGAGTTAAGAAAGAATAGTATGGCATGAACTATTTGGTTCTATGATGATGTGTATTAAGGAATTGTGTTATAAATGATGGTATTTGCAGGTCAAAACGCGAAGACTGTGCAACCGGTTTTGGAAACCCACAATGAGTAACATTTCTGTAAAGTTATGTTGATATGCAATGTATTTGAAATGCTATATGATACGATATGTTTTTGAAATGTGAATTTAAACCTGTGAACGATTGTCCTGATTTGCGAATCTAGTATGGCATCCATAGATAGTCCTAAGTGGACCAGTTTACGAGATCTCGGTATGTGTTTAATCGGTGTCCGGGACCGGTTACTCTAGTCGGAAGACAATATATGTTATGTTCTATGGAGTATGCCATTATGTATGTTCTGATTATGATTATGCATGATTTGATTTATGGATATAGGAAATATACGGAATTCGTTCACCACCCCTTTACTTTAATGTTACTTGCTGAGCTTTAGCTCATTGTTTGTATGTATGTATTTATAGGTGAGCATTCAGGGAGTCAAGCCTAGGCAGAGTCCTGGCCGAGCCGCCGTTTTGAAGCCACCAGAGTTTTGTGTGCCTCCGAGTTGGGGCTAGGCCTGGAAGGCCGTATGAGTTTTGTTTTGGTTGTATATGTGGCGTGAGCCTATGATTTATGTATGATCTTTTGATACATGTTATGTAATGCTAGTGGGTGAATTAACATTTTTGGCATGTAAATGTGTGTTCATATAAATGCACAGCTCTTTGGACTATAGTGTTTTGTCTTCGCTTCCTCGAGCCCCGATTATTTATGTTTGTATAGGAAGGCCTGTGGTAATCTAAGATTACTGGCCGGTTACGATGCCAAACTTTTTGGGGCGGGTTTGGGTCGTGACACCTATGAGGTGGGGTAGGGTTAACATGTCCTAGCTTTGGCATGATCTAGGGTTTCACTACTTCAATCAAGCGGTTTCACGTAATCCTACATTCGGGTGAGCGTCCTGTCCTAGTTTGGAACAGTCTCTATGACTTTCTATATTCAGCTAGGCCAAATGGTCAAAGAGGGTACCTCAGCAAGACTACCTAATATAACTCTCACACCTAACACTAAGAAGTGAAAGGATGATCAAACGGTACAGCGGTAGTCCAGATCCAAGGGTTATGTTCCCAACATGGCAGAGCCCACGACCGGTCAGCCTTTTGGTAAGTTTTTGGGCAAGCCTCTGGCAAACCGTCCAAAAATAGCAGATGGCAAACACAGTGACTTAAGCATACTAATACAAATGCAAATGCAAATAACATATACGTGTAGATAAAATTTCACATCAAGAAGTTCGAGTCAAGTTCTCTAAATTCCCCAGCAAAGTTGGCAGAAACTATAGCTTGACTTTTCGTGCTCCTTTCGGATACGATAGCCCTATAGTTCGGACTCCTGTGGTTCTGAATCTAATCTCACAAGTGCAATGCGAAATAGATAAACACAAAAGAGTCCAAATCCGACAAATCTTTTAGAAAATCGATTTTGAATCAAATTGCCAAAAATGGACTATTTTGCCAGATACAGAGTCGCCACCTAAATATTTTTAGAAAATTTAGGAAACCCGAGACTCGTGTCAATGGCCACTTATCTGTCATCACCAAAGTCTCTCAGCTCGGGAACTTAGGTATGAGAGGGAAAGGTCATGAATTGAGTACCCTACTCACCCGATCAAAGATCGACCTTTACTAATCATGATGTGAATCTTATTTACATTATATGCTCTTGTTCCGATTATTAGGATATTGTTACTATGTGACACACACAAGTATAGACTAATTTGCAAAAATTGGAATATTTGATTTCATGTTTGTTTTTTGAAAATTGTTTCAAATATGTACCACTTGAAAAAGTGATCTCATATGAGGATTACTCAAATTATTCCAATTCAAACAATTAGCCTTCATCCACAGGTATTCAAGAGTTATATCAATTAAGAACTTAGCCTCATGGTAATCATGCTAGTCATGGCAACAATCACACGCATGCAATATGCTAAATCAATAAATGCTTACCTAGTACTCCAAGGTAAGCCAAAAGAAAAGAGTTAGAAAAATGCATGCTCTAACTATAATGACTAATGCAACACATGCAATATGCAATTAATAGGCTCAATTACTAACATGGCATGTGAATCAATTTGATAGCATGCAGTTTAAGCACGTATTCAAAGAAGTATTTAAATGACAATGTTTGTTAGAATGATGCATCGAGCCTCGATGCATGCAAGACAAGTGGATCCAAACATGAGAATTGCTAAAAGAAACATGATGTTCTAAATTACCCATTATAAGCAAATAAATAAAATGGAGAAAGACATGGGGTTCGAAGACATACACATTATTACATATTTTGCCCTCGCGCAGGAGGTTCCGAATGAATGGACTAGCTAATTAATTACCTAATTAACTAACTATTACAATACCCAAAATAAATTAGCTACACTAAGTAATTAACTAATTTACTAATTATTACAACACCACAAATTAACTAACTATTCTAGCGAATTAATTAACTACAACACATAACTAGCTATTCTAGCTAATTATTACAATACCAAAATTAGGGAATTGAAATTAACTAATTAATTACAAATCCACCATTCAGCAGGTCCCGAGGATCAACGAAATGACTTATGCATGCAAGCGGATTTTCCACCCAAAAATGCCTCTTTTTTGCTGCCAAGAAGGTTCTGTTGCATAGTTAGGAGATTACACTGATTTTTTTTACCTTAGTTTCTGCTCTGTTCTGCAGAAAACAACACACTGCCTTGTTGGAAAAAGTGGCTGGCAGGCCAAAAGTAGTGGCTGGCCAGCCACTAATAGTGGCTTGCCGTCCAGTAAAGGTGGCCTATTGGCCACTAATGATGGGTTTCTCCTGCTGCAACAGACAATAAACAGAGCACAAATAGAGCATTCTAAGGGGATGTTTGTCCACCATGCCTCTCATTATCATCAAACAGCTCAAAGTAGATGTAGGCTTGATTCGCAAGCCATCAATCGACGCAATTTCATTGCGTGATCACTTATGAACCAAGGGATAAAATTTCAATAAAAAAAAAGACTCTAAAAAACTCCTTCCTATCATGGATTGATCAAGGAAAGAGTTGATGTTGATTCTTGAACCGTTTTCATTACTAATAAGTATGAAACAACTCAAGACTCAATAGGTTCAATTAACGTCTGATTGAACCCAAACCTTTTTATTATCTTGTTCCATTTTTAAACCATTGATTATCTCTTTTAGTTACCTTTCCATCAATTAGTCATTTTAGTCTAATAATGAAGATTAAGTCCACTAATGGAGGGAAGTGTCAAACAAAGGGTTGTTTTGGGCATGAAAGAGATGTCATGCCATTGGTAATGAACCTCCGAAAAGATTAAACCATTGAGCAAAACAATCTCTATCCCAAGCTTAAACAAACAATTGGTTTGAAACAACTCTCAAAGAAGCTAAAAAGTCAAGAAAGGAGGGAGGTTGCAAAAGTAATTAGAAGTGAACATAAGTATGAAAATCACAAAATAAATGCTATTAACTCAAATAGGTTGGTGTCTAATGCCTAAAACACCAAACCTATGAGGACCATTACACTACAAGCATGCAATAAAAAGCATAAATGAAACAAACACATAAAAAAAGTCCTAAATGAAGCTAAAATAGTGCTGGAATTAAAGTAAAAGAAGCTAAAAGAGTAAGCTAAAATAATGGAAAATTTAAGCTAGTAAACAGGCCAAAGGAGGGGAGACTAACCCCTCCATTTTTGGGACTTCAAAATCACATTTTAGCCTCTAAAAAAACTCTAAGATTCAGGGTTTAAAATCTCAAAAAAAGATAATGGAAAGGTAGGAAGCACAAGGGTAAAGGCCTAAGAAGCAAGGTGCAAAGAAGGGTGATCCACCCCTCTACCTTTAATGGCCTTAAACTACAATTTTCACCCCATAAAAACAAGTGAAAAATAGCCTCAAAATAGTGAGAAAAGATGGGAGAGAAGTAGTGTAGAGATGTCCAAAATTATACCTCTTCAAGCAAGGTAGCTCTTTTGTTAACAAACCCACAAGTTCTTACTCTCAAGAGCTGAGATTTGAGCTCAAGAACCTCAGCAAGAAGAGCTAAATTTTTGGTTTAAGAAGTGTAGAGAGAGAGTATATAGGTTGCAAGATAGAGAGAGAGAGAGAGAGTGCTATGCAAGTTTTAGTCTTTTTGGAATTTTTTCTAACCTAAAATCAAGAGGGTTGGCTTTGTATATATAGAAAAATAGCCTCTCAGGTCGGAAATATCTATATAGGAACAGCTGGAGCTTGTGGGGGACAGCTGGCAAAAATATATGGTTTTTTTTACACAAGTGGCCGGCAGGCTAATATTAGTGGACGGTAGGCTGCTAATATTAGTGGACGGTAGGCCACTAATGGCCGTCAAGCAAAAATCTGCTTCCAAGCCCGACTTCAAACGAACATATCTCCTTTATCTGGACTTGGTTTTAGGCAATTGTTGAGTCTAAATTGAAGCCCCAAAAGTCTACTTTCCAATGGTGGTGGCGTTACATCTAAATTCTAAGTATGAAAAGAGATATGCCTATTTTAGTGAAGGCTGCTCATTTTTATCCTAACAGATTGATGCCCAATTTCTTCCCCAACTAGTTTTCTTCCGTCCCCTCCTATTTTCTTCAACTCCAAACCTACAAATAAGATTTTTTTTAAGATTTTCAAAGAGTTCACCTCCCTTTCATTTATTTTCACTTTGTCCTTACTCGGTTTACCGAAAAGTGTAATATTTTAAACGAAATGTGAGCCTCGGAACATCGTTGAAACATTTGAAACAATTTTTTGAAAAAGAGGGTTTTAAGGTCTAAAATAGTTTTGGTCAAAATGGGGTATAAGGTTGGGATTTAGAAGCTCTTCTTGCTGAAGAAATCAAACGTTTGTACAGCATAACTTTCATCATTGAGTGATTAACCTGAGGCGCCCAAGTCTTAAGGGCGATAAAAAATAGGGTGGCTACAGATGCACCCGTATCAATCAACATATTAGCAATAGAATTACACAACAAGAAGTTACCTCTCACTTCCAAAGGCGCTATCACTAAGTCTGGCATGGTAACAACATACACACACCCTGTAGGTCTTTACTCTACCTGCTCACCCCTCAAAGCAAAAGTTTGATGCACTGACTAAACCAAAGAGGCTCTCTAATTGGCCCTCGAGGCCTGTATTGAATGGGTAGGCTGATGGCTCTGTGTCTATCTCGAACCAAACATACCAAGCGTGCCACCAATTAAGGGCAAAACCTCTTCGTGTGTCCTAACTACCCACACTGATAGTAGGTAGACGGCTGTCCCCTCCCCCGACTCTGTCTCTAAGAACAAAAAGCAAACGGCGTGGACTGTTGCCCTCCTCCTCTCTACGGGCAAGCTAGAGATTTGTGACCTAACTAGCCACACTTAAAACAAGTGAAACCTCCCTAATTACCTCTCCCTGAACTCGAACTTGACACAGGGAAGGTGGATCTAGACTGTGTTGCTTGGGATTACTATGGAGTAGAACCCCTCTGCCTCTTACTTTGCCGAGTCTCCCCTTGAACCTTCGGACTTCTCCTAGAGCCCCTCATCCGCTCCTCTTCCATCTGAACCATGGTCTCTAGATGAGCCACCGCTTCCACAAGGCATCCGTAGTCCCTAATCATTAACCCAACCACTTTGAAAAGAAGCTAAGTTCTCAATCTCTCTCAAACTCAATGCAACGACATTCCTCCATCGCCACAAGTTACGGGGCAAACCTAGAGAATGTAGTGAAAGCTTCCTCAAACTCAGCTACTGGTGTGTTAAGCTACTTGAGCTTCAGAAACTGCTCTCTCAACTTCTCCCTAGCAGTGGTAGGTAAGAACTTGTCCTGGAAGGCGCTGACAAAAGCCTCCAAAGTCACCCCAATGCGCCCACGTGCATACTTCCACCATTGACTCACATCTCCCTTCAACTGGAAGGATGCCAAGGTCACTCTCAAACCATCATCCTTGATGCTAAGCATCTCGAATGTCTTCACCATCTATGCTAGCCACTCATTCGCCTTCAATGGCTTCTTAGAATCACCCAAAAACTCATCCGGATTAGACTGGTAAAACTCCCTCTTCAAGAATGACAGCCCTGTCTCAACAACATGGGCCTAGACTTGATTCTCAGTTCTAAGAATGTCCACAGATTTTCGCAAAGCTCCGGCCATCTCACGGACCAAAGCATTCATAGCCTACTGGCCAACTAGTTCGGCTATATTGGTCTGACCAACTCCTTCCTCCTGTGCCGAAATATCATCCGGTAATGACACTTCCTACCGTCTAGGCCTACCACGCCTATCACCATCACGTCCAAGCCCTGACATCCTAATAAAAGTAACACAAGAGATTAGCACATTTACAAATGTGACGAAGCTAACTCACTCGCATGCTAATGTGATGGACAACAATAATTCACTCCATATAAGCACAAAATCACATAATACACATACAAATTTCCTTTCTAGATAAGGATCATCCCGCGACATTGCCAGAGTTCCAAGTAGAAATAACAGTGATCAATCGCTTTTCTAATAGGACTTCTAGAAACTCATAAACCCAATCAATATCTTAAAAATTAAATCTCATACCCATATAATCACATAAGCATGTTATCATGTAGCATACAAATCATACAAACATCTCTATTAAGTAAGATAAACCCATTGTGGTAAGAACCACTTGCCACATACCCAAAGTATTGAAACCTGGTACGCGCTGATACCAAGTTGTAAAGCCTAAAAAATATAACAATAAATCCAACCCAAGACAGTTAATAAGTAACAATATGTCTTTAAATAAAATGTTCTTCTCATTTCCATATAAGTCAGTTGCACAAGAAGGAACACATGCAAATATACATTCATGAGTCCTAACCCTAAATGTATAGTATGTGTTATAGCTAAAGATGAAACAAGAGATAAACAAATAAGAAATGCCCTAACGGCTTACAACGTTCTAAGATAATACTTGGTTACAACAAAAGTGAGTTTAAACTCAATACAAATAAGCCCTGGGCTTGTACAAAAATACATACAACAAATGAACAAAAATGAAGTTCTTTCCCAAGCTATTATTGCCTTGGTGGAGGCATTTCATCAGTACCTGAAAATGGTTTTTCCCACATAGGGTGAGCCAAAGCCCAGTAGAAATAATCCAACACAATATATGAATCTTAACAAAGATATAAGATGGATGCATATAAAAATGCTCGTGCCAAAATATTTTATATCTCTTTCCAAGACTATGCAATGCTAGTTTAATATCAAAATTCATAAATCATTTCCTTTGCACTAGAAAACAAGGCAGTGAATCACACTCTGGGAATCTCAAAACAATAACAACCTTTCACGGAAATTTTGTCCGCAGGAAACTGTAAACCAACACCTATGTAAGCGTAGGCTATACAAACACTACTATTGCCATTTCAATAAAATTTCATCTACGGGGATCGGCACCCATAAGCGTGGGTTTTAGGACTTTCACCATGGATACTCAATAACTTATTTCAACGAGACAACTCTTACTTCCCAGATTCACTCATTTTTCTCAAAACGATAAACATTTCCAATGTATAAATGTGAGATAGTGCTCAATGCAAGTGAAATGAAAAAATGGTTTCAATTCTCCTAATTCTCATGCAATTGTCTACAACAATCATAGCTATCCTCTACCGATAGCCCAAAACAGATATTTCTAAACAGATAAACAATTTTCAATCAAGATAAACTTTCCAAATGTCAAGATGTGAGTGATAATACATATCCAACTCCACAATTCTCATCAATATCAACCCAATTCCATATTTCCAACATCAATTCCATTTATCATTTCGAAATCAACTTTGATATTTGAAGGCAAAATCCCCATTTTCTTTATAAATCAATTCCAAGGATAAAAATCCACCATTTTATCATAAGTCACTAATAAAAACATTTCCTCAATCATTTCCAACAACCTATTTGAAAACCCCTCCTTTTGATATCAAGCCAAAACCCTGGATTGTTCATAAATCTCATTTTTCACAATGTTACTTTATAAAAACCAAACAACTAAGTTAAAAATCATAAGAAAGTGTGGAGAATCCCTACCTCAAGCTTAGAAGACGAGAGAGAGGGTGGAGGAACCTCAAAGACGCCGAAAACCAACTTTGTTCGGACCAAAGAGTACCCTCGAAGTGCTCTACCTTTTTATCAAAGGGACACGGCTGAAGAACTCAACGGATCTAGGTGTATTTGTAGAGAGAAGTAGAGTTTTAGAGAGAGTGTGTGGAGATCTAGGGTTTTTAGAATGTTTAGAGAGAAAGAAATGAAAAAGAGCCCGAAAAAGTGACCCAAAAAGGTGACTTTACAAACTGATATACGCGTAGACCGCTCGAGTGCAAGAAGTGTCGCTCGAGCATCCAGACACAAGGAATTTGACCACTCAAGCATAAAATACAAACTCTCAGAAGTTTTGCAGATAGAGGACCACTACTCGAGCTCAAGAAGGACCGCTCAAGTGCAATACTACTCGAGCGTAGGAAACATCGCTTGAGCGAAGAATGCACACTCCCTGTAGTTTTTGGGCCTACAAAAGTACCGAGAGTTCACAAAGACCGCTCGAGCGCAAGAAGCTTCACTGGAGCATAGAAGCTAAAATCTGGGTAACAATAAGAAGTCGAGACACTGATCATTTACCTGTCAGTAACAGAGTCAACCATGGGATACATGCCTGCACAAGAATCAGAAGATAAGGTGGAAAAGGTGATTTCCTATCTTAGTAAAAAGATGCTAGAGTATGAGATCCATTACACCCCTTTGGAGAAGGCTTGTTTAGCTTTGGTTTGGGCCACTAGAAAGTTGAGACACTACCTGTTAGCCCATTCTGTAATTCTGGTTTCGAGATTAGATCCCATTAAATATCTTTTTGAGAAACCAGCACTTATAGGTAACTAGGTCGTTGGTTGCTTCTTTTCTCTGAATTCGACCTCAAGTATATCACTTGTAAGTCGGTCAAAGAAGGACTGTAGCATAATTTTTGGTAAACCACCTAGTTGAGGGAGAGGAAGATGTAGAGTACCTGTTCCCAAATGAAGAGATCCTGCAGGTAGAAGAAGAGGCATGAAAAATGTACTTTGATGGCTAACCAATACAGTTATGGGATAGGCATGTTGCTCATAGCACCCGATGATTCCCATATACCCCTAGCTTTCAAACTCCAATTCAAAGTATCCAACAATGAAGTAGAGTAAGAGGCGTGTATTGCTGGATTACCAGCTGCCCTGGAACTAGGGGCAATAAGGTTGGACGTCATCGAGAACTCGAACCTGGTTATTTCTCAAGCCAATAGAGATTGGAAGGTCAAAAAGAGAAGATGAAATTTTATCACCAGACCCTAGCCATTCTAATTCCAAGGTTTGAAAAACTGACATTTACTCACCTATTAAGAGAGAATAATTGATTTGCTGATGCACTGGCAACTCTATCCTCTATGGTAGACATACCAATTGGGGTTAAGATGCGTCCGATCATTATTGAACAGAAGTATGCGCACACTTTTGAAACAATAGCCGCAATAAACGAGGTTCAGGACAAAAATCCTTGGTATCATGACATTTGGATTTTTCTGGAGAAAGACATGTATCCACAAGGATAAAAGGGGAATACAACATCTAGCCATCTAGTTCATTCATATGCAGAAGTAAAGTTGTACAAAAGAGGGGGTTTGGGAATGCACAAACTCTGTGTGGAAGACCAAGAGTCAAAGCGTCTCATGGAAGCATTCATGGAGGAAAGTGTGAAGTACATATAATGGTGTACTGCTAGCCAAGAAGATCCTCAGGCAAGGGTACTATTGGTCAACCATGGAGGATGATTGTATCAACTTCGTTCGTGACTGCCATAAGTGTCAAATCCATGCTAACCACACGAATATTCCGCCATCAAAGCTCTACAATATGACTTTGCCATGGCTTTTCTCAGTCTGGGGGATAGATGTCATTGGAGTGGTCTCATAGAAGGGCTTGAATGAACATGAGTTCATTTTGGTGGTAATCGACTACTTCACAAGTGGGTAGAAGCACAGTCGTATTCTGTGTTGAAAGCTGCGCATATAGCCAAATTCATTAGGAATAACATCATCTGTAGATATGGGGTGCCAAATGAGATAATATCGGACAATGGCTCACACTTCAAAAAGGAGGTGGTAGATTTACTTGAGAAGTACAACGTGGCTTTTCACAAGTTATCAATATATAGGCCACAGACCAATGGAGTCGTTGAAGCCGCAAACAAGAATGTTAAGAATATTCTACGAAAGATGGTGGAAACCTACAAGGATTAGCTAGATAAACTACCTTTTGCACTTGGGGTTATAGAACATCAATTCAAACTTCTACAGGGGCAACCCTCTACTCTTTGGTATAAGGGATGAAGCTATTTTGCCAATCGAAATCGAGGTACCGCCGTTGAAAATCATGGCTAAGTGTCAGAATAGAAACAGATTAGCAGTAGAACTGGTTCGAAGAGTTGATATTGTTTGCTCAAAGACAACCGACCTTCTATCTATGACCTTAGGGGCAAGTTCTGACCTAATTGAACTGGTCTCTACATCATCAAATCTATCTAGTTAGGAGGAGCAATCATCCTCATGGATTTAGATGGCTTGGAATTCTCACAACTGATTAATATAGACAAGTTGAAGAAGTACTATCCTTAAGAGGCTCACTAGATTGAAAACCCGAAGAGGCGACCTAGGAAAAAGTTAGAGCGTGAAAAATTGGATATAAATGAAAATAAAGCTCACAAGGTTGAAAATCAGAAAGGGCAGCTTTGACAAAAGTTAGAGTGCAAAAGAAGAGAGTTAATACCCAAGTGAACCTTAATCGTGAACTACGTAAGGCCTGATTCCCATCTTGGGGATATGTAGGCAACTTCATCTTGAAGTTCGACCCTAATCATTTTCTACTCAACTGTCCTATCCATTGTTTGATCGGTCCATCTCACTATCTGTTGGCTTGATTGTTTTACCTCTATTTGGTTAAAGTCCAGTTTCAAGATAAAGCAAGGGGCAGAATAATAATGAAGGTGAATGTAGTTGTGGGCAGTCATGATCCTCTTGATTCAGGGCTCTACGTCTTGAGGATTGATTCCATGTATGTCAGGTAGTAACTGTTTGCGAAAATTTGTTTTGAAAGGTTTTAATAAAGTTGATTTTCTCAAAATTTTACTCTTTGCAAAATAGACCATTCTTTGGACCAAAAAGGAAAATTTTCAGTATTCATAACTTTAAATTACATGATTTCAAAACAAGTACACCATCCAACTCTCAAGTTAAATCAAAGTTGATTTTACATCATAAAACTTGAAAAGAAAAGTTAAAGTAATAAATTAGGGGCATAGATAAGTCAGGTAGTGGTCCTTCGCCTCTTGCCCGCACTCTCAAAGTTTCTGCTGCCGCCAAAGATGGCCCAACATGTGTCTCATCCTCAAGCCAAGCCAAGCACTCGCCAAAAAGGGCACAATTGAATCTAGTAGCAAGGGCTAACATCTCTCTCATTCTCCAAGCAGCAAGGTATTGAGTCAAGTGTGAAGCATATATTAGAAATGGAGATATTTGACCCCCTCATCTGGACAAGTCGGCTCAAGCCCGAACTAGCATCTGAACCAGAATGGGAAGTAGAAAACATAGTGTGTAAGGCCAATCAACTATATACCTAGCTGGCGGGACATGCTATAACTTATCTCGGTCAAGTTAAGCCAAGGGCATTGCCAAATGATGTCAGTTGCAGATCTGCTGCATATCCAGTCACACCACAACCCCTCAGTGGGAAAGCTCACTAGCTGTGAACGAAAAAAGTAGGATCTAGCCGAGTACTCGGGACAAGGGTCCACAACTTTCATCTTATCCATTAACCACACCTGGGAAGGGATAAAAAATAAGAGAGATTAAAGAATAAGAGATGTGCATTGAGAGAAAAAGTAAGGAAAGGGCTATTGAGAGAAAATAGAGATTGAGTGCCAAAGTGATGTGAGAAATCATAAATGAGAAAGGGTGGGAAACAATACTTAAAGGAGCAGTGGACTCCCCGCAAACTGAGAAGTATCTCACCTGTGGAAAGCATCTAAACCCATTAAGATTTTAGCTAATGTCAAGCCTATACAGCTTCAGCCCTTCTTAAGGCGTTGGGTCACTTTGATCAATCGGATACTGACTCCACTCCCACTAGGGGCAAGAAGATAATGGGCAAGCACGCATATGTAGAGAGCGTGTTGGCGATAACTTCGCCAAAGAAGATCACGCCTATTTCCAATATCAGAGAACCAGTGAATCAAGCCAGGAATGTCCAACTTTCCATTATGAGCCAAAGATTTAGCCTCGTTGAAAGAAAGGCCACACATCTGTTCAAGAGCTCGTGCATGGCTAAAAAGGGGTTAAGGCATGATCTCTTCATTACGACAAGACTCCATCAACGCCTAAAACTCTTTAAGAGTAGGACACATTTCTTGTGATCCGAAACGAAATACACGAGTAAATGGGTCCTAACAACGGGTAGTAGCATGGAGAAATGGAAAGCAAAGCGGAGTGTGGCTAAAGAAAAAAAGAGCGTTTATGCCAAAATCATTGAATTCACCTTTTCTGTGCCATCCAAAGTGCCCGTCCAATCTTTGATCTTATCAACAAGGAAGATCTCCATTTTCAGAGAAAACTAGCAAAAAAGTGATGTTCTGTCGTGGAAAGCAGGAAGAGAAGACCTTTATAGGAGATAAAGGTGTGTGAGTGGTTGACAGTTGTTGTCAGTTATCCAGTCGCAGTTCTTGGCCGGCCGGCCACTTCACCAGTTGATCGTAAATTTCATTGGTCGGCTAACCAATTGTGCCGACCAACAGTTTGGCAGCAGTGTTATGTTTGTCCTGTTTGTTTTGGGTCTTGTTTTGAGTCTTTTGTTTCTGGTAAGTGCAAATAGATGTGTTTAAGTTGTTTTTATTTTGTTTTTCCTTTGTTGATTCGTGTTTTGTATTTTGGTCAGTTGTAGGCTCAATATCCGATTAAGAACTCATTCAAATACAATCATTCTCAGTTTTAATTTCAGAAATAAGTTGTTTTTTGTGTAAGTGCTGTGCCATTCTCAAGATGCTATGTAAAAAAAAATTCTTTCTTTCATAAACTGTAGGGTCCAACCTTGATCATCATTTTTACAAAAGAAAATACAAGTTTTCAAAAAGCAAAAGTAAAAGGACCTATCTGAAGCTACGTGATTTTGTACTACAAAGCAAAAGAAAAGGAAAAGTGGAGTGCAAGATCAGTGTCCTCCAAGTCAGGTGCATCGGGAAACACTCTTTGTCCTCTTTCGAGGACGAGACTCGGGATCACTATCACTGTCGGCGCTGCTATCACCAAAAGAATGTGACTCTGAGCCAGAATCATCAGCTCCATCCTCGGACTCAGAGTGCTCACTCGCAATCTCCTCAGTGTCCCTAGTCTCAGTGTCCTCGTCGGTCAAGGTCCTCTTACAGATGAGAAAGCCCCCTATACAAGACACTTACTATCTCCACTCTGATTCTGACTCCCGACACCTTTGCCCCTACCTCTGCCTCTGCCCTCACCCCTGTCACGTGCGGGGGCCTGTCTATTTCTCCTCTCTGTAGCTGGAGGAGGTGCCACAGATACTGCTAGTGTAGGCGGAGGCTGAAAAGAGTTTGCAAGAAACAGATGTATCAGAGTAGTTTGGTTGCAAAAAATAGTATAAGTATAGCAAAGGAGAAGTAGAACATGTCAATTGAGAAAGCAACGTCAAATGAGACACCTGATGATCGTGGTAGGCATGCAATGCCTCCTTCCTCCGCACCATATGGACCAAGGAGTCGGCCAACTCAAGGAGGCCATCCACGTAACTCATCGACATCTACGAGTGAGTGTGAAAATCAGCACATAGAAAAAAGGAAATATGAAATACAAAACTGTAAGATAAAGTGCATACCTGTTAGACATCAGGGTCCCGAACATACTCGCGCTCCTCCGAGCGCTCAAGTGGAATCTGGTGAGCTGTCCCATTTAGCCGCTAGTATGTGATCGCCGTCGGGATCGTAGGAAGATAGGCCACATGAACAGCAAGGGCAGCGCCTCCAGCATCAGGCTCAACCATAGGAGCGTCACCTCTAGCAGCGGGTACATCAGTAGTGCCACCTGCATGAACTTTGGTCAGAGGCACCATAAGATGGGTCCGGATGAAGGCAGTGTAGTCCCCGACTCCGCGAAATAGATCAGCATCCTGCTCCACCAATAATGTCACGATAGCCTCGACAGGAAGACTATCTATGGTCCTCATCGATGGAGGAGGAGGAGCAAGAACAATGGGGTTAGTGAGGCCTAGGGTCTGGTGTACAAAGCGCTCCCCCAGATACCATGTCCTACAGAAAGGACCCTCCAACAGAATCCATAACCGGAAAGTATCCCTAGGACCGCGTACTCATCCCTTACCCCTATGGGGATGACCATCCACAGCTGCTAGGTAACCTACAAACAAAGGATTCATAGTTGAAGTCAGTTGTCAAAGTCTGGGCCAAAGCAATAGAGATGGAATGGAAATGGGTATGAATTTTAGATTACCTTGCAGGCCATCACTGTGTCGAAAAAGCAGCAATGGTAGGCAAAAATGGTAATGCTGTGGTGACGAGGGTAGCACCTATCATTGTACAATCTCGAGTGAGGCATGGCTACCGCCACCTCATCTCTCAGAGTTGAGACGAGAGTGGGCAAGTAGGCATAGACCCAAAGTTGCAAGAAGAAAGAGCAGTTTGTACGTTAATAGGTAGAAACAGAAATAAAGGTAGAAAATGCAAAGCATAAAGCATAATTTACGACAAAAATTGAATTAATAGTACGGGATGTACCTCTCGGGCTCTCTAGTAACCACCAACCATGTTCCCCTTCTTGCAGAAACCGGAGCTCATGTAGCCATACAGGTTGGCAAGGCTAGCGCCACCCCAGTTGTAGAAGTGAACCCGAGGCAATCCCACCAGGGCGCTCAGAAGATATAAACCCACAGTGTTTCACCTGTTCACAAACAAGGTGGTGCTGAGAAGGTAGATCAAAAACCCACGGGCATACTACTTTGCCTTCTCCTAAGTCTCTAGTTGACTTTCGTGGAAGTGGTCATAAAGCCAACTACATCTCACCATTGAGGGCCTGTCCAACGGAGGGCATGCTCCAAGAAGATAGACCCAGGCGGCACGCCACTAGCCCATGTCCAGATCAAAGGGGATCAGATCACCCCTTACTTATAACCCTGTGATCATCGAGAAATCGTAGGGCATCATCATCATCTCCCCTGTGGAGGAGAAGCAGAAGGAGTTGATCGTGTCCCACCACCTCTTCATCAAGGCACCAAGCAAAGGTCGGCTCGCCTGTAACCGTGAGAGCCTGCAGCAAAACAGGCCAAAGCGTGCTTCATTAACCATCTCTCAGACTCTAACAGGGAGCTCCTGATACCAATCCCTCACTATCATAGCGTTGTAACCTCTCCAGGCGTAAGCATCACCCTGTGGTGAAAGAGGAATTTATCAAATGCATGGCCAGATGAAATATTGTAATGAATGTCAAAGTAAAGTACATGAAGGGATAAAGGTTCTTACCTCAGAAGCATCATGGGAAAGATGCGATGTGCGCTCTCGCAGGAGGAAGTCCTCTGGCGTGCCCCGGTCAAAGTCGTCAAATCTCAACATGCCACCAGGGGCCATCCTGTGTGTATGTGGGTGGTAGGTAGCTGGGTCAAATGGCGTCACCCTCAACAAGGGCAAGTCGGGCTCAGGCTCCGGAGGGTAAATCTCCTTTGCCTCGCGATATCTGCCTCTTCCAGCATTGGGTCCACCACACTCGCAGTGGGCGGAGGAATAGGTACCTTAGAAGGGGCACCATCTGTAGAAACCCCATTTTTTGACCAACCTTAAGACTCAGACGTCACTGATTGAGCGTTTGGTGATGTTGCATATTGTGGCTCGTTCTGAGGTTGCGGATCACGGCTGCGAGCCTTGCCTCCAGACTCCCGGACTCTTTTGTGCCTCACCTCGGTTTGGGAACCAGGCCCTGTTTTCTTTGTTTTCTCTTCCCGAAGGGGGAGAGTCTCGTAGATCGTCTCTCAGTGGCCGTAGCTACGCTTCATGGTCATGGCCATTTTCCCGTTTGGAGCCCGGTTTCCGGTTTTCGGAGGCGTCGGCCGTGCCTCGGTTCGGGACCACTTAACTACCTCCGTTTGTTCCGGTTCTTGGCACACACCTTGTTTCCTCCCTTTTGAGGGACACTGTGGTCTGAGAGACCCACTTCGTGGTCGAACACCACCTCCGGTGCTTAACAGTCAATTTTCGGGGCCCCAGGCTGCACGTTGGCCCCCGAACCCTCATTTTGCATCGGTTTGAGTTCATTTTTGGCAGGGACTTATTTCATTGGTATGAAGGTCGTAAAGGGGGGAGGCCAGCAATTGTTTTGAGGACCAGCTTTATTCCTTCAACGCTCTCCGTCGCCCGTTTTTCTCTCTCGCTAGAAAGCTGATGTTGACCACCCCCGGGCCACTTTTTTGGGCCATCAACCACATATTTGTGCTGTACACACCTGGGAGGCCACCAATATGGCATGGCCGGCCCTTAACCCTTCCTGACCCTTTTGAACCCCTCTGAAAAGTTGAGTTTTCTCTCTCCTGGTTCACTTTTTCAGGGTTTCAACCACATGGCTGTGTTGTGCACACATGGGAGGCCACCAATATGGGTGGCCGGCCAGCTAATCTTGCTTGACCCTTTTGACCTTGGCCGACCGGCCAGGAGAGGTGGCCGGCCGGCCACCTGAGCTCCCAGAAACTGGCCGGCCAGATTCCTCACAGCTGGTTCCTTGCTGATACACCCTCCTTTCCCCCCCAGATTCTATATCCGATGGGGGAACTTTTGGGGGGGAAATTTGAATTTCATATTTCCCCCCTTTTCTCCACTCCTTTGCCTATATAACCAGCACCCCCAGCTGTGTTTTAGAGGTTACAAAAATTTGCTTTGAAGCTCTTGCATTCAATCTCTCTCCCTCTCTACTCCAAGCCTCAAAACCCCAAAGTCCTACACCATTTCTACTCCATCTCCAAGCCAACCAATCCACACTCCATTCCAGCAGCTTGAAGGCTTTTTCCAGAGGCTAGGAGCACCATTCCTTGGACCAAGACCTGCTGGAACTTTGTGCTACAAGGGTGAGCCTCTTTACCCCTATTTTAAGCCTATTTTCGCATGCTTTCTTAGCTCCTTGTGCTTATATTTTTGGGCTCTGACCCTAACTGGAAATAGTCTTATTTTGAGCTCTTTTTCATGTTTTATTAAGGGTCTTTCCCTGTTTGAGTCTTCCTTCTTACCCTTTGTGTTAAACCCTCTTTTAGGCCTATTTTGCATAGTATTTTAGGCTTATTTTGAGCTGTTTTAGACTTGGTTATAAACTGTAAAGTGGCTTGGTTTGAGCCCCTCTTCAACTTTGTTGAAGGGCTCTCCTCTGTTTGAGGACAGCTACTACCACTTGCCTCTTTACCCCTATTTTAGGCCCTTTTCTTGCATGATAGTTTAGCTTTACTTGTGTTCACTTTCGTGGCTTGATGTAAACTGTGAAGTGTCATGTTTTGAGCCCCTATTCAACTTTGTTAAAGGGCTCTTTGCCATTTGGGGCCGGCTTCTGTCCCTTGCCTCTATTCTCTCTTTTAGGGCCATTTTTGCATGATAGTTTAGCCTTATTTGTGCTCATTTTTTAGACTTGTTGTAAACTGAAAAAGGCTTGTTTTGACATCATATTCATGTTTTATTAGATTTCATTTTTGTTTGAGGTCATATGGTCCCTTGTATGCTTGCTTGCCTTCTATTTGAGCCTTACACCTAAGTTCTTGTTGCATGCTTGTTTTGGCCTTCTAGCCACTAGAATACAGTGGATTTCCAATGGCTTTGATCCTATTTTGAGCCTCTAAATCAAAGGGGGGTGACCCCCTCTCTCCTTCTCTTGTTTGGTAGTCATTTTGGCCTTCCAAAGAGACCCTATCTTGCATGCTTTGAAGTCACTTTCTAGGGTCAATTTGGTGAGTTTTGGGACTATCATATTTGATTTTCATAGTTTTTTTGGTCATGCTTCATGTCTATCTTATATGTGCCTAAGAATCCCTTGTATGGCCCTCTAAAGCAACTCATCATTTTGGCATGCCATGGTTGCATATCAGTGGTTATTTGGGCCTATTTTCATATGATTTATTCACTGATTTTTGATGGTTTGGTCAGATTCCATGTGCATCATGTACTTGCCATGTAAACCATGTTTGCTAGTCAAATTTGCATGCTATTTTAGTCCATCTTGCTAGCATCTTTTGGCCATGCTTTGAACTAGAAAAGTTCATGTTTTGGGACTGCCTTGACTCTATCTTCATGCTTCATGTTCAAATAATGCATGCTTTGTATAGCTATAAGTCATTCCACGTGCCTAGTTTTGAGTTTCGGGGTTCACCCCATGCATCGGGGACCATATTGCCATGTTTCGAGGCTGTTTAGCATCATATTTTAGCACTGAAATTTGCATGTTTGTATGCCATATTCCATGCCTTGCCATACTTTGGTAGAGTGGCATTCGTGCCTTAGGTTCGGTCCTCGGTTCGCGTGCATGCGTGCACACATTTCGAGTGTTTCATTTTCATCTCATGGCCTCCTATGTGAGTGTGGCTGAGGTCCACTCATGTTGGTGTAAGTCCATCATGCATTGCGTATGCCGTTTCGATTCATAGCATTGTGTATGCTAGGTTGTATGTTAGCGCATTGTGTATGCCATGTTACCTCGTGCATCGTGTATGCCATTTCATAGCATTGTGCACGTTAGGTTGTATCTTAGTTGCATTCATGCATGTCATGCATATTGCATTGTGTTTGGGATAGGAGTCAGCCCGAGCACGGGAAACGAGGTACGTTTCGTACTCCGAGTGACGGAACGTGTCTCAATTCCCCAGTCGCCGACACTCTGGATTATCCATGATGGAGTCTAGGCCTTGTTATGTTTTCATGTATGCATTCATTTCATATTAAGCCGTGCAATTCGACTCCTCGGCCATCATGCATCGATATGCGTGATTGGTGGCACGAGGATCGAGGACTACGCTCCCTGTAGAGTAGTCAAGCATACATATGTGAAAATACATTGCCATGCCCCTTTCCTGCTCTCTGTAACAGCAAATCAAAAACCAGCAGCCTTCCGGAGCTTGGCGCGCTTTCTAAGAACAATTGCAAACAGAGGCTAATTGGGGCATCGCAGTGGATTTTCGCGCAAAGCAGCTCAAACATGCATCATCCATCATCCGGAATAGAGTCGAGGCAATTCCTAGCTTGCATGCTAGTTTACAGCTTTCCTAGTTTAATTTGTTAATTAATTAAGATTTTGTATTTATTCGGACTGTACTATTCATTTGGGACTGTATTATTTATTTGGACCCTCTGAGCGAGGGCGCAATTGTAATAAGTGTGCGTGCGTGTGATGTATGTCTTCCAACCCCACGTCTTTCTCCCTTTTATTTACCAGCTTATGATGGTTAGATTAGGGCATGTTTCAATTAGCATACAGTATGATAGCATGTTTGCATTCATTCATCTGTTTTGCATGCACCGGGCTCGGCGCATCATACTAACTGCATTTGTATTTCAATTCCAAATTGAATACTTGTTTGCTGTAGCATTCCATATGCCATGTTTAGAATAGCCGAGTCTGCTACAGTTGCATTATTGCATGTGTTGCATTAGGCATTTCTGTATAATTAGGATCATGCATGATTTCTAATCAGTTTCTGTTTTGGCATGGAGTACTCGGTAAGTTTTACGCTTTAGCATCCTTGCATGTGTGTGAGTGACTGCCATGATAGCATGCTTACCATGAGGCTATTTGCTTATGTGATATACCTGCCTGAATGCCTGTGGGTGAAGGTTGGGTTATTTGGATTGGAACAAATCATTGACTGTGAGTTTTAAGCCCACTAGATAGTGGCAAAACCATCTTTTCTAAGCCCATCCGAGGGTGGCAAAATTTGCATTTTAAGCCTACTTGCGAGTAGCAAACCATTTTTCAAAAACAAACATGAAATGTTTTGTTCCAATTCAGGCGACCCGGTCTATACTTGTATGCTGTGCGCATCACATAGTAAATCTAGGCTAATAACCGGAATAAGAACGCACAATGTTTTCAAAACTAGATATCATGGTTAGTAGAGGCCGATCTTTGATCGGGCGAGCGGGGGTGCTCACGAAGTGACCTTCCCCAATCGTACCCAAGTTCCCGAGCCGAGGCAACTTTGGTGATGACGGACACGTAGCCTTAGGCAAACGAGTCAGGGTTTCCTAAATTTCCCAAAAATAAAATATTTAGGTGGCGACTCTGTATCTGGCAAAGCAGTCCATGTTTGGCACTTCTTTCAAAAATCTGTTTTCTCAAAACGATTTGCCGGATTTGGACTCTTTGGTTCAGATTAAGAACCGTGACATTTGAGTCCTGAACTGTAGTGAGCCCAAATGAACAGAACGGGGGACTCATACCCTCCCGGGGCGTTCGGGGACGTCTACACCATCATGTGGAATGTCATCAGCCATGGAGAATATAATGGGTGGTGAGAGAAAAGTAAGAAAACTGAGAGAAATAGGTGAAAACCCTGAGAACCAAACCCTAGGAGAGAGAAAATGGAAAGAAAAAGTGAAAACTCAAGAATGAGGGCAAAAGATCAAGAAAACGCGTGAGAAACAAGCAAAAAACAATGAGAAACCCAAAAACTTGACCAAATAAAAATCCAATCAGTTCAAAGTGTAGAGGGCCAAAAGGGTTTCGCGAAAAAAGTTTGTGTAGGTCATTAGGTAAAGCGAGTAGAATGAAAATCTAGAGAGAAAGAGAGAGAGAAAGAGAGAGAGCACCTAGAGAGAGAGCAATAGGGATTTCAGATGGTGTGTGTATGTGAAATAAGGGCCCAAAACGATGTTTTAAAGAACCTCGGGTGTGAAAATCTGATTCTGCCCCCGATCATAATATAATTAGTTAGCCAACCAATATATTGTACGACCGGCTCATCTTTTGGCCGGCCGACTGTGCCACTATGCCTTGATGTGTTTTGCTGGAATTTTGCCTAATTTTGGGCATGGTTATTCTTGTATTCATCTTAAAAAATGGAAAAATGGAGTATTTGAGTTTGTTTCAACTTCAGAAAATTCCAAAATTCCATTCTGGATGCACCGCCTTAGGTCCCGTCATTTCTCCGAAGTGTAAATGTGTCTTGACCTCGAGCTCAAGCAAGTTTTACCCTCTTTTCAGCATCTAAGGACCTTTGACTATGATTTGAAGATGGAAGTATTAAAAAATAGAAATAAGAAGAGAAAAAAGAAAATGAAGAAGATAAGGGAGATCCCCGGCAGAACAAGGCAGTTCACCATCACTCCCCCTCATGAGATGTTTTCAAAGAGGGAGATCCCCGGCAGAACAAGTCAGTTCATTATCACTCCCCCCATGAGGTATTCTCAAAGCCACCGCTTTTTGTTTATCTTTTCTATTATGTTGCATGGAACATGCATCGCATTATATTTCGCATCAAATGCGGAAATTATATTGTATTCATATGCATCGTACCTATCATCTTATTGTATCCACCCTTATCACCCGGCCGTGTGATTTGGCTTGCATCTTTCACCTTCTCTACGTGAGACGTAGTTTGGCTTGCATTTTTCACCCTCTCTATATGAGACGTAGTTTGGCTTGCATCTTTCATCCTTTCTATGTGAGACGTGGTTTAGTTTGCACTTGTTCATCCTTTCCACATGAAGTGTAGTTCGGCTTGCATTTTTCACCCCTTTCTACGCAAAGCGTAGTTTGGCTTGCATTTTTCATCCTTTCTACGTGAGATGTAGTTTGGTTTGCATCCTATATCCTATCATCCTTTCTTTGCAAAGTATAGTTTGGCTTGCATTTTTCATCCTCTCTACGTGAGACGTAGTTTGGCATGCATCTTTTCACCCTTTCTACGCGAGGCGTAGTTTGGCTTGTATCTTTACCCTTCCTATGTGAAGCATAGTTTGGCTTGTACCTTTTCACCCCTTTCTGCGTGCGACTTAGTCTAGTTAAAACCTTCCCCCTCTTCGTATGAGATACAGTTAGGTACACCTGTTGGTTACATCACCTTCGCACCCCTTTTGGGGGAAATGTGTTAGGATTTAAACTTTACCTGGTTGAAACCTTGCCCCTCTCCGTATGAGATATGGTTAGGTATGCATGTTGGTTACACCATCTTTCCTCTTTTCGCATGAAACGCATTAGGATACTGATTTTTAAGTCAATTAAAACCTTCCCTCTCTCCGTATAAGCTACGGTTAGATACCCCTATTGGTTACATCATCTTTCATCCTTTCACATGAAATGTGTTTGGAATTGATGTTTGCTTACTCCTTTCTGTGTGAGACACGGTTAGATCTGTTTTGACTTAAGCTTGAGGCTTGTTTCATATGTTGTTTCATATACTGTCATCTTCTATGTTTATTACTCATTGCATTGCATTGCACGATCATGAATTTTCCAAAACAATCGGCTTCGCGAAGCGTGGAAGTCTAGTTTCCAAAGTATATCTTTGAATATGTCATTTGCATCTTGCCCTTGAACTACGCTGGTTTGATTCCTTGCAAAGGGATACGTAGGCAACTTTCAAGTTCAACCAATTATATCTACATTTTGTTTGTTTGCCCAAGTCTTATGGCCTTGTCAAATGGGTCGTCTTCGGGCTTTGGCATTCACTCATGTCATGAAATGACTTCGAGCTCTGTCAAAGAGGGGCAACTGTAGACACCCCAATTTGACCGCCCTTAAGACTTTGGCACTTCACTCTGAACACTCGATGATAAAATGTTATGCTGTACGATATTTTGAATCTTTAGCAAAAGAATTTGGTTTCAAGCTTCAAAACCTAAACCTTGCACCTCATTTTGACCAAAACCTTCTTTTTTCTAGCCTGACCACTTAGAGAACAGTTGGCCAACAGACGGCCCGTAGGCTATTTTCATTGGGCTGGCCGACTGTACATTCTCATGGGCAGCCAACCATGTTTAGCAAAACAAATATTTTTTAACAGCCAGCTACTCCCATGCACGGGGATTTGGACCAGTTGTCTTTGTTGCAGATATTTTTGACTTGACGAGTTGAAATTCTATAAATACAACACTTCCCCTCTTGGTTTGAGGTTAGAAAAAATTGCCAAAGGCCTAAAGCTTGTCCAATACACTTCTCTACCCTCTTGAATATAGATACACAGTAGATACACCATATAAGCTAAAACTTAAAGCTTTTTGCTGAGGTTTTGAACATAATTTCAGATACTTGAGAGTGTTTAGATTGAGGTTTGTGAACTGAGAAGATCTTCCTCTCTTTTAAGAGGTGAACTTTGAACCTTTTTCACCACATTTTCTCTCTCTTTTTCTTGTATTTACATACTGTTTTTAGAGTATTTTGAGCTTGAAATATGTGATTTAAAGTTACAAAAAGTGGAGGGGTTAGCCACCCTTCCGTAGGCTTGTTTGCTAGATTGAACCTCCTGGCTTTCTTCCATTTTTGCTCACTTTTTCCACCCCTAAAACTGATTTTTAGCACTGTTTTAGTGTTGTTTGTGTGCTATTTAATGTGTTAATTTATGCTTTGAATACTATAGTTGTGTTGTTGTAAGTCCTCACAGATTTGGTGCGTTTAGGATATAGCAACCAATCCGTTTGAGTTGATTATTTTACCTATGAATTTCTTAATTTTTGAAACATGGAAATGGATGTCTCATCCTTGTTCCATGAATGAAAGAGGAGTTATCAACAACTTTGGCAAGTTATGTGTTTAAACTTTGATAGATAGCTTGCTTCTTGATTCTTTGTTGCTCATAGAGTTCTTTATCGAAAAGTGTTGAAAACTCTCTCCTAGTTCCACTTTGAAGCATGGAAATGGATGTCTCATCCTTATTCCATGAGTAGGGAGAGGAGTTGACAACAATTTTTGAGTTGTTATTTCTCATTTTAGTTGCTCTATAATCATCACATACTATCTTGTGATGTTTGATGATTTGTGAGTCATGTCCACGTCTTCCTTGAATAAACTCATGATACGAAGGAGATAAGGGGAATAGTCTTCTTTTGTTGTCTGTTTAGCTAAGTCTTCTCCTATTGCTTCTAAGATCATCATGCAACAACCTTGCGATGATTTATAATTTGAGAAGCAAAAAATTATTCCCTCCTTGAAAATCCTCATGATAAGAGGAAGCAGGAAGAAGATGAACACCTTTTGAAAACCCTCTGTTTTGCTATGTTCCAGTTCTGTTGCAGCAGGGTTTTTCTCAGAAACAGTGGCTGGCTGGCCATTATTCTGTACGATCGACCATCTAATCAGGTCGGCTGGCCCATTGTTTTGTACGGCAGTGGCAATTTTTCAACAAAACAGTGTAGATTTTGAGGCCAAAATAGAACTGCTTTCTAACTGAGAACAAGGCATCTTCTGTTAGTAAACAGAGGGGGTTTCCGGAGGATGTTCTCGCTTGTGTGCACACAATTCCCCACATCTCATTCGATTCCCTTAGATTAGTTGCTTATTCATTCGTATTCATTCGTGTTTGTAATAATTAGTTAATTAGGATATTTGGACCCTTTTGTATGAGGACAAATTTGTAACAATTGATGTATGTCTTCCAACTTCCATTTATTTTTCCCTTTTATTTACATGTTATCGTGGTTGTATATAGTATCATATTTTCTTTTATCATTAGCATGATTTGTATCCATTTTTGCATGCATTAAGGTTCGGCTCATCATACTTGACATTATTGATTATTTCTTACTTGAATACGTGTGTTATCCCATGGTTTAAGTAGCTCCATATGACATGTTCATAGCCGAATCAAGTAGTCGCATATGTGTATGTTTTTCGTTAGCCATTTCGCATATTAGGATCATGCATTTCTAACTATCTTCTTTTCTTCGGCTTGCCTCGTTTGAGTACTAGGTGAGCATTTTTGGCTTTAACATATCGCATGTGTGTTTGTGTCGCCTTGTCAAGCATACTACCATAAGGCTACTTGCTTACCTGAAATATCTCTATGAATGCCTGTGGATGGAGGCTATTTTTCTTAAATTGGAATGATTTTGATTATTGTACAAATAAGCTCATTTTTCTTTGAGTTGCACATATCCTAAACTCTTTCAAAATCGCATAAGATTAAAGCATTCCAAAGTGAGTGACGTGGTCTATACTTGTTGCTTCACATAGTAATGTTAGCATTATTAATAATTAAAACATGAGCATATAATGTCTATAAAATTCACATCATGACGTAGTAGAGGCCGATCTTTGATCGGGTGAGTGGGGTGCTCAATTCATAACCTTCCACTCTCACGCCTAAGTTTCCGAACCGAAACACTTTGGTTATGACGGAACTAGTGGCATTTTGCACGAGTCACGGGTTTCCTAAATTTCTCAAACATATTTAGGTGGTGACTCTGAAATCTGGTAATGCAGTCCATTTCCGGCATCTTTTATGATTAATGGAATTTCTAAGATTTGTCAGATTTGGACTCTCATTCTTTTTTTTATTTGACATTGCACTTGTGAAACCAAATTCAAAACCATGAGAGTCTGAACTGTAGGGCAATCGTACCCGAGGGCACTAAACCCCTTCGAGGAGCACGAAAAACCAACTATAGGTGAGCACAAACCCCAATAGGAAAATCTTCACAAAGTATATACATTTTATATAATTTCATGGGATGAATGCATATGTCATGCCATGTTCAAAAAAACATACATCTCTACCTTTGAAACTTTTATGCACAATGCAATCTTGAGAATTTAACAATTTGATAATTTCAATGTAGTTCAAAGGGGCGGTAAATACGACTTAGGTAATCCCTAGGTTGGTGTTTGCAAGTAGGCATAACAAGCGCTGTCAATCACCACTTTATCGGTAGCTAACCAGAAGGCACGTAGTACCTCATCCGCGCATGTTTTCGATTTTTCACCATGGACACTCAAGTCAACTTAACCAAATACCAACTACATCCCCTATCTAGACTTACCAACATATTTACCTCCCAAAAAACAAATCACTATGATATTGTTGCACAAAACAATTTATTTTTTCCAATGCAATATTCAAAATCAATCGCATCAATGATAAAATGGAATGGTGATGCAAATGTCTAATGCAATAATAAAGTTCCATTTAAACAACTCACCAATGCCAATTCGAAAGGTGATGATAATTAAATCAAGTGCCAATGTAATATATTTCTATATCAATGCCTTGAAATTTCTCAATTATTCAATTCATCCACATAATCCTCTATTGTGATCAAATTAAACATCTCTTATCAATATAACATCATAGTATACTTTTCCAAGAGACAATATGACAATATCAACACTCATGTATTCTCCACATGTTAAATATCATTTTAGCATTTGGTCTTTCCACCATAACAACAAGAAGTTATTGCTCAAGTTTTCCAATTTTACAATTTCTCATAAAATTTCTTCATTTGACACAACTATAGAATTTCATCCATCATTTACCCACATGGAAAATTGTAAAGTATCAATTTCACAATATCACGACTTTTTTCCAAATTTCCCAAATTCTAGAGTTTCCACGAAAACAAGGTTTTTATTCCATTTTTGAAATGATTTTTCCAAAACAACACCCATGCCCTAAAACATATTCATATTATCTAAATTTTTTGGGAAAATAGATGAAATCCACCTCTAACATCATCTAGGGTTCAACAAACCCAAAATCATAACTCATAACATGATAAAATACTGAAAACATGTATAAACTTACAAAAATGTATATATAACTCAAAGATTCACACTATAAAGCTATATGGTTGGTCCCTTAGGAAACATAATAACATTCCCACACAAGTAATGGTCAATTGGAAGTATGTAAAGTTCTGCTCTAATTTGAAAGTCCGTCTAATGTTATTTGCAACTCATCACCTGTTATAGTCAAAAAGGATCAATAAAATCTAATAGGTACCTATTTTGAAGGCTTCAAGTGGATAACAACGATAGAATTCATTTGAGATTGAGGCCTGACTATTCGAAAACATGTGGATTATTGGATGTATGTGTATGGGTGAATAGAAATATATAAGCTATGAGATTGATGAGAATAGTAATTAGTGTATGTATGTGTCAATGTTATGAGGCCAACTTCAAGGTTCACTTCATATTAATGCGTATTATGGGATAGCTCTCAGGGATTATGATGAATTACCAATTTGGGTTATTAATCATAGTTGACCTCTTGATATGTGACCATTGAAGGGTAAGAAAGTTACTTGAGAAGAAGTAATGTAACGAGACAAACATTTACGATTTGTTCCATATGAGTGACACAAGTTTGAGGGACCAAACTTCTTAAAGGGAGGAAGAGTGTAATAACCTGACCCTCTCATATGCTTTAATTCTCTCATTATATGTGTGCTTACGTGTTTGATGTGAAATTCCATATTTTAATGTGTGAATTACATGTTTATAAATTTGTATCTATCAGTTATGAGAAAATCTGTTGAAATTATGCCCTTTAATTGAAAATTGAAAGCCTTAGAGACACGATAAGCCAAAACCGACCACATAGATATGATTAGCATGATTTTTAGAGTTTAATATGAATTTTGGTAAAAATTTTGATTCGGAATGAATTATATTGTGTGATTTTGGCTCGGACTCTGAAATTGACGACCTAAATAGATTCAAAAACCGAAATGGTGTTCTTGGATAGGTTAATTGGAATTTTTGGGATCATTTCAGAAGTTTCATTAAAAATTTATTTCGTCCGATTCGTTAAGGTGTGTATGGGCCACCTTTAATTGTATATATATATATAGATAAGTGATATAAGCCATTTGAGCTCAACGTTATCATGATTTAAAACACAAAAATCTAAGGAAAGAGAGAGAGAATTCTAGAACGATAAAAGAGAGAGGAGAACTCAAGGAGAAGAAGGAAGAGAGAAGAAAAGTGGAAAAAGGAAGAGGGAACTTGAAGAGAACATTAACGTAAGCTAATCTACACAAATTAGCCAACTAAGGTAAGCATCTTCCTTTAATTTTATGAATACAAGTTGTATTCCTCATTAGATCAGATAATCTGGTTGAATTAAGAAGTTGAATGGTGTAAATTGGTGTAAATTGAAGTAAGAACACTAAAGGAGAAGATTACTTGGTTTATCATTTTGAGTATATGAAGTTGGACTCGGATTCCTTGCACTTGTTAGATTTGATAGTTAATTCCCTTATATTCGCTTATCTTGAAGTTGATTGTGAGAAGTTGAGCCTTAATCTTGAGGTTTTATATGGTTTGAACTCATAAAATTATATATGAAATGAAGATCTATGTGAATTTGGAAGAAGAAGTTTTGAAAAAGTTTGAAAAAGAATTAAACAAGGATTTTGATCTTTCTTGCTTAAAGATTCATTGTATTTTTGATGTTTTGATTTAGAAAACAATCATAATGTCATGTTTTCTATTAGTTTTACATGTTTTTGAGTGATTTGAGTTGAAACCTAGCTTGGAAAATAGAAGAACAAGTGTTAGAACCAACAGATATTTTCGGCAGCAGAATTTTGCCAGAGCCGCACGTGCGATGGGGCTTCCCGCATGTGCAAAAGTCTATTTCCAGAAACATTTTGTATTCTAAAATAATTGCACGTGCTCTTGCACATGCCTTGGCTCTCCCGCACGTGCGGTTTTGGTCCCGTACATGCAGAACTCCCTTGTTTTAGCCCAACTTCGAATATGTATATCTCTCTCATCCGAACTCCGTTTTAAGTGATGCTTAAGCCTAAACTCAAGCCCCGAAAGCCAGGTTTCCAATGGTGGTGGTCTTACAACTAAATTCGAAGTACACAAATAGATATGTTCAAATTAGTGAAGATTGTTCACTTTCTTTTTAACCGTTTTGTGTTATTTCCTCTCCTAACCCAGTTTCCTTTTGTTTCTTCCTATTCTCCTAGACATGAATTATGACCCATTAAGGACTAATGATTTTAGAACCAACATAGATAATTGGTTAAGAGCAAAGCAAAGGATCGGTTTATTTGATTAAGAAAAGATTAACATAAGTAAATTTGATCAAGAGAGTAATTCTATATTTCGATATGTTGTGCTATGCGCATTGTGATTGCAGATCAAGATTCAAGGACCGATTAACCAGTTTTGGAAACCACTGTAAGTAATAATAGTGTAAAGATATATGTTCACTTGTATTTATTTTGATACGTAAATGTTGTGATTTCTGAAATTATGTTTTATTCAAATGAATGAGTTACAAGAATTGTGATATGGAATATGGATATCAAATGTGAATTGTTTATGCTATGATAAGTGGGCCCAAGTAGAGATGGAGACATGTTGATGTTCCATCTACTCTATGATAAGATATGTTTGGACCTGAGGTCATTCCGAACAACTATTAACATGTGATTGGGCCTGAGGCCGTTCTATACTAAGTGTGGGCCCGAGGCTGTTATGTATCCTATGTGGGCCTGAGGCCGTTCTGATATATATTGGGCCTAAGGTCGTTCTGTACTAAGTGTGGGCCCGAGGCCGTTCTGTATCCTATGTGCGCCTGAGGCCGTTCTGATATATGCTGAGCCTGAGGCTGTTTTGTGGACCCGAAGTTGCTCTATAAATGTGATTTAAGAAAAGTATGGATTTATATTAGTATGCTTACTATGATGTTGGGCTCATTCATTTAAATCTCTTTACTGTATTATTACTTATTGAGCTTCGCTCACTCCATATTTTATATGTATGTGGGTGATCAATCTGGAGACTAATTTTAGGTCAGCCTCAGGAGTCCTTTTGTGGACCTGTTATGCCAAGATTCCAAGATGGAGCTTTTCCCCTATTAAGATCCTCTGTATAAAGTCTACCCTTTTGTCAAACCACCCAGGATGCTCCTCTATGTCGAGGCTTTAACTTTGTATTGTTAGAATTATGTATTTTATTGAGTCTTATGTATGTGTGTGTAAGATATATAAGGTTTGTATATGAATATAAATTACTAGTGTGTCTAAATGTTTTAAATATTCCAGTTATCATGTATGCACAAGCTCAATGGACATTATTATTTGTTTTGCTTCCGCTTTAGGTCCCAATATGATTTAAATATTTCGAAATGTTGTTTTGAGGTCGAAGGTAATCTAGGATTACTGGCTGGTCATGATTCAAACTTTCAGGGACAAGTTTGGGTCGTGACACAAAATGAATGAGATTCTAGTTCTCTAATTTCATACAATCTAATTTAATAAGAAACCAACTATAACCAAGTTGAATAAGTATTTATACAATCCTCATATATAGGAAATAGAATACTTCAAATTCAAACCAACATGGGAGTGAACAATGAGCCAAAAACTAACAATATGTTCATCTTATGTATACACTATGTTTAAATGTGTGCTAATTAGATCAAATCATAATATGCACAAACCTAAAATTTATGCAAACTAAATTTCAATTCCAAAAAACCAAGTGTTCGAATAAAATAAATTAAAGCAAATGAATATGAGAACAAATAACAAACTTTCAGAACCACTTGTAGAAAATAGAGATGGAGAATAGACTAAATCGAGCATTTGACTCTCACTCCTTAAGACATATTCGTCTTTTCAGCAGTGCTTCAAAGCGCTGGATGTCTATCTCCCATAATGAAATGCTCTTCGCAATCAAGTCACGGCATTATGAGAAGACTACCGACGAACCAAATTGTATATACATTCTCTTGTCGGAAAACTAAACTCTCAAATATGTAGGAGGAGGAACGAAGGAACGAATAGACAGAATGGATTTGATTGAATGCCTAGAATGGCTGGAGAAGAACTAAATTCATAGGCAAGGAAATGCCTATTTAGAATGGGCAAAAAGACCTAATCAAGTTTAAATAGTTGTGTCTTGAAAGTACAGAGGGAAGCTGAAAATTCGCAATCGGCCAAAAAATATGTCTTTGTTCGCACACAAATTTGAAATTCAAACTTTATGTTGAAAATTTCTTGCAAAAAATTTGAAACGAAATTTCAAATAATTTTGGCACAAAAAGATTGGTATAGATTGAGCCAACCCACAACCTACACTTGTGATTGGCTTGGTTTGAGGGCGATGTGTGTTAATTTTAGAAGAAAAATGACTTAGACCCCCAGCTGGGGGTGCTGGAGGTCTTCCCTGATTGGTGCAAAAACTGTTTTTTTTTTTTTTTTTGGATTTCAGCCAATCACATGCTGCCACGTCACTGGGGGTCTGATTGGGGGTCGTCCGTACTAGGGGTCTGTAGCATTGTTGATTTTAGAATCCAACCCACTTTGTTTTATAACTTCTCTCCTTACAAAATTTGGATGCCATTTGGATCAAAACTCAAGGGCCAAACTTGGAACTTATATACACAAATAAGTTCTAGTTTTCTTATATAGGGCAAAGAAAATATACCAACATGAAACAAACTCATCAACATAAACCATGGTCAAAAGGCTCATTTTGGAGTCAAATTTTTTTTTTCTTTTTGCAAATGATTTTGAACATCAAATACATATCCTTAATCTCCACATAAAAATGTACACGTCACCACTCAGACCCATCAAAACAGTTTGAGATTATTTTGATTATGATTTAAGAATTCTTTGTTATATCTTATTTGGTTTTTTGTTATAATTTTTTTTTTTATTTTAATTATGACTCCCATAATATTAAGTTATGTTATTTATGATAATTAAACTCACAAATGACATAATTTACAGGTATACCATAACATTACCCATATAATATATGAGGATTTAGAAATGAAAAATTCTATGTACCATATGCATCCCTAATTACGACTTTTGTGTTTTTAATTATGACCTTATGTGGTGTTTGGTTATCACTCAATTTTATTTTTTTATTTTTTTGTAAGTTACGACTCCCATAATATTGAATTATGCTATTTATGATAATCAAATTTACAAATAACATAACTTATATAAGATAATCAAATAAAGAAAGCCTGATCGAAATCTTTCATCTTACAGAGAGCAACTCATCTTTGAATTAGAGAGAGTATGGAATGTTTGTTTTGACTCATTATAGGTTTAGGGCATTGACCAGTAGGAAAGAGTCTTCTTCATTTCCAATCGACGAAAGTCTTTGGTGGCTACAAAGTTAATTTCCTCTTTCTTGTTTAGTGAATGAAAATGATGGGTAAATTATAAAATATATGGTTCAAATTTATTTAAAATACGAATTATCTCTTATATTTATATAAATTAAATCTCAAAATACGAATTATCTCTTATAATTATATAAATTACATTCTAACTTTTTTAAGTTTATAATCGCATAATAAATTATCACTTTTATTAATAAATCATCAAATCAATTAATAATAATTTTTAATAATGTTAGAAATATATTTCAATTAATAATTTAAGTAATTTTATTATTGTTTCGGAAAGTGCAGTTAAAAGTTTTACTTTTTCTATTAATTCTATTAAATAAAAATTTCTAACAAAAGAATATTTATAATTTTTAAAATTATAAAAGATAATTTATATTTGAACAAATCGCAATAATTATATTTATATTTTATCCGAAAATGATACATCAACCCATCCTAAAGTGGGTAAGTTCATAGGTTGAACTTGACAAGGCTTGTGATACACTAATTCCAAATACTTTTGCGTAAGTAGGGGAAGAGAAAAAGCAAAGTTCATGAATAGGAAAATGCTATGGGGGTGCAGATTATAATATGTATAATTTTATTATAAAATTTTGTAATATTAATTATAAAATATATAATCTCATTATAAATTGATATAATAAAAAATATCGTAATTAAGTCACAAAATTTTGTAACATCAATCACAATATTTTAGACATTTTGTTACGTCAATTGTGATGAGATTATTCATTTTGTGATTGATATTACAAAATTTTATGATAAAATTATACATTTTTATAGTATATGCACCCCTAAAAAAATCCACACCATAAAATTTCTCTTATGATATTATATGCGTTTAGGGGTGTAAATTTGGTCCGACCCAGCTCAACCTAGTCCACCCGGGCTCGGGGCCCAGACCGGTTCATGTCAGGTCTCGCGGACTCCCGCCAAAATTTGGATCTGACCGGACCACGGGCCACGGGCCAAAAAATTAGGCCTAAGCTCAGGGGGTATTCGGGCCTTGGACGTGCTGGTGGGCCAGGCCTTAGTCCGAGCCGGTGGGCCTGGGCTCGGGCTTGGAGCGGGGTTGAAATTTTTTTTTAATTTTTTCTACTAAAATTTTATTATTTTTTATAAAAAAAGACATTGAGCTTCGGACTGGTCGGGCCAGGCGGGCAGGGCTCACGAGTCGAGTCAGGCTTCAAAATGATGGCCCAGGCCCAAGGTCTCGGGCTAGGCTCGAGCCCGAGCCCGAGCCCGAGCCTGAGCCCAAATAAGCCTAAATGGGGGAGGCCCACCCCGGGCCACGGGAGAACTTTAGGCCACCCACGGACCGCAAGTCATTTTTACACTCCTATATGCATTGTACAACGTGAATGACAACCCTGTGAACAAATGAAAAAGAAATTGTTACTATTTTGGGACATGCTGTCACTACTATACTTAATGCATAGTGAGAATTGTTTTGAGTCTTCTTTTGATTTAAATCGTTTAAATTTTATGAAGTACCAAGAAAAATATATTTGTAAAAAAATTAAGTTAATTAAATATTGATAATCTCTTTATCAAAGCACAATATATATATATATAATATATCAAACTAAATATAAATGTGATTTGATAAAGGGATTATCGATATCTGATTAATTTAATTTTTTACAAAAATATTATTCTCCATATTTTTTAAAATTTAAATAATTTAAATTATCAACATAAAACTCAAAACAAATCCCATAGTTACACAATAGTCACAAACACAGCAGTGATCCCAAATTCATTATTTTGTGAAATCTACTCATGAATTTTCCCAAGACGCCAACCATTAAAGGGTCTCCATTTTCTGCTGTGTTTCATTACTTATATTATTATTATTATTATTATTATTATTATTATTATTAAGTTTGAGCGGTTCTATTTAAACGATTATTAAATAGAGTTGGGTAAAATATCGTTCAATCTATTAAAATAATTTAATTTGCATCGATCTGTATTGACCCATCTGTTAACTGTGGATTAAATTTTAAAATTTATAATTTGTCTTTAAAATCGTTCTACTTTGCCATAGTTAATATATATATATTTTTGTAACTTCTAGTAAAATATCAAAGTAAAATGAGTGCGAGAGAAATTTAAAATGTGAAATTTGTTACAAATTAATAGTTATATATATATGAAAAATATTATGTAAATTAATGTTATATATTATGCAGATACTTGATAATTGTTTAAGAATATTCCTCAATCAATTAGCAAATTGAAACCACCTCAAAGTGCTAAACTGTAATTTGATTATTTGTCAATCTACCATTCATGACTTCGTTTATAATTTTACTCTTAAACTGTTTGAATCGCACCGCATACACCACTAATTCCACGTTTGGCCCTAAATAAATTTGTTTAATCTCATTGGCCCATAAAAATTGTATTCCACAGAGTATGAGACTATCATACTAAAAATAGATTAGTTTAGATGTTTTTTTGTCAATAGCTCTCTACTGGTAAAGGGCAATATGCGGTGGTGCGTGTAGAGTTCCCCTTGCTCTCATGGTAACCATATCTTTATAGAGAAATGTTCTATCATTCTATTTTATCACTCGTAAATATATATTTTAATGAGGTAACAAATAATATTAATTAATCAATCCTCTTCAAAGTATTTTTTTTTTAATTATTTAACACCGATGATTTAGAAAGTTAATTAAAAATTAATTTTTTAATTTTTTTATCTTTTTATGTGCAAAAAATATAAAAATTAATGTGACTTAAAATAAAGTAAAAGTTACCTATCTTTCCAAATTGCCTGTAAACGTACAATTCAAAATAACGAAGAGGCCAACCATGATTCACATCGCTATAAAAAAATATTAATAACATTAATGTATTAGGAATGTAAAAAAAAAAAAAAAACAAGGCATAGATAATAAGCGAGGTCTACTACCATATCATTAGTGATACTAAAGTACCACTTTTAATGCTCCCAACCATTTTCCAGAAAGAGATGTAACAAAACTCTTTCTCTATAATATAAATGGAGTTTCGAGAATAAATGATAGCTTTGGTTGGCTGACAGCTGGCAATACAGGTAATCACTGAGGGTGTGGAGGGTTGGGCTTTCCCCTCTGCAGTGATGAACTCAACCTCACTCAACCTCCTTTGCTCCTTTGCTTTCTCTCTATAAATAAGTTAAAAATTATATAAATTATCATACCATTTTTTTATATTTTTTATAAAAAATTAAAAAATTAAAAATAAATAAATAACCTACACAACCAGTAAAAGTGATAAATAAATAACCTGCACCAACAAATAACTTACACTACCCAAAATAATAAATTTTCTTTTTACAAATCATAATTCAAAATTTAAAATTCAAAACACAACTTTATACTTAAATCATGATTCTAAAGCTAAACTAAACCCACCCTAAATAGCATAGTCAATGCCGCTGTGACGTCCCGGGTTTTGGGGCTTGAATAATATTGTATAGTAGGGTAGAATGCCATTCTTCCGGTGTTTGGTTTACCGTATCGGGTCGTTAAGATTTCCTTTTTACTCCTACTTAACCTTTCGTAACTTTTCCGGATTATAAACTTTGAGTTTTGGACATTGAAACTTGCCCTGGTTTTCAAAATCACTTTCTGAGTTCTAGGCAAAACTGTGCGTAATTGAAAACTGCCAGAACGAATCCTCACAGGGTTTTCCAAATTTTCAGAATTTTCTAGACAAAAAACCGCTCGAGCGGATTTTGGATCCCCCGCAAGCAGATTTTGGGTGATTTTTGTAGACATCTCTCTATAGCAATCCGCCCTTAAGGCAAAAACTTTTGCTCGTGTGGAATTGAAACCTGCTTAGGCAGATTTCGACATGTTGTCTCAATTTTCGTACTCTTTTCCTCAAAACTGATGCAAATGTATTTTTTGCATAGATTTTTCTCTCTCTCTATATATATATATATATATTCATCTATTATCTCCCTTCTCTCTAAACACACACCCAAATCCAACTTCTCTCTAAGATTTAGTTAAATCTTTAAAAGTTTAAGGGGGACTTTTACACCAAATCGAAGAGGGTGATGAAGGCTATGTTTATAACGGATTGGATCGTATTTTTGTCGACTTTGATTTCTAGGGTTTTTATCATCTTCATCTTCCAAGCTTGAGATAGAGATAATCTTTGAATTATATATACATTTTTACAAGTTTATACATGTTTTCAATATTTCATCATGTTGTGAGTTATGATTTTGGGTTTGTTGAACCCTAGATGATGTTAGAGATGGATTTCATCTATTTTCCCAAAAACTTTTGATAATATAAGTATGTTCTATGGTGTGGGTATTATTTTGGAAAAATCTTTTCAAAAATGGAATAAAAACCTTGTTTTAGAGGAAATTTGGGGATTTTGGAGAAAACAAAAAGCCGTGATATTGTGAAATTGATAATTGATAATTTGCCATGTGGGTAAATGATGGAGGAAATTCTATAGTTATATCAAATAAAGACATTTTTTGAGAAATTATAGAATTGGAAAACTTGAGCAATAACTTCTTGTTGTTATGGTGGAAAGACCAAATGCTAAAAATGATGTTTAACATGTGGAGAATACATGAGTGTTGATATTGTCATATTGTCTCTTGGAAAAGTATACTATGATGTTATGTTGATAAGAGATATAGAATTTGATCACAATAGAGGATTGTGTGGATGAATTGAGTAATTGAGAAATTTTAAGGCATTGATATAGAAATATATTGCATTGGCACTTGATTTAATTGTCATCACCTTTTGAATTGGCATTGGTGAGTTGTTTAAATGGAACTTCATTATTGCATTGGACATTTGCATCGCCATTCCGTTTTATCATTGATACGATTGATTTTGAATATTACATTGGAAAAAATAAATTGTTTTGTGAAACAATATCATAGTGATTTGTTTTTTGGAGGGTAAATACGTTGGTAAGTCTGGATAGAGGGTATAGTTAGTATTTGGTTAAATTGGCCTGAGTGTCCATGGTGAAATACTGAAAACACGCGTAAAAGAGGTATCATGTGCCTTCCGATTAACTACCGGTAAAGTGGGGATTGGCAGTGTTTGTTATGTTTACTTGTAGACATCAACCTAGGGATTACTTGAGTCGTATTTACCGCCCCTTTGAACTACATTGAAATTATCGAATTGTTAAATTCTCAAGATTGCATTGTACATAAAAGTTTCAAAGGTAGAGATGTATGTTTTTTTGAACATGGCATGGCATATGCATTCATCCTATAAAATTGTATAAAATGTATATACTTTGTGAAGATTTTCTTACTAGGCTTTGTGCTCATCCCTATAGGATTTTGTGCAGGAAAGGATGTGGTGATCCCACCGAGTTAGAGTGTGGAATATATTTTGAGAGCCCAAGGCTCTTTTCTTTGTTATACTTATTTTTGACAAGCCAAGAGCCTTATATGTATGGGTTCGAAAACCACTTTTGTGTAACCGGACTTAAGCTGTGGAAATTGTAGCCCTTTAGGGCATTTATTTGCACTTGACTTATATGTCACATGCTATAGATTCATTTACTAAGGATATTGAATGTATAACCGCACGTGGAACATTCTTTTGTATATCTCTTGATGGTTAATGAATACAAATGTTACAGATTTGAGGATGATGTTAATATTGAGATTTGGTTTTCTTTTACATTAAACAATAGAGGTTAGTGAATTTTTATTGTGTAAATTTTTGGGGTGTGACAACTTGGTATCAGAGCTACCAGGTTTGAATACTTGGGGCTTGTAGGAAGTGGTTCTTTATCCACAATGGGTTCATTTCGCTTAATTAGGAGATGTTCCATGCATTAGGTGTTATGTGACAACATGCTTATGTGACTAGATAGGTATGAGATTGAACTTTTGGGATGTGGTTTGTGCCTATTAAATTCCTCGAGGTCTTATTAGAATGGTACTTGATCAATACTCATTCTGATAAGAATTATTGGTATTTCGTGGGACAAACTTCATAGTAAATGAGTAATCCGTATGTGTTTATGTGATTACGTGCTTATGTGGAGCGAAACTAAGTGTTTTGTGATATGGAAATATATGGAATCGTTACGATAGGATGTGTAAAATAAGTTGTGAGCACATTTGAGTTTGTATGCTAAATTGTTTACTTTTATCCTTAATTAGGATGTCAGGGAGAGGTCAAGCACGTGGTAGTAGGGGTGGGAGGCACGGTACGCCTCAACGAGGTGTGCATAAGGTACCGGTTCATGAGGTTCCAGTGCAAGATGAAGGGTTCGGCCAAGCTAATGCGGCTGAGCAAGCAGGCCAAGCTAATGTGGCCGAGCAAGTGGGACAAGTGAGAGTCCCAGAACAAGCGAGTCAAGTCGCAATGGACACCCTAGCCCAAGAGATGGTAGGGGCATTGAGAGAGTTTGTGAATATTCTGAGGGCGGAGAACCAAGCCCGAGAGAACGCCATGGAGTCAAGGGCAAGTTTTCTTACAAGAGAGGTTTTGCGGGCCAAGCCGGATGAGTTTCACGGTGGCCCCGAGCCCATGAAGGCGGATGAGTGGCTCGAGCAAACGGTTAAGACATTTGAGATGCTTCACATTGAAGATAGTGAGATAAGGGTGACTCTAGCGAGTTACTACCTCAAAGGGGATGTGGGCCAATGGTAGAAGTACGCCATGGGTAGAGTGGAACCGGCATGGGAAACTTTTGTCATTGCTATCCAAGATAAGTACCTACCTTCCACAGCTAAGGAGAGATTGAGGCAAGAATTTCAAAACCTCAAACAACTAAACCTGTCTGTGGCCGAGTTTGAGACGATCTTCACTAGTTTTTCCCGGTTTGCACTGGAGTTGGTGGCAATGGAGGAGCGCCGTTGCATAGAGTTTGAGAAGAGATTAAGAACGAAGATTTTGTTCAAGGTTGCTAGGAATATGATCCGGATCTATGACCTGTGGAGGCGACAACACATGTAAAGATTACTGTGTAGGCCGAGGAAGAGAGACTTCGGGGTTCGAGGTCTTGGGGTCAAGAGTCTCAGAGGGACTTTAGACCTAGCAAGAAGAACAGGGGCACTTCTTCATCCCAGCCCCAATCACAGCAGTCTAAATCTACTTTTCCATTGCTAAGTTCTAGCTCGGGGAGGAATACTCAAGGGAGCTTTACTTGTTTCAAGTGTGGCCAATCGGGTCACAAGGCTAATTCTTGCCCACAAAAGGGAGGAGTGCAGCAGATGTTACCACCACCACCACCTAACCGATCTTAGATTCAGTCTTAGAGTAGGGGACAAGGGCTTACGTACTTTCAGTGCGGTCAGTCAGGGCACTTGAGGAGAGCTTCTGCAGTTGGGAGGCGCATGTGGCGTATCAGGGTCAAGGCAAACTCAGAGCCATTAGGAGGCTCATTTAGTTCAGACCCCACAAGCTAATTAGGGAGCCGCTTCGGCTCAGTAAGTTCAGCAGGCCTATGCTCTGAGAGATGAGTAGGTTGATCAGAGGCCACAAAGGCATGTGTATGCTGTTACAACGCCAAAGCAGATGCCAAGGTTCTCTATTGTGAGAGGTATTTTTATTGTGTGCAATTCTTTGGCTAATATGTTGATAGATACGGGTGCATCGCATTCATTTATATCCTCTGCTTTTGTTTTTTTATTGGGGTTAGAAGTGACTCAATTAGCGTCTTCACTTAGGTTAGAGTCACCAGTTGGGGGTAAGGTCGACTTGGACCGAGGGTGTCGTGGTTATGAGATAGAGGTTGCCGGGCGCTGACTTCCTTTTGCATTTGTGTTACTAGACATGTCAGGTTTGATGTCATTTTGGACATGGATTGGTTGTCTTTGTATCGTGCTATTATTGATTGTTACCGTCAGAGGGTTACGGTGTGCACCTCGAGTGGTGATTGTTTTTATTTTCTAGGGGACCGAGCTGATAGAGTGTTATCGCCAGTTTATGACCCTCGTGGTAGGGGCGAGCTTAGTTGTCTTCTTGCAACTCTCTTGGATAGTGAGAGTGATGGGGTCCGAGTAGAATTACCGACGGTAGTTTGTGAATACCTAGATGTCTTTCTTGAGGATCTTACTAGTTTGTCACCCCACCGGGAGAACGAGTTCTCCATTAACTTAGTGCCTGGCATGACACTGATTTCCATGGCACTGTATAAATTTGCATCTAGAATTGCATGAGTTGAAGATTCAACTTCAAGAACTTTTAGACAATGGTTTCATTCGCCCTAGTACATCACCTTGGGAAGCGCCTGCTCTGTTTGCGAATAAGAAGGATGGGTTGTTGCAGTTATGTATTGATTACCGCAAATTGAATCGAGTTACCGTTAAGAACAAGTATCCTCTACCCAGAATAGATGATTTATTTGACCAACTTGGGGGATCTTGTTACTTTTCGAAGATAGACTTGAGATAAAGGTACCATCAGTTGAGAGTTCGAGAGGAGGATATCCAGAAAATGGCATTTCGTACGCATTATGACCATTATGAATTCTTTGTAATGCCTTTCGGTTTAAACAACGCTCCTGCTTCCTTTATGGACTTGATAAATCGAGTCTTCAAAGAATGCTTAGACCGCTTTGTAGTCATCTTTCTGGATGACATCTTGATTTGTTCAACCTCTGATGAGGAACACAAGGAACATTTATAGATAGTGCTTGACTTACTTAGGGTACACCAACTGTATGCTAAATTTGATAAATGCGAGTTTTGGTTTATTGAAGTGAAGTTTTTTGGAGCATGTTGTGTCAAGAGAAGAAGTAACTGTAGACTCTTCTAAGATAGATGTCGTGCAAGATTGGGAACAACCTAAAAATGTTATTGAAATCCGAAGTTTCCTAGGGTTAGCCGGGTATTATCATTGTTTTGTAAGGGACTTCTTTAGACTAGCCACACTGTTGACCAGGTGTAGACTTCCCATTTTTCACAGCGCTTTATTCCAAACACCCGATGATAAAAGTTACACTGTGCAATCTTTTGAATTCTCAGCGAAGAAATTTGGATTCAAGCTCTAATCCCAAACCTTACACTCCATTTTGCCCAAACTATTTTAGACCTTGAAACTCTCTTTTAAAATATTTTTCCAAATGTTTCTACGATGTTCCAAGGCTTGCATTTCAATTAAACTATTGCACTTTTCAGTAAACCGAGTAAGGACAAAGTGGAAATAAATGAAAGGGAGGTAAAATCTTTGGAAAAATCTTGAAAAACATCTTATTTATAGGTTTGAAGTTGAAGGAAATAGGAGGAGATGGAAGAAAACTAGTTGGGGAAAAGGTTGAGCATCAAACCGTTAAGAGAGAAATGAACAGCCTTCACTAAATTAGAAATATCTCTCTGACCACTTATAATTTAGATATGAAGCCACCACCATTGGAAAGTAGACTTCCGGGGCTTCAATTTAGGCTCAAGAATCACCTAAAGCCGAGTCTAGGTGAGGGAGGTATGCCCATTTGAAGTCAGGCTTGAAAACAAGTTTTTGGACCCAACCGGGTTTGTTTAGATCCGGCCGTGGCTTGTTTAGACCTAGCCAAGTTTCAATGAAAAATAGTCTAGACTACCTTTTTAGACCTGAATTTTATGTTTTATGGCCTGGCTGATTCTCATTAGTGCCAAACAGAACAGCTGGAGGGGATTGGACAGCTGGCTTTGTTTGAAGATATTTTTGGCCAAAACGTCTGAAATTCTATAAATAAACCCCATGCATTCAGAAGTAAAGGTTTGAAGATTTTCCTAAAGGCTTTGAAGGATATTGGGAGCTAAAACCATCTGCTTTACTCCTTTGACCTTAAAATCTTCTTGAAATATATATACATAATACATATACCATTAGAGCTTGTTCTTGAAGCTTTTTATTGAAGTTTCAAATCATATTTCATAAACTTGAGGATGTTTGGAATCAAGTTTGATCAACAACCATACATGCTCTTTAAAGAGGTATAACTCTTATCATCTTTTTTCTTTGTTTTTTACTAATCATCTTCTTCATTTTCCTTGAGTTTGTGCACTGTTGGAGGCCACCTTCAAGGACTGAAGTATGTGATTCCTAATCCACAAAAAGGGAGGGGTTAGCCTTCCCTCCTCAAACTTGCTTGTCTAGCTGGTTCTCTCTTATTTTTGTTCACTTTCTTCATCTTTTTGAAGTAGTTTTGTCACTATTTTTTTGGTTTTAGGGGTTGTTTGACTCATTTAATTAATTTATGCTTTGAATATCATGTTTGTAGTGCAAGCTTACTTGTCTAGCTTATCCTCTCCTATTTGTGTTCACTTCCTTGCCCTTTTTTAAGTAGTTTTGTCACTGTTTTTTTTTTTTTTTTTTTTTAGAGGCTGTTTGATTCATTTAAATAGTTTTCTTGGATTTGAATATTATACTTGTTGTGTTGTAAGTCCTCGTGGCTTCGGTTGTTTAGGCCTTAGACATCGAGTCATTTGAGTTTATGGGCTTATTTACTTAGTTTTCTTGTAAAGAGTCTCACTTTTGTAATAATCAATTTTGCATAATCATCTATGCACCCTCCCTCCTTTCTTAGTTTTCTTTGTTTGAGAGTCGTTTCAAACGAGTGTTGTTTAAGGCATGTGAAAGAGACCCTTCCATATTTAATGGTTTAATCTCTTTGGTTCAATAACCTCTCTGCTCCAATCTAAACTACCGAGACTGATTTTGATCATGCTGAGGGCAACGACACCTAACATGGCCCAACTTATTACACTTGGAGCAAAATGGTGGTCCTCTATTCTATGACTAACTTAAGGAACTGAGTCTAATTAGACCTCCCAAAGGATGACTTCGAAGAAACAATAGTAAACGGAAAATGAAACTGTGCTTGCGATAGAGATTTTACTCTCATTTGCCTCCTACTAGGCCTAGTGTGCTCTTGAGCCATAGAACTTGCCAATATGGCCTATTTCCTTCCATCCCGGCCGACCTCAAGATTGGTGGCTTCCACATGAGCTGCCACTTCTACTAATGTGTGATAATTCCTATGCAGGCACCCAACAACCTTTCATCGAATATCATCACATAACCTCTTTTCAAACTTAATGCAACAATGCTCCTCTGTTGCTACCAACTTGGAGCAAACCTAGACAAACTAGTGAATCTCGCCTCAAACTGTGTCGAATGAGTAGTACCTTGGCACAACTCCACAAATTGTTTCCTTAATCTTTTCCGAGCGGAAGGAGGAAAGTACTTGGCTAAAAAAGGCTCAATAAATGCAACCCAGGTGGTGTCTATGGTAGTGCTCGCATACTTTGACCAACACCCAACATCTCCCTTCAATAGAAAACTCACTAATGTCACTATCAATCCCTCATCCTTGACTCTGAGCATATTAAGAGTCTTGCTGACCTGCTCTAACCAATTCTCTATCTCTAACGGTTTAGGCCCTCCTGTGAATTCCAGTGGGTTAAAACGAAATAACTCCTTAGTGATCTTTAGGGCACGAGAATCATCCCCCTCGTTGCGAGTTAAAGCCTCCTATACAACTCTTACAATCTCGTATGAAATCTCTTCACCCGCAGCCTGTGTTGCAGGTGCAGGTGTTACTGGAAGTATTGTGCCCTTACCGGCACTTCTAGTCCTAACACGACCCCTACTTCTCACCCTGATATCCTATCAATGTCAACACCTAACTTAGTAAATGAAACACTAACCTTTCCCAAGACACTTACTCACTCAACCCCCGCCAAATTACATAATCGGCGTAGCATATAGTTACATAACACATAAACAATTTAAGCACTTAATCACATAATCGAGGCAAGTCTACATGGATAACCACTTGCCCCGAAACTCTCAAAGAACTCCCATCAGAAACCACATTGATCAGATGCATTTTCAATGAGATCTCGAAGCAAATTAACCGGCTACAAGCACTATCCCTAAAACTCAACCCCATACCCACACAAATGCAACATGTAATTTCCTACACCTAATCCTACCTACATGCAAATGTCCTTACCAAGAGAAGTTAAACCCATTGTAGCCAAAACCACTTCCTATGAGCTCAAGGTTTTCAAACCTGGTAGCTTTGATACCAAGTTATCACACCCCCAATTTTATTACTCGGATAATTTATCAAATTTCTTATAAAAGTCCATTTTCAATAATAGTTATAAAAGTACCACAAGCTAAATAGAATAAAAGAGGTTCTCTCTCGCATAATTACAATGAAAGAATGTTGAATACAATTAATAACACATGCCCCATGGGCTTACATTGAGATTTCAAAATACATGATTATGTAGAAAGAACCACTTTAACACTACAACCTTTTTAATCATTCATTTACAATATGCACAGAATGAACCCATAACCAAATAAATAATTTCTTGATCTTCAACTATTGTACCCAACTCCATTCCTGAAAAATGGTTAAACACATGGGATGAACATGAGATCTAGTAGGGATCTACAGTGATTCTCAACAATAACAATCAATAGATAAATGTGATCATGAATGCCGTTAAGTGATACGTATATAATAATGTGTCCTTTTATAAGTCAAAATAGAGTACGTAGATAGATACTTTCTTCATAAACTTCCCCTTGACATTTTAAGGAAAACGCAATTTTTAACTTCATATCTTATCAATACTATTTTGCAAGAATTTCTTAAAATCTTTTGTTTTTCCTTAGAAGAAATCTCATGCCAACTAATCATGTACTCTGTCTAATTCATACATTGCACATATTAATTTTTTTTTTTCTACTGCAACCCTTCACCCCAACATAACTTGCATAACATCATGCACATACATATGTCAACACATTTCATATAATTGTACTATAATAGTCAACTCATTAACAACATATTCCACATTACACGCTTCAAATTTACATCTAACAAATTATCACAATCACATAACGGAATTGTTACAAGATCCTCCACGAATATTCACATATGACAACAATCAGTTTTACCAAGCCATACCAACACAGCTTACTGGACGCTACTCTAGAAAGAAAGTTGGAACCTCTCTCAAGTGCCATGTTTTACCAATAGCTAGCCAGAAGGAAAGTGGAACCTCCATATAGCCCAACAATCCACACGCTTTACCGGGCAGTACTCTGGAAGGAAGGCAGAACCTCTATCACGCTTTACCGGTCGCAAGCCGGAAGGAAACAGACTCTCTTTTCAAAACTTTACCCATCAATTTCCTTATTTCAATTTAGAAAAATTACACCAACATCACATTTAATAATAAAGGTAAAATTTCTTCTTTATAAACAAATATGATTTGTTTTTCACACACTTCAATCACAACTTGTTTTATTTAAATTACACTCCTTTAATATCATACGCTTTCCATAGTTCATAACACCAAATTCCATCATCAATTACTATAACATGAACCTATCCTACAAGGATTGTTCTCATAACATCTAATAATCAACATTCATACCCAATTCAACTGTGCATCAACTCAATTTCAAGAATCAAAGACCAATTGAAGAAAAACCCCATGCAAAAATAAAATTTAAAACTAGGGTTTGGATAAAATTTGGGGCTTTCTACCTTAAAGCACATAATCATGTTCCCTTCACACCAAAACTTCTATAATCAACTTTAATCACATGTTTAACTCTTTTGACTTAGAAACCCTAATTTCCTCTACATGCTTTTCAAGAAAATTCATTTCAACATCAGGTTTTATGCAATAGAAACATACCACCGATCAATCTATACGAAAATATTAAGGAAAAAACCCAGAAGACCAACATCAACTAAAACATGATCCACTCAAATTAATAGAAACCCCTCTTCGTGCTCATCATTTTTATATAAAGAACTAAGGTGGGATTCTTACTCAAAGAAAATGAAATACAAGGTTTAAAGAGCTTGGAGCTCAAAAATGGCGGAAAAGAGAAAGAAAAAAGAAAAAAAAAATGGACCAAAAAAGACATTTTGAAGTGTTGATCCCGAACAAACCGCTCTAGTGATGAAACAAATGCTGAGTGTCAGAGACACATGACCGCTCGAGTGACATAAACTTTACTCGAGCGCAGAACTCATACTCCTAGAAGTTCAAACCATCGAGCGAACACTTTTGCATTCAAGCGAACTTCATTAACTCTCAGAATCTCCAAACTGTAGACAAAAGTACTACATGCCTCGAAAGACTGCTCGAGCGAACAAACCCTTGTTCGACTGATGAAGAAAATTTTCAAGATGCTACAAGTGCCTTTCCAAAGGATTTCGATGAATGTAATAGGCACAAGTTGTATCCTAGAAGCTTAACCCTATACCCACATAGTCGCACAAACACATAACGCATACAAGGTAAACTAATGTCCCTTCTTAGCAAGATAAACCCATTGTAACAAAAGCCACATCCCACGAACTCAAGGTATTCAAACTTGGTTAACTCTGATACTAATTTGTAAAGCCCTGATATTTTAACCAATTTTATAATTACCGATCCTTTATTAATCTCCAATTTCACAATGTGAAGAAAGAGATAAAGAAAATTAAGTAGAGTACAACCGTTTAAGAAGTCCAATATTGATCTCTTCTCATTAGATTTCTCATAGAAGGTACATTTCACTTTACAACGTTAGTGTTCGAAATAATCATACATTATAGTTCAAGAAATTCAACAAAATGCCCAATGAGGGCTTACACCTTTCAAGGCTAGCACCTTGATTACACACATAAGCGGAATTCTATCCCAAACACATAAACCCAATGGCTATAATCACATAAAACATCCAAAGTGAGCTTCCATGCTCCATCAGGATCTCTACCAATTTCTAGCTGAGTGGAGGCACATCATCACAACCTGAAATGTTTGTTATAATATGGATGAGCTAATACCCAATAGGAAATACTATTAACAAGACATATAAATAATCGAGATGCATATGATCATGGCATGCACTAGTTAGGATAAAATTCAAATTTTCTCTCTTAAAATAAAAAATGTTCAATGCGTGATTTTCATTCAGAGTCTCATCTACAACCATGGGGTGTAAATCCGCTATGACATCCCAAGCAAGAGGCGTAAAATCATACATACATATATAGATTTATATACAGAAAATATTTTCACATTTGCCGACTCTAAAAACGGCAGGGCAATGGGCACCAAAAACCTTTCCCTTCTACATTTGCTGACTCCTGAAATAGCAAACTCGTGGACACCCAAAATCATATTTTTGCACATTTGCCAACTCTAAAAACGGTAGGCTCGCAAACACCCAAAAACCTTTCCCACATTCGTCTGGCGATAAGCTCAAGACAAGGCAATTGGGCATCTTGACTCCCCACACAGGTACCAAATACAACACACAACCCATTACCAAAACCCGACTCAACTACCTGGACTCATATGCTATTTATCCCCCTTTGACATTTTCCAAACATCCACAAGACTGTAAAATCACATGAGAAAACTACAATGCACATGATGGATGAGTTTTCAAATCCAATTTCCATAAAGTTTGTCTAATTCACAACAATAGTGAATAGTATCAACAATAAAAGGTTTCTCCAACACCACCATTTTTCAGAATCTTAATATTCATCTATTTTAATACATATATCTAAGAAAATTCAATAATCTCATGTCCCAACATCATTTCCATAATCATTCACACAATTTCAAGATTAAAGAGTCACTTGAGCCAAACCCGCATTATTTAATCAAGTTTGAAAACCAGGGTTTTTGATAAAATTGGCCTTTTTCCCTCTTTAACACTTAAAGGGTCAATTGTTATCGTCAATAATAATAATTCACAAAACATTCATCGTTTGGAAAGTGGATTGGCTTTTTGGTTTTTTGACTTTTTTGGCTATTTTAGCCTGGGGCTAAAAAGCCTGGTTTGGGAAGGGTTTTTTGGCTTTTTTCGCTTTTTGGCTTTTTGTGAGGTGTGCACATGTTAAATGACCGAATTGCCCTTGGTGTTTTACATTTCCACTCCTACCCGTCCTTCCTCCACGTCAGCGTCATTGCACTTTTGTTTTTTTTGTTTTTTTTTTTGGATGAGGCGTATTTTACGATTCTTTTTTTTTCAATTTATTTTTTTCATTTTTATTTTTTTTATATATATTAATTTGTTTTTATTTTTCAAAATGGGTTTTCATGTGTTTTATTTATTTTTAAATTACGTACAAATGCTAATTTTGTTTTTAAATTATTATTTTTTTGATGAGGCGTATTTTTCTGGTTCTTTTTTTTTTAATTTACATTTTTGTCATTTTTATTTTATTTGTATACATTAATTTGTTTTATTTTTCAAAAATGGTTTGAAAAATATTTATTTCTTTTAAATTACATGGCAAATGCTAATTTTCGTTTTTAATATAATATATATATATGTTTTTTGGATGAGGCGTATTTTTGTGGTTCTTTTTTTTAATTTACATTTTTGTCATTTTAATTTTTATTTGTATACATTAATTTGTTTTTATTTTTCAAAAATGGGTTTTCATGTGTTTTATTTATTTTTAAATTATGTGGCAAATGCTAATTTCTGTTTTTAATTTTTTTTTTTCGATGAGGCATGTTTTTCTGGTTCTTTTTTTTTTAAATTTACGTTTTTGTCATTTTTATTTCTATTTGTATACATTAATTTGTTTTTATTTTTCAAAAATGGTTGTTCATGTGTTTTCTTTATTTGTAAATTATGTTGGTAGCGTTCGGTAACGTTTACGTTTTTTATTTATGTTTACATAAATTTTATAAACTGATTTTTGTTTATTTTTAGAAAAACATAAATTATAAACGCGTTTGGTTTGAACAAAATGTTTAAAAAAATTTAAAAACATAAACTAAAAAATATGTTTGTTCAAGCCTAAAATATTTATATTTATTTTTATTATTTATGACAATGGGATCACACAAATTATAATTGAAAAAAAATTAATTAAAAAAATAATTGAAAAAAAATTTAATTGGGTAAAAAATAATTGAAAAAAAAATGCAAAAAATTAATTAAAAATTTAATTGAAAAAAATAATTGGAAAAAAAAATTATTTGAAAAAAAAATTATTTGAAAAAAAAAATATTTGAAAAAAAATTAATTGAAAAAAAAATTGAAAACTGAAAACGTAAACTCATTTTTTGAGTTTACGTTTTTTCTCAAATTTATAAACTAAGACAACCATTTATAAACTAAAAAAATTATCAAACAAATTTTTATGATAGTTTTTTAAATTTTTGTAAATATCAACTGAAAACTAAAAATGGAATAGTTACCAAACAGACCCCACGCTAATTTATGTTTTTTATTTTTTATTTTTTTTTACTTTGTTTTTTTTTTTTGTGAAGCAACTATGAGAGGGGGTTAGTTTCGTAAAATCACCCCGCCTGGGTTGTATCATCACCACCTGAAGGCCTTTTGTCTGGTAGTGGCTAAATTAGCCTAGTTTGGATGGTAGTGGCTAAAATAACCCAAAACTGTCTTCCCAAACCATGACATAGTGTTACTCAAAAAATTTGGATATAAACCTTTTTATTTATCTTACCCTCTTCATATCACAAAATCATCTTATACATTACTATAACTAAGAAAATACCATATATATCTCAAATCATAAATATATCAAGTTAAAAGTATTCCTAACTCAAGGATGGAAGCAATAAGATGAAAACCCACCGAGAGTTTCGAAGAAATCACAATTCAATCGGTAAAAATGTTAATCTTTACTTATTCTTCATCTTTAATGAAATATCTATGGTGGATTCTTGGTGAAAAATAGATGAAATCAAGGTTTGGAGGTCTGGGGTTTCGGGTATGGAGGAGAGAGAAAGAAGAGAGGAAGAAAGAATAAAAAGTTTGGACAAAAAAGTAACTTTAAAGTGCTTGACTTCGAACAGACTACTCGAGCAATGAAATTAAGCTCTTAGAATCTTAGAATCCCGAACAGACTGCTCAAGCGGCCAAAAGTTCGCTCGAGCGGACTTGCATCCAACATAGGTACTCAAATTTCAAACGGGCATAACTCCCTCATCTGGACTCCGTTTTAGGTCGTTCTTGTGTTTAAATTGAATCCCCGGAAACAGATTTCCAATGGTTCTAACCTCACATCTAGATCCAAAGTGCAGAGAGATAAAAAAGTAAAAGAGTGAAGACTGCTTATGGGACAATTATACGAATCAATGTTTTTGGTTCAATCCAACTTTACCATTATGATACCACCTCAATCAATACTCTAAAATGAATCAAAGCGGCTCCAAGTACGATAATAAGAGTGTCAAGAGCAATCCCACTAGTCCAAGGAATACGAAATGTTATAACTACACAACAGAGCTATTTAACCGTGTAGCGTTGTAATAACCCCGACCCATGCTTAACGTGAATCCATGCTTAATTATGTCTAATAAGTAATTAAGTGAAATTTTGTATCATGTGTTGCCTTATTTGTGTATATATTTGTTTAATGTAGAAAAATCAGTTCGTGTTTCCATTTTGGTCTGCGAATCGAAGGCCTTATCAGCATCCAATTTAGAAATTGACTTGGTATACGTGATATTTAGAATTTTTAGAACATTATGGTAGGTTCAATTGAAATTTGATTCGGAATGAATTAAATTAGAATAAATTAATGTCCAATTGATTAGTTGATCAACAAATTAAATAAGCAATTAGCCAAGCCTATATAAGGCATTAGTAGACCCTCATTCACACTTTACACTCTCATATCTACATCCTTGGTAACAAAAATGTGAGAGAAAGGAAGTGAGAGGCCAAGAACTTGAGATCAAACTTGAGGTAAAGAAGGACATTGTTTGGAGACTTAATGGATTGCTCAAGATTGCCTCTAAATCTTAAGAAATTGGGAAGCTAAGGTGAGAACTCAAGCCTTTAGTCTTGCTTTTGAGTTGGTAAATTCATGAATTCAAGAGAATTGAGTGAATTAACATGAGTTTTGAGCTAGAATTGAAGAAAGTTAAGTCATTTTATGCATGCATGCATATTACATAGCAATTGGAAGTTGTTTTCAAAGCTTTCCTCACATACATGTTGTAATTCTAGCATGATTTGAAGAATTCATAACATTTCTCACCATTGGACCTCATTTGATCATGTTTTGGAAGCTATGAACTCAAATGAATACATGCATATCATGTTTATATCATATTCTTATATCTCAAGTTGAATATTTGCACAATTGACATGTTTCTGGGCCTTGATTTCATGAAATAATCTTTAACTCTTAATGTTTTCAAGTTTAAACTGATTTTCTCAAGTTTTTGGGCCCAAAGGTTGAGTTAAATGGCTTTGAATTCAAGTTTAGAGCTTGGAAATGTAATCTGGAAATCTCAGATTCTACATTTTCGCTCGAGCAGCAAAATCTATACTCGAACGGCCACCCTGTGATTTTACACTTCCGCTCGAGTGACCTGAAGTCTGCTCGAGCGTGAAATGCATGCTCCCAGAAGTTTGCATGTTTTGCAGACTGCTCGAGCAGCAAAAGTTACGCTCGAGCGAGAGTCGAGCGGCCATCGAGTGGAGATTTCACTTAACCAGTACTTTTGCAAGGTTTACAGAGCACTTTAGCGAGGGAAGTAGTGCTCCAGCGTCTCCTTACATGTTTGCATGTCTGCTCAAGCGAGGGAAGTTACGCTCGAGCGGGACCCCTGTTTCCAGCATTTTTTACCAAGTGTTTTCAAATGCATTTTTGCATCCTTATTGTATCCTAAACATTCCTAGGCCAATATTAAGGCACTATAATAAGGATAAAGAAGTAGAAACACACCAAGATAAGAGAGAATTAAGTTAATATTTCCAGGTGTGTAATTCAGTATGTGTTCGTTCTGTAACTATGTAGGTCACGGGCCACAAGATGTCTAATTTGCCCATCCTGTCTGTTTTCCTTGGAGCCATCTGTTAATTGTGAGTAATAACTGAGTAAAGCTATGTTCAATTTTACTTATTTTCTGTATATGAAATAAGATCTGTTCTATGAAATGTTGTGTTTGTACTATGAATGATTGTCCAATTTTGATAAGTATTCGGGGCTCAAGTAAGTTATATGTTCCCGGTCCGGAGGTTCCTTATGGAACTGACAAGTTTTTTGTACCCAGCCAGAAGTTCCTTTATGGAACTGACAAGTTATTTGTACCCGGTTTGGAGGTTCCTTTATGAAATTGACAAGTTATCTGTACCCAACCGGAGGTTCCTTTATGGAACTGATAAGTATGATCTCCGATGCCCCGTATGTGATCTGTTAGCGCTAACGATGTAAGATTAAGTATGTATTCTGATTTATCTTATTGACTTGTAAAAGAATGTGAATGGAAATCTGTTTCGGAAATGAATTCTAATTTCCAACTCTGTGATGGACATTATTTATTAAAATTCTTTACTCCGTTATTATTCACTGGGCTCCCGTTCACTATTTATTTTTATGTATGTAGGTGAGCAGGCGCGTGACCAGGCCTAAGTTACCGCCTGGCAAGTTTTAGAGTCAGCCAGCTGTCGTGCCTCCCGTGGAGGTTCCCTTCTGAGATCTGACCAAGTTTTGAGTCTTTGGGATTTTCGTACCTTCTGATGTTTATGTTTAATCTGAACGTGTTTTGGAAGTTCTGTATATGTGGCTCTGGTGACGTATGACTAATGCATTTTTTGACGTCACATCTATATATAAATATAAGTTTGTTTCAAAAATTTATGTCCCATGTATGTCTGCACAGCTCTATGGACTACATATATTTTGTATATTTGTTTCCACAGCCCCTAATTATATGTTATTCTGTTAAGAGGCCTTTGGTAATCTAAGGATTACTGGCCGGTTACGATGCTAAACCTATAGGAACGGGTTTAGGTCGTGACAAGTGTTAAGTTGCAGAGTCACACACAGGTTGAGATTCAAACTCACAAACCTTATACTTGGTACAGTTCACCCAAACCTAGAAGGTTTGTCCTACCAACATATGTATTGTCGCATGAATGAATATCCCTAAAAAAAATAGAACCTAGGATCTTGGGTATAACACCCAAGGTTTTACTATTCAATCACACCCATTAGCTTTATCAAAGGAGTTTTGAACCAAGCAAAGCATAAATCTCTATTTGATCGAGAAGCCAAGTGTGGACACCATGCATTTTTCGGGTATATAACGTGCATTTCCACACTATGTGGTACCAACTCACTATCCCACATCGAACGAGTCGCCACTTAATTTTATAGGAAACTAAGAATCCTTTAACAATGAAAATTAAGTACAGGTGTCGCCACTTAATTTTATAGGAAACTAAGAAACCTTTAACAATGAAAACTAAGTACAGGCACTAATTCGTCATAACCAAACATTCTAGGTTCAGGAACTTAGGTACAAGAGATGAAGGTTATTAATTAATGTATCCCCTCTCGCCCAATCAAGTGATTGCCCTCTTCTAACGTTTTTATTTTATATGATTAAATGATTCCATGAACTCAATTATTAACCTTAATAAATTACTGACCTAAAATCTAGGTCATTGAATAAATAAATATCACTTAACTTGGATTAAATTAATACAACCACATTTTTTCCAAAAAAAAAAAAATCATGATTTTCTATCAAAAAGCAAACTTTTAATTCATGTTGTCATAAACACAATCCAACACAAGCAATATTCATGAAAAAGCATTCAAAACACATAATTGATCACCAAAAAGGCATTTAACTTGCATTATTGTTAAACAATGCAAAACTTAAGCACTATGCCATGAATAAAAAAGAATTTACCCAGATTCCACCACAAAGCGTCAAACATGCATGATATGGATTAAATATAAATATGATCCTACACATGCTACTAAACACACACACAACATGAACCTAAGCTCGTACTAACATGATTTAATACAAACAAAGTAACTAACACATAAAACTAAACATGCTAGATATTATACAGTGATCAAACCGGCTATATGTATGCTTATATCATGATTGAACTAACCTAAATATGCAACAAGTATACATCTAACTAGTATATGCAAAATAAAGGGAAAAACATGCAAAAATAGCTAACCTACATGATGCTTTGTGATTACTAACACCCTAATTATTATCATCTAAGTAAAACATGATCAATAATAAATAAAATAAAAAAGTATTGAAATCAAGTAAAATTAGAAATTTACTTGTTGGTTTGAAACAAACTGAAGAGCACGCAAGAAAATAAGAGATTCCATGCTTTCAAGCTTGCCGCAGGTTTGGGCTTCACTTTGATTCTCTTTTCTCGAACCTTGATCCACTTTTAGTTAGTGGAGCTGTTGTAAGGGTTTAGGTATCACAGATTTGAGGCTGAGGGGTTGAGTTCACTCTTCAATCTCACTTCAAACACTTCAAAATTTGCTAAAAAACTTGGTCCCCCCCAAGGGAAAGATGGAGGGTTATTTATAGGTAAGGAGGAGCATGAGGGCCAAGCAAGGAGTTACTAGGGTTGCCCCATTGCATTCTCCTTGTGCCTCTCATCCAAAACATAACAATAGTCATGATTGAAATCAAATTCTAGACTGTCGGGGGGATGCGAGCGGGCTAGGCATATGCAGACACACAACCTCTGTGCGGGCACACTACGTACATGCCCATCTGGGGACGCATGTCAAATACCTATATTGATGTGAATTCCCATGCTTCCGAGCCTCCTTGTTGCCTAAGTAAGCCTGATAAACTCCAAATTGACATTTTCAAGTAAAATTACTCCATGCTGTTGAAAATATTATCAATTCAGGTTCAACCAGACCTTTCTCTCTCCCTCTCTCCTAAGTGGGACAAAAGAGCTAGGTTTTAAATGAAATTGAGTTCAAGGGCAAAATGGTCATTTTCACAAAAAGATAGTTTTAGCTTAAAACGAGGTAATATAGTAGTTCATACCAACTTCAAATATTTTCAAGGATGAAGTAATTACCATTTCATCATCGAGAAGCTTTCAAGCGCCCGAAATCTTAGGGTCAGTCAAAATAAAGTGTCTACACCAAGGCATTTCATTTGGCCTAGTTGCCTCAACTCCTAGGTCCCACCTTCATCTCCTTCTATTTTGTACTCAAGTTCTTGTGTCCTAAAACAATACTTTAAATTCTAATTGTTATTGTTGCCATAGTTGTATAAATCGGGAAAAAAAAAAAAACTAATTTACACAAAATGAAAAATAACTGTAAATAGTTGGAGATTAAAAAATAATTACAATTAGAGTGAAAAGTCAAAAAAATAATCACAAAAATATGAGAGCTTCTATTTGCAATAGAATTTTAAATCTTAGCTACCACTAATTTGACCCCCTTTTTTTATTACACTTATACTTTTTAGCAAAATTACATTTAAAGACAAAATTTGTTTTAAAAAAAAAATCCATAATGGGAAGAGGGAGGTTAGGGATGAAGGTAAAAGAGTTGGTATAGAGAGAAGGTCTAAGATTACGGATGATAGTATGTTTGAACTTATGACAGGAAGAAGGAAGAGAGAGGAACAACATTTTGTCATTTCATCGATGGATTTTACTTTTTTGCAAAGGTATTTGGGTCATAGGTCCAATTTCAAAATTCTTTTCTTTTGGACTAGAATGACAATAATAATTTGAAATACTATATTACTCGTACCTATCTATCTATCTGTACATTATTTACCTATATGTCCATGTCACATATCTAGCCACGTGTCATCTATCTATTCATGTGTCATCCCTCTATTTGTTCATATACCATCTATCTGTCTACTTAATCTATCTATTTGTTCATATCGTTATTACCACATTTGCCACCTCTAATGACTTTTCCAGTGAACTTTCAGTGTTGACGAAGTTTCGAGCAGTGGTTCGGCGATGGGATAAAATAAAATAAAAAATAAGATATTTCAAAATAATTATTTGCTCTTCTTACCAAACGGTTGAACATGTCCTTATCACTCAAAAAGAATAAACCTTGGACCAAATAATTTGTCCTTCACCAATTATCCCTTTTTGTAATTATTTTTTTAGGGTAAATTACATTGACTTCCATTAGGTTTGGAGAAATACAACTGTCATAGTTTTGACAAAATTACATTGAGCTCCCTTAAGGTTTTAATTTATATAATACTTAGTTCTATTTTTATCAATAATTCATTAGTCAAATGGATAGAGAAATTTTACTTGCATATATAATTACTAAATTATTTGCTTGTACTTGCACAAAATTTTCTTCCATAGATAATCACTAAATTATTAGTTTTTTACCGATGCTATGCACGGATTGTGTTTGAAATTTAATTTTATGTAAATATTGTTCTAGAGGGTCTTTTTTTATTTTTATTTTATACAAATCACTTTAGATGTTAGGTGATAAATCCAATTTGAAATTATTGTATTAGTGAGTGAATCAATTATAATTTGTTTCTCATAATAATTATAATAGTCTTTCTTGAGAAATTTTGTTTAATTTTTATAGTTGACATAAATCATAATTATTGAGATATATGTAAATCAAAATCATTATGATAGATTTTGGACATTTTTAATTGATAACATAATTAATTTATTATATTTTTGTGACATAATTGATTGTATGTAAAATTTGATCAACTTTAACTTTAAAAAAATTAAAAAAAAAAAAAAATCACTAGAGGCAATTGTAATTGGTATAGTCAACAATTTGCTATAAACAATCTACACATTTGGAGAGCTTCAATTTCCACCCCCTTCGTTTACACACTTAATGATATAATTTCTTTTATTACAATTTTATCCTAATGTAATATTATCAAAATGTCCTTATCTTCTCTACCAAAACCCTAACTTCCTAACCCTAGTCACCATCCATCGCCACCACTACCGCCACCACTACAAACCACCATCGTTGCGAATTTCCTAATTCCATGAGCACCTCTGCAAATTCAGCATGTAGCCTCTCTCTCTCTCTCTCTCTATGTGAATCTCTTTCTATTGCAATCGCTATTGCAATAGTCAAATTGTGAGAAATGTTTGGTGGTGTGTTACAAGTAAGGGAGTTGCAAAAGGTGAAGGTCATGGGAAAGGTATTGGAGAAGGCTGGGTAGGGGTGGAGCTACAAATGGGGTGGTAGGGGAGAGTGTGGAAAGGTTGAAGAAGATAGTATGAGATGGTGGTAGTGACAATTGAAAGTATGGTGGAAGGTTTGTGGTGGTGGCTGTGGCTAATGGCGAGTGGTGGCTAGGGTTACGTTAGGCTTGAAGGTTGACAAAATTAGGGATATTTTTTACAAGAAAGGATGTGTATTGAGAAAAATTTAAGTTTGAAAATTATTAAGTGTGTGTCTTGAGAAGAGATATGCACAGAGAAGGTTTAGTGTATGAAAATAGAAGTTCCCATACATTTGGCATACAATCATTTTAAATAATTCACAATTTCAATTAATTTCTTTTATTAAAATTTTATTTTTAAACTACTAATACTATATTATAGTGTTTGATTCATTGGAATGATATTGAACAAAATAGAATGGTCATTTATTAATCTCTGTATAGAATGACTATTTCCTCACAATAGTGAATGATTATTCCATTTGTAATACATTTTTTGTCATACTTTTAGTAGACCAAACGTAAAAATAGACAATATGATTAATTGATTATTTCATTCCATTTCATTCGAATAAACCCAACATAATATAATGGCTAAAGGTATTTGAGGCTCTTTTTCCTAACAGAATTTCGGGGCTCAAAAATGCTTTAGACCACTAATTAGTGGTGGTTCTAATGATGTACCCACTGCCACATGTGTTTTGTGCCTTGTTTATTTTATTTTTTTTCTTTTTTTTTTAATTGCCACCTCACTAGTGGTGGGATTAGTGATGGCAATTTAGTGGTCTATAGCATTACTCGTGGCCGGAGGGGCTTGGAAAGACAGAAGGCATGAAAGTTTATTTTCTAAATAAGTGAAATTAATTTTTTTTTATTGTTACAGGAATTTAGTAAATTGGTAAAATATTTTATAATTTTTTTAAAACAAAAGTAGACACCAAATAATTTTTTATTCATAATTTTTATTTTTTAAAAAAAATATGTATAAAAAATTATAAACATAGATATTGTCAATCTACAAGTAGGTAGGGCATCCTTGTTGAAATACTACACCCTCGACTTGACATGGTAAAATGGTTTTTTTTTTTTTTTTTTGTTGGAATCATTATCTTAATTGATCTCGTTTGGGAATATACAATTTTAGTAATTTTTAATTTTTTACGAAAATACATGTAAAAAGTAAAAAAAGTGATATAACAACTTATAATATTTTTTTGACTAAAATATATAATTGACAAACAAGAGCTTAATATAGTATTGGATGATTTTATTATGTGCGATTCCAATAGCATAACCTTGACGTAAACCGTGACATGGTCTTATTTGTACAAATCAATATATTAACCAACCTAAATATAATATTGCATGTTTTTATATTAAATGCACTTCTTTAAATAAATTCAGTTTCACCTCCCCTAATGCAAATGATACGATACAAGAGTAGTGACAAAAAAAAGTCAACTGCCTTTGGAGTTTCTTTTCCTTGTTAGCAACCTGCAGGTTGAATAATCAAATCTGTATAACTATTTTAAGAGTTAATTATTTAAAAGTTTTGTTTACAAATGTTGTGATAGTTTAAGTTATATTTAAAAAAAATTTAAATTAATAAGTCATATTTAGTAAAATTGATAATATTATTAATTTTTTTTAAAATTTTAAAACTAAGAACATTATTAATTTTATATAGTAATGTTCTAGATAATTGCATCACTAACTAAGGGGGGAAAAACAGAGTATGAGATTAAACGTTTTTTATCTTCTACTTATTGGTTTGATACAACTATCTAATAAAACCGAGAACATTATAATTTTTTTCAGTTTTAAAATTGAGAACATTATCAGTTTTTTCATTTTAAATTTTTTTTTTTTTTTGGGTAAGTTTTGCATACCAAAGTTCCATCATCATGCTCCTTTATAAATACAAAATTTTCAGTTTTGCACAAAAAAATAATTCAATTTTTTTTTAAAAAAAAAAAGGTAAATTACACTAACCTCTCTTGAGATTTCTGACAAACATAGGGACCTCCTCTGTGATTTCAATAATTACAGTAACCTTCCCTACTTTACCTAACATTCTCTCATTCTGTCAAATTGGAACAAACGGTGTTACTTTCCTGTAATAAATAACTTTATTGCCCTTCTTTTTAAAATATTAAAAAATGTTGTTGGATTGGAGGACGACTTTGGAAGAAAATGACCTTACTATAGGAAGGAACAGTGTTTGGAATAAACAGTGTTTTTAGATTTATTTTTTAAAAATTTTAAAAAATATTTAAGAAATTTTATTTTTTTATTTTAAATATATAATTTTTATTTAAATATTTTTTATTTTTTATTTTAAATATTTTATTTTATTTTGTAAATATTTTAATTTTTTTAATTTTAATATTTTAAACTCAAAACACAACTCCACACTTAAATTGTAACCAAACACATAACTCAAAATTCAATTCAAAAATTATTTTCAAACCTCATAACCAAACACATAACTCGAAACTCCATCCTACTTTCAAAACTCTATACTGAAATCGTAATCAAATACATAACAAAAAATTAAAATATTTAAAAATATATTTATAAAATAAAATAAAATTTTTAAAATAAACAACTCAAAACTACTCAAACCTCGTAACCAAATACACAACTCAAAACTACTCAAAACTCAATTCAAAACTCTTTTCAAAACTCAAAACCAAACTTTTTTCAAAACTCTATTTTAAAAGAAAAAATTTTAAAAAATATTTTTTATTTTATTTTTTAAAATTATTTTTAGAATCGTGATTTCAATGTCGAATCGTATTTTGAGTTATGAGTTTTAAAAAGGAAAATTTTGTTTAGTTATAAGTTTTGAAAAGAGTTTTGAATTGTATTTTGAAATTTTTTGAATTTATTTTTTTAGGGTAAATATTTTATATTTTAAATATTTATTTTAATGTGCATTATGTTTCATACATTTATGTGCTGTATTTTTTTAAATATCTTAAATATATTTTTAAATATTAAAAAAATTAAAAATTACTTTTTTATTTTAAATATATAGTTTTATTTTAAATATATTTTATTTTTTTATTTTATAAATATATTTTTAAATATTTTAACTTTTTTGTTATTTGTTTGATTACGGTTTGAGGGTAGAGTTTTGAAAGTAGTGTGGAGTTCCAAGCCATGTGTTTGGTTATGAGGTTTGAAAATAATTTTTGAATTGAGTTTTGAGCTATACGTTTGGTTACGATTTGAGTATAGAGTTGTGTTTTGAGTTTAAAATATTAAAATCAAAAAAATAAAAATATTTACAAAATAAAATAAAGTATTTAAAATAAAAAAATTTAAAACTATTTAAACAAAAATTATATATTTAAAATGAATAAAATAAAATTTTCTTAAACATTTTTTAATATTTTAAAAAAATAAATTCAAAAAGGTCATTTTGCGGGTCAACAGAGGAATAATGTCACGCCCCCAAAATAATACAATAAAAATAACTCATATGCGGAATAAATATGAGAAACAACATACTTTCATATATCAGAGTTCACTGCTTAACAACCAGTTAAATGTTATATAGGCTTACATGTTTCCAAGTCATTGCTTGGTTATACAAATTGAGTCTCACTCATTACATCTTAAGCCATTGGCTTTACAAATAACAAACACACACACATAAGGCATAATTAAGAAGCTCTTGCTTCCCAAAACTCCTTCCACGCTATTGCCTTGGAGGAAGCATCTCACCTGTACGTGAAAATGGTATTCCCATATAGGGTAAGCCAACAGCCCAGTAAAAATAATCTAACACAATTTATGAGGTTTAGCAAAGGTATAAATACCACATACATAAACAATACCGATCTTGAAACATCCACAAGACCTACATAACCATATGCCACTAAGACCAACCTTATTTTATTTTTCTTTAATTTCATTACCAGTTCATATATGCTACTCAATTCATGAGTTAAATTCGTTATCTTTCAACAACCAAAATAAGACTACAACTCAATGGTTTTCCATTTCTGCAAAACACACATAAACACTTCAAACTTGCCATTTTACGGATATTTCGTCTGCGGGAATCGGCACCCATGTATATTTTCTCAAATATGCCATTTTACGGATATTTCGTCCGAATGACTCGGCTCCCATTTTATATAAAATTTCGGGTCTTTCACCCAAGACACTCCGGGCAACTTGCTTTAAATGGAGTCCATCCCCTTTCTCCTCCCAAACAAATATACATATGCAATGTATTTATAAACATAATCATATATGGAGTACATCCCTATCTCCTCCCAATAAATATACATATACAATGTATTTATAGCACGGTCATATTCAATGACAACCAATCAATAGATTAGCATTAAATCGCCTAATCCTCATACAATTTCTACAACAATCATGACTATCCTCCACCGATAGCCCAATGCAATTATTTCTAAGAGATGTTCAATATCAAAATAAATAGTTTATTCAAAACTTCTATAAATAATACATATCCAATATCACCATTTATAATCACAACCTTCTAATTTCACGTTTTCAATGTTAATCTCAATTATTTATGCAAAATAATAATTTAATCAAAATTAGGGCAAAACCCCCCTTTCACCAAATATCAACCCAAATACCAAAATCAACTATTTTGGCACAACATGATCTTATATTCAAGCCTCATACTCGTTTACCTCATATTCATCAAAACCCCTCTTTTCATTTCACACCCAAATCCTAGATTTGTCCAAATCACAACCGAATCTCATCATCTATACACAATAGCAAATAACTAAGCTAAAAACCATATTAGAGTGTAGAAAATCCCTACCTCAAGTTTGAAGAAGAAACGAGTTGAAACCCCAAAATCAGCGTTGCCTAAACTCGATCTCCACCGCACACAATGTATCTCTCGCCTAGATAACCAACTTTGATGAAGGACTTGGATCTAAATCCCAATGGATTTGGAGAAATCAAAGATCTTGTGAGATTTTTTAGTAGGAAATGTAGAGAGAAGGGAGAGGAAATGTTTTTAAAGAGAGAGAGATATACAAAAAGTGACATTCAATCAGCCCAAAAAGAGAAAAAAAGAAAAAAAATTCCAAATCTACCTAACTTCCCGCACCTCCAGCCGCACCTGCCTTTTTAGTAGTGTGCTTCAGCCCCCTACCTTGTTTTCCGCACGTGCGGCCTTATTCCCCGCACGTGCGGATAAGCAACTTTGAATGCGTTTTGCATTTTTGTTTGAGGGGCGCTGCCCCCTAGACCCCGCGAGCTGACCTGGCAGCTCGACCCCGCTAGGGCGCTGCCTTTGGACCCGCCAAGGGGCGCTGTCCCCTGGACCCCCACGAGCTGACCGGGCAGCTCGACCCCGACCGGCCCAATCGAAGTGGCAAACATGAAAGAATGATCGAAACCGGGGTCACTACAAATAAGGTGAACAGAGGAATAAGGACAAGGGTAGTATCGTCTTTTTGTGCTCAAAAGAAGTGCAATAAGGTCATTTATTCTATGCAAGTAACACTATTTGTTTCAATTTGACGGAATGGGAAAATCTGGAGCATGTCAGGTAAAATAGAGGAGGTTACTATAATTATTGAAACTACAGGGAAGGACTTTGTATTTGTCAGAAACCTTAGGGGAGGTGAGTGTAATTTATCCAAAAAAAATTAGTTTTTTTTTTCACATAATTTTTTTTATTTTATTTTAGTTTTTTCAATTTGAAAAGTTGATGTTCTAAAGTTTTGAAAGTCAAAATAAATGTCAAATCATCATATTCCTTTATAGATAATCATAAATGATGAACAGCCATTGCTTGAAGGACAATTCCAACTATTAAAAACTTAATGGGACTTGAAAGTCCAAAAAATCTTAGTTAGGACTTAATAGAATATAAGTTCATAAATTAGGACTTGTGTGTAAGTGCCCCATATTTTAATGTCTGTAAAAATGGCCCGCGATCCGTGGTCGGCCCGAAACCCACCAGCGGCCTAGGGTGGGCCCAACCCGATTAGGCCTAGCCCCGAGACCTTGACCCTAGGCCTAGGCTGTCATCTTGAACCCAGTTTGACCCGTGGGCCCGACCCTCTCGGGGGGGCCCGTGGGCCCCCTCAAGGCCCACTCAAAACTTAGCCCGAGGCCCAATGTCATTTTTAGTAGAAAATAATAAAATTTTGATGGAAAAAATAAAAAAACCAAAGAAAATGTTTAGACCCACCCAAGCCCGACCTAAATACCCCCTGGACCTAGGTCTAATTTTTTGACTCTTGGGCCGAGCCCAGCCTGACTCAAATTTTGACAGAAGCTTGCGAGGCCCGACATGACCCAGCCTGAGCCAAATTTACACCCCTATTGGAGGACTAAGTTCAAGTCAATTTTTTTTGTTGTTTTTTTTTTTAAAACAATTTTCAAAATATTTTTGTAAAAAAAATAATAATAATAAATAAATATTTTTTCATATATTTTTTATTTTTTGGATTGCTAATAATTTTTCAAAATTAAAAAATATATATATATATTTTTTGGTGTTTATTTTTTGTCAAATTAGTTTCTTATTTTTTTTTATTATAAAAAAATAGAAGATTACTTCTGAAAGCTCAAGCATAAGAGTATATAAATAAAAATTAAAAATTAAAAAAGAGAGGAAAGAAATTGATTTTAATTTCCACCTCTAAGCTTGGTCAAGAGAGAGTGAATGCAAGAGATGCCAATGTCAATCGAACTTGACTTTTGCAGCCTCATTCGGATCGTTTACGTTTTATTTGATTGGAAAATTTGAAAAAGAATTTAAAAAAAAAAATAAAAATATATAAAATTAGATAAAATATAAATATATTTTATTTACATTTTACCTAGTTCTTCCATTTTTCTTTCCAAATTTTTTCTAAAATTTCATAACCAAACACAGTATTAAAATATTTTGGTGAAGTGATCTGATGAGGGGATATGGTATGAACATGACACGTGTCCCGATAAAGAGGGAAGGATTGAGGTCACCCCTCGCCAAAATGGATAAGTTACTAATAGGTCATAATAGTTAGATTTAATTCTCATTAACTTCTATTAAAAATAAGTCTTAATAAAATCATCGCTATAAATAATTTTTTGTAATAATTTTTTACATATTGCTAAAAATTGACAATTAATAACTTTTTTTGTTATAGTTGTTATAAATTGTCGCTAAAATTTATAATTAATAACTTTTTTGTGACAAGTTTGTCAAACTGTCACTGAAAGTTAAAGATCAGTGATTTTTTTTTGTGACAATTTTTTGAAATTGTTGCTAAAACTTATAATTAGTGACATTTTTTGACAAAATTTTCAAGCTATTTATGAAAATTAATAATTAGTAACATTTTTTAATAGTGTTTGATGAAAAATATCATTAATTATCATATGACATATTAGACAATAAGTCTACATATTAAAACTTATACGTACAGTAAAATAAAATTTAAAAAAATAAATAAATAAGACGAGAGAAAATAGAGATTCCAAAGCCTTTTTCTTTCTAATAAATCAAAATAAAATAAACCTATTAAAAGGTCATATTATAATAAATCAAAATTGGAAGATCAATTGATAGTTTACACATAATTTTGAAATTAAATTTATTTTTTTTTCTTTGAATCTTGTTCCCAAAGATATATATACAGTTTGAAGCCTCTTTCTTTCTTTTTGTTCTATCACACAAACAACAACCTGTGTGCTTCATTATTTTCCAAAACAGGTTTGTGTCTGGTTGTGTGCCAAAGATTGATGAAAAATTATTGAGCTCTCCAACCTTAGTTCAGATATATTTTTTGATATTTTAATTTGAATTTCGTTGGAAAAGATTTTAACTTGACTTCTTTTTTGCTTTTTCTTTTTTTCTTATAGATTTTGAGTTCAATTTGGTAATGGAAGAATCCGGTGATGGATGGAGGCAGAGGGGTGGGGGAAAGGATAGATGGCTAGAGGAGGGTTGGAGAGCAACTGGCGGCGGTCGGCGAGGGTGGGGGACGGGGTGGTCGCCGTCGCCAAGGTGGGTTTGGCCACAGAATCTCTCTTTCTCTCTTCTCTCTCATCGTTCTGTTCTATTCTTTCTTTCTTTTTTTTGGGGGGGGGGGGTTCCTCACCAAAATGTGGTGTCGGTCGTTCACCTTTTAGTGAGGCACATATCACGTCCAAACCATATCACTTCACCAAATCACTTCATCAAAATACTCTAGAGGATCCAAACGCCATACGATAAGACTTGTAAATAAAATATGAAATCATTGAATAATATCAACATTTGTAAATGTGAACTCATGCATTTGTTCTAGTAATTGCTTTGTGCATGTGCGATGGGAATTGTAGAAATTAGTAGGGTGTTCTAAGAGATTTAGATCTTGTTTGTCATAACTTAAAAAAGTTAAAAAGTCACTATCATATTTAAGTTACATTATCTTATTTAAGTCACATTATCTCTCTACTAGATCATTTCAAACCCAACCCATATTTCATAAAAAGTCAAAAAGTATACTTATTTAGATCATCCCAAACATCCCTTAAATACCTATGGGCAAAAAAAATAAAAAATAAACCTTATGCATGTTCATATTCAAAATTATGGAAACCCCAACCAAGAGGAGGAAAAAAAAAAAAAAAAAAAGCAAGTCATCCTCCCGGTCAACCGGTGTTTTGATAACAGACCACAATCGTCTGTTGGAGCGTTAGATATCAGATAAAAATTTTACTCAAATTTAGTGAACCAAAAGATACAACGTTGGAAATACTCTAAGTCTAACAAGCAAAATGAACACGTAAAATAAACAAACCATTATTTGAATGACATCATTAAGGGAGTGTTAGTATGTGCTAAAATAACATATGTTATTTTAACACATTATTCTAATTAGATCACAATCATCTTATTTAAGTCACATCACCCCTCTTTCACATCATTTCAAACTCAACCTATATTTTATATTTTTTTCCATAAAAAGTCAAAAATATGTCTATATCATCTCAAACACTCCCTAAATAAACATTAGATCTAGATGAACTAATTTCTGGGTCCAATAAAAAAAATTTCTTTCCCCCAATTGAGATTGTTGAGAGCCATATATAGCCACCAAATCACAGTGTGTTGTTTGCAAAGAGCCCTATGACATAGGTGATGAAGTTCCGCATAACGTTGCACCATGAATTGCCAACTGGTGGCAAAATTTATCCATTGACTGTCCGTAAAATCCATTGTTTACGGTTTAGCCGTGAAAAAGTTAATCCAAATCAAAAACTATACCTGAAGACTTCTCTTGTCATAATCTCCCTACATATAAATTATTTATGAGGGGAAAAAGGAAAATTGTACAAAATGAAATATTATTACAATCATTAAATTAAATAGATAAACATTTAAAGAATAATTATTATTTCAAAATGAATACAATATTACAAAAATTTATGTCTTTAAATAAAATAGATATAGATTATTGATGATGGTAGAGAAATTGCATCTCAATATAGGTCAAGTACATCCCGACTAGTTTGGCACCTACTAGCCTACCAATCATTTGCGTTATACTCCACATCAATAATCTAATAAAAACATTACAAAATTAAGTAGTGAAAAAAAATTGTTGATTAATCATTAGAGGAGATGGACCTTTCTTTATAACGGCTTGGGTTAGACCCGACTCTTTCATGTTCTTGGATCTAGAATCCAACACTCTTTATCGTTGTCTATACTCCTTCTTGTCTTGTTGTTAGTTGTGTTGTAAACAGGTTGGTAGTTCTTTTTCCAAGGAAATCATATATGTTTTTCTTCAGGTTCGCTCACCGATCTTCTACAGTCTGCAAAACTTCTGGGAGGGGGTCATTGTGCACTCGACCCATGTTTTGGTTGCTCAAGTGGTCTCACTAATTTGTGTCTGATGCTTGAGCGGTGTTTTGGTTGCTTGAGCGATCTGTGGATATATCAGATCGGGGAGAAGGGTTTTTGGTCACTTTTCATCTCCTCTCTCTTTCTAAAACATTTCTAAACCTAATTTATTTTCTCTCTCTCTCTCTATCTCTCTCTCTAGTTCTTGCTTAAAATCCTCTCATACCCCCTAATCTTTTGATTTCACCACCATAGGGCTTTGGAGTAAAATGAAAAGCTCGGCGAGGGCTTCATTTAATCTGAGTGGATTGTTATTTCGTCGTTGGTAATTTTTGGGTTGTCTCCTTTTTGCCTCAAAAGGTAAGGATTTCTTTACTTCTTTTCAATACCTCGTTATAGATATACATGTGGTAGTTTTTATAACATTTAATAACAAGTTTGTTAAGAAATTTTAATAAAAACATGATAGGGGTTTGAGGTTTGGGTCTTGGGAGCTGAAATTGGATGAGTTACAGGTGTTTTGGTTAATTGAGTGGTATTTGGGCATGTTCGTGTTGAGAGTGGAAAAAAACCCTAATTTATCATTATGGGCTTAATTAATCCTAAAGATGTGAAGATGTGTAATAATCAAGTTATGTGTTAAAGAATTGGAATAGTGGTAGAGTTATTAAAACGAAACTTAATTGGGTTTAGTATTGGTTTTTGATTAATTTTGTATTGTAGTTATACTTTATAAATTGGATGGTTTAAGGAAAAAGATGCAGTTTTGGCCAATGGTGGACGTAGTTGATGGTTTTGAAACAACGGATTTGGTTTTGGAAATACAATGGCGTGTGTAACTCTTTTATGAAATAAAATGAGAAATGTTGATTTAAAAATGTGGAATTAGTTATGGATTTATATTGTATGAGTTGTGTATCTATTTATCTGTTTAGAGGTTTTGTTCTTGGTCATTGATGGAGGATGACATTGTTGTTGTTGAGTAGATGATATGTATGCATTACACTTGTACGGGTGCTATTATTGTATTTTTGTTTGGAGGTCCGTTTCCCTCCGGGTGGGGCTAGTAAAGCGTGCCGCCTTGACAAAAGTTCCTCATCCCTTCCGATTTGCTCCCGATAAAGTGTGAAAGGAGGTATGTTTCTCTCCGTATTGAGCCAATACAACATAGCACCTTGTGATAGGTTCCTCGTTCCTTCTGGTTTACACCTAGTAAAGTGTGACCTTGGGGTCGTTCCCCTCTAGATAAGACCAGTAAAGTGTTATGTGTTACGTGAGTCGTATCATTTGCCATCCATGCTGTAGGTCGGTGGAAATGGAGGTATGTATTACATTTAATTAATTATATTTAGAAATATATGTTTCTTGGTATTTTTGTTATAGGCGTTCCTTGCCCTTAGGCCTATAACCAAGGAAGATAGTAGATGTGTTGTTTTATAAGTGTGTATAGTGGGTTGAGTTATGGGATTGTGTTATGACTTGTATCTGTGAACGTGCTTTTAAAACAAATCTGGAGATGAAATTCTTTTATATTAACGTGGAGGTTTGAATAACCAAGGTTGTATTGTGAAAAAATTTTTGGAACTAAACTATATAATGGAAAGAAACAATGGTTTTATACCTATGTATGTTTCAAATGATATTTTTGAAGAAAATTACTTTATATAAGTATTTTGAATACTAAATGTCACATTCTTTATATTGTACATCATGGTGTATTCATGATCATAGGTATCTATATGTTGTTGTTGTTTAGGATCATGTTAGGATTTCTACTGGACTTTATATTCTTCCCACATTGCTAATCATTTTTCAGGTGCAAGTTGAGAGATGATTCAAAATCGGTGATCTTCCTTAATTTAGCTACGGGGCCTATACTTGTTGATGGAACACCATTGTTTTAAAATAGTTAAACCCTTACTTTTAATGTAAAGATGTAAGCCTACGGGCATTTTGTTTAAATGTAATTCCTGTTGCATTTTATATATGTACGATTGAAAGGACTTTCGTTTATTTATGGAGGTAATGTATGTATAGTTCTTCTTGTTCTTAATGGAAATGAATTTATGTTAATGGACATGGTAATGTTATTCGAGTAATAAAAAGTAGGGCGTGATATCTAGGGTGCCCAATGATATTTCATTCAAATTGCCTTGAATTCTCACTTTTTCACTACAATCTTGTTTTCTTGCAAGCACATTTATATGATCACTCGATATTATAAGTGTCTCGACCATTTCGAGTGAAAGTTTGTTGCGGAAATTGCTCAACACTCGTCCACTTTCATTAAAAGTTGTTTCAAAAGCCACTGTAAAGTAGAAATGGTTATACAGGCCACTTGTGAAAGCACATGCTAAATAGTTTTATTTTGTTTCCACCATTCCAAAATATCAAAATTATCTTCATCATCAATAGGTGAGTTATCCAAATAACATTGTAATTAAGAAACTACTTACGCTTGCATTTTGAGATTTTCTTCTACTTTTTATTACTAGAAAAAAATACTTAATTTTCCACCTCCATGAGATGAGGCTGATGTAGTATGTGTAGGTCTATTTACAGGTACAACTTCCTTATAATCATCAAATAATTTTTTGCATGTTTTCGTATAGGCAAAAATTATTCTTCATTAGTGAAAATAAGTTGTAAAAATTATTGTAAACCAATGTCTTTACACCGATGATCAACTACGATGCCTAAACCTAAAAGATGAGGCAATAAATCAAAATATTTATCAATTTTTTGCTTCATTGCAGTAATAATTGCGATATAATATTCATTATTCATATATCTTGCGAAAACTTTCATCATTTCTGCTAACATATGTAAAACAAATAATGAAGTAGATGTATATATATAAGAAAATAATTTTGTTACTATATCAAAAACTTTTAGAAAATCTTTATATAAGTGCACATTGAGCCAATTAACATTTTTAGGTTTTACTACTCCTATTGTTGTTGTTGTAAACAATAAATTTATTACTCTTCTTTGTTTACAAACTACATTTAACATATTATACCTTAAATTTCACCGGTTGTCTATGTCTATAATTAATTTTCTAAAGTTCATACCTTCTCGTTGACAAAATTTTATATATTCTAAAATTCGATTAGCAGAAGATATAATAGTAAGAACTGCTTGCTTTATTATCAGTACAGAAAGTCTCATATACATGCATAGCTTCTTTAACAATTAAATTTAAAATATGAGAATAGCAACGAGCATGAAATAAATCACCATCAATAAGTAACTGTAAAGTTGATTTCAAATACTCTACAGTCGCATTGTAATATGTTACATTATCTAAACTAATAGTAAATATTTTATTTTCCAAAACTCACTCAGTTAATATATTCCCTATTTCCACCCCAAGTATGATTATTGTATGGAAGTTCAACTAATCTAAATGAAATTGTTATTTTATTTTATTTTTAATTATTATTAATATAATGTGTAGTGATACATTGATGTTCTAAATTACTATTTGACCATAGATCAGATGTTAAACAAATTCTTCTATTTAAATCTTTAAAAATTTTAAATAATTCAAGTTTAATATTATGATTTTTTTTTTTAAATTCTATTTCTAGTAATATTTCTTGAAAAACTTTGATATTGAGGTGCAAAACCTCCGTGAATCATTTCTAGAAAATCGGAACATTCACTAGTAGTAAAAGGTTGTTCTTTTTTAATAATGTAATTAACTACATAATCTTATGCACGTACATGATCATATGAAAATGTTTGTAAATTACATGCTGTTAAACTCCCTAATTGCATTTGAGTTATAATACAAATTGTTGACTTTGAATATTTGTTAGCATGCCTTTTCAGATGACTAGTACCCTTTGCATATGCAACACTAAATAAAGTTGCATAATATTTATATTTTGCTTTAATTACAGTTATACCATTAGGATTATTTACAGATACTCTTTCAAAATGCTCCCAAACTAAACGTGCCCCTGGATGATGATGATGATGTTGACAGAGGGTTATTAGGCATAGTAAAAGGAGAATCAATAGATTCCTATTGTATATATTTATCAATATCGGCAAAAATATTAGGAATATTAGAATCTATATTAATATAAGTAAAATAATATATATTAACTAACAATTAATTAAAATAATAAATAACTAACAAATATGAATAACAACAAGTAATATAGGTCAACAAACAATTAATGTAAAAAAATAAGTAACTAATAAATATTAATTCAAACAATCAATGTTACCGACTGATGAATGCGATACGAAAATTAACTTCTTCTAGTAAAAGTTTCTTTTTGCACAATTCCAATTGCCTACTTAGGAATGAGACTTGAAAGTTAATTGAGAGAGAATGAGAGTTTATGAGAGAGATTTGTTTGTGAGAAATGAAATGGGGAGAGGAGTGGTATTTATAGTAATGGTGGAGGGGTGAAATAAAAAAAATAAAAACAAGAAAAATCCTTTTGGGGGTGCCAACGTTCATATGACTGTTTGGCCAAAATTCAAAAAAAGTGACCATTGGTGGAGGAATGATGTCAACCGTTGGGGTAGGTCGGGCTGGACCGGGTCAAATATAGCAAAAAATTTTGGACCAAACGGGCTTGGCCACGTGCTCAGGCCAAACCAAGCTTCAAAACAGATGGCTCAGGCCTGAGGCTGCGAACAGGTTTCTAGTGGGCTACAAGCCGGTGGGCCAGATTTACACCCCTATTTAAATCTATATCTATGCTTTCTATCATTTTTCCCTATTTGTTTTCTTTTTATCACACTCTCCATTCAAAACATGTGATTCATTATTACACACTAAGTGTGATAGTGTAATTTATCAATGAAATTTCACATTAATAATGATTAAAATTTCACTAAACATGTGATTCATTATTGCACACTAACTGTGATAGTGTAATTTATCAATGAAATTTCACATTAATAATGATTAAAATTCACTAGGCTTGTACGATTGCATTGGCTTTGGTAAGTGAAATTTCACTCAATGAAATTTTAATAAAATTAAAAGAAAGTTTATTGTACTAACTCCATAACAATTTAATATTGTAATTTTTAGCCTCGATTGAAAATTTGTCAATATACGAATAGTAAATTTTCAATGATTTAGAGTAAAAGTCGGTGAAATATCGTTGACTTCTAATTTTACAGCTTTTAGCTAGTAACTGATTTTTATTTTTTTTGGAAACAATGAAATTTAGTAAAATGAAAATTCACTTTGCCGGAGAGTTTTCAAAAATGATTGTCATGAAAATTTTACTGTGCTAAGTCAATGAAATTTCAGTTTATCAAAGAATTATCAAAAAATAGTTACCAATAACTAGAGATATCACCAGTGAGTTGTCACAGATGACCAGTGGCGACCACCGAAATGTTAGTGGCGATTAAAAATAGTGTGATAATGAGATTATACCAAGAATAATTTTGTCAAATTTTTTTTTTTTAAATTTCCTTAGGCAAACAAATATATTTTAGTTGTTAAATCAATGCAAAATATTAAATAAAATACTGGAAAACATCGCGTGGGCTAAATAAAATGAGAAATAAAGTATAATTTCAATTAATGAAATTTTTTATAAATTTTAATAATTAAAATCATAAATATTTTTATGAAATAGTAATTATTTTGAAAAGAAATCATGTAATTTTCCCCAACAATATTATAAATCAAAACTTGTAAATTCAGAATTTACTTAAAAAAATAAATCAATAATTTAAATTTATTTTATTTATAAATTTTACATTTCATCAATTTAATTTTTACCCCATAAATACAATCCCTATCAATTATAGATTGATAAGATGGCTTCTTAACATTTTTACATTTTACCCAAATAAAAAGCTCCCATATAAAAGCAACCGTGCATGATTGCAGTAGTGATGAGTCAAACAAAGGCTTCGTCCTTCAATTCAAGTCAGTTAGCGCGTCCCACCACCACACCAACCTAAAATTTTATAAACGAATTTTTTAAAAATAATTACTTATTATTTTTTAAATTCTCATAAATATATATAAATTGTAATTTTTAAAATTTTTATGAATTAAATTATATATATTTGTGAAAACTTATATGATTTGGATTAACTTACATATGTTTGTGAGAAGTTACGTAATTTTGTGAAGTAACATACGTATATTTGTCAGAATTTATGTGATTTTGTAAGGTAATTTATGTATATTTGTAAAAATTTACGCAAGTGCATATGGTATGCATTTTGCACATTCAAATACTTCCGATAACAAAACATATGTTGAATTATATTAATTTAAGTTCAAATTTTTTTGATTTATTTTTAATTTAAATATTCGCCTATTTCTATTAAGTAAAATTGAAAGAAAAATAATATTTTAACTATTAAACTCCATAAAAAATAAATTTTAGACATTTATATACATCTCCATTGATGTATACTATAGCGTTTTGTACTTTGTTTATTCATCGATAAAATTTTCTTCTGCTGATAAAAAAAATATACACATACATTTAGTTTAATGGCTAAAATTTTATTTTATCTGTAAATTTTATTTAATGAAAATAGGGCAGATGGTGTAAATTGAAGACAAATCAAAACATTAGTATTTAAATTAATAAAATTAAAAATTCAGAATTTATTTTGATCCAAAAGTCAAACCCAAAATTTTTTTTTTTCCTTTTAAAAACTATATAGGTAAAAAAAAACAAAAATAGACTTTTGGGTAAAATTACATAAATATTATTTTATATTAAAATTTTGTTGGAATAATTTAATAAATCTATTTTTAATTTTGATTTAAATTAACAATCTACACGACGCAATAAAAATTGATAAATAAATGGGATCTATTTGAGGGTTCATTGGTGACAAGTCAATTTCTATGAAAATATGATATTAGATCTAAGAATTAATTATTTATGATATAAAAATATGATTAATGAATTTGTTTGCTGAGAAAAATAAATTATTATTTTACTTTTTTATATATATGGCTTTTTATCTCATAGTGACTTGATCCCCGTCGGACTCGCATATCATCAGAGAATTGTCGCACTAGACAAGTTGTCGGTGCCTATCAACCGCAATGGGGACATAAACCGATAAGTAGATAGAGCATTTTAAATTATTTTATTCGTTTAATTTTTTAATTTTAAAAGAATAGATGTGGAGGATATCGTTCGGGAAATTAAAATTAAATTTATGGATGGAATATTGTTTATAGTATAATATTTTGCTGTCTCTCACCATTTGAGTTTGGTAGGAGTATAAAAATAGTACGTGACTTGTGAGTGGTTCAAAGTCTGCTAGTAGTTTGAGGTGGGCTCGGTTCATTTAGGCCTGTTTGAGCCCAAGCCCGACTCAACCTGAGTCCCTGGGTTTGGGCCATCATTTTGAAGTCTGACTCAGTCCACCTGGCCTGCCTGTGGCCCAATCCATCGGCCCGCTTAAGACCCACTCAAGGCCCGACCTGCCGAGGCCTATATCTTTTTTAGTGAAAAATAATAAAATTTAGTTAGAAAAATTTTAAAAAACAAAAAAAAAATAGTCAGACCCGCCCAAGCCCAAGGCCAGGCCCAGTCTCCACTAGGCCGACCCGTCCAAAGCCTGAATACCCCTGGTCCTAGGCCTAATTTTTTGGCCCGTGGCCCGGTCCAGCCCGACCCGCCCTGACCTAAATTTTGGCAGGAGCCCTCGAGACCCGACATGGGCCAAGCCGGGCCAGATTTGGGGTCCAACTAAAGGGGTTTTCATGTATCATACAAAAAGGAAGTATTCTAATCTAACAGAGGTGTGTCATCGGGAGTCACCTATTTTACTAATGATGTGATATGATGTGATTTGACCTTTTTTTTAATTGTTTTGAACTAATAGGTGGTATGGAGAAGTTATTTGGTGGTCATAGGCACTATTACGTGATGTCCTAGATGTATTGTGATCAGTAGAGGAGATGAGGTCTATATTTTTGCGTTAAGTGATTGGGGAATAATAGGAGCATGCTGGTTTGTGATTGATAAAGAATGTGGCTACGTGGCGTCCCTAGACCAAGAAATGATTTTTCAATGGTATGACTTTTATGCAATGTTTCACATTAAATTATTTATATAGAAAATTAGACTAGTCTTTGTTAAGATTTGAAAAATATATTAAGTACCATAAAATTTGATATAATTATATTAAACTTTCTTCAAAATTTATTAATTTAAATAAAATTTAGCTAATTTCTCAATAGTATTTTGTTAGTTGCATAAAAAAAAATGATTTTATTTATTTAATATTGAAATATATACAGTACATTCGTATTTATGCTTGTGTTTATAGGAAAATTTTAATATACATTAGTGTGTTTGGTTTCAGTTTTTCGAATTCAGTTTTCTGAAATTTGAGTTTTTTGTATTTTTTATTTTTAGTGAATATTTTTTAAATTTTAAGCATTTTTGTTAAAACTTTTTTAGGTGCATCTTACTTAGATGTATCTAAATAGTATAATATTTGTGAAAAAATATTTTAAAAATTAATAAATATACAAAAATACGAAAAATGTATTGAATTTTCATATATATATATATATATTGTATTTATTTGTATTTAGTGTATTTTTTAAAGATTTTTTCACAAATATTATACTTTTTAAGTGTATTTATGTAAGGTAGGCTCTAAAAATCATACTAAACACAAATATAAAGTCAGTTTTGATTTCTAACGTCTCTAAGACTTTCAATTTTTAGTTCAAAGTTGTAATTGCAACAGAGTTTCCTACAAGTAACAGATATAAATTCAAAATTACATAATTTACATAATTAAACATGCAAAATCCATATCAAACACATAATCATATGCATAATTAAGCGTAATACGGGTTAGATTATCACAGTTTTCCCCCTTTTAGGAAGTTTGGTCCTCCAAACTTATTTACCTCAAATCAAAAACAATTCTAGATACCGTTGCCTCATTTCTTCTTCCCGTTCCCAAGTGGTTTCTTTTTCATAATGTTCATTCCATTCAACTTTTGCCATTGGATAGGCTTGTTCCTTAATTGCTTGACTTGCCGATCAATGATCCGAATAGGCTTTTCCTCATAAATCATATCGTCATCTAAAGCAATCTGATGATAGTCAATAACATGAGAAGGATCCCCGAAGGTAGCCTTGCAACATTGATACGTGAAACACTTTATGCATTTGCCCCATTCCCGGTGGTAAAGCAATTCGATAGGCAATCGGACCCAATCTTTCTAAAATTTGAAATGGCCTTATGTATCAAGGTGACAACTTCCCTTTACTCCCAAATCTTGTTTGCCCTTTCATTGGAGTGACTTTGATAAAAACATGAGCACTAATTTCATATTCTAAATCTCTCATTCTTTGATCCGTGTAGCTCTATTGTTGACTTTAAGCAGTTTTTAATCTCTATTGGATAATCTTGATTTTCTCAGTAGTAATTTGCACAATTTCAGGCCCAAATAATACTCTATCTCTAACTTTGGTCCAACAAATCGGAGATCGGCATTTTCTTCCATATAAATCTTCATATGGTGCCATCCCTATACTGGAGTGGAAACTGTTGTTTTATGCAAATTTTGCGAAAGGTAGATAAGTTTTCCAATTTTCATAGAAATCTAAAACACACATTCGAAGCATGTCCTCCAATGTTTGTATAGTCCTTTCAGACTGCCCATTTGTTTGTGGATGAAATGTTGTACTGAATCTCAATTCCATTCCCAATGCTTTCTCTAAGCCTTGCTAAAATCTTGATAAAAACTTAGAATATCTATCCAAAACAACTGAAATCGGAACACCATGTAGTCGAACAATTTCATTGATATATACAGTAGCAAGTCTATTAGCAATTTTCACAGGTAAAAAGTGAGCAAATTTAGTCAATCTATCCACGATAACTCATATAGAATCCATACATCAAGGTGTTCAGGGTAAGCCAACAATAAAGTCCATAGTTATGTGCTCCCACTTCCATTTTTGGAATAGGGAGAGGCTGAAGTAAACCCACTGGTCTTTGATGCTTCACTTTCTCTCTTCATATTAGGCCACCAAAAAGCTTACTTGAGATCTTGACACATTTTAGTATTTCCAAGATGCATAGCAAATTTGGATTTATGAGCTTTTTCCAAAACTCTTCTTTTAATTTCTGGAACATTTGGAACATACAGTCTTCCTTTAAACTTCAACACTTGAGTTTCCAAAGAGAATCCCAGTCTTGGCTTCGTTTCCATCTCATCACATATTTTCTTGAGAAATTCATCCTCCAATTGCCTTTGTTTAATTTCTTTAATGATAATCGATTGTGCTGACATTGTGGCTAACATTTCACCATGCTTATGTAGCACAATTTCCATTTCCATTTCATCCAAGTCAAGTAATAATTCGTTCCGCTCATAAGCAAACATGCTAGATTTCCCATTGACTTTTTGCTAAGAGCATCCGCTACTGTGTTGGCTTTGCTAGGATGGTAATAAATCTGCAAGTCATAATCTTTGATGTGTTCTAACTACCGTCTTTGTCACATATTAAGCTCCTTCTAAGTAAAGAAATACTTGAAGCTCTTGTGATAGGTGTAGACTTCACATGTTACTCCATAAAGATAATGCCACCATATCTTCAATACAAACACCACTGCAGCTAACTCCAAATCCTACGTAGGGTAATTCTTTTCATGTAGCTTCAGTTATTGAGCTGTATATGCAATTACTCTTCCATTCTGCACAAGTACACACCCCAATCCGTTATAAGACACATCATTATAAATAACAAACCCTTCTGTGCCCGACGATAGGGCAAAGACCGACGCTGTTGTGAGCCTTGTTTTCAATTCTTGGAAGGCAGACTCCCTTTGTTCTGTCCACTCGAATAGAACACCCTTTTGAGTTAATTGGGTAAGCGGCACTGCAATCTTGGAGAAATCTTTAACAAATCTTCTGTAGTAACTTGCTAAACCCATAAAACTGCGCACTTCTATAACATTAGTAGGGGTAGCTTAATTCACAATAGCTTCTATCTTTTGTGGATCAACTAACACACCATCTTTATTAATCACATGCCCTAAAAATATAATTTCATTCAACCAAAATTCACATTTTTTCAATTTAGCATATATTTTCTTGTCTCTAAGTGTTTGAAGAATGATTTTCAAGTGCTTTTCATGTTCCTCTCTACCTTTCGTATATATAAGGATATCATCAATGAATTCCACTACAAACTCATCCAAATACGGTTTGAAAATTTGATTCATTAAATCCATAAAAGCTGCTGGTGCATTCGTAACCCCAAATGGCATAACTAAAAATTCGTAATGCCCGTACCTGATTCGAAAGGCGGTCTTTTCAACATCCTTTGCTTTAACTTTCAACTATGATACCCGGATCTCAAGTCAATTTTAGAAAACACCTGTGCTCCCTGTAACTAATCAAATAAATTATCAATCCGTGGTAAGGGGTATTTATTCTTTACAATTACCTTATTAAGTTCCCGATAGCCAATACATAACCGAGTGTCCTATTTTTTTTTTTTTCACAAACAAAACTAGTGCGCCCCATGGCGATGTACTCGGTCGGATAAACCTTTTATCAAGCAACTCCTGCAGCTGTATTTTCAATTCCTTCATTTCTGCCGTTGACATTCTGTAAGGAGCTATTGAAATCGGTTGAGTACCCGCCACAAAATCAATAACAAGTTCAATCTCACGGTCTATCAAGTCCCCTGGAAATCCTCGAGAAACACATCTGGAAATTCTCTAATAATTGGATATTATCAACACTCATCTGTTGTCTGTACATGAATAATACTACACAAACAGCCCTTACACCCTTTTTGAAGTAATTTACAAGCTTTCATAGTCGATATCAAATAGGGTGGAGGAACTACCCTATGTCCCACAAAAGTAAATTCATTTTGTCTAGGAGGTCAGAAAACAACTTATTTAGACACACAATCGATGGTTGCAAGATACTTAGTTAACCAATCCATTCCAAGAATTATGTCAAAATGATCCATATCAAGAGGCATCAAATTAGCATATAATTAAATATCCCCAATTAGAATCTCACACGCTAGATAAATAAAAGCACATAACGTAGAACCCCCAGATGGTGAAGACACACACAACATGTAATCCAATGGTTCCAAAGGTCGATTCAAATTACTAGCAAATGCTTTTGAAACAAATGAATGGGTGAACCCGAATCAAGTAACACATGAGCAGGTTGACCATTAATGAAGAGTGTACCTGAGACTACGGCCTCTGTATTGTGGGTGTCGTCTAGAATTAGGGAAAAAAGTCTCCCTTGCCTGATATTGTCTCTAGGAGAAGCATGTTTCGCAGTAGTCTTTGTTGTAGGAGTGGAACTGGCTGAACCCCTAGTTGGTCATGACCCATTTTCCGACACTTAATATAAGCCCCGGTTGTTCAGTAGCAAACTTCCCAATATTTCTTTCCATACTCTGGGCAAGTTGGTGCTGAATCATGAGTAAAACAGAAGTACTTGAAGTTCCAAATTCTGTCTCTTGTTTTGTGAGGTCGACCCTTTATATACATTAGAACCTTATCTTTTTCCCTTCCAATCAGAGAACCGGTTGCGATTAGCCATGTTAGCTTCAGACATTAGGGCCCTATCCAATACATCAACATATTTTGGCAGTTTCAAGACATTAATTTTCTCTAGAATGGTATCCTGGAGTCCTCTCTCAAATTTCCTTGCCTTCTTATAGTCCGTATCAACCATGTGCGGTACGAAACGGCTAGCTCAGTGAATTGTGCTTCATACTCTGCTACAGTTTTATTTCCTTGATTTAAATCAAGTTTTCAAAGTCTGACACCTTTCTGTCTTGGATACATTGAAGGAAGTATTTTTCATAGAAGACTTCCAAAAATTGAGCCTAATCCATTCCCTGATGTTCATCTCTAATGAGCATCCACCATCTGCGCGCTTCATCTTCTAGTGTAAAAGCAGCAAGTAGGACTTTTTGTACCTCAATACGCGGAAAGACTTTGAATAGTTTTTCAATGCCAAGCACCCGTGCCTCTGCTTTCAGTGGGTCAATTCCTCCTTTGAAAAATGGCAGTTTCATCTTTTTAAACTCTTCATAAGTGCAATTATTTGATCTTCAGCTTGGTGATCTTGCATTACTGGTGGTGGCATAGGTATTGGTGGCGGTGGCGGTGGTGGTGGTTGTTGTTGCTATTGTAGTTGTCTAAAAGCTTCTGCATTTCCATTATCATTCTCTCCATTCTATCGAGTCGTGCGGAGGTTGACTCCTCTAATTCTTCCACTCTTTTTCTGACCATGATCTATATGAACATGTATTATAATTCTCATAGAAAATATGTACACAAGTTACACTTACAAATGCACATCTTTATGTCATACTGGGTTATGAATGATTTATGGATGCAACTTAAGCCTTTTCTAGACTCCTTATTGCTCAAATGGACTCGTGTGTGAGATGTTAACTTGTGCTCTGATACCATTCTATCATGACCCCAAACCTGCCCCTAGAGGTTTAGATCATAACCAACAGTAATCACTTGATTACTTATGGCCTCAAACATATATACACAATAATTATAACAATGGGACCATAAGCAGAAGCATATAACAATGATGAAAGTCTATTGAGTTGTGCCAATATGATAAAAAAATGTAATTTGCTTCTATCATGGCATATTCACGTATCTACATATCCGTGCAAAACTTATGTACAAAAGAAAACCCCACACTTATAGTTTACATATCCAAAACCATCATAGCAAAATCAAATAAAAGTCATAACATGAAATGAGCCAAAAGACAAAAGCTCCATCTTGGAGACTCGACCAATCGGGTTCATAAAAACAATTCCTGAAGCAGACTCTAAGGTTGGGCTCCATGATGGACATCGACATGTTGATCACCTACATATACGTACATATTATAGAGTAAGCAAAGCTCAATGAGTAATAATACAGTAAAGAGGTTTAAATGAATGAGCTCATTGTCAAAGTAAGTATAACATCATAAATTTGTAACTTTTCCATGATCATAATTGCAGAACAACCTCGGGTCCACTAATATTATAGAACGACCTCAGGCTCAACATTTATCAAAACAGCCTCGGGCCCAAAGCTATGAACATATATTACGGAATGGTCTCAAGCCCAAACACATTAACACATATTACGGAACAACCTCAAGCCTAAAAATATTAACAGCTGTTCAGAACGACCTTAGGTCCAATCATGAATCTCTTCCAAATCTTTAGCTTCTCTTCTTAATTCTTCGAGCTCTCTCCCTCTTTCTAACTACATAATAAGTGTTTTGTTAATATAAGGTGACCTCAAGACTTAAACTAAGCCTTACTATATATATAACTTAGGCTAATAGAACTTAGGTTAGCATAATCTAACATTTATGCTAATTAAACTCAATTAATTCATTACGAATCGTATTTTTTTCAAATTCCATAGTAGGCTCTAAAAATCATGCTAGTTAATAGATCATGTTTTTGAGTTAGTTTTGCGTGAATTTGGGCTTGAAATTGAGCTTGGAAACTTGGTTTTAGAAACTTATTTTCGGGCTGTCTGATTTTACCCTGATTGCTCGAGCGGCCACAAGCTCCGTACAAGCAAACATGAGCCAAAAACAAGGAATTGCACTCTGCTCGCTTGAGCGGCTAATACTTTTGCACGAGCGAAACATGACCGCTTGATCGGTGAGGCTTTCCGCACGAGTGGACAAAAGACCAAATGCACTGTGAGTAATAATATTATAAAGATATGTTCTTAATTAATTATTTTGATCCATGAACAGTGATTATTTCTGAAATTGTGTTTTAATCGAAATGAATGAGTTTCATGAATGTTATATGACATATGTAATAGTGTCCTAAGGTCATTCTGTTTCTCTTTGATGTGCTTGGGCCCGAGGCTGTTCTGTTAATGATATGATAATACATGATTGGACCAGAGGTCGTTTTGAACAACTTTTAATGTGTTTGGGCTCGAGGCCGTTCCGATAAATGTTGGGCCTGAGGCCGTTATGTAATATCAGTGGACCTGAGGTCGTTCTGCAATAATGATCATAAAAAAGTTATGAATTTATGATGTTACACTTACTTTGACAATAAGCTCATTCATTTAAACATCTTTACTGTATCATTACTCATTGAGTTTTGCTCACTCTATATTATGTACTTATATGTTAGTGATTAGCATGTCGATGTCTAGCATGGAGCCTAACCTTAGAGTCTGTTTTAGGAATTGTTTTTGTGAACCCGATCGGTTAAGTCTCCAAGATGGAGCTTTTGTCTTTTGGCTCATATAATGTTATGACTTTTATTTGATTTTGCTATGATGGTTTTGGATATGTAAACTCTAAGTGTGGGGTTTTCTTTTGTACATAAGTTTTGCATGGATATGTAGATATATGAATGTGCCATGATAAAAGCAAAGTACATTTTTGATTATACTGGCACATCTCAATGAACTTTCATCATTGTTATATGCTTCCGCTTATTGCCCCATTGTTATAATTATTGTGTATATATGTTTGAGGCCGTAAGTAATCAAGTGATTACTGGTCGGTTATGATCTAAACCTCTGGGGGCAGGTTTGGGTTATGACAGTACTAGACGCCCTAGATGGGCGTCGCAATTCAACGAGAACATCATCGCGGGTTGCAACCATATTGGTAATAGTATCCATGCTTCGTTGAAGAGCTAAAAGCATGTCTACTATATTTTTGGGAATCTAAGCCATTGTTGATTTTGGTGAAGAAGGGGTACTCTGGACAGTTGATGAAGTTTTCGCTCTTCTTCTGCGTGTAACCGGTGGCAAAGAAACTAACATTGGCTGATCCTCAACCAAATTACATTTTACAGAGTCTACCAGCACGAGTACAAAAGAACTTGAGGGATATCCGGCCATTCTAGAGCTATAGTGCACCTAGCAAAAACAACGGAACCCTTAATCATAATTTTAGCAACATTCTGGATTAATTGATCATTGCTGAAACACTGAATTCAACCCTTCAAAATGAAATGCTTGAACCATGCTCAGAATTTTGAGAACCTCAGATCCTATACATTGCATATAGTAGGAAATAGAACAAACACTCCTATAAAGGTAAGGTTGTCCTATCCTAGCTTTGACATGATCTAGGGTTTCACTATTCAAACAAGTGGCATCATATATCTTAGCACAGGGTAGCATCTTGTCCTAATTTGGAAGTTGCTAAAGCTTATTATATGCACTAGGTCAGTCTTGATCAAAAAGGGTACCTCATCAAGACTTTAATATACCTACTCAATCTAGCAGATCAAGCAATACGTGGTGATCTCGATTCCAAGGCTTGTGCTCCCACCATATTAGAGCCCATGTCCTTCTATTCGACCCAAAGCCGAATAACCGTCTAGGATAATAGGTGACGAGCACGAGGACTTAGGCGCACCAATGCATGCAATGCAATGAACATATAATTGAAAATAAAATTCATACCATGGAGTTCGAGTCAATGTTTCTTAATATCCTCAGTAGAGTCACCAGAAACTGTAACACGCCCAAGAGTACTCATGTGTGTTAACAATTTGGACTCTCGGTATCTTCGATCTAGTTTCACGAGTGTAATGTGAAACATAGATGCGAGTCTAGATTTGGCAACCTTTATAGAAATTTATTTTATTGCAAAAATCTTTGCCAGAAATGGACTACATCACCAAATCTTAGAGTCACCACCTAATATTTCTGGGAAATTAGGAAACTCGTGACTCGTGTTAAGGCCACTGTTTGTCATAACCAAAGTTGCTTGGCTTGGAACCTTAGGTATGAGAGGGAAAGGTCATTAATTGAGCACCCCCGCTCACTCGATCAAAGATCGGCCTCTATTAAACCATGATATGAATTTTATTTTCTTTATATGTTCCTATTCTGGTTATTTAATAAATGGTTTGAAGCAAAGAAGTATAGATTGTGTCATTTATATTGGAACAATTCAATTTCATGTATTTTTGAAAGCATTTTATACAACTCGACGGAAACTTGAGTTTGTGACATGAAAATTAATTTTGTTCCAAATTGAGCAACACAACCTCCATCCACAGGCATTCATAGAGACATATCAAATAAATACAAAGCCGCATGGTAGGATGTAAAACATAGTAAGAAAAAACACACACAAAAAGGATGCTAAAGTATAAAAGTTTACATATTTACCACGCGTCCTGCAAATAGGTACAAAACAAAGTTAGTAAAACATGCATGATCCTATATACAAGATTCTAATGCAATTCATTTACGATATGCAACTAGTTATTCGGCTTCTAAAACATGACATGCGATTCATATTAAGAACATAAAGTTGTACACAAAATCACGTAATAATCGATTAAACTCACAAATGCAAATTTAGCCAAATCACGATGTATGAAACATGGATGTAAAGCATGGATATGAGGATAAACAAAATATACTACATATGTACAGATATGGAAAGCAAATAAAGAATGAGGTAGAAAGAAGCGATGTGGGAAATTATTACAACATTTGAATATTACAAATCCGAATAGGGGGGAAAGAAAATATTACAGCAAAATATCCTCACAAATCTCTCTGAAATTAAAAGAAAAACATAAAAATAGAAGCTTCAGGAGGGGTCTCGAAGACTGTCGGAGACTGTTCTACTTAATGCCAGGACGCTATTGGGTTTTGTCCAGATAAGGTTGGCTAGCTGGCCAAAAGATGAGCGCTAACCAATAAGGCCATGCCAAAACTATGTTTTCTACTTTTCAAGCAACAAAGACAACAACAAACAGGGAATACATGGGTGGCTTAACCAAACACTTCCAGTTAGAGTATAACAAGCTTACAATATGAAATGAAATAAAGGCAAAAAGCTTAAAATAAAAAAGAAAGCAAAAGAGAAGAAAAGTGTGCGAAATTCACCTTTAAAGGAAAGGACTTGATTTCCAAACTTCCTTTTGATACCCTCAAGTTTAGGAGGTGTATTTCTTAGTTCTCAGTTTGAAAATTCGAAATTCTTGTGTGAATGGTATTTTTGGGTGTTTAATAGATTGTGGGGGAATTTCTCAACTCTCTATTTTTCTTTCTTTTCAACAACACTCACTCACTTTTGATCGAATCTACTAAGGCTTAGCTATATCAGAATTTTTGGGATGGTTTTGGTGTCTCAAGGATGGTATATCAGTATATGATGGTGTATATTTGTAAATGGAGTTTTTTACTTCAAAGCTTAAACTTCTTTTTTTTTTTTTTGTCCTCTCTAACTCTTTTCACTTGAAATCAATCCTCTTCTCCTAACAATATGATCACCTTTATATAGGCAATATAAGAATGCTTAGTGGAGAAGGTGATGGGGGACAAGGTTGAAAACAAAGGCCATAAAATGACAAAGGCTAAGGACTTTGTTGAAGAGGCCAGCTCTCTTGACAATGAGAGATAAGTAGATACACACCCTGTAAGGCTCAATCAAGTAGGTGGGAGGGGACAATGTGGAAGGCAAGGATGATGGAGTGATAGGAATGGTTGCATTGGATGCTTTTTTTGGAGTAAGAGACAAATGCTCTTTTGAAAATGGAGGCCAAAGAAAGGCAATAGAGGGTGAGGAGGTGTGTATCTCGTGTATGACTGTATCAAGAAATAACTGGAATAGCATGTTCCACATACTTCTAGCAAGAATTTTGTCGACACTGCTATGTTTTTGGAAAAACTAGCCGGCCGGCCAAAATCTCTTGGCTTGGCTGACCAAAACCTTGGCAATGCCTGACTAATTTGCATGAAACATGATTTTTCGACCGAATTCGTTCTTTCCTCCTATTTCCACACTGTTCTTTGCTCTATTTCCTGAGAAAATGTTTCATTTTGAAATTTAAAAATGAGCCTCAAAACATTACAAAAAATATTTAGAAAGAAGCTTTCGAAAGAGAGTTTTGAATGGGTTTTGAACACTTAGCCAAATCAGGCTTAGGGTTGGAAGTGAAGCAAAAATTTCGTCTTTCTTATTGAGAACATTATGAGGAACACATTCTTATTTTTATCATCGAATAATCAAAAGAAAGCTTTCAAATTTTAGGGTCGGTCAAAATGGGGTGTCTATAATGAGCTTATAGTTATTACTTAATTAGACTTTACTTACTACTCAATAATCTTCTACTTACTACTTAATTATACTTCATTTACTACTTAATGAACTTCAACTTACCTTTCATTAGAATTCGCTTACTACTTTATTAAGCTTTAGTTACTAAACTCGACTTGTGATTTTACTAGACTTGACTTACTACTTACGACTTCATGATAAGTAGACCTGAGTCATTACTTAATGAGATTCCAATTATAATTTAATTAGATTTCACTTACAACTCAATTAAACCTTTTTATTATTATTATTATTTTATGTGCTTCTACTTACTATTGCATAAGACTTGACGTACTACTCATTTGTTTTCACTTACTATTTCATTCGACTTTACTTACTACTCAATTAAACCCGACCTTGTTTGGGAACAAGTTATTTTAGTAACTTTTTGACTTTTTGGCTAAAATATGAGGTAAAAAAAATAAGTATGTTTGGGGTGACTTTTTGATTTTTTACAAAAAGATGTGTAAAAAGTAAAGAGAAAAGAGAATCTTTGACTTTTTGATATAGGTTATAAATTTTTTGATTTTTTTAGTAACTTTTTGACTTTTAAAGCTAAAATAATTACTTGCCAAACGAGGCCGTTAGACGTTAGTTATTACTCAATGAGTTTTCTACTTACTATTCAATCAAAATCTACTTACTACTTAATTAAACATGACTTACTAATTAATAAGATACTATTTCAATAGACTTAAGTTACTAGTCAATAAAATTATACTTACTATTTTATTAAACTTGACTTAAAATTTTAAAACTCCACTTTTTCTTTAACTAAGTGAAATGATTTTCCTACAAAATTTTAAATCTATAAATTAAAAATATCACGTAATGTTAAAATGAAAGAGAGATGGAGACATTAATAAATTATTACTTGAAAATTGTCTTCAATTTGTAAAATCTATATCACCCTCTTTCACTTATTCTTTGTAAGTTGAGAGTTCTTCTATATTTTTCTAATTAACTATATTCTTATATAGTAATTAATGTTTTCAAGTGTAGTAGATAAAAGAAAATAAAAACTGTACATGTATTCATTTATTACCATTAACAAATGAGAGGTCTTTCTAAGTTATTTTATTATATTTTATTTTTAATTTATGCTTTACAATATTTTAGATATTAAAAAAAATATTATGAAGAAAAGTTATGAATTTTTTTGAAGAAAAATATTTCATTATGGATATTAAATTGATAAAAAAATTATGAATTTATAAAAGTTTCGAAAAGATTTTTTTACAATAAATTCATATATTGTTTTTATATAAAACATACAAAATTTATAAGTAATAAATAAAAATAACCTTCTAAAAAAAAGTAATAAACAAAAATATGAATATCAAAAACTTAAATAGTAATTACTATTTTGAGGTGTTTTAGGTAAGAAAAAAGAGTAACTATTTAAATTAATATTTTTAAAAATAAGTTTAAATAACTTACAATTTAAAAATATTTTGTTTACAAAAATTTTCTCTCTTTTATTTATTTTTAATATTATATTAAAAATTAAAATTTCACAATAATGACTATTTTAAAAAAGTAGTAAATTTTAACAAATTTTAATAAATTAATATTTACATATCATATTTTACTTTTTACAAATCATAACAAGACAAAATACAAGAAAGAAATAATTAAAAATGGTGTATCATTAGTTTTATATATTTAAAATTAATTTAAACTGCAAAAGATGATACAATTTTCAAGAAATGAAGGTAACTTGTGTCGCAGGTAATATTTTAAATAGTAAGTCTATTAATAATAAAATAATAAGTGAGTAGATACCAAATAGTAAGTATATTTGTAGCAAATAATAAGTTAGTATCATTTTTTTATTTCAAAATTAACTAAAATTATTTTATTTTTTTAAAAACTACCTTACTTTTTCTATCTAGTTTGCTATTTACTTATCCAATGACCAATGACTAACATTCATCTTATCGAATTTTAATGATCCATATATTTTTTTTTAATTTACATACATGAAAGCCACTCTAATGTAGGGAAATTCTAATATACATATCTTTAAAAAATGTGTATTATATGCACTCTAGTTATGTCATTTTCTTCTTTAATTATGATTAATTTTTTTTAATTATGACTCGTTAATTTATCTTATATAATATTTAATTATGATTAATATAAAAAATATAAAATTATACCTTTGTTTAATTATATATAATAATATACATGATTATGATACAATTTTCCTTGAGTTTTGACTTTACAAACCCTTGAATGTGGTGTGTGTGTTTTTTTGTTTGACGTAAGCAGTGACGTAGCCGACGGCTACTACTCCAATTTGTGTATTGTGATAAAACTATTGGGTTTGGTTATGGTGTGCAACTTACACCTTACACTTATATTTTTTGTGAAAAATTAAACCTTACACTTACACCTTTTTTGAGGTTGCACACCATATGCAACCCACTTACACCTTATACCTTACACTTACACCTACACCTTATATTTATACTTACACCTTACACTTACACTTTTTGTGTAAGTGGCACATGGTGTGCAATTGCACACTTAAGAAAAGTCCAAACTATTGAGGCTCCGTCGGGGAAGAGCTGGATTGGTTTTTTTTTTTTGGCTATTTTAGTCACAAAAGATAAAATAGATTATTTTAATCACAAAAAATAAAATATTACATCCAATTCATAATCATTACACTCTCTTCTCACAAAAAAAAATCAAAAAACTAAAAAAATTCTTTCCAAACAAAACTTTTTAGCCCAACCTAAAATAATAAAAAAAACTAAAAACCCAAAAAAACCAACCTAATGCCTAAACCAACCCTCATTCAAGTATAATTCCCAACTCTTCTCTCTTTGGAGTATTTTACCTCCTATTATTCGTAGATTTCAAAGGCAAAGCAACGAGTCGGACACACTCTGTTTCGTCAAGAAGGTGAAAGATGCTCTCTCTCTCTCTCCTCTCTCTCTCTCTCTCTCTCTTTTCCGGATTCTGTTTATCTTCTGCGTCACTGTTTATTTCCTCGCCTTTTCATCTCAATCAAATTTCTACGATTAAAAGCAACCAAGAAAGTTTGTCTTTATTTGATTCATTTTCCCAAGGTATTGCCTTTCTTTTATTTATTTATTTTATTCCTTTTTGGCGGACTGATGAATTTTCATGGGCGTATGTATGTATTTTTTTCCAGCGTGCAAGTATGGTTAATTATGTACAACTTTGTTTCTGCTTCGTTTGTGCTGAGAAAAAAAGCTGGGATTCAGATTTGTTTTGTATTTGTATTCATGAGTGTTTCACTAAATTCAGCAAAAAAAAAAAAAAAAACTCTCCGTTTCTTTGAATTAATGGAATTTTTTTTACGAGAAAGATTAAAAAAGAAAAAATCTTGATGCTTCAGTTATTTACCTAAAATATAGTAGGATTCACCAGCTAAATTTGATTTGTTGAGATGAAGAATTGTGTTGAATCAAAACTTGAAGGGTTGACTTTTGTTAAATCTATTTTCTATAACAGCTTTAGATATGTTACATATGATCTCTATAATTGAAATTGGGTGGATCTGTTTTTTGCAGGAATAGTGAGCAGTTGGCTCATCTCAGTTGTGAACTAGAACTCTTGATGAGTTAAAGGAGAGCATGCAGTCTGTGATGTTTTGTTAGTGGAAGTGGATAGAACCATAGACAGACCTTAAGTGCTTAAAGATGGGTTTTGAGCCACTGGTTTGGTATTGTCAGCCAGTGGCGAATGGGGTGTGGGCTAACGTAGTGGAAAATGCGTTTGGAGCTTACACACCATGCGCAACAGACACTTTGGTTGTTTCCATCTCCAATTTGGTTCTTATGGGCCTGTGCTTATATCGAATATGGCTGACTAAGAAAGATTTTACAGTCCAGAGGTTCCGTTTGAGGTCAAATTATTACAACTACATGTTGGTATTGTTGGCTGCCTATTGTACCGCAGAACCTTTATTCAGATTGGTCATGGGTATATCGGCCTTGAATCTTGATGGACAGACTGGCGGCCTCGCTCCATTTGAGGTAGGTTTGAAATGCTCAAAATTCAAAATATCCAGTAGTTGAATTGCATTCATGTTCTAATGACATAACCTCCTTTCATTTCCTTTGGAGACAAAAGCAGCAACCCTCTTGCATTTTTGAATTTTAAAAGCTTACTATTGCATAAGTAGCTACCTAAAGTGCATTTGTGTTATTCGGTCAGCTTGAATGTGAATCGATTTGTTATGTTCACCATCTAATATGATTTGTTATGTTCACCACCTAAAGTGTATTTGTGTTCTGGGTTTCAGATAACACCCCCTCCTCTTTCTTTTAGGTCACATCCAAGGACTTCATCCTAAACACTCAAAAACAAGTACTAATTATAATGTTCGTTTGGCTTTGGATACTTGAATCCATAATTAAATTAAGACCGCATGAGGACTGTCCATCACATGTGACCTCTTGCTAATTTTTTATGGTTCATTTATTTTCGCAGATGGTTTCACTCATCATTGAGGCTTTTGCTTGGTGCTCTATGGTGGTCATGCTTGGTGTAGAAACAAAGGTCTACATCAGTAAGTTCAGGTGGTACATCGGATTTGGGGTCATTTATGCTTTGGTAGGGGACATTGTGATGCTCAGTCTCATTCTTCCAGTGAAGGAGTTTTACAGTCGGTTAGTTTTTGTCTAATTTCTTGATACTTTTTTAATTCGATAATATATATTTTCCTCCCTCACTAGTGTATGTCTTAATCTTCTTGTCCTTCTTCTTGTTGCTGCTGCACATGTAAAGACGTATGTCCAACAAAATGATGTTCATTGATTGTGCTATTGATTTCCATAATTTCTTACTTAAATTTCTTTTGTCAAGCTCCCATATGCAATTTTCAAATATGGGCATTTGAAGATCTGAAAACCAAATATTGGATGAGGAATAACATATCTTTAATTGTGAAATGACCACTGATAATATAGTTCACAGTTATTTTAAAACTATGATTACAGTGAGTAAAGAACTGTAGTAGTTTGGACATGACATTTACTTTGATGCTATGTATGTTTGTGTGTGCGTGCACGCATGCTAGCCTGTGCATGTGCCTGTGATAAAGTGGAATGTGTCACACGACCTTGGGTAAAACTCAACCCAAAAACTAGCTGTTGAGGTGAGGTTGCCCCTTGCATTGGGTTTCCATTTCTTTTTAGCTGCTTCTTTGTATCTATTTTGTTTGTAGACATTGGTGTGTTGCTGCTTCGTTGTGTCTATTTTGTCTGTATGCATTGATACACCAGAAATTTCTAGTGTCTTTAGGATTGAGAGAATCGGTATCAACCTCAGTTATTGATATTGATTATTTAGGACTGTTGAGTGAAGTGAAATGGGTCTCGTTTCGATAATTCGAGCCGTATCTTGTAGGGTCCTTCATGTATATCATCTACACAAAAAATTAGATGAATTTGATAATCTTAACTTATTCAATGTATCGTGTTTGTCACCAAAAAAATGGATGATTTATTTTTAAAAATACACTTGTCATTCATTTTATTGAACACAAATGTGATAAATTGAATAGGCTACCATTATCGGATTAACCTAATTTTTTGTGTGGATGATGTACACGAAATGTTCATATTTTATCATAATCAACCTATAAAGGTGTGATTCTTGGATTCAAGCAATTAATGGAAGATGTAAACTCTCAAGAGTGCAAGAGTTGGCCGAATAGAGCCAAATAATAGTAGGTTGGGGTCTGGCACAGATAAGGTGGTTGTGATGGGTGGATTGAGTTACTTCGACTTCAGATGCATATGCTGCTGTTGTTTTGGCAATCACTGTTATGCTCTCAACAACTTCAGTTTTCTATTTTATTTGAGTGAATTATGAGACATGCTCTTGTTAAGCAAATTACTAGTTTGAAAGTGTCAAAATCTCCTTATCGTGAATAATTCGTGTATAGAGTCATATTTTATCGTAGTTTGGAAGTTTTTTTTGATTGAAATTGTTGAATAGATATTTCTAGATATGCTCGCAGTATAAATTTAAGGTTGCGTTTTATCCATGCAGATCTGTTCTGTTTTGGTACATCGGTGAGGTCTTTGTCCAGGTTTGGTGCTCTTCTCTGTCTCTTTATATTTTTTAAGATTGTTAGTTATGTAATTTTATTTCATATCTTCTGTCCAGTGGAATATTGTGCGGACAAAAGCTAAAAACCGGCCCTTCAAGACCAGGCCAACACTAACCTAAGCCTTATGAGAAGCATTTAATAATTGATCCAGTGCCCAGCATGTATGATTTGTAAATGCCTTCTTGCACGTGCAAGAACATTTATGGGCTTCATCCTTGACACCCTTATTATGATTAATGGAAATCAAATTTTTAGGATTATAAACATAAATGTGGCAATATGTTATATTGTGGTAACAGATACATATTTATTGGTTGGACAAAAGTAGGCAGTCAGAGCCCTGTTCTGGATTTCAAGTAGGCTGCATTACAACTGCCTGGTGGATCTCTAAACCTCACAAAATTTTCCTTGATACATGCTCCTTTTTGTGGTCCAACTTAACCAGTGCCGACTTTCTGATTAGGATGCCTATTACTACCGAATGACATTGAACTTTATACTCATTTTGCTATTTGCATCCCAAGATGTCCAAATTCTAGGCAAGTACAAGAACCAGGGGTTGGGACAAAAATGAACATGAACAATTTGTGGATCAGGGTTTAAACCTTGGTCTTTAACTTTGCGTTCAGCTACATCATACAATCAAATTCAATATGTGGTTATTGTTTATGAAATAGGTCTTGTTTGGAGTACTCTTTCTGGTGTATTTTCCCAGTATGGATCCTTATCCGGGGTACACCCCAATACGGACCGAATCTGTTGATGACACTGAATATGAAGAACTTCCTGGAGGAGAGCAAATTTGTCCTGAGAAGAATGCCAACATATTTTCCAGTACGTACTTTGTGGATTTACATGTTCTCATTCGCAATGCTAGCTATTCTAGAATTCTTATATTGACTCTTTGAATGGAATATTAATTATAGTTGCTAAGATGAGAATAATTTGAACCACTCCCTCCCTTCCATTTTGTGTGGTGTGATTGATTTTTTGGAAAGCATCTTTGAATGTGAAGCTTACAAAAATGCCCTTTGTCCCATTTGAATAAAGATGATATGGGACTGCCAAAATGGAAAGACCACATAAAACAGGACGGAGGGAGTACATCTCAGCTATACTATGGATTGTCTTCCCCAACAATCAGAAGGGTGGTCATAAAGTGATTTGGCCGCTTCTTTGATTTGAAAATTAGAGTTTGTGCTTTGAGCTTGGTTCACAGTATTCTTCACTGTTATCTCCAAACCTTTTTAGTTCACCTTCCTGCTGTTGTCAATTGCTTGAATTGAGACACTGTTTTTGTGCTTTACGGTGTCCTCCCAGTAATCTTTGCCACCTTTGTATTTGTTTGCTACACCACATGTACAGTGTGAAACTATTTGTAATCTTCTTGATAAAACAAAAATATATCTTTTTCCACTGCTTCACTTAAATTGATATTCTGGTTCATGGTTTCTTCTGCAGAAACTACTTTTGCATGGATGAATCCACTTATGCATCTAGGCTTTAAAAGGCCCCTGACTGAGAAGGATGTTTGGAAACTGGACACATGGGACCGAACTGAAACACTGAATAGCAAGTGAGTCCTTGTTTATCTAATTCTGTCTTTTACTTGGATTCATTCATAGCAAGAATCGTGTCATATTTTTTGTTGACTCCTTAGGTTCCAGCAATGTTGGGCTGAGGAATCTCGGAGGTCTAAACCGTGGCTTTTAAGGGCATTAAATCGTAGCCTTGGGGGAAGGTGTGGATATTGTTACATTACTAGAATTTTTGCATTGCATGTACTGTAGTTTAATCTGGTTGATGTTTTTTGTGACATGTTCTCTGATTTTTGTAGGTTTTGGTGGGGAGGTGTGTGGAAGGTAATGAGCTCCTTAAACAACTGTTTCATTAGGACCTTGTTTATTTAAGTTAAAAAGCATGCATCCGATTTAGGAGCAGAGTATTTACATGCATGTGGTTTTTTTGAAATTCTGAACAAATTTAGTTTCTTGGTTGTGATGTTCTATGCTTAGGCTCATTTTGCTTTTGCATTTTGGGTCCAAATACAATTGGCAATGCATAATTGCATTTGCCAAAAGTTTTTTTTTTTCCCTTTTCATTTTTGTCGTTTTGGGCTACTATTCAATTATACCCCTTTTCTTTTTGTTATTTCTCTATCTCAACATCATTAACTTTTTCTAAGTGAAGATGAGAGAGGCTGTTTAGATTAAGGCCTTGATTACTAATGTGCGTTAATATCTGACAACCAAGAGAACCAATCCAAGCTTGTACCTGTTTTTATCAACTAAGTGTACTGTAAGCATGAAGACATCTTATATCTGCAATATATTTATGAAATGGTAAAAGAAAAAGGTGATTGAGTGCATGAGGCTCCTGCTAAAGTGCGGGGTGGGCAAGATGAATGCAGCCTTAATTCAATTCATGAAGAGGCTGATTTTGTGGCTCGAATCTGCGCCACTAGGAACATCAACAACAAGCCTTACCATTGCGCTTCTATTATAATTATAAATTGTATTGATATTAAATGTGTATGTTTGATTTCTGGTCCTTGTTTTAATTAAATAAATGATATAACATTAACACATTTGCACATGCACATGCAGATGGGGGAGTATACAGTTAAAGAATAGAGTATGTGAAAAATTAGGGTTGGAATGAGAAAGAGAGAAGAAAAGAGAAGTGACAGAGAGAATACAGATTAGGGTTGCATAATCTAGCCCCTACATATATTTATATTCGAGTGAGAACTACAAAATGACCATAATACTCTTACTAACAAGACTTAGAAATATAACAGAGACAAAAAAACTACTCTACACTCCCCCTCAAGTTGGAGCATAGAGATCAAACATATCCACCTTGGGAGATAACTGGTGGAAACATGACCGAGCTAAAGGTTTGGTGAGAATGTCACCCAATTGATCTTTAGACTGAACAAATAGAGTCTCAAGTTGCTTGTAGAGTAGCAAATCACGAACAAAAGTGACAGTCAACCTCGATGTGCTTTGTACACTCATGAAACACTGGATTATTCGCAATGAAGATAGCATCCTGATTATCATGCCACATATGCATAGGAGAAGGAACATATATGCCAAAATAGATTCACTCATAAATTCACTAGGGATTCACTTCCAAAATAGATAAGAAGAGAGATTCCTACAATCAACATAAAAATATTCTAATTCCTATTCTATTCTAGTTTCTATATTCAACAATTTCTATCCAGGCTATATGATTCATGTCCTTGACTATTATATATGGTTCACCATTCTATAACCTGGAGTGAGTTAATGATTGGTCATGGTTCACCTGTGTAACTGATATTTGTTGTTTAATATGACTTGTGGATCAAATTGGTGGATTAAACATTAGAATCACCTGGTAAAGATTCTGTGTGCGATGCAGTTTTGGTTGTTTTAATAGGTGACTGTGTCTAGTTGATTTAGTAGTACATGTACAAATGCTTATGAAAATATTTTTGTTGATGCTTTTGTTGTTAGTATCATAACATTGTATGTGGACAAAAAGAAAAATAGTAATATATACTGTGGCACTCATGCAAATTTGTGATGTATTTGCATTATTTTTTCCGTCTAGTCGTTAAATCGTACTTCAAAATTTAAGAAATAGAAGTCCTTTTATAAATTGATTGAACCTCGTCATGTTCTTAAATTCATAGTTTCATTTGGTACTGAAATTTTTGTTTTTACCCATTTTCCAATGAAAATAATTCTGTATTGCATCAATTTTTTTTTATTTTTTTTTTTGTTATTTCATTTTTTTGTCAATATAACTAAGGTATCTTTTTGCAAGTTCTTTGTTAAAATTTTATTTCCATCTTGAGAGGAATCATGATTAGACAAATATTCACTTTTAGGATTTTCAGTTTCCATATATTAAGTTTTGTTTTGTTTTTTTTAATTTTTTTTTTAATTTATATATATATATATTTGAGTCAAGTCAGAACACTATTGAAATCCATTTAAATAGAAATTCCCATTTTCATTATCAAATGCAGAAATCTATTTTTAAACCATTTGGTGAAAATTTCTGATATGTCCCACATTTTACTAAATCTCTGTAAAATTTGGCTGAATCAACTAATATACATATTGGATGTCTTTACTAATTCTTTATGAGTCCAACTGTTTCAGATTTGGCATGAATATCCTGAATATATGGTTGATTATCATCTGAATTTTTATTTATTCATGTACAGATGTATTGTCCGAATCTAGTATTCACTGAATTCTTAATAATTATTACTGGAGTTGGTATTTGCATTTGTAAATTATTACTAAAATTGGTATTTGCATGCTTAAATTATCACTTTTTAGTTTGATATTGCAATTCATAACATTTCTTTCTTCTTTGATCCATTTGTAGATTGGTAATGATGCTTCCCAGTTTGTGGGGCCAATTATATTAGACCAACTTTTAGAGGTCAGTTACTGTTTTGGCAATGCATCACTGGATATATAATTTGAATTGTCATTTTCTCCCTCAGTTGGATTATTTATTTGTTGTGTAATTGGTGATTCATACTCATGCGTGACATCTATATCAGCCCTTTTCTGAGTTGTGTTCTGATTGATGATACACTCATGCTTGGCAGTTGTACCAGACATTTTCATAGTTCGAGAGCATATTTAATGCAATATTTTTATTTATTTATTCCTCCTCTCTCGTTTCCAGAAAAATCTCTCTCTCTCTCTCTCTCTCGTTTTGTCTTTTTGAGTGACTGGTCTCTCTCTGTTCTATGCCTATCCTCCAAATAGGAGGTGGCACCTCCTTAAGTTAAGGTGTGTGCCTACTGCACAGCTTACTAATCACATAACTAACTTATTTACTCAAGGTTATTACTAATTGAGGTTACGTCTCTACTCTTGCTTAGGCTAATTAATTATGATTAAGCTTAATTAATTTAGTTTAAGTCTACTAATCACACTCAATTACTACTAATCCTGTTACACAATACATAAAAATGTCAAGCGCATTAGACCAAAACAATTAAGCTCGTTGATTAAGGAAATGAAACATCTTTAAGCATGTCATACACAAAATGAAAGTTTTTCTTTCTTATCTCTTAGTTTTCTCTAGTTCCATATCAAAGAGGCATATAGACAATTTATAGTTATAGGAATTTGATAACAAAGCATATAAATGTATCTTATTCAAAGAACAACATTTCTAATCATGTGTCCTCTTTCTCGGTGGTTGGTCGTTTGAGTTTGAGAAGACGTTGCTCGGTGTGAATGGGCGATGCAATTTGTCCATAGTTGAGCGGGGGGAGGGGCTTCGAAAGGCGGTGGTGGCGGCTAGGTCGGAAGCTCGATGGATTGTGGGGCGAATGAAGAACCCCTCGGTTGAACCAGATAATCTAAAATTCCTAGGCCGCCTCAGTGGAGGAAATCACTCTGTAGCAATATGGGTTCGTGGAGAGGAAGGTGCTGGGTCGTCATTTCAAATAGTGGTGACGATAGGGAAGCGGCACAACCAGATCTTTATTCTTGTGTCTGTCTTCGGGGATGGCTGGGAAGGGGTGGCATTGGTTATTAAAGGCTTTGATATGACGAAGGAGAAGGCACAGCGACCTGGAGTTCCGAATAACTCGCCGTCCATTTCTGCTACGTCGTCATTCGGCCAATCGTGAGATCATAAAGGTGGTTCGCACCACGGTGGAGGTTGATTGGTTTCGGTTGTTAGACAGAGCTTTGGTGGGTAAGGTGGGGGGGCGAAGTGGTAATTCGCTGCTATCTCGGAATAGGTAGGTCGGTGGTGGGGCCAATTGGGTACGGTGGAGGTACGACTGTTGGGGGAGAAGGCTTTCTTGTTTGTCTTCCTAACTAAACGTGAGGCGGAGGCGACGGTGCGTCAACGGCGGACAGTGGGTGGGCTTGATCTTTTGTTGGAATGGTGGTCACCATTGGCCCTGAGTACTTTGAGGAAGTTGTCGCTGCCGGAAAGCGTATGGATTTGGGTGGTGGGTCTTCCTATTCATCTCCATGGGGAAGAGGTGTATCGTGCTATTGGCGATCGGTGTGGTGGTTTCATGGCGGCAGATGAATCCTCGGTGGATCTAGGTTGTGTTCGATTGTAGGTGTGACGTTCGGACCACACTCCGTTGCAAGTCTCTGTTGGTTGGGGGATGTGGCAGTTCTTGCTGCTAGTTTAGGTGGAGGAAGATTTGCTCGTCGAGCTGCGGTCGCCGGTGGCTGAAATTCCTAGGGGATTTGGGGCAGATGAGGTAAGAGCGGATCTCAAGCAATTAGGTCACGAAGTTATAGGGATTTGGGGGAGGGAGGAGTATCTGCAAAGATTTAGAGTAGATAAGGGGCTTGCTGATACATGTGGTATACCTAATATGGTGGGTCATGGTTTGGGTCAATCAAGAAGGCCTCATAGGGGTCAGTTGGGCTTGGCAAAGGCCTAAGTAGCTGTGAGTAGGAATGTGGGCCGTAAAGGTTGGGTGGTGGCAAATAATAAAGGAGTTCAGGGCTAGGCCTATGAGACTAATTGGGAGAGCTCTCCAGCCCGTCATTTAAGCCCTAAGGGACCTGAATTGGGCCAACTTGAGTTACCCCAAGTCAATTCTGCTGTTGCTGGGCTAGGTCGGGTTGGCACGAGCAATGGATGCGATGTGGTGGCAGAGGCAAATCCAGGAGAGAGGGGTCGGGTGGAGTTGGTCGATGTTGATACACACCATCGATCGCCAGACATGAAATTGGGATGGGAGGTGGTGGCCTATCGTGACTCTGGTGGCGACGATCTAGGGTCCAAGCGGCTGGCGAAGGTTGGTGGACTTAGTTCTTAGGCGGAGAGCTTGGAAGCTGAAGATGGTGAGGTCGATCCAGGTACGGAGGCGTATAGGGGTATATCCTGGGCACATCGCATTGAACACAGTGATATTACCAATGGCGAAGGGCTGGCTTTGGTACTGCAACCCCTTGCTACGGAGGGAGGTGGGTCGGAGGACTTGTTGGGACAGCACCAAAACATGTTTTAGACCAGCGGTGGGCTAGATGGGGCAGAGGTACCATCGTCTGAGGCAGTGTCGGAATGGGTGTTGGAGCGCATTGGGGAAGTCAACCGCTGTCTGGGTTTGTTGTTTGAGGGCCATGAAAAGGAGGCTATGAGTTTATTTGCAGCAGTAGAAGTATCATGGTGGCAAGGGGCTCCCAGTACGGGAGTGGGTACACCGTTTGTTTCCCTGGTAAAAGGAATCGGGAGCTCAAGAATTTGGAATGCACTGTTAATTATGATCATAGGAGACTAACTGCAGGACGGGGAGCTAGAAGAATGTGTGGGGGACCACTGTTGTTGACAAGAAGCTAAAAATTTTATCTTGGAATGTATGGGGCTTGCATGACAAGGATAAACGGGTGGCGGTGAAGGCCATGTTACGTGGAGCAAAGGCGGATGTTGTGTCTACAAGAAACAAAAATGGCGGAGTTGGGACTGGAGATGATTTGGGAGATATAGGGGGCGGGACGGTTTGTGGAGTGGACATTTTTGCCGTCGTTTGGGATGACGGATGGGTTCTTCTTTGCTGGGATTCAAGGGTGGTGGTGAGAGAGGAGGAGGAGGAGGTAGAGGGTTTTTCAGTTTCTTGTTTGTTTCAATGTGTGAAGGATGGCTTTCGGTGGGCCTTTACTTGGGTGTATGGTTTGGTGCAGAATTCGGAGCGAGGAGGGGTTTCTCGAGGAATTGGAAAGTGTAGCGTTTCGATGGGATGTTCCGTGGTGTGTGGGGGGAGATTTTAATGTTATTAGATGGCCCTCGGAGAGGCCGAGGACCAATTGGGTCTCTGGGTTCATGAGGTCCTTTTGTTCTTTTATTGATAATTTGGAGTTGATTGACTTACCTATTCAGAGGGGAAGCTTTACTTGGTCAAATGGGCAAAGGATGTCTTAAATTGATCGTTTTCTGGTGGATGGGGGATGAGAGGAGCATTTTTTGGAGGCTATCTAGTTACGTCTTCCTCGCCTAGTATCTGACCATTGGCCTATTGTGCTTGACAGTTGGGGGATTCGTTGTGGTCCCACGCCATTTCGCTTTGAGAATATGTGGCTACAGACAGAGGGTTTTTTGGATGTGGTGTGTGGATGGTGGAGTAGTTATGTTATTTCTGGTTCTCCTAGTAGTGTGCTGGCCCATAAATTGAAATTGCTCAAGGGTGATTTGAAGAGATGGAATAAGGAGGTGTTTGGTCGGTTAGAGGGCCATAAAGCAGAGGTGGTCTCTTTACTCCGAGCCTTTGATGAGTTAGAGGCACAAGGGGGTTTGTCTAATGATGATAGTGTTCGAAAGGAGGCGGCTAGACAAGACTTTGTTTGTATTTCTCGTATGGAGGAGGTGTCTTTTAGACAAAAATCTAGATGCTTGTGGTTGAAAGATGGGGATCGAAATACGAAATTCTTTCATCGGATGGCGAATGCACATCGGCGAGTTAATCAAATTAGTAGGATGTGGGTGGATGGTTGCGAGCTTTGCACGGATACGGAGATTAGGGAAGGGGTTGTGGGATTCTATCAATATTTGTTCAGACAGCAAGAAGGGGAGTGGCGTCCAGGCTTGGACGGGGTTCAGTTTGATATGATATCAAGGGAGGATAGGGAGCTTTTGGTGTGTGCTTTTACGGAGGAGGAGGTGTACAGGGCTTTGCAGGCTATGAGGGGTGATAAAGCTCTAGGTCCAGATGGCTTCTCATTGGCTTTCTTTCAGCATTGTTGGAGTGTGGTCAAGGGTGATGTGATGGCAACTTTGGAGGCTTTTTTTCGATCTGGACAATTTGGGAAAAGTTTTAATGCGACTATTTTGGCTTTGATCCCAAAGAAAGGGGGGGGGGGGGGTTGAGGATATTCTTGACTTTAGGCTTATTAGCTTGTTGGAAAGTGTGTATAAAATATTGGCTATAGTTCTGGCAAATAGACTCAGAGGGGTTTGGCAAGCTATGGTGTCTGAGTCTTAGAACACGTTTGTAAGGGGCAGGCAGATTTTGGATGCTGTGTTGGTTGCCAATGAGTGTGTGGATTCTCGGATTCGACAGCAACGCCCAAGTTTGATCCGCAAATTGCATATTGAGAAGGCATATGACAATGTTAATTGGGATTTCCTCTTGTATATGTTGGATCACATGGGTTTTGGGGAGACTTGGTGCGTGTGGATCAATTTCTGTGTATCGATTGTGCGGATGTCTGTCTTGATTAATGGAACTCCAGTAGGGTTTTTTCCAACGTATCGGGGTCTTCTGCAGGGGGATCCGTTGTCACTGCTGTTATTTCTTCTAGTGATGGAGGCGTTGAGTAGACTGTTGGATAGAGTCGTGTGTGGGGATCTCTTGGAGGGATTTGCTGTGGGATTGTTGTCTGGGGCTTCTATTGGTGTATCTCATCTATTATATGCGGATGACGCATTGATTTTCTGTGGGGCTGATGTGGAGCAGGTGGGTCATTTGTGGTTTGTTTTGTTATGTTTTGAGGCAGTATCGGGCCTCCGGGTTAACTTGCGGAAGTTAGAGCTTATTCCAGTTGGAGAGGTGGAGAGGTTACCAGTTTTAGCTGCAGTCTTGGGTTGTAGGGTGTCAGTTCTGCCGGTATCTTATTTGGGTTTGTCGTTAGGTGCTTCATTCAAGGCAAAAGGGGTTTGGGATGGGGTGGTGGAACGAGTTCAGCGTCGTCTTGCGGGTTGGAAGAGGCAGTATTTGTCGAAGGGCGGACGGTTGACGTTGATTAAGAGTGTGTTGAGTAGTATTCTGACCTACTTTATGTCCGTCCATGTTATTCCAGTATTGGTGGCGTAACGGTTGGAGAAGCTTCAGAGGGATTTTTTGTGGGCTAGTGGTGGTGATGAATTTAGGTATCATCTGGTTGAGTGGGGCGTATTTGTCAATTTAAGTAGGCAGGGGGGTTGGGGGTGAGGAGGTTGGTGACTTTTAATAGAGCTTTGTTAGGGTAATGTTGTGGCAGTTTGTCGTGGAGGAGGACAGATTCTGGTGATTGGTGGTGGCCTTTAAGTATGGGGTGGGGATGGGGAATTGGATCTCGGGGGATGTGATCACCACCCATGGGTGTGGGCTTTGGAAAGGGATTTGGTTGGGACGGGAAGAGTTTTGGAGGTGGGTAGGGTTTAGGGTGGGAGATGGGTTGAGGGTGGGGTTTTGGACGGAGAGGTGGTGTGGGGGGAAATCTTTGGCTGCTCGTTTTCCGTTGATTTTTAATATTGTGGTTGATCGGGAGGCGACGGTGGCTTCTTATTTAGGGGGTGGGGATATGGTGGTGTGGGATACTCAGTTACGGCGTGCGGTGCATGATTGGGAGGTTGCTCGGTTGATGGAGTTGTGTGGTGTCTTGTATGGGTTGGGATTTACTGGGGTGGGACGAGATGTTATGGCATGGAATGGGGTGGGGGCAAAGGGGCGGTTTATAGTTGCATCTTTTTATAGGGGTTTGGTGGGGGATGCTGGTGTTGCTTTTCCTTGGCACAGTGTTTGGCTACCGGGTGTTCCGTCTAAGGTGGTCTTCTTCATATGGACGGCCGCTTTAGGGCGGAATCTTACTTTGGACAACTTAATGCGGCGTGGTCATGTTTTAGTGAATCGGTGTTGCATGTGTTGTGCTGCTGCTGAGTCGGTGGATCATTTGTTTTTTCGTTGTTTAGTGGCGTCCCAGTTGTGGGGTTGCTTAGACATTGCTCATGGGGTTGCTTGGTTACAAAACCGTGTACTAATTGTTATGTATAGTTGCTTGGAGAGAAAGGTTGATCCGGATATATTTATTTTTTTTGGATTTTCTAGATGATGTAATTGGTTAGCTTCGTTTATTTTGGTTTCCCCTAAGCGGGGATGGCATCTTGTATTCGTTTTGCATCAACTTGATGCTTTCTAATAAGATTTGTTTATTTATCCAAAAAAAAAAAAAAGATTTTCGGTACTTCACAAGATAGCATTTTGACTTTAGGCCTTCAACATTAAAATGAATGGTATCTCAACTGATGCAAATGACAATATTTGCTCATTTATTGAAAGTTGCTTGCTAATAGGTCTTTAGGCCTTGTGAGTGTTGTGCTGGTTTCTGATGCATTGTTGACTTCATGAGAATGGTCATTGTTGCAATGAGGAATTTGTGCTCATTATTGAGAACAGGTTCCAAATATTAAAATATAAGAAAATGAGTGTATTAGTGAACACTGCTGGAAAACAAATTGTGATATAACAATCCCCTTTTCTGCCTCCTTTGTATAATTCTGTCACTGATGTTATTTTGTGGACAACTTGCAGTCTATGCAGCGCAGGGATCCAGCTCGGATTGGTTATATTTATGCTTTCTTAATTTTTGTTGGAGTGGTATGAGTTAAATCCCCTGTTTTCTTTTCTGGATTATCTTGCTGGAATTTTTTTTGAAGCATGATTTCATAGTCTTACTGCTTTAATATTTCTTGATGCATGATTTTCATTGTCTTACTGCTTTGGATTACATTGTGCTTGCTACTACAATCAGAACATGTGTGTTGACAATGGAAGCTGATTTAATAGTTACTGGTATTTTTAATTAGGCGTTATCGATAATCTAAAATTTAAGAGAGCAGACCTGTGAAGCAGTAAGAAAGAAAAGGATAGGTAGATGGGAAGAGAGATGGGAGGAATAGAGGCAAGCATTCATGATCTGTATGGCAAAGCTATAACATGGGATTGATTGTGTTAAGATTTAAGGTTATTTTTAGTATGAAATCAAAAGAAATAGCTTGGTATACTTTCGTCATTCCTAGTCTGGTAGTAAAAAATAATTTGTAGGATGCTAAGTTGATCTCTTATCTGGGTGTCTCTGGTTCTAAGCTTTCTGCTCGTGAGGGCTAATATAAATAGCTGACACCACTTGATTGGGGACACAACTTAGTTTGATTTGATTTGGTTTGGTTTAGGGAAATCCGGGCCATGTTTGTTTTGTATTTGTGAAACAATTTTGAAAAATAATTTTTTGGAAAGAGTTTACAAAATTTGAAAATTTGTTTGGTTGTATGGTTTGAAATAGTTTTGGAGTTTGGGATGATTTAATTTTTTTTTCTTGTCGAATAGATAGGTGTGAGAGAAAAAGTGATTGATTGATATGTAGGATGTGAGAGAAGGAGAGAGGAGAGCAAAAGATGATTGGTTGATATTTTGGATTTTTTGTTTCAAAAATTTTCAACCAAACAATTTTTTGAAATTTTTCTCAAAAATTGTCTCTCAAGAAACACACCAAACAAGGCCCCAATGTTTTTAGGTTTAGGATGGTTAGATAAGTTATGTAGGGGTTTTAGGGATTTTATTAGGGTTAAAGGATATTGCTTTTGAGTTTTGCACGAAAGTGTTGCAAATGAAAATTGAATGGAAGAAAAAATAGAATGACAATAAAGATAATAGACAACTTACGGGTTGTTTGGGATATGCTTATTTAGTGTAATTTTTGACTTTTTACGAAAAGATGTGCAGAAGTAGAGGAGTGATGTGACTCAAATAAGTGCACTTATTTAGATCATCCCCAAACAACCCCTTAGTATATCCGTTAGGGTGTCTAGTAATGGAGTCTCATCTCATCATTGAAGAGTACAGAAATCAACAATTTGTATTGATGATTTTTTGGATAAAACTCTTAACCAAAGAACAAAGCAACTAGACACCAAACAAAGAGAAAATTACTAAAATATCCCTAGTCTTTTAAAAATACAAAAATGCTTGTGAAAATTATAAATTTCCCTAATTGCAAGGTATTAGAGCCATTTGGACCCATTTGGGCTCAATCAAACTAGTCAAGAATGGTTTTCAATAACATGACGCTACTTTTAGTGCCCATAGGTCCTTTGGTGGAGTTGCATGGCTATTTCCCTTTTTTCCTTTTCCAAACATAGAGTTTAAGAGTTTTGTCCTCATCAGCCTCTTTTATAGACTTCTAAATCCCTAATAAAATTAGCCATAGCTATTATACAAACTTAAGCCTTGTTTGTTTCGCTTGAAGTTTGGCTTTTTATTCATTTTTTTTTTTTTGCTTCCCCTCTTATTATCATTTTTTTTCCAATTAAGTTTTTATTATTTGTTTATTATTTTTAGAGACTTTTAGGGTGGGCTTTTACTCTCTTTTTTTTATTATTTTTTAAGTAATGTTAGGGTGGGCCACATTTGGGTACTATCTAATGTAATATATATTACCAAAAGTTCTGCATTGATTTCTGAGGATTCAGAACAAAGGGCATGGCTCGGGTTCTTTGGAATTGCATGGTACTTGTAGTCTTTTGGGTATTATGGCTTGAAAGGAATGCTAGAGTTTGAGGAGAAATTTGCCGACTTGGAGTCTATTTGGAGAAATTGGTTTTTATCTATTCTTTTTGGCCGTCGGTGGCTTCCTCCTTTACAGGGATTTCACTATTTTATATTTCTAGGGATTGGAGAGCAATATGTAGAGCGTGAGATTTTTTGTTTTTGTTTTTTTATTTTTTTTCTATTTGGTGGACTTCTTGTTCTCCCTCAGTTGTACTTCAGTGTTTTTATTTTTAATAAATTTTCTTGTTGCTGATAAAAAAAATGTATATCACCAAAAGTATTGTGTTTTTTTATTCTAACAATGAAACACACAACCAGTGAACTGCCTCTTTCTCTAGTGCTTCAATCATAATATCAAGCCAACCATGACCTTCGTATTCTCTCAATGAGTTCAACACAGTAAACCTGATCTCAAAAAATACCTGGATGCTCCTTGATGCAACATTTATTGGATGGCTAAACAAGTACGATAGGCTTTGGAAGCCCAAAACAAAGTGTAAGAGTCCCATGATTGTCAAGAAGCCTTTTTTGTCCAAAAAGAAGTGTCCATGGTAGTGTTTAGTAATTAAGGGTGTTTTAGTAATTTTATAATTTCTTGGACATGGGCTCTATGGATTTTATCTTGGGTCAAGTTATTAAATAGGCCATTATATATGAGTTTTATCATGTCTAGATTAATCTTAGTGGTCAAAAGTCAAGTTTTCTATTTTGAAGTTGGAGTAGAATTAGAAGTCATTAAAATTTCCTATTATGATTAAAGTGGAATTGGGTAGTTGCCAATATTATGAGTTTCAAAATTTGTGTCAGTCCTTACAGAAGTAGGAAAGTATTTTCCTATAATTATTTGTGTAATCCCAATGATTCAATAGAATTGTTGATGTTACGAGAATTTGAGATTGTATTTGTGTGATTAGCCTAACTCTTGTGAGGGTGAAGCATCTCTTCTCTCTCTTCTTCTTTTACTTCTACTTCTTCTCTTTCTTATTCTTTGCTCACATACCCAAGTTATTATTCACGGATTACTATTCACAGCCCACTAAAATTACACTTCTCAGTCCCTAATCCTTATCTTCTCACCTCCAAATCAACCCTAACCCCTTCCCTACCTATTAGCCTTTAATTTAACAATTCAAAGCCTAATTACTCACTATTTGGGTCCTTAAATAACTTCTGTCCAAAAATCCAGCAAGCCTCCTACATCACGCCCTCACAGATTACAAGACAACATGTGATGATTTAGTCACCACTACTATTCCACTAGCTATCATGTGGCAGACACCTCATCGCACGTGCCTACACTCCCTCATGTGTTGATCGTCTCACATGTGTCTTAGAGTCACCTCTCTTGACCCAATCTGGTCCCGCCTCTCATGCATATTGCGTTCTTGATCTATGGTCGGCCTGCCCTGACCGGCTCACCTAGTTCAATTGAACTGGATCAGACATCCTAAATTTTTCTGTGACTGGTTCACTGTTTTCTTGGCTGGTTCTAACCAAATTTTGACATTTGTACATGTTTTTGGCCTATGTTTTGCTCAATTCCACCTCTTTAGTGTACATCTCACATGGTGCACCTATGTATCTCACCCACTAATACATTTTTTTGCCCCCTTCCAGTGGGAGAAATCACATCCGGTCCTGCATGGCCTACACTGGAAACTATTTGCTTATTGGTCACTCTCTCTAGTGCAATTCAGATGCTCTCCCGGTGGGAGAATTCTCGATCTGTCCATGTCGTGAGCCACTATCTATCTCACTGGGTTTGCTCTGTTCTCTGTGTGCTTAATTAAGTGTATCATTGTAGATGCAATCTATTTTGAATTTTGCCCTTGTTCTCTCTGTTAAGTCACCAATTTTTCCAAAAGCCTAAGCTATTAGGAAATGGGCCCAACAATGTATATCAAGCTATCTAACACCCTTCCTCACGTGCAACCCTGTCTTGCACATGGAGAGACAAATAGAGAATCAAACAGAAGAAGAGGCAAACAATCAAACAAAGTGGAAGAAACCAAACGGGGACAGAATACCAAATGCCAATGGAGAGACTTAAACCTAAGACCTATTTCAACGAGAGCTCTGATACCATATTAAGTCACCAATTTTCCCAAAAGCCTAAGCTATTAGGAAATGGGTCCAACAATGTATATCAAGCTATCTAACACTCTTCTATCTGTATCGGCTCTGCACTTTTGTGCCCCGGTTTTTTGTCTAATTTTGTTGTACTATGCATCTTGTGTGTTGGTTTGTCGGACTTTCCACATTGTGTGCCCCAACTTGCCAGTGTTACAAGAGACGAATGATTATCTTATTAACCTAAAAAATTAGACACTATTACATAGTTTACCAAGAATAAGTAATGAGTAAAACCCTAATAACAAGTCAAGACAAAACTACCCTGAAACTAAAATTATACAACCAATCCCAAAAAAGTTAATACAACGTTCGCAGCCGGACTGTCCACTCTGTTTTCTCTGGCCTTCCGGTGCGATCTCCCCGCACTAGATTTCGGCCTGCACCCTTGCACCCTTGCACTCCTCAACTTGGTAGTGGATTTCGGCCTGCACCGTATCAGTCAAAGCTGCATTTCTTGTTTACTGCTACATCACCACCACCTCAGTCACCTTCATCATGTGACTTTCTATTTTTGATTTTCTCTATTTTCAGTTTCTCTTTCCAAACTCGTGTTGGTCTACCTACTTGAGTTTGAGGGGGATGTTAATTTATATTACTAAAAGTATTGCGTTTCCTTATTTTTCTATTTTCTTACTATGGTATTTGGTTAGCACTCAAGGTTTCTTGGTCAGCACTCTATTGTAAGCTTATAAATAGGCTAGCTCTTCAATAATTAGAGATAATCTTGATGCAGTTTTCTTCTCTTCCCTATAATTCTATCATCTGATGTGTCACCTTTGTTGGGAAATCCCCTCAAATTTTCATTCCTTGTGTGAATAGAAATGGGCAAACAAACCACAAATATACCAAGCAATAATATGGCTGAAAATTAAAGGCGACAAAACAATCATAAGATGCCAAATTTATAGGGTTTGGCAAAATGCCTATGTCCATGGGTCCCATTACGAATCAAACTTTTACTATAAAATAATGGGATTATAAGGTATACAATCATCAAAAGAACATTCTTAAATTTAAAATGGCCGTCCGATCTTGGCTTCAAAGATGAAAGAAAAACAATGGCTGTGTTTGGTGTGGAGTTCAAATCATGACTCCACACCCATATTTGAGTATGATGTTTGGTTATAACTTTCAAAAATTAATTCCACACCACTTTTGAAAACTCGTTTCAGGCGGGATTTGAATTTTGAAATTTGGTCTACCCGGACGTTCGGCCGGTTGACCGGAACAGTGCAATTTTTTTTTTTTACCAATTGGCGCCTGTTATTTTTTATATATTAAATAAAAAATATTTTTCGAATTTTTTAAAATTTTTTATGAGTTTTGAATAGAATTTTGGGTTATGTGTTTAGTTATGAGTTGTAAGTTTTTTAATCAAATATCATATGTGACATCAATTATTCCAAACTCAATTCAAAACTCATAACCAAATAAATTTTCCACACTCAAATCATAATTTCGAAACTCACAAACTCAAAATACAACTCTATTCTCAAATCATAATTCTAAAACTCTACCAAACGCAACCAATATCTTTTTTCTTTTCCTTCTCACGCACTCTCTCTCAAGTACTCTGTTTGCAGCTTCTATGGATTCAAAGTTAGGAGACAAAATGTCTCTGTTTTCCTTCTTTTGTCCTGGAAGGCATTCGAACCATTCTTATTGGTATGAACCTTCTCAAGTTCAAGCAATTTTTCCTCCAACACATTGCGTATCCAATTTTTTTTTTTTTTTTGATCAACAACAAAAACTTTATTAATAAAACAAAAGAGAAAAGAGGATAAGGCATCCTCTTACAATAGGACAATGAGAATACAAACACAAAAATATCCCGAAACAAGCCGAAACACTAACAAAAGAAACAAAAGACTACATAGCACACACTGACACCCAGTCTCTAGCTAACAAAAAAAGAGGAACTCCCTTAAATAAAGAGTTCCCTGACGCCCAAAAAGAAGATAAGTGACAAACATGATCCCACAAACCATCCACATCCCGAAACTTCTCTTCAAACAACCTCTGATTTCGCTCCATCCATAAAACCCAAAAAATTGCGAATACTGCACAAGACCATAGAACTTTGGCTCTCTTCGATCCTCCAAAAGTACGAAAATCAACTAGAAGCATATGCACACTTCCTTTTGGAGCCACCCACATAACATTTCCAACAGAAAACAATCTATGCCATAAATATAAGGCTATTGGACAATGCAAGAATAAATGATCCACGGACTCCCCGCTCTTACAACACAGAATGCACCACTGAGGATTTAGAACACGATTAGGTCTCCTTTTCTGCAATATATCATTTGTCAAAATACCTCCATGAACCAAGGCCCACATGAACACCTTTACCTTTAAGGGAGCACAAGCCTTCCAAACACTTTTACAAAAAGGAAACTGCGGAACTTGAGGATTATCAATGATGAAATCGAAAAAAAGACTTGCAAGAAAATATTCCGGATGAATGAAGAACCCAAACCCTCGAATCCTCCAAAAGAGGAGAAGAGAGAAATGATCAATCCTGGATAATAAAGAAATCAACTGCGAAGTCTCCCTATCATTAAGATTCCTAGAAAAATCAAAATTCCAGGAAATTGGAGCCAAAAGTGAGCAAGCCATGGAAGCAATTGAAGAATTATGGGAACGAGCTACTCGATATAGATGCGGGAAATCGACAGCAAAAGAAGATTGACCCATCCAAACATCCTCCCAAAATCGAACAAATTCCCCATTGCCCACCCTTACAGAAAGATGTTGAGACCAACATGTGAATATTTGGGAAATTGACTTCCAAGGAGCACGACAGCTACCCCTCAAGACCACTTGTGAATCTCTACCATTGTCTTGAATCCCATATTTGCTTCTTATAACCAAGTGCCATAGTGAATTAATCTTAAGTGGAAATCTCCATAACCATTTGCCAAGAAGGGCCAAGTTTCTAGCCGTAATATTACCTATAGCCAAACCCCCTTTCTCCTTGGGTAACGACACCATCTCCCAATTTACCAAATGATCATTTTTCCCCTCATCCCTGCCCTCCCAAAGAAAATCCCTCATCAACTTCTCTATTGCCCTTGCCACCTTAACCGGGATCTTAAACAGAGATAAGTAATAAATGGGAATTCCACTCAAAACAGTCTTAACCAGAGTGTATCTCCCCCTCGAGATAATAAAGCCTTACTCCATCCTTCCAATCTCTTGCCAATTTTTTCCATTACTGGAGACCAAAAAACTTCACTCCTAGGATTTCCCCCCAATGGAAGACCTAAATACTTAAACGGAAGTGCCTCTATACCACAACATAAAAGAGACGCCCTATTCTGAATTTCATCTTGCTGCATATTAATTCCCACCACACTACTTTTTCCTAAATTAATCTTGAGCCCCGAAATCGCCCCGAAAATCCTCAAAACCGAATAGAGATTAACTATCTGACTTTCGTCCCCTGAAGAAAAAAATATAGTGTCATCCGCATATTGTAAATGAGTTATACAAACTCTATCCCTCCCCACCTCCAATCCCTCAAAAAGACCTGTTTCTTTAGCTCTATCAACCATCCTGCCCATTACATCTGCCACCAAGATAAAAAGAAAGGGCGAGAGTGGGTCCCCTTGTCGAAGCCCCCTCGAAGCCCTAAAACACTCCCCTGGTTTGCCGTTAACTATGACTGACATATTGCAAGTTGACAAACAACCCCTAATCCAAGATCTCCACCGTTCACCATATCCTTTCTTGTCCATTACAAAATCCAAAAACTGCCAATCCACATGGTCATATGCTTTTTCAAAATCTATCTTAAAAATAAGACCCACCCTCCCTGAACTCCTATATTCCTCCACAACTTCATTTGCCACTAAGGCAACATCTAAAATTTGTCTACCTTTACAAAAGCCCCCTGTGCCCTAGACACAGTGTCCTCTAAAGACACCCTTAGACGTTTTGATAAAACCTTCCCCAAAATCTTATACAATGACGTGACCAAACTGATAGGCCTAAAGTCACCAATTTTGATAGCATCCACTTTCTTAGGAATTAAACAAATAAATGTGGCATTTGAGCTTAAATTAATGACCCCTGACTCATGAAATTCTACAAACACCTTCAACAAATCCCTTTTCACCACCTCCCAGCAATCTTGAAAGACTGTCATAGAAAAACCGTTCGGCCCTGGAGCTTTATCTCTTTCACATTCAAAGACCGCCTCTCGAATTTCTGTTTCATCGAAAGGCCTCTCAAGCCATGTTGCAATTTCTGGTTCAATGATTCCCCATTCTATTCCTTCAATCTCCGGTCTACTCACCTCTTCCTTTGAATAAAGTTGAGAATAAAAATCATAAATGCCCCTGACAATCTGGTTCTCCCTGTCCTCCACAATCCCTGGGTTTACTTCCAATCTCTTGATGAATTTCTTCTTCCTTTTCCCGTCTGCAATCTTGTGAAAAATTTTGAACTAACATCCCCTTCCTTTAACCATTTTATCTTTGCTTTTTGAGCCCAAAAAACTTGCTCCCTAAAGGACAGCTCCTCCAATTTCAATCTACACTCGACTCTTTCTCTTCTCAATGACTCAACTAAACCCCCTTGCACCTCCAATTCATCTAACTCAACAATTCTGCTCATCACCTCTTTTTTTGAAGAATCCAAAATTCCAAACACCTCCCTATTCCAGCACTTCACCTTCTCCTTGACCATCTTCAATTTTCTCATAAATTTAAAACCTTCCCATCCATAACAACTAGCATTGGTCCACCATTCCTCAAAATTCCTCTTAAAACCTGCATGCTCCAGCCACATGTTCTCAAATCTAAAAGGCACCGGTCCCCATTTTAATGGGCAACTTTCAAGCACGATGGGACAATGATCTGAAATTACTCTAGGTAGTGATTCTTGTCTTAAATTGGGAAAAACCCCATCCCACCCCAAAGTATATAAAAATCTATCTAATCTGCAACACACCAGATTCTGTTGAAGATTTGACCAAGTAAATCTAGTATTACACAAAGGAGGATCCACCAGTTCACACTCACGTATGAACAAATCAAAATCTCTCATCCCCCTAGTGACTCTAATCCCATTAAGTTTTTCTGATATCGACCTAACCACATTAAAATCCCCCCCTAAACACCAATTAGGTGAACACAACCCAAATAATCCAGATAACTCCTCCCAAAATTCCTTTCTCCTAGACGATCTGTTAGGACCATAAACCCCTGTCAACCACCACTCCGAATTGTCTAAATTTCTAAACCTCACTGATAGCGAAAACTCCCCCACTATTGTTTCACACTCAGAAACCACTCTATCATCCCACACAATCACAACTCCCCCTGATCTACCATTTGCAGGCAAACACGCCCACCTCCTATTTCTAGTACCCCAAAGACTTTGCATAAACCTCCTCTCACACACCTCTACTTTAGATTCTTGCAAAACAACTATGTCCGGTTGTTGACTCCTAAGAACATCCTTGATCACACTCCTCTTTTTTCGAGAGCCCAACCCCCTTACATTCCAACTAATAATCTTCATATGGAAACATTTCCTCCCCGAACCGCCTCTCGTCTCCTCTCATAATTCACTGAACTTGCTAAATTCCTTAATTCCCTTTCCCCCTTTTTACTGCTCTCGCACTTGGACCTTTTACTCATCCTAGAAGGCCCAAAAGTGTCCTCCATTTTAACCAAAGACAACCCCATAACCTGAAGTAATTGCAAAAAATGAGGAATCTCACTTTCCTCAATTGGACACGTCTCATATTTGCTCAACTCATGCAACCAACTCTCTGTTTCCTCCTTCCCTTTACTAAAAACTTGGCCCCCCTTGTCAGGATGATTTTGGAAAAACCCACACTGATTATCATTTACCTGTCCTTGGGATATATGAGCATGTAAGGACTCAGACACTAAGACAGACTCATTCACAGTGGTCGTCGGGATTTCAGCAGTGACCCCTTGTACAATATTATTAGCTAATGAAACTTCATGAATAGGACCACAAGAATTTGACTGTTGAAACACTAATAACCCATCTTGATCCCTATCCCTTACAAAGGAAGAATTTGGAATAGCTTGTATCCCCCCAGGCAAAGATGAAACTGATAAACCTTGAGCAACGGAAGTACTGACCTGATATAGAGCATCAGAAACCTTACCGATACCCTCACCCCCAATGGTACAATCTTCATTGAAAAAACGATTAAGATCCCAAACATTCTCATCTTGCTCATCCTCACTGATATCCGCTTCCGACTTCGATTCTGAACTCGCTGATGATCCATAATCCTCCAGATTCTGCAAAACCTCATGTATCTCAAAATGACCCTCATCCACCTCATGAATCTGCTTTTCCGAAGCCTGTATAACCTCCATTAAATCCTCGATCCCTTCCTTTGCCAAGCCATTTAAATTCTGAAAATCCCCTTGATCTGTCAACCATATCTGCCAACCCTAATCGGACTTCCTCTGTATTCAGCTCACCATGAATGGAGGACGAACCCTGTACATGACGAATAGCTGGTGCGAAAACATCGCATGTTGAAGATCGACTCATCTCCATCATCGTTGTGCATCGACGAAGACCTGCCTCTCCTTCAAAACCATTAACCCGATCGGACCCTAGCCCCAAAACCTCAATCGGGTCAGAAAGAGAAGCCCTTGGGCCAATATTATTTGGGCTCTTATCGACATGTATAACATCATTTGAACACCCATTAAGAACTGGATCCAGCTCTTTAGAAGTTTGGCTAACAGGTACGTATAGAAGGCCCAGTCCACCATTTTTGCTGGAGACTAACTCTTCATGGGTTGAGCCTACATCTTGCCCAAGCCCATTAGACTTAAAACTAAGCCCATTATGAACTCCAGCCTGACTGCCCCTTTCGACCCTTGCACTGCCTCCATTACGACACCCCCCTCGCACAAATCACCCATCTGTCTTCTCATCTCCCTCCTGCACGTGTCGAGCCTGTCGCCTGAGACTCCTCACCTTCCTCTTCTCTGGCGTTGAAGTCGCCTGAACCGCCTCCCTTGCCGATGAACTTTCCGACTTCCGATAGGCTTTGATAAAGCTTTCAATCGAACAATCACAGAGATCTCCTCAAATTGAACATGAACAATCGCAGGTAAGAAACCATTACCACAGCCTCTAACCTTCAATCTGGCCTCAAACAAATTTTCAAAGTCCCTGGTTCTGCGATCCACTTCTAACAACCCACCACACTTGGACCCAATCCATTCGAAAACCCTCTTATTCCAGAGGTGAAAAGGCAAATCGCACACCGAGATCCAACCACCATTTGAGGCTATAACAGTGTCCTTACTGATCATCTCCTCCGACCATCTTTCCAATCGCACCGCAATGCTTTTGTTAAAGAAACATACTCCTTGCGCACCATAATAATCAGCCTCCTCCGAACTTTTTACAAGAAACAGAGCCTTGTTTAATTGAAAAGGCCTAAGAATATTGAGGTCTTAAATGAACGATTTAATTCCTTCTCAATCTGAGCCCACCCATCAGAAAAATCAGTTCTGGTGCATACCACCACCTTTCTCATCTCCAAACTGAAATTATTGCCATCACGACTAAATGATTTAGACTTAAGCACCTCAGCATATGTAGCTCCTCTGTTTGCCCCTGTTTTCTGGGAGATAAACCTACTTCCGATTGTGTTTCTTTGGAAGTACGAAGAACAGCATGATTACTCCTATAAAGGCCTCCAATGTCTGTAGTCCGTTTCCCCTTTTCATCAGTCGTAGCCCTAGAATCTCCATAGATAACTCGTTCCAGCATCTCAACCATTGCCTCCCATCCTTGACCATCAACCCCTGTTGGAATAATAATGTTATTTCGATTTACCCCAGCCTCCCACTTTGATATCTCAGCAAAGACACCATTCTTGTTACGAACTTTCTGAACTCAAAAAACTGCTGAACTGCTCAAGTATTTGGAGAAAAAAGGTTTGTCACTGCGCTGACCCCAAACCTTTCGCAGAGCTTGTATGGCCCAAGAGACACCTCCCAAATCCATCTTCATAGTGTAACTCTTGAATCGATTCCTTTCCAGGATCACCACTGAACCTCCCTTGGATTCTACATCCGTCTGAATAGTAATAAGCTTATGTTCAATTCGTAACTCCGAAGCACCCCCGCCAAATACTCTCAACCTCGCATTTTCTTCCATATAAAAAGTGTCAGGCCTCTTCTCCTCCTTGATCCCCATCACTACCATCCAATGGCTGCAAGCCTGCAATCTTGGAGACATGCGAGACCAAAATTATCGTCTTCTGATGCAGATACAAGTATCCAACTCCACTTTTCACTTTTTCCATCAAAACATTGCCAGAGGCCTTGGAATGACATACTTTTGATTCCTCTTGAAAAGAAGAACCATCCTCCGAGCAACCATAGCTAGGGTTTTCAAAAAGTCTCCATTGTAACCAGACAATGCTTGAAATGGAGCGATTGAGAAATATGTATTTGACCGAACCAATTAGGATTAGGGATTGATCGGTTGAGGGAGCATGAGATCTGTGAGTCGCGACACCTCAAATCAGATGATAGTCGTTGTCAGATAGAAGCTGAAGAACTGAACACTCACCACGACAAGAGCAGTAGGTGAATGAGAAATGGACTGGTAGATATAGATATAGATATAGAAGCGAGAACCGTATACGATGTGGAGAGAGGGGAGGCGGGGTTGCTTGCTGCTGCTGTGCTGCACTACAACACACTCGTTTTTCTGTGCTGCACTTCCATTCCAACACACTCTTCTGTTTCTAATTTCAATTTTTTTCTCTCAAATCCTTTACTTCTCTTTTGTTGTTTAAAACCCTATAAAATCACATTGCGTATCCAATGATACCTCACGTCAATGCGCTTCGACCTTGAGTGGAATGCGAGACCAAAATTATCGTCTTCTGATGCAGATACAAGTATCCAACTCCACTTTTCACTTTTTCCATCAAAACATTGCCAGAGGCCTTGGAATGACATACTTTTGATTCCTCTTAAAAAGAAGAACCATCCTCCGAGCAACCATAGCTAGGGTTTTCAAAAAGTCTCCATTGTAACCAGACAATGCTTGAAATGGAGCGATTGAGAAATATGTATTTGACCGAACCAATTAGGATTAGGGATTGATCGGTTGAGGGAGCATGAGATCTGTGAGTCGCGACACCTCAAATCAGATGATAGTCGTTGTCAGATAGAAGCTGAAGAACTGAACACTCCAATGATACCTCACGTCAATGCGCTTCGACCTTGAGTGGAATGTCATATTCTTGCTCAAGTGGATAGCACTTTGGTTGTCACATAAGAGAACATACTTCTCTTGTTTTACACCTAATTAATGTAGAAACCTTTTAATCCATAACATCTCCTTGCATTCCTTTGCTAGTGCGATGTACTTGGTCTCTGTGGTAGATAGAGAAACACATTTTTGCAACTTGGATTTCTAAGAAATAGCTTCGCTTGAAAAAGTCATCAAATACCCAAAGATAGACTTCCTAGAATCAATGTCTCCAGCCATGTTTGCATCTGTGGAGCCTTCTAACAAAGATTTTTCATCTCTAAAGCATAAACACATCTTGGAAATGCCTTATGAGAATCTATTTCACTGCAGCCCAATGATCTTTTGGAAAGAAATCTACTCACAACACCAACCGCATAAGATATATCCATCCTGGTGCACACCATCGCATACATCAAACTACCAATGGTTGATGTGTAGGGAACTTTCTTCATTTGCTGGACATTGCTTTGAACTAAGCTTGAAGTGATTAACAAGTGGAGTACTCACTGGCTTGGCCTCGTTAATGTGAAAATTTTCAAGCACCTTTTCTATATACCTCTCTTGTAATAGCCAAAACTTGACATTTTTCCTGTCATGGGTAATACTCATGCTAAGTATTTGCTTCGCAGGACCCAAATCCTTCATACCAAAGGATTTGCTAAGCTCTTTCTTCAACTTCTCAATTTTGCTCGCATCATGCCCTACTATCAACATGTCATCCATATGAAGTAGCAAAATGATGAAGTCGCAATCTGAGAATTTCTTCACAAACACACAATGATCAACCATGATCAACCATGAAGGAATCAAATTTCTTGTACCATTACCGCTGTGCTTGCTTCAATCCATATAAACACGTTTCTAGTTTGCAAACTAAGTTTTCCTTGCCTTTCACTTTGAACCACTCAAGTTGTTCGATGTAGATCTCTTCCTCCAAGTCACCATTTAGGAAAGCTATCTTCACATCAAGTTATTCAACCTAGTTCAAGCTTGTGTCCAAACCAAGGACAACCCATATGGATGACTTCTTCACTAGTGGTAAGAAGATTTCCACAAAATCAATTCCTTTTTTTTTCTGGATAAAATTCTTCACAAGCAATATTGCCTTATACTTAGGCTATGAGTTTCCTTCTTCTGTCTTCAATTTGTAGACCCATTTGTGCTTGAGTGCTCTCTTTCCCTTAGGCAATTTCACCAAGTCATAAGTGATTCTCATGTAAGGATTTCATTTCTTCTTGCATGGCTTTCAACCACTCCCTTATGCTTATGAGTTGTAGCTTCTTGATAGCACTCTGGTTCTTCCTCATTTGTAAGCATCACATACTCATTAGGAGAATACCTTCTTGAAGACTGACACTTTCTAGTAGATCTTTTCAATTGTGATTCTGTTGGTGGGTCAAGAGGTGCTTATTCCTTTCGCTCTTCTAAAGCCATAGCACCATCAGCTACTGTATCACCAACATCTTCTTGAACATCTCCACCATCATCATTATGCACTGTGGGTGGAGAGACTGGATCCAAGTTTATTGGATACTCATTTGTGGAAATGGATTCTCAACTTTGTCAAGGACTTCAATGATTTGATTTTCAAAAAGGATTACATCTTTGGTCTGGACTATCTTTTTATCAACTGGATCCCACAACCTGTCCCGAACTCCTCATGTCCATATCCAAGGAAGATACACTTCTTTGTCTTTCCATCAACCTTTGATCTCTCGTCTTTAGGAATATGCACAAATGCTCTACACCCAAACACCTTCAAGTGCACATAAGAAACATCCTTCCCCGTGTCTGGTATATCACCATCAAGTGGAGCTAAAGGTGAGAGGTTGATTAGATCAACCGTAGTCCCCATTGCCTCACCCCAAAAGGATTTAGGCAACTTTGCGTGAGAGACCATAACCATTAGAAAGTTGCTTACTTATGGCAGCAGGCCTGGTTGAAGTTTTGTATCTAGGCCCCATAGGGATTTCTCATGCCTTAGAAAGGTGGTTTAGGGCTTCAGCCATGTAGGAAAGAGAAAAATTCAGACTGATTACCTTGTCCCCCTTGGTGTATTTTGCACTTTTTCTTAGCCTTTGTTTCTGTTGCTGATCAGAAAAATTATAATGAAACAATGAACTGTGAAATATGAATAGTTAGCATGCTGTCTGGTGTTATACTGCATAATTACACACATTTATGTACTGTCATTAAACAACTGATGTAATTAAACTAGCCGTTTAAGATAATGCTTGATGATGTGAGTTTGGGGTTAATTGCCAAGACCTTCAAATTATTATGACTATCTTCTTCAGACTTTCGGTGATTGTATCTGTTTAAAAGTTCTTATTTATTGGGTTTTTTTTTTTAGGGAATAATGAAAGATATGGCTTTTGAATTTCAGTCAGAGCCTGAAAGCAAAGAATGTTTATGAAGCTCTATAGTTCAATGGTTTCATGATATGTTTATTATATGTGGAGAATTTTTGTTTTGATCACTTTGTTTGTTCATATTTGTGCCCCTCAATACAATTTCATTACATTTTTCCATCCAGCAGAAGTAACAAGCATCTCTTAATTTTGTCCTTTCATTTTACATTTCATTAGTCCTTATGATCAATAACTCTCTGCTGGTTTTTGAAGTGAACTGGGAAGTTTTTACTTAATGGGCAGATCCTCACTTCACTGAACTTCTTTTTTAGCTGAATTGATTTGAACAAATGCTTGTTGATCACGAAGCACTTAGTATTTCTGATGCTTATAACTTGATTCAGGTATTGGGAGTGTTGTGTGAAGCTCAGTACTTTCAAAACGTTATGCGTGCTGGTTACCGGTTACGATCAACTCTGGTAATTTTTTATTTTTAAGTTTTGCTAACATTCTGTTAAATAATTCTTGTATCATTTCCTCTTTCCAAATTGAAGCTGTTATAAGATTTGAGCTGGTGTGGTTCTTGAGCTGGCAATCATTTTATTTGTTGGTAATTAGAAGCATTGAATTGCCTACTTACCCAGAAAATCCTCAGTTTAGTCTTCTAACATGTACATATTTTTATTTTCGGGAGGTGGGATTGGGCCTGGGGTTGGTGAAAGGTTAAGGCAGAAAGTGATTGGGTGAGTTCAGATTTCAACTAAATAGTTCAACTTCAAGTCAGTAAAGTAGGTTCATTGACTTTTGTTTAGGTGTATTAACGAGTTTTGTAATATTTTCTGTTAGGTTTAGCTATACTGCTAACCATTTTTTTTTTCCCCGCTGAGCTACATGAATGCATCAGCATTGCTCATATTGTTGACACTTTAATTGAAACTCCTTTCATTTTTAGGTTGCTGCTGTATTCCGCAAGTCTTTAAGGTTAACCCACGAGAGTCGCAAGAAGTTTGCATCTGGAAAAATAACTAACTTGATGACAACTGATGCTGAATCACTGCAGGTATATTTTAGCTCTTTGACTATGTATATCCATATTGAATTTGCTTTATAATGATGCAATTAATCTGCATATCTAATGTGCTTCATAATGAAGCAATTATCTTTTTGCTGGATGATGAGTATACTGTTCAAAAGTTAACATTACGTATATTTATATTCTATAAAATTTACTCAGACGCCAAGATGTTTGTTTAGATCTAAACACACTATTGACGTAGATATATGCACTTGTGGGTGATTCTGTGTAAATAAGCATCTGTTGTGTAACTAAAAGACTCGCAAATTATCTTGTGGGTGCCTTGAGTAGGACCTTTATTTTAAATTTTATGTTGTGCATATATTTTAGTTTCTGATTTCTTATTTTGTTTGAAAATAATATGAAATAAACATTAATATCATGGTAGAAATTTATTATTTTACAATAATAATTAATTCAGTTTTGAAATTACAGAAGTTTATGAAATCTGACATTATATTTTCATAGTTTAGAGGAAAGATGTGTAGTAATAACAAAAAAATGCCTCTCTTATTGGTGTATAAATGGAAATGGAAATCAATCAAATTCAAATAGGAAGAATAGGTGCATGCGGTTCACACAATAACTGTAACATTATCTCGCTTGTTCTCTTTTATTTGAATTTGATGATGTCTTTCTTTTGCCTTGTATTTGTAGCTACTTTTCCCACTAGAATAATCATATAAAATATTATTTGATTTATGACTTACTAAAAAGCATGGTTACGAACATGACTTATATGGTGTTCAAGCAGAAAGTTGTCTTGGGCGCTTTACTCTTGGCACCCGTAATCCTTCAATTTCTCCAGCAGAAAGCTATCTTAAAGCGGATCCCGACCTTATACCCATTTTGGCCAATTGTTTTTAGACCGTTAAAATCATTTTCCAAATGTTTTTAGCCGTGTAGAATCCAATCACTTATATGATGTTCAAGCTCACTTTTCAATTAAAATTTTGTGCTTTCGGTAATTGAGCGAAGACAAAGTGGAAATGAGGACAATCCTTCAGAAAAATCCTATTTGCTTTTCATTTTTGACTTGGTTGTACAAAACAGTGTTTTGAAAAGCGCGCTTAGGCGCGCGCCTAAGCCCAAGGCGAGATGAAGTGCAGCCTTGCGCCTCAAGCATGGCGAGGCGAGGCGACATGGGCAAGGCGCAGATGAGGCGACGAATCGCGCGCTTTATTATAAAGCTCGAGGCGTGCGCTTCATGCGCTTCAAATGTATTTCACTCCAACGGCCCCCATTTGTTTACTGTGTGGATACCCACATGGGATGACATCTCATTTACATTATAAAATGATACAAACGTGGGTCAACAACAGAGCAAAAACATTTAAAAAAGCCCTAGTGGAGAGGAAGAAGAAAAAGCGACGTGAAGAAGAGTATAAGACACGCCAAATACACAGGTTCTCTTCTCTTCTTCTCTCTTCTCTGGTTCTCTTCTCTTCTGGTTCGACTATTCTTCTCTGCTCTCTCTTCTCTGGTTCTCCTCTCTGCCTCTGTTATACCCTGTTTCTTTCTCTTCTCTCTCTTTCTTTCTTCTGGTTCGATTCTTCTCCTCTTCTCTCTTCTCTGCCTCTGTTATATCCCTTTTTTTTTTTTTCTTTCTTTCTTCTGGTTCGGTTCTTCTCCTCTTCTCCTCTGGTTTGATTCTTCTCCTCTTCTTCTCTTCTCTGCCTCTGTTATACCTTGTTTTTTTTTTTTTTTTTTTTTTCTTTCTTCTCGTTCAGTTCTTCTCTCTTCTCCTCTTTTCTCTTCTTCTCTTCTCTGCCTCTGTTATACCCTGTTTTTTTTTTTTTTTTTTCTTTCTTTCTTCTGGTTCGATTCTTCTCCTCTTCTCCTCTGGTTTGATTCTTCTCCTCTTCTTCTCTTCTCTGCCTTTGTTATACCCTTTTTTTTTTTTTCTTTCTTTCTTCTGGTTCGATTCTTCTCCTCTTCTCTCTCTCTGGTTTGATTCTTCTCCTCTTCTTCTCTCTTCTTCTCTGCCTCTGTTATACCTGTTTTTTTTTTTTTTTTTCTTTTCTTCTGGTTTGATTCTTCTTTGACTGTTCTGGTTCGATTCTTCTCCTCTTCTTCTGCTTTGACTGTTCTGCTTCTCTTCTTCTCTCTTCTCTTCTCTGGTTCTTTTCTCTACCTCTGTTCTACTCTTTTTTTTTTTTTGCTTTACTGTGTTGGTCTTCTTCCCTTCTCGTCTTCTTCTCCTCTTCTCTTCTCTGCTCTGCTCTAATTTGTTCTTCTTCTCTTGCTCTGTTTTTTTTTTCCTCCTCTGTTCTACTCTGTTTCTTTTCCCTGTCAAAATAATAATAATAAAATGAACATTGAATTAGTGCTTATAGTCTCAGTAGGTACATACATAATAAATGACAACACCCGAGGGTGGGAAAAAAAGATCCGGCATGGAAGTATGCAACAATGGTAAATCCTGAAAATCTAAGCAAGTTCAAGTGTAATTTTTGTGGAAAAGAGATGAATGGGGGTGTTTTCTGAGTTAAGCAACATCTTGTTGGAGGGTATAGGAATGTAATTAAATGTCCTAGATACCCAACTGAGGTTAGTAATGAGGTGGCTGATTATATGGCAAAAAAAAAGCAACTGAAGGATCAATTGAACTTGATGCCTGACTTTGATGAAATGGTCAACGAAGAAGATTTTGAGGATGAGGATGATGTTGTAGAAATCTCTCCACTTGGTAAACAGCCTGTTCCTATTCAAGGTTCTACTCGAAAAACTACCTCTGCTTCTATTCAATTGAAACCTAAAAAGCCTAGGAAGATAGGGCCCATGGATTGTTTCTTCACACCTGAGCCAGAGTTAGTGGTGCAAAAAAAAAAAAGGCAAGGGAAAGCAAATTAAAATTGACGAAAATGATCCTTATAGAAAAGAGTTAATGGAGAGGGCCTATGTCAGAATTGCAAGATGGATATATGATACTGGAATTCTGTTTAATGTAGTCAATAATGAAAGTTTTGCACCAATGATTGAAGCCATAGGACAATTTGGTCCAGGTTTGAAACCACCAAGTTACCACATGATACGGATTTCTTATCTCAAGAAAGAAGTGAATCATGTCCATAAGTTGATGAAGGAGCACAAAGAGGATTGGGCAGAGTATGGATGTTCTATAATGTGTGATGGGTGGACGGATAGGAAGCATAGAACTTTGATTAATTTCTTGGTGAATTGTCTTAGAGGAACCATGTTTCTTGAGTCTATTGATGCATCCAGTTACTCAAAGGATGCAAACAAGATTTTTAGCTTGCTTGACAAGTTTGTTGACAAAATTGGAGAAGCTAATGTGGTCCAAATTGTCACCGACAGTGCTGCAGCAAATGTATTGGCAGGTAAAATCCTCTAGCTCTATTGCAAATAGTGTGCTTTTGTTTTGGTTCTATTTGTTTAAACTAGTATGTTATAAACTTGCAACTTGTAATCTTATAGGGAAGTTTTTGGAGGCAAAGAGACCCCACTTGTATTGGACACCTTGTGCAGCCCATTGCATGGATTTAATGTTGGAAGACATTTTCAAATTACCTAATTTTAAGAAGACATTTGAAAGGGCAATTGGGGTACACGGTTATATTTATAATCGTCCATCTTTGTTGAATATGATGAGGAGTTTCACTCAATTGAAGAGTTAGTGAAGCTTGCTAAAACCTGATTTGCAACAACTTTCTTAACTTTGCAAAGACTTTATCAACAAAGGAACAACTTGAGGAAGATGTTTACTTCGGAGGAGTGGACCAAAAGCAAATGGGCGAAGGAGCCGCAGGGTAAGAAGACAGCTCAAATAATGCTAATGCCTTCATTTTGGAATCATGTTCACCTTGCCCTTCAGTTTTCATGTCCTCTTGTTCATGTACTAAGAATGGTTGATGGTGAAGAAAAGCCTCCAATGGGATATATTTACGAGGCTATGGATAGGGCTAAAGAAGCTATTGCAAATGCATTCGATGGAAAGGAAGAGAAGTATAAAGAGATCTTTGAAATCATTGATCAAAGGTGGGACATTCAATTGCATCGCCCTTTGCATGCTGCTGGGTTTTATTTAAAACCTGGTTTGTTTTACAAAGATCCAAATGCTGCAAAGGACAAAGAAATCATGATAGGCCTATATCAATGTATATCAAGGTTGATCCCAACACTAGAGGTCCAAGATAAAGTTTGTGCAGAATTAGCTAAGTATGAGAAGGCTGAAGGACTTTTTCAGATTCCTATGGCAATTAGACAAAGAAGTACAAGGGTACCAGGTAATCATTTACAATGTTCTATTCTAGTAGTCAATACCTTTTACTTCAAAATGTTTGCTAAGTGCTAACTAATTATCATGATCAGCTGATTGGTGGAGTTCTTTTGGTCATGAAACTCCTGATTTGCAAAAATTTGCCATCAAAGTACTTAGTCTTACTTGTAGTTCATCTGGCTGTGAGAGAAATTGGAGTGTGTTTGAACATGTGAGTACCCGTTGTCAAATCTAGTAGTGAATTCCAAAAACAAATTCAGTTATATACAAATTTAAATGCTTTTTTATTTATTGTTGCAGCTTCATAGCAAAAAAAGAAATAGGCTTGCTCAAAAACGTCTCAATGATTTGGTGTTTGTGAAGTATAATAGAGCATTGAAGCGTTGATACATGAAACGTGCCAATATTGATCCCATCTCTTTGAAAGATATTGATGAGAGCAATGAATGGTTGATTGGGAGGATGGAGAATGAGCTTGTGTTTGATGATGATTCTTTGGGGTGGGATGATGTTGCTGTAGCTGCTGGTGTTGAGGAGAGTAACCAAAGAACTAGATCAAGCACAACTAGGACAACACACCAACAACTTGTAGATGAAGAAGATGAATGGGAAGATGAAGATGAGGCTGAAGAGGAGGATGTGGATGGATACAAATCCAATGATGATGATGATGGAGGAGATGAAGTTCTTCATGTTGATGATGATGTCTATTAAGTTTTGAGTACAATTATGCAACTATAGGACTTATATATTTTAATTTCCTTTTTGAACCACAAGTTAGAAGCTTAGTTGCATTGAATTATGTGGATGATGATTTTAGTAGTACATAAGGTTTTTGGTGGATGTGAATGTCATACTTTATACCTTCTGTTGGATATTATACTTTTTAATATACTACATATATTTGTTATGTTAAAAATTTTGCCTATTTTATAATTTTGCATTGCTTTTATTATGTGCGCCTCGCTTTGGTGAGGTGCGCGCCTTGCCTCGCGCCTCGCGCTTAGGCTACAGGACACCTTATTGCCTCGGTGCGCCTGGAGCCTTTTAAAACACTGGTACAAAACATGTCTAGCTGTACAAATTTTATGCCTGGCAGTACTAATTTGTACGGGCTGCACATAAAATTGATGGCCGGACATATTTTGTTTGGCCGAGCAATTTTGTCGAGAGGGCTGTAAATAAACTGAGCTGTTTGCGAGCTAGCTCGGCTCAACTTGGCTCATTAAGGGCTTGACTTAGCTCGGCTACTAAATGAGCCAAGCTCAAGCTCGAGCTCGAATATTAAGCTCGTTCAATAAATGAGCTGAGTTTAAGCTCAAATAAGCTCGGCTCGTTTATCTTTATTTAAATTATATAATAAATATATTATTTATATATTAAATAATATATAAATATATAAATAATAGCATAAATGCATTATTTATGTATTAAATAATATAAATAATAATTTTATTTAAATATCTTTATTTAAATAATATAAATAATAAAAAAAATTACAAGCTGAGTTCGAGCTCAATAGATGAGCTTGATATACAAATGAGCCGAGCTCAAGCTTAGCAAAGCTCAACTCGGCTCGTTTGCAGCCCTAGAAATAGAGTAGTTTCTAGAAGATGGTCCCCTATGCATGTGGAGGTGCAAGAATTGCGGACCAAGCAACCTCTGGGGCTATAAATACACCTCTTTCAAGAGGAAAATAGGTTGAAAGGTTTTGGAAGGTTTACCAGAGCATAGAGACTAAGGTTTTAAAAAACGGCCGCAACCGTTACGTAACGTCATTATATAACGGTTGTGGTGGTTACCGCCACCCATTACAGCCGCTATAGCGGTGTGACGGAAATTCACGTGTAACGGCCGTTTCGGTGTTACGTAATGGCCGTAGTAGTATCGTAACGGCCGTAACAGTTCGTTACACACTGTTACATCCTTTATAATATTCTAAATAACTTCCTTCCCCCTCCCAAAAAAAAAAATAAATAAAAGCTTACAAAAAAAGAACAAATACCCAAGTGATCAAAGTCCCCAAAAAAATCTTATATGAATTTATTTTCTTTATAATTTTTTTTAATTTTTATTTCATTAAATTAGCATGTAAAATAAAAATATATAAACAGTTGTATTTATTTTTATAACATTTTATTTAATATTTAATTATAAATATTTTTTTATTTTGTTATTATAATGTGTTGTCTAAAAAATGTCTTTAAAAAATTCAAAAATATTTTTATTTATGACACAATTTTATTTTTATAATCATTTCATTTAATACTTAATTGTAAATAATTTTATTTAATTACCTGTAAAGTGTTATCTAAAAAAATGCCTCAAAAATAATTTTTGTTTATGGTACAATTTTTATTTTTATAATCATTTCATTTAATAATTGTGAATATTTTTTTATTCAATTGGTTCAGGTATTGGTGAAAAATAATTTGTAGGCATTTAAAATCAATTATTTTTAAAGTTATTAACTATTGAAATAAAATGTAAAAAGCTTTTTATAGTGAATTGAAAATATGAAATATATTGGATTATACTTAAAAATTAACAAAAATTGATCAAAATCTATTTTAAACCCTAATAAATGTGATTCTAGAAGGAAAAAAAAAATATGCATATCGGTAAGTTTTTTCAAATTGTGTGGGAAAAAAAAAATATGGTTCTGGTTATCGCAACCGTGACACTACGGCTTTTATACCCCATAACACAACCGCAACCGTTACAGCGACCGCAACTGATTTTCGAAACCTTGGGTTGCGACTTTGAATCTAGTGATGCAGTCATTTTTGGCATATCTTGTGATTAGTGGATTTTCTATATATTTGTCAGATTTGGACTCTCATTCTGTTTCACATTGCACTCGTGAAACCAGATTGGGGGTTTGAATTGTCAGGTGTGCTCGGATACACTTCGGGAGATCGCACAATGACACCAGCTTGCCAACATAGAAAATTTCAAAAAATATAGGATACGACATGTGAGAAACACATGCAAAATATACAATTTTATACTGACACTATACGACACGACACGAGTTGGACACTTCCCAACACTTACACACACAAGAAACACATTACAAATTTGAATAAAATAACTTGAGATCCAATGCTTAAACAAATATATATAATTTATACTTATTCTCATCCTTCAGATTTCAAAATTGTTTTTTTTTGCTTAAATATTCATATATATGATATATAATAATTATTTCTCTTTATATGACACAATACTGTTATATTCATAGAAGTGTTCGTGCTTCTTAGATGATATATATTTTAGAAATGCATCATTTAGGAATTACTAATATTATTCATTAGGTCCTTTCTCTTAGGAGCTGTTGTTTGGTACAATGGTAAATTCTTTGGCTGCAAAGAATGAAAATGCAAGTCTAGAAATAATGACAAGCGGTAGGTTCAGAGCGATCCACCATTCCACAAATCCTTGGTAAATATGGACCAATATTAAGGAACAGCTCTTTTATATTTATCAAAAAATTTATTAAGGAATAGCTCTTTTATATTTATCAAAAAAAATAAAATATAGGAATAGCTTTTTATGATTTTTTCTTTTATTATCTATCCTTTTGTTTTTGGAGGGCAGTTTTTTTGTTTTGTACACAATATGGAAGTTTTATTTGTACAATTGGAAGTTCTAAATGGAAATGAGGGGGTGTGGCTTTTGTTCAGTGTTTGAGAACTTTTAGGGTTCACATGAGGACTTATTGTTGGCTACTGCACTAAATAAAAAGTAAGGTCACTCTTGAAGATATGAACAGGTAGCACACCACCTTTTTCTCAATTCACACCATTTTGTCAATTCAAATATTAACTGCTGTACACAAATCAATTGTTTGGACATCAACTAATAAACAAAAGCTAATTGTTTGAACATCAAGTACCGAACTGAGATTTTGTTTGATAATTGATATCCAAACTATTAATTTTTGTTTGATAGTTGATATTTGAATGACAAAATTTGTGAATTGAGAAATTTGTTGTGTGCAAATAGAAGCTCCCATGATGGATGTAAGGAAACTTAAGCTAGGGTCGTCGGTCTTTATAGGCTTAGAGGAAACATGGGTTTTGGGTGGGGTGGGAGGATCTGCTGATTAAGAATTACAGCAGGCAATAAGTTGCACAGCTGATGAAGCTTTTCAAACTTGGAGGGAAACTATAGCACTACGACCTCTTCATCTGTGAAATATTATCTGGAGTTGCATTCAATCTCTTTTCTTTCTCTCTCATTCGCTCTCTCTCAAATGTTATTTATTATTATTGTTATTATTATTTGACATACATGTCTCAATTGGGACTTGAAACACTGGACCACCCCTTAAGTTAAAGGCAGTGCATTCAAGCTAACAGTTTGGTTTCGGAGTTAGACTGAATCCTTTGATTTGTGGTTACAGACATGCGCTCCCCAACACATGTCAGAGTTATACTGAACCCTATTGTCTTTGTCGGAGTTCTGTTAAATTTACATTCTGTAACTAGTATGGAGATATATTAAGTAGCTTAAGATTAATCTGTATTCGCTTTGGTAACACTAGGATTGCTCTATTCTCACTTTGAAAACAATTAATGTGGAGTCAATAATGTGAATATTCACCAAGCAAATGTCACCTGTAATATTAGAGTGGTCTACCTTCATTTGATGCATATCTATAATATTTCAATCTGTCTACATATGTACCCAAGTTGCTTGATCATCTTTATGGCTGAGTCTTTATTTTTTTCTACCTGCAGCAAATATGCCAATCACTTCACACTTTGTGGTCAGCTCCCTTTCGTATTATCATCGCAATGTTTCTGCTTTACCAGCAGTTGGGCGTCGCTTCTCTTCTAGGAGCACTAATGCTAGTTCTTTTGTTTCCTGTACAGGTGCATGGCTCTCTCTCTTTCTCTGTCTGTCTGTCTTCTTTTGTTTTTATGGTATATTTTGGAAAAATACAGTGCAATATTAAATGTAATGATATTTATTTATTTATTAATATATTTATTTGTTTGGCCCCTCTTAGCATCACTGTAAATGTGAATCCCATTGTTCTAGGTTCACCTTGTTTATTGATCTTTTATCTCGTTTGGCAACAGACAAGGTATTTGTTTAAGCAAGCAATTTAAGCTGGAAATTAAAGATTTTTGGAGATGTTCTGGACTTGGTTCTTATCAAAATTACAAAAACTAGGGCAAAACATTGGAGTTTAACTTATACAAAGATTACAAGTACTAATAAAGGAGCAGTAAATCGTGATCTTCAGGGCATGTTTTTGCCCTTTTTTAATTCCTGACTTATTTGTGAGGTTAAATTTACAATGTATAGTTCAATAAATGAATTGCATTCTTTTTGGACCATGTTATGGCTAGCATTAGTGCCTTTTCAAACAAAATGTTTATATATCAATTAGAAGACTCACTGTAGTAATAAGTAACTCCAGGTACTAGTCATGATAACACTAGACAGAAATGTATGGTTAGAATGATTTTTTTCATTGGAAAAGATTTGTGGAGATTATATACAAAAGATGGGGGATAAAACACATTGGAGGTGTGATATTTGAATGCATCACAAATAGTCCGAAATATTAATTTAAGTTGACCTATTACTATGGAAATCCATGAGCTTTGAAACTCATAGTAGAAATAATCCTAAATCTTACTTGAAATTGACCTAGGACTATGGAAATTCATAGAAGAAAATATCCTAAGTCCTTGCCTAGAAGGTGATTCTTTCTTTGGTATTACGAAGCATATAGCATTTTCTTATCCAAAAAGGCATTATATTTATAAATGAAGAATCTAATTTGGCTTGTTGGTGATTATGTTTATTTTAGGGAAAATTGGTGGAAATTCCCACACTCGGTCTTAGTTTAAGTTAAATCTTGTCATAAATTTAAGGGTAATTCTATTTATACACCACTAAACCTCTCAGTTCACACCATATTCTCATATTTTCTCAGTTCACACCACACCTAAATTGAAAAGTCTAATTTTATCTCACTATACACCCTTATTTTTTAAATAATACCAAACAACCCTCTTCTTGAACAAACCCAAACCCTAACCCGAATTACTACCACCACCAACTGTAGTTGCCGCCACCACTGCAATGACAGCTCTTCACCTCCGATCGTCGCCCCTCCACAACCTCCTCCTCCTCTTGCCGCCTCCATCAACCACCGGATCACTGCTCTTTATCGTCGTGCTCTTCCTTCAACCTGTTGCTCATTGTCGTCATCCTCCCTCACCACTGCCTACAACCACTATCACCAACCACGATCGCAGATAACAAGCTTGCTTCCCTCTCGCCATCGCCAAATGCTCCATTCCCCATCCTCGCCATCTCGACCAACCCTGCCATATCGATTCATTACCCTACCCCTCCATCACGACCAACCTGCCATAGCAATTCATTTCCCCACCCCCTCCATTGCAACCCAACCCTCCTCTACTGCATAGAGAGAGAGAGAGAGAGAGAGAGAGAGAGTCGGAGAAGAAGGCAGTGATCGCCGACGGTAGCTACAGTTAGGGGTGGGGTTGTGTTGATTGAGCTGATTAATTTGTGTAAAGGTTAAAAATGTATTTGACTAAAAGGATAAAATTGTAATAAAAAAAATTTAAAAGATTGTGTGTATTGAGAGGATTGAAGGTGTGTAAATAGAATTTTCCTAAATTGATTGACTTAGGCAGTTTCATGGTTATTGAATGTTTTGATCTGGAGTCCTGCTTTAAATTTTACATTTCTTTAGTTATTCTATAATTATTTTGTTATTGACTTTTGGGTAGCCAGTTAATGGTTGATTACCGTTATTTTAAATGATCCGTATATGAGGTTGTATTACATTCATTATGTGCACCATTGTTGCATTGATGTGGCACATTATTTGAATTTTGTATTTCGATCTTTAAAATTTCATACCTTTCATTGTACACGTCCATTTTTGATAAAATTTATATTTTTGGAACCTATTTGTTGAGATCTATCAAACATCACTATTGAATTTGAAATTATGTATATATAAAAAATAAAGAGTAAAATTTACACTTTTTTAGTCAAAAACTGTGAAATTTCACTCTTGAATACTATTTCATAACTATGAAATTTCACAATTTTTTGCGTTGAAATTTTGAAAATTTCAACAATTTCATAGTTTTGTGTTCAAAGCTGGAAAATTTCACAAATTCTGTTTCTAAAATTGTGAAATCTTACACTTTTCGAAGTTGTTTTTAAAGTTGCAAAATTTCACAATTTTTGTGTTCAAAATTATTGTGTTCAAAATTGGAAAATTCATAAGTTAAGCTTCTAGAACTTTGAAATTTCGCAATTTTTGGTAACATTTTATAAATAAATAAAAAATGGTAAAATTTTACATATTTTGGGAAATTTCACAATTTATGTGTTATTTGAGAATTTTCACGATCTTAGTTTCTAAACACTATGGGTATGTTTGGTTTGGATTTGTAGAGTGATTTTGAGAATTTTTTTTTAAAAAACTTGTTTGGTTGGTAATTTTTTCAAAACAATTTCCAAAATCACTTTCTCTCTCTTACACATCAATCAATCACTTTTTCTTTCTCTTCTCTCATTCTCAATCACTTTTTCTCTCACACACATCTACTCAATTACAACAAAATATCAAATCATTCCAAACTCCCAAACTCTAAAATTACTTTCAAAATACACAACCAAACAAACCAAAAAAATTTCTAAACTCTCTCTCCAAAATAATTTTCAAAAACTACTCTCTCAAAACCAAACTAAACATATCCTATGAAATTTCATATTTTTGCTTTCTAAAACTATAAGATTTCAAATTTTTTAAGTTGAGAAGTTTTTGAAAACTAAATAATTTCATACTTCCTTTTGTCCTTTTGCATAGTTTCATAGTGAAATTTCTTATTTTTCAAAATTGTGAAATTTATGAATTGAAGCATTAAAATTTTCATTTCAAAACAGCTCATTTATTTCAAAACTTTCAGGAAATGTGAAATTTCTTTAGTTTCAGTTGACAACAAATAAAAATGTTAATTAGGATTTATTATTCCTGTTTGTAGCAATATGTTAATGATGGAGTGGACACAATATTAATGGAAAACTAACTTAATCATGTTGTAATTCCATTAATTAACATTAAAGAGACTCTGATAAATTAATGTTTAGAGTCAGGCAACACAATTTTCAAACCGCTACACATCAGCTGCCACATGAGATACACATCCACACCTAAGGGAAATCAATAACAAACAACTCAACCAACCCGTCATGCATGTTACATGGATTTGGATACAAGTGTTGGGTGTGGATGCGTATTTAGAGGCCAAACTCATCAAACCTCAAATTTAAGGATATGTGGATTTGGCCAAAAAAAGTCCTATTTTAATATGTTTAATTAGTATATGTCTGATGAAATAAAATAGATTTTATTAATTTTGTAGGAATTATGCAATAATATACATATAATGATTGTGTTAAATACAAATATATAAGAAGCGTAACGCCCTCAAAATTCATAAGATCTGACTCACCGAATATAACCCACATTTCTCATTCATTCTTATTATTCAACTGAATTAATCACGTGGAAGCTAATGACAATTTCTAGGATAGATTGATGTAAGATAATTCTCTTTTACTGTATCTCATTCCAATTGATCATAGAGATTACACAAGTGGATCGCATGCATTGATACATTCACAACCCTAGAGCTTGAATCTATAGCATGTGATATGATAATTACGAAAGCGAATAAATTCAAATATATGCCCTAACAACTTACAAGTCTTTGAAGGGCCTTGCCCTATTACAGCAAAAGTGGGTCTCAAATCTTAATACACATATAAGCCCTTGGCTATACAAAAAGAAGAAAACAAAACGAGTTTTGAGCTCCAAAATCCTCCCTAGCCATCATCTCGGTGAAGGCACACTGTCAACACCTGAAAATGGTTTCCACATAGGGATGAGCATAAAGTCCAGTAGAGATAATCTTAATGAAGTGCATGAGTCTTAACAATATGATGTATGAGATGCAATGATGTGCCATGCTCAATATACAAGTTTTTTTTTTCCAAAATTCATGTCATGCACTTTTCAAAAATCATAAGCCAATCAAAAGCTTTCACTCCAATAAAAGACGGGGCGGTAAATGCGACTCTGACAATCCCTAAGTACATATTTGCTAGTAGTCTCTTAGAGCACTACTGAAATCCATTTCACTATGGACCTCAAGCCAACTTAATTCTCAACAAACTACACTCCTTAATTGGATTTACCTAGGTATTTACCCCATTTCTCAACACATTTCAATTGTTCTTAATAAACCAAATACAATACATTTCTCAAAATGCGATATGAAAGTTAGATTATGAATGCATGAGATATTCAATGATATGCTTGCTTTGCAATTGTTTCAATTTCCCTAATTTGCATGTAATTTCTACAACAAGTCAATGCAATTCTCCACCAATTGCCAAAACAATTTTCTCTATCTCAATATTCCAAAATAGGCAATAGATAGAGTGTAATTCAACATTTCAAATTCTTTGATACAATAATTGAATTTCCAAGAATCTTAACGATTCCAAAACAAAATTGATATTCGTAATTTTTCCAAAAATTCATTGAATTTCTCAATACTCAATTACATTCTCCAATTTCATAAATTCTAGGGTTTGAGGAAAATTTGGGGATTTCTAGATTTAAGAACAAATTTCTCAATTTCACAAGCCATGGAGCATTATAAGTAAAACAATTTGAAAGATTGGTGATCATATGAGAATTTCCCAATTTATGCATTATACTCAATATAAACAAAACCCTAATTTCTCAAACGTAATTAACTATTAAAATAACACATAATAAAGCTAAAATACATACACTACGTTAAGAAAATCCCTACCTCAAAGATTGAGAGAGAAAGAAAGCAAAAGCCCAAATTTGACTTTGTCGGATTTTCAATTTATTCGGTCAAAACATAGCCCTCGACATGCTCGTCGTTTTGATCTCAAGAACTAGTATCTTAATCTTGATAGATTTGTTTGTATGATGAATTTAGTAGGGTTCAATGAGAGTTTTTAGAGAGAAGATGGAGAAAAGGAGACTTTAGAGAGAGAGAGAGAGAGAGAGAGGGTTGATAGAATGAGAGGAAAGAGGGACAGAAAGGCCAATAGAAGGCTAATGGGCACAAAATTTGATGCGGTGGACCCCTTCCGCATGTGCGATGCCCTTCGGCCACACGTGCGGTTTGAAGCAGTGGAGAAAACTCTTACTGAACCAATGCGCCACACGTGTGGGCCTATTGACTGCACCTGCGGGACCCTTGCTGCACGTGAGGCCCTTTCCACCGCACGTGTGGAAAACTGCCTAGAATCCAAAATGCATACTGCATAAGGCCGCACATGCAGAGACACCCGGTGGCCAAAAATCTACCAAAGGCAATTCCACACTCTCCCGGTTCCGTCCGTACACTCGAAACTCAAACAAGAAGGTTAGGCAAGGTACGAACCGCAATCACTATGACATTACACGATGCACAAAACTCCGAAAACAAAACAATAAGTCCGAATAGTTGCATTCAAGTCGGGTCAACGACCTGGGACATCACAAGAAGTATCCGAAGTAACAAGCATATAGGCCAAACGCTTGTCTAAGTGTTGGGTGTTTGACACGGGTATTTGATTTATTTTGGAGCCCATGTAACATAGCCCGTCATAGTCACCTGTAACTTATTTAGGTCATCATGACTCGTGAACATCCTCCCCTCACACCATGGCACCAACCACTACAACCAATTCAAACCAAATAAAATTCAAATCCCCTTCTTCTCCTATTTAGTCTCACAACATAATCACCACCCAACCACTCAAACACAACTAAATTGCTATTTTGTATTAAGCAACTAATCACACTTCTTGGTCATCAAAAAACACATGATGTGTTAACTTTCTTTTTTTTTTTCGAATTATTATTATCATGAAAGCATTCTCATATCTTTCATGCATATAGGTGATCTATATATCTGTATATATCTATCTATATATAGGTGATCTATATATCTGTATATATCTATCTATCTATATATAGAGAAAAAGGAGGTTTGGGTTGATTTCTTCACCTTACCTCAAAAAATGACAAAAAACCCAATAGTATCGCCACATTATCACTGAAAAGGGGCTAGGTGGCTACCTCACTTCACAAACTTGAACTTTTGCTTAAATCGAAACTGTATGAGGTGATTGTTTGCTGGTAGATAAGAGACTAGAGTTTTAGCTGGGAGTCTTTTTAGAGGCCCTTGAGTGGAGCGCATTATATTTTGGGCATTTTGGTCATTTATTGGGGAATGGTTTTTCACGGGTATGACAAAATGAATGAGGTTTTGATGTTGTTGACTAGTCCCATAGTAGGAGCTTCGGCCAGAAGCCCTTTATTTTTTCTGAGTGTTATTTATTAATTTATTTTTAATAAGCAAATAGAATTGTATTAGAGAAAGTACAGGGTGTGCCACCCTTAATCTCTTATACATAAGAGAGGAAAGACCAATAAAATTCCCCTAACAATATAGGAACCCCACACATGCAAAATACATTGTCAGGCTCATTCAGTGAGGTTGCCCTATTGTGTCAAAAGTCTTGTTTTGTCTTCCAACCCTAACTCATAGGTGGATTCTAATGTATAGAAAATATAAGTGGCATAAGTCTTCCTTTTGTCTTAGTTCTCTTTTTAAATTTTTCAGTGAAGTAGTGCTTAATTTAGTTTGTTGCTACAAATGTATTTTCGGATTCTCTTTTTCTGATATAAATATGCTTTTTGTAGATTCAAGATATTTTGACTCATACTTTATCCCATTTTATTATATATTTTATCCTGAATATGTTGTCTCTAACTTTTGAATTTTATCTTGTGGGGACAGACCTTTGTGATAAGCAAAATGCAGAAACTCTCCAAGGAAGGATTGCAACGCACGGACAAGAGAATTGGCCTCATGAATGAAATTTTGGCTGCCATGGACACTGTGAAGTATGGTTCATTTTGTGAATCTTTATCTGAGACTTGTGCTGGTATCTTGAAATAATCATTTGACCCTTTGTTTCATAAATGCTTCAGATGTTATGCATGGGAGAATAGTTTCCAATCCAAAGTTCAAAGTGTTCGGACTGATGAGCTGGCATGTTCCGGAAAGCGCAACTATTAGCAGCGGTATGGCAAAATCCATTGAAAATTTCATAAATTTTCCTTAGTCGAATTGAATGATGTGTTAGCTTTTATTATAGTGTTATTTAGAAGAATAAGGATTATATGTATATGCTATTATTCAACGATGTGTAACATATTTTTACGGTATCATTAACTGCCAAAGAAATATGATCTCGTCTGAACCGTTGTTATTAATATCACTAGGATCTGGTATATCTACTGCATGACATGCAATTACATGCACATACACATGTGTGTGGTTCCAGATTCCTTGTCCTTTTATTTCAGGGATTACAGCTTTGATACAAGTTTTCAGTGTCAACCATCATTTTGTTGCTTCTGAAAAGTGATTTTACAAAGGTTAGAATCAAATCACTATTTTTGAGATAGCAAATCCACAACTTATCAAGCAAATAGAACAAATAAATTGATTAAATGATTAGGATCCTAGCAAGTATTTAGGTTGAAATAGTATTGCTAGTTTAGTTATTCCAAGCACGTGTATTTGATATGACCCTACTAAATTTAACATTTGGTCTTCTCTCCATCTCTCTCCCTTTCTATGCACACTCTATGTGCGCAATATACACATGCACATTCGCATACATACAAACATGCATATTTTTATTTCATGGCTTCATTGATCACAGAGACAGTAGAATTGTTGTCTTTCTGCTTGCACTCCACACCCCTTGTTTTGTTCATTAGTTGGACCCGCCTCATGTGCACTTGTAGGTTCTATGACTAAGCACAACGAGTAGAGAGATATAAAGAGAGGTTAATCTTTAATGCATCTGCAAATGTCATACTCGTAATATTTATGTTTTTTTTTCCTTCTCAATTTGATAAATCATTCATATATGAAGGTATATATTTTTATATTTTTGAATTCATATTGTTTTAGTATGAAAGATTTTGATTACTGGCAGTAATTCCTGCGTTTTGGATAAGTTGTAAATTTGCAAGTCCGATGTTTGTAACACTCAAAATTTTTCTTATTTTCTTTCTTTCTTTCTTTCTTTTTCTTTTTTTTTTTTCTTTTCCAAAAAACAATCCACCTCTCTCTCTGAGGCCTGAACCATCACAAAATGACCACAATGCCACCAACGAGCATCTACTACTGCTATTATTTCCACCAATCAATGGCCACCTCAAGTACTAATTGTAAATGACCAGCATCACAATTAAAATCTCCATACTGCTCCAGCAGCAAAACTCAATGACTAGCCACTCCGCACATGTTACAAAAATCAAAATTCATTTTGTTGGCATTAGCATTACCCTGACCTTTTGTTCTATCTCTTCGCCACCCATCTACCACAGCATTGGAGCCCCCATCACTATGGAAATATTTTCTCTCCACCTACATCAACCACCAACTCAATGCTGCAAATAAGCTGAATAAAAGAATAATTTATATACACATGTATGTGTATGTAAGTGTCTAACACATTATAAGAATGACTAATTCTATTGAGCTTAGAATCTTCTGTGTATCATTCATGTACTAAACTTGTTTAAAAGCTTGGATCTTTAGAGGGACAAAGATTACAAAGATTAAAGAAATAAAGAACAAAGTTTTAAAGCTATACGAGGCTCGCCTCGAGGCAAGGCTAGAGGTAAAGCACATCAAGGCTTTGATTTTTAGGTTATACTTCCCAAAGGCTTGTGCATCATTGTCTGAGGCATGCGGCTTAGTTGCGCGTTGTATGCTTTTTGCATGAGCAATGCTATACATAATTCCATTTCTTACCTCATTTTCTTACTTTAGACACAAAGCAATAGGGCCCTTGGGATCCACTCACTTGTGTCTAGGAGTGAAAAAAATGAGATAAGAAATTGGATTATATTTAGCATTTTTCTTTGCGCATAAGCATATGAGGAGTATGCATATAAAGAGCTTAACCTACTTTTGTTAAATTAGTCTAGTAGATGGTTTAAACATAAAAAATAAAAATATAATAAAAATAACCTCTTTTGCAACTATATTGACTAATCAAGAAAAAAAACAAAGTTAACACTCAAGTGAGAAGCTCGATCACTAAAACTAAGAATATCAATTTCACTTTTATTAAGGGAAAACTTTCTTCTCTATGGTGAAAAGTTTGAGGCCTTGAGGAGAAAATATTTACACCTTTTTAATTTAATAAATTTTACTATTGAAATATTTAATTTATTTACTAAGGGCTAGTTTGGCATGTTTAAAAAAAGTAAAAGGTCAAAAAGTCACTATCCTATTTAAGTCACATCACCTCTCTAACATACTTCAAACCTAACAAACCCAACCCATATTTCATAAAAAGTCAAAAAGTGTACTTATTAGATCATCCCAAAATCACCTTAAATATAAAAATCTAAAATTCGAAATGCTTACGCCTTGACGCCTTAAGGCTTATGCCTTGCCTCACGAAGGGTAAAATGCCTCACATTACATATTCACCTTAAAAAACTTTGATAAAGAAGGTAGTTATACTAAGGCCTCGTTTGGAATTAAGTAAAATAGTGAAGGGTAGATGCTAAAATAAAGTATGAGCTACAAGTCTCAGCTTTTTCTTTTATAGTACATACACAGGTATATGTACTCATAACATGTATCTGGACATTTAAGGGAGTTATTATTTTATTGGTAATGTTGGGAAGAAAAGGAAATGGTAAACCTATATAAACAAAGAAAGTTTGAGGGAAAAATGGTCCAAGGAAGGTAGAATCACAAGGCATGAACCTACTTTTATACAAGGTATACAAGTTTTCTCAGTTTCACCTATATTTTCCTTGTCTGACTTCCTGAATATTTTTCATTCTGTCCTAAAAATGTGTGTATGCTGCTTTATTTTTGGATGTACAAAATGGAAAATTCGAAGTAACATCCTTTGCTTTCCTATGGTACACTTCACCACAAAATACGTTGCAAATGCCATAAATGTTAAGTCTATATACCCAATCTACCCTCTTAGACCCCCATCTAGTGGAGACTAAACTGGGTGTACTTCACTTTTGCTAATGGGAATGTTAGTTGAGCTGTGCCAAAAAGGTCAAGTGATGTGAATTTATTGTTGCTTCTTGAACTGTGCCTTTTCAGTCATGACCCTCATTTTGTGACTAAGGGTGTAATAATTTTCTGCATGCTTTTTTCGCTTCTTTTGCAGTGTAACAGTTTCATACTAAACAGCATTCCAGTTATTGTGATTGTGATTTCGTTTGGGGTGTTCACTTTGCTTGGAGGAGATCTGACACCTGCAAGAGCATTTACATCACTTTCTTTGTTTGCTGTGCTGCGGTTTCCACTATTCATGCTTTCCAACATAATAACTCAGGTTCTGACTGTTTCTTTAGCTTTCTGACTTTCTGTTATCATCTCACCCACCGGTGAAATATCTTACTTTTTTTATTTTTATTTTTTTATTATGCATCCATATTATTGTTGGAGGGTTATATAATTTGTTTCATGGGAAAGTCTACTTTATGTTAATTCTGTTTATCTCATAACTTGTTATGACAGTTTTGATGTTTGTAGCTCACACCCATTCCCCAACTGCTAAAGTTTTTGGGGTAAATGGCTGTTTAAATGTTATCAAACCTTTTTGATTTTGAGAAGTCTTGGGTTCAAGTCTTTGTTCGCATTTGTTCCCCATTCTGTTTGTCTCTGTGCACTCCAGTAAATTGGTCAATCCTCCTCTGAAAAGCAAGAGGGGGTTGCATTTAAGGGAAGGTGTGAGAGCTTCATATATATTGTTCAATCCATTTCCTAACGACTTAAGATTTCAGGACAAGTGGTTGTTTAACCCTTGTTAGTAAGTACACCTTGGAAGAGAGCCTTTTTAGATTGGAGTATTTTGTTTCCCAACAATTCTTATTGTTCTTTCTATATGTTGATCTGTCTTTGCAATCAAATTTAAACACCCATGTAGTTAATTCTTGCAACATAAATTTGATTAAGCATTAATGAAGCTAGCCTTGTTTATTATTTATTTATTTATTTATTTTGTTTGATTTATTTATTATTATTATGAGGGTAAATTACCAATAGGTTTACTTTTGGGACTTATTATCTAGTAAGTCCTATTGATAAATTTATCAGTCTCTCTTGTTTTTATGAATAAATTTATAGTGATAAATTTATCATTCAGGACTTGTAGGTAAATAAGTTTAGTTAACAGGGCTAATTGATAATTGCCCTATTATTCATTTATTTTGCTATTTGAAATTGTTTGGTGTTTGATTCCCTAACTTACTTCTAACATAGCATTATTGGATGATAAAGTTTTAATGTTTGATGTCTACTAGAGATAGAAAATGCAAGTTATGCTGGAGGTGTAACTTATTCTTTTAGAATTAAACCCCTTCAAAACTTTGGTGTAAACTAGAACATACATAATATTCTTAGCTATTTCTTTTTTGGTCTTAACAATTTTTATTGTAATTTTTCGTGATGTGTTTTTCCCATTTTTATTCTTTGTTAACTCAGCTTGATTCACACAACTTTCATTGCAGTAGCCATGACTTAATAAGTTGTTCTCATATATTTCCTTTGAATCTGATCTGCCTTTTTCGGATGTAATGATAAGTTTTAGAATTTAGTTTACATGCCTTTTATGGGTGAATTTTATATTCAAAAAGTTTTTATTAAGCTTTTAGTAATCGGTAGGTGTTATTTAGTTTCTTCTTCTTTTTTTATTTTTTTATTTTTTTTTTCCTCCTTTTTATCTATTGTTGTCAGAGAATCAATTTGGATTTATGCCTTGTAGGTCAACAATTGAAGGGACCTATCTTTTGAGGAGAGTAATAAAAAAAGTACAGAGAAAAGAAAAGAGACATTCATTTGATTTTTATCGATCTCGAGAAAGAATATGATAGAGTGCCTCGAGATATAAAGTGGGTGTTAGAGAAGAAAGGAGAGACAAAATGTTACATTGATGTGATTAGGATATGTATAAAAGTGTGGTGACCACTACTTAGATTGCCTAATGAGAGACAAGTGAATTTTCAATTATATGGGGTTACACCAAGGATCACTTTAAGTCCTTATCTTTTTGTTTTAGTACGAGAAATATTCAGAATGATGTGCCATGGTGTATTTGTTTTGCAGATGATGTCGTGTTAGTGAATGAGATTAGAGAAGGAGTTAATACTAAGTTGGAGACTTGGGGAGAAGCACTTAAATTTAAAGGATTTAGGATAAGTAGAACTAAGACAAGTATATGGAGTGTAATTTTAGTAAATAATAATATGGAAACAGAGGAGACGTGAATATTGAGAACCATGAACTGCCTAAGAGTAAATATTTTCGTTATTTAGGATCGATTATCACAACAGCTGGGAGATTAAACAGGTGTGGGCCATAGAATTAAGGCTGGGTGGCTTAAGTGGTGTCGTGCGTTTGAGATATTGTGTGATAAACAAATACCCACTAGACTAAGAGAGAAATTCTATAGAACGACTATTAGACCAACGATGTTGTATGGGTCGGAATGTTAGGCAACAAAGAAACAACATGTAGATAAGATGAGTGCTGCTGAGAGGAGGATGCTAAATGGAGGTGTGGCAATACTAGAAAAGATAGAGTTAGGAATGAGTATATTCGAGAATGAGTAGGAGTAGTACCGATAGAAGATAAGTTGAGAGAATAGATTGAGATGGTTTGGTCATATACAGTAGAGACCAATAGAAGCAACAATAAAGAGATGCGATATAATGACGGTAGATGGAAGTGTTAGGGGAAGGGATAGACCTAAATTGACGTGGGCTAGTGTAGTAAATAGAGATATGAGCCTCCTTAATTTGACTAACGAAATAGCCTTGGATAGAGTCGAGTGGAGAAGAAGAATTCATGTAGCTAACCCCATTTGATGGGACTTAAGGCTTGGTTTGGTTTGGTTTAGTTTATCTATTGTTGTATACTTTTTTCATGTTTATCCTTCTCGATTTATTGGTCAAAACTTCTTCTTCTTCAGAAAAATCCTTGTAAAACTGATGTGTTTTTGCATTTGATGCCATTGTAATTTTACAGGTTGTAAATGCAAATGTCTCCTTAAAACGTCTGGAGGAACTTCTCTTAGCTGAAGAGAGAATTCTTTTACCCAACCCACCCATTGAACCGGACTTCCGGCCATCTCAATCAAAGACGGATATTTCTCTTGGGATTCAAAGGTCAGCCTCATAACCTTATTGATTTTTACAGATACACACACACATATAATACATGTATACATAGTCCTATTTAGGAGTAAGGTCGCTTTTTTATTGGTCAATTTAATTTTCCAATTTTTTAAATATGAGCATTTCTTAATATACTTTGCTATCACATGCATGTGAAGCCCTTGTCAAGCTAGTTCAACTTCTTAATTGATAAATATGATATGTGATCTCAACCTTGGAGGAATTCAAATTAAGTGTAATGAAGAAAATGAAATAAAAGAAAAGAGAAGAGGAAGAATAGACATAGAAGAGAAAAATGATGTAATACGACATGAAGAGAGATAGCCAGGGTATAGGTTCTCTCCCTTATAAATGTATTTATACTGCATATGCAATATCCGATGGAGTGTGTGAGAGAGATATATCAGTCTCGCTACAAGTATCTGGCACTTTCCCTTATCCACTAGATCACCAACACACACTACTACTGAGTTAATGATTGTCCTCAATAGGAGTATCCATTGGTCTATAACCTAACATGCCTATTTCTTCAGAAAGATCTAGATGTACTTTATTTGACAGATATAATGATCTTATCTAATCTAGAAATTTCAATCCTAAGAGAGTATCGCAATGGACTTAGATTTTTTATCCCAAACTCCTTGGCTAGAAGTATTTTTAGCCGAGCACTTCCATATCATTATTGTCAACTATGTCATCCACAGACACAATAAGAACAGTGATCTTATCTCTATCTTGTTTGTTGAACATAGTATGATTTGCATAGCTTTGCTTGTATCTAAATCTCAGCATAGCCTTAAGAAGTTTGTCAAACTAAGCTTTAGGAAACTGTTTCAATCTATAAATGCCTTTTTCAATTGGTAAACCTTCCCTTCAGTAGACAGATAAAAACTAGGAGGGATATCCACATCACTTCTTCCAAATCACTGTGAAGAAATGCATTTTTCACATGTAGTTGCTACAAGGGCTAACCTAGATTTGTTGCATTAGAAAGTAGACAGATACAGTTTGTCTGTCATAGGAACAAAAGACTTCTGATCCCTTTGCAACTAGCCTTATGCTGTATTTCTCAACTGTTCTATTTGCTCTTTGCTTGATAGTACCAATTTGCAACCCAAGGTTTTTCTCAGTTGGAAGAGTGACTAACATAAAGTGTCATCCTTGCTCATAGCTTTTATCTACTCTACCATAGCAGCATTCCACTTGGGATTAGTAAGTGCTTTCTCCTATTAAACAGACACATAGTAAAGGACGAAAGGCCTACCCTCTCTATATCTCTAATGCTACCTTGGTCTTCTTTATTGAAGTGCCTACTATCTTCCTAGAGGTCAACAACCAACCACCTCTAACACCTTAAAACCTACACATTCTTTCGTATTCTTTTGTGGAGGACGAATTAGTTTGGAAAGGGACCTGGAATGGTTTTTTGGGGTCTTTTTCTTCTATGATTCCTTGATTGGAGGATGTGTTTATGAATTTCCATTGGAAGAGGATTTGGAGACCTAAGGCTCCTTTCAAGGAAGCCATCTTGACGATGGATAATTTGGATGTGTGAGTAAATTTGTGTGGGAGAACTTAGATTGGTGCTAAATTAAAGGTGAGGGGAGTGTTAATCATCTCATCCTTCACTGTTAGTAGCTAGGACGTGTGGAGTTCTGCGTTCTCGATTTTTGGAGTGGAATGGGTGATGCCTTGCTCAGTCCAGTATTTGTTTGCATCATGGAGTGTGGTTGTCTGAGAGGTAGATATCGAAGGGCGTGGAAGGGACTTCTCTTTGCCTCATGTGCTGCTTATACAGTGAAAGGAATCAGAGATGTTTTGATAATTGTGAGATGTCTATTTTTGTTGAAAGGCACTTGGTTGTCCCCCAGTTTGTTTTATTTATTATTGTTTTTTATTTTTTTAATTATTCTTTGTGGTTTATGGACAATTTTCCATTCTTGTTGCACGATTTTGTTGATTTTTTGAAGAGTTGTATGTCCCTGTAGATACTTAGATGGGATTCAATTTGGTCTTTTGGAAGAATGATATTTAATGAAATTGTACTTATTAAAATATATATATATATATTTGGTTGAAATGCTACACAATGGTTAACTTCTGCTTATTAATTTTTTTATTTTACTTTGAATTCAGGCAGAGAAGCCCACATTGTCAAATATTAATTTGGATATAGCAATGGGTAGCTTGGTAGCTGTTGTCGGAAGTACTGGAGAAGGAAAGACGTCACTCGTATCGGCAATGCTTGGAGAGCTTCCTCCAGTAGCAGATGCAAGTGTTGTTATCAGAGGAACAGTGGCTTATGTCCCACAAGTTTCATGGATTTTCAATTCAACCGTAAGTATAAAACGTGCTTGTTTTGTACTGATCTAAGTGTCTAAGCAAAATATCTGCCATTTTAATACTTCCTGGGTTCTATGATTGATCAGAGTCACTGGTGATGGTGCCAAGCCAACATAAGTTATAAATATGTAACCTACATGGTTCAAGTGGAAAATGATCTCTATTTTTGAAACAATTTAGGCAATATAGAATATGTTGTCCACTTGGTGTTAAGGGCTTTATATCTTATAAGATTGTGACATTCAATTTCAATATAAGTTTGTGACATTCAATTTCATTTTCAGGTACGTGAGAACATATTATTTGGGTCTGTCTTTGAGTCTGCTAGATATGAGAAGGCAATAGATGTTACTGACTGCATTACAGCATGACCTTGAATTGCTTCCTGTGAGTACAAGTGCAGAGTATTATTACTTCCCTCATGAATGCGCAGTAGTCTTATATTATTATTGATGAGTTGCTTGTAACATAATGTCTTGTGTGCCTCTCATGCCATATTTACTAGGGAGGTGATCTTACTGAAATTGGTGAAAGAGGGGTTAATATTAGTGGTGGTCAAAAGCAAAGAGTGTCAATGGCAAGAGCTGTATATTCTAATTCAGATGTTTACATATTTGATGATCCTTTAAGTGCTCTGGACGCTCATGTTGGTCGGCAGGTAATTACTTCGTTTTTAATTAATAATTTTATAATCACTTCAAATCACCTATCATTGTCGCATATAGTTTTTACTTGTTGAGTCTTAATTTTGTAGTATGCTGTTATGTTACAGCCACATTATTCCTTGACCTCTGGGCAATCATTTTTCAGCAAGTTATTCAGTTTATATATTTTGCGCAAATGCATCATATAGATGAATTTTATAATATATGTGTGTATGTGTATAGAAATGTCTCTGGTGAGAGATTAAGGTTGCGTTTGGTTCTCTTTTGGAATTATGATTTCAATCAAAAATTTTCAAAACTCATAACCAAACACAACTCAAAACTACACAACTCAAAACAAATCAAAAACTCAATTCAAAAATTATTTTTAAACCATAACCAAACAAACAATTCAAAATTCAAAACCAAACTCTTTTTAAAAAAATTGAAAATTTTTTTATTTTGGTTTTTAAAATTATTTTTAGAATCATGATTTGAGTGTGGAGTCGTGTTTTGAGTGTTGAGTTTTGAAAAAAGAATTTGGTTGGTTATGAGTTTTGAAAAGAGTTTTGAGTTATATTTTGAGTTTTGAATTGTATTTTGAAACTTTTTGGAATTATTATTTTTTAATATTTAACAAATTTCTTAATTTTATTTTTTAAGGTAAATATTTTATATTTTAAATATTTATTTACTTATTTATTTTAATGTGCGCTATATTTCATACATTTGTGTGTGTATTTTTTAAAATATTTTAAATATATTTTTAAATATTAAAAAATTAAAAAAAATTATTTTTTTATTTTAAATATTTTTTTTATTTTATAAATATGTTTTTTAACTAGTTTAATTTTTTTGTTATGTGTTTGGTTACGATTTGACTGTGTAGTTTTGAAAGTAGTGTAGAGTTTCAACTCAAAATTCAAAATGCAACTCAGAACTCTTTTCAAAATTAAAAAACATTTTTCAAAACTCATAACCAAACAAATTTTATCTTTTCAAAACTCAACTCACAATTCCACACTTAAATCACAACTCCGCACTCAAATCATAATTCCAAAACTAAACCAAACTGAGCCTAAGTAGAAACCCTTGTAGACAGCTACTGGATGACTGATGTTAACTGTTTCTTCGTAAACTGTAATTATGAAATTTTTGCTGCATGAAAGGAGTTGTTGTATGGATGTAGCATAACTTCTTTTTCCTTTTTCTTCACTTTCCTTTGTCATTGACCAGTGTCATTTGCACCTGCAGGTTTTTGAAAAATGCATTAAAGAAGAATTAAGAGGAAAAACAAGAGTTCTAGTCACGAACCAGCTCCATTTTCTTTCACAAGTTGATAGAATTATTATGGTCCATGAAGGTATGGTGAAAGAGGAAGGAACCTTTGAGTACCTCTCAAATAATGGTGTGCTCTTCCAAAAACTGATGGAAAATGCGGGAAAAATGGAAGAATATGTGGAAGAAAAGGAAGATGATGAAAACGCCAGTCATGAAACCGCAAAGCCTGTTGCTAATGGAATGCCCGATGAGTTGCCTAAAGATGCAGCCCAAACAGATAAGAAAAAAGAAGGAAAATCTATTCTTATTAAGCAGGAAGAGAGGGAAACGGGTGTTGTCAGCGGAAAAGTTTTGAAGAGGTAAGGCGGTGAGCAACTTGTCATGTGCACCAAAATGCACTCTCTTGTTTATCTTCTCTTCATCTGCTATAATTTAGACTGATGCCTACAAAAAAATAAAAATAAAAAAATTGTTTCTTTTGAATTACCAACATGCCCCGGCTTGTTCTAAAGTTTAAACTATTAGCTAAACACGGACAATTGTAAGAAGGTGCTGTGTGTGTCGTACACTTCCTGAGACATGCCGAACACTCATTAAACATGTACTGTTACTTTTTAAATTTTTTTTTTTTTTAACACACTTCGAACACTTGGGGAACACAGGTGGCCATCATTTAGACACGCATAACAAATTATAACTTCGAACAAAATAACTTGGTATACAATGATGAAATAAAATTAAAGTAAATTTATACCTGTTAACCTAGTAAATTGTTAATCCCTCCATTAAACTTTAGAAAATTAGTGTCACATTGTATTTTTTTATTATCTTTGAATGATATATTCATATATATGACATATATAAGATATATAAAACTATATAGTTTGAGTGTCCCCCATGTGTCGGGTCTTGAATTTTTCAAAAATTGCTGTGTCATTGTCTTCTCCAATCTTCTATATTGTTATCTTTAGTTTTTAGGTGCTTCATCATTTTGGTAGATACATAGTTGAGTTGTTGTGCAGCCCCTTGTGTACTTGCTGCACGTTAGTTTTTGTCAGTTCTGATGAAAGTTTTACTTGCCTAAAAATAGTGATAGCTTTTAGGTCTTTGTGCAGTTTACTGACATAATAGGAATTTGTTAAAGGATGTGCCTTCATATAATGACTTTGTTCATACAATTCCTTTGTCTCTTTATGATGGTGGTATCATTTCACCTTCTCCTGTACTCCTGACCATGCCAAAATGTCCATGTGCGACTGGTGGATCAAGCAGTTACAGTGATTGTACTTGGTCTGCTTCAAGAACATAACTAGTCTGCATTTATTGGTACTGATTATTTATTTTTTAATTTTTGCTTTGGTAATTATGCAATTAAATGTCATTCCTACATTTTCTTTGGGATTTTCATTTGACCAATTAATAAATTCAAAATCTATTGCATTAATTTCTTAATGCATCAGCATGAAGTCCTTTCTAGATTCCCCCAGTATGACTCATGACTCATTATTCTGGAATCACCTTTGTATGATATTAGTGTAGCCCCAACAAAATAGCAGTTTCAGCTCTATTTATCTAATCTAAGCAATTTTATTCTGTCCAACTAAGCAATTTAGGCTAACATAATGCAACTTGTTTTTAACGGTCCTATGTCCCAAATTAAAATTACATGACCTTGTTTAAAATAAAATAAAAAATGCTGAGGCTAAAATATCCCTAATTAAGAGTTAGGCAGCTGACCCACTAAACTAAGTATAGGTTCTGCATAGAAAAACTAGGGTAGTGTTTGGTAGAGTTTTAGAATTATGATTTGAGAATAGAGTGTATTTTGAGTTTGTGAGTTTTGAAATTATGATTTGAGTGAGGAAAATTTGTTTGATTATGAGCTTTTAGGAGAGTTTTAAATTGAGTTTGAAATTTTTGATGTGACATATGATATTTGATTAAAAAACTTACAAGTCATAACCAAACACACAATCCAAAATTCTATTCAGAGCTTATAAAAAATTAAAAAAAAATTCCGAAAATATTTTTTATTTAAAATATAAAAATAATAGGTTCCAAAAAAAAAAAAAACACTGTTTCGGTCTATAAAGCACGGGTACGAGTACTGGTACTGGTACGGGTACGATACAAGTACGTCGATACGCTAAAATCCAAAAAAAGTAGGGTACGGGTACGGCTTGGTATGATTGTAAAAAAATTTATTTTTAATTTAGAGTAATGTAAAAATTAATTAAATGGTTTAATTTGTTAAGATCCAACCTATAATTAACATTTAATGCCAAAAATAAAGTATGAATCAAAATTAAATGTCAATATATTAAATAACATACAAACTATAGTTTAATTTTAAATCATGCTAAGTATAAAACTAAAAATAAAATTAAATAAAAAGTTTAGGGAAAGGAGTTTTATCTCTATAGTAGAAAAAAATATTGTTTCAACTGAGGTACAGTATGTCTTGAGTATGTACTAGGTACGTCTGAGTACGCCAAAAATTTAGAAGAAAAAATTTGGGTACGTTTTTCGTGTACCTGGTGCGTTTGCAGAAGTATCATATGAGGTACCATACGTCGGTAAGTACCCGGTACGGGTACAACATGTTTTTCGAAATACCCATGCTTCATAGGTTCCAGTCAACCGGCCAGATGTCCGGGGGGATGACCGGGTAGATAAGTTTTCAAATGTGGGTGTGGAAATGATTTTTGAAAACTAAAACCAAATGTAGCATTCAAATCAGTGGGTGGAAAATTGATTATAAAGACCTACCAAACACAGTCTAGATTTCTTATGGAAGTAAAAGACGCAAAGTCCCAATGAGAGGACTATGGAGTGATTGTATTAAAGTGACCTTTTAGCTTGGTCTTCCTACTATGTGCAGTGCCTGAATAACTTATCTACATCGGCTGCATCAGAAACTAGTAAAAAATACCTTAATCTTTTAGTTTCATAATGCAGTGATGGGTGCCAAAATGATGTTTAATATATTAGTAATGCTAGTGGTTAAATTTGTTGATGCAAATATCAAATGTTGTGAGATGTCTGATTCAATTTACTGTGTGATGAAATTGTCTATTGATTTTGTCAATCTTGATATTCTTTTTTGCAGGTATAAGGATGCATTGGGAGGCCTATGGGTAGTTATGTTACTCTTCACGTGCTATGTCCTAACAGAAGTTCTACGAATTTTCAGTAGCACATGGTTAAGTACATGGACAGATCAAAGCAGTTCAACGCGCTACGGGCCTGGTTTTTACAATCTGATTTATGCACTTCTATCATTTGGTCAAGTATGTCTTTCAGTCGGATGTTAATCTGTGTTATTTAGATTTCAAATTAATTGTCATTAAATTTCAATTGACCTGTCCTATGACTGTGACATCAATTCTAATGCTACTGTTTCTTGTATAACTTTGGTGCCTTGATTTAAAATTTTAGTGCTGCAAAGAAAACATGATGTCATAGCTGATTATACATTTTTTGGATTCAGGTTATGGTGACTCTGGCAAATTCATTTTGGTTGATCACCTCAAGCCTTTATGCAGCAAAAAGGTTGCATGATGCAATGCTTAATGCTATACTAGGAGCTCCAATGGTCTTCTTTCACACAAATCCCCTTGGACGGATTATCAACAGATTTGCTAAGGATCTTGGTGACATAGATCGGAATGTTGCAGTGTTTGTGAATATGTTTCTGGGCCAAGTATCACAGCTCTTGTCAACATTTGTGTTGATAGGAATTGTGAGCACCATGTCCTTATGGGCGATACTGCCACTTCTACTTTTGTTTTATGCAGCCTATCTGTACTATCAGGTATGCAAAAGTTATTATTTTATTTGTTTGTGTTTTTATGCTTTTCTGAGAACATAACCGGTTTTCACCTCATGCACCCATCAACAAATAGAAAAATAAATAAATAATCTCTACAGTTCGACCCTTGTAGCAAATTAAACCCTAACTTCTTTAAATTTTCACTATAAACCTTGAATTGCTAAACTGATTCCATTTCAAACCATCTGTCCATCTTCTTTTAAAGTCACTAAAAGAGGAAAATTGGCAATACATGTGGGATCATCTCATTCCCTTTCCCTCTTTCTAATTGATGCCTATCCCAACTTCAATTTAACTACTCCAAATCGCAAACACGCTTTATCAACCATGATGAACCACCCATCTCAATCCTATCATACACCTAATTACATTGAATCAGCCCCACCTTACCCTTCCCTTACTCACTGTCGCTCCATCCCTTCCTCTTCACTCAATTTGACATATTCAAAGTTTCAAACCACGGCTAGTGCCGACAACACAAACCCATTCATCAATATATATTTATATATGTATCAACTCTGTCATAACCATATATCCCACCACAAAGTGAGATAGAGTAGTAACTGGCCAATGTACACAGGAAGCTGTGGTTCGACCCGATGGTTTCGACGGTAAAGGACGATCACTGGGTGAGAGAGAGGTCCATCGAAGAGTGTCGTCTGGAATGATAGGAGATGCCGATGGTGACGGTGATGTATATTTACAGAGGGACAGTCAGAGTCGATTATCAAAAGATGAGGTTCAGCTTGGTTTAGCTGATAGGGTGGTTCACTTTGTTGAAGGAGAGCAGAGATTAGTGACAGAAGTGGCTGAATGGGTCGATGATAGGATCGAAGATGAGAATGATGCTGAGCTGCTGAGTCGTAAGGTAGATGAAGGGTGTTTCGAACCTACCGAAGTGTTGCAAGCCTTGAATACCTATGGTTCTGGGTCTGATGAGAGTTCAGAGCACGACTCTGGTTCAGTTGGTGAGGAAGATGATCAGGATGAACTTGACCTTGATCTTACAAACTTTTTTTCTACGAAGGGCACTGTTGAGGGAGGGGAATCTGAGGGGGTTTCTGAATCAATGGATCATGTCAATGACTCTGTTAATCATGATTCTACTGAAATGTCATCACAGAGGGATCACATGGTTGTTCCAGATTCTTTTTCTCTTGGGGATGGGTTAGGGGATCCTCAGTGTCTTGGTCTTAAGTGTGCTGTTAGGGGAATGACTGATAAAGGAGTCACTTCAAATATCTCGGGAACCATGAAGGATGTCTCTACCTTTAACCCTGCACCCTATAATGCAAATGTAAGTGTAGGCCAAGTGAATGATGCTCAAAGGGAGCTTCTGTAAGGCATTTGCATAGCACAGGCTGTGTTTTTAGTAGTTTGAGGGATAGTGACGCAGAGACAGAACGCTGGTTGATGGAGTTGAGTAAGTTTGCGTCATGTCCAATTGAGGAAAATGATGTACCCCATTTCAAGCATTTGCTTCAAGTTATGGGGCTGTCCCTAGTTAGTTTAAATGGGGGAGGGTGATGTTAGTGGAGTGGCTAATAGTGTCACTAGGGGGGAGAGTACTAGGCGAGGAAGGGGAGGGGGGGGGGCTTCGGTTAGAAAGGGGACCAGGGAGTTAAGAAACTTGATGAGCACAATTAATTATGATAATAGGCATGGGGAGGTTAGGGGTGACAATGATTATCAATGAAGATTGTTAGCTGGAATGTCAGAGGGTTGGGATCCCGGAAGAAGAGGGGGATCATTAGGGATTTTTTGGGGAAACATCAGCCTGACATTGTCATTTTTCAAGAAACTAAATTAGAGTTTTGTGATAGGTTTCTTATTAGAGTATTTGGGGATAGGCATAAAAGGTGGGCCTTTGTATCATCAGTGGGAAGGTCAGGAGGTATTTTAACTATTTGGGATGAGAGGGTTGTGTCGGAATGTGAAACAGTAGTTGGTGAGTTTTCACTGTCAATTAGGTTTAGGAATCTAGATCTTAGTGAGTGGTGGTTGTCGGGGGTATATGGTCCAAATTGCCCTTCTAGGAGAAAGGAATGGTGGGATGAGTTATATGGTTTATTTGGGTTATGTTATCCTAATTGGTGTTTAGGAGGGGATTTCAATATGGTTAGGAAGGTTTCAGAAAAGCTTAATGGGAACGGAATCAATAGGAGTATGAGAGATTTTGATGGTTTCATTAGAGGATGCGAGTTGGTTGACCCTCCTCTTTTTAATGCCAGATTTACATGGTCAAATTTAAGGGAAAGGCGGGTCTGTTGTCGATTGGACAGATTTTTATTTTCTTTGGGGTGGGAGGGGATTTTCCCCAATGTCAGGTAGGAGGCATTACCAAGATTGGTATCTGATCATTGTCCAGTGATGTGTGAGAGTTGTCCTTTTAGATGGGGTCCGACTCCATTTAGATTTGAGAATATGTGGTTGGAACATCCTTCTTTTAAAGAGATCTTTGAGGAGTGGTGGAATACTGCTACATATCAGGGGTGGGAGGGTTATAAATTCATGAGAAAGTTGAAAATGATTAAAGAGAAAGTGAAACAGTGGAATAGGGAGATTTTCGGGAATTTAGAATCATCTAAAGTCAGGTTTTGCGAAGGATTGAGGAGATAGATACTTTGGAGATGCAAGGGAGCGAAATTGAGGCATTGAGGAGAGAGGAGGGAGTTAGGTTTGAAATTGGAAGAATTGACTCTTAGGGGAGCAGATCTTTTGGGCACAAAAGGCGAAGGTGAAATGGCTAAAAGAAGGGGATGTTAGTTCAAAATTTTTTCAATAGAATTGCGGATGGGAAAAGGAAGAAGAATTCATTAAGCGATTGGAAGTAAGGCCAGGTGTAGTGGTGGATAGAGAGGAGCAAATAGTTCAGGGGGTTTTTGATTTTTATTCTAACTTGTTTTCGGTGGATATATTGTCAGGCTTGGGATAGATGGTCTTGAATGGCAGCCTATAGATCAAGAGAGTGCGATGTGGTTTATAGCGACCTTTTGAGGAATATGAGATTCGGGAAGCAGTTTTGAGTGTGAAAGGGACAAGGCTCCGGGTCCAGACGGTTTTTCTATGGCTGTTTTTCAAGATTGCTGGGAGGTGGTGAAAGAAGATCTGGTTAGAGTTTTCATGGAATTCTATGAGACAGGGGTGGTCAATTTATGTACAAATGCCACCTTTATCTGTTTGATTCCTAAGAGGGATGGAGCCATTAGAATGGGAGAATTTAGACCCATTAGTTTGATTACATCACTTTACAAGATTTTGGGTAAGGTTTTGTCAAAAAGGTTGAGATGTTCTTTAGGAGATACAATCTCCCAGTCACAAGGGGCTTTTGTGCAAGGTAGGCAGATTCTAGATGTGGTTCTGGTGGCAAATGAGGTGGTAGAGGAGTGTCGGAAGTCGGGGAAGGTAGGCATTGTGTTTAAGGCAGATTTTGAGAAAGCGTATGATCATGTAGATTGGCGCTTTTTGGATTTCGTGATGAACAAGAAAGGGTATGGTGCGAGATGGAGAGCTTGGATTAAGGGTTGTTTGGCGTCTTGTAATATGTCGGTGATAGTTAATGGTAAACCAGGGAAATGTTTTAAGGTTTCGCGAGGTTTGAGATAGGGAGACCCTTTATTTCCTTTTCTATTCATTTTGGTTGTTGATGTGTTAGGTAGGATGGTTGACAAAGCTAAAGAGGCAGGCCTGTTTGAAGATTTAACAGGTTGGTAGAGATAGGGTTAGTGTGTCGCATTTGCAATTTGCGGATGACACTATTTCTTCTCTTTGGGGGGATGAGTGCCAAATGGCAAACCTTTTTTCAGTAGTTAGGCTTTTTGGGGCAATTTCAGGGCTTAAGGTTAATTTAGAAAAGAGTAGGGTAGCGGGTATTAATGCTGATTTAAGTTTGATTCAAAGGGTGACTGAATTACTTGGCTGTGGGATTGAGACATTTCCTATGAAGTATTTAGGCCTCCCACTGGGAGGTAACCCAAGAAGTGAAATGTTTTGGAATCCAGTGGTGGAAGGATAGGTAAGAGGTTAGATGGGTGGAGTAGGGCTCTTCTGTCCCGTGGGGGTAGATACACTTTGGTTAAGATAGTGCTGAGTGGGATCCCTATTTATTTCATGTTTGTGTTCAAGATTCCGGTCAGGTAGCAAAATCCATAGAAAAGCTAATGAGAGATTTTCTGTGGGAAGGAAAGGAAGAAGGAAGAAAAGATCATTTGGTGAAATGGGAAACGGTGTCATTACCAAAGGAAAAAGGGGGCTTGGCAGTTGGTAACATATTGGCTAGAAATATGGCTTTGCTGGGCAAGTGGTTATGGAGATTCCCAATTGAGTGTGGTTCATTATGGCATGCAGTTATCAAAAGTAAATATGGGTTGCATGTTAATGGTAGGGACTCTCAGGTGGTTTCTAGGGGTAATGGACGTGCTCCGTGGAAGTCAATTTCTCATATTTATCCAATTTGGTCCCAATTTATTTCTGTGAGAGTAGGGAGAGGGGGACATGGTAAGGTTTTGGGAGGATGTTTGGGTGGGTTCTTCGTCCTTTGCTGAGTCTTATCCTCTTTTGTATAGAGTTTCTCAATCTCATAATTGTTCTATTGCGTCCGTGGCTGTCTCTTCGTTGGCTCCTTGTTCATGGAATTTTAATTTTTACCGAAATCTTCATGATAGGAAAGTTCCGAGTTGATATCTTTATTGTCAAGGCTTGAAAATACTTCTTTGTCTCCAATCTTGGAGGATCGTTGGTTTTGGAATATTCATTCGTCGGGCTCTTTTACTTGTAAATCCTTTCTAGAAAAATCATTGATATTCCGCATGTACCTCAGTTTTTGTTTCACAAAAAGATCTGGAAGGCATGTGCTCCTCTTAAGGTGAAAGTTTTCATGTGGATTTTGGTTCATGGGGGAACTTTGACAAATGATTCATTGCAAAGGAGGAGACCTTCATGGTATCTTAATCCTCAATGGTGCATAATGTGTTGTAAAAGTGGAGAATCTTTGGATCATCTTTTTTTGCATTGTTCGGTGGCGGGTCTTTTATGGAATCGGGTGTTTGGTTTGGGCAATGTACAATGGGTGGCTCCTAGAGGTGTTGCTCAAATGCTATTATTTGATTTTCAAGTCTTTGGAAGGTCAAAGAGGGCTAAAGCTCTTTGGAGTAGTGTAGTCTTTGCAATCTCCTGGGTCATTTGGTTGGAGAGGAATGGGCGTATTTTTGAAGGAGGATCTAGGGATATAGATTATTTATGGGATAGAGTGTGTTATTTGGCGTCTTTTTGGGCCTCGGCAAGTCCTGTGTTCCGAGGGTTTCCTCTTTTTTTGATTGCTTCAAATTGGGTGTCAGTTTGTGCTGTATAGTTGTGTAGTTTTGGTTGTCTTTTGGTGTGGTTGTCTTTTTGGATGTATTTTTTCTTTTTTCTTTTTCATTGTGGAGGATGCCTTATCCTCTCCTCTTTTGGCCCTGGGCCTTAATAAAATTTATCTTTTTGTTGCTGATAAAAAAAAAAAAAAAAAAAAAAAATGGGGCCTAACTAATTAAAATTTTATTACAAAAAAATTTAAAATTTTTACTGTCTTTAAATAGTGTTTTATTTCGTTGTGTGTTTAAATTAGTATTAGAGTCTGATTTCTTAGCATTATTAATAAAATTATATGAGTATTAGATATATTGAAAAAGTAGAATTAGATAGTTTAAATAATAACATTTTGCTACAAATAATAATAGAAAAAATAATATATTAATTAAATTATATAAAAAACTTAGCAAAAAACTTAAAAACAATCAATTAGAAATTATTTCTAACATATAATACTAGATAAAGGTAAGCACACATAGTCATTTTATAATATAAGTAAAAATACTATAGATAATTATCTTTACCCTTCTAAAGGAAATTCACCACAAGAGCTAACACCTACCTTTTAAAGACGGAATAAAAATTAAAGGTTTTTTTGAAATAAAATTTTAATTAGATAGGGTCTTTTACTAATTTATAACACTTATGAGCTTATATTTTATTTTTTTATCATTTTCAGGGACTAAATAGGTTTTATTTAAATAATTTAGGGACTTACTAGATACAATTGATAGTTTAGGGACTAAATAAACTTTAATCTATATACTTTAGAGACTTAATAGACTCAATCGATAGTTTAGAGACTAAGTAGACAAATTAGCAATAGTTGAGGGGTATAGAGTGTAATAAATCCTAAATTATAAGCATTACATGGCTTTATATAGAACTAGGAGACTTTCTAAACCAACTAGAACAAAAAAAAAAAAAACTACTACAATATCTTTGACTTCCAAAACCAATTTAAGACCAATATAGAAATATAAATAAAAATCTAATTAAATAACTTAACCTAAGACGGGTGACCCCTATGTCAGCAAATATAAAATTACCAAAATACTCCTGATTTAAAAATTCTAGAAAATATAAAATAATCATAAAATAAGACTCTAAAATAATAGTAGAAACATAACTATGAATGATTCTTATCTATTTTTCTTTTAAAGTATGTCAATTTCTAAATATCGCAATTTCTTTAAATTTATTCTTCCTTGAGTTTTTAATACTCTGCATCAGTTGGATGCATGCTTGAGACAAACTAAAAACATAAAAGAAGGGGGAAAAATAATATCACATAGTTGTTGGGTCGACAAAGATCTGCAAGTCCAAACAGACCTCAAGTACCTAGGAGAAGAGAAAAACTAATTAAAATGTCAAAAGAGTAAGATGAGAGATGATAAACAATTAAAAGAAGACACAAATAAGAAGCTGAAGCACCTGAAAATCATTTCTTATGGTACCTTATTGAATAAATGTATCTAAATATGCTATTGTAAACCAAATGCTCATAAGATCAAAAAACAAGGGGAAAAAAATTGTCATGTTTCGAGCGTAATTACTTGCAAAATTCAGGGAATGGGTGTAACCCATAATACATGCAACAAAATGTTAGTTAGCCTTTTTCTTTCTTTTTGGGAAGCTAGTGCAATGTTTACAATGCTGCTCTCGTTCGGAACAGATAAGCCTCTAAGGCTTTGCTAGGGGTTTAAGCAGAGTAGTCGCACAAAACTCCATCAGTTGGTATATTTTTTAACCCTAGCCATGTGGAGATTAAAAAACTTGAAATTACAGTTCCATTAATTCCATTATAAAAATATAAATAGCCAAAGTTCACTAACCACCATAGTTGTTTCCGGACATTAATGCTGTGTTTGGTTGAAAGATTTGAGGAGGGATTTGGAAAGGGAAATGGAAAATGTAGGTGAAATGTGAAAAAAATATATCTACATTTCACATAGTTTCACACACCTTTTCCCTTTCCCTTTCCAAATCCCTCCCTAAATCCCCCAACCAAACACAGCATAAGGGTTTGCAACTCTGAAGTCATGAGAACTGAGGTTCGTCTATCTTGGAATAAAATTTTGGCAATAGAGGTTGACTATATTATTCTTAAATGTATTTGTAATGTGAATCTAGTTGGCTTATGAATAGCTATAGAGGTCTATGTGGAGAAGTAATTGAATTGATGCTACTTGCTCCTACCGTTAACATAGCTAAGTTCCTTTACTCAAGAATCCCAGTTTGAGGGAAAGAAAACAAAAAACCAAAGCAAAAAATGAATTTGCATTTGATAATGAAAACCATCATGCTTGATAGAAAACCATAATTGATTTTTTATCACCTTCAAAATGTCAATGTTGCAGAATGTGATCATCTAGGTGAAGAATGGTAGATCTAAGACCTTATGAAAGCTACAAGACAAACTAAAGTTTGTTGGCCTAGTGTAGAATTGCGACGATTTCAGTACTAAATGCAGGTATATTCTTCATTTACTAAGAAAGTGATAGGGTCATACCTACTCATGATCACACTGCAATTCTAGCTCTTCAACCTCCATGAACCCATCAGTTCCAAGAAAATTGTTCTTGATCACATGCAACTGAGTTACAACATGATTAATGGCTGGTCAATCTCTTGGTAGTTCTTGTAAACAAGCGATTCCAATATTAAGTATTGAAATCAAGCACTCATGATTTTTTTGATTGGTAGCAGAGCTCTGATTCCGAGTATTGTTGGTGCTTGAGCTTGCCTCCCCAATTTCTCTTTGTTGAAATAGTGTTGGATCAACAATGCTTGTTCAGGTAAAGCCATCATAACAAAGTTATGGAGACTCAGATGATCATTAAACAAGTTATCAGTAGATCTCTTTCTTGTAAACATCTCCAATGTCATCACCTCATTTCCCGTACCATACCCTATAATTCATGTATAATACAAAGCAAATACAATTGTAAAGATGCTTGGTCAGAATCATATAAACAAATAGTAATGTACCTTCTACAAATAATTCTTTGTAGAAAACAAGTTTAGAGAACGACAAACTTTACTGTTTAAAGTATGATGGGAAACAATATCTTGCCTCCTGTTAGCTTATTGAAGTCAATAAACAGTCGCTTGAGCATAGACAGAGAACCAAGCTCCACAGGAATTTTTCTGGCCAGCCTATTGCGATAACATTCATGAGCAACAAGGTTAAAGCAAGCAGATATATTGGCGGGAATTTCGCCTGTGATTGAATTATTGCCTAGTTTCAATATTCGCAGTCTTCGTAGATGGCCAACTTCAGGGGGGATTTGATGAGTGAAGCTATTGTTATGCAACCACAGTTCCCTAAGGAAGCTCAGATTTCGAATGTGAGGCGAAATGGAGCTTGTCAATATTCAGTCACCCTCTTGTGGCGATGGCCACATGTTACCAACCCATTGACAGAAGTGGACAAATTCATTCCACAAATTCAGAGTTCCAAATGGATCACCGGTTATTTGAGCCTTGAATGCGAGCAATGCTAGCCGATCCGTCTCATTCCCGGCTACATGAACACGAACTGAAACAGAGTCCATGACATTGTTGAAACTAATGTTAAACTCATCTGGGGCAATAGTGTTGCCTTCAATGTTCTAAATCACTTTTTTATTTTATTTTTATTTATTTTATTTATTTTTAGGCTTAATGGTTTCTCGATCAATCCCATCTCTCACTGCATTTATTCAAGAACCCAACAATGAAGTCAGTCAGTCCTGCAGAAAAAAAGTCATGATCATGATCAAGATCACGTACTTGCCATCAATCCATGGTTTAAATTCATTCTAGAACTCACTACTGATTCAATCTCCACCCCACAATCTATATCTTTTTTCTTTTTCTTTTCAAATTCATATCTAAATCTATAATCCAAACATAAACTTAAACTTTTTTATTAAATTTAAAATCAAATGAAATTTCATTTTACTCCCAAAACTACCATTTAAAAATTAATTTAATCCAAGTTTTTTTAATAATAATTTTATACTTAAACTATTCGATTTTATATTAATTTCACCCTCACCGTTAGCTATCGTGTATAATCAAATGGAAGTTGCTAATACAACACCGAAATTTAATTTGAAACTTCACTTTACCCTTCGAACTATCCAAAAAAATATCAATTAGAGCCTTGAGTATATTTAAAAAATTAATTTAAATTTACTCTCAAACTATCATCTTCTTCTTTTTTGTTGTAAGGTAAATTTAAATTTATTCTCTACTTGCACAATCATCTTAGTTCCACCTCTACTTGCAGTTTAATTTTTTTTTAAATACATGTGATGTTGTTATGTGACTATAAATGTTTGATTAATCTATTTTTTTCATGAATAATTTACTTGAAAAATCTTACAATTTAAACAATTTGAATCATCAAAGTAATCTCAAGAAAAGCCCACACAAGACCGCGCAGCAAACTACTGTGCCTCGTGAGTACAACAACAACCTTTCTTCCCTAACGTTTCAACAACAACCTCTCATGTCCAATAAAAGACCCTAAATGTCTTGAGTCATTATAACTAACTAAAGCCCCCAAATCCACTATTTCCCATTCATGGTCATCCCACCCAACCCATTTAATTTGGGATTTTTCTAGAAGTTTACAAAATTTGTATACAAACATGAAAAATTTACGGAATTTGTATTTAAAATGACAGGATTGTAGTGTGACTTATCATTTTAAATTGGGCAAATTACAGCAGTCGTCCTTGTAGTTTACCCATTTTATCATTTTGGTCCCTGTTGTTTTAATTTGATCAATTTTGCCCTTGAATTTACGGATTGTGTCATATTAGTCCAATAAATAATGGCGGTTAAGTTTGATGAACAGAAATAAAATGATGTGTCAATTTGGTCCTTATAGTTTACAGGATGTGTCAATTTGGTCCCTGTTGTTTTGACTTTTCTATAAACTACAGGGACCAAATTGACACATCCTGTAAACTATAGGAACCAAATTGACACATCATTTGATTTTCGTCATCAAACTTAACAGCCGTTATTTATTGGACTAATATGACATAATCCGTAAAATTCAGGGACAAAATTGATCAAATTGAAACAACAGGGACCAAAATGCTAAAACGGGTAAATTACAGGACCATTTGCATAATTTGCCCTTTTAAATTTAAAATTTCTATTAAAATAACATTTAATTATACAAAAAATTGTCACTGCTATATCATTTTGTTAAAGAATTCTATATAAATACTATTTTCGTATAAGTTGACATCAGCCAATATCATTTTTTGTCACATAATTATGTAATTGCACTCAGAGAGAAAAAGATGGCAACAGGTTGCCATAAGTCCATAAACAATGGCTCTTGAGGTATCAATTTTAAAAACACTACTATATATTTTTCTCCTTAATCATATCTATGATGAACTTGGTAACTTAGTGGCGTAAAATGTGTCTGAACTCATTCCCTTTTCCACAAGTAATCATTAATTATTTGTTAGAATGAGCAAATGGAAGGAATTCCATTCCAACTGCTGAACAAAGATAAATAAATACTTAGATTAAAAACAATTAGAACTTGAACATATATATATATATATATATACAGAATACCAATATATATTCTAAAATGATTTTTAGACTTTGACTTCAGAGGATGATTCTTGTAATTAACCTAATCGATTTCTCTAGTTTTTAAGTTAATAGATCTGTTGTTGGGTGTGAATTCTCGTTTTGGGAGTAAACAAAACTTTCATTGGAACTAAGTACTAGTGCCCAAAGCTGGAAGTTTTCATTCCAAATCCTAATAATAACAAGCAGTTTTTATTCCTTTAATCTTTTAAACTTATAGTTATGTTTGATTATCAGATTAGGTTGACTAGGATAATGTATGGGATTACTAGTGTGGTGACATTAAATTTTAGATGTAAGATTATTGATATTTTCTTGTGCACCAGTGTAATTGGTTTTGATTAAATTTATGCAATTCTATAAAAATAATCATTATATAAAATGTAACTTTGTTGTTTTTGTCACCAAACCTTTTAATCCAAATGAACTGTAAGAAACCAAGGTAATGTCAGATTTGCCATATCCTGAATATCAATGCACTTGAATGCAATTCTGTAAGTATTTAATAAATTCAATAAATTTTGAAAAGGAAATCTAGGCTATTTGGCCCAAAGTATATAAACTTCAAACAAGTAGAGAGTTTAAAAAGGATACATCAACAGTCCTGAAACTTGCAAACAGACAAACTACTCTTACCAACTAAAAAAACAGACAACAAACAATCAAGTCTATAACAGCTTTAACACAACAAAAATCATAAGAAAAAAAATAAAATATTCTTCATCCCAGCTAATTGAGTTTAGACAGTATTCTTCACATTTCTCTAATTATTACAAGCAAATAATACATACAAACCATATCTTAGTTTATATCACACCACTATATATAGATTATAAAAGTTTTACAGTTACGTCTTGTTTAGACCATTGCAAGCCATATCCTAACTATGGAACTGTTTTAGAGTAAATGATAGAATAGCCATTGCAAGTCATAGCCTTCTTAAAAAGTACATTTAAATGAGAAAAGTTGAATGTCTGCTCGAGACTAACATAAAATCATAAAAAAAAAAATTAAAAAATTAAAGAAAAGAAATTAAAGGATAGGATCATATATGTAACACGCGGCCAAAACAATAGTTTTCAGCATTACATAGTTGTGGAGTGGACAAATATCTTCAAGTCCAATCAGACCTCATGTTTGGCCAGAATATATAATCTAATCCCATTCTTTTATACCTCCGAATAAACACAACAAAGATTATAAGTTCCACAGCAACAACTTGTTTGGAACCATTGCGAGTCATATGAACCTATTTTAGAGTATAAAGCAGGATAGATAGCCATTGCAAACCATAGCCTTCCTGAAGTACATTTAGATGAGAAAATGCATGCTTGAGACAAACTAAAAACATAAAAAGGGGGGAAAAAACAAAAAGAAATAAAGCATAGGATAATATAACATAGTTGCTGAGTCGACAAAGATCTTGAACTCCAATCAGACCTCAAGTACCTAGGAGAAGAGAAAAAGACTTAGTAAAACTTCAAACAGTATGATGAGAAATGATAAACAATTAAAATAAGACACAAAAAAGATGAAGCAACTTGAAAATCAGTTTTTTTTTGGTACCTTATTGAAAAAAGGTACAAATATGTTATTGTAAACCAATTACTCATAAGATCATAAAAGGAAAAAGAAAAAACATAGAAGTAAAGAACAACACTTGCCTTATCTAGCGTCATGTTTCGAGCTTAATTGAATGCAAAATTCATGGAATGAGTGTAACCCATAATACATGCAACAAAATGTCAGTTTGCCTTTTGTCTTTCTTCTTCGGCAACTAGTGCAATCTAAACAACGCTGCCTCCTTAGGAACAGATAAGCCCCTAAGGCTTTGAAAGGGATTAAAACAGAGTAGTTGCACAATACTCCATCAGTTGGTATATTTTTCAACCCTAGCCATATGTAGGTTAAAAAACTTGAAGTTACATTTCCATCAATTTCGTTATGTGTATAGCCAAAGTGCACTAACCACCATAGTTGTGTCAAGACATTCAAATGCTTCCAGTTTCTAACCAATTTTGTTTTCCAATTAAGTTGGAGGGGATTATAGGGGAAAGAACTTTGCAACTCTGAAGTTATGAGAGCTGAGGTTCCAGTATCGTGGAATAAGATTTTGGCAATAGAGGTCATTAATATTGATTGATTTTTGCTTATGTATTATTCTTAGTCATATTTGTAATGTGAATCTAGTTGAATTATTTGCTCAAGTTTGCAGAAGAACCGTAGTTTTGACGGAATGAAAATAAAAAACCAAAGAAAAAAAGAATTTCCATTCGGTAATGAAACCATCATGCTTGACAGGAACCATAACTGATTTTTTGTCACCTTCAAAATGTCAATGTTTAAGAATGTTGTCATTTGGGTGAAGTATAGCATATCTAAGGTGTTATGATTTATATGCCACAAGACACACTAAAGTTTGTTGGCCTAGTGTAGAATTGTGATAGTTTCAATAATAAATGCAGGTATAATTCTTCAGTTACTAAGAAAGTGAGGGTCATACCTACTCATGCTCACACTGTAATTCTAGCTCTTCTTCCTCATGAACTCCATCTTCCAAGAAAGTTGTTTTGATCACAAGCAACTGAGTAACAACATGATTAATGGTTGGTCTATCTCTTGGTAGTTCTTGTGAACATGCGATTCCAATATTAAGTATTGAAATCAAGCACTCATAAATTTTATGACTGCCAGTAGAGCTTTGATTCTGAGTGTTTTCGGTGCTTGAGCTTCCCTCCCCAATTTCTCTTTGTTGAATTAGTGTTGGATCAACAACACTCGCTACTTGTTCAGGTAAAGCCATCTTAGCAAGTTATGGAGACTCAGACTATCATTAAACATGTTATCAGTAGGTCTCTTCCCCGAAACATTTCCATAAGAGGATACCATAACTGTATACATCACCAGATGTCGTCACCTCATTTCTCATACCATACTCTGCAATTGATGCATCATTCAAAGTAAATACAATTGTAAAGATGCTTGGTCAGAAGCATATCAAATAATAGTAATAGTAGTAATGTACCTTCTACAGATAACTCTTTGTAGAAAACAAGTTTAGAGCATAAAAAACTTTATTGTTTAAAGTCAGATAGGAAAGAATTATGTCTCTTCTTGGTGAGATAACAATATTTGGTTTGTCTGCTTGTGTCATGAGAAAGGCCCAACTTGAAACAAGTTTGATTGTTTCCCAGTGATATTTATGAAACCAAATAGATGGTTCAATATCTTCTTAAGAAATAAGCAGTTGAAGCTTGGATGACAGTTTAACTTTATCCAATTAAGTTTGTATTCATCAAACTTATTAAAGTAAAAGAAATAGATAGGGAGATTGAAATTAGCAAAAGAGGATTTTCTAATATTCTCTTTTGTTATCCTATGACTACACACATAGGAGATGAACAAAAGTTAGATATTGTACGTTGTTACTTTCACATTTTGCGCCAAAAAAAATACTAAGATTTGAAGGCAAAAATAAAAACAAATACAATTATATGATTATGATTTGCAGACAACAAGATGGAGATGTATGGAAAATCCTCTAAAACATGGGATTGTATATTATAAGCAAGAAACTAATGAAATTAAGAACCTGCATTCCTTTGAGTTTCATATTTTTCAGACTAAATTATGTGCAACAGAAAAGAAAAAAATTAATAATTTACTTTTAAATAACACATTGGAAAGTATTTGCCAAACATTGATTTTCATGCATTTGAAGGGCAAATGATGTTGCGAGAAATAAAACCAAAGAACCATATGCTTTACTTCATTGATCGAAGGAGCATACTTGATGGATATGCAAATCAAACTCTAAAGTACGTTGGAAATTGAAGGTGAAAAAGAATATCAGAAAAGGGCCAAAGAGATACATTTACCTGGAGCAATATAACCAACAGACCCTCTTAAGCCAATGGAACTTGATTGAGTTGCAGAAGAATTATAGGTGCCTTCTGGAAGGAATCTAGCTAACCCAAAATCGCCTACATGTCCAATCATTTCATCATTCAGAAGAACATTGCTCGGCTTCAAATCACAGTGAACTATTGGTTCCGAGCAATGATGGTGAAGATAATCAAGTGCAGAAGCAACGTCAACGGCAATATTTAACCTTTGTAGGAGGTTTAAATTTCTTGATTCAACATGCACTTCATCTTCATTTTCATTTGCATGTAACCAATCCTCTAGGCTACCATTGACCATGAACTCGTAAACCAGAGCTTTGAAATCATTACCATTATAGTCAACACTTGAACATGCTGTGAAAACCTTGACAAGATTTCGATGTCTGATGCGCCTCAAGGCCTCACACTCAGCAACAAAACTCTTGGAAGCTCCACGGAATTGAAGGTTAGTACCTTCACTGCAACAACTTTTTCACCGTGATCAAGAATTCCTTTGTAGACTGAACCAAAACTACCCATGCCTATCATGTTGGCTGGAGAGAACCCATCAGTTGCCTTGAATAGACTTGGTAGGACAATTTCACATATGACTTCCCTAAAAATCTCAAAGAGGGTACTTTTGTTGTCTTTCTAAAGCAACAAAGATATAGTAAACACAACACTATTACTAGTCCTAGAAGCCCAAACGATGCGGGGATTATTATTTTCAAGATGAGTGTAAATCTTTTCCTTTTGAATCCCTTGGTATTGCAACTGTGCAAATGTAGTTTAGGTATACCACCACAAAGCTTGTTGTTTCCCCTAATAGAAATAGGGGTTGCATTTTTAAATATGCCTATTTCTGGTACTGCACCCTCAAAATCATTGAATGATAGATCTAATTTTTGTAAGAAGACAAAGCCCTCTAAATAGTCTGGGATTTTTCCTGAGAAATTATTGTGAGAAAGATCTAATTCCTCAATACCTCTCAAATTACTTAAAGATGAAGGAAGAGTTCCCCATAAATTATTGCTTTGTATAAATAGAAATCTCAATTTTACACAACTACCAAGAGTGCTTGGAATTTTTCCAGACAACATATTCCTAGAAACATCCAATTTTTCAAGATTTATTAAATTCCCAATTTGTAGTTGTATGGACCCAACCAAATGGTTGTCATGTAGGTACAAGTTCAATAATGATGAGAGAGTTAGAACTTGTTTGGGTATGGTACCACTGAGATTATTCCAACTAAGAGACAGATCTACAAGAGGGCATTTTCCCAGACTTGGAGGAATGTTGCCATGCAAATTATTTACTCTTAAATAAAGATACGCTAGTGAAGTCAAATTTTTCAAAGACAACGGAATTTTCCCATAGAATTTATTACCTGAGAGATCCAATTTTTGTAGCTTTTGTAGCTTCCCAATATCAGCAAGAATGTTACCGATGAAATGATTGTCTGCCATGTCCAAAAATTGCAAATTGACCAAATTCGCCATCTCGGTTGGGATGCTCCCACCTATTTTATTGTTCCCCAATAAAAGGATACCAAGATTAGTGGACAAATTGCCAATTGATTCTGGCAACACTCCTCCAAAGTTGTTGCAGTGCAGCCCCAAAAAGTTCAAATTGGTGGCATTGGGCAATGAGCTAAGAAAATTCAAGTTACCAGCTTCCCCTATTCCAAGATAATTGTATTCAAAGTTTAAAATCCCAAGATTGTGCATCATTCCCAAAGGAGGCACTCTTCCATAAATTTATTATCTATCAACTCAAGGTTATATAGGTTAGTTTTAAATCGCGGTATCGGTAACGTAACGGTATCGGTCGCGAGTATCGGTTATCGGTAGTATCGACCGGTTACGTATCGGGAATCGGGTGTCGAGCCGTTGAAATTTAAAATCATTAACAATCCTTCTAAAATTCAATTTTATGCATTTTTTAACTCTTTCAGACTTAATTTATCACATTTTTATCAAAATTTTGATATGTAAGAACATTTTTTAGCCTTGATTTTGATTTCAATATTTATTTTCTTGTCTTTTTCCCTTGCTCAACTGAGAAAAAAATAAATATATATACATAATATATATATATATATTAATATAAACAGAGGTATAGTTGCTGAATGTATTTTTGCCTTTAAAAAAATATATTTTAAATGATAAATTATGCAACTTGCAAGTTCTTTCTATGCTCCGTTTGCTGAATGCCTTTTTCCCTTAAAAATGATAGATTTTTTTTAAAGTCACTGTCTTTTTGCCTTTATATATATGTATATATTATATATATATATAATAATATAATGCCTTTTGCCACACCTCAAGAATGTCTTTTTCCCTTGTTTATATTAATATTTTAACAAAAATGGCTTAAAACTAAACAATGGCTGAGCTTTCCAAGGGCTGAACTGAAGCAGCTACAAATGAATAAAAAATAAATAAACTAAACAATGGCTTAAAAAGGCATAACACAGTGGCTTAAAAAAAACGTAGACAGTGGCTTTAAAAAGATCTATCCTCACTCTCTCTCCCTCTTTCTCTATCTCTAAAAAATGCAGAACGGTGGCTTACAAAAGGCAATTACGAAACAGAAGAAAAACAGAGCAACAACAGAACAAGAGAGGTTGGTCTGGTTTTGGACTTCGAATAGGAGCCAACAACTCAAGGCGAACAACAGAACAACAACAACAAACAGAACCAGAAGCAACAAAACAGAAACAGAGCATAAAACAGAGCACAATTTCATCCGTACCGGCTGTATCGGAACTGTATCGCTCCATGTATCGGATTCAGGCCGATACGTATCGGGAATCGGACGATACGGCTGTGAATTTCACTCCCACCGGTATACCGGTCCATATCCGAATCGGTGGTCCAATTTTCCGGTACGAATCGGCCGGTACGGTACGTACCGGCCGATATTTAGAACTATGGGTTGGTTGCATTTGATATTGAAATAGGAATGGATCCAGTAAACAAGTTACCTGCAACTGAAAACCATCGAAGAGTTGGAAAAGAAATTCCAAGATCTAAGGGAAGTCTCCCTTGAACTTGGTTCATTGCTATATCAAAAGTTGTCATGGAAGACAGATTAAAGATCGAGGAAGGAATAGTACCAACCAACTTGTTCACCGCCAATCCAAGAAAGTTTAAGTTTGTCAATCGGCCCAGGGCTTCAGGTATACTCCCATTGATATTATTGAAATTTGCATAGAATACAATAAGGGATGACAGATTCCCAAAAGTATAAGGAAGGCCACCTGTTAGATTGTTTCTTCCAATGTACAACTGCTCAAGCTTAGACAGAGAACCAAGCTCCACGGGAATTTTCCCAGCCACACTATTGCGAGAAAGCTCAAGGACAACAAGGTTAGAGCAAGCAGATATATTGGCGGGAATTTCACCACCAATAGAATTATTGCGTAATGTCAATATTTGCAGTCTCCGTAGATGGCCAACTTCAGGGGGGATTTGATGAGTGAAGCTATTGTTACGCAACAACAGCATCCTAAGAAAGCTCAGATTTCCAATGTGAGGCGAAATTGAGCCTGTCAATTTTCGATGATCCAGTATCAACTTAGTCACCCTCTGGTGTCGTCGGCCACATGTTATGCCAGCCCATTGACAAAAGTGGATGGATTCATTCCACGAGTTTAGAGCCCGAAGGGATCACCGGTTATTTTAGCTTGAATGCGAGCAAGGCTAGCGATCCGTCTCATTCCCGGCTACATGAACATGATGACGATGAGTACTAGAGCCTGAACCACCCAAACACGAACACCCATGAGAACAAAAACAAAAACAAAAACAACAACAACATGCATGAACTGAAACAGAGTCCATGACATTGACGACACTACAATTAAACCCATATTGAGGATTGGACGCTCTCATTGAATTTGAGAGAGCATCCATCCCTATATATAAAGCACGAATAACTGCGGACGAAAATTTTGGCCTCGCCAAAATTACCGCATTGCACTTTGCTTATATCATAATCATCATTCCATATGCAATGGTCTCATTGTACATCATACATCATCATACATTAGTTTTATCAAAATTACTCAGCCACCTTTTTATATTATTTTTTTTATTGATAAATTAAAAGTTCAAAAACTGTACAGTTAATCGGATATTTTTGACATAATTATACTAATATCTTTTAAAATTTTAACTTACATAAACTTAGGCTATTGTTTATCATCTCATCACCAATAATTTTATCATCAACAATTCGATAATTGTATTAATAAAAAAATAATTTTATCATATTATTCTTGTTTATTTCATTATCTACCTACTATTGAACATTACTTTTGATTCCTTTAGCCATACAGAAAGGAAGATTAATATAATTATGTAAAAAAATATGAGGCTAATTATATTTAATTTAATTATGTTAAAAGTGTGACATTGTATTTTTTCTAAATCTCAAGGATAGTGAATGTAATGGGTATGGTTCCCCTCCATACTCTTATTCTCTATACTTCCTAATACTTAATTTTTTAAGCTCCATTCTAAGCTCATAATGAAGACCGTCTGTGCAAAAAATCAGTTTCATCGATGAATACATAAATAAATCACTTTTTTTATTCTATAGAATGAAAGGTTTAAATTTAAATTTAAATTCACAATTACTGTCCATTTTAAGAGATAGGGGTGTTGTGTAGCATAATATTTCTCAAAATAAGTATTGGTAATAGTATTATAAGGTAAAATAACTAAAATTAATAAATACATAACTATAAGGCTGCGTTTAGAATTTTTTTTTAATGTGTTTGGTTTCTTTCATGTTGGGGATTTAATTTGAGAGAGTATATTGGGCTTAGTGGGTCCATTGTGAGCCAAATCTCTGTAATCCAAATTGTTCACTTTTTAGTACTCATTGATAAAAATATTCATATAAAAAATCAAGATGATTGGATTTCGATAATTATATGTTTGAATCCCATTTATGTTTGAATTTTTATGGTGTTAATTTTCTTTTAAAGTTTTTTTTTTCTTTGCCACAACTATATTTCTTTTTTTCTTCTCTTGGTTTAGATAGCACTTATATTTATAGTTTACATTGATTTCTTTACCTTATCTTAAGGTTTACATTTTTAATCCTTAAGTTAAAATTTAATATCAAAATTGGGGTTTTGACTCCTCTACTACAAATGGATATTTATATAAATAAATAATAAAAAAAGAGTTTTGAATAATTGTTTTAAATATTTTAAGAAAAAAATTCATTTTACTCATTTGTGGTTTAAGCCATGCACTTTATTCCTCTATGATTCAAATATTATCAGAAAGTGTCCATATGATTTTGGACCAAAGTACAATTGTTAACTTCCTTAACAATAATTATGAAATGGCTAAAATACCCTCTAACCCCATCCTTCCCCCCCCCCCCTTTTCTCTCATCTCACATACACATAATTTAATAATAATTCAATTAATCATAAATTCTTAATTATTTATTATAATTCCTCTTTTAATCTAATTTTAATTTAGTTATATTTTAAATCAATCCATAATTATTATTTATTTTATATTTTAAATTAACTTTTAATTATATTTTATATTTTACATCAATCTTTAATTGTATTTTATTTCTATTATCATCTTAATCTCATTTTACATTTGTTTTGTCAATTTCAATTTATATTTTCAGAAAATTAAGTCGCTACAAAATAATGAGTGTGATACACCTTTTATTAGTTTGGATGGAAAAATTAACAGTATCACTTTAGTCCAAAATTATATGGGGACTTTCTAACTATATTTAAATCATAAAGGGGATTTTCTACTATATTTGAATTATAAAGTGGTAAAATACTCAAGTCTCAAATCACAGGGTATGAATTTTGCCCATGTTTTTAAATTTGTAAATGATTTCTACTCAACAAATGAATATGTACAAAAAACTAATATTTAAAAAAAATGAGTTTGATTATTTATTATTTATTTATAATTTATATTTAAACTAATTTTAACTCAACTAATATTTTTTTATTTTAAATTGATTTTTTCAATTGAGTTGTGACCAATAGTTTTTACTCCTAAATTTTGAATGTTTAAAAGACCTTACAAATAGAATTTCTTTTAAAACAAAAAAATTGATGTTTAGTTTGGGAATATACTATTTTAGTAATTTTTTGACTAAAATATGAGGTGGAAAAATTGGTCGTGTTTGATTTCGTAAAAAAATGTTAAAAGTTGTTACAGTATCCATATAAAAATTTGGTTTGTGGAAAAATTGGTCATGTTTGATTGTTTTTCTATGGTTTGTGGAAAAATTGGTCGTGTTTGATTTCATAAAAAATATTAAAAGTTGTTAAAGTATCCATGGATTTGTTCAGTTGGCTTGTTGACTTAAAGTTACATTTAATTGAGAGAGAAATTATTCAATATTTTTAAAACAATACTCTATTTTATTTATAATTGACACTTAACTGTTTATCTCTTAAAATTTTAGTACAAAAGTAAATAGCTCTCATGGTTTAAATCAATAATAATTTCTCATCGTGCATCAACCAAATGTACTACTGATTACTCAAAATATATTAGGGGGAATAGAAAAGAATTCTCAAAAACAAAACCAAATGAAAAAAAAATTCTTTCACCATCTTGTTATCATCCTCCACAATTTGTCTCTCCTTTTCCTCACAGTAATGCCAAGTGTTCAAAAAAATTATTCAGAAAAATATTAACCAAAAAAAAAAAAAAAAGGTGAGTAGAGATTCATTTCAATTATAAATTTTATTAGACAAAAACTAAATTTAAGTCACACATCACATTTTGAGATAAATTTATTTTTACATTCCTATCATTGTCATTTTTCACAGCAGATTAACATCAATCGTTCAGTAAAAATATTATAAATCCAGAAATTTTATTTAAAAGTTATTCAAAAATATCAATATATAATTCAAAATCATTTTATACATGCGCTACACAATATATAAACTGTTAATCTTCATCTAACATTTCATTTTGGACCCAAATCTAAGATAAGATTATAACTTACTGATCAGCGGGCCTAAACAAATCATTTTCCATTTATTGATCATGGTCATGGTCATAGTCATAGTCATAGTCATATTCATGGTGTAACACGAGTCTAGATCATCTTCCAATGGGTTATTAGGCTTACTTTTAGATCCAATTTCGATAATTAAACTATTCACATTTTAGGATTTGTCGAGTATATCATACCCGTAAAAAATCAAGTCGTCGGATATCGGAAGTACATGTTCGGATCATCGAACTAAAAGTTTTATTAAAAAATAAAATGTTTATTAAATTTTTTTATAAACGATTTTTAGTTCGATGATTGAACACGTAGTTTTAATATCTGATTAACTTAATTTTTTTAAAGTATATATACTCGACAAATTTTAAATATGAAATTTAAATCATCAATTAAATCCAAAAAAGCTCAATAATCTACCAAATAAGAGCCAAATAGAAAGATCCAAGGAAAGGATGCTTGCTCGTGTAACACATCCACCTAGCAAGCTATTAGCCAAACTAGTAGTGGGAAAACAAAACAAACGTTTTCCTTGCCGTGTAACACACCCACCTAGCAAGCTATTAGCCAAACTAGTAGTGGGAAAACAAAACAAACGTATCCACAGCGTCTAGACTTCCTTGCTCGTATAACACACCCACCTAGCAAGCTATTAGCCAAACTAGTAGTGGGAAAACAAAACAAATGCATCCAAAGCGTCTAGACTTCGCTGATTTAATTGTATCTTCGTTTGATATAAGTTAAAATTAGTGATAATTCATACTATGCACGAGACTTTATAAATTAAAAAAATTATTATAATTATTTTAAAATAATTTAATATTTTGTCTTGTGATATACATAAAATTTATAAATTAATTTTATGTTTATAACTTTTTAAATTATTAGTTTAAAAAAATTAAAAAATATATATATATAAATCTATTTAGTGCAATTTTGATAATCTGTATTAAAAAAAAAGTTAAATTTGATTAAGTGAGATTAAATGAGTTATGATATACATCTCTTATTATGAAAATATACAAATTTAAAAGTTATAATTAAGACAAAATACAATTTTATTATTAAATGGGAAGTGAAGTGATATTTAACAATAATTAATATGATGTTTCTATTATTAATCCAATAATTTCAGTTACATTTTTTTTAATTTCAATTTCATAACTAAAAATACAATATGAACATAATATACATACATATTCTAATATTTAAGAAATGAAGGTTTCAAAATATTTTCAAATTTTCATCATTTTCTTTTAATTTTTTAAATCTAATTTGATTTTAAATTTGAATAAAATTTTTGATTTGATATGAATTACTGTAACTTTTTCATTAAATTTTTATCAATTTTTAAAAGAACTTTTATTCTTATCCCAATTTTTTTCTTTTCAAAATTTTTGATTTGATAAATTAAACATAACTTTTTCAATTTTTATCTTTTTTTATTTTTTTATCTAATTTTTTTTTTTGATAAAAAAAAAAAAAACAAATATTAAAGGTTAAAGATTCTCTTAATTGGAATTATAGTGAAATAACATCTTGAAATAGTTAAAGTTTGAGTATGTGGTTGGTTGAAATGTATAATTTAATTAATTCTCTTCTCATATTTGTATAAAAATTGACACTTATGACTACATCATTATAAGTCAGATTATGAAAAAAAATTTGAGGTGTCAAACATTTTCCATTTGTAAATATCCTACATATTAAAAAAAGAAAAAGAAAAAAAACAAATATGTAGCTTTTAGATATGTGTTTATCAATTTTGATTTATGGATATAAACAATTGATGTTTCAATTTAAAAAATTAAAAAGTAAAAAAAAAAAAGATTGGGTTTTTTAAATATAAAAGAAGCCATCTAACTCTTCTATATACTATTTAAGATGGGCTATTTAATCACATAAAAAAATAGAAATTATATTTAGCGATTATCCCTATATATTGTGCTATTATATACAATTATAGCTGTAACAAATTAACTATAATATATATGTAAAGTTATATTAAGCTTTCATTTTCGATTAATTGAATTATAATTAACAAACTAATAAATAGCAGTAATGGTATAATGGGATAGAAAGAGGATAAAAATAAAGAACACAATGATATTTAAAAGTTTTAAATTTACCTAATTATACAAAAATATAATGTTATAGTAAAATCTTGAATTCTCAATAAATTTTCACATTTTTTTAAAATAAAATACAATAAAAAATAAAAATTTGATACCCTTTTTTTTTACTTCAATTTTATGATTTTCATTGAAAAAAACAAAATTCGATCAAAATCATTGGTACAAAACGGATATAGATACTTTGATTCCAACCATGATCACCAATAATTCTTCTCCACCATGCAAACCTGTAAACAAACACATAAACCTCACTAAAACCGAAACCAACAACAGAGAAAGAGAATCACACAGGAAAAAAAAATAAAATCAAAAAAGAAATAAACAGAATGGGAGAATGTTACCTCCAATAACTTAGACCTCACCTAACCCAATCCATTAGTTCCTCCACCAATGCTTGCGAAGTTTATGTGATGACCGGATACGAAATTCGCCTCGTCCTCTTTGAGTTATGTGGGGTTTACTCTTGTTAGAGTGTCGCGTTTTAATGTTAGATCTTGTTAACTGTTGAGTTCGTTGTTTTTGAAAACTTTTTCTCAAAATTCTTGTTTTTATTTATTTTAATTCTGAGTTTCACTTGTTGCGGAAGGTGCGAGGTTGGATCCAGGATGTCACGGTTCGAGCTGGCAAATTTTCTGGTTGGAAGGCAGAACCGCACGTGCGAAGTGGGGGCCACATGTGCGAATAGGAGGGCGTTGGCCATGATGCATTCTGCTTTATATGCACGAGCGGAAGGAGGTACGGGGGAGAATGTCGCACATGCGGGGATGAGAGCCGCACGTGCGGATGGGGGTGCTGCACGTGCGGGAGTCCGTTGAGTCCGAAACTCTGTCTTTTTATCTCTTCTTAGGCTAAGTGTATGTCACTTTTTACGCATCTTTCTCTCTCTAAAAATATCATTTCCTCTCCATTCTCTCTAAAAACCTCCACCAAACACCATAAACTCTTGATTTCTTGTCATCTATTGGAGTTTTGGTCCAACATCCTTCATTAAATTTGGAAAGCTAACCGAGGGCTTCGTTTTGTGCGGTGGAGATTGGAATTTCAATACCGTGAAATTTGGGATTTTCTCATATTTTCTTCTCCAAAATTTGAGGTATGGATTTTCTTAGAGTTATATATATATTTTTGTAAGATTGTGTTGATTTTGGAATTTCCTTGATGGTATTGAAAATTTGGTTTTTGGCTCAAGAATGATAGTGGTTTTAAAAGTGGGTTTAACCCTTGTCTCTTTCTAAACAATTTCTTGAGAGTTTTGAACTACATTGTATGAGGGAAGATGTTTTGGGTGAGATTCTTTCAAAAGATGAGGGGGTGTCTATTTTTGGTGAAAAACCTAGGAATTTGGGATTTTTGAAAGGGTTTGAGAATCTATGGATTTTTGTTACTCATGAATGTGCCAAAATGAATGAACAATTGGAAAATTTCTTATTGTTATATATAAATGACGAAGTTTATGGAATATGAGAATTGTTGATTTTAGAAGTTGTTGTTCAAAATGTTGATATAGTCATGAAATGGCTAAATTGTTGAGAATGCATGAAGTGTGAAAATGTTGCTACTCCTTGATGGATTTAAATGAAAATATGGCTATCTTGTGAAATGGCATTGAAAAGAGAAATGGCAATTGTGATTATTATGGAAATATTGTGTGGAATAATTGAAAATGGAAGGGCATTTCATGGCATTGATAATTGTTGCATTGGCATTTCAATACTTTTGGTTGTTACAAGCATTGATGGAAATAATGATTGTGAAACAAGATCTCTTTGTTTTGTTTATGGGATAAATACGTTAGTAAGTCCGAATATGGGGTGTAGATGGAATTGATTAAGTTGGCCTGAGTGTCCATGGTGAAAGACCGAAAACACGCGCAGAGGAGGTATCACGTGCCTTCTGGTTAGCTACCGGTAAAGTGGGGATTTGGTAGTGCTAGTAATGCCTGCTTTGCAGACACCAATCTAGGGATTACCTAAGTCGTATTTACCGCCTCTTTGAACTGAATTTGACTTGTTGAATATTGTTGAGATTTAGAGATTTCATTGTGCAGGATGGTTTTCAAAGGATGAAAAAAAAGAAAAAAAAAAAATGAGATTTTCATTTAAAGGCATGGCATGGCATAGCATGTATATCCCATTTCATGAGACTTGTACAAAATGTTTATACTTTGTTAAGAATTTCCTACTGGGCTTTATGCTCACCCTGTGGGATTTTGATGCAGGTAAATATGTGGTGATTCCGCCAAACTAAGGGCGTAGATATATGTGTTGAGAGCACAAGGATTTTGTTTTTGTTGTGATTGTAATTTTTGCAAGCCAAGGGCTATACTTGTATGGGTTCGAGTAATCATTTTGTGTAATCAGGCTTAAGCTGTGGACTTTGTAGCCCTAGAGGGCGTTTATTTATTTTGACTAGATGTTTTATATGCTATAGATTCATGTACCGAAGTTATTGAATGTATATCCGCATGTAGGACTATTTTGTAAACACCTTACGATCATGAATTCAAGCGTTGAAGAATTACTTCTATTATCATAAAGAGTGGTGGTTGATGCACTTTTATTGTGTATTTTCTTGGGGCGTTACAACTTGGTATCAGAGCTACCGGGTTTGAATACTTGGGGCTCGTGGGAAGTGGTTGTTTGTCACAATGGGTTCATTTCGCATGATTAGAAGATGTTTTATATTTTGTGGCTATGTGATAACATGTTTATATAACTAGATGGGTATAGGGTTGGACTTTGGGGATGTGGTTCGCCCCTATTAAATTCCTTGAGGTCTTATTAGAAGGGTACTTGATCAATACTCATTCTACTAAGAATTCTTGGTATTTTGTGGGACGAATTTCATCATAAAGGAATAATCCGTATATGTTTATGTGACTAAGTGCCTATGTGGAATGAAACTAAATTGTTTATATGGTAGAGAAATATATAAAATTGTTATGGTCGAACGTGTGAGGCAAGTTCCGAGCACATTTGAGTTTATGTGCTAAATTGTTTATTTTTTTCCTTAATTAGGATGTTAGGAAGGGGTCAAGCCCATGGTGGCAGAGGCAGAAGGCGTGGTAGACCTCGCTGAGGTGTACATGAAGTACCTGTCCATGAGGTTCCGGTGCAAGAGGAAGGATTCGGCCGAGTTAATGCGGCCGAGCAAGCGGGTCAAGCTAATGTGGTCGAGCAAGTGGGGCAAGCAGGGATTACGGGGCAAGCAGGTCAAGCCGCAATGGAGGCCTTAGCTCGAGAAATGGCAGGGGCCTTTGAGAGAATCAATGAATTTGTTGAGGGCGGAGAACCAAACCCGAGAGAATGCCATAGAGACAAGGGCGACTTTTCTTACTAGAGAATTCTTGCGGGCCAAACCGGATGAGTTCCATGGTGACCCTGAGCCCAAGAAAAAAGATGAGTGGCTTGAGGAAATGGTGAAGACATTTGAAATGCTTCACATTGAAGATAGCGAGTTAAGAGTGACTCTAGCGAGTTACTACCTCAAGGGGGACGCAGGCCAATGGTGGAAGTATGCCAAGGGTAGAGTGGAGCCGACATGGGAAGCCTTTGTGGTTGCTTTCCAAGACAAGTATCTACCTCCCATTACTAGGGAGAGATTGAGGCAAGAGTTTCAAGACCTTAAGCAACTTAACCTATCTGTGGCAAAGTTTGAGGCGGTCGTCACTAGTTTGTCCCAGTTTGTGCCAGAGTTGGTGGCAACGAAAGAGCGCCGTTGCATAGAATTTGACAAGAGGTTGAGGAAAAAAATTTTGTTCAAAGTTTCCGGATACATGATTTGGAACTATGACCGTCTCGTGGAGGCGGCGACACACGTAGAGATTACGGTACAAGCCAAGGATGAGAGACTTTGGGGTTCGAGGTCTAGGGGCTAGGAGTCACAGGGAGATTTTAGACCCAGTAAGAAGAACATGGGCACATTTTCATCCCAATCCTAACCACAGTAGTGTAAATCTACTTTTCTCTTGCCTAGTGCGGGCTTGGGGAAGAATGCACCGGGTAGTTTTTCATGTTTCAAGTGTGGCCAACCGGGTTACAAGGCCTTTTCAAGCCCACAGAAAGGAGGAAGGCAGTAGATGTTACCACCACCACCTAACCGATCTCAGAGTCAGTCTTAGAATAGAAGGCAAGGACTTACTTGTTTTCAGTGTGGTCAGTCGGGGCATATGAGGAGAGCTTGCCCACAGTTGGGAGGTGCATCTGGCATATCTAGCGTATCAGGGTCGAGGCAGACTCAGACCCACCAGTAAGCTCATTCAGTTCAAATTTTACAAGCTAATCAGGGAGCCGCTTCAGCTCAGTCAGTGCAGTAGGCTTATGCTCCAAGAGATGAGCAGGTTAATTAGAGGCCATAGGGGCGCGTGTATGCTATTACCATGCCATAGCAGTTTCTAGGATCCTCAGTTGTGAGAGGTATTTTTGTTGTGTACAATTCTTTGGCTAATGTGTTGATAGATACGGGTGCGTCTCATTCATTTATATCTACTGCATTTGCTTCTGCATTGGAATTAGAAGTGGCATTGTTAGCGGCTTCGCTCAGGGTAGAGTCACCAGTTGGGGGTACGGTTGACTTAGATCGAGGATGTCGCGGTTGTGAGATAGAGGTTGCCGGGCGTCGACTTTCGTTTGCCTTTATATTGCTAGACATGTCAAGTTTTGATGTCATTTTGGGCATGGACTGGTTATCTTCATATTGTGTTATGATTGATTGTTATCATCAGAGAGTTACAGTGTGCACCTCGAGTGGTGATTGTTTTTATTTTCTGAGGGACTGAGTTGATAGGATCTTGTCACCAGTTTTTGACCCTCATAGTCGGAGCGAGCTTAGTAGTCTTCTTGCAACTCTCTTGGGTAGTGAGAGTGATGGGACTCATGTTGAATTACCAAGGGTAGTTTGTAAATACTTGGATATCTTTCCCGAGGATCTTACTAGTTTGCCACCCCACCGGGACATCGAGTTCTCTATTGACTTAGAGCTTGGCACGACACCGATTTCCATGGCGCCGTATAGATTTGCACCCATCGAATTGCATGAGTTGAAGATTCAACTCCAAGAACTTTTAGATAAGGGCTTTATTCGCCCTAGTACATCACCTTGGGGAGCGCTGGCTCTCTTGCGAAGAAGAAAGATGAGTCAGGTGGTTATATATTGATTACCGCAAGTTAAATCGCGGTTACGTTAAACAAGTATTCTCTACCCAGAATAGATGATTGTTTGACCCACCAACTTAGGGGGTTTCGTTGCTTCTCAAAGTAGACTTGAGGTCGGTATACCATCAGTTGAGAGTTCGAGAGGGAGACATCCAGAAAACGGGTTTTCGTACGCGTTTATGGCCACTACGAATTCCTTGTAATGCCTTTTGGTTTGACCAATACACCTGCTTCCTTTATGGATTTGATGAACTGAATTTTTCGAGAATTCTTAGACCACTTCGTGGTCGTCTTTGTGATGAAATCGTGATTTATTCTGCCTCTGAGGAGGAACACGAGACTCTCTTGCGGTTAGTTCTTGATTTGCTTAGGGAGCACCAATTGTATGCCAAATTTGAGAAATACGAGTTTTGGTTGACTGAAGTGAAGTTTTTGAGGCATGTGGTGTCAAGAGAAGGAGTCACTGTAGACTCTTCTAAGATAGATGCCGTGCAGGATTGGAGACAACCTAAAAATGTTTTTGAGATCCGGAGTTTCTTGGGATTAGTCGGGTATTATCGCCGTTTTGTGTCACGCCTCACTTTTTATGACTCGCAATCCATTACCAAAGCCATTAATATAAATTCAATTTCAGAGATAATATACGGAAGCTCATTATATTTATATGGAATACATTGACAAGAGTTCTCTCGTTCGGATAAAATGAATGCAATATAAGGTACAATTTAATAAATTGCCCGCAGGCTTACATCTTAAAAGGAATAGTTAAAGGGCTCTACCCTTTTTACACATATGGCATTCCGCCTACAAATAAAGCCCCCGTGGCCAACAGATAAGAAGATCCATGACCTTGAAAAGACTTCTCCATGTTCACCTGAAAAAGATTAGCAACATGGGATGAACATATAATCCAGTAGGGATCTCAACACGATCCTCAACAATAACGACTTACAGATAGCTATGATCATGAATGCTAATCTCATACCATATCAATAATGTGACGTTTTATAGCCACAGTATACTTACATAGTAGTTTTCTCAAAACATTCAGTTCATACAACAATACCAAGTTTTCGCTTTCCTTACCCATTTCCCACCAAAACTCCACCCAAAACTTAACAACACAACTAACTTAAGACACTAAGAAATAACCCAAGCATCATTCCCACTACTCCGAGATGTGAATCTCACACTCCCTCAGACATTCCCGCACCACTTCTTCCAATCTTCACAAAACTCTAAAGTCTCACATTTCTCTAACTTAACATAATAAAAGCTTTAAAATTTTGGCCCTCATCAAAGCACTACACTAGTCACAAGATTTCCATAGATTTCTCATCTCTCACAAACAATTTCCAAACTTAATTAAGAATTTAAAGGCCATCACACGACCAACACAAAGTTTAACATTCGTTGTACAACAACACTCGGATCATCAATCCCATAACAACCTTTCATTACATAGACATAACAGAGAGTTCAGTCCCATTGCAAGCCCCCAACACACGAGGGTAATAAACAACAATACCTATACATATGTAACACATAACCATGGTGCCTTAGCATCCTACAGCACACCGATCAATAACAAAAGTTTCACAGTAAATAACATAGATCTCTAAAACAAAAGTCCCTCTCAAGGGTGACACTACTGTGCTGACTAAAAAGCCGACCCTCGTGAAGCTCTCGAAGCTTGGCCTCTTCGGGTCTGATACCAATAACGTCCCCGATTGGACTGATGGGACAAGGTTTGACTAGGTTCTGAAACACCCAAAGAACTCGTACGCAAAGGGCAAAAACGTCTAACATGGCCCTGCTGACCACAACCAAAACAAACAGCGGTCTCCCAATTCTGAACCTGACTTGGCGCCCGAACCTCACTAGGTCCCCCAACAGACGAGTCCGAAACCCCCGACGAAGGACAAGGACTGAGTCTGGAAGTGAACATGTGCTCGCCTCCACCTCTTACTGAGCCTCGAGTGCTTATGAACCGTAGAAGTTACCGAAGTGGCCTCCTCTCTTACCTAACCAACACTGCTAACCATGGCCTCCACATGGGCCGCCACCTCAACTAAAGCAAAATAATTCTTCCACATAGATCCAGCCACTTTCTCCCGGATATCATCACGTAACCGCCTCTCGAACTCATAACAACGGCGTTCCTCTGTTGCCACCAACTCTGGAGCAAAGACAAACTAGTGAACCTCATCTCAAACTGGGCCAATGGAGTAGCATCCTGGCGCAACTCAACAAACTATTCCCTCAACCTTTCCCGAGCAGAATGAGGGAAATACTTGGCCAAGAAGGCCTCGGTAAACGCAACCCACGTGCTATCTACAGTGCGCTTCACATACTTCTACCAATAATTCGCATCTCCTTTCAACTAGAAGGTCGCCAAAGAAATCCTCAAACCCCTCGTCCTCGACTCTGAGCATATCAAGAGTCTTGGTAATTTGTTCTAACCAATTTTCCCCCTCCAGCGATTTTGCCTCCCCCAAAAACTCCGGTGGATTGGAGTGAAGAAACTCCTTAATAAGCTTGATGGTACACCCATTGTCCCCTCATTGTGAGCTAGAGTGTCTTGCACCGCTCTCACAACCTCGCGTGCAACCTCCTCGCCGACAGCCGATGCTGTAACGACAGGTGCTAGGGAACCGCCATGCCCCTACCGACACCCTACTACTCATCCGTCCTCTATTCCCTCGTGTAGACATCCTATAAAATTTCAAACAAAATCAACTTAGTGCACAATGCAACTGTCTCCTTGAAGCACATTCTCACCACTACTAAGTAACAAGACACACTTAACTCCCAAAACATACAATCCCCGAAGCACATAAACAGTTTAAACATCTAAACACATAATCGAATCAAGTCCACAAGGATAGCCACTCGTCCCGAAACTCCCAAAGAATTCCTATCAGAAACCACGTTGATCAGGCGTGTTTCCAAGAGGACCTCAAAGTAAGTTCACCGGCTACAAGTACTATCCAAGAAACTTAACCCCATGCTCACGTAAATGCAACACATAAGTCCTAACATTTATCCTAACTATATGCAATGTCCTCACCAAGCATAGCAAACCCCTTGTGGCAAAAACCACATCCCACAAGCCTAAGTATTCAAACTCGGCTGGCTCTGATACAAGTTGTCACGCCCCACTTTTTATTACTC